>CM040118.1:390257410-392657410 GCA_022559845.1 Amorphophallus konjac
ACGATTGTGTGGTTCGTGTCGGGACCAGATCTCGTCATGTCATAAAGGTCACGACGTCATTTACATCCCCCATACGAGGGAATACCCTTGATTAATTGTCGAAATTAGGGGCCCTGCGGCCAAAATAAATAATACTAACTGCGCGAGAAGGGGACAGGAATAAATCACACCAAAGTCCACATCAGGATACGAGCCATTGGCCATGTCGATCACTCGCAGACCTTTTCATATTCGGACTCGGGTCCGTGATAGAAACGTGACGGAAACCGAGGTGGACCCGTTCAAATGTATGCCGAACGCACAACAATTTTAATGATGGCTCAAAAGGGATCTGGGGTGAGAAACGAATCCGGTCTGATTGGAATGTCGGGCCGAGACCAGGTCGGGGTCTGGCCATACCAGGATGATTCCCAAGACTCGGACCCGGCCTGAGAGGGCGGCATCATTGTTCCTTCTGCGTCGAGTCACGGAGAGAGGGGGGGACTGCAATGTAGAATTATTAATACCTTATAATCTTTCATCATTATTGTTCTTATTACCCCGTTGCTTATTCCTTTTTTCGCATCTGCTCCGGGTGGTTTCCCTCATCTTGCTTACTGCCATTATTGCCCCCTTTTTTATTATTATTATTGCCACTCATTTCATTCGTCATCATCATTTTTTTTAGCCCTTCGCCAGCATGTGGTCTGTCGGTGCTGCCATTAGATGCCTATATGTACATATAAATATGTGTATTCATGTATTATATATATATATTTATGATTTTTTTTTTGGGGAGAGTTGACCCTTGGTGGGTTGAAAGAGGGGCTAAAAAAAAGGGTGTACCGCTGAAGAAAGGTGGGCAGAAGAGTGTGCTGGCGAAGGGCTGGGGATGGGTGCTGCTGAAGGGCCAAAGGTGGTGTACCGGCGAAGGAGGGCGGAGGTGTGCCGGCGAAGGGCTGGAACTGTGTGCCGCTGAAGGGGTTAAGGAGGGTGTACCGGCGGAGGCCTCAAGGCAGTGTACCGCTGGGGGGGGCCTGAAGAGTGTATCGGCGAAGAAAGGGGGGATAACATAAAGTCTGTACATTCATCAGCCCCAAAGTTTGTACATTGTCTATTCAACCAGCATATCAAGTCTATACATCCTTCAGCTCAAAGTATGTACGTTGCCTGTTGACTGCAGCTCACAGTCTGTACATTGGCTGTTCAAAGTCTGTACATTGGCCAATTCAAAGTCTACGCATTGCCCTTTGACTGCAGTTCAAAGTCTATACACTGTCCCTTGGCTGCAGTTCAAAGTCTATACACTGTCCCTTGGCTGCAGTTCAAAGCATGCACATTGGGCAACTCAAAGTCTATACATCGTTCATCGGCTGCAGCTTAGAGTCTATACATTGCAGCTCAGAGTCCGTACATCGGCCAGCCCAAAGTCTGTACATCGGTCGAGCCAGAGTCTGTACATCCTTCAGCTCAAAGTCTGTATGTGGCAGCATGAAGTCTGTACGTTGCAACATGAAGTCTGTACATTGACCACAAAGTCTATACACTACGGCACAAAGTCCGTACATTGCAGCATGAAGTCTGCACATTCTAACATGAAGTCTGTACATCGCCCATCCCAAAGTCTGTACGCTGCAGCACAAAGTTTGTACGTCGCAGCATGAAGTCTATACATTGGCTGGCCCAAAGTCTGTACGCTGCAGCACAAAGTCTGTACGTTACAGCATGAAGTCTGTACATTGGTCAACCCAAAGTCTGTACACTGCAGCACAAAGTCTGTACGTTGTCCCTTGGCTGCAGCTCGAAGTCTATACATTGCTTGTTGCTGTGTTTGTGCGTCAATCTGCCAAGTCTATACATTGGGTTCCACTGAGACGGTGGATGAGGGTGTGCCGGCGAAGAGGGAGAGGCAATGGGAAGGAGTGTGCCGCTGAAAGGGCCAGGAGGTTGTGTCGTTGAAGGGCCGTTAGAGTGTGCCGTTGAAGATGGGCAGTGTGTACCGCTGAAGGCTCTCTGGAGTGTGCCGTTGGAGGTTGGGAAGGGCGCACCGTTGAAGGCGGTTTGGGGTTGGAAATGTTAAGGGGGATGATGAGGGTTGGAACAAGGGTGGAGGTGAAGGCCCGCTCTTCTGTTATTTGTTTTAAGGATTTTCTTTTCTTCTTTCATTAATTTTCATTTAGTCTTATGTAAATTTCCTCTCTTTCCTTGTTTTGTTCTGTTCGACTTCTTCTCACAAATCGGGTGTTCGGTCTACCGTGTCGTTGATCGGTTCTGTTCTTCTCGTGCTACCGGCAGGGCCTTGATTAGTTGGAAAGTTCTATCATTAATCGTTCATGCGTTTGTTGCTTCCTTTTGCCTTTTTAACATATTTATTATTTTCTGACAAAAATTCGGCAGCATCTCCCCTTGACCCGGGCGTAAGGGAGATAAAGGGAACGCGCCCACACGGAGTGGCGGAACCCGACAACTGGAGGTGGGCGCCCGGAGATGGCAACACCTTTATAGAACCTCGGAAAACACGAAGAAAACGATGAATGGGAGGCTTCTAATACTAGACAGGGTGGACGGGGGCTTGGCCAAGGCGTACCGGCCAAGGACGAGCATAGGGTGTGCCGGGCTGGGAAGGCTAAGGGTGTACCGCTGAAGCACAAAAAGGGGAGGTGTACCGCTGAGGGCTACTATGGGGTGTGCCGGCCAAGGGCCAAAAAAAGTGTGCCGCTGAGGGCCACTATAGGGTGTACCGGCCAAGGGCTGAGAGGGCGTACCGGTGAAGGCCCCTAAAGCAAGGCGTGCCGGCAAAGACCGCTAAGGCCGTGCCGGGGAGGAAGACTCAGGATGGGCTACTGAGAAGGAGGGTTAAGGGCCAAGAGTGGGCCACTGGTGACTGGGTGTTCCGGAAGAGGAGGAGGGTTTCTCTCCCGCCGAGCAGATAGGCACAACTGATGGCCTTAGAAGAGGGCAAAGAACCCATGAGGCCAAGGATCACACACGAGCAATCACATCGCTACGGAGACTCCAAAAACATCGGAGAAAAGGAGAAATGGAGGAGAAAAATGAACAACACATCATACACCATGAAAACTGGCGTAAACCAACAGAAATAACAGAGAAACCCAAAGAGGGTGATTTTCATCCATGGGGAGCAAGGGGCCGTGGCCCTACACACACATTACAAAAGGTGCCCAAGCCGCAGCTATAGACAAGGAAGAAACCCAAAGAAAGAAAGAACGGGAAGGGGAAGAACAGAGCACAAAAGAGGAGGAGGTGTTGGGGATCGAAGCAGGGACAATCGTCCACTACCCTTTCCCCCACCTTCCCCCACTACATCAAGCTCTCTCTCTCTTACTCTCGCTCCTACCTGGTGGTCGTCGGAGGGGACTCACGTCGGAGCTCTTCTTCTTCTCTCTCTTCTCTTCCTCTCTTGCCTGTGTGCCTTCCGTCTGTCTGTCCTTCTCCCTTTTTTGGAATGGGAGTGCCTTTATACTCCCAGCAGCGGGAGCCTTCGAGCACGGCCATCGGAGGCAGGAAGTGGCTCGTGATGATGGGGTTTGACTCCCCCTGTCCTGGCTGCCAGGGGAGTAGCCCACGTGGCCCAACCGTTGGCTGACACCTCAGAGAGCTTACTGCGTGCCAAGGATGCATAGGGCATGGGCACCACGTCGTCTGGCCGTTGAAAAGACTTCACGCTGTGCCGCTGGTGCGATGAACAAGTGTGCTGTAGGAGGGCCAAAAGGGCGTGCCGCGGGAACACCCAACGGGCGTGCCGCTGAAGGCCCAGCAGAGTGTGCCGCTGAGTGCCCAACGGGGCGTGCCGCTGAGGGCCATGGGGCGTGTGCCGCTGAAGGCCCCTCTCTTGGGCGTGCCGCTGAGGGCCCTGGGGGCTGTGCCGCTGAAGGCCCTGGGGGCGTGCCGCTGAAGCCCATTGGGGCGTGCCGCTGAAGGCCCTGGGGGCTATGCCGCTGAAGGCCCTGGGGGCGTGCCACTGAAGGGCTAAATGGGCAATGTTGAGCCCGTTGTTAGCACGAGTTGTGCCCCGTTTGATTTTCTTCGAGGCCCATGGATTGTGGGGCTCTTTGTGATTGATTTCTCTTCACTGTCGTGACTCCTGCGGGCGGCTTCACGGCAGTATGCGCATTCGGGGCATCCGAATGACCAGTCTCTCCCGGGCTGCTTCTCTCGGCTTCGTTGTTGACGCCGAGTCGAACAAGATATCTGGGTGTGTAATTTTTGGTGTCCACAAATGCCCCCCACCCACGGGTAGCGCAGGCGAAGGATGAGCCGGGCGGTGCCCGCGGGTGTACTGGTCTCTTTTCTCTTTGCCGGTGCCGACGGAGTGTCGGGGAGCTGATATGATTTGTTGTCTCTTAATCTCTTCGCCAGTGTCAACTAGGTGTCGGGAGCTGACCTGGTTTGTTGGTCTCTTAGTCTCTTTGTCAGTGCTGACAGGGTGTCGGGAGCTGACCTGGTTTGTTGTCTCTTAGTCTCTTCGTCAGTGCCGACAGGGTGTCGGGAGCTGACCTGGTTTGTTGGTCTCTTGGTCTCTTCGTCAGTGCCCACAGGGTGTCGGGAGCTGACCCGGTGTGTTGGTCTCTTAGTCTCTTCGTCAGCGCCGACTGGGCGTCGGGAACTGACCTGGTTTGTTGGTCTTTTTGTCTCTTCGTCAGTGCCGACAGGGTGTCGGGAGCTGACCTGGTTTGTTGGTCTCTTAGTCTCTTCGTCAGTGCCGATAGGGTGTCGGGAGCTGACCTGGTTTGTTGTCTCTTGGTCTCTTTCTTCTTATCTTATCTTTTCTTTTTTTTGAACCACATTACCGATACAAGCGCCCTTTCGGGTTTTCGCCGGCACCGGCCCCCTCTTGCTTTTTCCCACGCGCCCTTTCGGGTTTTCACGTGGCGGGGTACCCGATTTTGCCTGTAGCGCCCTTTCGGGTTTTCGCCACAGCCGGGTTGTTGTCATTTTTACCCTTGTCCCCGCATAGGGGCAAGTCCGGCGGGGTATCTCTATTTTTAACCCATTTTCTTTTCTTCTTTTTTTTCTCTCTTTTTTTTTGACAAGCGAGTGATATGCGAGTGTCGGCTAGGGCACGAAGCCTTACGCCGGAAGGTAGGGCTCATTCGTTGGCAAGAAGAAAATGCCAGCGCAACGGGAGAGTTCGTGCCGATTCGGACGTAGGGTCCGTAATGGCATTATCGTGTGGAGTGGGTGGCTAGGGCACGGAGCCTTGCGCCGGAAAGGGATTTATTCGCTGGCAAGGGATGAATGCCAGCGCAAGGATAGAGGTTCTGCCGATCCGGGCGTAAGGCCCTTGATGGCGATTTTGTATGATGGGAGGTGGCTGAGGCACGAGGCCACGTGCCAGGGATGGCTTTGTTTATTGGCAGGGTAGTGGTACCATGGCAAGGGTAGAGTTGCAGGGGTAGAGTCGCCTTAGCTTGTGTGGACGCCCGTCCGACCAGGATTGTGGGGATGGAATGTTTCCCCGGGGACATTTATTACTGTATATTATTGACTTACTCCTCCACATATGTGAGTGGATGAGTATGTAAATGTATGCACATATGTATGTATATACATCTATCTATTTAATATTTTACATATACTTTTGCTTCCCCTTCTTTTATTTTCTCCTTTTATTTCTCCTTTTATTTCTCATCCTTTTTATTTTCATCTCTTCATTTCCTTCCCCTTTTTTATTTTGCCCTTTTCCTTTCTTCTCGCTTTTTATTTCCTGTTCCCTTCCTTCTCCTCTTTTTCTTTCTTTTTTTCTTCTTCTTCCCTTCTCTTCTCCCCTCTCTCTTTTTTTTATTCGTTCTTCCCCTCATTTTCTCTTCTTCTTTTTTATTTTCCTTCCCTTTTTTCTTTCCCTTTTTCTTTCTTCTTTTCTCTTTCTTTTCTTCTCTTTTCTTCTTTTCTTCTCTTTTGTATAAAAGGGGGGCGGGGGCGCTTCGAACGGTCATCCCGCTTCGAACCGCCCCTCTTCCCTCTCTCTCTTCCTTTGGTGACCGAACGGACGAACCCCCCCGTCCTTCCTCTTCTTCTCCAGGCACGACCATCGCCGCTGCCGTCGTCGTCGCCGTGGTGAGGAGACGGCCACGGAGGGGTCTCTCCCTTCCTTCCTATTCCTCTCTTCCTCCCCTGTTCTCTTTCTTCCCCTCTCCCAATCCCCTGCTTCTTCTTTTCTTAGTCCTCGGGGGACGGCGGAGCCCTAGGCTCCCCGTTCCTCTTCTCCTTCCTCTCTATTCTTCTCCTTTTCTCTCCCCTTTCTTTTCTTCATCTTCTCCTCTGGGGCCAGGGATGACGGCGAGGGGTCACCGATTGTGCCGTGAGAGGCCGTCGGGGGCGCGCCGGTGAAGGGCGTTCAAGGCATGCCGGGGGCGCGTCTGCAGAGGGTACCGGTGAAGCCGGCCCTAGGGCGTGCCAGGGGGCGGGCATAGGTGCGTGACGGCAGCACAGGACAGAAGTGTGCCGGGGACGGAGAGCACGAGTGTGCCGTTGAAGGGGGCACCGAGTGTGCCGGGGAACGACTCTGGCGGGTGTGCCGGGGAAGGGCTCCCAGCGGCGTATGCCGGCGAAGATGACCTTCACAAGCGTGCCGGGGAAGGCACCTAGAAGCGTGCCGGGGAAGCAGGAGCTGGCTGTGCCGGCGAAGGGCTCCACGGGCGTACCGAGGAGCGGCTGCTTCAGCTGGTGTGCCGGGGAAGGCACTTCAGGGGCTGTGCCGGGGAAGGCACTGAGGGCGTACCGGGGAAGCCTTGAGGGGCTGTGCCGGCAAACGGCTCGTCTGGGTGTGCCGGGGAAGGGCTTCCCCTAGGCGTACCGGCGAAGGCCCCAGAGGGTGTGCCGGTGAAGGCCCCCATGGGTGTGCCGGCGAGGGCAACTTCAGGGCGTGCCGGGGAAGGCACTAGGCAGTGTGCCAGTAAAGAGGCCTTAAGCCCGGGGAAGAAGACTTTTTGATCGGCGGACTTCTGGTGTTGCCTCTCGGGGCCCACCATGACTTTGTTGGGGCCGTCACTCCTTGTGGATGCGCACCCGTGTTTTCCCTTACGCCTCTGGCCTAGGGGAAACTATGCCGAAATTTCGTTAGAAATTGGCAGTATCTTATTTATTTTATTCGTAGTAAAGTCCCTTCACAGTTTTTCATTCCCTTTTGCCTGTGGCTTATTCTGGTCTTCCATTTGTGTATCTTTGCAGACAAATGGCTGCCCCAAGTTGTTCTTCTGCCCCTGCTGCTGCTGTCGGTGCCGACCTTATTCCGCGGGGTCCAGTGCCAGCGGTCACATGGCTCAACGTGGAGGACTTGGACCGGGAGCACGGGGAGATAGCCGCTTTGGCAGCGTCGTCGGGATCCGACAGTGAGAGCATGGACTTCGGCCGGCTTGCCAGAGTTGAAAGCGGCTTCACATTTGATCGGGCCACCGGGGAGTACCGGAGGGACTTCCCGAAGGACAAACACCTCGTCCATTTTCTGAAGCATTTTCGCTCACGGGAAGGGCGAGACTTCCGGGCCGTGAAGAGTGCTGAGCGGGCCATTCTGCAAGCCCGAGACAGTTTATTATACAGTGTCCCCAGGAGCATCCCGATGTACTTGGTGGGAGAGGCCAGAGAGTGGAAGCCCGTCCTGGGGATCGAGGGGGTGCTGCCGGCTGAAGATAAGTTGGTGCGAGCACCTCAATTCACCCCGGCAAAATGGGACATGTCCGCTGGGAAGGTGCATGGTGAGTCGCCCCGATTCGGCTTGTTCTTGGCTCCCCTGAAATGGGGTTACAGGGAGGAGCCATTTATCTTAGACTGTCTGGCCATCAGGTTCAAGTATGAACTGTCGCTGGGCTGGTTCGGGGAGCTGAAGCTTCAAGATGCACACAGCTTCCGTGAAGGGGCGGTGGAGTTTACCGAATACGTACTATTCAACTACGCCCCTCTGCTGGTCCAGGCTGGTATTTACCATAGTGTTTATGCCTCCCGCTACAGCTACCCCATCTCTAAGGGTCTCTGCTGTGGTATGATAGAAGTATTCAGTGCTGAGACCAATACTTTTTATACTGCGGAAGGCGAGACCTCCCTGGACCTGTGGAGTCTTAGCCAGTTGAGCGGCTTGCCCATTGACGGGGAGCCTTATGAATAAGTATGCCTCCCCGACCTGATCAAGGATGAAACTAATGGGGACGGCTATTATTCGCTAGGGTATTCATACTGGTACCTTATGAAGGCGTACCGGGAGCTATACCAGTTGTCGCATGGTGGGCGGCAGCCCGCCCGTGGGGACAGGAAGAGGGTGCGTCTGACCCTGTGGTTGCAATACTTCTATGATGGGCTAAAGCAATATGACGAATTTCCTTGCGTCGGCACCGCTGTCGCTCGCAAGAAGCGTGCGAAGCCCAAGCTCGATGTGAAGATCCCCTCCAAAGGGCGTCGAAGCGGGCCTAATCCGATGGGTGTCGACCCGTAGACTCACTGCACCACCTATCTCGTGTATTGGCTATGTTCATTTGCCATGCCATATGGGGACGAGATGGTGATTCGACCGGACGCTATCTATCCGGCGTGTCAGATGGCGTGGGGGATCAAACTCTCCCTGTGCCCGGCAACCATTTGCTTGATCTACAAGGCGTTGGGGGACGTCGGTACTCATCAGTTCCCGAGACAGGCCCGCTACATATGTCCGCTGCATTTCTTCAATGCGTGGGTCTGCTCGCTGTTCCCCGAGTTCGCCCCGCGAGCTCTTCAAGACTGGGGGCTGGCGCCGAGAATGCTGGAGTTCGCCAGCGCAGAGCCGGCTTCTACTTCCATGCGGATGTATGACATTCGGGGTCGGTTGACAACGGTTCCTCGGGACGCGGCTGGCACTATTCACTTCTGGACGCTGGCCGCGCACTCAAGCCCTCTGGTGAATAACAAGAGGGAATGCAAAGACGACCAGGTGGAGAAGTACGTCCACCCTATCAGCCAGGAGAATGTGGTCGCCCGTTGCTGGAGCCCGAGCTGAGGGACTGGTCACTGTCTATTCGCCCGAGTGTATTGGCGTTTAGGAAGGGGGACAATGTTTTGCTCGAGCCGTATTACTCCTTCCGCTTTGGCCGAAACTTCGGATATGATCAGCATATTCCGATTTATCATGCACAGTTCGGCCTGCCCTCACGGAATATCCGGGGAAGTTCGGTCGCCGAGCACGCCAGGAGCTGGTGGGACTTCTTTCACCGGACAGACTCTGCCTCCTTCAGGGTGCCAGCTCCGGGTCGCATCCCCAGAGTGACCCAGGATTACATCAAGTGGTGGAACACCCGGACGGCCTTCTATCGATTGCATAAGATCGACTGCTAGGATGGGGCCGAGAGGAGGTTCCTCAGCAGGCAGGCAGTGCCGGTGCTTGACATTGAGCCAGATCATCTTCTTCGGCTCAAGAACAAGCAGGAGAGGGAGGTGGTGGCATACATGGCCGCCCGTCGGGAAGCCCGGGACGCGAGGCCGACGCCGAAAGTAGAGTTGCCTCCGGTGGCGAAGGACAACTATAAGAAGACATTGAGGGATCTTTGCCGGATAGGGAGTGACCGTCTGGAGCTCATTAATTACCCGCTCCCCATGGAAGAGGAGGGCACCCCCGCAAAGAGCTGGCATCCAGAGAGGGACATGATCTGCCCATACCGCACGTTTATGAGGCGGGAGGAGAGGAAGCCCGAGAATTATAAGGACACCACATGGCTATACGTTCTGTTGCGGGTGAATGGGCTGAAGATTAAGGATCAGACGGCCGCCATTTTGAGCAAGCGCCTGCACGTCCCATACTATTATGCCGACGGGTGGGGCATGGACCACTTCAATCTTTTCTACCACCTCTCTTCGAAGAAGCATGCAGATCTGGCTAGCCTCACAGACCGGTGCCAGAAGGTTGAGGACGTATGCTGGCTGGTCTGAGAGGCGGCGCGTCAGGACAAGGAGCCGTCTCTGAGCTACTGGCCAATAACACTTCGGTTGTACACCGGTCCTCACGGTATTTAACCTTTCCATCTCCTTTATTCTCGTCGCTGCGACCTTAGCAGGCTGCCGGGCGCTAATCATATGCGTGCGTCTATTTTGACAGACCATCCCGACAGCGTGCAGATGGCGACGTACCGGAACTTCCTTCGGCTCGTACAGAAGCCCGCCTATTTTGAGGCGGCATTGCCAGTTCCTACTACGGCTCCCCTGCCCAAGGCTGCGAAGAGGTCCGGGCCAAATCGCATGTGAAGAAGGCGGTAGATGCTGCTAAAGCGGCCAAGCAGCGGGACGCAAAGCGGCGAAAAACTGAGGCGGCCAAGGCTTCGACGGTCACTCCTCCGGCGCCACGAGTCCCATCTTTTGAGGAGTTTGAGGTCGCCCGGACCGGGCCGAGCCAACCTGCCGATTAACCTCTCCCACCATCAGTGTATCTTAAGGGTTCTCTTTTTTTTTTTATTTTGAGGCAAGATTTTGACACCTAAATGTCTCTTTTTGTCTCAGTCTCTGTGGAAGGGCTCGCGCCCACGCCCATTCCCGACGTGGAGGAGCCGGTTCCTGCGCCCGTCCCTGATGTGGGTAAAGCTGCGGCCGTGGTAGGGGCGACCTCGACGCCAACTCCGACTCCCCCACCACAAGCCAAGGGGAGGTCCCGGGCAAAGTCGCCTATTAAGAAAGCATTGGCCGCCGCGAAAGTGGCTGGGCGGTAGGAGGGAAAGCGAAGGGGGGCAGAGGTCTCCCCGGCCTCGGCGACCATCTCCCCGGTGGCTCCCATTCCGTCTTTCGAGGAATTTGACGTCACTCGGACCGGGCCGAGCCACCATGCGGGTGAGGCTTATCGACCGCTGACATCTTTCCGGATTTATTTATTTTCCCGGGTGAGCCCTTTATATGAATGTGACCATTGCCTCTCTTCCTTTCAGATGATACGGAGGAGCCGTCACTTGTGCTGATCCCAGGCGAGGGGGCGGCTACGGTTCCCGAGAAGGCCTTGCTGCCGAAGAGGCCTGTGGGTCACCCCGCGCCGTAGGAGCTGAAGAGGGTATTTGTCTTTGTCGGCCCACTTGATTCCTTTCATTCTTTGGGAGCCAACTGGGTTTGATGTGACCCATCTTCCCTCTCCCCTTTTTTATACGACATGCGTAGCTGGGGTAGTTACTGGGCTATTTGGGCCTCGCCTGCATCTCCCGACGACGCAGCAGTATATGAGGAAAAGGCTGAAGTCTATTGTACCCGCCTCATCCAGCCCGTGGGGGGATGCGCCAGTCATTGACCTCGAAGAGGAGGTCCCTTTGCCGGCAAGGGAGGAACCCGTGGTGGCTGAATCTTCATCGGGCGAAGAGGTAGATTACAACTATTCCTCCGATGAAGTGGCTTATGACAAGGGCGCATCTGAAGCATCGGGGCTGCCCGAGCTGGTCTTCAAGGCCCCCTTACTTGCTGGCTCCTCGAGCTTTATGGGGAGGGCTGCTGTAAGTGTGAGCTTGCTTGGGCCGGACCCCCTTTTTCCATAATGGGCTAATGATCTCGTTCTTGTTGTCTTGGGATTTTCAGGAGCTTACCCAGCCGGAGGTTGTGGGGAAGGCCGCTTCAGTCGCGCCGGTCGACCGCCCGGCGGGAGCCGCTGCTGGCATGGGCAAGCTAGCCCTCTTGCTCGACGCCCTTCAACGGGAGGCGTCCGCGGAGCCTTTAAGTGCTACCGAAACGGCGGACGAGCCTCTGGAGGATGGGGAGATTGCGCCCGAAGGCAGCATCATCCCGGTGGCCGAGGTAAGCACGTGGGGCTTATGGTTCTTCCCCGCCTTTTGACTTTGCGTGATATGTTCCAGGCGACGGGTGGCTGACTCCGCTTCCCATGAGCAGGTGATGCCGACAGGAGGGAAGACGTCCGGTCGTGCCCGGAAGGTTGTCGCGAAACGGAGGCCAAGCATTGGCCCAATAGCGGTAGAAGGGCTGGCTCCTGTCTCGCGCTCAGGGGTGGAGAGCCTTGCGGCGCTCGTAGAAACGGGGGGCATCCCCCAGCTGCTGGTTCCACTTCCGCCTCTCCCGAAGCTCCCGGCCCAAATGGAGGACCCGCTCCTGAGGCAGATATTTGCGGGGCTTTACGCACGTCTAGAGGGGTCCCGGACGCAGGAGAGGGGTCGACCAGCGATGGCTTCGGGTCCGGCCTTGCTCGAAGCCCCTCCTTTGCCTGCAACAGCGGCACCTGCATTCCCGTCCAGGGAGCCGGCGACGGCACCAGATGGCTTAGCGGCGACCTTGTCCCCTCCCCTGGCGGTGACCTACCAGGGATTTTCTGTTGAGCTACGCCGACCCGAGGACCTGACTCTCGCTCTTCCATCTTCCTCGGCCGCGGCAGACGCTGATTTGTGGGCCGAGGTGGACAGCTCCGTAGATTTTATTCCTCCGAGGGTACCTTCTGTCAGTCACACCTCATCAGGCGCACCGGTCCGACAGATGTTGGTAACGTTGCGGACGATGTTCTTGGCCGATCCTACCCTATCATATCGGGAGGTGCACAGCATAGTGACGCAGCTGACCGGGGCACTGCAAGTGTTGGGCTGCCCATTGGAGGAGTGGTCGCGGCGGGTTCTGCTGTTGCTGAAGTATGTGAAGCGTCGCGAGTTCCTCGAGACCCAGGCTCCTGACGAGTGCGCCGCCCTTGATGCCCAGGCAGATGAGTATTTACAGACCTTGGAGGCACGGCGCCATGATGAAGATCGCCATAGGAAGGCTCTCGGGGAAGGCCAGAGCAATGTTCGCTCCCTCAAGAGCCGAATTGCGAAACTAGAGAGCTACATTGCTGCGGCCAGATCTGACCTTGCCGAAGCTGAAAAAGCGGTCGAGATGGAAGGTGAGGCTCTCGCCGTTGCCCAAGTTGAGACGACGTCCGTGGAGGCAGAGCTCGCTTGACTCGAAGAACGGAGGGGCCGCCTGCGCGACATGACGAACTTCCCCTGCGTTGGAATTCTCCCTCTCGAGGACATCTTCCGGGGTGTTGACAGAGCGTCGCACCCCTTAGTTCTTCTCCCCCTCTTTTTTGAAATGTGACACCGGGGTATGCCCCGAAGCATATGTAGTCTGATCCCTTTTTGAATAGAGCAGAACATTTATGGTTCCACATGCACTTTCAGTATGCGTTCACCCCAGGAGGGCTCTTCTCTTCTTCCTCCTCTTTCGCGTATATCGTCCTTTCTCTCTCTCTTTTTTTTTATGCCGGGACGCATCGGGAAGGCGTGAGTCTTTGCGATGGTTCGCTCCAGGAGGACCGGGCAGGAACCCATGTCAGGGCACGGGAGAGTGCTCACCTTCCCAGGGGGAGGACGAGGGGACCACTCCACCATACCGAACGGGCGACTTACTGGCCGCGCCACAACGTTGGAAACGTGTACTGGCCTCAGGCGGGGGGTCTCGGTCAGAGATCAGGTTTCTCGTCGTCCAGAGGGGACGGATAGAAGAGCTTGTCTAGTCAATGACCTGGACGGGAGGTCCGAGCCAAAGGGGTACTCACCGCCCAGGGAGGACGAAGAGAGAGTTTGTTTAGTCAATGACCTGGACGGGAGGTCCGAGCCAGAGGGGTACTCACCGCCCAGGGAGGACGGAGAGAAGAGTTTGTTTAGTCAATGACCCGGACTGGAGGTCCAAGCCAAAGGGGTACTCACCGCCCGGGGAGGACGGAGAGAAGAGTTTGTTTAGTCAATGACCCGGACGGGAGGTCCAAGCCAAAGGGGTATTCACCGCCCGGGGAGGACGGAGAGAAGAGTTTGTTTAGTCAATGACCCGGACTGGAGGTCCAAGCCAAAGGGGACTCACCGCCCGGGGAGGACGGAGAGAAGAGTTTGTTTAGTCAATGACCCGGACTGGAGGTCCAAGCCAAAGGGGTACTCATAGCCCGGGGAGGACGGAGAGAAGAGTTTGTTTAGTCAATGACCCGGACTAGAGGTCCAAGCCAAATGGGCACTCACCGCCCGGGGAGGACGGAGAGAAGAGTTTGTTTAGAAATTTCTTTTAGTACTTCCGTTGCTACGAGGCGACAGCTAGAAATGGGGGGAGTTCCCCCTTTCTCGGCTTCCACTCTTCCCTTGCTGTTGTATCTTTTTTTTCTTCTCACTTCTTTTTTTTTCTTTCTTTCTCTCTTCTCTTCTTTTTTTTTTCTTTTTCTCTCTTTTCCTCTTCTTCTCTTTTTTTTCCTTTCTCTCTTTTCTTCTTCTCTCTTTTTTTCTCTTTTTTTTCTCTTTTTTTTCTTTTTTTTACCTTCCTCTTCCTCTCTTTTTTTTTCTTCTCGCTTTTTGAAAACATGGATAGTGGTCAAGTTGTTTGGACATTAATCACGTAAATCCGCCCAAAATAGGGCGGAGGGTTATATTATTGATTGAACGGGGGCGCCGGAGCGTGGTACAGTCTCAAGTGCCTTCCATTAAGAGGCGGGAACTGAACTTCTCCGCGATGGTTGACAATTACATAGGCCCCACCTTCGTAGACTTTTTGGACTACGTAGGGTCCGAGCCAGTTCTCATTCAGCTTACCCTTAGGGTTGGCAGCCATGAGATCTCTTCTCTTGACCATGATGAGGTCGCCCTTCTTGAATTCGCGTTCCTTGACAAGCTTGTCAAAGGCGCGTGCAATCCGGGCCTGGTAGACCTGAATGTTCTGTTGGGCCTGGAGCCGCTTTCCTTCTAGACTGGAGAGTTCCTCGAGCCTTCATTCAACGTTGGTCTGCCCTTCAAGGACAAACCCATGTTGAATGGCAACCCTGAGGGACGGTATCTCCAGTTCAACGGGGACGATTGCCTCCGAGCCATATACGAGAGAAAAGGGCGAGCAGCTTGTTGGAGTCTTGTATACGGTTCGGTACACCCAAAGCGCCTCGTACATCCTTTCTTCCCAGTCCCTTTTGTTAGAGCTGACAGTCTTGGCCAGGAGAGTGCAGAGTGTCTTATTAAAAGCTTCGGCCAGCCCATTAGCCTGTGGGTTGTAAGGAGTCGATGTCCTCCAATCAATTTTATATTTTTCTGCTAGCCGGTAGACCTTCTGGTTGCGGAAGTGGCTGCCGTTGTCTGACACAACTCGGTCGGGCGCGCCAAACCGGAATATGATATTACGGCGGAGAAACTTGACCACGATCTCTCCGGTGACCTCCCGTAAGGCGACAGTCTCTGCCCAGCGGGAGAAGTAGTCGGTTGCCGCGAAAATGTACTTGCAGCCTGTGGAAGATGCAGGTAAGGGACCCACGACGTCCGTTCCCCACTGGGCGAACGGCCAACTGGGCGCGGTTGGGTGTAACTGCACGGGGGGCCTTCTGGGTATGGTGGCATGCTCCTGACATTTCTGACACGACTTAGCATATTTGCAGCAGTCGTCGAACATTACAGGCCAATAATAGCCGAGCTTCTTTATTTCAATCTCCATTTTCGGCCCCACCTGGTGTGCGCCAGCTATCCCGACATGGACCTCCTTCATGACCCTCCAGGCTTCTTCAATGGACAAGTATCAGAGGAGTAATTTTTGCTTGGCGTCGGCCACCATTCGGAATAATATTCCGTTTCGGAGCTCATAAGAATCCTTAATTCTGATTAGCCTGATCTTCTCTTCTCTCTTCTTGGGCAGCTGCTCGTACTTGAACCACTGCATCAGGGGGTCTCTCCAGTCAGGTAGGCCAACGGCTTCTGCTGTGGTGACTTCTAGCTCTTCTTCTTCTGGTTCTTCTTCTATCATACTGGGCATCTGGCGCTGATTTATTACTTGGATACTGAGAGATCCATCTGGAGGCATTGCTAGTGAGCTTGCCAATTTTGCCAGGGCGTCAGCTTGTGCATTCTCCCCTCTGGCGACATGGCCTATCTCAAGGAGGTAGAACCGCTCCATGAGTCTCTTCGCCTTAGTGTGATAAGGGAGCAGCTCAGGTTTTCGGACATCAAACTGTCCCTGGACCTGCTTGACGACCAGCAGGGAGTCGCCAGATACTTGGAGCATTTTGATCTCCATTTGGAGGGCCACCTGAAGGCCGATGATCAGAGCTTCATACTCTGCTTCATTATTTGTGCAGGGCTTGCTAATGTAGCAGGAAGTGTGCATCACTTCTCCGTCTGGCGATTTGAGGATGACGCCGGCTCCGGCCCGTACTTTGGCTCATCCGGACGGGGTCGCTTCTGTTCTTGAAGCCCCGTCAAAGTATAGCTACCAGATAGCTCGTTGGACATGATCCACCTCCAGTGTCTCATCCTCGGGTAGCTCTGTGACCAACGGGGAGTCTTCGGGCACAGGGTGTGCTGCGAAGAAATCCGCGACGACTTGTCCCTTAACGGCCTTTTGCGGCACGTAGGTAGGGCTGTCAATGGGCCGGTCCGGCCCGATAGGTCCGCGGGCTTGGCCCGATTTCGGGCCGGGCCGCAAGGTCATTTTCGACCCGTGGACTTTTAGTCAGGCCTAAAAGCCCGGCCCGACTTGACCCGCGGGCCGGGCTCGGGCTTTGAGTTTGGCCCGTGGGCCGGCCCGGGCCGTTTTTTTTTTTATTCCCACTTCAAAATTTAAAAATTATTTAGTTAAAACTATGTTATTTTACTTAATGATAAATTTTAAAACTCTATTTTTACACAAATTATATAATTAATATCAAAATTTTAATTAATTTAGTGAGATTATATGCTTTATATTATTATTTTTATTATTTTATATAAATTGTCGGGTCGGGCCGGGTCTCAGTCGGGCTTTAAAATTTTTACATAATGTCGGGCCCGACCCGGCTCGGCCCCATATAAGTCGGGCCCGGGCCGGGCTCGGGCCTTAATGTTGAGAAGTCGGGCCCGGGCCGGGCCGACCTAAGCCCGGCCCGGGCCCGACCCATTGACAGCCCTACACGTAGGTGATGTCAAACTCCATGAGCAGCACGGCCCATTTGCCAAGGCGCCCCTTCGGGACAGGCTGGGAGAGAATGTGCTTGATGGGGTCAGCCCTGGATATTAAGCTCACTTCATGGGACAACATGTAGTGCCTCATCTTCTTGACTGCGAAACCAAAGCAAGGCAGACTTTCTCTATCGGAGTGTACTTGGCCTCCGCTCCTACCAATCTCCGGCTGAGGTAGTAGAGCGCCTGCTCCTTTCCCTCATCATTATTCTGGGCGAGCATTACCCCCAGTGAATATTCGGTAGCCGCTATGTAGAGAATAAGCGGTCTGCCTTTAACAGGTGCCCCCAGGACTGGTAGGGTCTTCAGGTACTCTTTTAGCTGGTCGAACGCGTGCTGGCATTCGTGACCCCAGCTAAAGGGTGCATTCTTCATCATCAGTCTGTGAAAGGGTTGGCAGCGCCCCGACAGGTTGGAGATGAACCTGCGGATGTAGGCTAGACGGCCCTGTAGGGACCTCAGCTCTCCTAGACTCTTTGGAGGGGGCAACTCCTGAATGGCTTTTATCTTGAAGGGGTCAATCTCGATCCCTCTGTGCCGGACAATAAAGCCGAGGAACTTACCACTGGACATGCCAAAGGCGCACTTCATAGGGTTCATCTTCAGCCCATATAGCCGGAGCCTTTGGAAGACGACCCTGAGGTCACTCAGATGTTCAGCTCTCTTCTTAGTCTTGACAACTAGATCATCAATGTAGCATTCGACCTTGCTGTACAGCAGCTCGTCGAAGATCTTGGTCATCGCCCGTTGATATGTAGCACCGGAATTCTTGAGGCCGAAGGGCATCCTCTTGTAGTGGAATATCCCCTTGGGCGACCTGAAAGCCGTGTGAATCCGGTCGTGGTTGGCTATCCAAATTTGGTTATAGTCGGACGATCCATCCATAAAGGACAAGGCCTCGTGGCCAGTGGTTGCATCAATCATCACTTCGGTGATAGGCACCGGGAAGTCATCTTTTGGGCAGGCTTTATTCAGGTCGCGGAAATCCACGCAAATCCTGATCTGTCCATTCTTCTTTTTCACCGGTACGATGTTGGCCAACCAAGTGGTGTATTGGTTCTCTGCCACGAAGCCGACATCTATGAGCTTATCGACCTCCTTGCAGATCTGGCTGATCAATTCCGGCCTCATACGCCGGGGAGACTGCTTCACTGGTTCCACCGTGGGATCAATGGCCAAGATGTGTTGAGTCACCTCGGGGCTGAGCCCAGGCATTTCTTTATAGTTCCAGGCAAAGCAATCCCAAAATTCTTGTAGCAACTTTGTGTATTGCTCTCTCTCCTGTGGGGGCATAAGAGCACTCAGAAAGGTCGGCCTGGGGTCACCTTCTGTGCCAAGGTTGATCTCAATCAATTCGTCGACTGTGGCCTGGCCGCCATTTTCAATTTCCGGCGGGGCTGGCGACAAATCGACGAAGTCTTGATCTTCATTATCTTCGGGCTCGAGGATGCCATCCCCCTCTTCTTGTTCCTCATGAAGGGGCGCGGAGGCTGCATTTGTCGCGCACTCCCCCTGGACCGTAGCCGCCGGGTCCGTGGGGTCCGCTGGTGCAGAAAGGCACAGGGCCACCTCGGGGTCTTCTGTGTACTCATCATAGACAGCTCCGGCGGGGGCTGGGACAGCCGCATCTTCAGGCGCCTGGTACTGGATGGATAGTGTATGGGCTCCTCTTCTAGGACTGTCCGCCACGTGGGGGCGTGGTGGGGCTACCACATAGTCTCCCATTTTGAGCTCGTCCCTGTCAATGAGGTCTTGAGCAATGTCTTTGAAGACATAGCAGTCTTCGATGGCGTGGCCCAGTATCTGGTGGTAGGGACAAAACAGTGGGTCCCCACTTCTTCAGGTGTCCTGCGGCCTCTTGGACCGTGGGAGGGAGACCTTGCCGTAATGGCAGGCCCAGTCAAAAATACCCCGAGTCTTCTCTCTTGGGAAAGAGTAGGGCTTCTGCAGCTTCTCTTGGAGTGTCAGGCCTCGCCTGGTTGGCTGCCCGGTTAATGGGCTTGCCGTGTCTCTTGTCTCCCTTCTTGACCAGACAGGGACATCGGGACTGGTGTCTCGGGGTCGAGACATGTAGCCACCCCACGGGCGGAGAGAACCCTGGATGAGGCCGGCAACTAGCGAGGTCAACTCAGCCTGTCGTGCTTTTAACATCTCGATCTCCCGTTGCTGCCTATGGTACAAGGTGTACATGACGGGGTCATATCGAGGGGAATTTGGAGCATGACCAATGCTTCTGCTTCTTGCTTCGCCGGCAGGCCGGAGTGAGGGCGTCTCAGTGGTGTGCCCCTTCGAGGCTAGTCCCTCGGAGAAAGAGGAGGTCTTCCCCATGCAGCGGCGGCGGAGAGGGTTCCAAAGGAACACTTCTTCGTCTTGCGCCTCCTCAGCCGGAGGCCTTGGATATACGTCTTGGTGGGCTTCCCGCAAATCTGCAGCTTCCGTGGGTCGTCGCCGGACAAGGCCGAAACTGATATCACATTAGTTTCGTAATAATCTTCTAGTGAAAAGCCCAGACCGAGGTGCTTGGTGATTTGCAGCAACTTCCGATTCAGGTTTGGTGGGTTCCACATTCTTTCGAATATTTCCTTCCGGCTGGAGGGTTGATAGGGGGGAATCTTTTGCTTTCTGACCATTCTGGCTGCCTGGTCGGTCATGTGGGGGAGTCCCGCAATGGGGACGTGCGGGTCATGCAACTCGTCAAGAAATCGGCAATCATCATCTTCCCCGGCTGGCTTTTCCCCGGCAACATAAAAGATAGTGGATGACCCCTCCGGGTTAGGCACTTCAAAAGTTCTCAGCCGCTCGGCCGCTTGACAGTCAATTTCTGTAATGGGCTTGATAATCCCTGGCGGGACTCTGACATCCTCCAGCAGGTCTTCGAGGCAAGGCGTCCCCGGTGTAGAGTAGATGGTGAGAGGGGCTGCCTTAAATACCCCCCCTTCTTGTGCAATGAATGGTACATGTGGGGGAGCCACATAGCCCGTGGGTGGTGGAGGAAACCAGCTGCCTGACTCCACTTTCTTCTTTCCCTTGTCTTGGGCGGCCTGGGGAGCTTGCTTCGCCTTCTCTAGATATAGGTTGGCATCTGACAGATGACACTCAAACACCTCGAACGGGTGGAGATCGGCGAAGATTCTGACTTCCTTCCCCTTGTTAGCGCAGCGAGAGTGATATAGAAGGGGGGGGATGAATAGATCACTCCCAGTTTGCAAAGTTTAGGCGAGAAAATAAATCTACCGCTTATGCCCCTTCTAAACTAGCACACAAAGAATTGCAAATGCAGGTACCAATCAAGATCGAATAAGAAAATGATGATAAGAGCTGAACACACAACTAGTCGAAGAGACAAGCAGATAGAGAGCGCTGATAAAGATCGCAAACCACAGAGAAGACAACCGGTTTTTAGGTGGTTCGACTGCAGTCTGCAATCTACATCCACCCCTCACTCCAACTAGAGTGAGGATTCCACTAGCCACTGCTAGAGCACAGCAGACTCAGTCTGCGAACAACTTGCTGCCAAACAGCTTGAAAACCCAAGGGAGACAAATCCCTCAACCAAGCTTTGCTACCCACAGAGCTTGTAACCTGTTCTAGCACCCAGCATGAACAGAACCGGAGAGTGCCTCTCCCTTCCTCCACACACCGGAGGGAACCTGCTAATGACAACCCGTCACTAGCAACACCAGAGATCAGCGATCTCTCTTCCTCTGCAACCCAGAGGGAAACCGGAGATAGACTCCCTTCCTCCACACACCGGAGGGGAACAGATCAGAAATAGACGAAGAACACATAAAGAAAATCAGAAAAGGAACTAAAGACTGATCGAGAAAACATTCGATACTGAGAGTTAATACAAATGTAGCTTCCTGGGAAGCAATTTCAGAAACCCGATACTGCAAACTCTCTTTCTCTCTTCACTGCTATCTCTCTTTTTCTTTCTCTCTTTTTCTTTCTCTTTACTGGTGGATCGAGCTCTCTGCAATACTGCCTTTTCTTTCTTGGCTCTGATCACCTTCATCGGTGGACGAAGGTTTCTATTTATAGCGGCAGCAGGTGGATAGGGCACAAAACGCGTGTGCCTCCCACGCTCGATCCAGAACCTTCCTGCCACGTGACCTTATTGATTGGTTCCTTTTGTCTTGGATCACGTGCACCCCCTTTATTAGGGAATAATCTTCCTCGTACATGTAAGAAGATAAGAACCATTAACACGCAGTATGGCCACTAAAACTAAAGCTGCATGAGGTATATGATAACAGCACGACGTGACCAGAACACGAGATAGGAAAAGAACGACACGAGGTACACTGTAACAGAACAGACACAACGAGGAGAACGACACGAAGTGAAACAAGAACGACACGGAGTACATCCGATGACTACAGCACGAAGTAAAACATCATGATATAATAACCAGTAATGAGAACGGCACGAGAACAACATGGAGACAAAACAGTAACCGACACGAGTTGAAAACAACACGAGGTAAAAAGAAGAACGACACGAAGTGGTTGCAACAACAAGCAAGACAAAAAAGATGACACGAGATGCAATTAGAGGACAGAGAGAAGCGACACGAGGTTCACACAAAAACGACACGAGGTGGCACAGAAACAACAGTAACCGACACGAAGTGTGGTTACTAAATAGGAACGACACGAGGTCTACAGGGAAACGACTCGAAGTTCATCAGAACTATTAGAGCTGCTTCAGAAACACGACACGAAGACATGATACGGAATGACACGGAGTGTGGTCAAGGCGAGAAGGACACGAAGACATGATACGAAATGACACGGAGTGTGGTCAAGGCGAGAAGGACACGAAGTCTAAAGAGTAAAACAACACTAAGACCAAAACTGAAACCTACACGAGGTGAAGACAACACGAAGACGAAAACACAACACGAAGACATAGACACTAAAATAACACGAAGATGAAACACAAGAATTGACACGAGGTGAAGTCACAAAGCGACAATGAGAAGCGACACGAAGACAGAGACCACAATGATAAAACAACACGAAGGATTACCTCATACGAGTTTTCCTGTCAAGCATGGAAATCAACACGGAGTGTTGTATACTCAGACGACACGAAATCATTTCGTGTTGGTGAGGGAAAGCAACACGAAGACAATGATGCTACAGTGCAATGTCTAGACTTGAAGTTCAGTTGAGTGTACAGACTTCACCAATGAATCACTCACTGTACAGACTTACTATAGCAGTCTGATGTACAAACTTTGATGAACAGTCCAATGTATGGACAGTGAAATCGAAGACCAATGTGCAGACTTGACAGTGAGTTTAACTGAGGATGTACAGACTTGAAGAATAAGCCAGTGTATAGACTTGAAGATTGAAAGCGATGTACAGACTTTGATGACCAACACCAATGTATAGACTTAGGAGCATAAGACACGGCTGTACACACTTAGCCTAAGACAATGCATAGGCTTGCACGAGAGTCCAATGTATAGACTTTGCTACCCAGACATGATATATGCAGAGACATGTTATCTGACAGAATGCAACACACATATATAAAGAGCAAATGCCATCAATGCTAGACATCATCATTCATGTTGCTATCAATATGCAGAATGCTCAAGAATAATAATGCATAGAAATGTACTTATAGTGTGAGACATCATCAAAATCATAGGGACACAACAATCTCCCCTTTTTGATGATGGCAACACTATGAAGCAGGCAATATCAAGGTTTATCAAGATTTAACATGAAATCAATGCCAGCTGCAACAACAGATTAACTTCAAGGCATGCTCATGCAAATGAATTAGACAAACCCTACAACTCACTCTCATTAACTCACTCTCATTTCCCCCACAACTCATAATCAGGAACTTCCCCTAGGCGACTAGCCACAACCAACTGATTAAATCATTGATATAGCAGAACCTCTCTCCCCCTTTGACATCAGCAAAAAGAAATGCAGAAGACATAACAATGCTGGAGACATGAAGAAGAAGTGCAGTAACGATCTTAGTGCAGAAAGTCACGAATAGGTCTTAAGAAAATAAGTGAGGTTCTAACATCAAGAGAAGATTCTTTAAGCTTCAGTACACAATGGAGAGACAGAATTATGAAGAGTATATCAACATACATAGTGTATGATGTAGAGCAGGAGTTGACAAGTATGGCCAAATGGAGCTGATCATTCAACTATTCCACAAGACAGCAAGAGTCTAAATCAGAGAGGTGTTCTCAAGGTATTGAGGACAAGCAATCCATTAGTTGCATAACAACAAGGAATGTTAGTTGGAGATGATTTCCAAGAAGATCAATGAGTAAGTTGGTAGATCACTTCTTTTGACATTAGGGAGACACCTTGATCAGAGGCCTGAATCCCCAGTTACTCAGAGTGAGTTCCTCATTACTTCCCCCCCCTTTTTTTTAAGGAACAGAGTTAGTAACTGTGGCTTTTGACATGAGGAGACACCTTGATTAGAGGCCAGAGTCCCCAGTTACTCACCAGCAAGCCACCATTGCTCTGTCATGACTTTTCATTTGTTTTAAGTATCTGACACCTCATGACTTGGGAGAAATATTCATTTCATTGATGAAGCTCCCAGTTTCTCAGTGATCAAAAATAGAACATGTTTGTTCAGTTAAGCCCTTGAGTTAAAGAGATAGAATGATTGAAGACAATACCAAAAGAGAAGGACTTTTCTTGTATTGAGTCTTGAAGTCTAGATTTCAAGTTGATTGGGTCAGATATCAAGACATACGTGTTTTTGGCCTGAACCATAATCAATGACAATGTAGGAAGATATACTTTATGCAATTAGTCCAGGTCTCTGTGTGAGTGCCAAAGAAAAGATTCTAATTGGATTTTAGAGACACTGACTTATTGACTTAAGAGATAAGTGACACTCTACTGTCTGAGAGAACTACACTAGATTAGTCATGAAAAACCAGCAGAGATACACATCTGGACACTCCTTTTGAATTTGTCAAAGAACTTCTCTTCTCACATTACAACTTAGCTCCCCCTAAGACATAGCATACCTCAATAAAACATTTCAGCAAAAACTCAAGGCTTCCCTCAAATTAGAGCATTCCTGAAAGCTAACCAGTGAGCATTCCGAACTCCCCCTTAAACCAGCAAGCAAGAAGGCTAACCAACAGATAGACAAACCTCCCCCTCACAACTGGAACATGCTTCATAATTAAGACACTTTGTATAAGCCTAACTCTCTTCTTAATGTAGTGAACTTTTCATTATCCAGAGGTTTTGTGAAAATATCAGCAATCTGATTATCTGTTCCTACATGAATTAGTTCAAAGTTATTCTTAGACACCTCATCTCTTATAAAATGATGTCTTATCTCTATATGTTTTGTTCGAGAATGAAAAACAGATTTTTAGCAAGATTGATGGCACTTGTATTATCACAGTAAATAGGTGTGCACCCCAGGTCTACTTGGTAGTCCTGAAGTTGGTGTTTAATCCATATTACTTGTGTTCCACAACTCCCTGCAGCCACATATTCAGCTTCTGCAGTGGAGAGGGCCACAGAATGTTGTTTCTTGGAGCCCCAAGATACTAAACACCCACCCAAGAATTCACAATGGCCACTTGTGCTTTTCCTGTCTAGTTTACAGCCTGCATAGTCAGCATCTGTGTATGCTACTAGATTCAATGTGCGAGAAGCAGGAAACCATAAACCAAGGGAGTGACTAGCTGACAAATATCTGAAGATTCTTTTAACTGCAGCTAAGTGTAGTTCAGTGGGTCTAGACTGATATCTTGCACACATTCCTACACTGAATTGTATATCAGGTCTAGAGGCTGTTAAGTAAAGAAGTGATCCAATCATACCTCTATAAAGTTTGGCATTTACTTCTTTACCTGTCTCATCTGCATCCAATGATGTATTGGTGCCCATGGTGTAGTAATGTGCTTTAAGTTTTCCATGCCAAACCTTTTGAACAATTCCATTGTGTATTTGGTTTGGTTGATGAAGCACCCATCTTCTAGCTGCTGTACCTGCAATCCAAGAAAATATTTTAGTTCACCAACCAAGCTCATCTCAAATTCAGCAGACATCATGGTAGAAAATTCATCACATAGTTCATGGCTAGTTGATCCAAATACAATGTCATCTACATATACCTGAACTATGATGAGATCTTTACTCATGCCCTTGGTGAATAAAGTCTGATCAACTTTACCTCTTTTGTAGCCCTTGCTGATCAGAAATTCAGATAATCTTTCATACCAAGCTCTTGGAGCCTGCTTTAGACCATACAAGGCTTTGTTTAACCTGAAAACTTGGTTAGGTTGAGGAGAAAATTGAAATCCAGGAGGTTGTTCAACAAAGACTTCTTCTTTAATAACTCCATTTAAAAAGGCACTTTTAACGTCCATTTGTTGGAGTTTAATGTTCTTTGAGCATGCAAAGGCAAGCAACAATCTTATGGCTTCCATCCTAGCAACTGGTGCATAAGATTCATCAAAGTCTACACCGAATTCCTGACAGTAGCCTTTGGCTACTAGTCTGGCCTTGTTCCTCGAGATGATTCCATCTTCATTTATCTTATTTTTGAACACCCACTTGGTTCCTATGACATTAATACCATCTGGTCTTGGGACAAGCTCCCAGACATTATTCCTTTCAAACTGACCTAATTCCTCACTCATAGCATTTACCCAACCTTGATCAGCTAAGGCCTCTTCTACTGTTTTGGGTTCAATTTGTGAGACTAAAGCAATTAGGTCGTCATTATTCACATTTCTAAAATGAGATCTAGTCCTTAGAGGTTCTTCAGGATTGCCTATGACATTATCTAACGGATGGTCTTTAAGGAATCTGATGTTTGTTGAAGACTCACCTGTTTCTCTTTGACCTTCCTGATTTTGGGAATTTGTTTCTCCATTCTGCTGAGTCTTCTCTTCTTCTTGTTGGTTTTCCAGAAAATCTCCACCATGATTGGAGTCCCTGTCAAGATTTTCAATATTAGAAACATCTTTCTTTTCACTAAAAAGAATGTGTGGAGATTCTTCCACTTTCTGATCTGAAACATTAAATACCCTATATGCCCTTGACACTTCTGAGTAACCCAAGAATATTCCAGGTGAACTCTTGGCTTCAAACTTGTCTAAATCTTTCTTATCATTGTTATGAATAAAACATTTTGCTCCAAAAATTCTGAAATGAAACAAGTTTGGTTTCTTACCTTTTAGAAGCTCATAGGGTGTTTTCTTGTGTATGGGTCTTACCATGGCCCTGTTGATTATGTAGGTTGCTGTATTGGCCGCTTCTGCCCAAAACCTTCTAGGTAACTTACTTTCAATCAACATGGTTCGGGCCATCTCCACCACTGTTCTATTTCTTCTCTCCACGATCCCATTCTGTTCAGGTGTCCTGGGAGAGGAAAACCTGTGAGTTAGTCCTTCTTTGTCACAAAGTTCAGTAAACATGGAATTTTCAAACTCACCTCCATGATCAGATTGAATAGAACTAACCTTGAACTTTCCTTCTTGTTTGACCTTATTGAAAAATAGATTAAACTTTTGAAATGCATCACTCTTATTTGCTAAGAAAAATATCCATGAATATCTGGAGAAGTCATCTATGATGACATAGCCAAACCTGTTACCATTAAGACTCTGAGTTCTGGTTGGACCGAAGAGATCCATATGAAGAAGTTCCATTGGTCTAGAAGACAATGGCTCAGATCTTAATTTGAAAGAGTTTCTGGTCTGTTTGCCTAGAGCACAGGCATCACATGATTTTGAAATGGAATTAAATTTAATTTTAGGCATGCCTTTAACTAAATCAAGTTTGACCAGTTTATTTAAAGTAGAAAAGCTAGCATGACCTAGACGTCTATGCCATTCAAAAGCATCAATTTCAGAGTTAGCAGACAAACAAATAGTAGAGTCAGATTTCTCATTTAAGTCTACAATGTAGACATTATTAATCCGGTTGGCTACAAATTTAACCTCATCAGAATTTATTTCAAAGATTTTGCATGAAGTATCATCAAAAACAACCTTGTGACCCTTGTCACATAACTGACTGATGCTGATCAGATTATGTTGTAGCCCTTCCACAAGTAAGACTTTTTCAATGGAGTTTGTGGAAGACTTACCTACTGTGCCAACTCCAATTATTTTACCTTTGTTCTTTCCTCCAAACTTGACCAGACCTCCTGGCTTCATCTCTATCTTACTGAACTTGGATCGGTCTCCTGTCATATGCCTGGAGCAGCCACTGTCGAGGTACCACTTGTTGTCTTCAGCTGCCAGGCCGACCTACACAAGTATATCAAGCAGAGTGATTTGGAACCCAAGATGAGTTGGGTCCAAGTACATTGTTTAAATCTCTGATCAAGTGTTTGGGTACCCAGATTTGTTTCAGCATGGTTTTCTCTGGCACCCTCCTTTCAGGTTTATTAAAGTTCAATCCAGCTAAACTGGAGAAATGAGTTCTATTCCTTTCATCGGTCTTCCTATTCCTAGGAAATTTCCTGTAGGCTTGTTGATTGGTATATCTTTGACCATGAAAGTTGTTCCTCCAGTAGGTCTTGTTTGGACCCATCTGATTGTTATAATTCCAGCTTTTATTCTGATTTGTTTTCTTGGTCCAGCTACCATTTGTGTTCTGGTGAATGGACTTAATGTTATTCTTCATAAAGTTCATTCCAATCTTGAATGGTTGTCCAGTACTGGTTGTTGTGTTCTCTTTAGGACTTTGAGTTTTCTTAGAGCTGTTTGAGCTGGATGGTGTGTCCAGCTTTTCTTTTCCCTTCTCTGGACAGAAGGTGATAGTCTTGAATTGCAAGGGTCTCTTGTTGGTTGGGTCATAGCCTAGACCTTCCTTATTGAAATTGACCCTAGTTCCTAGTATAGCATCTAGGCTAGTCTTTCCTTGGACAAACTTCTCTAAGACTTTCTGTTTGTCTTCCAGCTCCTTTTGAAGAAACTCTGAATTCTTTAGGAGTTCAGCATTTACTTTCTTCACAGCTTCATATTTCTCTGAATTCATTCTGATTTCACTCATGCTTTCTTCAATTTTAGTTTTGAATTCATTGAGCTATTTTTTACTTTCTTGGATTTCTCCCCTAAGCTTATCATTCTCTTTCCTTTGTGAGGTCATTTCTTCTAGTTGTTCTTTTAGCTTTGCATTTTCCTCACAGACCAGAGTTTGTTCTTCAACATTTGTGTTAAATTTTCTTTTCAGAACTCTGTGCTCTTTGCTAAGTGAATTAAATTTATCTAGCAAGTCACCATAAGCATCCTCCCAGTCATCAATTGAGAAATTTTCAAAAACGTTTATTACCTCCTCTTCACTTTTTGCCATAAGACAAATTCCTTCTTCATATTCCTCCGAGGAAGTGTCTTCGGGATTTTCTTCTTCCTCGCTCCATGTGCAGACCATCGCCTGTGGCTTTTTCTTCTTCTGCACCTTTGTGAACTTCTTCTGAAGATAGGGACCTTTCTTCTGGAGTTCTGGGCATTCGCCTTTCATGTGTCCCTGTTTGTTACAGTTAAAACAAGTCAGTTTCTTAGGATTTCTATCCCTGTAATTGGTAAACTCAGCTTTCTTGTTAAAAGAGTGTGGGTTCTTCTTCCTGAAGGTCTTCCCCTTTGTCCTCAGAAACTTTCTGAACTGACGAGTGAGCATAGCCTGCTCCCCCTGGTCGAGATCTGAAAGACCTTCAAGCTCGGACTCAGACTCGGGGCTACTGCTGCTGCTCCCACTTTTACTACCCTTGTTGCGGGAAGCTCTTAGAGCTACATTTTTACCCTTCCTCTCACTACCTTCTCCACCTCCTTGGAAGTTCATCTCATAGGTCATCAGGGATCCTATGAGTTCATTCACAGTTAAGACAGTCAAATCTTTTGACTCCTCAATCACAATGGCCTTAGTGTGCCATGCCGGGGATAAAGATCTAAGGATTTTCCTGACTATATCTGCCTCAGCAAGATCCTTCCCTAGCCCTTTAAGAGTGTTAGTGATCAAGGATAACCTGGCATACATTTCGGTTATATTCTCATCTGCATTCATCTTAAACATTTCATACTTGGAGGTGTAGAGATTTACCTTCGAGGCTTTCACTTGAGCTGTACCTTCATAAATTAATTGCAGCTCATCCCACATTCGCTTGGCAGTTCTGTATGCAGATATTCGAGCATATTCCTCTGGATGAACAGCACACTGGATTATGTTCAGCGCCGTCCAGTTGAGTGACGAGAGCTTCACATGATCATCTGTCCAAGCATCCTCGTTTGGTGGCAGCTCATATGGCCCCACCGTGATTACTCTCCACAATTTATGACTCTGAGCTCTGATGAACACTTCCATCCTGTTCTTCCAAAACAGATAGTTACTACCATCGAAATAAGGAGGGCGACTAATGGATTGACCTTCGGCCATGAAGGTTCTAGGACCACCACCATTTCCTTGACCGTTCGTCCACATGGCGTAAACCTGCTCTGATACCAAATGTTAGCGCAGCGAGAGTGATATAGAAGGGGGGGGGATGAATAGATCACTCCCAGTTTGCAAAGTTTAGGCGAGAAAATAAATCTACCGCTTATGCCCCTTCTAAACTAGCACACAAAGAATTGCAAATGTAGGTACCAATCAAGATCGAATAAGAAAATGATGATAAGAGCTGAACACACAACTGGTCGAAGAGACAAGCAGATAGAGAGCGCTGATAAAGATCGCAAACCACAGAGAAGACAACCGGTTTTTAGGTGGTTCGACTGCAGTCTGCAATCTACATCCACCCCTCACTCCAACTAGAGTGAGGATTCCACTAGCCACTGCTAGAGCACAGCAGACTCAGTCTGCGAACAACTTGCTGCCAAACAGCTTGAAAACCCAAGGGAGACAAATCCCTCAACCAAGCTTTGCTACCCACAGAGCTTGTAACCTGTTCTAGCACCCAGCATGAACAGAACCGGAGAGTGCCTCTCCCTTCCTCCACACACCGGAGGGAACCTGCTAATGACAACCCGTCACTAGCAACACCAGAGATCAGCGATCTCTCTTCCTCTGCAACCCAGAGGGAAACCGGAGATAGACTCCCTTCCTCCACACACCGGAGGGGAACAGATCAGAAATAGACGAAGAACACATAAAGAAAATCAGAAAAGGAACTAAAGACTGATCGAGAAAACATTCGATACTGAGAGTTAATACAAATGTAGCTTCCTGGGAAGCAATTTCAGAAACCCGATACTGCAAACTCTCTTTCTCTCTTCACTGCTATCTCTCTTTTTCTTTCTCTCTTTTTCTTTCTCTTTACTGGTGGATCGAGCTCTCTGCAATACTGCCTTTTCTTTCTTGGCTCTGATCACCTTCATCGGTGGACGAAGGTTTCTATTTATAGCGGCAGCAGGTGGATAGGGCACAAAACGCGTGTGCCTCCCACGCTCGATCCAGAACCTTCCTGCCACGTGACCTTATTGATTGGTTCCTTTTGTCTTGGATCACGTGCACCCCCTTTATTAGGGAATAATCTTCCTCGTACCTGTAAGAAGATAAGAACCATTAACACGCAGTATGGCCACTAAAACTAAAGCTGCATGAGGTATATGATAACAGCACGACGTGACCAGTACACGAGATAGAAAAGAACGACACGAGGTACACTGTAACAGAACAGACACAACGAGGAGAACGACACGAAGTGAAACAAGAACGACACGAGTACATACGATGACTACAGCACGAAGTAAAACATCATGATATAATAACCAGTAATGAGAACGGCACGAGAACAACATGGAGACAAAACAGTAACCGACACGTGTTGAAAACAACACGAGGTAAAAAGAAGAACGACACGAAGTGGTTGCAACAACAAGCAAGACATAAAAGATGACACGAGATGCAACTAGAGGACAGAGAGAAGCGACACGAGGTTCACACAGAAACGACACGAGGTGGCACAAAAAGCAACACGAGGTGCTGCAATGTTCTGCACTTAATGGAACAAAAACGACACGAAGACACAGAAACAACAGTGACCGACACGAAGACATGATACGGAATGACACGGAGTGTGGTCAAGGCGAGAAGGACACGAAGTCTAAAGAGTAAAACAACACGAAGACCAAAACTGAAACCTATACGAGGTGAAAACAACACGAAGACGAAAACACAACACGAAGATGAAAACTGAAACCTACACGAGGTGAAAACAACACGAAGATGAAAACACAACACGAAGATGAAACACAAGAATTGACACGAGGTGAAGACACAAAGCGACAAAGAGAAACGACACGAAGATAGAGACCACAAGGATAAAACAACACGAAGGATTACCTCATACGAGTTTTCCTGTCAAGCATGGAAATCAACACGGAGTGTTGTATGCTCAGACGACACGAAATCATTTCGTGTTGGTGAGGGAAAGCAACACGAAGACAATGATGCTACAGTGCAATGTCTAGACTTGAAGTTCAGTTGAGTGTACAGACTTCACCAATGAATCACTCACTGTACAGACTTACTATAGCAGTCTGATGTACAAACTTTGATGAACAGTCCAATGTATGGACATTGAAATCGAAGACCAATGTGCAGACTTGACAGTGAAGACTAGTGTGCAGACTTCAAGTTTAACTGAGGATGTACAGACTTGAAGAATAAGCCAGTGTATAGACTTGAAGATTGAAAGCGATGTACAGACTTTGATGACCAACACCAATGTATAGACTTAGGAGCATAAGACACGGCTGTACACACTTAGCCTAAGACAATGCATAGGCTTGCACGAGAGTCCAATGTATAGACTTTGCTACCAGACATGATATATGCAGAGACATGTTATCTGACAGAATGCAACACACATATATAAAGAGCAAATGCCATCAATACTAGACATCATCATTCATGTTGCTATCAATATGCAGAATGCTCAAGAATAATAATGCATAGAAATGTACTTATAGTGTGAGACATCATCAAAATCATAGGGACACAACAATCTCCCCCTTTTTGATGATGGCAACACTATGAAGCAGGCAATATCAAGGTTTATCAAGATTTAACATGAAATCAATGCCAGCTGCAACAACAGATTAACTTCAAGGCATGCTCATGCAAATGAATTAGACAAACCCTACAACTCACTCTCATTAACTCACTCTCATTTCCCCCACAACTCATAATCAGGAACTTCCCCTAGGCGACTAGCCACAACCAACTGATTAAATCATTGATATAGCAGAACCTCTCTCCCCCTTTGACATCAGCAAAAAGAAATGCAGAAGACATAACAATGCTGGAGACATGAAGAAGAAGTGCAGTAACGATCTTAGTGCAGAAAGTCACGAATAGGTCTTAAGAAAATAAGTGAGGTTCTAACATCAAGAGAAGATTCTTTAAGCTTCAGTACACAATGGAGAGATAGAATTATGAAGAGTATATCAGCATACATAGTGTATGATGTAGAGCAGGAGTTGACAAGTATGGCCAAATGGAGCTGATCATTCAACTATTCCACAAGACAGCAAGAGTCTAAATCAGAGAGGTGTTCTCAAGGTATTGAGGACAAGCAATCCATTAGTTGCATAACAACAAGAATGTTAGTTGGAGATGATTTCCAAGAAGATCAATGAGTAAGTTGGTAGATCACTTCTTTTGACATTAGGGAGACACCTTGATCAGAGGCCTGAATCCCCAGTTACTCAGAGTGAGTTCCTCATTACTTCCCCCCCTTTTTTTTAAGGAACAGAGTTAGTAACTGTGGCTTTTGACATGAGGAGACACCTTGATTAGAGGCCAGAGTCCCCAGTTACTCACCAGCAAGCCACCATTGCTCTGTCATGACTTTTCATTTGTTTTAAGTATCTGACACCTCATGACTTGGGAGAAATATTCATTTCATTGATGAAGCTCCCAGTTTCTCAGTGATCAAAAACAGAACATGTTTGTTCAGTTAAGCCCTTGAGTTAAAGAGATAGAATGATTGAAGACAATACCAAAAGAGAAGGACTTTTCTTGTATTGAGTCTTGAAGTCTAGATTTCAAGTTGATTGGGTCAGATATCAAGACATACGTGTTTTTGGCCTGAACCATAATCAATGACAATGTAGGAAGATATACTTTATGCAATTAGTCCAGGTCTCTGTGTGAGTGCCAAAGAAAAGATTCTAATTAGATTTTAGAGACACTGACTTATTGACTTAAGAGATAAGTGACACTCTACTGTCTGAGAGAACTACACTAGATTAGTCATGAAAAACCAGCAGAGATACACATCTGGACACTCCTTTTGAATTTGTCAAAGAACTTCTCTTCTCACATTACAACTTAGCTCCCCCTAAGACATAGCATACCTCAATAAAACATTTCAGCAAAATCTCAAGGCTTCCCTCAAATTAGAGCATTCCTGAAAGCTAACCAGTGAGCATTCCGAACTCCCCTTAAACCAGCAAGCAAGAAGGCTAACCAACAGATAGACAAACCTCCCCCTCACAACAGGAACATGCTTCATAATTAAGACACTTTGTATAAGCCTAACTCTCTTCTTAATGTAGTGAACTTTTCATTATCCAGAGGTTTTGTGAAAATATCAGCAATCTGATTATCTGTTCCTACATGAATTAGTTCAAAGTTATTCTTAGACACCTCATCTCTTATAAAATGATGTCTTATCTCTATATGTTTTGTTCGAGAATGCAAAACAGGATTTTTAGCAAGATTGATGGCACTTGTATTATCACAGTAAATAGGTGTGCACCCCAGGTCTACTTGGTAGTCCTGAAGTTGGTGTTTAATCCATATTACTTGTGTTCCACAACTCCCTGCAGCCACATATTCAGCTTCTGCAGTGGAGAGGGCCACAGAATGTTGTTTCTTGGAGCCCCAAGATACTAAACACCCACCCAAGAATTCACAATGGCCACTTGTGCTTTTCCTGTCTAGTTTACAGCCTGCATAGTCAGCATCTGTGTATGCTACTAGATTCAATGTGCGAGAAGCAGGAAACCATAAACCAAGGGAGTGACTAGCTGACAAATATCTGAAGATTCTTTTAACTGCAGCTAAGTGTAGTTCAGTGGGTCTAGACTGATATCTTGCACACATTCCTACACTGAATTGTATATCAGGTCTAGAGGCTGTTAAGTAAAGAAGTGATCCAATCATACCTCTATAAAGTTTGGCATTTACTTCTTTACCTGTCTCATCTGCATCCAATGATGTATTGGTGCCCATGGGTGTAGTAATGTGCTTTAAGTTTTCCATGCCAAACCTTTTGAACAATTCCATTGTGTATTTGGTTTGGTTGATGAAGCACCCATCTTCTAGCTGCTGTACCTGCAATCCAAGAAAATATTTTAGTTCACCAACCAAGCTCATCTCAAATTCAGCAGACATCATGGTAGAAAATTCATCACATAGTTCATGGCTAGTTGATCCAAATACAATGTCATCTACATATACCTGAACTATGATGAGATCTTTACTCATGCCCTTGGTGAATAAAGTCTGATCAACTTTACCTCTTTTGTAGCCCTTGCTGATCAGAAATTCAGATAATCTTTCATACCAAGCTCTTGGAGCCTGCTTTAGACCATACAAGGCTTTGTTTAACCTGAAAACTTGGTTAGGTTGAGGAGAAAATTGAAATCCAGGAGGTTGTTCAACAAAGACTTCTTCTTTAATAACTCCATTTAAAAAGGCACTTTTAACATCCATTTGTTGGAGTTTAATGTTCTTTGAGCATGCAAAGGCAAGCAACAATCTTATGGCTTCCATCCTAGCAACTGGTGCATAAGATTCATCAAAGTCTACACCGAATTCCTGACAGTAGCCTTTGGCTACTAATCTGGCCTTGTTCCTCGAGATGATTCCATCTTCATTTATCTTATTTTTGAACACCCACTTGGTTTCTATGACATTAATACCATCTGGTCTTGGGACAAGCTCCCAGACATTATTCCTTTCAAACTGACCTAATTCCTCACTCATAGCATTTACCCAACCTTGATCAGCTAAGGCCTCTTCTACTGTTTTGGGTTCAATTTGTGAGACTAAAGCAATTAGGTCGTCATTATTCACATTTCTAAAATGAGATCTAGTCCTTAGAGGTTCTTCAGGATTGCCTATGACATTATCTAACGGATGGTCTTTAAGGAATCTGATGTTTGTTGAAGACTCACCTGTTTCTCTTTGACCTTCCTGATTTTGGGAATTTGTTTCTCCATTCTGCTGAGTCTTCTCTTCTTCTTGTTGATTTTTCAGAAAATCTCCACCATGATTGGAGTCCCTGTCAAGATTTTCAATATTAGAAACATCTTTCTTTTCACTAAAAAGAATGTGTGGAGATTCTTCCACTTTCTGATCTGATACATTAAATACCCTATATGCCCTTGACACTTCTGAGTAACCCAAGAATATTCCAGGTGAACTCTTGGCTTCAAACTTGTCTAAATCTTTCTTATCATTGTTATGAATAAAATATTTTGCTCCAAAAATTCTGAAATGAAACAAGTTTGGTTTCTTACCTTTTAGAAGCTCATAGGGTGTTTTCTTGTGTATGGGTCTTACCATGGCCCTGTTGATTATGTAGGTTGCTGTATTGGCCGCTTCTGCCCAAAACCGTCTAGGTAACTTACTTTCAATCAACATGGTTCGGGCCATCTCCACCACTGTTCTATTTCTTCTCTCCACGATCCCATTCTGTTCAGGTGTCCTGGGAGAGGAAAACCTGTGAGTTAGTCCTTCTTTGTCACAAAGTTCAGTAAACATGGAATTTTCAAACTCACCTCCATGATCAGATTGAATAGAACTAACATTGAACTTTCCTTCTTGTTTGACCTTATTGAAAAATAGATTAAACTTTTGAAATGCATCACTCTTATTTGCTAAGAAAAATATCCATGAATATCTGGAGAAGTCATCTATGATGACATAGCCAAACCTGTTACCATTAAGACTCTGAGTTCTGGTTGGACCGAAGAGATCCATATGAAGAAGTTCCATTGGTCTAGAAGACAATGGCTCAGATCTTAATTTAAAAGAGTTTCTGGTCTGTTTGCCTAGAGCACAGGCATCACATGATTTTGAAATGGAATTAAATTTAATTTTAGGCATGCCTTTAACTAAATCAAGTTTGACCAGTTTATTTAAAGTAGAAAAGCTAGCATGACCTAGACGTCTATGCCATTCAAAAGCATCAATTTCAGAGTTAGCAGACAAACAAATAGTAGAGTCAGATTTCTCATTTAAGTCTACAATGTAGACATTATTAATCCGGTTGGCTACAAATTTAACCTCATCAGAATTTATTTCAAAGATTTTGCATGAAGTATCATAAAAAACAACCTTGTGACCCTTGTCACATAACTGACTGATGCTGATCAGATTATGTTGTAGCCCTTCCACAAGTAAGACTTTTTCAATGGAGTTTGTGGAAGACTTACCTACTGTGCCAACTCCAATTATTTTACCTTTGTTCTTTCCTCCAAACTTGACCAGACCTCCTGGCTTCATCTCTATCTTACTGAACTTGGATCGGTCTCCTGTCATATGCCTGGAGCAGCCACTGTCGAGGTACCACTTGTTGTCTTCAGCTGCCAGGCCGACCTACACAAGTATATCAAGCAGAGTGATTTGGAACCCAAGATGAGTTGGGTCCAAGTGCATTGTTTAAATCTCTGATCAAGTGTTTGGGTACCCAGATTTGTTTCAGCATGGTTTTCTCTGGCACCCTCCTTTCAGGTTTATTAAAGTTCAATCCAGCTAAACTGGAGAAATGAGTTCTATTCCTTTCATCGGTCTTCCTATTCCTAGGAAATTTCCTGTAGGCTTGTTGATTGGTATATCTTTGACCATGAAAGTTGTTCCTCCAGTAGGTCTTGTTTGGACCCATCTGATTGTTATAATTCCAGCTTTTATTCTGATTTGTTTTCTTGGTCCAGCTACCATTTGTGTTCTGGTGAATGGACTTAATGTTATTCTTCATAAAGTTCATTCCAATCTTGAATGGTTGTCCAGTACTGGTTGTTGTGTTCTCTTTAGGACATTGAGTTTTCTTAGAGCTGTTTGAGCTGATGGTGTGTCCAGCTTTTCTTTTCCCTTCTCTGGACAGAGAGTGATAGTCTTGAATTGCAAGGGTCTCTTGTTGGTTGGGTCATAGCCTAGACCTTCCTTATTGAAATTGACCCTAGTTCCTAGTATAGCATCTAGGCTAGTCTTTCCTTGGACAAACTTCTCTAAGACTTTCTGTTTGTCTTCCAGCTCCTTTTGAAGAAACTCTGAATTCTTTAGGAGTTCAGCATTTACTTTCTTCACAGCTTCATATTTCTCTGAATTCATTCTGATTTCACTCATGCTTTCTTCAATTTTAGTTTTGAATTCATTGAGCTATTTTTTACTTTCTTGGATTTCTCCCCTAAGCTTATCATTCTCTTTCCTTTGTGAGGTCATTTCTTCTAGTTGTTCTTTTAGCTTTGCATTTTCCTCACAGACCAGAGTTTGTTCTTCAACATTTGTGTTAAATTTTCTTTTCAGAACTCTGTGCTCTTTGCTAAGTGAATTAAATTTATCTAGCAAGTCACCATAAGCATCCTCCCAGTCATCAATTGAGAAATTTTCAAAAACGTTTATTACCTCCTCTTCACTGTTTGCCATAAGACAAATTCCTTCTTCATATTCCTCCGAGGAAGTGTCTTCGGGATTTTCTTCTTCCTCGCTCCATGTGCAGACCATCGCCTGTGGCTTTTTCTTCTTCTGCACCTTTGTGAACTTCTTCTGAAGATAGGGACCTTTCTTCTGGAGTTCTGGGCATTCGCCTTTCATGTGTCCCTGTTTGTTACAGTTAAAACAAGTCAGTTTCTTAGGAGACCACAAGTAGCCCCCCCGCTGCTTGAAAATCGGAGATCAGATCTCCCTTCTCCTGACCCACCAGGAGGAACCCGACCTCAGTCCAGAGGATCGGAAGAACAATGATAACCAAATGAAAAAGGGAAAACAAAAACACGAAATGAAAATAACTTCAACAAACAGAAAGCTAAAAAATGAAATGCACAATGTGGCTCTCAGCGGAGCTGACTGGCCTGGATCTGATCCACGGTCCAGTAGGAACAGACCTCCCTCGATCTCACTCTCTTTCTTCACTCTCTCTCTTTCTCTCTCTTCTCTGTTGCACTTCTCTTCTTCTCTCGATCTCTATTCTCCTTTTCTCTCTTTCTCTTTTTCTTTTCTTCTTCTTCTATTCTCTATATCATGGAGGCACTTTCTGCTCTTCAGCTTTTCTCGATGGCTCTCTTCCTGCTCTCAGATGGCCTCTTTTTCTTTACTTCTTCCTTGGAGTGAGCTTTTCTTTTCTGAAGACGAAGAAGAATTTATATACCAATAACAGGGGCTCCAGAGGATAGGGCAGAGACGCCCTAGAGAGCTTCGATGGGTTGGTCCACGTGGTGAAGTAGCAGGCCCCATCTTCCACGTGTCTGACTGCTGGCACGTCCTTTGTTATAGGATCACGTGCCCTTTCATAATTGGGGTCTCCTTGTACTGCATCGAAATATTCTAGTAATTTACCACACTTACTGTTTCTGGAGACTGACCGCGTTGACGCACTGGCATCACTGTGTCTACTCTTTGCTTGTACACATTTGAATTTGTCCCACTGCGTCGACCCTGCTTTGGATAGCGTTGACACGTTGAAGACAGCCAGAGATCAGTCGCCCCTTTCTTGAACTGATGCGTCGACGCTGCCAGTTGGTGGCGTTGACGCACGGATGAAAATCAGAAGTGTGTATTGGCCTCTCTTCCACCGCTGCGTCGACGCTGCTTGTTGATGGCGTTGACGCACGAACATGTACATTAAGGCACTTGATGGCGTGAAGGAACGAGTGTATAGACTTAGTTGATGCCAACAGTGTGGACACCAAAAAAATTGTAAACCCAGATATCCTACTTGGCCTCGCATCAACAACGGCGCCGAGTGAAGAAGCCCTGGAGAGACTGGTTGTCCGGACTCCCCAAATATGCACACTGTCGTGAAGCCGTCCCCGGAGTCACGACAGCAAAGAGAAACCAACTCCCGGGAAGCTCATAATCCATGGGGCCTCGAAGAAAATCAAATGGGCCACAACTCGTGCTCACAACGGGCTCAAAACTGCCCATTTAGCCCTTCAGCGGCACGCCCCTGGAGCCCTTCAGCGGCACACCCTCCAGGGTGCTCCAGCGGCACGCTCCCGTGAACCCCTTCAGCGGCACAGCCCCCAGCGGCACGCCCTTCAGACGCCCCAGCGGCACGGCCATTTGCCCCTCCAGCGGCACGGCCATCCAGCCCTTCTGCGGCACGCTTCATCGCACCAAGTCTATACAGCCATCAGCCCAAGTCTGTACATTGGCTGAATGAACAAACGAAGTATGTACATTGGCTGAATGCACAAACAAAGTCTATACGTCCAAGCTCCAAGTCTGTACATTGGCTGGCTGTTTTGAACGCAAAGTCTATACACTCGTGTGGCAAGTCCGTACAGAGTTCTGGCAAACGCGAAGTCTATACACTGGTGAAGTCTGTACATCCACCAGTTCAACGCAAAGTATGTACATCGATGAAGTCTATACATCATCCCCTGCAAGTCTATACGTTGCAGTTAGGTGAAGTATGTACAGCCCATGCCTTGCCGAAGTCTATACACTCACTTGCCCTGGCAACCGTCCAACGGCACACCCCAGGCCGCTCAGTGGCACACACCCCAGGCCGCTCAGCGGCACACCCCCATGGGCTTCAACGGCACGCCCCTTGGGGGTCTTCAGCGGCACGCCCCCATGGGCTTTCAGCGGCACAGCCCCAATGGGCCTTCAGCGGCACAGCCCCCATGGGCTTTCAGCGGCACAACCCCAAGTGGGGTCTTCAGTGGCACGCCCCTTTGGGTCCTCTACGGCACACTCTTTTGTGCCCAACGGCACGCCTTTTGCCCTCTTCAGCGGCACGCTTGGGCAACCTTCAGCGATGCGCCCTTTTGGCCCTCCCCCGGCACAGCGCTAAGGCATGTCAACGGCTGGATGACGTGGTGCCCATGCCCTACGCATCCTTGGTGCGCAGTGAACCCTCTGAGGTGTCAATCAGGGATTGGGCCACACAGGCTATTCCGCTGACATCCAGGACGGGGGGAGTCAAACCCCATCATGACGGATCTGCTTCCCGCCTTCGACGGCCGTGCTCAAAAGCTCCCGCTGCTGGGAGTATAAAACCACTCCCATTCGAGAAAAGAAAAAAAGAGGGGGGGAGGAAGAGGCAGAGACACGCAGAAGAGAAGAAGAGAAGAAGAGGAAGAGAAGAAGCGAAGAAAGAAGAGGAGGGGAGGCTCCGCCTCCCCCTTTCTGCTGCTCCGTCCACCCGCCACCGCCGTCCGCGCGAAGAGAAGAAGGATAAGAAGAGAAGAAGAGGAGCTCGTCGCTCCACCTACCACCACCGTCTGTGTGAAGAGAAGAAGAGTGGGTGGAGAGAGGGAGTGAGGTCCGGGAGGGGAGGAGTCCACCCTCCGTTCCCCCCCCCCCCCCACTGTATTTTCTTTTCCTCTTTCCTTTCATTTCTTGTTTTGCCGTCGTTGCGATGTATTAGCCCCCTTGGGGCACTCCTCTTATGAGAATAGAAGTAGAAGTCTTGCAAATATTTTTTGGACTTCTTCCTCAAACATTTCTCCCGTGTTTGCATCCTTCGGTGTTTTACGCCCCTTTCCCTTTCTCCTTTTGTTAGGGCTTGCTTCCCCTTTGGCATTTTTGCCTTCGCTCACCCCTGCGTGCCCTCAGCGGCACACCCCAGCCGTGCCTTCAACGGCACGCCCTTGGACACCTTCCCCGGCACGGTCCTTTGGACCCTTGCCCGGCACGCCCTGGCCAAGCCTTCAGCGGCACACCCTCCTGTGCCATTCCCCGGCACGGTCCCTTGGACCTTTGCCCGGCACGCCCTGGCTAAGCCTTCAACGGCACGCCCTCTCGTGCCTTCCTTGCCCGGCACACTCGCCCCTCCTTCTTGCCCGGTGCACTTCCTCTTTGGCCAGTCCTAGGAGTAGTCTTCCACTCGCCGTTCCCTCCGAGTTTTCCGAGGTTTATAAAGGTGTTGCTGCTCTCGAGCGCCCACCTCCAGTTGTCGGGTTCCGCCACTCCATGTGGGCGCATTCCCTGTATCTCCCTTACGCTCGGGTCAAGGGGAGATGCTGCCGAATTTTGGTTAAGAACGATAACACATTAAAAAGGCAAAAGGAGGCAACAAACGAACGAAAAGAACAACGGTAAAACACTTTAACCGAGACAAGGGAGATGTAATCAACTCAAAAAGAACCAAACCGAACGGCAACTAGACAACTCGAACATCCGTCCCCACAAGAGAAAGAATGAAAGATAATCAAGAGAAAGAGAGAGACAAACACATGCACACTTAATAAAATTAGAAAAGAAGAAAAGAAAAGCCTTAAAAGAATTAGAGGGAGAGTGGGCCCTCATCGGTACACCCTTTTAGCCCTTCAGTGGCACACTCCCAGCCCTTCAGCGGTACACTCCCTCAGCCCTTCAGCGGCACGCTCCTGCTTCAGCCCTCGGCGGCACACTCCTTGATCCTCCAGCGGTACACCCCTGGCCCTCAGCGGCACACCCCCTGGCCCTCCAGCGGCACACCCCCTGGCCCTCAGCGGCACACCCTTTTAACCCTCCAGCGGTGCACTCCCTGACCCTCCAGCGGTACACCCCTGGCCCTCAGCGGCACACCCTTTTAACCCTCCAGTGGTACACCCCCTGGCCCCCAGCGGCACACTCCCTTGGCCCTCAGCGGCACACTCCCTTAGCCCTCTAGCGGCACACTCCTTTGGCCCTCAGCGACACACTCCCTTGGCCCTCCAGCGGCGCACTCCCATGACCCAGCGGTACACCTGAAATAATGATATTAATAAAGATAATAAGCTAAAAGAAAATATAATAAATAAACAAATAATGATACAAAACTTAAATAATGATAATAATAACAAACTCAAAAGAAAATAGAGAAATAATAGCAAACAATAATGTTAAACAACAATAATAAATGATAATAAATTCAAAAAGGTGAATAAATAAATAAGAATGATAAAGAAATAAGCAATAATAATAATAAGCTTAAAAGAAATAATAATAATGATAAATCGACAAATAAATGATAACAAAAATAAATAAACAATAATAACAAACTTAACAAAAAATGGCAAGTAAATGAACGATAATAAAACGAACAGAAATAATAACAAACATAATAATAACAATAGTAAATGAATAAATCACAAGAAAAATGAATAAATAGTAATAAAGAATTCACTCAAAGATATTTATAAATTAACAAATGATAATGGTAACGTTTCTTAAATAATAATAAACCAATGGGATCCGCTTCGCAGCCCCGTCTCTCCCGTGACCCGGTGCCAAAGGAACAATGATATCGCCCTTCTAGGTTGGGCCTGAGTCTTGGGAATTATCCCGAAATGGCCATAGCCCGACCTCGCCTCGGGCTGATATTCCGATTAAACCGGACTTGTTTCTCTGGCCGGATCCCTTCCGAGCCGCTACTAAAATTGCCGCACGTTCGGCAGACATTTGAACGGATTCACCTCGATTCCCGCCGCGTTCTTATTATAGACCTACGTCCGAACATGAAAAGGCACGTGAGCGACCTGCATAGCCAGTGGCTCCTACCCCGATATGTTGTGAGCCGGCATTGCTCCGGGCCAATAGCTCATCAATTCCGACCCGTTCCTATTGGGATTCGTTCCCGCCCTTCCATTGAAATTGCCGTAAACTCGGCATATATATATTTGTACGGGGTTGTCCCTGCCCGCGTCGCACTTTCAATACGGGCCCTTGCCCGAACATGAAAAGGTCGGCAAGTGACCGACAGAATCCAAATTAGAACGAGACGGCTCTCGCCACCCCCGGACTCCTTCCATGGGTATATCAATAAGACCTCCGTGGGCCACACTCAGACCTCGGGCCTATCCCGATCATGGTCATCGCCTGGCTCATATCCTCGGTCTACAGCCTGCTCCTTTCGAACGTATTTTCGGTTCTGGAGTCTAGTCCCGGGACTCTCCCCCGTTGCTCTCCGGCACCGGAAATATTAACGTTGCCCACGCGAGCCCCGTTTGGACCACGGGAGGCGCCCCCAATATGGTCTTGACTCGATCTCGCACCGGGCCAATAAACTCGCTGGTTTCATGCTACACTAACTGAGATTTAACCGAATGTTTTCAGTATCTCGGAACAATGTATTTGCCGTACCCCGGCGTACGTATGTTTCAGGTCCTCCCGCGACGATTACAATATTCTCAAGCCGGACTCCCGTCCGAATATTAAACGGCCTCCCGAATGACCGACATGTTTCGAATGCCCGCTTCTCCGGGCACAAGGCTTTTCAGCCGATTCAAGGGATATTCCCTCGTTGCCCCTTGGCACCAGAAATATTAATGATGCTCATGCAAGTCCTATTTCGACCGCGGGGGGCCCACCACAGTATGGTCGCAGCTTGCTCTTGCACCGGGCCAACAGATTTACTGGTTTCTGACCACTCTGACCGAGGTTTAGCCGAACGTTTTCCGTTCTTCTGAACAATAAATTGCCATGTCTTGGCATACATATGCTTCGGTCTTCCTGCGATGATCGCGCTTTTCCCGAGCCGGACATTCGTCCGAATATTAAATGGTCAGCACATGACCGACATGACCGCGAATGCTTTCTTCTCACCCTCATACGGGGACTTCGATTCCTCCTAATAGACTTTTCATGCAATTAATTTCTTGGCCATGAGGCCCTGAATCTCGGCGATTAATCAAGGGTGTTCCCTCGTACGGGGGATGTAAATGACGCCGTGACCTTTATGGCGCGGCGGGTTTTGGTCCCGACACGAACCACACAATCATCTAATCGAGCGCACCATGGGCTCTTCTGAGCCCGAATAAATTGTCACTTTGTGACTGGCACGCCCATGCATTCAATAGACGAAACCACCTGATCAAGCGAATTAAAGTTCATCCACAAGTCTGGCACGCCCGGTGGGATAGAAACTACCCTTCATCTCTTCGCCGGGATTCAGGGCCTCATGGCCCCCTAATAAACGATGTTTGCCTGCTTTGATGAATTGCAGGTGCTGTCTTCGCCAGCCCTATGGGGAGAAAATCCAGACTCGATGCTGCTGCATTCGCGGCCTCGAGGACGCTGCTTCGAAGCATATGCAGCTTCCAAGAATCATGGGGGCTGTTATAAAAAAAAGGTAGAAGAGAAAGAGAAGAGAAGGGAGGGGAAATCAAACCCCCCTTTTCTTCAAAAAGAAGAAAAGAAGAAAAGAAGAAAAGAAGCAAAAGAGAAAAGAAAGAAGCAAAAAAAGAGAGGAAGAATTGGCAAGAGAGGGTTGTACGGCCACGTCCGTCGAGACCCGTGCTGAACAAATATTACCATTGTGGGGTTGATGCGGTGGAGCGAACCACTCATCCGCTCCCTGAGGGGGTGAGCGCTCTCCTGCACCTCCACCCTGGTCAATCATACAAGAAGAAGAGAAGAGAAAAAAAAAAGAAAAAAAAAGGAGAGAAAGAGAGAAGAAAGAAGAAAAGTTGGCCAGCATCACCGACTGAAAGAGCAAAAAGAAACCCGACATCCCGCCCGACTCTAGGAGGTCCCGAGTCCGCGGTGCAATGACCCCGCTCGTTCCTCCTTCCTGCTGCCTCCATCCGGCACAAAACGGCCCCCGAGTGGTTGTTAAAAGACCCAACGAGCCACAATTGTAGCTTGGTGAATGGTTGCCCGCTGTGGGGAATGCTTTATAGCAATGGGGCCAAGCACGGCCACCACTCCCGAAGAGAGCATGCACATACCCCGCCATGGGGGGGATAAGAAGAAGAGATATACCCCGCCATGGGGGCATAGGAGGCAAAAGAAGATATACACCCCGCTCCTGGGGGCACATGAAGAAATTCTACCCCGTTCGGGGGCATAACAGACAACAAAGCTACACCACGGCTCAGGGGCCTTTGAAGAAGAGAACATACCCCGGTCCAGGGGCATAGAAGTAGAAGACATACCCCGACTGTGGGGCACATGAAGAGAAGCACACCCCGCCTTGGGGGCATAAGAAGTAACATAGTTTCACCCCGATCTAGGGGCATAAAGAGCAAAAGAATACACTCCGACATAGGGGCATTTGAAGAAGAAACATACCCCGCCAGGGGGCATAGAAGTCATGAAGAATACGCCCCGGCTTAAGGGCATTTGAAGAAGTCACATCCCGCCTCGGGAGCATAAGAAGCAGCAAGTATACACCCCGGCTTCGGGGTATTTGAAGAAGAAATATACCCCGCCTGGGGGCATAGAAGCCATAAAAGAATACGCTCCGGTTTAGGGGCATTTGAAGAAGCTACGTCCCGCCTTGGGAACATAAGAAGAGAAAAATCGACCCCGACCTAAGGGCATTCGAAGAAGGAATACATCCCGTCCTCAGGGTCCATGAAGTAACATATATATACCCCCCTCCCCCCGGGGGGGCATCTGAAGCAGAACACCCGATATTCCCCGGCTTAGGGGAGCACGTGAAGAAAGGAATACGCCCCGATGCGGGAGCACATAAGCATAAGAAGAAGAGACTACCTCGGCCTGGGGTCATGAGAAGAAGCAGAGTTGCACCCCGGCTTAGGGGGCATATGAAGAGAAGTGCACCCCACCTTGGGGCATAAGAGGCAGAAGGGTCAACCCCGACTCAGGGGTAACTGAAGAGAACTCCACCCCGGCCTGGGGTCATGAGAAGAAGTAAAATACACCCCGTCTTGGGAGCATATGAAGCCAAGAATCACACCCCCGTCCCGGGGGTATTTGAAGAAGAAGCCCACCTCGCCTCGAGGGCCTGGAAGCTATAAAGAACACGCCCTGACTCAGGGGCATGCAAAGGAGAAGAACTCACCCCGCCCCGGGTGCACAAGAAGCCAAGCTCACCCCGCAGGGGGGCATGTAGGACACAGGTACGCCCCGACTCAGGGGCACTTGAAGATAAGTACACTCCACCTTTGGGGTGCAAAAAGCAACATACCCCACCCCGGGGGCACAAGAAGAAAACACACCCCACCTTGGGGGCGTAAGAAGCCAAGAGATGTACCCCACCACGAGGCAGTAGAGGCAAAATGCGTCCCCCCCGGGGGCACATGAAGCAACATACCCCTCGCCTCGGCAGCATATGAGGCCAAGAAGCTACATCCCGGCTCGGGGGCATAAGAAACAAAAGATATATCCCACGTCCGGGGCATATGAAGCCAAGAAACACACCCCCGTCTCGGGAGTATTTGAAGAAGAAGCATACCTCGCCTCGAGGGCCTAGAAGCTATAAAAAAACACGCCCCGACTCAGGGGCATATGAAGAGAAGTCCACCCCGGCCTAGGGGTATTTGAAGAAGAAGCATACCCCGCCAGGGGACATAGAAGCCATAAAGAATCCGCTCCTGTTTAGGGGTGCTTGAAGAAGCTACATCCCGCCTTGGGAGCATGAGAAGAAAAGAGAATCCACCCCGGCCTAGGGATATTTGAAGAAGAAGCATACCCCGCCAGGGGACATAGAAGCCATAAAGAATCCACTCCTGTTTAGGGGTACTTGAAGAAGCTACATCCTGCCTTGGGAGCATGAGAAGAAAAGAGAATCACCCCGGCTCAGGGAACTTTGAAGGAGCATACCCAGGCTCGGAGTCCATGAAGCAACATTAACCCCCCCGGGGGGGACATCTGAAGCAGAACAAACAACATCCCCCGGCTTTGGGAAGCATATGAAGAGAGGAATACACCCCGATATGGGGGCACGTAAACAGAGAAGAAGAATTCACCCCGCCTTGGGTGCATAAAAAGCAAGAACTACACCCCGCATCAAAAGCGGCAATACACTCCACTCTGGGGGCACTAGAAGCGGAATACACCCCGTGCCGGGGGCATATAAAAAAAGGGATACCTCGCTCTGGGGCATCAGAAGCAGTAATGCGCCCCACCTTGGGGGCATCAAAAGCAACAATACACCGCACCTTGGGAGCACAAGAAGCAAACATCCCCCCCGGTGTGTCTGGGAAGAAGAAAAGAATTCACCCCGGCCTGGGGACACTTGAAGAAAGAAGCACATCCGCCACTGGGGCACATGAAGAGAACCCCTCCCGCCTCGGGAGTATAAGAAAGAGAAGAATACACCCTGGTCTGGGGGCTTTTGAAGAAACAACACACCCCCTCCATGGGAGACAAAGCTGCACCCTGACCCGGGGACACATGCAGAGCGTCCACCCCGCTCAGGGGGCACAAAAAATACACTCCGCCCTTGGCGCATAAGAAGCAGAAGCACCTACCCCAGCCTGGGGGCAAAAAAAATTACACTCCGCCCTTGGCGCATAAGAAACAGAAGCATCTACCCTGACCCGAGGCACAGAAACGAAGAGACATGCGTCCCGATCTGGGAGCATAAGAAGAGAGATATACTCCGCCCAAGCGGCATTTGAAGAAACAACATACCTCGCCTGGGGGCATAGAAGCCGTAAAGAGATGTACCCCGGCCTAGGGGGGCATTTGAAGAGAGCTACACCCCGTACCAGGGGCATATGAAGAAGAAGCATACCTCGCCTCGAGGGCCTAGAAGCTATAAAGAACACGCCCCGGCTCAGGGGCATATGAAGAGAAGTCCACCCTGACTTAGGGGCATATGAAGAAGAAACATACCCCACCTAGGGCATAGAAGCCTTGAAGAGTATACCCCACCATGGGGGCATTTGAAGAGAGCTACACCCCGCCTTGGGGGCATTAAAAAAAAACACACCCTGGTCTGGGGACATAGAAGCCAAAAAAAATAAACCCCGCCTGGGGGCACAGAAGCAAAGAGGCAAAGCACACCCCTCAGGGGGGATGCACACCAAATATAACGACCCGAGAATCCGATTACCGGGAAGGCCCGATAACCCGAGACTCGTACCGCCACCCACGAGTCCGAAGACTCGGAAGGGTTAAAAGGGATGGTGTGGAAACTACACAAGCATCACAGATAATTACAGAAATTAAATAGTTATAATATTAAGCAGGAAATAAATTAACAATTTACATGGTCCACAATAAAGAACAACAACAGCAACAGTAGTCCACGACTAGTACAGTGACAAGAAAGAAAAGTACAGCTACACGGGGCATACCCCGGCTCTGACCTCTGGCAGTACCTCTGGGCACCCGCACCACGCTGCACACCTGACGCGCTCCCCGAAGGTGGCATCTCACCTGAAACACGGTGAAAACACGCAGGGAATGAGTCTCGGAACAAGACTCAGTAGGGATCACTCGAACCCTACCTCGTAAAACGAGAAACCACTACTCTAGCGGTAGGAAAGTACCTCGGAAAGGAAAGCCCTGCACTCTACAGAACTAGACCCTACGGCACGCAAACCGACACACGTGCCACGGTACGAGAAGACCGAAACTCAACGGTCGAACCGTAAAACCCGAAGGTCGGAAACACACGACTGACAGCCTGACACTCCGTACTCGACAGGAGTACCACCCACTAGAAGCACAGCCGGTAGCGTCCCCTGACGTCTTACACCGCACCGCAGGTGAACCGCCTGACGTGGTAGGTCCTACCCGAGGCGCAAACACCGTACAAGTAACCACAAACAAGTAACTAGCTGGGGTCACGCCCGTCGACGTGGGTCCAACTGCCCCCAACCACGTGTGCACACACAGACCACGCGTCACTAGGTCTGGTCCTCTGACCGGTTTTCCCCCGTAGCCGGACTCTGGCTACCGACGAGGGGCCTACGGTAACCGGTCCACAAACCGTCTCGAAAGGTGGGTGCCCGTACACCACTCCCAGGTGAGACCAGCACCTCGTACTGGTGGGCTACGACTAGTGGAGGGTCACTGAAGGAGTAGACTCTCAAGTCAACGGAAAACGACGTCCGAGTCCGACAACGTGTGGGAATCACCCCACGCACTAGCTCCGTCAAACGGGGGCCACGGTCGGAGAAAAACGGACTCACCGCCCACGGCCAAACTCATGACCAAGGCAAACGGAACCTCCGGACACCAAAGACACGGTCACGGAACTCCACGGGGTGTCCAGGACACACACACGGCCCAAGAGGAACACCCGACAACAGGACAGAACGCGCTAGGACTCCCTAGCGCGACAGGGAAGATCGCGCTAGGGCCTCCTAGCGCGACAGGGAACATCGCGCTAGGATCCCCTAGCGCGACACAACAGATCGCGCTAGGGACCCCTAGCGCGACAAGGCAGGTCGTGCTAGGACCCCATAGCGCGACAGGAACCGCCTCCTGTTCATCTTCTCCGATGAACGCGCCCCATCGGGGCAGCGCGACGAACAAGAACGCGCTACTGGAGTATAGCGCGTTCTCAGTCCGCGGCGGAAAACGGTAGAAACTCCAAAAAAAACCAACCACGCCCCCATGCCTCCACAGGAGAGGGGGAAAACAAAGGGGAAGACCCCTGGGGACCCCTAGCATGATCCTAGGCCATCAAAACACGAAATCATGCATCAAATCCATAGATCGGGCGAGCTCTCCCCAATTCATGGAAAAACCCCAAAATGCTCAAACAAGCCCCTCTCGGCCTCCCCGCGGCCTACAAATCACGGGAATGAACAGCAAGAGGCTAAGGAACGTCACCCTACCTCAATGGAGCGAATGCTCCGCCGAATCGCCCACAAACCACGAAGAACGCTTTGGAAAACCCTCGTTCCTCAAGCTTCCCACGAGCACCGCACGTCCCCACGATCGCCTCACCGCCGCCCACGTCGCCGCGCCGTCGCCCCGCCGCTGTCAGCAGCCGGAGAGGAGCTAGCCGCGCTCGAACGGGAGGAAGAGAGGGAGAGAGGGAGGTCACGGTTGGGGAAGGAAGGAGGAAGAAGAAGAAGAAGAAAGAGAAGGTGGAAAAGAAAAAGAAAAGAAATAGGGTTAAATAGAAAATCAGATTTTTCGAAAAATATCGAAAAATAGAAAAATACATTTCCGGAATCCTCGGAACGCACCGATCGTAACGGTACCACTCGTGCCCGGGTGAACCGCCCGGTTCGCCTGCAGCGAGCTTCCGAAGAAAAAGTCGAAACACACACCGGGAATCGGAAAACACACGCGGAAAAGCCACGGAACGCCTCCGGGCCTCCGAAATGACTCCGGACCGCGCCGATCCGAACACGAAAGATGTTCGAAACGAAATTTCGGACACAACAGAGCCAGACGCTCCGAAAACCAGATCCGGGACCCACGAAGAAGGATCCGAAAGGTCCGGGATATTACAGCCCTCCCCCCTTAAGGAATTTCGTCCTCGAAATTGAGAACAACCAAGGGGAAAGAAGAGGAAGACTCACTCAAACAGGTACGAGAACTGCTGACGCATCTCGTCCTCACGTTCCCACGAAGCCTCACCACCAGAGTGTCGCTGCCACACGACCTTTACCAAGGGAATGACCTTGTTCCGCAGGCGCTGCTCTCGCCTATCCTCCACCCGGATCGGAAACTCTGGGAGAGAGTGATCGGGAGTCACCTCAGGCCAAACAGAATACTCAAGCACGTGAGAGTCATCGGGCATATACTTCCGCAACATCGAGACGTGGAACACGTCATGCACCGACGCCAACTCAGAGGGTAACTGCAACCGGTAAGCAACCTCACCGATGCGTTCCACAATCGCGAAAGGACCAATATAGCGGGGACTCAGCTTCCCCCGCCGTCCAAACGCATCACCCCCTTCATCGGAGAAACTCTCAAGAACACGTGATCGCCCACGGCGAACTCGAGAGGCTGCCGCCTACGGTCAGCATAGCTCTTCTGCCGACTCTGGGCCGCCACCATGTTCTGACGAACCAGGTGCACAACATCCACACATTGCTGCACCAATTCCGGTCCCGTCAAAACACGCTCACCCACCTCAAACCAATCAAGTGGAGTCCGACAAGGACGCCCGTACAATGCCTCATAAGGAGCCATACCGATGCTCGAATGATAGCTGTTGTTATAGGCAAACTCCACCAACGGTAGGTGATGAATCCAACTCCCCTGCCACTCCAGGCAGCAGGATCTCAGCATGTCTTCCAAAATCTGAATGGTCCTCTCAGACTGACCATCTGATTGAGGATGATACGCCGAGCTAAATGCCAACTCCGTGCCAAGAGCTCGCTGGAAACTCCTCCAGAATCCAGAAGTGAAGCGCGGATCCCGATCCGACACGATCGAAATGGGAACCCCATGCAACGGCACGATCCGCTCCACATAAAGACGAGCCAACTTAGACACGCTCCAGCTGACCTTGACCGGTAACAACCGAGTCACCTTCGTCAGCCGATCCACCAGCAACCAAATACTGTCCTGCCCAGTCGGGGTCCTCGGCAACCCCACCACAAAATCCGTGGTCACATGGTCCCACTTCCAAGCAGGAACATCCAAGGGCTGGAGAGTACCTCCTGGTCGCTGATGCTCTGCCTTCACCTGCTGACAGATCAGGCACCTGGCCACAAATTCGACAATATCTCTCTTCATGCCAGGCCACCAGAACTGCCTCCGCAAGTTCCGATACATCTTCGTCGAACCCGGGTGCACAGTGTACCTGCTCCCATGAGCCTCGCGTAACACCGCACGACGAACCTGCTCCTCCGCTGGGACATACAGCCTGCCACGAAACCTCGCAGCACCGTCCTCGCCAAGCTCCACGTCAACCATCGCAAGAATCCGGGGCAACTCAGGGTCCGCATGCTGAGCCTCTGTCACCTGACGACGGATAGCAGGAGTGACAGTCAGACTCGCGAGCACTGCCAACCCTGGCTCCTGGGGAATCTTGAGCCTAAAAGATACTTTGGGCACTTGTTCCCAGAGCCTCCACTTCCTCAACATCAAGGTACTGATCGCAACCTTCCGACTCAAGGCATCGGCGACGACATTCATCCTGCCCGGCTGATAAGACAGGGTGAAGTCATAGTCCTTCATGAACTCCATCCAACGCCTCTGTCTGAGGTTCAGATCTCTCTGAGAGAACACATACCTCAAACTCTGATGGTCAGTAAACACCTCGAACTTCTCGCCGTACAGATAATGCCTCTAGATCTTCAGCGCGAAGATCACCGCCGCCAACTCAAGATCATGGGTAGGGTAGTTCTCCTCATGGGGCTTTAGCTGCCGAGATGCATAAGCCACCACTCTACCATGCTGCATCAGAACAACACCCAATCCGACACCGGAAGCATCTGTACACACCACAAAACCTCCCGATCCAGAAGGTAAAACCAACACCGGAGCCGAGGTGAGCAACCTCTTCAGTTCGCTGAAGCTCTGCTCACACTCCTCGGACCAAACGAAAGGCACATCCTTCCGCGTGAGTCTCGTCATCGGGGTCGCAATGCGAGAAAAATCCTGGATAAACCGGCGATAATATCCCGCAAGCCCCAAGAAACTCCGGATCTCCGTCACCGACCTCGGCCTCGGCCACTGCATCACGTCCTCGACCTTGGCGGGGTCCACATAAATGCCATCACCAGAAATTACGTGCCCCAGAAAGTGCACCTCGCTGAGCCAAAACTCGCACTTGCTGAGCTTCGCATACAACCGGTGATCTCGCAACGTCTGCAGCACCACACCCAAATGGTACGCGTGCTCCTCGGCAGACCGCGAATAAACAAGGATGTCATCCACGAAAATGACCACGAACTGGTCCAAATACGGATGAAACACCCTCTGCATCAAGTCCATGAAGGCTGCTGGGGCATTGGTGAGCCCAAACGGCATCACCAAAAACTCATAATGCCCGTACCTCGTACTGAACGCAGTCTTCTCCACATCGGACTCGCGAATTCTCAGCTGATAGTAACCGAACCGCAAATCAATCCGCGAGAACACTCGCGCAGACTGCAGCTGGTCGAACAAATCATCAATCCATGGCAACGGATACTTGTTCTTAATGGTCACTTCATTCAGCTGCCGATAGTCAATGCACAAGCGCAGACTACCGTCCTTCTTCTTCACAAACAACACGGGCGCACCCCAAGGGGAAAAGCTAGGACGAACATACCCCTTGGCCAGCAGTTCCTGCAACTGCGCCCTCAACTCCCTCAACTCAGCGGGGGCCATACGGTAGGGAGCCTTCACCAAAGGTCCCGTACCAGGCACAACCTCGATCACAAAATCGATCTCCCGCTGGGGAGGTAATCCAGGCAACTCCTCGGGAAAGACGTCGGGGAACTCGCACACCACCGCAATGTCCTCGACATCCGGCTCCATCCGGTCAGACATAACCACTGATGTGAGAAAACCCTGACAACCGGAATCAAGCAACCGACGGGCTCGAATAGCAGAGATAAGGAATCGAGAAGAGGTGGAACGGATACCTTGGAAATAGAAGGTCCGCTTGCTCGGATGCTGGAAGTAGACCCTCTTCATCCCACAATCCACCACCGCTCCATGAGTCTCGAGCCAATCCATGCCTAGAATCACATCGTAATCCCGAAGCAGCAACGCATAAAACCTGCCTGGCATACTCCACCCATCGATCCACACCGGAACCTGGTCGAAGCAATACGGAGTGATCATAAAGTCACCCGAAGGCAACTCCACTGTCAAATCACAGGACAACTGGGTCACCGGCTCCTCGATGCTCGACGCAAAATCCTCCGAAATAAACGAATGAGACGCGCCAGAATCAAATAAAACCCGAGCCGCACAACCCAAAATCTGAACGGTACCTTCCACGAGCTGCGACGCCACTGCCTCTGCCCTGGTCATGTGCGTGATCTGGCCTCGAGCCCTCTGCCTGCCTCCCACGCTAGCTGGCCTGGGTAGCGGCGGATACTGTCCCTGCTGCTGCTGCTGCTGCTGGGGAACCTGCTGTTGCGGCGGCCTCTGAGGACAGTCACGCGCCATATGCCCTGGCTGGTCACACCGAAAACAAATAATCGGCGCCGTGCACTGCCTGCTTGGGTGGGTCCCACTACATCGTGGACAAGGTCCTCGCGATCCACCCCCTGATCCCTGACGCTACAAAGGAATCGGCTGCTGCACACTGCCCGATGAAGCCTGCCCTTGATCCTTGTGCTTCTTCCGGAGACTCTTCTTCAAGAACTTCTTGACCTTCGAGCCAAAGGACGTAGATCCTGCCACTGACGCTGCCGGTGCCGGTACTCCTGAACCACCCGACGCATGCTGGAAGAAACCCTGCTGCTGGGTAGCCGACTGCTGGCTGCGACCTGACAAGGACTGCCCCTGGCTGACCGGTCCCTGAGTCCTCTGCATATCCATCTCCAAGGAAATCGCAACACGAGACGCCGTCTCTAGGTCAGTGGCCCCATTCGCGATCAAATGGTGCCTCAGCTCCAGCCTCAAGCCCTGTACAAACTGCGTGGTCCTCACCCTCTCATGCTCCATGATGTGAGGTGCGTACCGACCCAGCTCGACAAATCAGGCCCTGTACTGCAACACGGACATGTCACCCTGCACCAGCTCCAGAAACTCCCGCATCCGCTGCGTAGCAACAACATCTGGACAGTACGTACGCTCGAAAGTACTGACGAAGTCATCCCACTCGATCTGCTCAAGTGGACGAAGCTGAAAGGACGTCTTCCACTCGGAAGACCACCACCTCCGAGCCGTACCCTGCAACTGGTTGTAGGCCAACACCACTCTGTCCTCGGCAGTACTCCTCGCGGAACTGAACACCCGCTCCATCTCATCGAGCCAATCACGAGCCGCATCAGGGTCTGCCTGGCCGCTAAAGTAAGGTGGATGGAACTGCATGAAGTCCCTCACCGCTCGGCCTGGCCCACCCCTGGCTGACGAGCCCTCACCAGCCTCTCCGCCGAACTGCTGAGACATAAGCTGATATATGCCACGGAAGAAATCTTTGGCCCCCGGAGCTCTCGCAGTATCCGCGGCCTCGGTAGTCCCCGGTGGCGCTCTGCTATGCTCCTCCTGGTCCCTCTGGACACCCTGCTGGATCTCCTAACCTCCAGCCGACTGCCCCTGCTGAGAGCGAGAACTCCTCCTCGGCGCCATACTCGCTCCTGAAGCAAAAGATAGAAAACACAAAAACGGCAAGGTCAAGAAAAACACACGATGCCCAATGCCAGCGTCACCTGTACATCATCACTGTGGACTAGTGGACCACTACAATTACCTATGACTCTCATGTAATTCCACAACCGCGCTCTGATACCAGCTGTAACGACCCGAGAATCCGATTACCGGGAAGGCCCGATAACCCGAGAATCGTACCGCCACCCACGAGTCCGAAGACTCGGAAGGGTTAAAAGGGATGGTGTGGAAACTACACAAGCATCACAGATAATTGCAGAAATTAAACAGTTATAATATTAAGCAGGAAATAAATTAACAATTTACACGGTCCACAATAAAGAACAACAACAGCAACAATAGTCCACGACTAGTACAGTGACAAGAAAGAAAAGTACAGCTACACGGGGCATACCCCGGCTCTGACCTCTGGCACTACCTCTGGGCACCCGCACCACGCTGCACACCTGACGCGCTCCCCGAAGGTTGCGTCTCACCTGAAACACGGTGAAAACACGCAGGGAATGAGTCTCGGAACAAGACTCAGTAGGGATCACTCGAACCCTACCTCGTAAAATGAGAAATCACTACTCTAGCGGTAGGAAAGTACCTCGGAAAGGAAAGCCCTGCACTCTACAGAACTAGACCCTACGGCACGCAAACCGACACACGTGCCACGGTACGAGAAGACCGAAACTCAACGGTCGAACCGTAAAACCCGAAGGTCGAAAACACACGACTGACAACCTGACACTCCGTACTCGACAGGAGTACCACCCACTAGAAGCACAGCCGGTAGCGTCCCCTGACGTCTTACACCGCACCGCAGGTGAACCGCCTGACGTGGTAGGTCCTACCCGAGGCGTAAACACCGTACAAGTAACCATAAACAAGTAACTAGCTGGGGTCACGTCCGTCGACGTGGGTCCAACTGCCCCCAATCACGTGTGCACACACAGACCACGCGTCACTAGGTCTGGTCCTCTGACCGGTTTTCCCCTGTAGCCGGACTCTGGCTACCGACGAGGGGCCTACGGTAACCGGTACATAAACCGTCTCGAAAGGTGGGTGCCCGTACACCACTCCCAGGTGAGACCAGCACCTCGTACTGGTGGGCTACGACTAGTGGAGGGTCACTGAAGGAGTAGACTCTCAAGTCAACGGAAAATGACGTCCGAGTCCGACAACGTGTGGGAATCACCCCACGCACTAGCTCCGTCAAACGGGGGCCACGGTCGGAGAAAAACGGACGCACCGCCCACGGCCAAACTCATGACCAAGGCAAACGGAACCTCCGGACACCAAAGACACGGTCACGGAACTCCACGGGGTGTCCAGGACACACACACGGCCCAAGAGGAACACCCGACAACAGGACAGAACGCGCTAGGACTCCCTAGCGCGACAGGGAAGATCGTGCTAGGGCCTCCTAGCGCGACAGGGAACATCGCGCTAGGATCCCCTAGCGCGACACAACAGATCGCGCTAGGGACCCCTAGCGCGACAAGGCAGGTCGTGCTAGGACCCCATAGCGCGACAGGAACCGCCTCATGTTCATCTTCTCCGATGAACGCGCCCCATCGGGGCAGCGCGACGAACAAGAACGCGCTACTGGAGTATAGCGCGTTCTCAGTCCGCGGCGGAAAAGGGTAGAAACTCCAAAAAAAACCAACCACGCCCCCATGCCTCCATAGGAGAGGGGGAAAACAAAGGGGAAGACCCCTGGGGATCCCTAGCATGATCCTAGGCCATCAAAACACGAAATCATGCATCAAATCCATAGATCGGGCGAGCTCTCCCCAATTCATGGAAAAACCCCAAAATGCTCAAACAAGCCCCTCTCGGCCTCCCCGCGGCCTACAAATCACGGGAATGAACGGCAAGAGGCTAAGGAACGTCACCCTACCTCAATGGAGCGAATGCTCCGCCGAATCACCCACAAACCACGAAGAACGCTTTGGAAAACCCTCGTTCCTCAAGCTTCCCACGAGCACCGCACGTCCCCACGATCGCCTCACCGCCGCCCACGTCGCCGCGCCGTCGCCCCGCCGCTGTCAGCAGCCGGAGAGGAGCTAGCCGCGCTCGAACGGGAGGAAGAGAGGGAGAGAGGGAGGTCACGGTTGGGGAAGGAAGGAGGAAGAAGAAGAAGAAGAAAGAGAAGGTGGAAAAGAAAAAGAAAAGAAATAGGGTTAAATAGAAAATCCGATTTTTTGGAAAAATATCGAAAAAATAGAAAAATACATTTCCGGAATCCTCGGAACGCACCGATCGTAACGGTACCACTCGTGCCCGGGTGAACCGCCCGGTTCGCCTGTAGCGAGCTTCCGAAGAAAAAGCCGAAACACACACCGGGAATCAGAAAACACACGCGGAAAAGCCGCGGAACGCCTCCGGACCTCCGAAATGATTCCGGATCGCGCCGATCCGAACACGAAAGATGTCCGAAACGAAATTTCGAACACAACAGAGCCAGACGCTCCGAAAACCAGATCCGGGACCCACGAAGAAGGATCCGAAAGGTCTGGGATATTACACCAAATGAAGCTACACCCCAACCTGGGGGCACATTAAGAGAAATACACTCCAGCACGGAAGCGTTAATGAGAAAAGAAGAGCAGAAAAAAAAAGGGGGCACACGAGGCAGACGTTATCTTCGAGCCCGCCTCATCCCATAAAAGAAAAGAAGAAAAAAAAAGGAGTCACGAGGCAGACGTGGTCTTCGAGCCCGCCTCATCACACAAAAGAAGAGAAGAAAAGGAAGAAAAGACACTTGAGACAGTCGTGGTCCCTGGACCCGCCTCTTCACACAAAAGAAGAAGAGCAGAACCAAAAGAAGACACATGAGGCAGACGTGGTCTTCGAGCCCACCTCAGCACAAAGAAGAAGAGAAGAAAAGAAAGAAATGATCACGAGGTAAACATGGTCCTTGCACCTGCCTCTCCATAAAAGAAGAAGAGAAGAAGAAAAAAGAATGGTCATGAGGCGAACATGGTCTTTGCACCTGCCTCTCCATAAAAGAAGAAGAGAATAAGAAATAGAGCAATTTTGAGGCAGACGCGGTCTTTGCACCCACCCCTCAACACAAAAGAAGAAGAGAAGAAAAGAAAGAAATGATCACGAGGCAAACATGGTCCTTGCACTTGTCTCTATAAAAGAAGAAGAGAAGAAGAAGAAGAGCAATCATGGGGCGAACATAGTCTCTGCACCTGCCCCTCTACAAAAGAAGAAGAGAAGAAGAAAAAGAGCAATCATGAGGCAAACATGGTCTCTGCACCTGTCTCTCTACAAAAGAAGAATAGAAGAGGGAAAAAAAAGAGACATGAGGCGAACATGGTCCCCGCACCCGCCTCTCTACAAAAGAAGAAGAGAAGAAACAAAAAGAGACATGAGGCGAACATGGTCTCTGCACCTGCCTCTCCATAAAAGAAGAAGAGAAGAAGAGAAAGAACAGTCACGAGGCGAACATGATCTCTGCACCTGTCTCCCTATAAAAGAAGAAGAGAAGAAGAGAAAGAACAGTCACGGGGCGAACAGGGTCCTTGAACCCACCTCTTCACACAAAAGAAGAAGAAAAGAAAAGAAGGAAATGATCACGAGGCAAACATGGTCTTTGCACCCGCCTCTCCTTACAAAAGAGGAAGAAAAGAAGAGAAAGAAGAGTCACGAGATGAACTTTTACCTCCGACCTTCAGCCACCCGACAAACAGAAACCAACCAGATCTTCCGCCGATGGGGCGTTAAACTGACTAAACCTTCCACCGGCGGGGCGTTAAACCGACTAGACCTTCCGCCGATGGGGTGTTAAACCGACTAGACCTTCCGTCGGCGGGGCGTTAAACCGACTAGACCTTCCGTCGACGGGGCGTTAAACCGACAAAGGCCTCTCAGATCCTGGCTCATGTAGCCTGCTTCCCAAAATTCGGCCCTCGTGGCCGGCTTATCTCTGGCTCTCGCAGCTTGCTTCCCTCCCTTTGGCCTTTGTGGCCTGCTTCCCAATGTTGGCTCTCGTAGCCGGCTCCCCCAACCTTTGGCCCTTGTGGCCCGCTCGCCAATATCCCTTGGCTTTTTAGCTTACTTTTCATTATCCTTGGCTCTTGCAACTTGCTCCCCAAGATTCGGCCTTCACGGCCTGCTTCTCAGAATTCAGCCTTCGTGGCCCGCTTCCCATAATTTCGGCTCCTGCAGCCTGCTTCCCTTCGGCTTTTATAGCCTGCTTCCCAGATCCTGGCTTTTGTAGCCTGCTTCCCAAAATTCGGCCCTCGTGGCCTGCTTCCCAACTTTGGCTCTCGCAGCCTGCTTCCCCTCGGCTTTCACAACCTGCTTCCTAGCCTTGGCTCTTGCATCTTGCTTACATTTGGCCTTCGTGGCCTGCTTCCCAAGTCTGGCTCTCGTAGCCTGCTTCCCAGAATTCGGCTTTCGCGACCCGCATCCCATAACTTCGGCTCTTGCAACCAGCTTCCCTAATATCCTCTCAGCCCTTTTGCGGTCTGCCTCCCTAATACCTTTACTACCACTACACTTATACATAACAACAATATTTTCTTATGCAAAAAAAAAAGCAAACAAAAAACAAACAAACAAAAACAAAAAAACAACACCCCAAAATAATAATAATAATAAAACAAACACACACAAAAAAGAAAACAGAAACAAAAGAAGAGAATGCTTGATTGCCCTGTTTGCATGCTTGCTTAATATAGAATAATACACCTCCTTGAAATTTTCTAGGACCGTGTTTCCTTACTAATAATAATATCGCCCCGATTCCAGATGCACGGGTGTCACGGCATACGCTCGAAGGGAGCCCGATTATGGCGAGTGTACACGTCAAGGGGAAGAGTCATGGCTGAATCGCTAAGCCCAACTCACAAAATAAACCTGAGGCAACGCTCCCACACTTAGCACTTAATGTGTTCAATGGCCTTCGACTATAGGGATTGCCTGAATTTCTTCTTAGCACTCTACGGAGACTTGAATTCTTGCACTCGCGTGAAAGGTAATCGTGAGGAAAAAGCTGCCTACCCCCACCGTAAAAAAAAAAGGAGAGAGAAAAAAAAGAGAAAAAGAAAAGAAAAGAGAGAGACACGTGAATCCGAGTAGCCGAGAATCCCCATTGAGACACATGAGGAGACTCGCGCGAAATGGTGAAGCGAATTATAATAAGGATGAAACCTATTAGCCGGGAATCCCCATTGAGACACATGAGGAGACTCGCGTCAAACGGTGGAATCCTTAATAGAATTATAATGAGGATGAATCCTAGTAGCCGGGAATCCCCATTGAGACACATGAGGAGACTCGCGCTGAACGGTGAAATCCGCTACCAAAATAAACAGATGGGGGCTGTGTGAAGCTACCGAAAGTCGAAAGCCTGAAACATATGTGTAGGCGCTAGAGTGATCCTCGAGTGTCACCAGGAAAACCTGCATATCCCTGTGGTTAGGGCTCTTTGTTCACACATTTGCACTGCCACGCCACATAGAATTGCCTCGGGTGAAATGCGTGAATTTAGGCTATACATGCAAGACGTGTGATATCCTCTTGACGGGTGCACCACCCCTCAATTGTGCCTCGTGGCCCGCACCGCATCTACGAATTACGGGTGACGTCCCTATCCAATCCCCTATAGGGGGAGCTGCCTTACTTATATTTATGTTATGCTTGCTAATGAATGCCTGCATGCTTGAATAAAAAAAATAACAAATAAAAAATAAAAAAAATAATGTGTGTATACAGTAAAATCAATTTCGGCTATCGCAGCCTACTTTCCCAGCTCTGACTCGTAGAGCCCAATCTTGGCCCCCCATGGCCTACCTCTTGCCCTCGCGGCTCGTTAATCTCCCAACTCCGGCTTCTGTAGTCCGCTTCCCCGATTTGAGCTTTCACATCTTACGCCTTAATTTCGGCTCTTGTAGCCCGCTTCCCAACAACTTTGGCTATTGCAGCCTGCTTACCTCGGCCCCCATGGCCCGCTTTCCCAATTCTGGCCTGCACGGTCTGCTTCCCAGAATTCGGCCTTCACGGCCCGCTGCCCATAATTTCGGCCTTCACGGCCCGCTTCCCAACTTTGGCTCTTGTAGCCTGCTTACCTCGGCCCCCATGGCCCGCTTTCCCAATTTTGGCCTTCACGGCCTGCTTCCCAGAATTCGGCCTTCACGGCCCGCTGCCCATAATTTCGGCCTTCACGGCACGCTTCCCAACTTTGGCTCTTGTAGCCTGCTTACCTCGGCCCCCATGGCCCGCTTTCCCAATTCTGGCCTTCACGGCCTGCTTCCCAGGATTCGGCCTTCACGGCCCGCTGCCCATAATTTTGGCCTTCACGGCCCGCTTCCCAACTTAGGCTCTTATAGCCTGCTTACCTCGGCCCCCATGGCCCGCTTTCCCAATTCTGTCTCTCGTAGCCTGCTTCCCAGAATTCGGCCTTCACGGCCCGCTGCCCATAATTTCGGCCTTCACGGCCCACTTCCCAACTTAGGCTCTTATAGCCTGCTTACCTCGGCCCCCATGGCCCGCTTTCCCAATTCTGGCTCTCGTAGCCTGCTTCCCAGAATTCGGTCTTCACGGCCCGCTTCCCATAATTTCAGCTCTTGTAGCCCGCCTCCCAATATCTTTGGCTCTTGCAGCCTGCTTCCCGGAATTCGGCTCTCATAGCCTGTTTCCCAGAATTCGGCCTTCGCGGCTCACTTCCCATAATTTCGGCTCTTGCAACCTGCTTCCCAATATCCTTGGCTTTATAAGCTGCTCCCCCAATTCGGCCTCCGCGGCCCGCTTCCCGACTTTGCCGCTTCTGGCCTGCTTTCCTTTGGCTTTTATAGCCTGCTTCCCAACTTTGGCTCTTGCAGCCTAATTACCTCGGCCCCCATGGCCCGCTTTCCCAAGTCTGGCTCTGGCAGCCTGCTCCCCAAATTTCAGCTTTCGCAGCCCGCTTCCCTGATTTGAGGATACTAAATAAATTCTTACCCCATGTTTACGTGCAAGGGAATATAGAGGAGGAGAAAAGAGGAGAAGAAAAATAAGAGAAGAAGAGACGAACAAAGCACGTCAGTTCCCGGTACCCCGTCGGTACTGACGAAGAGACAAAGAGACCAACAAACCATGTCAGCTCCCGGCACCCTGTCGGCGCTGACGAAGAGACAAAGAGACCAACACTTCATGTCAGCTCCTGGCACCCTGTCGGCGCTGACGAAGAGACAAAGAGACCAACAGAGCACATCAGCTCCCGACACCCTGTCGGCACTGACGAAGAGATAAAGAGACCAGCAAACCAGGTCAGCGCCCGGCACCCTGTCGGCACTGACTAAGAGACAAAGAGACCAACAAACCAGGTCAGCTCCCGACACCCTGTCGGCACTGACGAAGAGAAAAAGAGACCAACAAAGCACGTCAGCTCCCGACACCCTGTCGGCACTGACGAAGAGACAAAGAGACCAGCAAACCAGGTCGGCTCCTGGCACCCTGTCGGCGCTGACGAAGAGACAAAGAGACCAACAGAGCACGTCAGCTCCCGACACCTTGTCGGCACTGACGAAGAGACAAAGAGACCAACAAACCAGGTCAGCGCCCGGCACCCTGTCGGCACTGACTAAGAGACAAAGAGACCAACAAACCAGGTCAGCTCCCGACACCCTGTCGGCACTGACGAAGAGAAAAAGAGACCAACAAAGCACGTCAGCTCCCGACTCCCTGTCGGCACGGACGAAGAGATAAAGAGACCAGCAAACCAGGTCGGCTCCCGGCACCCAGTTGGCACTGACAAAGAGAAGAAGAGGCCAACATGCTACGCCAGCTCCCAACACCCCGGCGACACCGACGAAGAGGAGAAGAGGCCAGTACACCCGCGGGCACCGCCCGGCTCATCCTTCACCCGCGCTACCCATGGGTGGGGGGCATTTGTGGACACCAAAAAAATTGCAAACCCAGATATCCTACTCGGCCTCGCATCAACAACGGCGCTGAGTGAAGAAGCCCCGGAGAGACTGGTTGTCCGGACTCCCCAAATATGCACACTGCCGTGAAGCCGTCCCCAGAGTCACGACAGCAAAGAGAAACCAACTCCCGGGAAGCTCATAATCCATGGGGCCTCGAAGAAAGTCAAATGGGCCACAACTCGTGCTCACAACGGGCTCAAAACTTCCCATTTAGCCCTTCAGTGGCACGCCCCTGGAGCACTTCAGCGGCACACCCTCCAGGGTGCTCCAGCGGCACGCTCCCGTGAACCCCTTCAGCGGCACAGCCCCCAATGGCATGCCCTTCAGACGCCCCAGCGGCACGGCCATTTGCCCTTCCAGCGGCACGGCCATCCAGCCCTTCTGCGGCACGCTTCATCGCACCAAGTCTATACAGCCATCAGCCCAAGTCTGTACGTTAGCTGAATGAACAAACGAAGTATGTACATTGGCTGAATGCACAAACAAAGTCTATACGTCCAAGCTCCAAGTCTGTACATTGGCTGGCTGTTTTGAACGCAAAGTCTATACACTCATGTGGCAAGTCCGTACAGAGTTCTGGCAAACGCGAAGTCTATACACTGGTGAAGTCTGTACATCCACCAGTTCAACGCAAAGTATGTACATCGATGAAGTCTATACATCATCCCCTGCAAGTCTATACGTTGCAGTTAGGTGAAGTATGTACAGCCCATGCCTTGCCAAAGTCTATACACTCACTTGCCCTGGCAACCGTCCAACGGCACACCCCAGGCCGCTCAGTGGCACACACCCCAGGCCGCTCAGCGGCACAGCCCCATGGGCTTCAGCGGCACGCCCCTTGGGGGTCTTCAGCGGCACGCCCCCATGGGCTTTCAGCGGCACAGCCCCAATGGGCCTTCAGCGGCACAGCCCCCATGGGCTTTCAGCGGCACAACCCCAAGTGGGGTCTTCAGCGGCACGCCCCTTTGGGTCCTCTACGGCACACTCTTTTGTGCCCAACGGCACGCCTTTTGCCCTCTTCAGCGGCACGCTTGGGCAACCTTCAGCGATGCGCCCTTTTGGCCCTCCCCCGGCACAACGCTAAGGCATGTCAACGGCTGGACGACGTGGTGCCCATGCCCTTTGCATCCTTGGCACGCAGTGAACCCTCTGAGGTGTCAATCAGGGATTGGGCCACACAGGCTATTCCGCTGACATCTAGGACGGGGGGAGTCAAACCCCATCATGACGGATCTGCTTCCTGCCTTCGACGGCCGTGCTCAAAAGCTCCCGCTGCTGGGAGTATAAAACCACTCCCATTCGAGAAAAGAAAAAAAGAGGGGGGGAGGAAGAGGCAGAGACACGCAGAAGAGAAGAATTCTGCTGCTCCGTCCACCCGCCACCGCCGTCCGCTCGAAGAGAAGAAGGATAAGAAGAGAAGAAGAGGAGCTCGTCGCTCCACCTACCACCACCGTCTGTGTGAAGAGAAGAAGAGTGGGTGGAGAGAGGGAGTGAGGTCCGGGAGGGGAGGAGTCCACGCTCCGTCCCCCCCCCCCCCCACTGTATTTTCTTTTCCTCTTTCCTTTCATTTCTTGTTTTGCCGTCGTTGCGATGTATTAGCCCCCTTGGGGCACTCCTCTTATGAGAATAGAAGTAGAAGTCTTGCAAATATTTTTTGGACGTCTTCCTCAAACATTTCTCCCGTGTTTGCATCCTTCGGTGTTTTACGCCCCTTTCCCTTTCTCCTTTTGTTAGGGCTTGCTTCCCCTTTGGCATTTTTACCTTCGCTCACCCCTACGTGCCCTCAGCAGCACACCCCAGCCGTGCCTTCAACGGCACGCCCTTGGACACCTTCCCCGGCACGGTCCTTTGGACCCTTGCCCGGCACGCCCTGGCCAAGCCTTCAGCGGCACACCCTCCTGTGCCCTTCCCCGGCATGGTCCCTTGGACCTTTGCCCGGCACGCCCTGGCTAAGCCTTCAACGGCACGCCCTCTCGTGCCTTCCTTGCCCGGCACACTCACCCCTCCTTCTTGCCCGGTGCACTTCCTCTTTGGCCAGTCCTAGGAGTAGTCTTCCACTCGCCGTTCCCTCCGAGTTTTCCGAGGTTTATAAAGGTGTTGCCGCTCTCGAGTGCCCACCTCCAGTTGTCGGGTTCCGCCACTCCATGTGGGCGCGTTCCCTGTATCTCCCTTACGCTCGGGTCAAGGGGAGATGCTGTCGAATTTTTGTTAAGAACGATAACACATTAAAAAGATAAAAGGAGGCAACAAACGAACGAAAAGAACAACGGTAAAACACTTTAACCGAGGCAAGGGAGACGTAATCAACTCAAAAAGAACCAAACCGAACGGCAACTAGACAACTCGAACATCTGTCCCCACAAGAGAAAGAATGAAAGATAATCAAGAGAAAGAGAGAGACAAACACATGCGCACTTAATAAAATCAGAAAAGAAGAAAAGAAAAGCCTTAAAAGAATTAGAGGGAGAGTGGGCCCTCATCGGTACACCCTTTTAGCCCTTCAGCGGCACACTCCCAGCCCTTCAGCGGTACACTCCCTCAGCCCTTCAGCGGCACGCTCCTGCTTCAGCCCTCGGCGGCACACTCCTTGATCCTCCAGCGGTACACCCCTGGCCCTCAGCGGCACACTCCTTGGCCCTCCAGTGGTACACCCCCTGGCCCTCAGCGGCACACCCTTTTAACCCTCCAGCGGTGCACTCCCTGACCCTCCAGCGGTACACCCCTGGCCCTCAGCGGCACACCCTTTTAACCCTCCAGCGGTACACCCCCTGGCCCCTAGCGGCACACTCCCTTGGCCCTCAGCGGCACACTCCCTTAGCCCTCTAGCGGCACACTCCTTTGGCCCTCAGCGACACACTCTCTTGGCCCTCCAGCGGCGCACTCCCATGACCCAGCGGTACACCTGAAATAATGATATTAATAAAGATAATAAGCTAAAAGAAAACATAATAAATAAACAAATAATGATACAAAACTTAAATAATGATAATAATAACAAACTCAAAAGAAAATAGAGAAATAATAGCAAACAATAATGTTAAACAACAATAATAAATGATAATAAATTCAAAAAGGTGAATAAATAAATAAGAATGATAAAGAAATAAGTAATAATAATAATAAGCTTAAAAGAAATAATAATAATGATAAATCGACAAATAAATGATAACAAAAATAAATAAACAATAATAACAAACTTAACAAAAAATGGCAAGTAAATGAACGATAATAAAAGGAACAGAAATAATAACAAACATAATAATAACAATAGTAAATGAATAAATCACAAGAAAAATGAATAAATAGTAATAAAGAATTCACTCAAAGATATGTATAAATTAACAAATGATAATGGTAACGTTTCTTAAATAATAATAAACCAATGGGATCCGCTTCGCAGTCCCGTCTCTCCCGTGACCCGGTGCCAAAGGAACAATGATATCGCCCTTCTAGGTTGGGCCTGAGTCTTGGGAATTATCCCGAAATGGTCATAGCCCGACCTCGCCTCGGGCTGATATTCCGATTAAACCGGACTTGTTTCTCCGGCCGGATCCCTTCCGAGCCGCTACTAAAATTACTGCACATTCGGCAGACATTTGAACGGATTCACCTCGATTCCCGCCGCGTTCTTATTACAGACCTACGTCCGAACATGAAAAGGCACGTGAGCGACCTGCATAGCCGGTGGCTCCTACCCCGATATGGTTGTGAGCCGGCATTGCTCCGGGCCAATAGCTCATCAATTCCGACCCGTTCCTATCGGGATTCGTTCCCGCCCTTCCATTGAAATTACCGTAAACTCGGCATATATATATTTGTACGGGGTTGTCCCTGCCCGCGTCGCACTTTCAATACGGGCCCTTGCCCGAACATGAAAAGGTCGGCAAGTGACCGACAGAATCCAAATTAGAACGAGACGGCTCTTGCCACCCCCGGACTCCTTCCATGGGTATATCAATAAGACCTCCGTGGGCCACACTCAGACCTCGGGCCTATCCCGATCATGGTCATCGCCTGGCTCATATCCTCAGTCTACAGCCTGCTCCTTTCGAACATATTTTCAGTTCTGGAGTCTAGTCCCGGGACTCTCCCCCGTTGCTCTCCGGCACCGGAAATATTAACGTTGCCCACGCGAGCCCCGTTTGGACCACGGGAGGCGCCCCCAATATGGTCTTGACTCGATCTCGCACCGGGCCAATAAACTCGCTGGTTTCATGCTACACTAACTGAGATTTAACCGAATGTTTTCAGTATCTCGGAACAATGTATTTGCCGTACCCCGGCGTACGTATGTTTCAGGTCCTCCCGCGACGATTACAATATTCTCAAGCCGGACTCCCGTCCGAATATTAAACGGCCTCCCGAATGACCGACATGTTTCGAATGCCCGCTTCTCCGGGCACAAGGCTTTTCAGCCGATTCAAGGGATATTCCCTCGTTGCCCCTTGGCACCAGAAATATTAATGATGCTCATGCAAGTCCTATTTCGACCGCGGGGGGCCCACCGCAGTATGGTCGCAGCTTGCTCTTGCACCGGGCCAACATATTTACTGGTTTCTGACCACTCTGACCGAGGTTTAGCCGAACGTTTTCCGTTCTTCTGAACAATAAATTGCCATGTCTTGGCATACATATGCTTCGGTCTTCCCGCGATGATCGCACTTTTCCCGAGCCGGACATTCGTCCGAATATTAAATGACCAGCACATGACCGACATGACCGCGAATGCTTTCTTCTCACCCTCATACGGGGACTTCGATACCTCCTAATAGACTTTTCATGCAATTAATTTCTTGGCCATGAGGCCCTGAATCTCGGTGATTAATCAAGGGTGTTCCCTCGTATGGGGGATGTAAATGACGCCGTGACCTTTATGGCGCGGCGGGTTTTGGTCCCGACACGAACCACACAATCGTCTGACCGAGTCAGATCGAGCGCACCATGGGCTCTTCTGAGCCCGAATAAATTGTCACTTTGTGACTGGCACGCCCACGCACTCAATAGACGAAACCACCTGATCAAGCGAATTAAAGTGCGTCCACAAACAGACAATGACTGTGCTGACTTGTTAAACCATGCACACTGTATAGACTCTTCATGCAACAATGTATGGACTTAGTTTATGTGCAGCTAACAGATGTATAGACTTGCTTTTTGAACGATGCACAAAAGCAGTGTATAGACTTTGTAAGTCTGAGCCAATGTACAGACATCAAGTGAAGACCAGTGTGTAGACTTCTCGTGAAAACCAGTGTACAGACTTTGAGGCATTTGGTGGATGTATATACTTAGCCTTTGAGGAACGATGTAGAGTCTGAACGTGAAGGCAGGCTGTATAGACTTGAAGCGCTTGAAGCGATGTACAGACTTGGTGGTTCAAACAGTGTACAGACTTGTGAAGGCTTCAAGGCAACAGTATATAGACTTTGAAATAAAGAGTGTATAGACTTGAAAGTTCAAGGCCACGATGTATAGACTTCAAAAGAAGCAGTCCGATGTACAGACTTCAAGAACTCTAGACAACGGACGCTGTACAGACTTCTCGAGGTGATGCTTGAGCAAAGAGACAGTCTATAGACTTTCACACAAAAAGTAGACAAAGCAGCATGGCGTCAACCCAGCTGTTCCACTGCGTCAACGCAGCTAGTGATCATACAGCCAATGCGTCAACCCAATCTCCAACTGCGTCAACGCACTGCATGAACAATTAGCCACTTCATTAACCCAATCTAGCCATATTTATGAATTAACTATTCAAGTAAACAATCAGATATTTAAGCAGTCAAACAGTCATCTAAATTAATTAGCACACCTCAGTGTGACTCATGGTGTGCCAGCCATCATCAAAACCACACAGGGGCACAACAATCTCCCCCTTTTTGATGATGGCAACACTATGAGTTACACTGACTCAGATTAGATTCTTCTCCCCCTTTGCCTTCAGCAAAAAGACATGAGTTGAAGAGGAAAGAATAAGACTGTATAAAAAGAGTGAATTAAAAGCTCCCCCTTTTGACTAATCTGCCCCTTTTACTTTAGCAAAACGAATAATCTAGAGATGTCATATGAGACACTCAACATAGTTCAACAGATGATGACAACACAATGTCAGAAGCATTTAAATCAATTCTCCCCCTTAGTCAAACAACTTATGCAGTCATGTATATGCAACAAATACTCCCCCTTTGACATGGCAGAAGATATAGAGCTAATGCAGACATACAACATGATCAGACAATCTAGCACATTGTCCCCTTATGCTTATAGTCTCTCAACCAGACCAGAGAATCTTGCTCTTATGATCTATGATGCAAGAGAAATCCACAAGGATGAACTCTGGTTATCCAAAAAACTGCAAGTACACATTGTATACTGAGAGAAGTGCTTCTCAAAAATGACAACCAGTCTAATACCACTGAATCAAAACACAGTGATAAAGAGCCATAGGATGAGCAGATTCAACAGTTAGTGAAAATTGAGATATTGAACTTTTCAGCAAGATACTAACTTCATAGAACAGAATTTTTAAGTTCTAGAGTCCTCCATTATAAAAGCTTATGAAACCTTGATTTTCAGATATGGTTTAAGAATGATGTCAACAAGTTTTTCAAAAAGAATTGTACTCATATCTGGACCAGCTCTTAATAAAAAGGAACTACAAGCTCATATAAAATTCTAGTTCAACCAACTTCCATCTTACTTAGTTTACTTTCAATGACAGTTTTAAGAGATACATAAGAGAATGCAACAGAATTTTACATTGTTCTTTCAGAATTTGATTTACACTTGTTCATAATTTTCTTTTTAAATGAATAATTTTGGTTTATCAACACCTTTTTACATGGGGAGACACCTTGATCAGAGGCCCGAATCCCCAGTTACTCAGTGTGACAATCGTATTGCTTCTCCCATTTTGGAGAACAGAGATAGTATTGGAAGTATCTTTGGCATGAGGATACACCTTGATTAGAGGCCAGAATCTCCAGTTACTCAATACAACAATGTCATTGCTCTGCCAAATTTTCACAGTATTTTCAATCATCTCTTTAAGCAGAGTTAACCATGGTACTTCATGACACAATCCTTTGGACAGGTTTCTCAGTAACCATAGTTATTGCTCTGTCCATAATTCAGAACAAGTTAAGTGTTTTAGAAAAATCACATACACTATATATCTCAGTCAACATAGACAAGGATATCAACTTTTCAGATGTCAGAAGCTCTTACATGAATTTACATGAAGCAGACAGTTAAAGTTTATTAAGAGATTGAATCAGATATTTCCAAGTTCCTTGTGTCCAAACAGGAGTACATAAGACTTAAACCAGTTCCAGTTAACAAATGTTCTTAAGCATGTATAATGGAAGGTTCCTCATTGAAGATGTTTTAACTTTTATGAAGTAGTATTCAGGCTGAAGATTTACTTCATATCTCAGCTTAGTAATTCAAGTGAGAATATTCAACAGATAGCATGGATTCTGAAAAATTGTAGTAAAGGAGCTGCTCTTGAGCATAGAAGTTCAAGGATGATTGAATATAAGTGAAGCTCTCCTTCAACAGATTTAGGAGAGACAGACAGATGCCTATAAAGTATGAATTCAAATTTTGAACAACTTCAGAAGCAGTCAAGAAAGATCTTTTGATACCACTTTCGTGATGGAATCACCGACACTATAGAATTGACAAGATGAATCAAGTAGGTGGATAGGAAGAGTTCAGATAAAAACACAACTGAACAGTTTAAGCATGCTCCCCCTATCTATATGCAGTGAGACACTACCTTCCTTTTTTTTTTTTGATTTTTCAAAGAAGTGATATGCTATGCAATGATTCCCTCTAACTAAAAATACTGAATCATCCTATATGTCATGCAGACAATGTAGATGATGAATGACTATGCAACAACAGATTTAACATGCTATGCAGTAAATCTAAAAACAGTTGAGTGATTTCAGATGTATGAATAATGCTCCCCCTAGATGTATGCATTCAAAACATTTGAAAATCATTCATGAGTCATAAATTCTAGATGTATGCAGTCACATAATGAGCATATCCAGATGCAACAACTATTGCATGGAAATGCAAACATGCATGTTTAAACCACTAATTAACAAATCTATCTATATACCTAATGCCATCTAAGCAGACTCATTGAAAAGTCAAGAGACTTACCTGAGAAGTGCATGAGTGGGGTTTACCTTTTTAGGGTGTCTTGGTTTATTTGCAACTTTTATTTCTCGTTCCTAAGACACACCTGCAAAAAGTTTCTCACTTGGCACATTTTGGTACCCAAGGTTCCTTGGGTCCTTCAGGGTTAGTGACATTTTGATGGGATGTTTTCCAAAGCTTCTGAGCCATCATATCATCATGCTTTTTTATATAGCAACTAGGCATGTAATGTCCAGACCGACCACAATAATCACATGAACCACTCGGTCTGAATTTCTTACTATGCATGTAAGCAGGTGTGCTAAATTCATGAGCATGAATGTATCTGTTTTTACCACCACTTTGTTTCAGATGGTCAGAAAACCAGCAATCAGTCACCTTGTGACCTTGCTTTCCACACTCAAAGCATGTGAGGGATTTTCTTGTTTGAACAGATTTGTTTCTACCAAACACACTTTGTTTAACAAATTTAGAGTTGACCTTCTTTCTCTGAGAATGCCAGCAGTCTTTGACTGTATGACCAGGTTTCTCACAGTGATAGCAGAAGATGGAATTTCTTCTACCAACATTAAGCCAGCAGTCAACCGCCCTATGGCCTGACTTGCTGCAGGTGGAACACACCATGTGTTGGCCCCTGGACCCATTTTTGTTCTTTTTAAAGACATGTTGATTTTCATACAAATTGACATGATTAGAATTTGAAAAATATTTGCCTTTACCTTTGGCAAAACCAACATTGTTCACTAACATGACCTGTTTTTCCACAATGATAACAATAACTTTTTCTTTTCTGTTCAACAGGACTGTTTTTGTTATTGTACTTCCTAGCATGCATTCTATCATCCTGTTCCATCAATTTACATTCATGCATCAAGTGACCAAACCTATGACAGTAATGGCATGAAATTTTCTTTTTATTTGCATGAATGTGTTTGTTCAATTTAGGCACATCATTCTCAGTTTTATCATGAGAGTTCCTTGAATCTTTGTTCTGAACATGAACAGTCTTTTTCTGTTTTTGAACTTGTTTCTCAGACTTAGGGCTGTCAGTGGAATTTTGATTCTTCTTAGCACGAAATTCAAAAATAGGCACATTCGATGTGCTGCTAGACTTAGAGCTACTCACGAATGAAGTTTGAAGCTTACTTTCAAAGCACTTTTTATTTATTGGTTTGTAGCCCAAACCCTCTCTTCGGAGATTCACTTTAGATCCAAGAATTTTATCAAGATTTTCTTTTCCACTGACAAATTTCTCAAGAGATTTCCTCAATTCTGTAACTTCTGATCCAAGCTTTGATACATGGATTTCATATTCATCAGCTTTCTTTTTATAGCAAACAGCATCTTCTTTCAACATTTGATTAACAGTCCTAAGACTTTCAATTTCCTATTCAACTTTCATTAGCTCATTAGAGCTATCTAGGCTAACACTCTTCCCTCTTTCAAGAGTGATAAGTCTCTCAGACATAGCTATATTTAACTGTTTTAGCTTGCAGATCTCCTGTCTCATTTTACCATTTTGTTCCAGTTGTTCATCATCAAATTTCAAAACACTTAAGGAGGTCTGACATTCACTAAACACTTCTTGTTCATCTTCAAATTGAAGATTTTCAAGCCTTTTCTGAAGTTTTGAGTTTTCTATTCTGACAGTCTCCAAAGTTTCAGAAATCAATCTATTTTCATTTTCAAGGCTCACTGATTTAGATCCAGATTCCTCAGCTTGTTTTTTGAGTCTAGCATTTTCAGATTTCAGATATTCCAGATCTGAAGTAATATAATCAAGATCAGTCAGCTATCTTCTAAATATCTGATTTTCAGTTTTCAGAGTATCACTGTCCTCACCAGTAAGTTTAGAATTCTCAAACCTATCTAACCGTTTTTTCATAGATCTATTTTTCTTGCTCAATTTATTGCTAGATCTTAACAGCTTGGAATAAGCATCTACCCAATCATCTAAGGTATAGTCCGCAAAGGGATTTACCTGAACTTCGTTCTCTTCTTTATCACTGTGGCTGCTGCTATGGTCGCTCCCATCAGCCATCATGCAGTTTTCCTCATTCATCCTCTGAGCTAGCTTCAGCTGATCCAGAATGTCCTTAGCGGACCTGCAGTCATAAAAACAAGAATGTAGAGCCTTGTCAGTAGCTGCTCTCACTAGGTTAAAGGCTTTCTGATTTTCTCCATATTTTGACTTGTGACTTTTAGTCCATTTGGACATTTCCTTTGGCAATCTGTGGGGACCTTGTGAAATTAACTTCCACAGATCCGGATTAATCATTTTCACATAATTGTGAAGACTGCTAATCCATGAGTTAAAGTTAGAGCCATTGAAAACCGGTGGAGAACACATTGAATAAATAGGCAACTAGATTAATGCAGCAAAGGGTAGAAATAGAAATGCACCAAGGGACAACAAGATCCTCTGCAGATCGTTGGATCTGATCAATCAGAGAACCTCTCTGATACCAATTGTTGGGTTCGGTGCAGTATTCAGAGGGGGGGGGGGTGAATGAATATAGCCCTTTAAATACTTTCGCCCAATTAAAATATTCGGCTCACTAACTATCTAGAATGCTAACTAGACAGATTTATCAAATCTGAAAGACTAATTAGCAGTTGCGGAATAAAACAAACAGACAGTAAGCTCTCTAACAAGACAAGTTAGATGAACTATAGCTCAATTAGAATTTCAATCACTTAACAGATTAAGACACTCTAAGCAATTAGACAATTCAAGCAACACACAATCCCAGTGTCAAACAGATAGCGTGCGCAGCTAATCAACTTCGTTGAACTTGAAGCAAACACTTGAAGCGCCCTTATGCAAGCATCTAGCGGAAGCAATAAGACAGATGAAGAAATCAAACCACTGCACAATGGGTTTTAGGTGGTTCGGTCCAGCAGACCTACATCCACCCCACACTCAAACCGAGTGTGGCTTCACTAACAGCTGGGCAACACAGCTTGCCAACAGACGCTGATACACAGCTTACCCAGGGGAACAACCTCCCCTCTTCCTCCTACACGGAGGGAACCTCTAGCAACCCACGGTCACTAGAAACCAGAGACTCACGTCTCTCTTCCTCTATGCCAAGAGGGAACCCCACTAGTAGCAGCCCCGCTACCAGTGAACCAGCCAGTAGCACTCTGCTACCAGCAATCCACCAGAGGCCTAGCCTCTCTTCCTCCTAGCCCAGAGGGAACCCACAAGCAGCCCCCCCGCTGCTTGTAAACCGGAGATCAGATCTCCCTTCTCCTGACCCACCAGGAGGAACCCGACCTCAGTTCAGAGGATCGGAAGAACAATGATAATCAAATGAAAAAGGAAAAACAAAAACACGAAATGAAAATAACTTCAGCAAACAGAAAGCTGAAAAACGAAATGCACAATGTGGCTCTCAACGGAGCTGACTGGCCTGGATCTGATCCACGGTCCTGTAGGAACAGACCTCCCTCGATCTCACTCTCTTTCTTCACTCTCTCTCTTTCTCTCTCTTCTCTGCTGCACTTCTCTTCTTCTCTCGATCTCTGTTCTCCTTTTCTCTCTTTCTCTTTCTCTTTTCTTCTTCTTCTATTCTCTATATCGTGGAGGCACTTTCTGCTCTTCAGCTTTTCTCGATGGCTCTCTTCCTGCTCTCAGATGGCCTCTTTTTCTTTACTTCTTCCTTGGAGTGAGCTTTTCTTTTCTGAAGATGAAGAAGGATTTATATACCAATAACAGGGGCTCCGGAGGATAGGGCAGAGACGCCCTAGAGAGCTTCGATGGGTTGGTCCACGTGGTGAAGTAGCAGGCCCCATCTTCCACGTGTCTGACTGCTGGCACGTCCTTTATTATAGGATCACGTGCCCTTTCATAATTGGGGTCTCCTTGTACTGCATCGAAATATTCTAGTAATTTACCACACTTACTATTTCTAGAGACTAACCGCGTTGACGCACTGGCATCACTGCGTCTACTCTTTGCTTGTACACATTTGAATTTGTCCCACTGCGTCGACCCTGCTTTGGATAGCGTTGACGCATTGAAGACAGCCAGAGACCAGTCGCCCCTTTCTTGAACTGATGCGTCGACGCTGCCAGTTGGTGGCGTTGACGCACGGATGAAAATCAGAAGTGTGTATTGGCCTCTCTTTCGCCGCTGCGTCGACGCTGCTTGTTGATGGCGTTGACGCACGAACATGTACATTAAGGCACTTGATGGCGTGAAGGAACGAGTGTATAGACTTAGTTGATGCCAACAGACAATGACTGTGCAGACTTGTTAAACCATGCACACCGTATAGACTCTTCATGCAACAATGTATGGACTTAGTTTATGTGCAGCTAACAGATGTATAGACTTGCTTTCTGAACGATGCACAAAAGCAGTGTACAGACTTTGTAAGTCTGAGCCAATGTACAGACATCAAGTGAAGACCAATGTGTAGACTTCTCGTGAAAACCAGTGTACAGACTTTGAGGCGTTTGACGGATGTATATACTTAGTGTAGACGGCAGGAGTCGTCCACCCTCGAGGGAAAGAAAAACAATAAACAATAATAATAAACAATGACAATGATGAAAGGGTGATCGCCAGAGAGGTATAGGCGGCGGGAGTCGTCGTCTACCCTCGTATGTCTTAGGAGATGGAAATGACGAGATCAACTCAAGGAGAGAAAGAAAATAGGGATGCGGAACGGACTCCGGTACGTGGCGGAGATAGGGGTCGGAAGACCCTCTCGCGTAAACTGACCCCTTCCCGGTAAGCGTGACTTACCGTTCCACGAGCAGTTTTTCATATACCGGGAAGTCCGAGAATCTAAGTAACAGAAAGGGAGAGACACGAAGACTCAGAAATTACAACGGAATATCGTTCTCCAGACAATTACAAGGATAATACGAACAAAGACATACCACCATAAGACATTGGTCTTTGTGGGGTTCTAACAGCGATGCAATAATATCAACACTAATGAATATATATGTACGTATTAAGACCACCACAAGACATTGGCCTTACGAGATTTTTATTACAGCATAAATAATAAATATTATATGTACATACCACCGCGAGACATTGGCCTTTGCGGGGTTCTTGCAGCGATATAAGTAATAAGTATAACTATATACAAATGACCACCGCGAGGTATTACCTTCCGCGGGGTTTTTATTATAATAACTATATATATATATATATATATATATATATATATATATAAAACAAGAAAAGAAAAAGGGATCAAATAAACCGCCGCGAGATGTTACTCTCCGCGGGGTTTTAAAGCGATGATTGGGGATGCTAAAATTAAATGGTTAGAGGTTAGGGGGTTAGCGAGCAGAAATTAGATTACTGAATGGAAATGGTCGCGGGAGATGACCCACTGCACCAGTTAGATAAGACCGCTGCGAGGAACGGGTTCCTTGATCGGGATCGGAACAAAAGAATATAGAAAATTAAACCACCGCGAGGAACGAGTTCCTTGATCGGGGTTGGAATTAAAAGTGCAGAAAAGTAGACCACCGTGAGGAACGAGTTCCTTGATCGGGGTTAGAATTAAAAGTGTAGAAAATTAAATCACCGCGAGGAACGAATTCCTCGATCGGGGTTAAAACAAATGAAAAGGGGATTAAATAAACTGCCGCGAGATGTCACTCTCCGCGGGGTTTTGAAGCGATGATAGGGGAGGGTTAGAGTTAAGCAGTTAGCGGTTAGAGTGTTAGAATGTAGAAATTAAATTACTGAAATAAAACGGTCGCGGGAGATAGCCCACCGCACCGGTTAGATGAGACCACCGCGAGGAACTGGTTCCGTCAACGGGGTTTGGTCAGAAAAATAAATAGCAAAAGAAGGGGAAGAGAAGTGTGATCGCCAGGGGCTGAGAACCCCACAGGAAATGTTCTGATCGCGTTCACCACCGAAGCGGGAGCAGTGCGGGTCCTCTCTTCCTCTTCGGTCGGCCGGCCGACGAAGAGGGCCTTCTTTGATTACCCTGATTTTTATTATTCTTTTTTGTTTTATTTTATGTTTTGTTATTATATTTTTTGGGGTTTTGTTGCTTTTATTATTTTTTATATTTTTATGTCTTTTAGAGAGACGTGAGAAGATGAAGAAAGAAACCGAGAGGTAGATGATAGAATAAGATAATATGATATAAGGAAAAATCACTAAGAAAAATATAGGTAGAGTGAGACGTATTTTAGACAAAACAGAAAAGAACGGGAATGAAGATTTAACGATATATGATAACAACAAGAGAGGGAAGATAGACTTATTTTTAGACAAAATATAGAGGAGTGAGGGTGGAAATTTAACAACAAATAACAATAATAAGGGAAAGAACTAAAATGGGATGAGGGAGATGATAGCCGGGTACCTCAAAAGAGGAGGTCGCATTTCATCCTCGAACTGGGGACATGTGAGTTGCTCCTCCTCCCTTTTCGACCGGCTGAGGAAGCGGGCTTCTTAACTGGTTATCCCTCGTAAAACACAACATACAAAAGAAACAGATGGTGGATTAGAAGAAAAGTAGTGTAGTACCGGTCCCTTGTAATGACAATGGCATGAGCATATTCAAACACACACCTGTTTAATGTTATTTGAAACCCCTTTGGAATTAAAGGTGGAAAAATGGTATGATGAAATGCGTACCGAAATATGAGAAGGGGACCTGGGAATTATAAACATGATAACGAAATATTCGAAGGGGTTGGAATGAATGTACAAGAAAGTAAACCATCGCGAGGAACGAGTTCCTTCATCGGGGTTGGAATTAAAAGTGCAGAAAAGTAGACCACCGCGAGGAACGCATTTCATCCTAGAACTGGGGACATGTGAGTTGCTCGATCGGGTTAAAACAAATGAAAAGGGGATTAAATAAACTGCCGCGAGATGTCACTCTCCGCGGGGTTTTGAAGCGATGATAGGGGAGGGTTAGAGTTAAGCAGTTAGTGGTTAGAGTGTTAGAATGTAGAAATTAAATTACTAAAATAAAACGATCGCGGGAGATAGCCCACCGCACCGGTTAGATGAGACCACCGTGAGGAACTGGTTCCGTCAACGGGGTTTGGTCAGAAAAATAAATAATAAAAGAAGGGGAAGAGAAGTGTGATCGCCAGGGGCTGAGAACCCCACAGGAAATGTTCTGATCGCGTTCACCACCGAAGCGGGAGCAGTGCGGGTCCTCTCTTCCTCTTCGGTCGGCCGGCCGACGAAAAGGGCCTTCTTTGATTACCCTGATTTTTATTATTCTTTTTGTTTTGTTTTATGTTTTGTTATTATATTTTTTGGGGTTTTGTTGCTTTTATTATTTTTTATGTTTTTATGTCTTTTAGAGAGACGTGAGAAGATGAAGAAAGAAACCGAGAGGTAGATGATAGAATAAGATACTATGATATAAGGAAAAACCACTAATAAAAATATAGGTAGAGTGAGACGTATTTTAGACAAAACAGAAAAGAACGGGAATGAAGATTTAACGATATATGATAACAACAAGAAAGGGAAGATAGACTTATTTTTAGACAAAATATAGAGGGGTGAGGGTGGAAATTTAACAATAAATAACAATAATAAGGGAAAGAACTAAAATGGGATGAGGGAGATGATAGCCGGGTACCTCAAAAGAGGAGGTCGCATTTCATCCTCGAACTGGGGACATGTGAGTTGCTCCTCCTCCCTTTTCGACCGGCTGAGGAAGCGGGCTTCTTAACTGGTTATCCCTCGCAAAATACAACATACAAAAGAAACAGATGGTGGATTAGAAGAAAAGTAGTGTAGTACCGGTCCCTTGCAATGACAATGGAATGAGCATATTCAAACACACACCTGTTTAATGTTATTTGAAACCCCTTTAGAATTAAAGGTGGAAAAATGGTATGATGAAATGCGTACCGAAATATGAGAAGGGGACCTGGGAATTATAAACATGATAACGAAATATTCGAAGGGGTTGGAATGAATGTACAGGAAAGTAAATCATCGCGAGGAACGAGTTCCTTGATCGGGGTTGGAATTAAAAGTGCAGAAAAGTAGACCACCGCGAGGAACGCATTTCATCCTCGAACTGGGGACATGTGAGTTGCTCGATCGGGTTAAAACAAATGAAAAGGGGATTAAATAAACTGTCGCGAGATGTCACTCTCCGCGGGGTTTTGAAGCGATGATAGGGGAGGGTTAGAGTTAAGCAGTTAGCGGTTAGAGTGTTAGAATGTAGAAATTAAATTACTAAAATAAAACGATCGCGGGAGATAGCCCACCGCACCGGTTAGATGAGACCACCGTGAGGAACTGGTTCCGTCAACGGGGTTTGGTCAGAAAAATAAATAACAAAAGAAGGGGAAGAGAAGTGTGATCGCTAGGGGCTGAGAACCCCACAGGAAATGTTCTGATCGCGTTCACCACCGAAGCGGGAGCAGTGCGGGTCCTCTCTTCCTCTTCGGTCAGCCGACCGACGAAAAGGGCCTTCTTTGATTACCCTGATTTTTATTATTCTTTTTATTTTGTTTTATGTTTTTTTATTATATTTTTTGAGGTTTTGTTGCTTTTATTATTTTTTATATTTTTATGTCTTTTAGAGAGACGTGAGAAGATGAAGAAAGAAACCGAGAGGTAGATGATAGAATAAGATACTATGATATAAGGAAAAATCACTAAGAAAAATATAGGTAGAGTGAGACGTATTTTAGACAAAACAGAAAAGAACGGGAATGAAGATTTAACGATATATGATAACAACAAGAGAGGGAAGATAGACTTATTTTTAGACAAAATATAGAGGGGTGAGGGTGGAAATTTAACAACAAATAACAATAATAAGGGAAAGAACTAAAATGGGATGAGGGAGATGATAGCCGGGTACCTCAAAAGAGGAGGTCGCATTTCATCCTCGAACTGGGGACATGTGAGTTGCTCCTCCTCCCTTTTCGACCGGCTGAGGAAGCGGGCTTCTTAACTGGTTATCCCTCGCAAAACACAACATACAAAAGAAACAGATGGTGGATTAGAAGAAAAGTAGTGTAGTACCGGTCCCTTGCAATGACAATGGAATGAGCATATTCAAACACACACCTGTTTAATGTTATTTGAAACCCCTTTGGAATTAAAGGTGGAAAATGGTATGATGAAATGCGTACCGAAATATGAGAAGGGGACCTGGGAATTATAAACATGATAACGAAATATTCGAAGGGGTTGGAATGAATGTACAGGAAAGTAAACCACTGCGAGGAACGAGTTCCTTGATCGGGGTTGGAATTAAAAGTGCAGAAAAGTAGACCACCGCGAGGAACGCATTTCATCCTCGAACTGGGGACATGTGAGTTGCTCGATCGGGTTAAAACAAATGAAAAGGGGATTAAATAAACTGCCGCGAGATGTCACTCTCCGTGGGGTTTTGAAGCGATGATATGGGAGGGTTAGAGTTAAGCAGTTAGCGGTTAGAGTGTTAGAATGTAGAAATTAAATTACTAAAATAAAACGGTCACGGGAGATAGCCCACCGCACCGGTTAGATGAGACCACCGCGAGGAACTGGTTCCGTCAACGGGGTTTGGTCAGAAAAATAAATAACAAAAGAAGGGGAAGAGAAGTGTGATCGCCAGGGGCTGAGAACCCCACAGGAAATGTTCTGATCGCGTTCACCACCGAAGCGGGAGCAGTGCGGGTCCTCTCTTCCTCTTCGGTCGGTCGGCCGACGAAGAGGGCCTTCTTTGATTACCCTAATTTTTATTATTCTTTTTATTTTATTTTATGTTTTGTTATTATATTTTTTGGGGTTTTGTTGCTTTTATTATTTTTTATGTTTTTATGTCTTTTAGAGAGACGTGAGAAGATGAAGAAAGAAACCGAGAGGTAGATGATAGAATAAGATACTATGATATAAGGAAAAATCACTAAGAAAAATATAGGTAGAGTGAGACGTATTTTAGACAAAACAGAAAAGAACGGGAATGAAGATTTAACTATATATGATAACAACAAGACAGGGAAGATAGACTTATTTTTAGACAAAATATAGAGGGGTGAGGGTGAAAATTTAACAACAAATAACAATAATAAGGGAAAGAACTAAAATGGGATGAGGGAGATGATAGCTAGGTACCTCAAAACAGGAGGTCGCATTTCATCCTCGAACTGGGGACATGTGAGTTGCTCCTCCTCCCTTTTCGACCGGCTGAGGAAGCGGGCTTCTTAACTGGTTATCCATCGCAAAACACAACATACAAAAGAAACATATGGTGGATTAGAAGAAAAGTAGTGTAGTACCGGTCCATTGCAATGACAATGGCATGAGCATATTCAAACACACACCTGTTTAATGTTATTTGAAACCCCTTTGGAATTAAAGGTGGGAAAATGGTATGATGAAATGCGTACCGAAATATTCTCAATGAAGGGATTGTATTATAAACATGATAACGAGTGATGTATGCAAAGGAATCAATAGACTGAACATAATGCAACAGGGGAGAAATGTTTATTGGTGGGCGTCGATGATGAGCTCGGAATTAACTTCTCCTTCTCTTCACACATACGCACGTAAATATTTACAGACACCTGCAAAGACACTCACACAAACACATCTATATACATATATAGCTGTATACCGTTTGCTAAATTATGCGAAGAGAATATTAAAGATAACAAAGCTCAAGAAGGGAAGCATTAAAATCATGGAAATGAAAGCATGGATACATATAGGAAAAGGGATGGAAAGAGAGAGGGTTAGAGAGAGAAAGAGAAAAGAGGAGAGAGAGGGGAAGATCCCCCTTTGTTTAGAGGTTTTTATACTTTAACTTTATTATATAGTATATATATATATACACGTATAGAGGATATATATATATATTAACTATATGAAATATAAAACAGAGGAAGAAAGAGTAAGAAAGAGAGAGTCTGGGAGAGAGGATACGAGAGAGAGGGAAGAGGGGTGAGAGAAGACAGAGAGGGAGAGGATAAATAAAGAAATAAAACAAAAATAAACATTGAGTGAGATCGAAAGGGAGAGGGAATCAGAGAGGTGATAGGGGGATAATAATAAAGAAAAGGAAAAAAATGAGAAGAGGAGAGGAAGACGGTGGAGAGAGGGAGAGAGTGAGAGAGAGAGGAGGGGGTTGAGAGAGAGAGAGAGAGAGAGAGAGAGGGAGGGTGAGTGAGAGAGAGAGAGTGAGAGAAATTGCGGAGAGAGAGAGAGAGGAAGTGGGGAGAGATAAGGAGAGAACGAGAAGGGGAGAGAGAGAGACGGTGAGAGGGAGATGGGGAGAGAGAGGGGGGGTCGGAGGCAAGGGGAGGCAGCGGCGGTGCACGGCAGGAAGGCGGCCGGAGGGCGGCCCGGGAGAGCGGGGAAGCGTCGGAGGCGGCCCCGGGGCGGTGGACGCGGAGACGGCAGCGACGTAGGTAGCTGGCAGCGTCGGGGCGGCGGGGCAGGGCGCAGGCGGTGGTCGGGAAGACGGCAGCGAGTGGGGCAGGGCGTCCGCGGGGCAAGGGGGCGGCGTCGTGGCCGGAGGGCGGTGGCGGCAGCGAGGCGGAGGGCGGCCGGAGGCGAGGGGGCCAGAGGCGGGGCGCTGCGGGCGGCGGCCGGAGGCGGGGCCGAGGCGGGGCGGTGTGGGAAAAGGGCCGCAACAGCCCTTTGTAGTTCAAAGGGGGGGCACGTTCGACGATGCCCCCCTGCGAATTTGAGAAATTTTTTAAAAAAAAAACGTAAAAGAGAGAGAGAGAGGTTGAGGGAGGGAGAAAATACAGGGAGAGAAGAGAGAGGGAATGAGGGAGAGAGAAAGACCGAGAGGGAGAGATCGAGTGAGAAAGAGAGAGGAAGGGAGGGGGAGAGAACGAGAAAGAGAGAGTGGGTGAGGGAGAGAACTAGGGAGAGGGAGAGAACCAGAGAAAACAGAGGGAGAGTGGGGTGGTGGAGAGATCAGTGGGGAGTGGGAGAGAATGACCAGGGGGTTCGGTCGAGAGTGGTGAGGAAAGAAGGTCCCCCGGTTGTGGTGTCGTCCATGCCAGGGAGAAAGAGGAAGAGTGATGTGGTGTGTGTGTGTCGTGAGGGAGAGGGAAGTGTATAGTGTGTGGGGTGTGTGTGTCGTGAGAGGGAGGGAAGGGAATAGGAAATAATTAGTATTAACTAAGGATTAGTAAAGATTAAATTAGAGATAAGATTAATATATATATTATACATTTTGTTATTTTTTTATTGATATCTCTTTATATATACATATATACATAAATAAGATTATTTATTATTTTTTTATGTATATTAGGATTTTATTTATATTATTTTCTTTAAAACATTTCTCATTATTTTTAAACTTTCTTCAATTTTTCAACATTTTTTAAATAATCTTTTTATCTCTTTTTTTTGTATTTTCTTAGGACCCTTTTTATTATTAATTTTTTTTCTTAAATTTTATAAGCCCTTACCCATTTTTTTGTATTTTAACATCCTCTCAATTTTTATAGCCCTTTTTCAATTTTCTAGATTTTTTTTTTGTATTTTTATATAAAAATCAAGTAAATGTTACGGCGTCCCTTGTGGTTCAATCGCTTAAATTAATCGTGTAAGCCACTCTGGGGCATCGTGGTGTAACATGAGATTTACTCGCGAAAAATGTGAAAATAGCGTGTCTACACTTAGCCTTTGAGGAACGATGTAGAGTCTGAACGTGAAGGCATGCTGTATAGACTTGAAGCGCTTGAAGCGATGTACAGACTTGGTGGTTCAAACAGTGTACATACTTGTGAAGGCTTCAAGGCAACAATGTACAGACTTTGAAATAAAGAGTGTACAGACTTGAAAGTTCAAGGCCACGATGTATAGACTTCAAAAGAAGCAGTCCGATGTACAGACTTCAAGAACTCTAGACAACGGACGTTGTACAGACTTCTCGAGGTGATGCTTGAGCAAAAAGATAGTGTATAGACTTTCACACAAAAAGTAGACAAAGCAGCATGGCGTCAACCCAGCTGTTCCACTGCGTCAACGCAGCTGGTGATCAGACAGCCAATGCGTCAACCCAATCTCCAACTGCGTCAACGCACTGCATGAACAATTAGCCACTTCGTTAACCCAATCTAGCCATATTCATGAATTAACTATTCAAGCAAACAATCAGATATTTAAGCAGTCAAACAGTCATCTAAATTAATTAGCACACCTCAGTGTGACTCATGGTGTGTCAGCCATCATCAAAACCACACAGGGGCACAACAGGTCCGCCGCTCGTGTCGTCGGTGGTGACCACGTTGGCCGTGAGGGCCGCAAGGGGCTCTTCAGGTAAAGTCCCTTCGGCGCCTGTGGGTGTCGCGCTGCCTGCCGCTCTCCCTCTTCTAGTAAGGGGTCCCGGCCTGGCGGCAAGTCTGGCCATTTCTTCCGGATCGGCAGGCAAGGCCCCATACCGACCGTGGACTCCTGCCATATGGCAGGTGAAGGTGTGCCATCTTTTGTTTCTCTTTGTCGCCTTCCTGGACGATTTCCCCGGGAACACCAGCCTGTCGAAGACCGATCGTCGGGGCGGCGCTTCCTCCCGAACAGGGGACTGGCGCGGCTCCTCCGAGCGGTTCCTCGATTTTGTGCTGGGCGTGGGCCGGGCCCCTTCTTCTGGAAAGCGGAGGCCATTGCCCCCAGCAGTCTCTGGCGGCCGGCGGGGGTGCTACCCGGGCCTCGGAGGTAATTCCTCATAGCCTGCTCGATCCCTTCCCACTCCTGGTCAGGGAGAGCAGCCTGTGGTTGCATGTCGATGATAGCGGCAGGAGGAGAGTAGGCCCTGGGTGCCGGGCGGGCGGCGTTGTGTCGGCGCTCGCGGTGACGGCGGTGAGCTTTCTCGGGTAGCACCGGGGTGATGGATGCTGGTCGACAAGCCGGGGTCGTGAGCTCGACCCTTTCATTTCTTCTAGCCCTCCTCAGGCGGAAAGTGCTAGGCCCCGCCTGGGCAGGTGCAATGGGTCGGGCCTCCTTGGGGACCCAGGCCTGCTTCAGTTTGGCCGGCCTGTGAACCGGCGCAGCCTTCGGTGATGCGGCCACAGTAGTGGGCGTCATCTTCTCCTTCAACTTCTCCAGTCCTTGAAAGGAGTTGTGGACGGGGACAGTCGGGACGACACGGTCTGGTGTCACCTGGGACCTCTGCCCGTCCAGGCGGACTCGGAGGGCCCCGACAGTCATAGTCTTTCCAGAGTTGGAGGTGCGGCGTCTAGAGTTGGCGCCGGCGTTGCTCCTCCGAAGCCTTCTTCGGTAGGATGCCGACCCTTGGTGGGATGGGCCGGTGGTTTGGTGCACGTGGTGCACGTTGCAGCTTAGCATCGTTGCTGGGAGGCCATTGTTATTCTTGGCCACAGCTCGGCCGGTGGCCGCTTCAGTGGCCCCCGGAGCGAGAGCGTTGATCTGGGACTCCTCAGGCGCCTTCACCTCGAGGATGTTGCCAAAAGCCACCCCCAAGAAGTTGGGGAAGCCCACAGTGGGAGGGAAGCTCCCGAAGTTGAGGGGGACCGCCAGGTAGCCGCCTCGGACATGGTTCTCGACGACTTGGGGGCCGCAAGTGACAGCCATCGTCGGCACCATGATGCGATTTTCCTGCATTTGAGAAAGTAACGCAATTAGTATCACAAGAAGGGGGCCGCAGGGCCCCTAATTCCGGCAAAGAGATGAAGGGTGGATCGGTCCCACCGGGCGTGCTAGACTTATGGACGCACTTTTTTCACCTGTTATTCTCTTGTTGGTTTATTCGTTTATTGAGTGTGTGGGCATGCCAGTCACTGGAGTGACAATTTATTCGGGCTCCGAAGAGCCCATGGTGCGCTCGACCTGACTTCGTCAGACGATTGTGTGGTTCGTGTCGGGACCAGATCCCGTCATGCCATAAAGGTCACGGCGTAATTTACATCCCCCATACGAGGGAATACCCTTGATTAATTGCCGAAGTTAGGGGCCCTGCGGCCAAAATAAATAATACTAACTGCGCGAGAAGGGGACAGGAATAAATCACACTAAAGTCCACATCAGGATACGAGCCATTGGCCATGTCGGTCACTCGCGGACCTTTTCATATTCGGACTCGGGTCCATGATAGAAATGCGACGAAAACCGAGGTGGACCCGTTCAAATGTCTGCCGAACGCACGGCAATTTTAATGATGGCTCGAAAGGGATCCGGGGCGAGAAACGAATCCGATCTGATTGGAATGTCGGCCTGAGACCAGGTCGGGGCCTGGCCATACTAGGATGATTCCCAAGACTCGGACCCGACCTGAGAGGGCGGCATCATTGTTCCTTCTGCGTCGAGTCACGGAGAGAGGGGGGGACTGCAATGTAGAATTATTAATACCTTATAATCTTTCATCATTATTGTTCTTATTACCCCATTGCTTATTCCTTTTTCCGCATCTGCTCCGGGTGGTTTCCCTCATCTTGCTTACTGCCATTATTGCCCCTTTTATTATTATTATTATTATTGCCACTCATTTCATTCGTCATCATCATTTTTTTTAGCCCTTCGCCAGCATGAGGTCTGTCGGTGCTGCCATTAGATGCCTATATGTACATATATATATGTGTATTCATGTATTTATATATATATATATATATATATATATATATATATATATATATATTATTATTATTTGGGGAGAGTTGACCCTTGGTGGGTTGAAAGAGGGGCTAAAAAAAAGGGGGTGTACCGCTGAAGGAAGGTGGGCAGAAGAGTGTGCCGGCGAAGGGCTGGGGATGGGTGCCGCTGAAGGGCCAAAGGTGTACCGGCGAAGGAGGGCGGAGGTGTGCCGGCGAAGGGCTAGAACTGTGTGCCGCTGAAGGGCTTAAGGAGGGTGTACCGGTGGAGGCCTCAAGGCAGTGTACCGCTGGGGGGGGGCCTGAAGAGTGTATCGGCGAAGAAAGGGGGGATAACATAAAGTCTGTACATTCATCAGCCCCAAAGTTTGTACATTGTCTATTCAACCAGCATATCAAGTCTATACATCCTTCAGCTCAAAGTATGTACGTTGCCTGTTGACTGCAGCTCACAGTCTGTACATTGGCTGCTCAAAGTATGTACATTGGCCAATTCAAAGTCTACGCATTGCCCATTGGCTGCAGTTCAAAGTCTATACACTGTCCCTTGGCTGCAGTTCAAAGTCTATACACTGTCCCTTGGCTGCAGTTCAAAGCCTGCACATTGGGCAACTTAAAGTCTATACATCGTTCATCGGCTGCAGCTCAGAGTCTATACATTACAGCTCAGAGTCCGTACATCGGCCAGCCCAAAGTCTGTACATCGGCCGGGCCAGAGTCTGTACATCCTTCAGCTCAAAGTATGTACGTGGCAGCATGAAGTCTGTACGTTGCAACATGAAGTCTGTACATTGGCCACAAAGTCTATACACTACGGCACAAAGTCCGTACATTGCAGCATGAAGTCTGCACATTCTAACATGAAGTCTGTACATCGCCCATCCCAAAGTCTGTACGCTGCAGCACAAAGTCTGTACGTCGCAGCATGAAGTCTATACATTGGCTGGCCCAAAGTCTGTACGCTGCAGCACAAAGTCTGTACGTTGCAGCATGAAGTCTGTACATTGGTCAACCCAAAGTCTGTACACTGCAGCACAAAGTCTGTACGTTATCCCTTGGCTGCAGCTCGAAGTCTATACATTGCTTGTTGCTGTGTTTGTGCGTCAATCTGCCAAGTCTATACATTGGGTTCCACTGAGACGGTGGATGAGGGTGTGCCGGCGAAGAGGGAGAGGCAATGGGAAGGAGTGTGCCGCTAAAAGGGTCAGGAGGTTGTGTCGTTGAAGGGCCGTTAGAGTGTGCCGCTGAAGATGGGCAGTGTGTACCGCTGAAGGCTCTCTGGAGTGTGCCGTTGGAGGTTGGGAAGGGCGCACCGCTGAAGGCGGTTTGGGGTTGGAAATGTTAAGGGGGATGATGAGGGTTGGAACAAGGGTGGAGATGAAGGCCCGCTCTTCTGTTATTTATTTTAAGGCTTTTCTTTTCTTCTTTCATTAATTTTCATTTAGTCTTACGTAAATTTCCTCTCTTTCCTTGTTTTGTTCTGTTCGACTTCTTCTCACAGATCGGGTGTTCGGTCTACCGTGTCGTTGATCGGTTCAGTTCTTCTCGTGCTACCGGCAGGGCCTTGATTAGTTGAAAAGTTCTATCATTAATCGTTCATGCGTTTGTTGCTTCCTTTTGCCTTTTTAACATATTTATTATTTTCTGACAAAAATTCGGCAGCATCTCCCCTTGACCAAGGCGTAAGGGAGATAAAGGGAACGCGCTCACACGGAGTGGCGGAACCCGACAACTGGAGGTGGGCGCCCGGAGATGGCAACACCTTTATAGAACCTCGGAAAACACGAAGAAAACGATGAACGGGAGGCTTCTAATACTGGACAGGGTGGACGGGGGCTTGGCCAAGGCGTACCGGCCAAGGATGAGCATAGGGTGTGCCGGGCTGGGAAGGCTAAGGGCGTACCGCTGAAGCACAAAAAGGGGAGGTGTACCGCTGAGGGGTACTATGGGGTGTGTCGGCCAAGGGCCAAAAAAAGTGTGCCGCTGAGGGCCACTATAGGGTGTACCGGCCAAGGGCTGAGAGGGCGTACCGGTGAAGGCCCCTAAAGCAAGGCGTGCCGGCGAAGACCGCTAAGGCCGTGCCGGGGAGGAAGACTCAGGATGGGCTACTGAGAAGGAGGGTTAAGGGCCAAGAGTGGGCCACTGGTGACTAGGTGTTCCGGAAGAGGAGGAGGGTTTCTCTCCCGTCGAGCAGATAGGCACAACTGATGGCCTTAGAAGAGGGCAAAGAACCCATGAGCCCAAGGATCATACGGGAGCAGTCACATCGCTACGGAGACTCCAAAAACACCGAAGAAAAGGAGAAATGGAGGAGAAAAATGAACAACACATCATACACCATGAAAACTGGCGTAAACCAACAGAAATAACGGAGAAACCCAAGGAGGGTGATTTTCATCCATGGGGAGCAAGGGGCCGTGGCCCTACACACACATTACAAAAGGTGCCCAAGTCGCAGCTATAGACAAGGAAGAAACCCAAAGAAAGAAAGAACGGGAAGGGGAAGAACAGAGCACAAAAGAGGAGGAGGTGTTGGGGATCGAAGCAGGGACAATCGTCCACTACCCTTTCCCCCACCTTCCCCCACTACATCAAGCTCTCTCTCTCTTACTCTCGCTCCTACCCGGTGGTCGTCGGAGGGGACTCACGCCGGAGCTCTTCTTCTTCTCTTCTCTCTTCTCTTCCTCTCTTGCCTGTGTGCCTTCCGTCTGTCTGTCCTTCTCCCTTTTTTGGAATGGGAGTGCCTTTATACTCCCAGCAGCGGGAGCCTTCGAGCACGGCCGTCGGAGGCAGGAAGTGGCTCGTGATGATGGGGTTTGACTCCCCCTGTCCTGGCTGCCAGGGGAGTAGCCCACGTGGCCCAACCGTTGGCTGACACCTCAGAGAGCTTACTGCGCGCCAAGGATGCATAGGGCATGGGCACCACGTCATCTGGCCGTTGAAAAGACTTCACGCTGTGCCGCTGGTGCGATGAACAAGTGTGCCGTAGGAGGGCCAAAAGGGCGTGCCGCTGAAGGCCCAGCAGAGTGTGCCGCTGAGTGCCCAACGGGGCGTGCCGCTGAGGGCCATGGGGCGTGTGCCGCTGAAGGCCCCTCTCTTGGGCGTGCCGCTGAGGGCCCTGGGGGCTGTGCCGCTGAAGGCCCTGGGGGCGTGCCGCTGAAGCCCATTGGGGCGTGCCGCTGAAGGCCCTGGGGGCTATGCCGCTGAAGCCCATTGGGGCGTGCCGCTGAAGGCCCTGGGGGCGTGCCGCTGAAGCCCATTGGGGCGTGCCGCTGAAGGCCCTGGGGGCTGTGCCGTGCCGCTGAAGGCCTTGGGGGCGTGCCGCTGAAGGGCTAAATGGGCAATGTTGAGCCCGTTGTGAGCACGAGTTGTGCCCCGTTTGATTTTCTTCGAGGCCCATGGATTGTGGGGCTCTTTGTGATTGATTTCTCTTCACTGTCGTGACTCCTGGGGGCGGCTTCACGGCAGTATGCGCATTCGGGACATCCGAATGACCAGTCTCTCCCGGGCTGCTTCCCTCGGCTTCGTTGTTGACGCCGAGTCGAACAGGATATCTGGGTGTGTAATTTTTGGTGTCCACAGATGCCATACTAGAGCAATCACCTATAAAATATGATTCGCTGAGGCTCCAGTTGCTCTCTTGAAAGAAATCAGCATCTCCCTGTGACCCTGACGATGGCATATCGGTGAAAAGGAAACATGATAGAAAATTACTTAACTCACTACAAGAAAAAGCGGTATTAGTGACGGGATTTTTCGACGGATTTATTTCTGTCAGAATATCCGTCGTAATTTTAGACGGATTAAATTCCATCGAAATTTGCATCGGTATTTTCGACATATAAGTATATGTTAGAAAATCTGTCGGAATTGTCGACGGATATTCGGACGAAAAAGTTTCTGTCGGAACATTTGGCGCCACAAATTACACCCTTAGCGCTGTTTGTCACCTTTGATATAAATGTGTCAAATTATTTCCGATGGAATGTAAGTTGGTCAGAAATACGTCGAAACTTTTCGACGAATTTCCAACGGAAAGATTTTCCGTCGAAAATCTATTTGTCACCCTTATCAATCTATTTGTCACCCTTAGCGACCTATTTGTCACCCTTAGCAAGCTATTTGTAACCTATTTGTCGCTATGTGTCAAATTATTTCCGACGAAAGATATGTTGGTCAGAAATACGTCAAAAATTTCTGACATAATTTCGACTTAAAATATTTCCGTCGAAAATCTATTTGTCCTTACCATCCTATTTGTCGCTATTTGTCAAATTATTTCTGACGGAATGTAAGTTGGTCGGAAATACGTCGGAACTTTCCGACGTATCTATTTGTCACCCTTACCAACCCATTTGTCACCTTGGCGACATATTTGTCACCCTTAGCAAGTTATTTGTCACATATTTGTCGCTATGTGTCAAATTATTTTCGACGAAAAATATGTTCGTCAGAAATACGTCGTAAATTTTTGACGTAATTTCGACTGAAAATATTTTCGTCGGAAATCTATTTGTCCTTACCATCCTATTTGTCGCTATGTGTTAAATTATTTCCGACGGAATGTAAGTTGGTCGGAAATACGTTGGAACTTTCCGATGGAAAGATTTTCCGTTGGAAATCTATTTGTCACCCTTGATCTTTCCGTCGGAAATCTATTTGTCACCCTTACCAACCTATTTGTCACCCTTAATTAGCGACCTATTTGTCACCCTTAGCAAGCTATTTGTCACCTATTTGTCGCTATGTGTCAAATTATTTCCGACGGAAAATATGTTGGTCAGAAATACGTCAAAAATTTCTGAATAAAAAAAATTTCCGTCGGAAATCTATTTGCCCTTACCATCCTATTTGTCCCTATATGTCAAATTATTTCCGATGGAATGCAAGTTGGTCGGAAATACATCAGAACTTTTCGACGTATTTCCGACAGAAAGATTTTTCATCGAAAATATATTTCTCACCCTTAGCGACATATTTGTCACCCTTAGCGACATATTTGTCACCCTTAGCAAGCTATTTGTCACCTATTTGTCGCTATGTGTCAAATTATTTTCGATGAAAAATATGTTGGTTGGAAATACATCAAAAATTTCTGACATAATTCCGACTAAAAATATTTTCGTTGGAAATTTATTTGTCCTTACGATCCTATTTGTCCCTATGTGTCAAATTATTTTTGATGGAATGTAAGTTGGTCGAAATACGTCGAAACTTTTTGACGTATTTTCGACGAAAAGATTTTTCGTGAAAAATCTATTTGCCACCCTTACCAACCTATTTGTCACCCTTAACGACCTATTTGTCACCCTTAGCAAACTATTTGTCACCTATTTCTCGCTATGTTATTTTCGATGGAAAATATGTTGATCGGAAATACGTCGTAAATTTCTGTCGGAAATCTATTTGTCCTTACCATCCTATTTGTCGCTGTGTCAAATTATTTTCGACAGAAAATCTATTTGTCACCTTTACCAACCTATTTGTCACCCTTAGCGACCTATTTTTCACCTTTAGCAAGTTATTTGTCACCTATTTGTCGCTATGTGTCAAATTATTTTCGACGAAAAATATGGTGGTCAGAAATACGTCAGAAATTTTTGACGTAATTCTGACTGAAAAAAATTTCCGTCGAAAATCTATTTGTCCTTACCATCCTATTTGTCGCTATGTGTCAAATTATTTTCGACAGAATGTAAGTTGGTCGAAATACGTCGGAACTTTCCAACGTATTTTCGACGGAAAGATTTTTCGTCGATTTGTCACCCTTACCAACATATTTGTCACCCTTAACGACCTATTTGTCACCCTTAGCAAGCTATTTGTCACCTTTGAAAGCTATTTGTCAAATTATTTTCGACGGATTATTAGTTTGTCGGAAATACGTCAAAATTTTCCAACGTATTTCCGGCTGAAAATTTTTCCGTCGGAACTTTTGTCACCCTTAGTAACCTAAATAATAAATGTGCAGGGAATAGAAACTGATAAAAACTGATAAAAAAATGTGTCCACACCCCCCCCCCCAATTTTTTTTTTGAATTCATACTTCCCCTAGCCTGAAGAGAGAAAAGGAAATCCATTGATGTAAGCAAAAAAAAAAGGGGGGGGGGTTCCGGTGTAGGTTGAGTCGACTCCATCTTGGCATGGAGTCGACTCAACCCACCTCTGTCATTTATATGTTACCCTTGATACCCATTTGTCACCAAATTTGTGCATCTGTTAGTCAAACCATCTATTTTTTACCCTTATCTATCTATTTGTCACCACTGTTGTGCATTTGTTAGCCCAAACCGTCTATTTTTCACCCTTAGAAGCTATTTGTCACCCTTAGAACTCATTTGTCACCCATATGATCCATTTTTCACCTTTAGGGCCTATTTGTTAGCCCGACGCTCAGAAGTGTATTCTTCAAATGCACTTAGTTTTAAATTAAAGATGTTAGGTTCAGGGGTTCAAAATGTAAAATACTAGCCTGATCGGCATCCCGATCGTTCCAACATGACTTGGGAGGTAAAAGTAACTTGTGGGAGCTGACGAAATCTAAATCGGACATCCGGTTTGAGCTCGGCGCTTAGAAGTGCATTCTTCAAATAGTTTAAAATCAAAGAAGTTAGGTTCGGGGGTCCAAAATTTATCTGATTTGAATTTATATAATCAAATTAAATATTTAGTTTATCTACTCAGTAAATTTTTTTATTTATGAATACATATTTAATGTTATTATTTTTTTCATATAGGATCCTCTAGCGAGTGACGATGGAGGAGAAGAGCATGACGGGGAGGATGAGGATATGGAGGATATTTCTTAATTTTTTATTATTATAAAATTGATAATTGTTATTGTATTCTGTTTCTTGTATATCCTTTGTTTTGCTTGTGATGTATAGGTTTTATGTTTTTTTATTTAAACAGGTTTTTATATAAATTTTATGTATTTTTTTAAAAGTAAAATACATTTTCCGACGGAGTTTCCGACGGATATGTCAGAAAATTCCGACGGAATCACCGACGAAAGACTGTTTCCGTCGAAAATTATATATTTTTTAATTATTATAAGGCGACAATCTCCGATGGAATTTCCGATGTAACTTCTATCGTCGGAATTTTCCGACGTAATTTTCGACGTATATGTCGGAAAATACTGACGGAATCACTAACGAAATAATATTTCCGTCGGAAATAATATAAAATTTTAATTATTTTAAGGCGACAATCGCCGACGGAATTTTCGACGGAGGGAATTACGTTGGAACTTTCCGACGGAATCGCAGACGGATATATATTCGTCGGAAAAATGAGATTGCGACAATTACCAACGGAATTTCCGTCTACTATGATTCCATCGGAAATTTTCGACAGAATTCTGACATAAAATGGGTCCGTCGAAAATTTTTGATAATAAATAACCGACGGACAAGATCCGTCAGAAATCCGTCGGAACTGTTGTTTCTGACAGATTTCCGACGGATCTTGTCCGTCTGAAACACCGCCCTTTCTTGTGGTGACTGTTTAATGTCAACATACTTGATCATCCCACCAGTAATAGACCCTCTAACAGGATCATGATAGACTTTAATGAGATCTTGAACTTGCTCTCTTTATTGATAGCTTCTAATTTATCATTTTGCTATTTATATACATCTAGCCATAAGTTTACTACACTGCATGAAAAGGCAAAAGAAGCGCCTGCTTACAATTACATGACCAGAGAAACATATTGTTCAATGTCTTAGTCCAAACAATTTGCCTGCTTACAACTACATGATCAGAGAGAACTGTTAATAAGGTGGTCTACATGTTTCTTCAATGTGAAAAATAATGACAATTGCAAGTTTGAGACCAAGGCTGGAGTTGCCAATCTATTGCATCTTCCTGGGTTTGCTGGTCGCCGATGCCCATGGGGAAACAACCAAATCACCAAACATCCAAAATGCCACTGATGTTTGGAAACAAGGTACCATCCTTGCTGATGAGGTTGAGCTTCTCACGCTCGACCTCCCGCTCGCGCTGCTTCGCAGTGAGGTAGCAGAGCGGTGTGTTCGTGAGATGATGTTGTCGTCCGCGACGGCTGGTGAAGGCAATGGCAAGATGGCCGCGATGCTTCTGGGGGAGTTGAACAGGGGGGAAGAAAGAAGACGAGAATAGGGAAGAATGGGAGGCGTGATTTGGGGCTTAGGGGATTTTGTGAGAAGATTAGGGTGGCCGAGTGGGGAAAAAAATCCCTAATTTTGTTTAGGCGGGAGTGGGCACTCAATGTGGCACCAAAATCTCTAAAATCCATTATTATTAGTTGGGGTGAGATAATAGGATCTACAAGATGTCATCGAGCCTTTTTCTAGAACCAGAGTTAACTTATTCCTACAATGCAACCAACCCGTAGGTAGGATACATCACTTATCTACGGCATACAGTGTAGCTAATATATAAACTCACAAAATCGTAGATATAATCGACTCTATTCCTACAACTAACATAATCGTAGGTAAATGTCATAGGTATGGAATATAATTTACCTACGACATTAGTCATAGGTAATATAACTTTATAGACGATTACTCTATTTCACAAGTATGACCTGTTCCTACGACATTATTAAACGGTAAGTATGTAACATCACATACCTACGACCCTAACCATAGGTACTTTAGTATAGCTATCTATTCCTACCACACTACCAAACGGTAGGTACGAGACATCACATACTTACAATTTTAACCATAAGTAGTTCAACATAGGTAACTATTCCTACAGCTTTACTAAACTGTAGGTATAATACACTACTTACCTATGACATTTGTCGTAAGTACATAGTTCAGCATAAACATCTATTCCTACGGCGCAACCAAACTGTAGGTAAGATACCCTAGTTACTTACAACCTTGACCGTAGGTAATATATAAACCCACAAAACTGTAGATATAATATATCACTTACTCACGACATTATTCGTAAGTAGTTAAATCTATCTATCTATTCCTACGGAGATACCAAACAGTAAGTAAGTTACCCCTATTTCCTACGACATCGACAGTAGGTGCTATCTAAACCCACAAAATCGTAGGTATAGCCTAGTCTATACCTATGACTTATAGAACCGTAGGTAAATGTCGTGTCACGGGCGCCCTTCTCCCCTCTCACCCTGCACTTTGTCTCTCTGCCTCATCTCTCTCCCCTCTCACCCTGCACTTTGTTGAATCCACAAAACCGTAGTGTTGAGATACAAGGTCCCAGAGTCATAAGCACATGAACTACAACTCAATCTATATTATATACTATAAGAGAAAAGGCCGATTTTTTTCCGTCAGTTCGCCTTTATATTATTTGGCTCGGTCGGTTCGGTTTAATAACTCCCAAGTGTGACCGAGCAATGTTAAGATTTGCCGGTACGCCTGGCTGCCGCCCGTGTCGAAGGATGATAGCAGGGAATCCCTTCTCCTGCCCCTGCTCCTGCTCATGAGAGACGGGAGAAGGACGGGGGATGCCACCGAAATCACTCTCTTCGTTCGAGCAGATGCTCACCTCCTTCGCCTACAGCCCCGTTGGAACCGCCACCTCTGCCGTCGGTGGAAACGACAGCGTCGCCGGGGGGTCCAGTAAGAAGCAGATAAGGACGAAAGTGGACGCAACGCCCAAGGGGAAGAAGAGAAGTCCAGCGCCCCCGCAGACGCCACCACGGCCATGGAGAAGGAGAGCAGCGCCGTCATCGCTGCCACATCCCGATGGGGCCGCACCTGGCGGTGGAACGACGGCAGCCGCCGAATCGGCAGTGATGACGTCGAGGGAGACAGTGGCAGCAGATTCCACGCTCGCTGCCACCTCCGCTACGGTCGAAGACGAGAACCGAGAATTGGTGGTATCCTTGGCTGGTCCCGGCACTCCTCTCGTTCTCCCTCCTGATAAGAATCGTGGTGGGTCCTCCTCGTCCCACTTCCAGAGGCGGACGAATGTTGATGGGAGTCCGACGACGTTCTCTCGTTTCTTCCTTCGCCACCACCCATCCGCACACACCGGCGGAGAGGAGAAAGCGGGTGAAGCAAGGGGGGAATGCGAGCAGATCGAGCACATGGAGGAGGCCGGGGAAGAAGGTAAAGATTACTCCTCTCCGGATGGTGAGAACAAGGGGAATCGAATTGAGGCAACTAACAAGAGGAAGAAGAGGAGGAAGCGCTTCCGCGAAGGTGCCTCGCGGCCACTGGATGATAACACAGTTGGGAACCAACTAGGAGGGTAGCTTGTGCGGCGCGGCGGAGGCACTGGGCAGGAGAGTATGCTCCCCCCGTTCGAGCACAGCGGGACCGTTGCCAAAGAGATTCTACAGATGGATTCCTTCCCTGCAACTTCAAAACAAATCAACGGCCTCTTCCAAACATGTTTTGCACCCTCTCTTTCTTGCGGCATTGGGTAAAATTTTAGTTTTTCTTGCCCTCTTCAGTGCGTTGATCTCACAAGCCCCGTGTTTATGTCAAGAGTTTTGTCCTCAAGCTTTAGTTTCATACCTTATAATTTACCATCAGATAAGTATCGATCCTAATGTTGATCTTACCCGTTGTGAAGGAGAATCTCGGCGACATGGGAAATGGGTTCTAACATGATGTCTCCGCCCAGTAGCCGCAGGTGGTTCTATGCGAGTCTTCTCCTCTTCCTTCCTACTCGCTCTCTCTGTCACCACCTTTGCACGCTACTCGCTGCGACGGGTTCATTTTTCACACTACGCTGCTGCTGCTTCAGCCACAGCTGCAGAGGACATAAACTCGGACTGGGTCTCCAGGAACAGCCTCTATCGGAGGCACCCCCGCCTGCTCAGCTTGGAATTAAGACGCGGGTCCCCATGGCAGGTCCGCTCTATCCTAGCATACACCATCGTCTCCGGCCTCTTTGGAAATCCATTCATAGCCAGCCGTGTCCTCAACCTTTGTTGCAGTGTAGAAGTGGCGGACCTGCCCTTTGCTGCGGTTGTTTTCAGCCAAATGGAGCAGCCCAACACCTTTTCTTGGAACACGATCATCAAGGGCTTCGCGGAGTCTGAGGACCATTCCCCATCAATCGCGTTCTCCTTTTACCAACAAATGCTGGTGAAGAAGACACCAACTGACAATTATACTTACCCTTTCCTTCTCAAGGCATGCCGATCCACATCTTGGATTAACTTGGGTACATTGGTGCATACGCATTGCTTTGTTTGTGGGTTGTCCATGGACTTATTTGTTCAGACAGCGTTGTTGAACATGTACTTAAGGTGCAGAGATACAGAACAGGCATGCTTCTTGTTCGATAGAATGCCTGAGAGAGATGTTGTTTCATGGACTGGTGTGAACTCGGGTCTTGATGCTGGAGGTTATTTTGAACAAGCTCTGGATCTCTTCACTAAGATGAGGTGCAATGATTTCTCTATCAAACCAAATGTGGCTACAATGGTTTCCGTGATGTCAGCTTGTGCTGGTTTGGGTTCTTTAGATCACACCAGGGCATTGCATGCACAGTTGGAGAAGGTTGGCTTTGTTACATATATTTTCATCAGTAATACATTGATTGATGCGTATGCAAAGTGTGGACGCATGGATTACTCTTATAAAAATTGCCAATGGATGGAGCCTTGTTTGGTTGTGTTTCATGCCTCCATTTTTTTTCCAACCCAAAATTTCATATGTTCAATTCTTTTAAATTTCATATGTTCAATTCTTTTATACTGGTTTGCTGTATCAATACCTTGATTCTTAGTAAACTATGCACTAGGTTTTAAGTGGGGCGAACCAGATCAGTGGAAACAAGAAGCCTAAAATCACCAGAACTATCTTACAATCAAATCTATGAAACATGCATGATAGCATGAGCTCATGTTGCATATCCAAGTTGAGGCCAAATTGGTGTGTTTTGTATTGAATAATGAGTACCGAGCTAAATAATACAAAGGAGAATCGGCGGAAAAAGTATAGACTAATGGAGGAGGGTAGTCGTGATTGTGACTCTGTCTAACTATTAGCCTTTTAACCCAGTGTGGAGCTATTTTGTCCTGTTAAATGTATGACAAACTGAAGTTACAATTAAGAAACTTCAGTTTTCCCTTTTTTTGGGGGGGTCGGTGGGTGGATGATGGGTGATGGGAATAACTTTGGTTGTTTGGGGATCATCCTCTTTCAATAGCATTGCATGCCACTACTATATTCAAAAGAAAAACATTAAAACGAGTTCTACTTCTATTTGCTGATCATTTTTTCCACTTATTTTTTTGCCATCGATTAAAAAGATTGAAAGTATTATTATAATTTTTTTAAAAGATCAAAGTAAATCCACGCGCGAAGCGCGTTCCTTTGACTAGTTAACCAATACGAGACTATTGCCCAAGGACTATGCCCAAATTTCAACACTCCCCCTCACGGCCAAGATGGGATGTGGACATTAATTGGGTGGAGGTGACAAGAGGAGTTGGGTCATTTGACATGCTATGATATCATGTTGAATCCACAAAATCAGAATGTTGAGATATAAGGGCCCATGGTCATAAACACATGAACCACAACTCAATTAACTAATACGGGACTATTACTCAAGGACTATGCTCAAATTCCAACACACTTTATCGACCGACAACACTGCTCAGTTTGCTTGCTCCCAGAAGGAGAACAACGCTACCCTTGCAGCACTACCGCAGTCCTACATCGCCCCCTCAGTGCCCCCGTAGGCCCTTGGTGTCGCGCCCATAGGGCCCTCGCAGCCCCTCTGCGTCGACCCCGAGCGCACTGTCAGATCTCCCTTTCTCGGCCACTCTCGTCCTACCGCTGCTCAACCTGGCCAGGCTGCCCCTCCTACCCGGCCGCAGCTCTCGCTCTTGGCTCTCTCTCTCTCTCTTGGTAGCTCTCACCCCTACAGGCCATCGCCATTGCTCTTGGTCTGATCTTCCACGTTCTGTTTTGCTCCTGCTTCTTGCAGGTACTTGGCGTTCTCGTGAGCATGGCTCTACTATAGTAGGATGGTGTTGCTATGTGTTGCCCTACGTTTTGCTGCCATCAAGAGGTATATTGTTTGCACGCGGTACATCTATTTTTGACTTTGGAAGAAAGTGGATTTTTGGTTTGCAAATATGTTCTTCATCAGATTTGAAGTTTCCTATTCACTTTGCTGAAGATTCTACTTCCAGGTGCTCTCCTGTGAATTTTATTTATCATGGATAAATCTGATCAGCTGAGAGCCATAATTACTAGGTTGAATGAGACAAACTACTCATATTAGAATTATGCGATGACATAATTCTCATCAAGTAAAAAGATGTGGAAGTATGTCGATGTTACATCGCTCATGTCTCAAATTGACTCTTTTCGCGCGATGAGAAAGTTGAATATGAGCACGCATTAGAGGAATGACATATAAATAAGGCTAAAATTCTCACTTGGATCGATAACTTTGTGGACCTACATTTTTTACTGCTTAAGCTATCATTATAAGAAAAATCATAATTTTCGATACATTAATTTCGTCGAAAATCCGTCGCAAATACCTCGGAACTGGCTATTCCGACGTATTTCCGACAATGTTCCAACGGAATTAATACGTCGAAAAATGTAGGTCGCTAATTTCCAACGTAAAATCTTTCCGTCTGAAATTCGTCAGAAATTACCGACAAATATATTCCGTCGATATTTTCGTCGGTATTTATGTCGATAATTAATAACCTTTAACAATAAAAAAATTAATTGATACTTTTGACAGAAATAATTCCGTCGAGAAATACATCGGTAATATATTCATTTAATAAATATTAAAATTAAAAAAATATTTTTGACGGAAGAGATAACGTCGGAAATCCATCGGCCAATTTTCGACGGAAATTTGGTTAATAAAAATTTTAAAAAAGTTTTCGACAGAAAATGTTTCCGTCGGAGACTACGTCGGAATATTTTTCGGGGGAAATATAATTTGTCGATAAAATATCGGTAATAAATAATAGGAACGGTGGGATATTATTTTATAACATTTCCGATAGAAAATAATTTCGTCAATTTTTTTTTAGATTTGCGACGTACTTCTGACGGAAAATTGTGCCGTCGGAAAATGATGAAATAATTTTCCATCCTTCATATTATTAATTAATTTACATTTTAGTAATTTTTGACAGACAAATTATTGGTCGGAAATATGTCAAAAATTTTCGACGGATTTTTCGTTTGTCAGAAATACGTTGAAATGTTTCCGACGTATTTCCGGCAATATTTGAATCCGTCGGAAATTGTTCATAAATTTTAACTCACAATTATCCTTCTTTAGGACTTTCCGACGAAATTTATATCGGTCGAAAATCCGTCAGAAAGGTTCGACGTATTTCCGACTAAAATTTATTCTGTCGAAAAGTTTCGACGTATTTACGACAAAATATTTACATCGAAAAGTGGTCGATAATTATCGACGGATTTCCGACCGAATATTTTCCGTCAGAAAGTAAAATGTTTCTGACGTTGACGAATTTTTTTCCGTCGGAAAATTCCGCCGATATTCTCCATTTTTCTTATAGTGACGTGGGACTATCTGGCTTCACTTTATACACAGTCTATTTTTACTAAAGAGTATTAAATTGAAGGTGAAACTAGAACTATACACCAAGCGAGTCGGTCTATTCAAGAGTTCTATTCATACTTCATTGTTCTATGTGATCAACTTGCTCTCCCGAAACTACAGTCTTTCCAAGGCAATCTCGATTCACTTAGGCCCTCTTTGTTTGGGGGATAAGGTTGGATAAATCAGGATAAATCATTAAAAGTTAACCTAATCTATTTGATTACTCATACATGATATTCTATGGGATAGGCTGTTATTCTGGTTTATCTCAGGATTACTTGTTCCACCAAAAAGCTAGAACAAGGACATGTTTAACTTTTTCCCAATTCTCAAGATAATTCTTATTTTCCAATCAAAGGAAAATGATCTACTTTTTAGAATACTCAACCCTTGGTTAAGTTATTCTCTTTATCCTACCCTCCAAACAAAGAGGACCTTAGTATCGAGAGAAAAAGAGGTTAACCCAATTCCTAATGACTTTTCGAGATAAGTTTGAGGCCATTTATGGATCTTTGCTGCATCTATCTCCTCTTCCAACCGTATCTATTGCACTTAGAGAGTTGATCGTCGAGGAAACTCACGTTAAATAAGTTGGTTCCAATGGTGTTTTAATTTGGGTGATGTAGTTCCTATGGCTGCCATTGCTGATAATAATTCGACCCATCTTATTGGCAAACCTATGGTTCATATAACAATTGATGAATGTAGCTGTTGTTATGCTAGCTAGAGGGCATCGGAAGAAAGACTATTCTCATTTATAGGGACACAAGCATGGACGTGGTCAAGATCAAGGTAGTGTTTAAGGGCTGCCACAAGCACATCTGATACATCTACTGAGCAGTCAATCGCCTCTTTGCCTCAAGGGATCTCCAATGTTGACATTCAAACCTTCCTATCTGAGCAACTTGCATGCTTATGCCAGTCCAACAGCTCACCTTCTATCTACTTTGTCACCACTACAAGTAATTTGACTAATGTCACAAACTCAAGTACATCTCCCACTTGATTTTTTAACTTTGGTGCAACCAATCACATGGCTTCCTCTTCCACTAATTGGCATAATGATTCTTCCTCTTCATTTCATCCCGCATCGGTTTATACTACTAATGATTCAGCCGTGTCTCTTCGAGGTGTTGGCTCTATTGTTCAACCAAATCTCTCTCTCTTAATACATGTTCCTCATTCATCTATCAATCTTTCGTCTATTGTTGAACTTGTTGATCTTGGTTATCATGTTATCTTTACTTCTAAATCGTGTCTTATGCAGGATCCGTAGACTGCGGTGTAGATTTGTATAGGCCGTAAAATTGGTGGACTACATGAGTTGGAATAACTTCATATTCTTATCTTAACTGCTATTGTCGTGTCCTCACCAGATCTCTCTTCTTGTCGTCTTTGTCCTAATTCTTCTCCCTTTTACTTATGGCATTCTCGTCTAGGTCATGTGTTTGTTTCTACAGTTTTTGGTTGCCACAGGTGTCTTGGGTTATGTTACTCTTTATGATATCTCACATCTCTTATAGTTAATTGATTAATTGAAATGGATAAAAAATACATATTCTATTTCTTAACATAGATTTCTAATTAGTTCTGATGTAATGTTTGTTCATTCTCCCTCGACATCAAAGAGTTGGTCTTATGAAAGATAAATAGATATTTATCAATAATCAATTCTTTATTTACTTGTAAAAAAAATTGGGCTAGCTTAGTTCAACCCAGGCCACCCCAGCCCACATTTGAAGTAGTGAATTTGGGTTGGGTTGATGCCAGTTGCCACCTGGGCCAGCCCAACCCACTCCTGAGAAACAATTCATCTGCCAACTTAGAAGCCTAATAAAGAATCTGCATAGGAAGAGACAACATGGTGTTTTTTTGTAGGCTTCATTCTTTGTCTTCTTCCTTGGATTCACCTTTACGAAAGAAGTCTCTACTCATCACATGGAGAAAGAAATTTGTTCACAAGGGGAGAGAGGAAACCCTATGTAAAAGAGTGGGCCACCAGTTGGGCACCTTGTGAAAGGTGCATAGAGATGAGACTAGCTGGCTGAAGCATACTACTATCAAGATGAAATCAAGAAAAAATAATTGGCTTTAGTTTAAAAACTTACAAGAAAGTTATTTTTGTTTACTCTGTCAAAGTAGAGCCAATCGACTTATTTAACGATTGAGATCATAATATATCTCGTTATCTAATCCGATTTCAAGGGTATGTACCGTCTCATATATGTACCTTGCAAATAATAGATGTTGTGTAACACTTGAATTTGAAATCGGGACCGAATAAGAGAGTTTGGATAGTGACCGTCAGAGTTCCCGAGAGACGAGTCTATCGTCGAGTCATGCGTCAGATGTCGATTCTCTTTCGGGCATTTGGAGGAGATGACCTTGGAGAAGAGAAGAGGTAAAGGAAGCTAAGTGGTGATGCTGGAAGTGAAGCTGATTGTTCTCCTATGGAAAAAAAAAATTCTCAACGGAGGGTGGATTATCTTGGAAGAACCCTCTGATACTCAAGTCAAAGACAAGTGGAGGAGAGAGGAATTAACAGAGTAGAATTGTAGAAGGAACAATTCTTGCATTCTTACAATATTGATGTGTTGTACCTTTTATAGGTCCCGATGTCTGGATACTTGCGACTTCGAGAGTTTCGCCCTGGTTATGATTGCGGACGTAATATATCAAGCCGTGGACGGACTCGGGGGTATAGTTAAGGAAGCTTATAAAGTCCAAAGCGGTTATGGAGGCGAGTGAATTCTAAAACAGGATTCGGAACGACAAGAAAAGGAATGTTGTGTCTGATTTGGCACGTGTGGATCTTACTCACGTTACTCCGTCGAATTTGAACTAAAATTGGAAAGGCGGCGACAAGCGTCCATGTCAACAACATAGAACGTAAATTTCACACTTTGTGGACTCATGTCATCACGTAGGTCCAATCCCATCGCTCTAAAATGAACTTGTGAATCGGGAGACCGAGTCTCTGAGAGTTGGGTTAAATTGTATCATTTGACCAAGGTCTTTGATTAAAATTTGCAACAAGGGTAACTACATGCGGCAATCTTCTCCCAATCTTTGAAGTTTTTAATTGAAGAGCTAATAATCGTGGTTAATTAAGTAAATATTAAGATCATCATTTCAATTGATATTTAGTCCCCCCAAAAAACATAGATATTATGATCATCAAAAGATTCCTTTGCTTGCTAAATGAATAAGGTGGACTCCCCAACCACCACCCCTATATGCTATGACTGTCGACGGACGAGGCTTTGCAGAAATTCCACTCCAACATGATTAATTTGGAGCAGTCTCCACGTCACTATGTGAGCACCTTTGTCCATGAATGATTGTGTTAATCAAGTTGTGTCCATCCATGGAAGAAGAGATATGCCACGGTACAATTGGGGAGTGTCGGTCCCGAGTTTATGACCGTCCCAGTGAGGATGGGCCAGTGGGATACTTCTCTTCTGTGCACTTACTGAGTCACACATGTACTAACGCTTCCCACTCTTCGGGGTATCCCTTCGGTAGATTCTCCCCTCCTCCCAGAGACATTGGGAGGCACTCTCTCGGGTATCCCTTCGGTAGATAGTTGTCTCCCCTCCCCCCTTCTCTCTCCTGGGTACCCCTTTGATAGATAATTGACTCCCCTCTCCCCTTCCTCTCCTCGATCCCCTCCTCGACTTCTATTCCCCTATCAAAAAAAGAAGAAAAGAAATCGGTCGCTCCTACAATGTCTAAACTAGATCAATGCTCTGATGGGGATGCTACGAGGGCACTTTGATATTTTCATAAATTTGGTTAAAGGCTCGCTAGGGTGTTGGATAAGAGATTTTAACTTAATGTTAGCAACTGGTGATGGCAATGATATTTTTGTAAGTATTACGATGTAACAAGGTTATTAGAGATAATATGAAAATAAGAGGGATAATTTCACAGATAAACTTATAAAGAGGGCCTTTTTACAAAAAAATATTTTTATTTTTTAAAAATTATATTCTGACTTTTGGGTCCACCATGAAATAATAACTAAGAAAATCAAAAAAAGATGGGACAGGCTTAATGGACAGAAAATGATCAGCTCTTTATTGTTCTTTTTTTTTTCTTTAAGTTTTCCAACCATAGTGTGCTTTATATGGACATGAACCTTGGCTGAGTCGTTGCATCAAGACATGATTTTTTTAAAAAAAATATTACACATCCAAATCATGCAATTACTATGAGTGTACAACAATTATTAAACTAAGAAAGAAAAGGAGGAAGTCCATATCAATCGAGGCCTGCAAAAGGAATGTTCCATGGCCCAATATAGTCCATAGTACGTAAAGCTGCCAATTCAGTTGCTCATTTATCATTAAGGCTGTCAATGGGTGGGGCCTGGGTCAGACTTAGGTTGACCTGATTATGACTCGATTTATCAATATTAAAATCTGAGTCGAGCCCGAGTCTAAGCTATGTTAGGTCGAGTCGGGCCGAACTAGACATTATTAAAAAATATAAAACTCGACTAAGACCCGGTCTATCTCTACAACTTAAATAAAATATAATAATAATAATATATATTTAATAATATAAAACTATAATTTTATTAAATCAATTTAAATTTTGATATTAATTATATAATTTGTGTGAAAAGATAATTTTAAATTATCTAATTAAGTAAAATAATATAATTTTAATTAAGTAATTTTTAAATTTTAAAATGAGAACAAAAAAAGGCGAACAAGTCGGGTCATCTCGCGGGCCGAACTCAAAGCCTTAGCTCGGCCCGTTGGCCTAGTCGGGTCGCGCTTTTAAGCTCGACTAAAAGTCCGCAGGCCAAAAAGACCTTGAGACTCGACCTGAAATCGGGTCAGGCCCACGGATCTGTTGGGCCGACTCTACCCATTGTAAACCCTATCTACGATTGGTTAAAAAATTGTGAAAGCCTAATAAGAGTTCGAATATCCAATGATTTTAGGAACCCAAAAGTAGATGACATTAAAATCTACGAAAGATGGCAGTTAACTTCGAGATAGCTCGGACCAAAAGTTGCACATAATTAGAAAGTTACCTTAGTCTCACTTTGGTTTAGAGTTACCTCTAGATTAACCTAAAGTTAACCCAAAGTTAACTCTCACCATACTTTGATATGTAGTTTACGTTAATCAGCTTAGAAAGTGAGATAATCTAAGATTATCTCTGGATTACTAAATCCACCTCCCCACATTCGTTAGCTTTAACCCAACCATACCACTCTCATTTAATGCATCATTTAATTTTACTTTTAACTTTCCTCTCTCTCATTATCTCTCTCTCATGTTTGTTTACTAATTGTTATAACTTTTTATCGTATCTTAATTTTTATAGTTAATAGTATTAGTGATAATTTTTCTCAAAATTTTTATTATAGTAATAATATAAATATCATGCATAATTTATTAAAAATTTTATAATAGGTAAAAATAAAGCTATTAAAATAAATAGTAACTTTTAAAAATATTTATGATTAATATATATTAACATATATGAGTTAGCCCACCTTTTATGAGTTATATATATATATATATTAACATAAACAATATTTTTAAAATCCGAGTAAACCGTAAAATATATCGGTTCATTAACATGTGGAATCCCGTGTAGGACGAATCACTGTGTTTTGTAGGAGCGAAACGTTGTAGGCACGTTGAGTGTTTTCCGAGGATAATGGGGATGATTTTTTTAATTTTTTTATATTTTTAAAATTTTAAAATCTCAAAATATTTTTATATTTCTTTTTATTAAAATTTTTATAATTATAAAAATATATTTATCATATAGATGTGACATCCCGAATTTTTTAGATATTTTCCGATCAGGATCTGTGAGTTTCGGATCACTTTCGTGGGCTCCGAAGTGCATTTTACGATTTACTCGAGTTTTTGACAGATTAGCATGCAGAATCCCGTATAGGATGAACTACTGCGTTTTTCAGCTCTGGAATGTTATAGGCACGTTGTGTATTTTCCAAGGATCGTGGGGATGATTTTTTTTATTTTTTTATTTTTTAGATTTTTTTCAAACCCGTAATTAATATTGTTTTTAACTTTTAAATTTCAATTAGTGATATTATTGATATTACTTATCAAAATAAATTTATTTTTATGATATATTCAATTTATAATATATATTAAAAATAGTTTAAAATTATAATAAAATAAATTTTTTGATTAAAATATATACTTAAACTTATAATTAATATATGTTTGTGTGTGAGAGAGAGAGAGTGTGTGTGACGTGAGAGAGAGGGAGAGAGAGAGAGAGGATAAGAGATATATTAAAAAATCAAAAAGAGATATGAATATAATATTTTGATTACCATCATTAATGGGTTAACCTATTTTTTATCAAACTACATGGATTAAATATAAGTTATCCCATCTCTTTATTTCCAGACTAACTACTCTCCTATTAAACTAAAAATGGGTTAACTCCAGATTATTTTAATCAGGTTGACTTAACTCGCCTTTTACATAACTCCATATCAAAGTGAAGCTTAAGGTTCTTTTACATGTAGGTCCATGTTAAATGTGAATTTATGTGTAAATTCATCTTACATTTGTATTTGCATTGTACACTCCTTACCTGAATTTAATGTCATGTATACTTTCTTGATAAATTTATGTCCAAATATGTAGCAACCCTGATAAAATATTATTAATAATAATAATTTTAAATAAATCAAATAAATAAATAAAACAAAATGAAATAACGCCTCTGATAAAGGCGCTATTTAAAAACGCCCTTAAACAAGGCGTGATTCAAGAAGGGACGCCCTCACCACAAGACGTCAAATTCCAAACACCAAAAAGGGCAAGTAGAATAAACGCCCCTTTCCTGGGCGTGTTTTAAACAAGAAACGCCTCTCCACTGGGCGTGTCTTTAAGAAACGCCCTATGACAAGGCGTCAATTTCAGTTCATCTTCCGTTCGAACTCAGAACTTATCCAGGGTAAGTGGTAACTACGAGAAAGAGTTCGAATGTGGTAATAACTCAATTATGGAAGTATTACTTCCAGTATAACTCTAGTCTTATTAGGATTTCTAAGACCCTATAAATACTCGTTTGATTCTGTCAAGAACGCTATTTGGCGTTCGAGTTCTCTGAAGGTAAGTACAGAACCATAGCTCTTCTGTCCCTCTGTCCCTTTTGATTTTTACGAAGGTTATTGATTCGTCACCTTCTTCCTTCTTCCAGGTTGAAGAAACCTTGACGTCGTGAAGAACAACCGTAAGTTCTTCTCTCCTCTTACCTTCAGCCAAAGTATTATGAAGTGAAGATTGATATGTCTTCATATTTCTCTGTAGGAAGCTCTGTCGAAGAACAAGGGTTCTTCAAAACGAACGTTCCTCCTGTTGGTACTGCGGTTGATTGGTTGCAGTTGAAGCTTCAGATCTTTTTCAAACCCTTCATCAGTTCATCCAACTCAAATTATCAAGGTAGGATTTTCTCATAGAACGTAGCCCAAACTACCATATAACTATAGATAATTATCATCGGAAGTTCATGCATATAGTTTTTCATGCGTTCTGGTTATTTTCTACGGAATGTTTGAAAGAAACGACCCTAACAGGGGCGTTAATTTAAAAGACACGACCATGCCCAGGTCGTCAATTCAAGATTTGACGCCCTGCACATGGACGTTAATTCCTGTTAATTAATAAATAGCATGTTTAAAAAGTAATTATCAATGCAAACATGATCCTAAATTAATGCACGGTCAATTTCTTGTAATCCTGCTATTTTTCTGGTCCTGACTATATACCATGTTCCTGAAATATTCATTACCTCGAAATTTTTAAAATTATGAATTCACGACATTGACCAGGTCGTCTCTTGTTTAACTAACGCCCCGGACTAGGGCGCCTTTTTTCTGGTAACGCCCCTACAAAAGGCGTTTTCAACAAAATTACAGATTTTTAATATCCTGTAAAATAGCAATATTGGAAAGGACGACCTCTTTGTATGTCGTCAAATTTAATATAAACGCCCCTGATTAAGGCGTTAATTTTACGAAAAACGACTTTACAAGAGTCGCTACTTTCTGCATTACTGATTTTTCCCGATTGCTGTTATCCGAGGGTTTCACTATATGTATATATATATATATATATATGTAGGCACTATTACTCCACTCCGTGAGTATAGTCCCACGTTTCATGATGTTTTATCGATCACCCTCAACTCTCATTGACATACAAGCTCTCCATTGGACATTCCGTTCCTTTGGACTAGCGAGTTAGTCATAGAGACCTCCGTAAGACTCCTCGAACCTTGGATTCCCTCAAGGTCGACTGAGCAGGTTGTACCCTAAAAACCCATTACACTATTGAATGCCATGTCACTCTAAAGAAACATGGTATACCGGCCCTTATGATATGCAAAGAGTATATCATGAGAATTCTTAATGGGATGATGATATCATGCCATTGGTTGATGTTCTTGTGGGCCTCAATTCTATAATAAGAATGATGGTATCTTGCCTTTGATGTACTGTTCATGTGGACCTCAATTCTATATAAAGAATGTCCATACTTGTTTGTCATGGTACCCGAGTTAAGGGAACCTAATTCCACCTAGTTTCATCGATCGTCGTGATTGTACCGTTGTTATCGCCTATCTATGTCCAATGTCGTATTTTTGGACTCCATTCTCTCAAAGTTATCCTACGTGTCTACACGCTTAAATTGTTGAAATTCCATATTGGCTATATATATATATATACAAGAGTGGATGTCAAATATACATGATAAATGCCTGCGCATATAGGGCCCGATCTGGTCCTGGGAGGAGCACCCGAAAGTACTTGTGCCCATGGGAGTTGAATGATAAGATATCTGGCATTATACCGAGTGCATGACTAGCTTGATTGGACATTCAATTCCACACAAATCTTGTACTTGACTCGTACTTGACTTGACATGAATTGCGTGACCCGAGAAAGGGTAAATACTTGCTTGCTTGATACATGATAGCCAAAGTTCTTGACATGACTTGTTAAAAGTTCTTGCTTGAATATCTTGTTATCTTTTCTTGAAAGCTCGTGACTAGTTCATCTTATTGTCTTATTGATAAATTCTCTCTCTATCTTGTCGTTTTATGCGAGCATGCATAGCTATAGTACATTCATGAAAAATGTAATTACTTAAACCCCTTGCTAGTTCCTGAGATATAATTTCCTACTGAGCGTTCGCTCACTCCGTGTTTGTCCCTTACTTTTCAGGTAATTCCGACGACGAGGGAAGTCAATCGGATGTGAATGGTCAAGAGTGAAAGAGCTAGAGCTTTTCCAAGTGTCATCTAGTCGTTTTCTATTTTCTTGAGTCAACTATGTACTTTTCCTTTTTAATTGAATAGAGTATTGGATTTGTAATAGTCTATCCATTATGAAATAAAGGATTGGGTTATCTTTCTATTTTGCGCATCTCTATTTTGGTGTCGAATACACTACTACTCTGATTGACATGATTGATATAAACTCGTCGCGCATATCCGAGTATCTTCCGCGCTCGGGGCGTGACAGTTTTTGTGGTATCAGAGCCTAGGGTATTCAGTTCCTAGGAAAAACCCAAGTCCAAGGATAAGTTTTGAACCTTTAAACCAGTGAGATTGGGTAGAACCAAGGGTTAAATTTAACATAGTGTATGAGTCTTTAAATACGATCACGTATTAATCTAGTTATTGTAATTGTAGGATAATGGCTGCCGAACGTGCTCAGTGGCGCAACATGCAGCGTACACTTCAAGGCATGACTCAAGTGCTGCAACAAGTAGCACAAGGAGGTGGACAACGAGCAGGAAGTCTCCACCAGACTTTCAAGAACATGAACCCGCCCAAGTTCACGGGTTCTACTAATCCAGATGACGCTGAACACTGGATTAGGGAGATAGAACGTATATTCCGTGTTATGCAATGCACGGATCAAGATAAGGTCTTATTAGCCACTTTCCAGTTAGAAAGGGATGCTAGATGCTGGTGGGAATCAATAGAGGCTACTCTCGATCAAGACCAAGTCACGTGGGAGGAATTCGTTGAACACTTCAACGCGAAATATTTCTCAGATCGAGTTCAGGAAAAGAAGGCTGCAGAATTTGCTGCACTGAAGCAACGATCTTTGTCCGTGGCCGAGTATGAAGCTCAGTTCTCCAGGTTGTCTAGATATGCTAAGCATTTGATTAGCACGGAGAAGATGAAGGCCCGTAGATTTCTTAATGGGCTTAGGCCCCACTATATTACTTAGCTGGCGCCGATGGATATCCAAGTTTATTTCGAAATCGTGCGCCGAGCTCAATTATTAGAAGATGCCACGGAACTATCTGATAGAATTCGTGGTAAGGATAAGAAGGAACAAGTTACAGGTTCGGGTTCATTTAAACCTAACTTCAAGAAAAGGCCCAGCAATGGAGGTACGTCCTCGCAAGATCAGAAATTTAAGAAGACCAAGCCCTTCTCTATCACCACTACCCCTCCAAATACAATGTGCAAACATTGTGATAAAGCGGGTCATAGAGCAGAAGAATGCTGGAGGAAACTAGGAGCATGTCTCCGTTGTGGGAGTCGTGAGCATCGGATTCCCGATTGCCCATTACTTAACGACCAAGCCGTTGACGGGAAGCGCCCAGTAACCAAGAATGCTCGTCTTCATGCAATCAAGGAGACCGAGCAAGTAGAAGGAGGCGGCTTAGTAGAAGGTACATTGAAAGTTTGTTCCAGGAATGCATATGTCTTAATTGATACTGGTGCATCACATTCTATTGTTTCTAAGAAGTTTGCTGACCCATTACCCCTAGAACCGGAATGGATAAAGTTAGTTTTGTCTACTCCTCTGGATGATGAGACTGATATTACACATCATTACCAAAACTGCGAGGTATTGATTCATGGTCAAAATCTCCCTATTGATCTCATATGTTTAGATCTGAAAGAGTATGATGTTATACTAGGGGCTGATTGGTTATCCAAGTATCAGGCAACGGTTGATTGCCGCAATAGTAAGGTTACATTCAAGGAATTTCCAGAACTAATATTTACTAGTCCCAAGAGTCGGAGCAAATCCCCTCTTATTTCAGCTCTCCGAGCTAGCAAGCTCATCAGGAAAGGATGTACATCTTTCCTTGCCTTTGTCACAGTTAAAGAAGCTAAGGAAGCTAAGCTAGAAGACATTCCAGTAGTACAAGAATTTCCGGACGTATTTCCGGAAGATTTACCGGGATTACCCCCGCAAAGAGAAGTGGCCTTCACCATCGACTTAGTCCCTGGTGCTGGTCCGATTTCAAAGGCACCTTATAGATGTCACCTGCTGAACTCAAGGAATTAAAGGAGCAATTGATGGAACTCATTAAGAAAGGATTCATTAGACCAAGTACTTCCCCGTGGGGAGCGCCTGTGTTATTTGTGAAGAAGAAAGATGGATCCATGAGGCTATGCATCGACTATCGACAGTTGAATCATCTCACCATCAAGAACAAGTATCCACTGTCGAGAATCGATGAATTATTTGATCAAATATCTGGATCCAAGTATTTCTCAAAGATTGATCTCAGGTCGGGATATCATCAGTTAAGGATCAAAGACGATGATATTCATAAGACCGCATTCAGAAGCAGGTATGGCCATTATGAATTTGTTGTTATGCCTTTCGGATTAACAAATGCCCCTGCTGCCTTTATGCAGTTAATGAATAACATATACAGACCTTATTTGGATCAATTCGTGGTGGTCTTTATCGATGATATATTGATTTATTCTAAGACCAAGGAAGAGCATGAGGAGCATTTAAGGATTTCATTACAAATATTGAGGACAAACCAATTATATGCAAAACTTAACAAGTGTGAATTCTGGCTTGAAGAAGTAACTTTTCTCGGGCATGTTATATCAAAGGACGGTTTGTCTGTAGATCCGTCAAAGGTTGAAGCTGTAAGGAACTGGGAAAGACCAACCAATGCTAGCGAGATCCGAAGTTTCTTAGGTATTGCCGGCTATTACAGGCGATTCATCAAGGATTTCTCTAAGATCGCCGTGCCACTTACGAGGTTAACTCGCAAGGAGATCCGTTATGAATGGGATGAGGAATGTGAGAGAAGCTTCCAAACTCTCAGGGATCATCTTACTACAGCTCCTATCTTAGCATTACCAATTGAAGGAGAAAAGTTCGAGGTATATACTGATGCTTCTGGCATTGGCATCGGATGTGTTCTAATGCAACAAGGGAAGGTTATAGCCTACTCTTCTTGTCATTTAAAGAAGCATGAAGAGAACTACCCCGTCCATGACTTAGAATTGGCCGCGGTAGTATTTGCACTAAAAATATGGAGACATTATCTTTATGGAGTACAGTTTACTGTATACTCCGATCACAAGAGTCTCAAATATCTTTTCTCACAGAAGGAACTAAATATGAGGCAAAGACGATGGCTGGAATATCTCAAGGACTTCGACTTCAATATACAATATCATCCCGGAAAGGGTAATCATGTAGCAGATGCCCTTAGTCGAAAGCCGAGAGCACTGTTAGCCAATTGTCTGATTCAAGAATGGAAATTGCTAGAACAATTCTCTGAACTCAATATAAGCATGGACACGGACCCTAGATGTGTCACATTATCTCATGTAAGCATACAGTCAGATTTATTATCTGAAATACAAGCACTTCAGAATGATGATCCTACATTAGTAGAAATCAAGGGCAGATTAGAAGGACAATCGGATTTCCAATTAGCTTCTGATGGAAGATTAATGTTCAAGAATAGAACTTATATACCGGACTGCCCAGAATTGAAAAAGAAGATCTTAGATGAAGCTCACAGATCGAGATATACGATTCATCCTGGATCTACCAAGATGTACCAAGATGTGAAAAGAAATTTTTGGTGGCCCAACATGAAAAGAGAAATAGCGGACTATGTATCATGCGGTCTCACATGCCAACAAGTCAAGGCGGAACACCAAAAGCCTGCTGGAAAGCTACATCCTTTAGATATCCCTAAATGGAAGTGGGAGGATATTGGTATGGATTTCATCATGGGTTTATCTAAATCAAAAAGAGGACATGATGGAATATGGGTTATCATTGACCGATTGACCAAATCCGCGCATTTCTTGTCAATCAAGAGTCGATGGTCAGTTGATGTCCTAGCTGCACTATACATCAAGGAAATAGTCAGATTACATGGTATTCCTGTTTCAATCGTGTCTGACCGAGATCCCCGATTTACTTCTCATTTTTTGGAAAGGACTACAACATTCGTTGGGGACGAGACTTAATTTTAGTACAGCCTTTCATCCTCAAACGGATGGTCAGACCGAGAGAACAAATCAAGTAGTTGAAGATATGCTTAGAGCATGCATCACTGATTTTTATGGAAACTGGCATGATCACTTGTCTCTGGTCGAATTTGCATACAATAATAGCTACCAAGCTAGTATACAAATGGCACCTTTCGAAGCTTTATACGGAAGGAGTTGCCGATCACCCTTGTGCTGGAATGAAGTTGGAGAGAAACAACTGTTAGGTCCAGACATGGTAAGGGATACAACTGAGAAGATACGAGTAATCAGGGAAAGATTGCAAGTAGCTCAGACAAGGCAAAAGGCTTATGCCGACACAAGAAGAAGAGATCTTGAATTCCAAATCGGAGATCATGTATTTCTCAAGATATCACCTGGACGTAGCATACGGAGATTTGGTGTCAAAGGCAAGCTTACACCAAGATACATCGGACCTTTTGAAATTCTAGAAAGAGTTGGCGAGGTTGCTTATCGCATCGCATTGCCTCCTCAATTGTTTGAAGTGCACAATGTGTTTCACATATCTATGTTGAAAAAGTATGTGCATGATCCATCACATATTATTGAGCATGGAAACCTAGTAATCCAGAAGAATCTCACATATGAACAAAAGCCTATGAAGATATTAGATCGTGAAATACGTGCTCTAAGGAATAAGGTTATTCCCATGCTTAAGGTACAATGGAATAAGAATTCTGAACACGAAGCAACATGGGAGACTGAGGAATCCATGAGGAAACGATTTCCCGAGTTATTCTAAGAGGTATATACTCTACACTCTCCACGTGTATACATATATGTGCAATTGAATTTGGGGACCAAATTCTTTTTAAGTGGGGGAGGGTGTAGCAACCCTGATAAAATATTAATAATAATAATAATTTTAAATAAATCAAATAAATAAATAAAACAAAATGAAATAACGCCTCTGATAAAGGCGCTATTTAAAAACGCCCTTAAACAAGGTGTGATTCAAGAAGGGACGCCCTCACCACAAGGCGTCAAATTCCAAACACCAAAAAGGGCAAGTAGAATAAACGCCCCTTTCCTGGGCGTGTTTTAAACAAGAAACGCCTCTCCACTGGGCGTGTCTTTAAGAAACGCCCTATGACAAGGCGTCAATTTCAGTTCATCTTCCGTTCGAACTCAGAACTTATCCAGGGTAAGTGATAACTACGAGAAAGAGTTCGAATGTGGTAATAACTCAATTATGGAAGTATTACTTCCAGTATAACTCTAGCCTTATTAGGATTTCTAAGACCCTATAAATACTCGTTTGATTCTGTCAAGAATGCTATTTGGCGTTCGAGTTCTCTGAAGGTAAGTACAGAACCATAGCTCTTCTGTCCCTCTGTCCCTTTTGATTTTTACGAAGGTTATTGATTCGTCACCTTCTTCCTTCTTCTAGGTTGAAGAAACCTTGACGTCGTGAAGAACAACCGTAAGTTCTTCTCTCCTCTTACCTTCAGCCAAAGTATTATGAAGTGAAGATTGATATGTCTTCATATTTCTCTGTAGGAAGCTCTGTCGAAGAACAAGGGTTCTTCAAAACGAACGTTCCTCCTGTTGGTACTGCGGTTGATTGGTTGCAGTTGAAGCTTCAGATCTTTTTCAAACCCTTCGTCAGTTCATCCAACTCAAATTATCAAGGTAGGATTTTCTCATGGAACAAAGCCCAAACTACCATATAACTATAGATAATTATCATCGGAAGTTCATGCATATAGTTTTTCATGCGTTCTGGTTATTTTCTACAGAATGTTTGAAAGAAACGACCCTAACAAGGGCGTTAATTTAAAAGACACGACCATGCCCAGGTCGTCAATTCAAGATTTGACGCCCTGCACATGGACGTTAATTCCTGTTAATTAATAAATAGCATGTTTAAAAAGTAATTATCAATGCAAACATGATCCTAAATTAATGCACAGCCAATTTCTTGTAATCCTGCTATTTTTCTGGTCCTGACTATATACCATGTTCCTGAAATATTCATTACCTCGAAATTTGTAAAATTGTGAATTCACGACCTTGACCAGGTCGTCTCTTGTTTAACTAACGCCCCAGACTAGGGCGCCTTTTTCCTGGTAACGCCCCTACAAAAGGCGCGTTTTCAACAAAATTACAGATTTTTAATATCCTGTAAAATAGCAATATTGGAAAGGACGACCTCTTTGTATGTCGTCAAATTTAATATAAACGCCCCTGATTAAGGCGTTAATTTTACGAAAAACGACTTTACAAGAGTCGCTACTTTCTGCATTACTGATTTTTCCCGATTGCTGTTATCCGAGGGTTTCACTATATATATATATGTAGGCACTATTACTCCACTCCGTGAGTATAGTCCCACATTTCATGATGTTTTATCGATCACCCTCAACTCTCATTGACATACAAGCTCTCCATTGGACATTCCGTTCCTTTGGACTAGCGAGTTAGTCATAGAGACCTCCGTAAGACTCCTCGAACCTTGGATTCCCTCAAGGTCGACTGAGCAGGTTGTACCCTAAAAACCCATTACACTATTGAATGCCATGTCACTCTAAAGAAACATGGTATACCGGCCCTTATGATATGCAAAGAGTATATCATGAGAATTCTTAATGGGATGATGATATCATGCCATTGGTTGATGTTCTTGTGGGCCTCAATTCTATAATAAGAATGAGGGTATCTTGCCTTTGATGTACTGTTCATGTGGACCTCAATTCTATATAAAGAATGTCCATACTTGTTTGTCATGGTACCCGAGTTAAGGGAACCTAATTCCACCTAGTTTCATCGATCGTCGTGATTGTACCGTTGTTGTCGCCTATCTATGTCCAATGTCGTATTTTTGGACTCCATTCTCTCAAAGTTATCCTACGTGTCTACACGCTTAAATTGTTGAAATTCCATATTGGCTATATATATATATACAAGAGTGGATGTCAAATATACATGATAAATGCCTGCGCATATAGGGCCCGATCTGGTCCTGGGAGGAGCACCCGAAAGTACTTGTGCCCATGGGAGTTGAATGATAAGGTATCTGGCATTATACCGAGTGCATGACTAGCTTGATTGGACATTCCACACAAATCTTGTACTTGACTCGTACTTGACTTGACATGAATTGCGTGACCCGAGAAAGGGTAATTACTTGCTTGCTTGATACATGATAGTCAAAGTTCTTGACATGACTTGTTAAAAGTTCTTGCTTGAATATCTTGTTATCTTTTCTTGAAAGCTCGTGACTAGTTCATCTTATTGTCTTATTGATAAATTCTCTCTCTATCTTGTCGTTTTATGCGAGCATGCATAGCTATAGTACATTCATGAAAAATGTAATTACTTAAACCCCTTGCTAGTTCCTGAGATATAATTTCCTACTGAGCGTTCGCTCACTCCGTGTTTGTCCCTTAATTTTCAGGTAATTCCGACGACGAGGGAAGTCAATCGGATGGGAATGGTCAAGAGTGAAAGAGCTAGAGCTTTTCCAAGTGTCATCTAGTCGTTTTCCTATTTTCTTGAGTCAACTATGTACTTTTCCTTTTTAATTGAATAGAGTATTGGATTTGTAATAGTCTATCCATTATGAAATAAAGGATTGGGTTATCTTTCTATTTTGCGCATCTCTGTTTTGGTGTCGAATACACTACTACTCTGATTGACATGATTGATATAAACTCGTCGCGCATATCCGAGTATCTTCCGCGCTCGGGGCGTGACAAAATATCTATAAATTATTTCGTCAACTTACTGGTCATTGGGCCTCTTTGACAAATGAATAGGGTAGGGATGGGCGGGGTTTTCGCCGGTTTCTAGCCGATTTTGCCGGTGCAAGTCGTAATCGGCTTTGATAAAGGATGGGGTACCGGGTTGACCAGAAACCAATGATGACTCTGAAGTATCACAGAACACTACTCGATATAATGGCACTCCCGGCCGCCCTACAACATGGTCACAGCCCTCATAGGACATCCAAGATATCCACGGGACAATGGGCAAACCCCAAGGTCAAGCCAAGACGATTTGAGGCCAAATCATCAGAAAAATAGAACTCTGGGAAGGAAACGGTCATTCACCTGGCTGCTAGGCAAACTAGGTGGTCAGCCAAAGGGCCGCTACCCGGCCTCACACAGAGAACACAGACACTTGGCGGTCATAAAAGGGCCGCACCAAGACAAAAACGGTCTATACATGGGCCGTCTCACTGAGTTAAGCGGTCAAGGATATGGCCGCTTCACTCAGAAGACTCAACGAATAAAACTACCAAAGCATAGGGGTATGTGGTCTAGCTGAAGCCGCTACTTACACAAGGCGGTCTCCTCAGGGCCGCAAGGTAACTGTAGCGGTCATACACCTGGTCGCTTAACCCAGTCAACCCCCGAACTGACTTAACCAGTCAAACCACTAAACGGTCTACCTAGAACCGTTTCACAGAGCTTGGCGGTCTCCCCAAGGGCCGCCAAGGACACCATGCGGTCGGAGCTAGACCGCTAGTCCGAACCAACTTTAAACCATTGACCAAATTCTAATGAAGCTTAGCGGTCGTCCACGAACCGCTACAGCCAGCCTTGCGGTCTATCGCACGACTGCTTAGCCAAGCCGACAAACCACTTTAGCCTAGCGGTCACCAATGGACCGCTTAAGATATAAAAACGGTCTCTGAAAGGACCGCCAAGGCGATATGGCGAGAAAATCGTAGGAATGGCCAAAACCCGGCCTTTCCAAGCCCCGTTCACCCTAAAACGAAGGGGAAACAACCCTAATGACGATATAAACCTTTCACAAGTTGAAAGGGATCCAATTGACGCATAAACAACAAGAAACGGGCGATTCTACTAAATCGACCCAAAATGAGTCACGTGGGTTCCTAGGCTCATATCGGTCCCAAACGATAACCAATTGCAACGAAACTGGCAGGAACGAAATGCTGACATGCCAGGGGTTCAAATGAAACTAACTAGGCTAGAAAGCGTCGCCGAGAAAGGCGAACTCGTCTCACACCCCCGAAGCATGCTTTACCCTTAAAGCTGGAAAACTCACTCGTTCTCACATGGTTCAACTCGAAATCGCGAGGGAACGCAGAACAGAAGTAGGGTATCCATCTCCCTACCTCCACCGAAGTTTTAGCGCGCCGAAACAACTAAACCACGTCGAAAACGTCACACGAACCACCCACGTCGGATTTGAATCCACGAACGGGATCGCGTCAACCACGCCTCAATTCTCGCGTCATCATGCGTCACAACAGCTCCACGACGTTCCTGCCTCACCTACCTCACCACGGTCGCGCGCCCCGTGGTGAGAGGAGAAGAGAGGAGAGAGAACGGAGAGAGAGAGAGAGTGAACGTGAGAGATGAGAGAGAGGAGAGAGGGTGAAGAAAGAAATAGAAAAGGAAATTAGAAATTTCCTAATTTTCGTGAAATCTGATTTTTACCCGAAAATTCACTAATTCAGAAAAATATGAAAAATAGTCTATGCAATCCTCGGAACAAGCACAACGCACCTGTAGTATCATTGAGTAGCAAAACTCAACGATAAACTCTCCACAGAGTTCTGCAAGTTATACAAGGGAAAAACCCACATGGATCGTAAAACACGTATTAGTATCCACAAAAGCAATCCGAAAGCTCTCCGATCCAGATCCGAAATACCCAGGGCATTACACTCTATCTCCCAATGGGCCTTGTCTGTCCAAGACCCTCTCTCCTCACCAACGGTGCCTCCAACCCTTCTTTGCTCCTCCGACATAGGCACTTCACTTTCCCTGCCAGAGCTGAAACTTTTGCAACTTCCTCGTCACTCTCATCCATATTGTGTTCAAAATGGCGAGCCGGACCCTTATCTACTTGTTGTCTGCGGAGGACAAAACCATAGAGTCTGAAGACATCCTACTCATCCAACAGAATTCTCTTGCAACCTTCCAATAGCATAATAGCCCCCTCGGACTATTGGCGAGTGAATACAGTGGCAACCATTGAGTCTCTCAACAACTCTTCTGTCAAGTCTTCTATATATCTCAAACAAGCACCCTTAGTTACGGCTGCTCATAATTCGGTTCAAACTGAAAAATTAAACCGAATCGTTCGGTTTGGTTTGATTCGGTTTGAAGTCAAATTTGGTTTGGTTCGGTTTCATAATGTGTGAAATCGAATCAAACCGAATTTATTATTTATATATTTTTATTCATATTATATAATATAGATATATTAAAAAATTAAAATTTTAATTATATACATATAAAAGCAAACAAAATATAACTATGTTTATTTTTATTTTTATTTTATATACATATAAGTCATTAAATATATATATATTATAATAAATATAAAAATTCAGTTTGAAATCGAACCAAATCGAATTTTTTCGGTTTAATTCGGTTTGAAAAAAAATAGTCCCAAACCGAACCATGTTCACCCCTATCCTCAGGCATGGGATGTAAGCAGATGGATCAGAAACCCCCGGGCTCCCTCTTATCTAGTAGATGTGCAGGGTCTCCATGCTTCAACCGTGGAAAGATGATCATGATGAGAGAGAACATGAATTGATTCATATCCTTAAAAAATCACACCAGATGTCGCCCTCTGGCAAATCACCTTTGGCCCGATCCATGTGTCGAGCATTGCACCAAGGGTTGGGGGCAAGTGATGACGGCGCACGTCTCGCCTGACTATAAAGAATGTGATTTGGTCTGACATAGCCGCATCTTGCATGCATACGGCTCGGACATGTGGTAGCCTAACACCAGGCCTTGTCATTACCTTCCTCAATGCACCATTCAGTATACGCCGCACGATGTTATCGGGCCACCTCCGCCCATGCGTCGCCCAACTCTTTACCACTACCAATCGGACTCTCGGACGCAGGGCAGAGCTTGACTCCACAATCACTCTCGTCCCTTTATTATGGCTCTCATTTAATGACCCTCCTAGCTGAAGGCACCACAAAGGCAAGTCTATATGACCCCCTCCATGGGCCTTACCTTAATGACGAGGGAGTTCTGCTCCAATTTGAATCATGCTCGATTACGGGCATGAAATCCAAATACACATCGTATTCAACGAGACATTCCTTCCATAACAGCTCTGAGAGTCGCATGCCCCCGTAGCTGCCCTTGTCCACCTACGACTTCACTTTAGCAAGACCAAGATATGGCGGCACTGTAACGGCTCGATTGCCATAAAACCAAACGCCCCAAGAGCCTATAAAAGGTACAAGAGAACAACAACACTAGGTATGTGAACTAGAACACCATTAATGAATACTTCTACGTACTTTCCTTTGCCCTTCCATCTTTACTGACTTGACCGTAGGAGGGTTCTACTGTGACACCTTGTCCCCTTTGAGAACTTCTTCATCTTCTCCTATACATACAAGTTTGACCTCAACACTCAACTCGACATCAGGATATTCCGCCACCTCTTGCCCAGGCCCTCTCACTCGATCTCTCTCCTATAAATTCTAAATGTTACACAACACCATCTTTAGGTGAAAGCCATATGACCCGTATCTATTTTGAAGGTTTCAAGATGGGTTAGGTTAGATGTCAAAAACTTATAAACTAGAGTGGGTGGAGATGGATTCGGGTCAAAACGACAAGGTCCGCAGGCATGTCTTCTTCTTCAAAGCTTTTTGTCCGAACCCACTTCTCAACATCAATGGATCAGACTAAATTGTGCTAAATCTACAAGAATCATTGATCAAGGAAAGGGAGAATGGAAACCCCCAATACATCACCAATATGAAGTCCCCAACATGCTCGTGGGTGCTTTGTGCCATTTCATAAGTGGGGTTCTCGTGGTTCACACTTGGGGTCATCCGTTGGCCTCTCCTTCCTTGGCTTCCTCCTCTCAACTCGTGAAAAGGATTTGCCAACTTCTAACAAAAGAATCTCATGGGACGAGCATAGTGTGCCAAAAGAGACTTCATTCCTCATCACTTTGTCCTTTCCCTTGGATTCATACCTTATCTTTCATTCCTTTTTTTTCTTTTTGCTTTTCTGGCAGTGAGACAACATAAACCTCTCTCTCTCTCTCTCTCTCTCTCTCTCTCTCTCTCTCTCTCTCTCTCTCTCTCTCTCTCTCTCTCTCTCTCTCTCTCTCTCTCTCTCTCTCTCTCTCTCTCGTCAAGAGGGAGAAGGAAATTTATTCATCAAGGGGGAAGAGGAAACCCCATGTAAAAGGGTAGATCACTAGCTAGTTGTGCACCTTGATTGAGATGATATATGTCCATTCATCACTAAACAAGTACTTAGAGATCAGATTAGATGATTAAAATATATCCCCACCTTGATGAAATCGAGAAAAAAAATTGATTAGCAAACTAGAGACAATTGACTCCTTTTAAGAGTCGAGATGTTAATATATCTCGATCATGTAATCTAATTATGTATATACAATCTTGTGTATGCACCTTGCGAATAACACAGAACGTAAAATTCACACTTTGTTGACTCATGTCGTCGTGTCGGTCTAATATCTCATCGACCTAAAATCAACTTATGAATTGGGAGATCAAGCCCCTAACGTCACTTTGATAACATGTTAGGATAAGTTAATCTGGGTGAGTCTAAGATAAGTTAGTTTTCATATTTTTAATTTGATACTTATCTTACTCGAGTCGAGTAGAGTATTCCTCCGAGATATATGAAATGAGTTAATCTCGAGTTGAAAGTCTCAACGTTATCTGACTCTGAGTGATATATTTTGACTCCCAAATTTAAATAATTTATCTACTCACAAATAATTTATCATAATCTACGCACATTAATGTTCCACTATCAAAAAGTGACCCTAAGAGTTGGGTTAAGTTGTGTCATCTGACCAAGTTCTTTGATTAAAATTTGCAAGCAAGGGCAACTACATGCGGCCATTTTCTCTCAATATTGAGAGTTTTTAATTGAAGAGCTGCGAATCCTGGTTAACTAAATATTAAGATCAGCATTTCAATTAATATTGAGTCCCCCCAGTACCCCCCCCCCCCCCAAGAAAGCATAGACATTGTCATCAAAAGTTTCCTTCGCTTGCTAAATGAATGAGAGGTGTGGACTCCTCCACCACCATCCCTCCGTGACATGATCGTCACTGGACGAGGCTTGCAGAAATTCCACGGCAACATGATCATCAATTTGGAGCAGTCTCCACGTCCCTATGTGAGCACCTGTACGTGGCCATGATTGAGCCTAATCAAGTTGTTTATCCATGGAAGAAGACGTAAGGTTATTCTAGTTAAAGATTGCAGCTTTGGCTGTTTGGATGCGATTTGGATCCGAATAATTTTGTTAATGGTGGTTTTGAATGTCTGTCTTAATTATTCTCTTGTCCTTGAGGAAACCTCTTTGCTCGGCTTGTGGTTCCAAACAAAATGAAGCCTTTTAAATGCTCTCTCTCTCTCTCTCTCTCTCTCTCTCTCTCTCTCTCTCTCTCTCTCTCTCTCTCTCTCTCTCTCTCTCTCTCTCTCTCTCTCTCTCTCTCTCTCTCTCTCGTGTGATGCCCAATATTTTAAAACTCGACCTGGACCTTGACCCGGTTAGGTTTGTGGGTCACGGGTCAATGATTTAACTATTCGGGTTAACCCGTGACCCGTAATGTTAAAACAGTAAATATGAATATTATTTATCGCCATAAAATTTTAATATACCTTAAGTTAAAAATATGAAAGATACACTTTAACTTATATTATTATAAAAATAAAAATAAATCCATTAAACAACCACTAAGATAGTCTAAAAAATGAACAAAAAATATATTCAATAAATTAACACTACATATGATAATTTATCAACTATAAATATTAGTATCTCATAAACAAAAATTTCATGATGTGTGAAGTTAAATTTCTTCTTCATCTAAATTTTCATATATCAATGGGCCTTCATCTTATTCCTTGTCTTCGTCCCCCTCTATGAGTATTCTTGAGCCTTCATCTTATTCCTTCTCTTGATCTGCAAATCGCACTTACGTACTCATGTTGGGAATACGTGTGATGCCCAATATTTTAAAACCCGACCTGGACCTTGACCCTGTTAGGTTAGTGGGTCACGGGTCAATGATTTAACTATTCGGGTTAACCCGTGACCCGTAATATTAAAACAGTAAATATGAATATTATTTATCGCCATAAAATTTTAATATACCTTAAGTTAAAAATATGAAAGATACACTTTAACTTATATTATTATAAAAATAAAAATAAATCCATTAAACAACCACTAAGATAGTCTAAAAAATGAACAAAAAATATATTCAATAAATTAACACTACATATTATAATTTATTAACTATAAATATTAGTATCTCATAAAACAAATTTTCATGGTGTGTGAAGTTAAATTTCTTCCTCATTTAAATTTTCATATGTCAACGGGCCTTCATCTTATTCCTTGTCTTCGTCCCCCTCTATGAGTATTCTTGAGCCTTCATCTTATTCCTTCTCTTGATCTGCAAACCGTACTTACGTACTCATGTTGGGAATAAGTTACAATTGGAAAGACTAGAAGTTGGGAGGTAATAGCCCAGCTCTTTTCAACTTCCAAAAGTTATGTTAATCATTCGTTAATATCATTAAATGATATGGTCAAAAGATTAAATTAAAATTTAAATTTAAAGTAATGATAAAAAATTAAAAATAAAAAATATATCTCTAACTCGCATGGGTCACATTGATTTTATCGGATTAAGTTAGTCAGATTTGAAAGAGTTTTAGATATTGGACGATCTAAACATTATTTTAACTCGATTTTGAGATCGGGTGACGGGTTAATCGGTCATAATAACGAGATCAGGCTGAATTTTAAAACACGGGTGGTGCCTTACCTTTTTTTTATGGTAACTTGGTTTTGAGTTAGATATTTTAATAGACTGTCACACACTTTCAAAACCCAACAAAATATTTATGTCATTTAATTGCTTATAACTGAGATATAGGCGTACAAGACAGCACACCTCTCCGTTGGATGCCACTATTTTTTGGGAAAAAAAAATCTGAAATCGATATTAGAAGAGTGCACACCTACTTCAGAAAATTGACTTGTTTCGCTCCACTAAAATAAATTTGCGTCGTAATTTTATTTAATGTGAATAGAATGAATACAACAGGGCACGCCCCTACATGCACATGAAGAGTGGAAGGCCCGAGGCATCTGACACGTACGGAACGTCGACATGACGTGAGAGAGACTTGGTCCGAAGAGCAGTGAAAGTCCGAATTATACTTCTAAGTGGCAAGCATGGGATGCAAGTACGTGCATCAGTAACACCATCTCACTGAAAGGTATCAAATGGATGAAGAATCTCTCCCCACCATTTTCTAGCAAGCCCAAGGAGGAGTACCCTTTAAGGCAGGTGAGAAAGACGAGTGCTTGTGTGAATCTGAATAAATGATAGATAGAGGAAGAGAATTTACGATAGCAAGACCGACACCACATGTAGCAAAATAAACATCACTTGGGCTCTCGTAAGTTAGATGTTCTATCACTCTTCATCTCTCATTCTAGATGATGATGATGATGATGTTTCCCTCCCCTCTTTCATGCAATGACTTTTCTGATGATCGAACATTTCAAATCCCAAACACTGTCACTCTCTCAACCGCTGCTACATAAACATCACCTGGGCTCTCGTGAGTTCGTCACCTTCTTTGTCGTCAGGATGTGACCCTCCACCCATTCACTGGATCCAAGCTGGGTGACAGCAACAACTCCGCTGCCACCCTCGATGGACCTCCTCAGGTTGGCACCCCTTGGCGTTCGGACTCTGGTAAAGAAAATCTTTATATAAGGGAACACCTCGTTAGATATGTACTTGAATTCAAGGGTTTAGATATCGATCCGATGAGCTGCGTATCGCATGTATTGAATTATATGATCGATGCGATCATGATGTGTTATGTAAATGATACGTTATTTAGATTTCTTTAATATTATATATTTTATTTTACGATAATGCGACTGGATAGTTAAGTTGGTTGAAAATATTTCATTATAACGTGAAGTCTCTAGTTCGAAATTTGTAGGGTGTATGTTTTTTTCATTATTATTTAGAAATTGAAACCAAATTTTTTTTACAAAACATGTAACACTTAAAATTGAACTCGAGATCTTATGTTTAAACTGCACACCTTAATCAATTGATCGAGCTAATAAATTATACAAATAATTTTATATAATATATATATTAAACGGATTCTTTCACGTCGATATGCAACGATATCATATCATACTGTACTGTATCAACTAATGACAGATACAACATGAAGAGGCAAGATCTCGTACCAGTTACAAACCGTCGGATCTGGGAAGATGATACCCGCAGAGGAATTGTTCCAAGCCTTCATAAGAGAAGATTCTGTAAAAGGGAAGACAAAAGATCAATGGGGTCTGGGATTGTGATCCCAAGGCAAACTCTCCGATGCTTAAGTCAAAGCGGCAAGAGCAGGATGCATGGGAATTAGAAAAATTAGAGGTACGGGATTGCTCTTCACCAGTTGAGGGACTGGGATCATGACTTACCTTTTCGGAGGAGATCCCTGTGATTAAATAGGTGCAGACTCTCTCTTTGGTTTCGCAGGAATCTCGGGGGCTATTCAGCAAGGGACGTTACATCCTCGGTACATATTCTAACTATTGTAGGACTCTTACTCTCCTGCAGCCTTTCCATTTTCTCCGTTCTCAGGCACTTGCGTGAGATTCACCTTCAATTATAGGGGATTTATGCCCGGTCATAGTAGATCAATTTCGGATCAAGAGGAGTCCCTACCGTAGGTCTATCCATCTTAAGATGAGGGACATTTATTCCTTGGAAACTAGGCTACTGCGCCGCTTCGGTCCCGGGCATTCCCGAGGGAGTTTCATCGATGGCCATACACTAGCTCGGGCCGGTAACGTGTTAGGTTTCCTCCCGAGCTTAAGGGAGTCCTTGACATGGTCGACTGAGCCGAGGCTGGATGGCTCTTTTTGGGCCCTTAACTTTCGGTCTCCTCATAAGTGGGTCTCAGGTGGGTTGTCAGTTACTGGGCTGAGCGAGTCTTGTTGGGCTTTAGGGTTGTAAAGCAATAGGCCACGAATTTACCTCTTTCCACTTGCCCTCCTACTCCCGAGCTAGGCGTAGGCTTTGTGAGTAAGGTTTGTTTCAGGTGTTGGCAAGGGCGGGAATTGTTGATGCGCGTTTTCACCCGTGCAGTGACTGGGTCAGTGAATGTAGTTGCCCAGATGCATGTTGACGGCGGGAGTGATGATTGCACATGCTGCCTTGAAATACATGCAGGTTCGGGCCGTAACTTTGGGTGTTTCGCCTTTCGAGGCACCATGGGGCAGTTTTGGCAGAGCTTCAATAGTCATCTACGATTATAAATACCGCATTCTAGGGCAACTTGACTCCGTTCTGCCTTCGGCACTAAGCTTCCCGCCTTCGTGGTTCTGAGCTCCAGCCTCCGTCCATGTTCCGCTATCTGGATAATCCCCCCATGTCCCAGGAAGAAGGTCGTAGGGAACAGAGGATCATCGCGGGGTTCATAGACCTTGCCGCAGCCGCTGTTGAGGCCGTTCGGTCACTTCCTCCATCAGCTCCCTCTTCCAGTTCACTCCTCCGGTTGTCTTCTTCTTCTTCTTCCATGGCTGAGCAAGCGGAATCCCCAAACGGCGGCGAGGCCGAACAGCGCGAAGGGAGCATCGTGCCTGCATCTTGCTTTCATTCTCGTAGCGAGCTCACCGTCGAAGAGTCCTACAACGGTTAGAATACGTACCGAGGATGTAACGCCCCCTGCTCAACAGCCTCCCGAGATTCACACAAAGCCAAAGAGGGAGTTTGCACCTATTTAATCCCAAGGATCTCCTCCGAAAAGATAAGATCTGATCTCAATCCATCAACTGGTGAAGAGCAATCCTGTACCTCTAAGTTCCATGATTCTCCTGCATCCTATTCTTGCCCACTCTGACTTAATAAACGGAGGATTTGCCTTGAGATCACAATCCTAAGTCCCCTGATCTTTTTTATAGAATCTTCTCTTGTGAGGGCTTAGAACAATTCCTCTAGAGGTATCATCTCCCCAGATCCGATGGTCTACAACTGATACGAGATCTTGCCTCTTCACGGCCGATACGAACGGTACATCAAACTCTACTTGAATCAAGATGTTTCCCAAATTTGAATATAGTTTCTTTTACATATGTATTTTTGTAATATTCGATTTTTTATCTATGCCTCTGATTTCTATGAATTATAAAAAATATCCCTAAACTTATCTAAACGGTTACAGTAATATCCTCAACGTAACCCCGAGTGCAGTTTAAATATTGAAACCACGAGTCTCCCTCTATGTTAAGCTTTATAAGGGTTTAATTAGATCACATGGCCTTAGATATCTTTAGGCTTTTACATCCATTATGGTTGGCTTTGACTTATATATGTTTACGTACAGAAGGCGTACATGGTATTCAAATGATTTTTTAACTTATATATCTCTGTAATCTTTAATATTATATATATATATTCTTGATTTATATGAATTATCAAAGATATCTTTGAATACATCCATAATTATAGTTGCATTCTTAATTATACCTTCAGTCATTATATTGTTAATTTTGAAAAATTATTCCTACATAAATATTACATAAACATATTGGCCCGATTTGATTTAGTAACAGAGTGGGGGAGAGTACATCACCCCGATTCGCGTATCCCTCCCCCTTTACCCGACTCCGTTTAAAATATTATCTTTCTTTTCGTAGAGTGGCAAAATTCATCTTAATCTCTATTCGGCTTCGATTAAGATAAAATGAATCAAATAAGAATAACTCATTATACCCCGAATAAATTATCTTAACCGGACTTATTCTGGGGTCAAAGATGGTCAAAGAGAATGGGTGCATGTCAACCGTGTTGGGTCTCCGTTTCTCTCTCTCTTAAAGGGATATATATTGACTATTGGGGATGTTTATATTGAAAATGTCTCCACAGAAAAGAATTTGTAAAATAATTTGATGACCCTGAATCACGCGTTCAAGAAAATAAGGGAAGGGGTTTGTTTGAAGGTCAAAGATTAGAAGTCTTCTCCACCTACTACTATGAGGTGAGAGAAGTCTCATCCCACACCCCTTCAAAAGGGGGGGGGGGGGGGGTCAAATGCTAACCCCTTTTACGTGATGTCAATAAGGTATAAATAAAAATTAAGGGGTGTTTTTTTTACATATATACGCATGCAATCTTCAACTTCTTACATGTATTTTGGATTTGTGTGAATTATTAAAAATACTCTTAAATAATCTAAATAGTTTCAATTATACCCTCGCGGTAACCTCAGTACAACTTGATCGACTGCACTTTAAAGTTCAAATGTTAAACAGAAGAATCTACTTTTAAGTTATGTTTATTTGTAAAATTATCTCTCTTAATTTCAAGTTATTTTTTATGATTTTCTTATATTAATAAATTACCAAAAATATCTCTATAGTTAACTTCTTACGAAGATTCAAACAATATTCTATTTCAGTCCATATAATTTAACTTTCGAAGAAAAATATCCTTATAGAAAAGAGTTATTTTCATCGACATATTATGCCAAAGAGAGAGAAGGAGAGATAAAGAAATAGTTTACGAAAGATTAGGCATATTTTGATATTTTTTTTTATAAATTTTGTTAGAGGCTAACTAGGGGTTAGATGAGGGATTTTAACATAATGCTAATAGTTGACAACGACAAAGATATTTTTGAAAGTATTACGATGTAGCAAGGTTATTAAAAATAATATAAAAAAATAAAAGAGATAATTTTATAAATAAACTTGTAAGAAAGATATTCTTGTAAAAATCTCATTAATAAATATTGGGGTTGATTATTTTTAGAAGATACATGAACAATTTTTTGATACATAAATCTTAGGTTCTATATTCTTGGGAGAGTTTAATATGAGTTTAGAATTTGCTAGTATTGAGAAAAAAATGTGTTTTAAGTTAAACGTCCACGGTGTTTGAACTACTTCTATCACATTTTATGTAGACTTTGAGTATCACTGCTCTAAATTCTTCATAATAAATAAAAAAATATTTAAGAGGTGGCTGCCAATGAGGATGAAGTGGACCAAGAGTTCATGATCAGCTCAGTCATTTTCCTTCTGCAGGGCCACATTGTGGGGAACCCCCCCCCCCCCCCCCCCCATGAGTTTTCTCAATGGCTCATCAGTGGAAAACAAAAAAGGGTAGCACTCCATTGTGGACCCAAAAAACTACTGTGAACAGTTAGGATGGGGACACCTATGGGTGGAAGGGGTTTATCATGATCATGTATGCATCCCTTTTTCTTTAAATAAAGTGGGCAGGCACCAAGATATATTGACCAGAGAGGCATCCATCACATCTGAATTTTGTAGTTCATGATTTCTGATCCAAACCCATCATCCTCCTCACTGTCATCATGTCATGTGCATCATCACTTTTTTTGCAATGTTAATTTGGAGTACTTCTGGAGCATCTAAATAAGTTTGAGACTTGCCAAAGGGTCTTCTTATGACTTATGTGACCTGAATAGTGATATGTTAAGTAGATATTAATTCAAGACAAGGGCACACAGCCATGGACATTGCCCAATTATAGGAACTTTGCAAATATGCCCCCACAATCTAGCCTATTTGCACCTCTACTCCAATCTACTGTGCTAATTAAATACTCGTACATGCCGAAGAAATTGCTCATATTTCTTGGACTTGTCCCTTCCAAGAAGAAAAACATCCTTCCTCTTGTTTCCTCTTCACAAGGTCTTTGAACCTCTTTTTAAGTAGGAATATTATGATTTTAATCACAGTTTTTAACTTTTTTCACTATTCTTTTTAACCTTTGTTCGTTGTGTTTCAATCATTTGATGGGCAATCCAATATCAAATGCAAAAGATAAAAAAATGATAGGTACATATATATGTCTCTTAATTATTGTAAATTTATTTTTCCAGATAATCTCAGTTTAGATAATTAAAAATAAATTTATTATATTTTATCACATTCTCAAAAATTTCCTATAAGTATGTTTTCTATAAGGCCCTCTTTGTTTCTCGAATTGTCGGGCGAATTTCGTAATTGACGAGAGAGAAAAATGGAGGGACCCACCCGCCCCCCTCACACACAGAGATGTTACCTAAGGTCAGGTACCGTGTTCGACCCCAAAGGGTCGAACACGATATCCTAATCGAGAAACAAAGGAGGCCTAAACGAATTTGGAGTTGGTTCATGGTAAATATATAGGTACTTCATGATTTTTAGCGGCTTAAACAAGAGTTTACAGAGAATATTCACGATAAATAAGTTCACAAAAATTAAGTTATGATAACGTCATCCAGCTTTACCATAAATCACATCCAAACATCCCCCAAAAAATAAAGATAGCTTAATTCGACTTGTCTTCATATCTGATTTCCTCAAAAATACACCTATATATAATTTTAAAAAATCCACATTTTAAACATAAATTATCTATGTTCATGAACTTCTCATGAGAGACATCCCAAGTTTAACATGGCTTTTGTTCTTCCTTCTTTCTTGAGAAGCCAAACTTGTATAAAAACTTTAGGTTAATTTCATATATATATTTTATATTTAAAATAACATAATTACCATCTTTAATCGTCAAATATCATATATAGCATCGTTGGAAACCAAAAAAATTCAAAACTATCACTAAGTGACAAGAATGCCCCCAAAGGTCATATAATCTCAAACATCCCCAAATAGGCATACAGACCTTGGGGTATTTATCATCATTTACAGACATCTTAAAAACTTTTAGTTTATAATGATGGTATATATAACATTTGACAATTAAGAACGGTAGTTTTGATATTTTGCATATAAAAAGAATATATATAAAATCAATATAATTTTTTATTTTAAGATTAATTTTCTACGTACCAACTGTGAACAAAATACATAATTGGGATAATTATATGTATACCTCTAAAATTTTGTATATTTTATTTTATATTCTTATATTCTTGATATTTTCACGTATAACTCTATATTAAGGAATATTATGCAGTTATACCCTCCATATTCTAATACTCTCGAGGTTAATAGAATATTCCATTAAAGATGAAAAAGAAAACATTTTAAAGGAGTACACGGGATAATACGAAAGATTATAGGGATATATATATGATTATTTTTTATCATGTTAGTTTATTCCGGGTTTGTCGACCCGGTGCGTCTCGCACCGACTCGCACGAGTCAGGTCGGGACCGGGTCGACCGGGCTGTGGGTCGCCACCGGGTCGACTTATTATTTTAATATTATATTATATATATAATATGTATTTTTTTATTTTATTATATTATTTTATATTATATATATATATAAAGTGGTGTTTTAGAACGGGACAGACTGGATCGTATCGAGACGGGAGCGATCAGACCAGACTCAAATTGAGATCGAGTTGGCCAGGTCAATCGGGCCGACAAACTCTGAGTTTATCCTCAGATGATCCGTATTCAATAGAGAGAGAGAGAGACTATCCGTAACGGACCAATTAGCAGAGAGAGAGAGAGAGAGTCTGAGTTTATCCTCGATGATCCATATTCAATATAGAGAGAGAGAGAGACTATCCGTAACGGACCAATTAGCAGAGAGAGAGAGAGAGAGAGAGATTTTCTCTCACTAGACCGGCACCCAAGGCGGCCACCTTGTCCTTTCGCCATGACTACCCAGTAGTCCAGTACCCACCCAACAACACTCCAGCGGTGTGTGGCCTCTCCCTCGCTTTCATGGGCGGCTGCCGGGGGGCGCTCTTGTTGTGGGTGGGGACTGGGGAGGGAGTCGCCCTGGTGGGGTGGGGTGGGGGCCCACCGCCGCCACCACGCCGCCGCCGCTGGGTTCCTACCCGAGGGAAGGGGGAGCGCTCTACGGCTCTTCCACCGGCTCCTATACAAGACCACCCGTCGTGTAAGGCCTTCATAGGCGAAAGGAACAGTCTTTTTCCTTCTTCCTCCCCCTCCTCTACTGTTGCTCTCTCTCTCTCTCTCTCGACGCTGGGACGATTTTTCCACTGGAAGAGAGAAAAGATAAAGGAAGACAAGAACTTCTGCGAAGAGCAGAGGGCCACGCCACCTCTTTACCTCTCTCTCTCTCTCTCTCTACATCCCCTTTGACTGCAGAGCTCTGCCCGTGTTGTTATTTGGGAGGTTATCCTGTGGCAGCAAGTTTACCGATGGTGAGTTCGGCTGTCTCTCGTCTGCGTCGCTTCTCTTGCTCGGTTTTGTCAATCCATATTTGCAAAAAAAAAAAAGAGTGTACTTCTCTGTTTTTGATTGATATTTTTGTCTTTAATGGCGATTCAGGGGTCGACCGAGTTTTCGTGGAACGCCAAGTTTAAGCTCTCCAATGGCGTAAGTTGCCCCTGCCCCCCCTCCTCCCCGCCATGGTTTTCCAAACTGCAAGTCGCTTTTGTAAGGTTTTAGAATCAAACTTTGTTTCCGTCATGGCAACTGCTTTAATCTCTCTCTCTCACTCTCTCAGGTGTCCTTCCTCAGATGTTTTTTAAATTGGAATTACATTTGGATAACTTTTTTAATCCATGACTCGTTTTCACTATCTTTTTGTTCAGTTTGTTATATCTATGTTCGTATCAATCTGCCGTATTAATTTCAAGCTCATCACTCAGAATTTGTTTTCAGAAGGAAGCTTTGAGGGATGAAAATCCCTTGTATGAACTATGAGGCACATCTTGACATCTTGAACATTTGTGTTTGTGTTGAAGGCAGCGGTTCCGATGCCTGTAGCAATTATTTTTGGTTTTATCTTTGTCCAAAGAGCTATATTGTGCAACAACCTTAATACTAGGTCTCTTTCATGCTTACAGGCTGTCAGACACACGGATCATACTACAAACAGGAGACCATGTTCTTTCAATATTTATTCTACAGTTGGGATAGTCTGTATACTTTTCTTGATAGGGTGTGCCTTTGTTGCTACTGACCATAAAGCGGTAGGCTTCCTCAATCAATTTTCAATGATTATGAGATATATTTGAATTTATTTCAAGAGCACTGCACCAATACATTGTCTGTATTTTGGTTTATAATAAGAGTGTTTATTTGGATAAGTTGGAGCTTGGAGGTTATGATGGTCATATTTCTGGAGCTGTTTTGGTTCAAAAAATCCTATGCAACCATTTAACAGACTCTTTTTCTTTTTTTCTGAAAATGAGGAGATCATCGACTCTTGTGCTGAAGCTTATCTCAAGAGGCTCGATGTAGCTTGCTCCATGGTGCCACCACCTGAGTTTTAGCCCAAGCACCAGTGGTTAAACTGGGGATGTAGGTTGCAACATATTAGTGTCTGTTAACAACTTTTGGCCTCTTTATAGATAAATTCTTTGTCAAAATATCTTCACTATTTGTAGCCGTCTCAACTTCTGGATCTTCTTTGTTACCTCTACCTCCTTATCTTGTTACCTGATTTATACCCAATTTGAATATGACATTAAATCTACTAATCTATCAACTATTTCAATTAGACCATGCTCTTTTTAAAAAGTCTTTTCATCATAGGCATTCTTCTCCTGTAGTGCGAAGCACAGTTCAATTCAAATAAGGTGTGAGTTATTCCTGCATTCAAGAGCAAAGATCCTTGGAGTCATTATCTTTAAAGCAATCGATAAAAAAACCTGAATAAGACTACTCTAAAGATGTGGTTCCTGTCCCCTATTGCTTGTTTCACAAACCTTCTCTCCAATCCAGCTGATGTAACTCCTGTGATTTGCCTACTTTCAAAGTAACCATCTGAAATGCGCAGCTGTATGATTGCTAAATATGGTTTTTAAGAAAGGGGGCAAAGTAATTGATATATTGGACAACATCCTTAATTGATGAAAGAAATATAAACATTAGATTACAGATGCATCTTTGATTGGTATGATCCGGACTTTTTCAAGGGAAGATCTACATGAATTGTTTAGTCATTTCTTTGATATCTAATTGATTTGTCTCATTGGAGCTCAGCAATAAGGGACTCTTAAGCTATTCAATTGTGTTGAGTTGATATGGCATCAGGAAATAATTTTGGGGCTGTTGTGCAGAGAATACCACAACGGGGAACAATTAGTTCTGTACAAGCAACTGCATTTAGTAAATGCAAGGTTTGTTTACTTTCTCTGGGTTTTTTCCAGGATCTTATGATTTGTTGCCTGTAGACCTTCTATGATGCATTGAGGTACTTTGCATATGTTCATATATCTTATTGTCTTCTTCTATTGTTTCAGAATCAAGACAAGCCTCTAGGAAGCAAGGCATTGCCGAGGGGCATTGTTAGTAGGACATCTGACCTGGAAATGCAGCCATTATTTGGGTCTCAAAAAAATAAGGTATGTAAAAGAAGTTATGACATTCAGGAAAACCATTGCTAAGTTATGTCTTCTAAAGAAATATACTTTTCGTAATTATGATAATGTTTTATCTATTCGTTGTTGCAATCTCATGAACATCTAATCGAGCTTCCTACCATGGCAATTTCTTATAAGTATAGAAGGTCTTCAGAAGGTCTGCTTTTGAAACAATTAGCTCCTTTATTGGTTGCTTGTAGTAAACATCTGGTAGAAGTAAACTGGGTTTATGGCCTAACTCAGTTTTGGTCATCATCACTAGGGTGGCACACAAGTTGTTAAGGTTTATGGAATTTTCAAGTGGTTTCTTTCTTGGGAAAGGTTTGCCTAGTCTAAAGTACAAATAATCCTCATATGTCTGGTCCCCTCAGTTTCTTGGTATGCTCACACTCTTTGACTAGAATCATTTTCTCCAGAAGTTTGTGATCAAAATTTAATGCTGATTTTGTCAAGAATCTTTTGTAACTGATGTTCTCTACTCAACTTTTGCAATCGGTTGTTCCCTCTAGCACACCAACTTGATGGAGAAGACACATGATGGTCGATCTTAAAATAACTCTAGGAGTTTTTTCTTCTGAAAAAAGGAAGATATTGGGAATTCCTCCTCTTTTTCCATTGCATGGTTCTGGGACTTCAGATGGGTCTTTCTATGTTGGACTTGAAGTCAACCAACCTTTTAAAAGTCTAGCAGCATATATGTTCTACTTATTGAAGAAGGATATTCTAATACAAGCATGGGGCACGTTGATATAGGGGGATACAAACGTGTGGTCTTGCTCATTTCCCATCAATCAATGGAGATTGGATTGGTGCTATGACTGCTTATCATCCATTTTAATTAGGTCATGCACATTTAATTTGATGCTCCATTCTAGACTATGTTGCATATCACTTGCATCGTGAAAAATCTTAAATCCCTTTACTTATTCTGCACTCTTTATATTCTTATTGTTGTTTATGAAATCAGAGAAATCCAAATACTTCCAAGAACTTACTGGCCATGGCAGTTGGAATAAAGCAAAAAGAAAGTGTCGATCAAATTGTCAGAAAGGTTCAAGTCAAAGCTCACCCCATCATTCTTCTTCAATGTCTTAACTTTATTCTGGCTCTACAGAATCAAAGTGATTTATTTTGATCTATGGCAGTTCATTTCCAGTGCTTTTATTGTCATGCTACTCCATTATGACGGCATTGTGGATGAGTGGAGAGACTTACAATGGTGTGATAGTGCTTTACATGTCTCTGCAATCAATCAGACAAAATGGTATACAATTTTGCTTGATGAAACATATTGTTCAAGAGCCTTATTTAGTTTCTATGTCCAGGGAGTGTAAGTAATCTTTGTTTATCATAACAGGTGGTTTGCCAAACGTTTTTTACATCCAGATATAGTTGCTGAATATAGTTATATTTTTCTTTGGGATGAGGACCTTGGGGTTGAAAATTTTCATCCTGGAAGGTGTGTCTCAATGCAGTTTCCTAATTTTGCTCCATCCACTGAGGATTAGCCATGTCATATGCAATGCAAATTTTATCATCAGGTACCTACAGATTATCCAGGAGGAAGGCCTGGAGATCTCGCAGCCAGCCTTGGACACTACAAAGGGCCCAAAAGTTCATCATCAGATTACTGCACGACAGAGGAGAAATAAAGTGCACAGGTTCTAATTTTTCACATTTTAAGCTATGTTTGTGCCGGTTTTGAACATAGGCTTAAAATTTTAACATCACAAGACCCTAGGCATGAATTCTTAACAGCACGAGACTCTTTATCCTTTTTCTTGCAGGAGATTTTATAAATTAACTGGGGGTGGGAGATGTTATGAGAACAGTACGGGTCCTCCCTGCGCAGGGTAAGACAGCATCTTTCCGAATGTAAACCACTCTAATATCACATTGTCAAAGTTTTTGGTGGTTTCTCATCGAAAAACTAATCAAAAAGTAATCTAGAGAAATGGAAATATTGTCAGGATCCAAAGCATGTAATGGCAGTGTCATTGGTGTTTTAGTAGCCGATTTTTTTTAACAAAGAGTGGAAGATTGAAGTCAGGTTCACTACTTCACTGGAAACATTTTATGAGCAAATAGATGAACAGTGTAGTGATTATTCCCTATCATGAAAGGCCAGTTCTTTTTTTTTTAAAGAACTTGGATATGTAGGCATCATCCATGCATTTTTTTTGAAAGTGGGTACCACTAATGTATAAAATGGGAAAAGGTGGATGTACAAGTATAGGCAGTCACAACCCCAAAAAATCTTTTTACAAGAGAAGGCCACACAAAGCCAGTGTGGAGCACTCTAGCCCCCCCAAAAGCCAAAAAGCGGAGAAGGGAATTTACATTACAAAGGATGGCAGCCCATTCCTTTACTCTACCACAAACAAAAGAGACAATTGTGTCCTCGGCTTAGGACTCCATCTTGAAAATCCGATTGTTCTACTCCCCCTTATAGCATCCACAGTGTGGCATGGAGGACAAGTCATCACACCGTCCTGTCACTCTTAAGGGGTCAACGCATGCCTCCGCACCCCCTGTGAGTAGGAGCAACTTACAAACAGGTGGCCAAGGGTCTTGTCGTCCACACCAAAAAAGTAGCAAGTCGGCTGAATGCCTGGAAGGAATCGAAGCAACCTGTCCCGAGTAAGTAACTTCCCATGGGAGATCCTCCGGGTCAGAAGTTTCACCTTCAACGGGCTCTTCGGTCTACACACTTGATCCTAAAGACTGTGACGAACACCTCCATCTGAGATGACGGCATAGGAAGATCTAACTGAAAAGGAGCCTTTGCTCTCTCACCTCCATACCCATTCATCCTCTCTGTCTGGCCGAGGATGAAAGGGAAGGAGGAAAGAAAGAAGGTCCTGAAGCTGTACCATCTCCTCTTGCATGAGATCCCTCCTGAAGATCGGTGCCCAGGTATCTCTTGAGAGGGAGTCGAAAGCCTGAGAGACTAATCCCAGGGGGTCCGCTACAACCGTAAAGAGGCTAGGGAACAAAGCCTTTAAGGTTGAAGTCTCCACACTATCTGTCCTTCCAGAAAAGGCTCATGTCGCCTTTTCCCAGTCGGACCTGAACGCCTGACGCGATAACATCCCTGCAAGATAAGATATCCCGCCAAAGAGAAGAAGTCATGTGCTGAGGAGTAGGAGTCAAGTCCCTGACTCTCCTCCTATTGAAGTACCTTTGCCCTGATCAAGTGTACCCACAACCCATCCTCTCCATACCCCAACTTTCACAACCACTTACATAAGAGAGCCAAGTTGAAGTCCCTGACATTCTTGATCCCCAATTTTCCCTCTTCCTTGCTAGTGACCAGGCTCTCCTATGCTATATCATGCCATCCCTTGCATCTCTTTCCACTGCCATGCCAAAAGAACATGTTCTGAATAGAATTAATCTTCTTCGCCACCAACTTCGAGATCCTGAACATGGAAAGAAAATAAACATGGAGACTCTCCAACACTGATTTGCACAGCACCAATCTGTCACCATAAGATAATACTTAGAGCCTTCCACCTAGCCAGTCTGGACTCATACCTCTGAATAATGGGAAGCTAATCTGCACGCCGAAGAGAGCCGGTGATAAGAGGGAGACCCACGCAAGAAATAGGGAACTCCAAGTCGCCCTCTAGAGAGGCCCATCGCCCATGTTCACCCCAACAAGAAGACTCTTGTTGAAGTTAATATTAAAGCCAGTGACCTCCAGCAATTCCAGCAAGAGTCTAACCATAAAAGGCTGATGCTCATCCTCACCAAGGAACAAGATTGTATCATTATCATACTGCAAGTGAGTAAGGGAAGAGCTGTCTCTAACCACCTGAAAGCCTCTGATCAAGCCAGCGATGTCCACCCTCTGCGACACCCTACTCAAAACACTGGCCACAAGCACAAAAAGAAGAGACATAAAGTCCCATTGGCGAACCCCCGACCACCGTGAAACCAAGAGGACATCTTCCTATTGATGAGGATGCAAAGGTAGCTGAAGAGATGCAAGCCCTGACCTAGTCAATCCACCTCTCCCCAAAGCCCATCCTCTCTAACATATCAAAGAGGCACTGACAATTAACTCTGTCATAGGCCTTCTCAAAATCCAGCTTGAGGACCACCCCTTTCTTCCTCTTGAGTCTTCATAGCAAACAAGCACTCATACCCCACCAAAAAGTTATCCTGGATATGCCTCCTCCTAATGAAAGCTCCCTGGAAGTAACTGACCAACCTGTCCATCACAGTAACCAACCTCCCTGCTAGCACCTTAGTGATGATCTTGTAAGTACCATTCAGCAAACTAATGGGCCTAAAGTCCTGAAATTCTTGAACAACTATCTTCTTAGGGATGTGCACAAGGAGGGTTTTATTGGTACCCCCTAAATGAGCCCTCCCCTGTTGAAATCCCTCACAGCTGCTACAAGGTTACCTTTGATGATCTCCCAACACTTCTGAAAGAAGACCAGAGGGCAACCATCTAGACCTGGGGCTTCATCACCTGCAAGAGAGAAGATCGCTTGGTGGACCTCCACCTCTGAATAGGTTTGGGAGATAGCATCCCTCTCCTCAGGGGAGAGGCGAGAGAGAAGGTCATCAGCAATCCTTGGCCTACAGTACTCGTCCTCAGTAAACAATCTGGAGTAGAAGTCTCTTGCCTGTCCGCCAATCTCTTCAACTGAGGAGAAGGAGAGGTCGCCCACCTTGATACAGGAGATGATGTTGACCCTCCTTCTCCTCCCAGAAGCAATATGTTAAAAGTAGGCTGTGTTCCTATCCCCTTCTTTAATCCACCTATCTCTTGATCTCTGTCTCTGGTAGGTCTCCTCTCTAAAGAGCATCTCATCAAACTGAACATCTGAACCTTTAATGGATCCCTAAGTGTCCTGCCCTCATCATAATAAAGACTTGCCTCCTCTAAACAATCAAGGCCCTTAAGCTACTGAAGAATTTTGTACTTCGCTGCCCTCCCTGGAAGGGTTTTATCATCTCCCCAAGCTTGTAGAACCTACGCAGTATGCTTCAATCTTCTCACCAAAGTAGCCATAGCTAAGGAACCCTCAATCTGAGCATTCCAAGCACATGTGACAGTCTCCATAAAGTCAGTCTCTCTGAACCAAAGCTTCTCAAACTTGAAACTATAACTCCTGTCATGCACCCAGTTGGTCTTCAGAAGGATGGGTTTATGGTCAGAAACATATCTCGCCAACGGACACCCCTACACGAGGAAAGTGGTCCTCCTAATCAACAGACACCAAGAACCTGTCCAGCATGGTGCAAGAAACATTTGCTCTCATGTTGGACCAAGTGAAGCAACCATGTGCCTTGCCATTGTTCACCAAAGTTGCCTCCTGGATGAAATCAGAAAAGTCCTCCATGTTTCCTGCATAAGTACCATCCCCTATCCTCTCTCGTAGGGCCGCCACCGCATTGAAATCTTCACTCACACACCAAGACCATCCAGAGGAGAGATTATGTCGAATCAAACCCACAACAGTCGCTTCTCCTTCTTGGACTAAGGACCATACACACCACTGAAGTCCGAGGAGAAGCCATCCTTGATGCTCCTTAAGTTCAAAGAGATGGCGTATCTGTTAACCTACCTGTCCTGCGGCACCTTCTCCAACTCGTATAGATTCTAGAGGATCATAATACCCCTGGACCTGTCCACCACCGGGGAGGCAACCCCCAAAGAAAGGCGGGCACCTCCCTTCTTCCTGAAACACCATCCCCCTCACACTTCATCTCCTGAATGCAAAGAATATCAATTTTGCACCTCCTGATCAACTCTCTCACCACCCCCTCTTCTCCACTCCACCTAATCCCCTCACATTGCATGAGACAATCCTCTTTGACAACTTGGGATGTCCCTCTCCTCCCCACCCTCTTCACCATCTTTACCCTCCCTCGTCTGAGACCTCTTGTAACATCTTGAATTTCAAAGTATAAAAATATATTAAATCCCACGATAACAAGAGGTCCAAGATAAATTTATTTATATTTATACGTATCAAGTTTTCCTTCATGAATCCATCAAATAAGTTCACTTCGTTGAAATGAGAGAATTAGACGATGCTCAGAAGTTAGACGATACTTAGGAAGAATAGATGATGGAGATTAGATAAAGTAATTAGAGTTAGACGATATTTTGTCTAAGTAGTGATATACGATAGAGTTAGACGATATTTCATCTAAGTGGGGGTGATAGACGATACGATGGGCTTAGACGATATTCTAAGTAACGATAGACGATAGGGTTAGATGATATTCCATCTAAGTGGGGGCGATAGACGATATAGTTAGACCACATTCCATCTAAGAGGCGATTGGCGATAGAGTTAGACGATATTCCGTCTAAGTGGGGGTGATAGACGATACAATGTGATTAGACAATATTCCATCTAAGTGGCGATAGACGATGGAGTTGGACGATATTCCGCTTAAATTGCAGGAAAAGATAGATGATGGCTATATAGATTAGACGAAAGACCTAGACGCTGGTTTAGAGGTAGACGATGGAAGATAGGCGATGCGCTGGGAGAAAACAGAAGGATTGAACGAAGAATAGTAAGCGGTTGGACGATGGGTTTAGACGGAAGGCTTGTCCAATATGGAAACCTAGATGATAGCAAGTAGACGATAGAAACATGTAATGAACTTGAGATTTTACTAGAAGTAGACGACGACTTAGATGATGTTTGGTTCTCAGCAAATGGATGTTGTACATGAACGAATGATCACTCAGACGACGGGTTAGACGATGAGGGATTTAACAATGAGACTTAGGCCGCGTTTGGTATCACTTTTTCAAATGGATTCCAATCATTGGAGGGTTTAAAGTGGGGAACATGGGGGAGACAAGTGCATTTAATGCACTTTTTCAAAATCCAATGCTCAAAATCTTCTCCTTGTATTCTAGAGAGAGATATACACAAAAGGTCACCTTTTCTCTCCCCATCAAAAGCTCATTTTGAGTTATTTTTGAAAAAAATAAGTGGATTCTCAATGATTAAGTGGGGTTCACATGTTTTCACAATCCTCACGTCAAAATATTTCTATTCTCACTCATCTTACCAAATGCAGCATTAGGTTTTAAAATCCGGGCTATGATTATAAACTATGCATACAATTGACAGTGTAAGATCTTCCAGAGATCTAGAGCATAGAGCCGAACCTCTGAAGATGTGATAGGGTGTAGCAGACTAGTTAGGGAGCTTTTGTCAGAACTAAATAGAATATCTATTTTTGTAGAGTCTTTTAGACAAAAGGGAAGGATAGTGGTCTGATAGGCGCATAGCGATGTAATAAAGATGGAAGAAAGTGGGTGACTAGTGTCTGGTATGTAGGGGGAAGGGATGTAGCAGATGGAGGGCTTAGTTCCATACGCTACATGGCACGACATTGGCTTGAGAGTGAGGACCTTATTTAGACCCTTCTTTCCCCACCTTTTTCACTTCTCGAACCCTTAACTCCGACTTCTTAGAGCTATTCTACACCTGGTAAGTCTCCTAATAATCTTCAAACTATCGTTTTAACCTCCGACTTTGGATTTCTTCACCATTATCTGAGACCAGATCTATATTCCCGCTATATCTTTCATTTCTAAGAAGGCTACTTGGATGGGCAGGATTGAAGGCCGGTGATTGCGAGATTCTCACTAAGGTAGGATTTCTAAGCACAAGTCATGTATGAAACCTTAAGCTTAGATTTACTCGATCTACGTTCTATGTTACCCAACTAAGTATTGATCTTATGCGAGAGATTATGATTAGACTACGACCATGTTTTGGTATTCTTGTGTTCTTTTGTACGTTTCACGATGATTCTCTGCGCAAGGTGAAATACGTAAGAGCTTGAACAAGTTAAAAATGTCCATGATTAAGGTTAGATCAATGCGCAAATGAAATAAGACAAACTAAGTTAATAACACATACGAGTCTACGTGTGAAGTCGCTTCAAGGGTTAAGGAACTGTGTATATAGGGCTTGACTCTACTGGGCATTATGTTTACCTCCGATTTCATGAAACTAGATCTGTCTGGACAGAAGGTCCAACCCACTGTCGTGATTGAACCAAGAATATGAATTCTAACACCTAGTTTGAGCTATGTTTTTTTCCATTGGAAATCCACTCGAATATATTAGAGGAAAGGGCTACCTAGGGAAGGGGCAACCCAGAGAAAAGGGCTACCCAGATCAGGTGTTTTGGAGGGGTAATGTGAGGTGGAGTTGCCCGGAAGGTCAAGTCGCTTGGAGGTGAAGCTGCCATTGCATGTTTTGCTGCACCTTTTAGCCTTGATATGTTATGATATATGTTCTGATTACTCTGGTTAACATGATGGAAATGTGGGTACGATCTCCATGTTATGTATATACTATGAAAGAATGCCGGCTATATGTATGTGTATGCAAGTATGCTGACCCACTAAAGTCACATGTTGGCCGTCCTGTCTGTTAAGAGAATATGTCAAATGTAATTTTTCAATCCATGTATCCGTAATGTGAAGATTTCTCCTATTGTTAAGTTTTTCACGTGCAAGTCCTTGCTACATGTTCACGATACATGCTTACGTTCACAATATCATGTTGCAAGTATAAGTTTCAGCTATGATATTCCTAGTTGCTATGTCTAAATTATATGTTTTCATCCTTGGCCTCAACAACTTTGGATGGTGGTATGGGACACCCTCATTGCTGTTCCACCTATGTCTACTCGATTAATCAGCTATGAGATCTACTAGTTATTGTTTTTGAATCACGTAGTTGCACTTAATTATATTGTACCACCTGATATGTAAAGTTAATTTTCATAAGCAGACTGCTACCGATTTTAAAGCATGAATGTATAAGCCTAGTTTTGGTGGGTGAATATAGTGGTGGTTTTAGGAGTCCTACTGAGTCGTCGTACTTCGTTGGTTCTTTGATCTGTTTTTAGGTGCTGGTTCGACGGAGGAATAGGTGATCAGAGGGTAGTGCTGCTAAAGTGTGGTCTTTGCAGATGTGCATCTAGATGTAGTGGAATGTTGTGCTATGAGCAATGCTATTTGAGGATGTTTTGAGTTGTAATTAGTTTTGGTCGTCTGTGTAGGCTCTTGTAGCACGACACTTCTGTATTAATTATGGATTATGGATGAGAAACGGTCTTTGTTTATTTCTCTTCATAATGTGTAGTTAAATATGGATGGTTTTATGTCGTGGATTGTCTATGGTCATGTTGCATAGGTGCTAATACTCTTAGCTACGTCTACGCACGTGCCACACTCTGTGTTTCCGCTTTAGCTAGGTGTAACACCTCTCCCCCACTCGATGCTCGCCGCCCATCTCTTGTTAATTTTGGAATAAGCCTCTCTCATGTCCTTCTCCGCGGCCGAGAAGGAGATCCTCACCTTGTTCGCCAGTAGATACTTTTTCAGGTACCTTCAACATCCCCCTCACTTCTTCTGACCTCAACCTAGTTCTACCTCTGAGAGCCTCACCACCAACATCCTCCTCCAGCAGCAGCTTTAGTCCGTCGATGAAGCCATCCTGGACGGAATCATCATTGGCTCCAACTTCCCCTTGCTCCCTGCTAGAGGCTGTAGGGACCGGGACCAGCATGAGAGAGGGCTGGCCCTCCGCAGGCAACTCCACTGCCTGAGCCCCCCCCCCCCCCTCGGGGACCTCCACGACAGCAGCTGCATCCCAGCATTCCCCACCGAGATGGTCCAGGGCATGGGATGAGTGAGAGATGACTTCCAGACTCTGGGGTAGGGGATCCGACTGAAAGAGACTTTCTAGGTCCTCCAAAGTTCTCCTGACAAGCTCTACCTCATACAGCAACGGAGTGGGGATCACCTGCTTCCCCTTCCCTGAGCCAACTCCAGCTTGGCCTGGCATCGACCAGTCCTCCCTCCACTGCAGGGCAAGGGGGGAGGATCTAGCCTAGTGGGGGGACCCATCGGCTGTCGAGGGGGAGAAAGCGGGCATCTGCAAGCTACCATGCACCATCGGAGAGGCCAGTGGCTGAGAACGCTGCGATACAGGGATCGGGCAGGGTGGATGACCCTTACCGAGTCCCGCCGAACCGGTACGCAACAGCGTATTGGGTGCAGGTAAGTGACGAGTTCCTAGGCTGGACCCGAACTCCCGACTCGCCCTTCTAACTGCAGCTGAACTGTCCGCCGAGCTGCCCGGCTCTCCACCACCCGACTGCTGACCCGGGCCAGACGAAACCCGATCTTCACAGCAAACCGACCCCCCATTCAAAACAGCCAGGCAGTTCAAATTTGAAAGCCCCGCGCAAGAGACGGCCAGCCGTATGTCTCCCAGCTCCGTCTGGCCACGGTGTTGCCCTAATGCATGCGGCGGTGGCCCCTGTAGCTCGTCCTTCACCCAAAACTAGAGGATGATGACGACTCCGGTGAGGTCTACAGTAGCTACCGCCGGAATAGCTCCAGAAGCAGCCACCTGCAGGGTTGCGACCACTGCCATTCTAGAGCCGACCGGAGTGAAGCCCATGGAGCCGCACTTGACTCTCCCAAAGCTCCTAACTAGGAAGCCCACCCCACCTTCATCACAGAGGTAGATGGCGATCCCCTCGATGATCACTCTGAAACGCCTTGCCGGCGGAATAGGGAAGGTGCCCCTCGACTGTGACCAACGTTGGAGTCGGAGGATGGTGCCACCCGCCACAAGGAGCCCGGCCTCTGCCATCCGCACCACAGCAGTTTCCTCCTGCCCCACCCAGGAAAGATGAGCCGGTCACTCGCGAGACCTCCCAATCTCCCCCAGCAACCTCTGCCTAAGCTCTGGAGCTTCCACCGACCCTCCCCGAAGAGAGACGCTGAGGCATCTGCTCAGCCACCCCAACTGGTCTTGCAAGAGTTCTGCCAGGAACTCCCCAACGCCAATCCAGCGCTTGCTCCCGGAACCTTTCAGAGACGGGGAGCCCCCGACGACTTCGGCGAAGGATCGACCAGGCCCTGGGACAACCTGCGCCGCCACCGAGCCTTGAGGCATATCCTTGCAGAACCACCGGCTGTGGCCCCTCCGACCACAGCCAAAGCACGTCCAGACCTCTGCAGCACCCCAGCCCCCCTGACCAACGAGAGCCCCTGCCGGAGGGAAGCTCTGGTGGGACCCCCCCAGACGGACCATGATACCCGAAATCCCAGAGTTTCTCACTCTAGGAAAAGTTAGAGAGAGAAACTAACTTGGCATCATCCATGTATTGGGTCACCTGACTTGCCTATTTGGCTGCATGGAGGAACTCAGAAAACGGCACATCTGAGAAAGATGTAAATATGGAGGAGTGTGGTGAGAGAGGGAGGGGGGATGCTTATTTTCCTCCCCTTTTGTTTTCTAGGGCTGTGGTTGTGCTGCTGCCTCCTCCTCCTTTTTGTTTTCCAGGGCCTCACTGCCTCTCATATGTCACCAATCCCATGCAACCCTGATCTAACACTGATTAGCACTTTCATGTCCACCCCTCTTGCAACCCGTAGGAAAAACCGAGGAACTTTGCTCATAAACTCACCTCCTGCAAGTTCTTGTGTTTGACTACCTGTCCCAAATCAGGTGGCTTGATAGCAATCCAATCATCTCTATTGCAGAATCCAAGTGGGATTTATATAGAGAGGTAAATGGTAGAAGTCTGCAACTCTACAAACAGCATCACCAGAGTTTCATTTTGGAAACCTGTTTTTCTTGCCCGATCCCTGGTGTGCATGTCACATTTTTTTTGATCTGGATGACATGTCTTTGAGTGTGACCATCAGTTTAGAGCAGTGTTTCTAGAGATGTTTGAAGTCAATTGACTAGTCTCACCGTCAAAATTCATATTGACACCCCGCGTCCTTTTGCAATCTTAGTTTTTTTACCACTAGGATTATTAACTAAATCATGTTCAATTCGTGTTTGTACTAAACTCTTCTGAGGAACAGATGTTTATCTTCAGGATTGTCTTACCCAGATTAGTTTTGCAGGTGGGTAGAAATGATGGCTCCTGTGTTCTCAAGAGCTGCTTGGCATTGTGCATGGTATATGATCCAGGTGCACGAGAGTTTCCTTTGTCCTGCTATTTAAACTATGGCTCTTTCTTTGCCGTCATGGTTATGCTAGTAAAATGAAATCCAAGATCCTCAAAGAAAATCTTTGTCTCCCATTCAGAATGATCTGATTTATGCATGGGGTCTGGACTTCAAACTTGGCTATTGTGCTCAGGTAATTCTTCAACCATATTTTACTTGCATTTTATGAAAACAAAATATTTAAATGCTCTCTTACAGGGTGAACGCACTGAAAAGGTTGGGGTTGTGGATGCTGAGTATATTGTTCATAAAGGTATCCCTTCGCTTGGTGGTTTGGATCTCTACAAGGTAAGAGATTAAATACTTGGTTATCAGAGTTATCTGTTATCTATATTAATTTATAAACACCTTGAGTCTATTAGTTTATGCCTCTTAACCTGATGGGACATAATATTATCGAAAACAAGTTCCAAGTGATTTGGCATTCCAGTGGGACTACATATTAGTGCACTCAAAACTTTGTCTGGTCCATGTGTGATACCACTATGTGCTTATGCTTGTACCTTGTGTTTTGCATTCCATGGTTCAGTGATTATCTCCTATCACTATGAGATGTCTATTTTGGTCAGGTATTGATTTTTTTTAAACATGTATAGTATGAGTATTATTGTATTCACTGTTGCTTGTTTGAGGTTTGTAATGTCAGTTGATCTTGGCTTTTTATATAGAAAAGGGAATGAATCTTGAAGTTACTAAAAATACTCCATTTGTGCCCCCTCCTTGAAGTGCACATTTATTAAAATTCTCAAGTTTTATTTATATTGTTCCCTATCCTTAACTTGATAAAATGCACCCAACACTGTCCTTTCTTAACTTCATCATTTCTTCTTCACGTGACTAGTCAGTGTATTCTGTTAAGATGACTTCCCCACCCTGCATGAAGAAAAAGGGAGAAGAAAATTTTACAGAGGTCTTAAATTAGGGATGGTGCCTCCCCGTTTTTCTGACAATATGTGGTTTGGCTGCCAGACTGAGCCTATCAGCTGTGGTGGACCTTTAGATCATCTTCCATATGACCCTTTGCTGTTCATATTGAATGGCTGGCTCCATCTTCAGAATCATAACAGAATCATTTGGTTGGCTCCTTCAGTGTCTCATTTGAATAGTTCCTTTTGCTGACGAGGTAGTTGGAATTGCTAGCAGATTATTCTATTTGTTTAACAAGCACATGCATATGTGCACACACATGGAGAGTGTTGCCTTTCTTTTTTTGAACTTGTCATGTTGCTCATAGCCATTCCAGAACAGTTTGCCAGATGAATTCAAATGACATCCTTGCTAACCAACTATCCAGAACATTTTGCCTGAGGAAGCATTGGAGTGGTTTGCTTGATATTGTGACCTGGGTGATGCAAATTTTCTATGCTGACCTACTAGACCTGTGTGGGACCTAGAGATCTTGTTCTTGCATTTGATTAGTCTTTTGTGTTGTCATGTTGTGCATTCTTATTCTAAAATACCCATGGCCATCTGTTTCAAAATGTTCGGCGACTTTTTCTACTTTTCCACAATTTCACATATCTTTTCCCGACTTCAGTTGTGATCTTAAATAATTGATAAGATGTTATAGACCTTAATTATGAAGAAGTACTTTTCTTTTGACTTGTGATAAGCACATTAAAGGGATGCTGGTGTATCATATAGTGAATGGTGACCCCGCAGATTCTCTGAGATTCAGCCCCCCTTTTTTTACCCTAGTTTCTTTTAGGTAAAAACTGATCTAAGGGTTAACTTGGTGTAACCCTTTCAAGTACAAGAGTGTTTCACTTCCAAAAAAGTACAAGAGTGTTGAATTCTGTTATCTGATTAATACAATTTGAATTTATTTAAATTGCAAAGGCATCTAGATATGATTCTCAATTAAAATTTTCTTCCAATTTGGGTATGCTGTAATGTTCTACCGGCCCTTCCTCGGTTACATAGCATTTTCTTCGTGGCCAAACTGACCAACATCTTTCTACTTGTAGGTATCATCTGGATCATCTTCTCGCAAAGATTATAGACTAAATGTAAGTAGTATTCAAAAGGGATTTATTTTTGACATGGGCTACTAGTAATACAGAAGCAGTTCCAGACTATCATCAGAATGAGTGGTTTTGTGTACTTTATTTTGATTAAAAAGTCATCACATATTGATGTTATTGTCGGGAGAGGGCAGCATTCTACATGGAGATTCTTAACATCAAGCAGTGGGAAATGCAATGGGACAGTAGCATGAGGATTCTTACATTCATAATGCAAAACTAGCCATAGTTGTCCTTACTTTACAATTTTTCTGCTTGTTCTTGCAGGTTAGATTACGTTCGTATGCTGAATTGGAGATTTTCAAAGAGAGATGGAAAAATGCTGTGGAGCAAGATGAGTGTTGGATAGATCCCTATTCGGAAAAGATCAAGTGAAAGGCAATACAGGATATACTTAACAGAAATTTATTAGGATGTCCCCTGTGCAATACGAGTGGAGTGCCGGGGGTGGGGGGCATACATGCAACAACCACCATTCATGACATGTTTCAGGTTGGTGATGGCGAAGTATCAAACTACAGAAGTCACTTTGAAGATGGAGTTGTGCCGTGCATTATCCATGGATCCATGTAATTAAATCATCAATTCTTTCGCAATAATCACTGCCCTTGGTCATATGTAGATTAGTTTGTCCAGTACAGCCTTGGGCTTTCTTATCAAGAATGTTCTTTACCAAATATAGAAAGTATAGCATTGTATATTTCTCAACCGCTCAAAGATAAATGATTCAGATTTCATGTGCTGTTTATGGATCATCTACAGTGCGAACTTCACATATTGCGTTGTAAATGCTTGGAGACTCTTGGAGGTTGAAAGAATCGTAACAAAATATTTTGACAGGCTGGACATTCTGTCAAATACCAAGCGTGGGATATGCCACGGACATCCCGAGCATTCCATCAAACGTCCAATGTGCATGGAATATGCACAGATAGGGTGAGCATTATAGCAAACACTTAGTTTGCATAAAGAATATATATGGGCATACCTCAAACTGGGTCAAGGAAAAATTTGACTTTGGTTCCTCTACCGCACCAGCAAACGGAAATAAGAGGGAGAGGATCAGTTATTTGCTCCTAGTGATTGCCGCGCTAGGCAAGAGGAGGCAGTCCCTTGGATTGCTGCTGCGCCAGGGAGAAAGGGGGGCTGCTGGTCATGGTTTGCCGTGCCGGTTGGATTAAGGATTGCTCGTAGTATTAAATGTTGGATAATTGACGTCCCTGGAGGACTCTATTTCACCCTTCGGCCTTTTGGATATGTTTGGTATCGAGATAAATTACGAGGAGAATAAGCGTAAATTATTCTGAGTTAATTTATTTATATTCTTATTCTCGTGTGTTTGGTATGCGAGAGGATAAGTATCTAATATCTCTATTACTCATCTGATAAAAAATAAGGGTTCGAATCTAATATCTCTACTACTCATCTGATAAAATAAGGGTCTAATCTAATATCTCTACTACTCATCTGATAAAAATAAGGATACGAACGAGAATAATTGTTAGAAATAAATTATTTTACTCTTTTTTATCCTAGGTTAAAAAATATAGTGTTATTCTTTGTTTGGTTGAGATTAAGATGACTTAAGATAAAATTTTTAATTTTTCAACTTATGATCCATAGTTAATTAGTAGTAATAATCATGATTACCACCAATGACGAACCTAATAAATTTTAATTGATAATCTTAGTTACTAATAATAGAAATATTTTTGAATTAATTTTTTATTAATCAGGATTAATGCTTTGAGATATTTTTCTTAATTTATAATAATAATTATAGCCAATGATACTATTGTTTTAAAATTATTCCCTTTTTCGTGATGATTAATTAACTAAGAAAAATGATTACTTTTTCTAGTTTATAATACTTGTTTTTAAAATTATTCCATAGTTAATCATGATTAATGCTTTAATAGGGGAGACTGCTGTCGGGGGGAATTTTTGGAGAGAGAAAAGTGGGGATGGGGAGTGGGGATATATAATGCATTCCAACATCTTGTTAGAATGAGTTATCCCCAAAGTTAATCCCATTTTGCAGGTTAATATGATTTCCTTTAACTCAGGATATCCCAACCTTTTTTCTGCATACCAAACAAAGAATAGGGTTGAAGTGAGAATAACCCTAACTTAACCCCATACCAAACATGCCCTAAAAGGCTCAAGAGAGACCAGTCAAGAGTCCTAATAGAACTCTTCTATATTTATTAAATATTATTTGAAATGCTCTCTCCCTCTGTGGACATATAAAATTACACGTCCATATGTCCTACTTAGGTCCCGTATCAGCGTCAAAGCTAAAGAGAGAATATCCGGGGAAACTGGCCATCCAGGGTTCCGGAGAGTACTACAGTCCGGCAGATCCTCACATTTGCACGGGCATATTAAATGACAAAGAAAACACAGGGTACCCTCCTGAATCTACACACTGTTGTGAGCTCACCCTCGGGTCCCTGACGGTGAAGAATGTCCCAAAGAAGTACACAGTCCTGAGTCCCTGAAGAAAGGCTCAATGCCTTTAAAGGCACATCCCTTGTGCCTCTGCCAACGGCACACTTAGTGTGCCCCTTCTAATGACACAACACTCAACATGCCCTTCAAACGGCACACCTTCAAGTGCCTTTCAACGGCACGCTCCCTGAGCCCGTCAACGGCACAATCCTCGTGCCCCCCCTGTTCCTCCAACACCTTGCAAGGCACACTCCTCATCCGGCACACTCTCACATCTCCCTGCCGGTACAACCCTGTCCATTTCTCCTGGCACACTCGTGCCTTCCTCTCTTCCTCCCTCCGGCACACTCTCTGTGCCTTTACCCGGCACAGTCTTGGCCACCCCTTTGCTCGGTATAGTCAAACCCGTGCTTGCCCGGTACACCCCCCAATCAAGCCTCCCCCGGCACACTACCATTGCATTGACTGGCACTCTAATCTGACCCACCCATGCTCTGACCTCAGCCCATGTGCTTCGACCTCTGTCCAGAGTTGCTCCGACCTCCCCTCATGCCTAGGCCTCAACTGCATCAACCTTAGGGTGGACTTGCACCGACCTCTCCTGGGTTGAACCAAGCATTGCACTGACCTCTCCTGTGCATGGCAGAACTTGCACCGACCTCACATGGCCCTAAACCAAACATTGCATCGACCTGTCCTAGACTGAACCAAACCTTGCACCGACCTCACTTGGCCCTAAACCAAACATTGCATCGACCTGTCCTAGACTGAACCAAACGTTGCACCGACCCCTGCTGGCCCAGACCAAACGTTGCATCGACCTCAAACCCACACATGCTCCGACCCTGAACCCTATACACAACCTGCACAGACCCTGAACCCTAGACACAACGTGTACAGACCCATCACTTACACAAACCGCGCACAGACCTTGCTCAAACCCTGCACAGACCTTGCACAAACCTCGTCCCTTGCCTGCATAGAACCTCCCAGCCACTACACCGACCTTGGCCTGGGCAAAACCTGCACCAACCCTGGCCTAACCAAAACATGCACTGACCCAGTTCAAACGTTGCATCGACCTAACCCCAACTCGCACTGACCCAAGTCTAAATCTGTACCGTCCTGGCCCAGCTTCCCCTCGGTGCACTCGATCACGCCATAGCCCGGCACACTCAGCCTCTTGGGTGGCTTCCATGAGTTCTTGGTATCGGTTCATCGATGATATTGGTTTACCGGTATCCGGATCTCCCAGGTCGTCACAGCATCGGTGCCTCACCCGGTGCACCCGATGGCGCCCCCGCCCGGCACACTCTTCAATCCTCACCCGGTGCACCCTCAGCTCGCCTCACCAGCGGTACACTCTCCCATACACCCCAGCCCGACACACTCTGCATTCAGAAGGGTCACATTAAAAGAAAGGGGGGTATTATAATAAAAAGGGAAATTTATATAATAATAATGATAAAAAAGGGACTTCAATCAAGAACAATAATAAATAATAATAATAATAAAGGGGAGGGGGTAATATAACAAAAAATAATAAATAGGAAGAGTTCATGATCCACGGGTGATAAAAGACAATCAACAAAGAAAGGATAATAGTAATAAATGAATGATAATAATAAATAGTAACAATAATCATGAATGAAACAGTACGGCCTTTGTCTCCCTCGGACCCCGGATCCGGGAATATCAATGATGCCTTTGAGGGCCGGACCTCACCCTCGGGAGTCACTCTTCCCGTCATGGTTATCGCCCGACCTCATTCTGGGCCAATATCTCAACGAAGTCCCCTCTTCCCATCGGGATCTGATCCCATCTTTGTATCAAAATTGCCATCTCTTGGCAGACATTTGCACAGATTTGTTCTTGTTACCATCTTGTTTTCCGTACGGATTTTTGTCCAAACATAGAATGGTCCACCAATGACCGACATGATCCGAGTGTTCATACCCCCGACATGGGTTTTCAGTATAGTTTGACTGCTCTTTCTTCCTGCTTTAATTAACAATTCTTTTGGCCGTAGAGCCCTTATTTCTGGCAATTAATCAAGGGTGTTCCCCTCTCCGAGGGGATATAAATGACGATGTGACCTTCATGGCACATCGGGTCTTGGTCCCGACACGAACCATACAATTGTCTGATCAGTCAGATCGAGCGCACTAAGGGCTTTCATGAAGTCCGAATAAATCATCACTTTGTGACTAGCACGCCCACGTACTTAAATAAACGATTAACATAAATGAGCAAATTTTAGTACGTCCACACCCTCTCTCTATTTCTTTGGGCCACAGAACCAACAAAAGAATTTGCCATGCGGCACTAGTAAATGCGCTACAGGACAAATCGAATCATACCAAGAGGATTTCAGTATGGTGGCAAACATGTAATATGATACCGGGTGGGGGAGACAAAGAGGCCAACGTTGTCCGATGGGGTGGCCGGTGTCGTTCAACGACGTGGTCGACGTAGTCAACATCCTTCGGCGGGTCGGGGAAGAGAGTGGAGGGCAGAAGAAAGGGTAGGGGGCGGCTAGGGCTAGTTGGGAAGAGAGAGATGGGGGTGGAGGGGAAGAGAGAGTTGGATATTTATAAAATGATCATGGAAATCCAATTTCTTATCATTTGAGACTTAAAAGAAAAACTTATTCTCGACACTCTATAACATGCTGACGTACCGTACCTTGTTACAACCAAGGTTTGCCGGATCGCTCGTCCGTCTCGACTTTTTACCGGGACGGGATGGTACAATACTGTCCCACTCCGTACCGTAAGGTGTGAAGAACCTTGATATATGTAGTCTATGTAAAACAATTCAAAAAAAATTGTAGGTTAGTTGGTTAGACAATTTTGCCTTTCATTGGGGTGTCTCATGATCGAATCTTGTGAAATGCCAATGGATTTTTAAGTTTTTTTGATTGAAAATCTAAAAAAAACATATGCAATTGGTGGGTTTTGAACTCAAACCACCACCGAACAAACAAAGATGTTTAACCAACTTACCTATAAAATATTTCATATTTAAAATAAAATATGAAATATATAAAGCGTCCCGGTTGCGTCCCACATACTAGCCTTCCCGGTATGTGACAGGGACGGTCCGGGACGGGCGATTCGGCCCGTCCCGGAACGATTTGACAAACCCTGGTTACAACATACCAAGCCATCACCGGCATGGCCGGTCAAAAATAACAAAATAAATAGAGAAAGAAGAAAATAGAAGAAAAGTAGTCCTAAAGTTCTCCTCTCATCCCCTTTGGGTCACTCTCTCTCTCTCTCTCTAGTATTCTCCCTCCCTCCTTCCTAATTAGTGGGGGATTTAATAAGATTTAATATTTTTTGGAGAGAGGAAAACAGAGGGAGAGAGTACTCTTAAATGAACCTGTCGCCCCTCTCCCTCTCTCCTCCATATCCTCTCCCATATTTTCTCTCTCCTATTTTGAGGAAGTTATTTCCCATTGAAAAATATAAAAAATGTAGAAAAAAGATATTAGTGTGGGGAGAGCCCATAGGCTCTCCTCCCACAACCTCTGGATCTCCCTCTCTCTCCCTTCTCTCTCTTATGCCCCCTCTATATCTCTCATTTTTAGGAGTCCTATTAAAAATGCAGAAAATATAGAAAAAGAAGAGCAGAGAGAGAAGATCATAGAGGGTCTCCTCCCACCACCTCCGGGTCTCTCCCTCTCTCTCCCTTCTCTCTCTTGCGCCCTCCCTCTCCATCTCCTATTTTTGAGGAGTCCCATTACAAAATACAAAAAATACAAAAAAATGGAGGGTAGAGAGATAAGAGCTTAGAGGCTATTCTCCCACCACCCGTCGGTCTCTCTCTCTTACCTTAAAATAAAAAAACACCCATTTTAGTGTGAGTTTTTCATGAAAGTAGCACACCTATCGGGTGGGATTTGTGAGAGCACTAATTTCTCTCTCATGAAAATTAGAAAAATAAGAAAATAGTCACTTGGGAGTGAGTTTCTATGGAAACTGTCCCCTCGATCTCTTGAGAACAATTTGGCAGGAACTACCATACAAACTTATTTTTCTTTGATTTTTATATAAAACCTCACTCTCCAATTGCACTGAGAATAGCCTGGCAGGGGTTGTACATGTGACTCCATTTTATCTGAGTTTTTGTGTAAAATACACTTGGAATCCATAAATAGCCCCATGGGGGGTCCCATTTAGGGAACAAAGAAGTCCATACAAGGTTACTTCTACGCTCTCTCTCCCCACTCAGTTTAGAGTCATGGCCTAATTTGACTAAGTCATACCCATGGTCTATGTGGTTCAGATCACTTGACCATTAAGCTCAATTGGCTCAGACTATTGAGTTCAAATGCTCAATTGGCTAAGACCATTGAGTCTAAAATATCCAATCAAGCCTAATGGGCTCGGACTATTAAGTCAAAATGTTCAATTGGCTCAGATCGTTGGGCCCAATTGTCCAATTGACTCATATCATTAGGTCCAATAAACCAATTAGGCCCAATTAGCTCAGAATATTGAGTTTAAAGGCCCAATGAGCCCAATTAGCTCGGACCACTGAGTCCATTATGTTCACTTGGCTCATCATAGGCCCAATGGGCACATACCATTGGGTCTGGACACCCAGTTAGGCCCAATTGGCAAGGACCATTGAGTCTAAAGGTCCAATTAGCCCAATTGGCATAGACCACCAAGTCCATTATGCCCAATTGGGCCATAATAGACCCAATTGACTGGACCGACAAGTCCATCAAGCCCAATTGGCCTAGGTTGTTTAGTCTACTTGGCCCAATTGGCCCAATTAGTCGAGTCGACTAAACTTTTCATATACTTGGTCGATCTGTCCCAATTTGATGTAATTTCTCTCCAGGAATATGAATAAAAGTTAATGTTTTATTCATGGGCCTTGATATATTTGTGAGGTTGTGTATGACGGTCTCATAGGTGAAATAATTGTTCATGTGCTCTAGCGCAACGGACACCCCGCTCCCCTGGGAGAGAGTGGGTGGTGGGTTTGAAACTCACGCTGGTGGTGGCGTGAGTTGTTGGCCTACCTGGGGCATTTGTGGGGGCACACGCATGTATCCGGTGTCTCCTGGTGCTGGGGAGGCGTTCTTTGGGCGCCCCGCCGGTTCGTTCCCCTTCCCTGTTATCCCTTCCCCATTATCCCCTCTCATCTTTGGCAGTTGTGCCATACGGTAAAAAAAAGGGTGAAATAACCAAAATACCTCCTTGACCTCAATAATAAAAATACCCCCAACACAAGAAAAATCCCTAAAAATCATGAAAATCTCCAAATATTGTAAAACTCCCAAAATATCTAAAATGCACCCTGAAATCGTAGAGAGATGTCTAGAATTATGAAAATACCCTCAAAACATAAAAATTCACAAAAACTCCTAAAAAATCTAAAAAATTAAAAAAATCACCCAGAATATCTAAAATACCCCTAAAACCACCCTAAAAATGGTTAAAATGATCAAAATACCCTTAATGGTCTAAAAATTCTCAAAAATCTTAGAAAAATCCCCCAAAATGTTAAATCTTTAAAATACCCATCCAAATCCTTAGAAAACCGTAAAATGACCAAACTACCCCTTGAACCTAAATCATCCAGAATCCCCAAAAACATACTCAGGGTTCTTTAACCCTCCAAAATCACTAAAACACACCTCAAACCCTAAAATGGTCCCTTAAACCTCCTAAACTTGTAAAGTGACCAAAATATAGCTATGACCCAACTGGCTTAAGACCAACTCAAATCAATCCAAAACCACCTAAAACACCTTTGAACCCATCATGGACTGACTGACAGATGTGCGTGCAGAGCTTAAGTGAGTGGTGCTTTTGTGTAATTATCGTTTGAATGTCATCTTATGAGCAGATAATCAAGGACATTAGGCTGTAACCAAATATAACCACCATATGTGATGTAATTTTCATGTTTTCACAGCAACATATATAGCTGATTCACATGGAAAGTAAACAGATGATTTTATGATAATTGCTTTTGTGATGCAAGAGAACTGGAGCATCTTTAGCATCCACATTTTGAAAGAAAAGAGAGAAATTTAACAAGTAAAGAGCACTGTGTTCAAAAATACAATATCCTTAGCTAAATTTTGATAGGGAACACAGATTTTTTTTTTTTGGGGGGGGGATTTGAACTGGATTTATAAGAATGTTCCCCAGTTGGATCTCCCATCAAGAAGAACACATAGACCTTTCACCTTTTGGCTTAATGTAGCAGTGCTGCCTTCAGCTGAGAAAAGCTGAGAATTACTTATGCTGTGCACAGAAAAAATGAAATTAGACTGTGCATGCTGGATGTTTTTGACATGCAAGAGGTGGTGTGAAGAATTTTTTTCTCCATAAAAAGAACGAAGCAGGTTTCAAACCCTGTCGATGATAGAGCAATGAAGACTCTTGCACAACGCTACTTATAGGCTGCATGCATGGGGATACAGATAAGAGAGACTTGTGCAATGTTATCAGAATCGAATCGGTGCCTGAACCGGTCAATGAGATAGTTCGGTTCGAACCGGTTAGACCGTTCAATAGAACCGATTTAAATCGTGACGTCATCATAATATTGATACATAGTCTGACATGATTTTATAGTCCGAGACAATAAGAAATAAGATATAATGATTAAAATAAAATAACATACATGTATAATTATTAGTCATGATTATGTAACTATACAAGTAAAAAAATAATAATAACATGGTTAAATAAATTGACTTTAAAATTTTGTAATATTCTATTAGTCATCACTATTCACAATTGACATGTATGTTCATATAAAATTAATTTAAATTTAAATATATTTAAAATAAAGTGATAAATAATAACAGATCAATAATAATAAGATAATTTGGTTCACATATAAATATCATTTTGAATATCTAAATATTTTTGTGTTTATTTTTTTCTATTTTAAAGGGTCAATTAAGTCGGACCGGACCGGTTGAACCGTGGTTCATTCGGTTTGTCTGATTTTTTAGCATCAGACCGGACCGGTCTTAATCAGACCGGTTCCTACACTGGTTCACGGTCGGACCGGTCCGACCGACCGGTCCGGACTGGTTTTAATAACACTGGACTTGCGTATATATTCTAGGATGTTTTTAGAGAACCAAGAATTATGAGAAATATTTTGTGAAGAGCGAAAAAAATCAGAAAAAATTATAACTTGTCAAAAAAGATCATCTATGTTTTGTTGAAATCCACAAAATCACGGTATTGAGATACACAGGTCCAGGGTCATATAAGCACATGAATCACAACCCATTAACCGATATGGGACTATTACCCAGATACTATGCCTAAATTCCAACACGTTTCTCGTATGACTCGCATGAATGCCCCATGCAAATGCAAACGCATAGTTTTATTGACAGGGGATTTTCCTATAAACCTTGGAAACACATAGTTTCACTCCATTCGAAATCATTTCCCCTGAATTTTCACTTTTGGAATTTTTTTTCATGATTTTTAATTTCTCTCTACCTCCGAACCCAATAACAACACTCCAATGAGACTCATGAAGATAAACAAACGAATGAAGATAATGATGACCCACTTAAGTTTCATGTGGGCTTCCACTTCCCATACGTTCCTTCGTTTTTGAAAATTTGGTACAAGGATACAGCACTACAGGTATCTAATTGCTTGTTCATGTGTAATTTGCCTATGTCTCAGAGGCCTTACACCGCACTTATGATATGGCTCAGAAAGATAATTGGTTGTGATTTCTCAGTATTTTACTCGAAAATATTTTCATGGAAGATGCTCACCTGCCTCCCTCAAAGACACATGCTAACCCTCACTGCACATGAACAAGTTTCTAAATTGGAGCTCCCATGATTCAGGTAAGGATGAGGCTGTTAGAGAATACTTGACTAGTTGTGCAACTATCCAAATGCAGTTAATGTTGGCAATAGAAGCCCAAAGGGGCTTCTAATAAACAAAATTTCTTGAAAGGCGTCTTTAATGTTGAAAATGTGGCATTTACTTAATGTGATCAGCTTTCATAGTAGTTTGCTCTTTGAACCAGAAAAAAAGAGGAGAAGAGACCTGCGCAGGAAGCCCCAAAAAGAGAGAGAGAGAGCAAAAGAAGGGAAAAGAGTCCATCGGACCCTTCCTTGTGCAAAAACAGGAGAGAGAGAAAGAGTCCTATAAGGAGACAAGAGAAAGAGGAGAGAATACATGAAATAGAGAAGGGAGACAAGAGTTCAGTACTCAATGAGGCCCAATTGACCTGAACCACTGAGTCCAAAGGCCCAATTAGCTCAATTGGCCCCACATAGACCCAATTGACTAGACCACCATGTCCATCAAGCCCAATTGGCCAAGATTGTAATGTCTGGTTGGCGCAATAAATCAAGGTGATCCGGCGGCTGATTGTGATTATACTTCAATCCAATCATATGCTGATCCGACAATCGATTGTGATTATACCTTAATCCAATGCCCCGATCATGATTTATATGACGATCCGATGGCAGATTGTGATTATACCTCAATCCAACGGTCCGATCAGATCACCGATTTTGATTGTTCGATTGTGATTATACCTCTTGATCATGATCATATGGCGATCTGAAGTCTGATGGTGATTGTACCCCAATCTAATGGTCCGGTCGTGATCATGTGGCCATCCGATGTTCCATTGCGATTATACCTCCCGATCATGATCATATGGCGATATGAAGTCTGATTATGATTGTACCCTTATCTAATGGTGCGATCATGATCATGCGGCCATCCGAAAGCCGATTGTGATTATACCTCAATTCAACGGTTTGATTGCCATTGTATACAAATCCAACGGTCTGATTGTCATTGTATACATACAAATCCAAGGACTTGATCATGATCATATGTCGATCCAATAGCTCGATCGTGATTATATGCTGATCTAATGACCGATCATGATTATATGCCCCGATCCAATAGCCTGATTATGATTATATGTCGATCCATTGGCCGATTGCGATCATATGCCAATCCAATGGCACGATCATGATCATATGCTGATCCGATGGTTGACCATGATCATATGTCGATCCAATGACCGAACGTGATCACATGCCAATCCAACAGCCTGATTGTGATCTTATGCCGATCCAATGGCTCGATCATGGTTAATTATATGTTAATCTGACTGCTCTGGTCATGATAAAATGTCGATCAAACAACTAATCATAACCACATGCCAATCCAATAGCTCGATCGTGGTTATATCTTAATTTGATAGTCTGATCGTGATCATACGACAATCTAACGACTGATTGTGATTAGACCTCAATCTAACGGTCCAACATCCAATAGATGATTGCGATTATACCTCAACCCAATAGTCTACTCGTGATCATTTGGTGATCTCATGGTCAATTGTTATTATATCTCAATTCAACGATCCGATTGTGACCGTATACAAATCCAACGGTCCATTTGTGATCGTATACAAATCCAATAGTTCGATCTTAATCATATTCTGATCCAACGGTCCAATCGTGATCATATACCAATCCAATGACCCGATTGTGATTATTTGTGGATCTAATAGTCGATCGCGATCATTTGTCGATCTAACAGCTCGATCATGATCATGTGCCGATCCAACGGTTGACTGTGATCATATGCCGATCCAAAGGCCCGATCGTGATCATATTCTGATCCAACGGCTTGCTTGATCGTGATTAAATGCTGATCCAATTGCTCGATCATGATTATATGTTGATCCAATGGCCAATTACGATCATATATATGCCGATCCAATAACTTGTTCGTGGTTGTATCTCAATCAGATGGTTCGATCGTGATCATACAATGATCTAACCACCGATCATGGTTATACTTTTATCCAACGAACCAATTGTGATCATTGGTGATTTGACAGTCGATCATGATTATGCCTTGATCCAATGGAATGATTACAATCAATGTTATCAGAATCGAACCGGTGCCTGAACCGGTCAAGGAGCTGGTTCGGTTCAAATCGGTTGGACCGTTCAATCTAACCGGTTTGAACTGTGACATCATCATAATATTGATACATAGTTCGACCCGATTTTATAACCCAAGACAATAAGAAATAAGGTATAATGATAAAAATAAAAAAATATACATCTATAATTATTAGTCATGATTATGTAACTATACAAGTAAATAATAATAATAATAACATGGTAAAATAAACTGACCTTAAAATTTGTAATATTCCATTGGTCTTCACTCTTCACAATTGACATGTACGCTCATTTAAACTTTTAAACTTTAAATATATTTAAAATAAAATAATAAATAATAACAAGATAATTTTGTTCACACATAATATCATTTTGAATATATAAATATTTTTACATTTTTTTATTTTAAAGGGTGAATAGGGTCGGACCGGTTCACCGGTCGAATCGCGGTTCGTCCAATTTTTTAACATTAGACCGGACCGGCCTTAATCGAACCGGTTCCTGGACCAGTTCACGGTGTGACCGGTCGGTTCGGTTCGATTCTGATAACACTGATTACAATCATATTGGCGATTCGACGATCGATTGTGATTGTACCTTAATCTAATGGGTCGATTGTGATCATATGGCGACCTGACGCTTGATCGTGAGTGTACCTCTATCCAACAGACTAATTGTGATCATATTGGCCAGTTGATGGCCAATTATGATTATACCTCAATCTGATGGGCCGATCGTGATGATATGGCGATCTGTTAATCGATCATGATTATACTTCAATCCAATGGATCGATCGTGATCATATTGGCGATCTGATGGTCGATCATGGTCATATGTCAATGCAACATCCCGATCATAATCATATTGGTGATCCGACGGTTGATTGTGATTATATGTCAATCTAACGGTCTGATCGTGACCATATTCAAACCCCACAGTCCGATCGTGATTGAATACAAATCCAATCCTTTTATCGTGACTGGATGCAAATTCAATGGTCCAATCATGACTTGATACAAATCTAATAGTCTGATTCTGATTGGATACAGATTCAATTATGGTCCAATCATGACTAAATATAAATCCAATAGCCCGATCGTGACTGAATACATATCCAATATTTGGTCATGACCAGATATAAATCCAATGGTCTGATCATGACTAGATACAAATCCAACAGTCTGATCGTGACTTGATACGAATCCAATGACCCGATCGTGGATAGATATAAAGTCAACGTTTTGATCATAATCAGATTCAAATCCAACAGTATGATCGTAATCAGATACAAATCCAACCATATGATTGTGATTGTACCCCAACTCGATGATCCAACTAGGACAATTGGAACAAGGATGATAAATCAAATGATCTGATTGCATAATCAAGACCTAATGCATGAGTCTTATTAGACTAACTGTGACGACCCAGATTTCGGATACCATATATATCCAATAGGACTATCGAATACACCTGATATCACTTGGAACCCGCGAAGCCTCCCAAGAGCGGTAAAACTCCGAAGGGATGAAAGGATTGTCGTGTAGTACATTGAAGCTACAGAGATATAACAGTAAGTAATTAAATTTCATTAGATTGGTTTGCTAAAGTAGCAGAAATAAAATTACTTTTTAATTAACAGTTTAAAATTTATAATTATACCAGAGTCCAGTCCGAAGGGAAGACAAGCAGTCTAATAGTACAATCAACAGAAAGGAAAGACGTACCAAGAAAGTCGGGGGAAGCTCGACTAAGGTACCAGCTGGCAGCTACGGACATGCCACACCAGGAACCGCGGAAGCAGAACGAACACTACCCACCTGAAAAGTAGAGGTGAGCTTCGTGTCACTGGCTCAGTAGGGGTCACGCGGATCTCCACTGAAAAATACGTAGTAACACGGAACGGCAAAACAACAGGAGAAACAGCATGTGTAGTAAAGCGGGAAAACTACTCTACAAAGCTGTAAAGCTATGCTAGAAAGTCGTAAAAAAAAAGACGGGGAGCAGGAGTAGGGAACAAGCTAGAGAGGAGGGGGAAGAAAACCGTACCAGACAAACGGTTACCGAACTAACTTCGGCACCTCAAACTATGCCAAGCAGCAACAAGAAGGCGACTCTGAGTTGACGAAGTCAGGAATTGCCCATCTTTCGACGCTGGAAAAGACCTCTAAGACAATAAAGAAACCTAGGAAAAACCTAGACAGTCGCAGACATAGATGACACGACTAGAACGTCGTGCACATGGCCCCACACATGACTAGAACGTCATGCATACGACAGGACACTGACCTCCAGTACGGCCACGAGAGGGCAAACCCGGAAGGTCACGACGCACAAGAAATGCGGAGAGTCACGTGCCACGTGACTGGCATGCCCCACACTAGAAGAACGGCCAGATGCGTCCACTGACCTCTTATACTGTGCCACAAGTGTCTCACCTACGGTACCGCTAAAGTCTCGGCAGAGTCGCATACATGCGCTGAACAACACAGGAACTACAGTAACGAGTGACTAGTCAGGGTTACGCCCGTCGACGTAAGTCCAAAACCCCTGACCACGTGTGCACACACTGGCCCACTGCCTAAGTTAGGCCTCTAGCTAGCATTCCCCCACCGAAGGACGCTACGGTTGGATCGGGAGCCCACGGAACTAGCTTAAGAACCATAAATCGGGAAAGTGCCCCGCTACAGGAGCCGTCACAGAGAAACGTGACGTAAGGCTACGACTAGTGAAGGCTCACAAGACACGGAGACTCAAAACACGAGTGCTAAAGTACAGGCAGGCAAGAATGCCCTACGACACGTACTTCGGAGCACCAATGGTAGCACAGCCACTGCCGACCGACTCAGGACAAGGCAACTAGACCTACTCACGTAACGATCCTTGAGTCTCACGACTCGGAGGTAAGATCGTCACAAACAGTGGAACAAGCAGCCAATCGGTCTAATCCTAAGCCAAAGAAAATGACACGATCAGAGGAAACGACACGCGGAGGCCTGAGGGAACACCGGGGACCCTCAATAGACCTGGACACGTAGACCAAGGTAGGATGATACCTCGAGGAATCCAGAACCATGTCTTAAACTGGACAGAACTGTCGAGACACACAAGACTTCATGTCAACCACTGGGTGACCCCGGGTTGATCAGAACCAGACAATGACAAGTAAGAAGACTCCTGGCTGCCTTATAGCGTAGTCTTAGCCCTCATAGGATGTCAGAAGACACCCACGGGAAAGCGAGCAGACCACAAGGATAAGCCAAGACGAACGAAAAATCGGAACGATGGACGACGACACTGGCAGTCCTAGATCAAGTCGTTAGGGAAACCGTGGCAGTCAAGGAGTAGACCGCACACAGTCCACCTTAAACCGACCAATCCAGAGAACCACCGACAGACAGGCACCACCCTAAGCACATACCTAAGACAAACGGACTCGAGAGGATGGGCGGTCACAAGAAGGCTGCACAAGCCCCTGAAACCAGCGAGGATAAACAGTCCTGGCCTGGCCGTTCATAGGATGAACGGGCCCTGGTTCGACCGTCCAACCGTGACGGCGAGCAAACCAAGGGGTTGGCCCAATCTTGGCCTTCCCACGCCCCATTCGTGCCAAAATGAAGGGGATACAGCCATGGACACGCATACAATCACAAGGACTCCAATCGGAGTCAAAACAGTGCACGGATCGCAAGAAACGGGTGATTCTAACGAAATCACCCAAAAAGGACAACCGGACTTCCCGAAGCCCCCCACGGTCAAACGAGACAGCCAAACGAGATGAAATTAGCGACTATGGAACACTGACGTTCCAGGGAGTCCATTGACAGTAACTGATCCAGAAACCATCAACATTTTTCGGTGAAGCCTACGAAACCCACGAAAAACGAGCCCGATCTCGCTCGTTCGAGCTTCAAACGACGTGCAGGGATAGGAAAAACGTAGAGGACGAGTGGGTGATCCATCTCTCTACCTCCACCGAAGAAATCGCATGCTGAAGCGACTAAACCACGCCGAAAACCGCCAGGAACATGAACATCACCTTTCTTAGAATCCACCGAGGGATCGCGCCCGCCACGCTCAAACCGTCGCCCCATCCTGCGTCCCGATCACTCCATCGCGTCCTCGCCTCGGCCAGCTCCGCAACGGTGTCCACCCTGCGCCGAGAGACCCTGAAATGAGAGAGAACGAAGAGAGATGGTGAACGGTTGAAAATGAGGCATCCGAAAGACCTAATAAAGATCCAATAGAGATCCAGGGCATTACATCCTCCCCTCCTTTAAGAAATTTCATCCTCAAAATTTAAAGACTAATAAAGGAAAAGCAGGGAAGAACAACCCGACAACACAACTACAAAATGACACGAACCACGAGAAATAACGGTAAGGCGACAGCACCAGACCACGGACATCTGATCGAGTCGCAAGCTAACTCTACCAGGGAAGAGAGTATAGCAAAGTGATCCGACATGAGTTGGTCCACAAAGTGCTAATGATAGACATATAAAATCATAGAGAAACAACACTTACAAAAACAATAACAACGACAGCACTCGCAGGATTCCACCTCCGTACAGGACACAGAACCACAGAACACAACTGCAAGCTGGGTCACATCAAGGCACAACAGCAACTGATCACACAACGACAGGGGACGAGTCATGCATCGAGCAGCTCACCAAGAAAAGACCCACGATAGCAATAAACGAGAATCACGAAACCTAACGCCAGCTGAAGACTGTACTGGACTTAAGGACTCTGGAGACTATATATCTCGAATTCCCATGTACTTTACACAACAACGCTCTGATACTGTGACGACCCGAGAATCCGGTTACCGGGAAGGCCCGATAACCCGAGACTCGAACCGCCGCCCACGAGCCGAGAGGGCTTGAAAGGGATAAAAGGAGTGTGGAGGTACAAAGAAATAGGAAATAAGGCAGGAGAATTCAACAATTAACAGAATTAAATGAACAACTACAACAGAGTCCAGTCCAACAGAAAGTACAGTCTAAAACAGTAAAACGTACCACCTGCCAAGTGAACACTCGGCCCGGCAAGTTGGCAACTGAGAACCTCCGCACAGCACCCTCGAACCTCGAGGCAGAACCGCCGCACCTACAAAGCAGGGGTGAGCCTCCTATCACTGGCCCAGTAGGGATCCCGCGGAACCCCAACTGAGAAACAACGGCGGCACAAAAGCAGTAACTACAAAAGCAGGAAAGTAACGACGGTGGCCGGCAAAACCTCGGCTCTACAGCTACTCCTACTGTACCAGAAAACATGACCTAGTCTCCCGTCGGGGGACAACCAAGCCACGCACCCGACCACCCGATTCCACGATCGGGGACCACCAGACACGAACCGCCCTAGCCACGCTACTAGGAAAAACGTCACGATACCTCCGTAACGGAGGCCTGCCCTCAAAAGGGCCCAAGCCAAAACCACACGGTCAGGGAACATGGTCACGACCTCACCGTCGTGAACACAACGCTATCTGGGGAAAGGTCCTCAGTGACGCTCACCGGCAACCCCAGACCTCGACTCTGGGAATGCTCCCGAAACCACTCACGAAGTCCCGTCTCACGGACGGAAACGGAACCCGGTACACGACAACACACGTCACGTGATAGGAGCACCACCCACTAGAAGAACGACCGGATGCGTCCCCTGACGTCTTACACCGCGTCACCAGTGTCTAGCTACTACGCCCCAGGCGGAGACTCAGACACACACAGTAACCAGTACCACAGAACAAGGACTAGTTGGGGTCGCGCCTGCCGGCGTCGTCCGACGCCCCCAACCTCGTGTGCACACTCAGACCATACGCCCTAGGCCTATCCTCTAGCTGGTAATTCCCCCTAAGCCAGGACTCGGCTATACGCGGGGGCCCTACGGTAACCAGCCAAGTCACTGTCTCTCTCGGGTCAGCCGCTCCACCACTCCCAGGTGGGTCAGCACACGTGTGCCGTAAGAAGGCTACGACTAGTGGACGTGTCACAGAACGTGGACACAGGAGACCACGCACGCACCCATTGTGAGTATCGCGAAGTAACAGGTGGCACGACGCCACCAGACTCTAGATGGTCCACTAGACCTGCTAAACTCAACGGTCTTTGAGTCACAAGACTCGGAGTCGAGACCGTTGCACATGACAGCACTAAGCCGTCAATCTGGCCTAATCCCTAGGTCCAAAACCACAATGGGATAACTCACAAGGCAGTTCACAACTGCCGAGACCCATCCCTCGAGGAGGGAACTTAAGAAACCTCCAGCCCCAGGCTGGGAGACTGGACTCACCGTCCAAGGCCACACGCTTGGCCCTCTCGGAAGCCACCTTCCAGAGAAGCAACGACTTGCGGGGAAACCTCACCGCACTCACACCGATACACGGCGACTCGATCTAGCAAGAACACGGAAGCCCGGAACACCTGGGGTCACCCGGACCCACCAAGCCCACTGGCACGCTTATCGAGATAACACTGTACCTCCAGACACCCCAAAAATACGGTAACGAAACCCACGGGGTGCTCGGGACACTCACGAGGCCAAAGGTCGACCACTGGGTCCCAACCGGGTCGACCGGAGACCAACACAACACAATCGGAACGCTAGAAGGTCACCCGGACCCTTAAACAGAAGGGCACGCTAATCGAGGTAAATGGAACCTCCGAACACCCAAAGACACGGTCACGGAACTCCACGGAGTGTCCGGGACACACACGGCCCAAGGGGAGCACAATCAACCATAGACTACCCGCCCCGGGCAGCCCGGCAGGCCACCCCAAGAACGCGCTACACGTGCATAGCGCGTTCAGGCAGAACGCGCAATACATACCTAGCGCGTTCAACAAGAACGCGCTATAGGTCCATAGCGCGACCAGACCAGGTCGCGCTATGATCTTATAGCGTGACAACACAGAACGAGCTGGAACCCTAAAGTGCGACAAGAACCGCCTTACTGTTCATCTTCTCCGATGAACACACCCCATCAGGGCGGCGTGACCCTCAAGAATGCACTAGCTGAGACTAGCGCGTTCTCAGTCCGCACCCGAAAACGGTGAAAACGGCAGAAAAACCCATTCCACGCCCCGTTCACCCCCAGGTGAAGGGGAAACAAAAGGGGAAACCTTCCCCAAGCCCCTAGGCATGCATCTAAACCCCTAGATCGGCCAGAAACACCGTAAAACGGGAGATCCGGCTCACACCCCAAAAACATACATTTTCCCCAAAACGCCCAAACAAGCCTGCTCGGCTCACCACGGACTACAAAACTCACGGGAAATGAAGTACGCGGATTGAGGGTCCATCTCCCTACCTCCACCGAAGATTCGACGCGCCTTGGATGCCGATCCACGAAGAAAATGCCATTGAAGCCTCGCCGTTCCACGAACCCACGGCCGAGCTTCACCCCGCCTCCACCGCCTCGATCCTCATCCATCCTCACCCGTACCTCACCCGCGCCATCCCCGCCTCGCCCACGCTCCACCCCGTCGGCCGTTGGAGAGAGAGGGAGAGAGGAGAGAGCGTGAGAAGAGAGAGGGAGAGAAGAGAGAAATGGGTTATAGATATAGGAAAATCCGAAAATTCCAGAAAATACCAAAAATAGGAAAATCACGTTTCCGCGATCCTCGGAACGCACCGATCGCAACGGTATCACACTCGCTTAAGCGAACGGCCCGGTTCACCCGCAACGAGGTTCCGAAGGAATTACCGAAACACACACCGGGAATCGAAAAACACACGCGGAAAAACCGCGGAACGCTTCCGGGCCTCCTAAACAACTCCGGATCGCGCCGATCCGAACACAAAAGATGTCCGAAGCAAAATTGTACACAACGGAGCCGGAAACTCCGAGAAACTAGATCCTGGACCCATGAACAAGGATCCGAAAAAATCCAAGGCATCACAGATACCAACTGTGACGACCCGGATTCCGGATACTAGATATACCCGATAGGACTATCGAATACACCTGATACCACTTGGAACCCGCGAAGCCTCCCAAGAGCGGTAAAGCTCCGAAGGGATGAAAGGATTGTCGTGTAGTACATTGAAGCCACAGAGATATAACCGTAAGTAATTAAATTTCATTAGATCGGTTTGCTAAAGTAGCAGAAATAAAATTACTTTTTAATTAACAGTTTAAGATTTGCAATTATACCAGAGTCCAGTCCAAAGGAAAGACAAGCAGTCTAATAGTACAGTCAACAGAAAGGAAAGACGTACCAAGAAAGTCGGGGGAAGGCCGACTAAGGTACCAGCTGGCAGCTACGGACACGCCACACCAGGAACTGCGGAAGCAGAATGAACACTACCCACCTGAAAAGTAGGGGTGAGTCTCGTGTCACTGGCTCAGTAGGGGTCACGCGGATCCCCACTGAAAAACACGCAGTAACACAGAACGGCAAAATAACATGAGAAACAGCAGGTGTAGTAAAGCGGGAAAACTACGCTACAAAGCTGTAAAGCTATGCTAGAAAGTCGTAAAAGAAAAGACGGGGAGCAGGAGTAGGGAACAAGCTAGAGAGGAGGGGGGAGGAAACCGTTCCAGACAAACGGCTACCAAACTAACATTGGCATCCCAAACTACTCCAAGCAGCAACAGGAAGGCAACTCTGAGTTGACGAAGTCAAGAATTTCCCATCTGTCAACGCTGGAAAAGACCTGTAAGACAAAAAAGAAACCTAGGAAAAACCTAGACAGACACAGACATAGACGACATGACTAGAAAGTCGTGCACACTGCTGTGAGCAACGTCACGCGGATGGAATATAATGATGATGATGATGATGATGCGCCCGCAGGGAGGGGCGAAAGCGGAGCACGCGAGGGGCTCGTTTATGCTGCAACACAGAAAGAAGAAGAGAGGAGAGAAGAGAGGCCACCACGGGAGATTACTCCGGCGGGGAGTGCGGGACATATGCAATATAACAAAATATGGGAGTTAAACAGCCATAGCGGGAAGTGACTCGCCGCGGCCTCGGGGGGACGGGAATGGTGCAGAAATCAAATAGCAAGAATTGAACCGGTCATTGCGGGAAGTGACTCGCCGCAGCCTCGAGAGTATAGCAGATATAGAAGCAATTCAAGATATACAAAAGAAAGGATAGAATTCAAACGGCAATTGCAGGAAGTTACTCGCCGCGGCCTCGAGAATATGAGCAGATAAGAATATAACATAATATAGAGAAAATATAAAGAACGGGAATTTAAACGGCCATTGGGGAAGTGACTCGCCGCGGCCTCGAGAATATGAGCAGATAAGAATATAACAGAATATAAAGAGAATATAAAGAACGAAAATTTAAACGGCCATTGGAGAAGTGACTCGCCGCGGCCTCGAGGATATAAGCAGATGAGAATATGACAAGATATAAATGACGGAATTTAAACGGCCATTGCAGGAAGTAACGCGCCGCGGCCTCGAGAGTATGATGTGATCGCGAGGGGCCAAAGACCCCAAAATAAGAAAATGATCGCGCCTACCTCACTAGCAGGAAGTGGCGGGTTGTTTCTTCCTCCCCCTTCGGCCGACCGACGGAGATGGCTTTCTTTAGTTAGCCTTGCAAAACAACAGACAGTAAATAAACGGAATTAGAAAATGGCAGTGTAGTATCAATCCCTTGCAATGAAAGTGATAAAATCGTAGCAGGACACACACCTGGTTGGTGTGGTTTTAAACCCCTCTCGGACACGAGTAGGAGGGAAATGCAATGATGAATGGAGTTATGCAAAAGTATAAGATACTCTTATGAAGGGAGACGAAGAATGGAGGATGATGAATGCAAAAGAACTACGAAGAAAAGGAGAGAGTTGGCTTATTGGATGTGCCGATGGCGAGATCCGGCGGAGCTTCGGCAGCGTAGGGACGACGTGGAAGCACAGTAGACGAAGGCGGCCTTCCTCCTGTGAGCACGGGCACCCGGGAAGCCGGCGGAACCTCCTCCTGAAAAGAACCTACGGGTTAGAAAAGGATCCGGCAGCCTCTGGGTTCCAGCAGCCTGTCGGACCTCTCAAAAGCTCTCCCTCGGACTGAGGGGGGGGGGTCTTCTATTTATAGAGCTCCGAGGATGGAGGCGTCCAGGGGCCTGGACGCCTCCACTGAGGCAAAAGGAATATTTTATTATTTTTATTTTTTTATTCTGAATATTTTCAAGAAGGCGTCCAGGCAACTAGACGCGTTCATAACAGCCCACCGCAACCCCGCCGAAAGCCGCACGCGGTTTGGTACAACGCGTGATTTTGATGGGCGCCCGTGACTCACGAATGGGCGCGTCTAGTTGGGAAGACTTCTTCATACTCTTGGATTTTTGCACAACGTCAAATCGAGCGGCGGTTCGGTTTGTCCGGATGTTGGAGATTGAAGGCGTCCAGGCACCTGGACGCCTCAAAGTTTTTGGATTTTTCTGAAACGATAGACCCATCGGCGGCTCGGGGGCGCCCGTGAGTCGGATAATGAAGGCGTCCAGGCATCTGGACGCCTCAATAGGAGGCGTCCAGTCCCATGGATGCCTTAAACAATTATACTTTTTATTTATTATTTTTTATTATTTTTATTATTTTTATTTTTATGAAGGCGTCCAGGCCCTAGGACGCCTTCAATAAAATATTTTATTATATTTTTTAAGTATTTTATGCCTAATGAAGGCGTCCAGGCAACTGGACGCCTTCAAAAAAGGACCTTTGGAACTCCCGAAAAGCCGTCGACAGCCGTCCGTCAGACATCCTTCTAGTTCCGGAAACTTCTGATGCGTCCGGTTGGCGATGATGTCGTCCGTATGCTTTATGATTTCCACGACGAGGCGGTTTCCGGATGCTGTAGGGGTGTTACGTTACCTACTCAAAAGGTGAAAGAAGACTCAAGAATAGGAAGCACTCAAGCGATTCAGAATGCGAAAGTCACTGCGGGGCGTCATATAGTAATATGAGATCTTCTCAAGGTGATATCAGGAATAGCGTGTCTACAGCTGTCCCGCCTTGGCGTCTGCTTTGCAAGGGAGTGACAAGTAATGGAACAGTATGGAGTGGGTGAAATGGAGTGGGAATGGACTGAAAAGTTGATGCCAAGGTGCGATGGGACACGCTTTTGACATTACTGTTTGAAATTTTTCCTGTAGTTTCGCTAAGGTGACCTTGAAGAAGGTCTTCCGAATTTGACAATTGCTTGGACAGAGATCAAACAAGGGAAGGGTAGATGTGTGCTGAGGCACGAAAATAAAGGAGACCAACTTCTTGGTGTGGAAGTACATGGGTCGTAAACCTGTAGGTTTCACCTTTGGGGAGCGGTTACCAGCCAATGTGGAAGTGTTGCGACCAAGGTAGGTCAAACAAGGTAAAAAGTAAAGGAGTATCTGAGGGTCTATCCAAACAAGGGTCTCCTTTGGAAGAGCAGCGTAGGGCCGTCTCAAGGAAATTCAATATTTCATTCGGAATGGAATATCTCATTTTGTAAGAATTGAAGCACATCGGCTTTCACAACCAAATCACTTTGAATGATCTTCCGTAATAAACTCAAAGTCATACATGAATGCATGCTGGGTTTAAAGAAAATTTAAAACAAACTAAAATAGAAAATAGCCAAGGATAATATTGTCAACTTGTTAAGAACGGGTCAGGATACCGATCCGGTGAGCTGATACTGAGCCGGGGCCCGTTTATCCACGCACCGACTCACCGAACGGAACCGTCGTCCCCACGCTATCACAAATTAACGGCCTATCCGTACAACCCAAATTCTTCTGGAATCATCACTGTTTTTGTTGAAGGGGAACTCAAATCCCAGATTCGTTCGGGTCGCAAGGTCCTTGACATGTTCTAATAGCGTAGGTATCATTTAATATAATGCATGACATGGTGGGACCAATTACCGAAAGGTGGGACAGGAGATGGGACAAAGACGTCCGTTAGTAAAACCCGCACAGATCAACATAGATTAATAACATCAGAAAGCAACAGAATCACAAAAGAATCGCACCACAGTACAAGGGAGATCCAGACAAAACCTCGACGACTGACCACTGATGTGACATGTTTCGTCCTGTAGTGCCTCTCCTTTCCTATAAGTATCCTCCTTAGGCTAGTTCAGCTAAATGCATCAAGGAGAGCTTTGAAAGCTCAAGAAGAGGAGGAGAGGAGAATCTAGGGATTTCCAGGATGGAAGGAGAGTCTTCCCACCCTGTGAAGAGGAGCATGCCTAGCGGTGAGATCAGGCGACTTTCCGACCTTGAAGGTCATCTGAGTGGGATGATCCAGTCGCATATGGTAAGCTGATACATTTCAAATTCTCCGCGCGAACTCTTTTTTCACTTCTTTTCCTTACTTATCCTTCTTCTTCTTTCTAGCCGTATCCACTCTTCCCAGGCCCGAGGAAGTTCTCCAAACTGCCGTGGCTTTCGAAGCTAACTTCCAACATCTCCATTGGCATGAGGGCCATACTCACGAGGTGGCATCTTCAGGGACTCCTTATTCATGCTAAGCACTACGAGAGGATTCGCATGGACTGGGCTGCTATGGGCGCATTGGTGGAGATTTGGCATCCCCAGACCCACACTTTCATCTTTCCGACCTTCGAGGCGACCATCCTTCTCGAGGAGGTGGAACTTCTGCTCGGACTGAAGAAATTCAAGAGCGACGGGAAGATAAAGGCTATGCGGATGCTGACAAGGGTGACTTCCGAGAGTGTCCTCGGAAGCTTCATGCCACCTGGTGCTGCTAGAAAGGTCCGGACTCAAAAGGGAATTGATCTGCAAAAGCTCGCAGAATGGGTCATGGATGCCCTGAGAGGGTCGCCAGACGATAACCACTTGGAAGGAATCATGAAAGGGTTCACCATTTGTCTGGCGGGTGCTCTCTTATTCCCTTACACCGACAACATAGTGGAAGAAGACCAATTGAGTGCCATCTACAGGATTTGGAGTGGAAAGAGGGTGGGACCCGCCGTCCTCGCCTACCTTTATAGTGGCCTTACTGCCTCGAGCATGGGTAAGCCTCCTTTCGGTTGCGCACTTGTTCTGAATTGCTGGATTGATTTGCACTTCAAATTTGACCACCGTGAGGGGATGCCGACTGCTTCGAAGCTCTTCCAACAAAGCCCCCTTCATCACATAGCCGATGTGTTAGGCTTCGGTGGTACCATAGCGAACCGTGTTCCGTGGCTGAGGAAACGTGAAGACTGGCGGTCTCACTTCAGAACCATGACACAAAGCTTCTTCACTTGTGCACCGGCATGTCTACTCTCGCTTGAACTCCTCATGAGGTCTTCTCCCGGAGCTGAACTCCAACTGATCGGCGCGACTGAGTTTGTTCTTTACAACGCGCATCGGTGCTGCCTCCAGATTGGCATTCCGCGCCACTCGTTCCCACTGTTGACCGGCATCGTCCCTTTGAAGAAGAGGGAGTTGGGCGCGGAAGTGGATGCGAAGGAAGCGAAGGCCATTAAAGCACCCTGGAAGACAAGTGTTGCGGGAAAGGCATTAGCGCATGTATGGGAAGAATACGAGCTGTGGAGGGCTTATGTAACCGAACTGGGGAAGTTAAGGCTTAAAGAGCCTAAGCCCCTGATGTAGCTCACTTTACTTTTTGATGGAATAAAATCTGGCATTTGACATTTTGGACTATTGTTCCCCTTTGTTATCATTTTATTATTTTTATTTTTTCTTATTTATTCATATTATGATCATATATATATATACATTTTTTTAAAGGGGGGCGTCCAGGGGCCTGGACACCCCAAAGTTTTTGAATTTTTTAATAAATTTTTTTTATGGGGGCGTCTAGGCGCCTGGACGCCCCAAACTTTTTGATTTTTTTAATAAAATTTTTTTTTATGGGGGCGTCCACGAGCCTCGACGCCCTAAACTTTTTGAATTTTCTTTTAATTAAAATTTTTTATGGGGGCGTCCAGGCGCCTGGACGCCCCAAAGAGGGACGGAATTTTATAAAAGGGGGCTCCCACCCCCTTTTCTCTTTCACTGTTCATTCCAACTACCCATTCTACTCTGAACGACCCATTCTCAGTTCCTAATGGAGCAAGGAGGCCCGAGCCAGGGTGGAGAGAAGCGGAAACGTCTTGCTCGTCGTCCGAGGAGGTCGAGGGATCATGTAGAGGAGGCTACCGTGGAGGAGGAGGTTGCCGCGGAAGAGGAGGCACCTCCCTTGGCCGTGGAGGGTCCTGAGGGCCCCGGAGATGCGGGTGAGGATGAGCACGACCCGGTAAGCCCCTTGGACTCCAATTTGTTGCTTTATTAGGCGTGAAATGGGGCGAGAGACAACGTTTGGAAGGGGGGATGTGTGAGGGAAGGAGGCGTCCAGGGGCCTCGACGCCTCCATCTTTCTTTTTTATTTTGTTTTATTTATATTTTGTTGGGTTATTACGTGAATAATTATAGGAAATAAAATAAAATGTATGGAGGCGTCCACCTAGGTGGACGCCTTTATATATTATTTTATTATTTATTGTACATACAAAAATGATAAAATAAAAAAATAAAAAGGAAGCGTCCAATGGCCGAGACGCGTTCATAAATAATTATATATTTTATTAATTTTTTTTAAAAAGGTAATAATAATAATACAGTTTGAAAAATAATAATAAAAAAGAAAGTGTCAAGTGGCCTGGATGCCTTTAAAAAATATTTTTTTAAAAAAATATTTTTATATGAAAATAATAAATAAAATGTTATGCACAGTGTTGTTTATTATTCATGACTCTGATGTGTTCCTTTTTTTTGTTTATTTTGTGGTGTGTAGGGCGTGATGAAGAGCCGGATCAGCTGGTCCTTGGTGGTAGTAGCGTATCGGGGACTGCCAGACTTCCAGAGGGCGCGGGTGCACGCCATGGATTTTGGAGCGTTCCTGTGGATCGAGCCCTTCTAGCTTGACCTTCCTCTCATCCAGGCGTTGAGGGAGCGTTGGCACGTGCCGAGTCGGGCATTCCTGATGCCCTGGGGGCACATGGTGCCGACACTAGAGGACATAGCTCGGATCACCGGGCTACGAGTGGACGGGGAGACAGTCAGCAGGGTCACTTACCCCGACTACAGAGAGAGCGCCTTGGACCTGCTGTGGCTAGAGACGAGCGCGATAGACAGAGACAACAGGGTAGTCGGCCGAGTAGAGATTATGGAGGCGCTCAGATTTGTTGACCCGCGCCAGCGGGTCAGCGAGACTGGAGCGGAGTTTTTGGCACGACTGGAGGGAGACGCCCGTGCAGCTTTCACCCAGGACCCGAGCGAGCGGGAGCTGGTGGATCTAGACCTCCGGAGGTTCCTCTTCTTCTTCCTGGGCGGCCTTCTGCTGGGGACGAAGGGGGACGGCATCCATTGCCGCTTCCTTGGGATCCTGGCGGACCTGGACAGAGTGGGGGACTATGCGTGGGGAGCAGCCCTACTCGCCCACTTGATCGCCGATCTCTCCCAGACTTCAGAGAGGGAGACGACAGTCAGCGGCTTCGCACCTTTTCTCCAGGTAAACATTTTATTTATGCATTTTACCGTAGTTAAATATGCAATTATTCGTGCTAATGATGTATGATGGATGCAGGTGTGGAGCTACTACTACTTCCTGATGGGAAGAGTCAGGCAGGGGAACAGGAGAGCCGTGCCCCTGGTGCGGTGATGGAGGCCGGTCATGGTTGCGGCACCACACGGCTACCAGCTGGCGTCGCTTCGACGGGAGCTGACCGAGTACCCCGAGGGTATGGTATGATGCGTATGATTATTTTTATTTTTATGTAACTCAATTGAGTAAAATGACAACTAATATGATGCATGTATGGCGATGCAGGTGGTGTGGAGGCCCTACCTGGGCATGGCCGATGCTGGCCAGCCTTGGGTCGTAGCGGGTCATCCTCGTTTCGGGCAGGACGTGTGGGTCCATTGCCTGAACGAGATCGAGCCGCTGCGGCTCAGGCTGGTCATGAGGACGTTGGGGCTAGCTCAGGAGTGGGTCGACGTCGATGAGGCGGGCCGTGTCGAGCGGAAGACCTGGGGCAAGGCAAAGATCGTCGACTGGCGCACGCGCTTCCCTGCACAGTACCAGGACTGGCAGCAGGGCGGAGTCCCAGTGGTGTCCCATGTACAGGACAACACCGACTACCTGAGACGGTACTGGGCCACGTACGGGGAGTGTCTACAACTCGGTGGGGCGGCAGGGGTAAGTGTGAGATGAAGAATTTTCTTTTCCTATATACATATGCATGTGACACTATCCTATGTGCAATGCAGGATGCTCGTGATAACATCATTTCCGACCTGCGGGCCCAGCTGGCAGATGCCAGGCAGCAGTTGACGGCCATCCGACAGGAGTTGGAGATCCTGGTGAGTCTATGCAATGTATGATGCATTTTTTTGTGACCTGGATTTTCGATGCTTAGCCTCTGACTGCCATTTGCTCTTGTGTTTCAGCGGACCCATCAGGCCGCGGCAGCTGGGATGGCTGGTGGAGCAGGTTCTAGCTCGTGGGGCCCTCCTCCGGAGGTCTCTTCCCTTCAGGAGCAGTTGGCGTACGCGGTGGCTCGGGCTAAGGAGGCCGAGTGCGACCGCGAGGATCGAGTGAGTGCTTGCTTGACCCTGACTCTCCTTCTAGTTGCTCTTCTTCCTTCACTGTTTTCTTACGGGGCATGTGGACTTTTGCAGGTGGCGGAGATTCGGGATGCCCTGGCTCGTGCAGTCCGTGCTGAGCAGGAGCGCGATGCCCGCGACGCTTGGGTGGTAGAGCGTGACGCGCGGATAGCAGAGCTAGAGGAGGAGCGATGACGGGAGGCTGAGGAGCTTCCTCGCGACGTGCTGGAACTACGGATTGCCCCCGAGCTGTCGAGGAGAGAGGCGATGAGAGAGAGGGAGAGGGAGGACAGAGAGAGAGAGAGGGAGGATAGGGAGAGGGAGAGAGAGCGAGAGAGAGAGGACAGGAGGGCGGAGCGATAGCGAGACTGGGACGAGAGGAGGGCTCTGGAGGCCCAGATGATGGAGCTCCGACTGAGTCTTGGCACAGTGGAGGGGAGGCTTCGTGAGAGTGAGGAGCGGTATCAGAGGGCGAAGGAGCGCGAGACGCGACTTCGTCAGTCTGGTTCCTTCTCCATGGGCAGCTTCCTAGTTTCTTCGGCCGAGGAGCGTCATCGCGCCTTTGAGGCTGGCGTGGCACCACAGGGCGAGGCGAGCACCGCTTCTCAGGGTTCACGGAGGCCCCCTAGGGATCCTCGTCAGAGAGAGAGAGATGATCAGGAGGGTGGTAGCGAGAGTTAGAGAGTTGCTTGTACACCCCACCTTCTTCATTTCATGATGTATAACTGACTATGTGAAATGAAATGGTTCCTTATGTTGTGCGTACTTTCTCTCTCCCACTTTCCTTGCACTTGTTCTTTCGAGGCACGCTTCACGAGACCTTGCCCTGAAAAGCGGGGAACTATGTCTTGCCTGTTTCTTTGCTCTCTTTTTTTGAGCGCGTCTAGGCACGAGGACGCGTCTTAACTTTCAAATTCAAATTTAAAGCACCAGGCGGCCCTTCTTCTGTGCCTTGCCCACAAACGAGCCCACCTCCCGTCGAGATTTGCTCGCCCGTCTTCGTCTTCTTCCACTCTCGATTGATGGAGTTTGGTGGGCCAAATCGTGGTGAAGGGAGAGAGGGGCGAGGAACTCCTCGCCCGAGGATGGACGCGCAAGAGCACGGAGAGGCATCCATGGAAGAGGAAGGGCCCCTTCGGGTACTTGAGGGACCCGAGGGGCCTGATGGCACGGAGGGAGGTGAACACGGCCCGGTATGTCCTTCGATCTTCTCCTCCTTGATCCATTTTGAGTTTTGAAGTGAGCCATGCGAGAGGGGAAAAGGGTTCGGCGAGTGTTGCACTCCAATGATGGACGCGTCCTTGACAGGAGACGCGTTCTCGTTGTTTTGATGTAAGACCCTTCTTTCTTGATGCAGGGCATGGCGAGGGCCCCGGTCTTGGCCGATGAATGGGCGAGTGCGGATGAGCCGAGCCGTGTCAGGAAGGAGAGTCGCGGCAAGGCGAAGCTCGAGGACTGGCGCATACGTCTCCCTAGATAGCAAGGGAGCATATTGGTGTAGGACAGTGCCGACTTCCAGCGGCAGCGGAGAGAGAGTCATGTGGGACTTCTCCAACCTGAGGATACGTGCGACATCAATGGCTTGCGTGCCCAACTGGCAGAGGCTAGGCGGCAGCTGACCGTCACTCAACAGGAACTGTCGATCCTGGTAAGTTAAGTGATGCATGTTTTTTTATTATTTTAAATCTGGAGCTTAGCCGACGGCCGTTGTTTGTTTGTTCCAGCGTGCCCAGCAGGCAGCGATGGCGGCAATGGCTGGCGGCGCATCTTCCAGCTCCTCGGCCCCTTTTCTTGAGATTGCCTCCCTCAGAGAGCAATTTGCAGGTGCGATGGCCCGCGCGGCCCGGGCTGAACATGAGCGTGATGCCTGGGTAGCGGCTATAGCGGAGCTGCGGCGTCACAGTGAAGAGAGGCCACATCCGGACATCCTAGAGTTGAGGGTGTTTCTCCAGGTGGCCAAGAGAGAGGCGGAAAGAGAAAGACTAGAGAGAGAGAAAGAGAGGGAGGAAAGAAGAGCCATGGAGGTCTAGGTGAGGGAGCTCCAACTAGGCCTTCGAGCTATGGGACAAAGGCTAGAGAACATGGAGGTGAATTACGAGAGGGCACGAGAGTTTGGGGCGCGACTCCGCCAGTCTGGCCACCTTTCTATCGGTGGCTTCTTCGCCATGCCAGGAGATCAGCAGCGGGCCGCTGCTGTGGAGCAGTTGCCACAGGGTGAGGGGACTGCTGTTGTACGGGGCTCCAGAAGGCCCCTGAGGGACCCTCACCTTAGGGGGGAGCAGAGGGACGCCTAGAGGGATATGCGTGAGTGTGATGGAAAGAGTTGGCAAGCTAGCATACGCCTCCTCTATATGATTGTGATGTTTATGACAGTTTATGTAGACCTATGAATGGAATGATTTGTGTCCCTGTTGCTCACTGGTCCTCTCGTGCGTTCCTTCCTTCCTACGCTTCTTCTCCTTTGCACTGTTCCCATGTGACGTGCTTGTTGAGATCCCGTCCGAAAACGGGGACTCATGTCTCGCTCCGATCGTCTTTCATACGGAAATCTGCTGCCGAAGTCAATAATGACGGCTCTAGCCCCTTCTCCTGGGCTGATCTTTCAAGCTTCCCGGACGACCTCTGCATCATGACAGGGCATCCCTAACAACATAGGGAGCGGGTCATCATATTACACCGTCCAATCGGTCACCCTGACACATGGGACCGCAGGGCAGGTGGCTTATCGTGAGGGCCATCGTCAAAGGTGGCGGAGGCAATCTTGGCCCGCACTTCTCCCATTTCTATAAATACCCGCCCCTTTCGTTCTCCCAGGGACATCGAGAGCCAACTTGAAGGGTACAAGTTCCCATGGGAGAGGAGGAACCCAGAATTCTGAGGTCTGGATGGAGGGCGAATCTTCCCATTCCTCGAAGAGGAGTAGGTCTAGTGGTAGCAGTTCCCGGAAGCTCTCGGATCTCGAAGGACACTTCAGCGAAAGGACCCAATCACAACTCGTAAGCTGAGCTTTCCTGCCCCCTTTCTCATTTTTCCTTTCTTCCTTTCTTTCCTTTGACAAAATCATTCTCCATTCCTCGTGCATGCGCAGAGTGTGATGAATTCCCATATTTCATGGGAATTAGTAGTGGTAGCATGCCGGGGTCTACCGGATTTTCAGAAGGTCAGGCTAGACGTGATGGGATTTGGTGCCTTCCTACGGATTGAGCCAATCAAACTCAACCTGGTCCTGGTCCAAGCCTTGCGTGAAAGATGGGACCCAGTGAGTCGGGCATTCTTAATGCCCTGGGGGCACATGGTGCCCATCCTGGAAGATGTGGTCCGAATCACGAGTCTCAAGGTGGATGGCGAGGCGGTGACCGGAGTCACCTACGCGGACTATCGAGAAGGCGCCCAGAAGCTACTGGGGTTGGATCTAGATGGTCGGAAGAACAGGTCAGTAGCCAGGGCATCTATCATGGAGGCATTAGGGCTCACTGATACTCGTCGACGGGACGATGAGTCCTCGGAAGAATTCGTGGAAAGGATGGAAAGAGGATGTCGTGCTGTGTACTGCACAGATTTTGGTAATTGAGAGAGATCCAACATGGATTTGAGGAGATTTCTCCTCTTCTTGCTGGGAAGATTGATACTGAGCTCGAAAGGAGACGATATCCATTGTCGTTTCCTGGAGCTGCTATCAGACCTGGAAAGAGTAGGGCAGTACGCCTAGGGAGCTGCCATGCTAGCGCACCTGTTTACAGGTCTGTCTCAAGAGGCAGACCGTGAGATGACTGTGAGTGGCTTCACACCATTCATCTAGGTATTTTTTTGGTTTTAGTTTGTTTTTATTTTTAGTTTGTTTTTATTTTTATTTATTTATTTTTTTTGTAATAGTGTCCACTTAAGGTACTGATGGCATATGATGATGCAGCTGTGGAGCTATTTTTACCTCCCGATGGGGAGAGCTCGACATTGGCGACCAGTGATGGTGCCATTAGCCAGGCGGTGGCAAGCCATCATGAGTGCATCGCCTCTAACCTACCAACTGATGGTGCTAAGGCATGAGCTACAGGAGTTCCCTGCAGCGATGGTGGGATTCTTTTTTTGGAATTATTTTTATTTTTATTTTTGGTTCTGACCAGCTAAACGGGTATGTACAACCTAACCTAGGTAAACTGGAGACCCTACTCAGGCATGGTCGATGTCGACCAACCATGGATTTTAACAAGTCGTGCCCGGTTCGGACGGGAACTGTGGATGCACTGTCTGAATGAAATCGAGCCGCTTCGACTACGATTGGTTATGAGGACTTTATGACTGGCTCAGGAATGGGTGGATACGGCTGCGCCACCTCATGTCGGGAGAAAGACACGGGGACCGGTAACCTGCATTGATTGACGTGTGCGGTTCCCCGAACAGTATGAAGACTGGCAATGTGGTGGCACAATCGTGGAATCACATGCACAGGATAGTGAAGACTATCTGCGTCTGTATAAGACAATGTATGCAGAGCGGCTCCAACCCCGGGGATTTGTGGAGGTATGTCTCCCTTTTCTCCTTTTTTCTTATTTTTTGTGATTTTTGTGGGAATGCCGACTTCTATGGCATGGGTGCAGGATGTCCATGACACTATGATAGCGAGCTTATGAACTCGCCTAGCAGAGACGGAGCAACAGTTGGGTGACACCCGTGGAGCCTTGAGTGCCTCGGTAGGTGTATACAATGCACGCTCCGAATCACGACCCTAGATTCATGGTGCTTAGCCTCTAATTATCATCTCATGATTACAGCGCGCCCAGATTGACGCGGCCTCATCGGCGATGGGAGCCGGTGGAGTCTCTTCCAGCTTATGGATCCCTACCTCAGAACTTGACTTGCTTCACGAGCAACTTGCTCGTGCCACGCAGCGTGCCGCGGAGGCAGAAGGAATGCTCTCTATACAGGTAGGGGTTTCACTATTGAATTCTCCTTGTTCATGCCTTGCCACCTATCTGAGATGATACATCTGGCAGGAAAAGGAAACGCAAGAGGCACTTGCCCATGCTGCACAGAGGGAGGTTAGAATAGCAGAGCTGGAGGAGGAATTGCGGCGTCGTCCTGACGACGACTCTTCTAGGGATGCCATGGAGCTGAGGATCACCCTTCAGCTGGAGAGGGAAGACCGTGAGAGAGAACGGGTGGAGAAAGAAAGGGACAAAGAAAGAGAAAGAGCCGACAGATTGGCTGAGAGGGAGGAGCGAAGGGCGATGGAGGCCCAACTGTTTGAACTCTGAACCAACCTTGGTCTCGCTAAACAATGGCTGAGAGATGGCGAGGAACGCTACCGAAGAGCACGAGAGCGTGGCTTTCGTGTTAGTAGCTTCTTTGTTGCCCCGACGGATCAACGCCGGGGTGTGGGGATAGGAAGAGGAGTGCAGAGCGACAGAAGTACCGCTTTTCGTAGTTGGGTAGCACCCTTGAGAGCGTTTTGCCCGGAGAGTGGCGGGACAAGTAATGTAGAGAGAGAAGGTGGAACTTAATGTAATTACTAGAAGGAATGGCATAAAAGGTTTATTTTTGTTGATTTTCATTCTTACCATCTCGAATCCCTGCACACATCACTGAATAAACAAGTCAGAATTTCTATTCTGACTTGGCCCCTTGCCCAATAAGCAGGTGGTCATTTTGACTGTCCTTGATAACGGGTCAAGGGGCCAAGCCTTTCTTAATGAAGGCAAGGAAAAAATGCGATGGTGATGAATGTGACAGACAAGTACACGAATGCAAGCGAAATTTAAAGTGAAACGCTGCATACAAATGCAATCATGCGAAAATGATTTATTTTTTTTTTTTCTGGCGCTTTTTGTTGTTTTGTTATATTCCTTTTTTTTGTTTGCAAATATCTACATTTTCTCTTTTTTATTTTTATTGTTATCATTTTTTTTTGTCGCCAACACCTGGTAAGCACCCATACGGCACCTAACCTACATGAGAACATGGGTTTCCTACTAACCTCCCAGGTATCCTAAGCGTACATCTAGGTTGATTTGGGCCTCTAGACCCCTCGAATGATAATCCCGCCGGCTAAGACGTACCCTGATGACAATATCGTCATGCCATGCTTAGGCTCCCAGTTGGTTCCGACCGGCCACATGGATTCACCCAAAAGGTGTTCGAGGTAAATGATTTACCCGACCCGGGTCTATCTCCTCATAACTCTAGATGGTATATGATGGAACACCCTGGAACCCTAACGACCAACCGCACGACGCTGACCCGGAATCAGACGCCGTCGCACCCATAGGTGACGCGCTTGCATTGGCCTAAGCCCAAGGTTAAATAAGAAGACATCAAGGCAGTAGACAGAGGTCTTGACCGGCCAGAAACACAGAGACTCCTTCGCAGCAATAGCTTTTACTTTTCAAAGCAGACAACCATATGTGTGTGTTAAAATATGGTGGCAGACCTTGGTGGGTTTCACCCTTCAGAAACTCCATCGAGCTTTCATCTTCAAAGGAAGAAGGAAGAGTGTAGCGGGTAAACCTCCTGAGAGGACTGGCAAAACTGTTAACCCGGCGAGCCAATAAGGGCCCATTTAACTCTTCTCTTTCGGACAACTTCGGACCAAATCTTGAGCATTTACATTCCATGGCCCCTTTTACGGATTTAGATTCTTGCTTGGAGGGGTTTCATCGATTGAATCAGGCACGGTCACGACCAGACTTTTCTTTTGATTTTGATTTTGTACTTCTTTTTTGCGAGGGAGATGTAGTCATTTGACGTTGTGGGCTCCCTTTTGTATGCCTGCGGGGACACCGCCCTCTTCTCGTGCTCTGACCGATGCTCGAGAAAATGGATCATACTCTCGCCTTAAGGGGTTTGAGCTTTGGTTTCTCATGCTCAGCGTTTTAATTATAAGGGCGCTGGCTGTCTCATTTGGTCGAAGAGAAGAGAATAAAGATTACAACTTCTGGAGATCTTCTGGGTGAGGCCCCAACGTAGGTGATGCTACCAACCCTTTTTTTTTTGATAAAATACGTAAGTGTGTACATGTTGGCTTGCTTTGAGCGAGCATAAGCTGATGTGGCCGGACATGGATCTCCACGGTTCTGGCAGACCAAGACCCAGTGTCTACCAAGCCTTAATGGGCCCTATCCCATCATGGAGGTTAGATGCAGTGACTTAACAACATGGTGACTCCCAAGCATCGGCATTTTAAATTTTTTTTCTTTTTTTTCTCTTTATATATATATATATATTTGGGTTTTGTTGTTGTATATACACATTTTTGTTGTTTTTCATTATTTTGATTTTTTGTTATTTTCTTTTCTTTTCAATTTTTGTTGTTGTTTTGACACTTATCTAAGGGTAGTATTTTTTAAGATAAAGTCCATTCCAATGGTGGGATAACTCGGTCCCTTCAGCATCGACTAGTCTGTAGGCGTTGCCAGGATGCACAGCCTGAATCACGTACGGTCCTTCCCAATTGGGTTAAAGTTTAGATTGCGGCCCTCCAGGTTTGACAAAAATTCTTTTAACAATCATCTCACCGACTTTGAATTTTCTCTCAATGACTTTCTTTTGGTAAAAGCGAGCGAGTCTATTTTGATACACACGCGCATGCTCGGCAGCGGCCAGCCGCTTCTCATCTAAGAGTTCCAACTGGGCAAGGAGTGAATTACGACGTTCATAGAGAGAAAATTCCTCATCCAATTGTACTCTAAGAGAAGGGATCAGAGTCTCGTACGGGACTACCGCTTCCATACCATAAGTCAGGGCAAACAGAGTTTGCCCGGTGGGGGTGCGGATTGAGGTGCGATAGGCCCATAGAGCTTCGATAAGCTTTTTTGGACAGTCTGAAAACTTACTAGACTCGCAGGTTTTCTTTATGATTTTGATCAATGTCTTATTGGTGGCCTCCGCTTGGCCATTACCTTGTGGGTAATAAGGTGATGAATGATGCAATGCAATTACGTACCTTTTGCAGAGGTCCTGAAGGTCCCGAGAAATGAACTGTGGCCCATTATCGGTGACGATTGTGTTTGGGACGCCGAACCTGGCGAGGATGTTCCTCATGATGAATTTGCAGACTGTTGATGCCTTGATTTCCGCGTAAGCTTCGGCCCATTTGGTGAAGTACTCCGTCGGAGTGAGGATGAAGGATTTCTGTTTGGTGAGAGAATTGGGATCACCTAGAGGACCAATGATGTCGAATGCCCACATGGAGAAAGGCCATGGGAAGGATATTGGATGAAGTGAGGAAGATGGTGAATGAATTTTGTCGGCGTGAAGCTGACACTTGACACATCTACGGACATAAATAGCACAATCCTCTTCCATAGTGGGCCAGTAAAAGTCTTGCCGAACGATCTTCTTAGCGAGCATTTGGCTATTTACATGGCCACCGCATACACCTGAGTGTGATTCCTCTACACATTTCCAAACCTTATCGTCATCAAGACATCTTAGTAGAACACCCGTAAGGCTTCTCCTGTACAGTAGACCTCCAACCAATGTGTATTTCTGAGCCACCCTTCTTATGGCTTTCGTATCCTCCGTGGTGGCTCCTTCAGGGTAAGACTGATCTTTGCAATACTTGACAATTTCGTAGAACCAAGGTTTCTCCTCGTCGGCCAGTTCTTCTTCAAATTCTGCCAACATGATTTCCCTCTTCTCAAGTATTTCTCCTTCCTGGATCTTCCGTAGGACTCTTTCTTTGACTTTTAAAAGGTAAGGGTCTTGAACAGCAGGGACAGGACGTTTGTAGATATTGATCGATTTAAACCATGCACCTAGAGGGAACTTGAAAGATGAGGCCAAGGAGGCGAGGGCATCGGCCAGAATGTTCTGTTCGCGAGTAACATGGACAAAGATCAACTTGGTGAACAATTTGGTATAAGCGGAGACCAGCTCCTGATAGGGCTTGAGCTTGGGATCAAGGGTGCGATATTTGGTAAGCACTTGGCGGAGAACAAGTTGACTATCACCCACGACTCGTAATTCAGTGATATAGAAGGTATGTGCCAATTCTAGACCAGCTAGAAGAGCCTCATACTCAGTAATGTTGTTGGTGACTGGAAATGCGAGGTGAAATGCCTCTGGGATGGTAACGCCTTCGGGCGTTAGAAGGACAATGCCAATACCCTTCCCTTGGGAATTCAGAGCTCCATCAAAATATAACGTCCACATTGGCTCAGCAGATTGGGTGATGGACATTAGTTCCTCATCTGGAAACTCTGATTGGACAGGATCGAACCTGGGAAGAGGATGGTGGGCGAGATGCTCGGCTATGACATAGCCTTTAATTGCCTTTTTTTGGATGTAGGTGATGTCGAACTGAGAAAGAAAACTTTGCCAGCGTGTTAGCCTATCCGTAAGGATGGATTTCTCCAGAAGGAATTTGATAGGGTTCATGCGAGCAATCAAGTGGACCTCATGAGTCAAGAAGTAGTGCTTCAATTTCTGCACTACCCAAATGAGGGCAGCACAGATTTTCTCCATGACTGTGTACTTCTGCTCACAGGGATTGAGAAGTTTGGACAAGTAATAGGTTGCCCGTTCCTTGCCTTCTTCATCAACTTGTGCGAGGACGGCTCCCACGGAGTCATCCAAGACTGAGATGTAAAGGATCAGAGGTTTTTCTGGTTTGGGTGGAATGAAAATGGGTGGACTAGCCAGATATTCCTTTAACCCTTCAAAAGCTTTTTGGCATTTACAATCCCAATGGAATTCTACTCCCGGCTTGGTCAACTCATAGAAAGGTCTGCACCTTTGCGAGTGCTGAGACACAAATCGACGGATGAATTGTAGCCTCCCAATTAAACCTCGGACTTCCCTCAAATTTTTGGGAGGTGGCATGTCCCTGATGGCCTTAGCTTTGTTGGGATCTATCTCGATCCCCCTTTTGCTCACAATGAAGCCCAGTAATTTGCCCGATGATACACCAAACACACACTTTTTCGGATTCATTTTCAATTGGAACTCTCTTGATCTCTGTAAGACCTTGGCCAAAACCCTTGGATGTTCCACCCTGGTCCTTGATTTCACCAATAAATCATCCACATACACCTCCAGATATATATGCATCATGTCATGAAATATGGCCATCATAGCTCTTTGGTAAGTAGCTCCAGTATTTTTTAACCCAAACGGCATGACCATGTAACAATATGTTCCCCATGGTGTAGTGAATGATGTCTTCTCCTGATCCTCTTCTGCCAAACAGATTTGATTATATCCTGAAAATCTATCCATAAATGAGAGGGTTTCATATCCTGCTATGTTATCGATTAACACATCAATATGAGGCAAGGGAAAATCATCCTTTGGACACGCGCGGTTAAGGTCCCGGAAGTCGATGTAAATCCTGACTTTCCCATCTTTCTTCATGACCGGGATAATGTTTGCCACCCATTGAGGATAAATAACGACTCTAATAAACCTGACTTTATGGAGCTTGTCGACCTCTTCTTTCATTTTCAAAGCCATTTGAGGGTGAAAACGCCTTAACCTTTGTTTTACCGAGGTGGATCCTGGTTTTAGAGTTAAGCGATGTTCAACCAAGGCGGAATCCAATCCCGACATATCCTCGTAGCTCCATACAAACGTGTCCTTATACTCTTTAAGAACTTCGACCAATGCCTCTTCTTTAGAGGGTGGTAGATTATCACTTATGAGGATTGTAGACACGCCAAAATTGACGTTACTATGAGTACATCTCATATTACCTTGTAATGCCCCGATTTGACCCTTAAATTAGCTTTGTTTGAGTGATTTTTTTCACTTTTCTTGGATTTCTTGCTTGTTTCTCTCTTTTCTTATTTTTCCCTATTTTCCTGGATTTTCTGGGCTTTTTCCCCATTTTTTTGGATTTTTCTGGGCATTTTTATGAATTTTTTGGAATTAACGACTTAAAGAAGGGCGTCATTTCTTTTTAAGAAAATTAAGATAAAATAAAAAAAATTAACGACATATAATGAGGACGTCCATTTCTCTCAAATTCCTATTTTTCTAGAATTTTCTGAAGTTTTTTCGATTTTTTTTTAGAATTAACGACCAAGAATAGGACGTTACCTTTATTTTAAATAAAATAGAAATCAAAAAAATTGAAGAAACGACGTAGGGGAAGGGCGTCAATTTCAATTGATTATTTTATTAATATTTTTCCACCCTCTTCGAGAGGTGATTTGGTGGACTTCCGGGTGTCAGAAAAATACGCAAAAATAGTCATTGGACTCAGCACAATGCGATGCACCTCCACCTAAAAAATGGAAAAATAATATTGAGAAATGAAAACTGGCCCTATTTTGAATATTTTGATTTAACGACCTTGAATCGGTCGTCTATTCTTTTGACTATTTATCACGCCTCTTTTTCAGACGTCTTTCACAAGATTTCAGGAAATTAACGCCTTGATCTTAGGCGTGTTTTTAAGAGACGCTCTCTTACAGGTCGTCAATTCTTGAATTGACGCCCTTGTTCAGGTCGTGTTTCACCTTTCGAGTTCTAAACGAACGTAGCCTTTCCCAGAGAGTCCCTATTTCGTTTGGTCACCTTGCCCATTCTTATCCTTCCCTCCTTGGGCTCTTGCCCGTTCTCATCCTTCTATCTTTGATTCAATCCTATTAATAGAGCTTCTGCAGCTCTGTTAAGAGGTTAGATTTGAATTCTTCTTTTTTCTCCCCTCCGTTCTTCTGTGTTTTTTTTCTTTTCTGTTTTCTTCTTCTTTCTGTTTCTTCGTCTTTTCTTTCTTCACATGAAGCTGCTGCATTGGCTAGGGAGGGGGGGCTCTTTACGGTTAAACTTCATCCTTTGGAAGACTTCCTCCCAAACGATTAATCAAAGCCAAAGAAGCAGCACAGGCCCTTCTTCCTTTTATCTATTCTTCCTTTTGTTTTATCATCATCGGTTCATTCATATGCATGCATGTTCATACATGTTTATTTTTTTAAACTCAACCACGTTGAGTATCTCCCGTAAGTGCCACTCTTGCACTCTTTCCCTTATTCATATATTTACATCTTCATACATTCATATATTTCCCCACCCTTTTTGCATAGGGGTTTAAGGGCCACCACCCTTAAGGTGTGTTCTTCATCATATCTCCATGCTCATCCTTTTATTGAGAATTTGATGCTACACTCACCATGTTTCTAATTCCATATTCTTTTATTGGTGTTTGTTTTTGATTGTTTTGCAAGGGTAATCAAATAGAGAAGAACTCTCTTCATCGGCCGGCCGATTGGAAGAGAAAGGAGCACTCACATCCCCGCGTTTCAAGGTATTTTTCGTGATCCCTCCATATTATTATTGATTATATTCTTTGAGGCCCTCGCGTCTCTGGCGATCACATCTCCATATTTGCACCTCGTGCATGCTTTTGTGCTTCATATTCCTCCATATCCATATTTATTTTTTGTCTTAAGTGGATTTCTAATTAGAATCTACAAATTGGCGATCACGGTGGGACACCTTGTGTTCTTCTTTTTATTACCCTTTCCTTTAGGCACCCACGTGTGCCATCTCCCTTTTTGCACCCACGGTGCGCCTCCCTTCGTGCTCCACGTAGCACCCTCCCCACTAGTGATTGGCTAGTTTGTTAGAGTTTTTTTAGAAATTCCATTTATCCTCTTAAAAATAAAAAATTGATGAGCATGTTATCGTTTTATTGATTGCCATGTGATTGTGAGTGTATTGATGTTTGATATTTCTGGCCGCTAGAGGGTTTCTGGGACAGGAGAATTAACGCCCTCCACGAGGGCGCCTTTTTATGTCACGCCTTGCCCTAGGGCGTCGTTTACACGTTTGACGCCTTCTGTGAGGGCGTCTTTTTATTGAGTAGCGCCTCTGGCGCAGGCGCGTTTTGTTTTGATTGCGTGTGCACCACTCGCATTTAACGCCCTCTGGAGCAGGCGTCCTTTTTATGGATAGCGCCCCACACCAGGACGCGTTTTTATTAGTAGCGACCTTCCACAGGTCGTCTCTTTCCTATGATTTATTCGTGCTTCATTGATTTATATTGATTATTTGGCTCTATTGGTGATTTGCTTATCTCCGTGCATGTATTGCATTCATTCATTCATATTGGTTTGGGAGACCTCCTCTCCTCACATCTTTAGGAGCTACACACACCCCTTGGTGAAGGAACGACGCTCCATTGAGCACTCCGTCTCTTTGGACTGGAAATTCCTAAACCAAGCCTCCATAAGTCCCCGCACCCGTGGATTCCCTCACGGACGCTGGGTAGGTTGTACCTTTGAAGTTCCCCGGGTTTAGTTGGCCTATGCATGGTGAGAGAGGGTTCCTAGTTGGCACAGAAGTTAAACCTCATTTGAAACTAGGTTCCCCCCCTTGTGTGATCACATCAATTTGCATAAAATCAATTAATTTGCCAAGGTTCAAATTAAAGAAATCAAAGGTAACCCCATCCTAGCTTGTTTGCTATCTATGTGAGCTGTTTCGATTGCACATTGAATTGTTTGGGATACCTTGATAAGAAAGTCAACATGTTTAACTCAATTAATGTTCATGAGGGTGATCAGCCTAGCACATCTTATTCCCTTCAATTTCATCATATTCATCACAACTCTCACCATAATCTTTTAAAGGGACCACGCCCTCATCTTCATGGTTTTGCCCCACCCATGGGCAATATCCAATCCCATGGTCCCTCGCCTCAATCGCGAGCCACTACTCCTACGGGACCATCTCCTCCCGAAGATGAGAAGGTCTCCCAGATCTTGCATGCATTAGATCATCTCACCCTTCAACAAATCCAGGCCCTTAAGGCCGTTGTTGAGGGTGCACCTCATTCCCCTCATCCTCCTTCCAATCCTACGCGGGTGGCCCATCACCCACTTTCCTCTTCTATTCACATTCCTACCCGGGTGGCCCATCACCCACCTCCCTCTCCTACTCATGTTCCTAATCGGGTAGCCCATTACCCATCCTCTTCCAATCACAATCCTCCTCGGGTGGTCCGACATCCGCCTCCTTCTATTCCTCCTCCACCACGGCCCCAAGGCCCATTTATTTCTTGCAATCTGGCTCATCCAGGTTCTTCTATGGGTCGGCCCATTAACTCCCCTCCACGGCATTTTCATGCCACCCTTCCTTCAAGGCCCTGCCAACCCTCAGTTGTTCAAGTCACACCCCTCCAACAATCTCTTATTGACAAAGTCACTTTGATGGAGGAACAATTAAGGAGGGTCATGGCTCCTCCTACTCCGGGCAATCCTCTCCATGCCGCTTTGGACGATATTACTAAGATGGAGAAAGAATGGAAGGATAGGAGAGATGACTATGGCATCGACATTTCAAGCGAGCGCGAGCCGGCAATTGAAGAACTTGAAGCGGTATACGATGATGAAGCTCCGCAGGCACCCCTTCCGAGTTTCCTTCGTTTTCCGCTTCCCCCACTATCATTTGATGAACCTCCTGCTCAGGATGAAGCCACCTTTCCCAATTCACCCCCCATTTCCGAGACTTCTTGGTGTTACGACGATGGGTCGATACTCCAATCACCCGTGCCGGCGCATTTTGAGTCTCCTCCCACTCCTAACATCGTTCGCCCTGTTCGGCATTTCCTCCGCACCAAACCGTCACCCATTAAACCTCCACTAATTACATCTCCATCCACTATGCCATCAACCTTCACAACACCAGCCTCCCCCAAGCCTTCCACTATAAAACCTCCACATATTGAGCCTTTAGCCTCCACCGAGCCTACCATTGAACCTTCCCCAATTCAACCTTCCATTATCCCTTTAACCCTAAAACCTACTTTACCTACTCCACCACTTAACCCTTCACCATTACCTATAGTTAATCCTGAGCAGGATCCACCCTTTTTTGCACTCGAGCCAACCCCGACTGCTTCCAAGCAAAGGGAGAAACTCGACGTGTTTGAACCTCCGCCTCCATCCACCCATTTACCAACACTTTCCATTATACCTCCATCATCCACAAGGCCTTCCGCGTCCGCCTCACCTCCCTTTACTACTCGGAAGGGGAGCGCTGCTATAAGTACGTGTGCCGAAGATGAGCAAGAGCCGCGTAAGAAGAATTTGGCCACTGCCGTGCCATTCAAGACGCAAGAGTTCATCTGCCGAATGCCAATCCGGGTTATTGTGCCAGGAACGATTGAAGGGGCCAGGTCACCGCCATTGCTCAGAGAATGCCAAGCGTTGATGCCATCCAAGGGCCGGGCAGGGCACCCTTTGTTCCATCTTCCAAATCTTGATTCCATTCCTCCATACAAGGGGCAAATGCCCATTTTGTTCAACACTTCTTATACACCACAATTAATGGGCATGGCAATGCTTCCTGTATCAGCTTTCCAACTCCCTTACATTATTGATCCTTACCTTCCAAGGGGGTTGTCATTTATTATTGAAGCTTCTTCCATTGGGCCGTTTGATTATACACTTTCACTGCCATGGAGGGGCAGTTATCTTAGTGCTAAGGGGCCGTCCCTTATTTGTTCCACCTTCTATGCATCCATTTCTATCACTTTTTCTTCATGGGCCATTCCCGGGGTTAGGAGGAGGATCTCGTCCTCTCACCCTTCACATTCTCCATCTTCTTTGCATCTCACGCATTTTGTTGCATTCGCGCATTCACTGCATTCATCACATCCATCATTTTGCATACACCTCCTGATTCCCGGGTTTCCAAACCCGTATCTTCCCCGCCTTCCGGCACCTCCGGATATTTCGAATTTCCCATCTTATTCATCTTCATCCTCGGGATCTGTAGGTCCCCTTACATTGCTCGGGCGTTGCCCCCTCCCCAATCTCTTCTCAGGGCATCGCGTCCCTTTTCAGCTCTTGTATCCGGACCCTCCGGATTTCTCTCACTTTCTCCCAGGGCATCGCGCCCCTTTCCACCTTATTCTTCCGGAACCTCCGGACTTTCTCCCAGGGCATCGCGCCCCTTTCCGCCTTATTCTTCCGAAACCTCCGGACTTTCTCCCAGGGCATCGCGCCCCTTTCCACCTTATTCTTCCGGAACCTCCGGGCTTTCCCCTCGGGCATCGCGCCCCTTTCCATCTTAATCCTCCGGAACCTCCGGATTCTATTTCCCTCTTCTTTGGGCATCGCGTCCCTTCCCTTCTCATTCCTCCGGAACCTCCGGATCCTTCATACCTTTCCTTCGGGCACGACGCCCCTTTCTATGTTCTTCCTCCGGAACCTCCGGACCCTCCATCTTTCTTCCAATTCATCTTTCTGATCTTCCAGAATATCACATCATTCATTTTCTTCTTCCTTACCCATCATCTTTTTCCCTATTTTTCCCAGGGCATCGCGTCCCTTCTTTCGTCATCCCTCCGGAGCCTCCGGATGATTCCTCCTATCACGATTCTCCTCCTTTACTTCCGGACCCTCCAGATCCGCCTCTTTCCATCTATCAATTTCTTCTTCTAATTCCTCCTGATTCTGGGTCCGACCCAACTTCTTCCACATCCACTGCCTTGGGCATCTGCCCATTCTCTTACTGCTTTCGAGGCTTTAGTCATCACTCCTCCTTCTAATTCTCCGCTTCTTCTGTAGACCTTTCATGTGATCAGGGTCTCCACACCTTAGTGAGGGAGTTCTAGCCCTCGCCTCTCTTCTTTTTTTCCTTATTCGTCTGAGTCTGGTCTTGGCACCACTCCTTCTTGTTAAGCCACTTTCAAACCCTTTGCTTCCAATCCTTTTGACTGCCAAAGAGGACTATCCCACGATGATCAACCTCGCCTCTGACAGCTGCTTCTACAAAGGTTGCAAGGTAACATATTGGCGTAAGTACGCATTTTTATGATATCATTTTCTCATTACTTCACGCATGATTTTCAAAATAAAGTGTTTCTTAACAAAATCAAAAGTGGTGTTTTAAACCTTTATCTTAATTAAATCATTCTCAAAAGAGTCTTTAGGCTTGCTTTTGCAGCACTTTTGGTTAATAAGAACCCATGTTGGGAATTCAACATTCTCTCCTCGTTTGTTAAGAGTAACCCTTAGCTGGGCATTCCACACACTTCACGGTGTCCTTAGCCGGCTCCTTTGGGTAAAGCACCGTTGCTACTTTGGCTATGTCATGAGTATATCTGAAAGTCTTTTTCTCTTCTTTACTCGGCCGAATGCAGGGGCAAGAGGTTGACGGATGAGATGACCAACCTCGGTAATCCCCAATACGAGAGAAGTCTCAAATAGGGGTAGTCTTGACCCAAAATCGATTTGAGTTTTCATATGAGTTTTCATGATATACATCTCGCCAAAAGGGCTATTCTGAAAATCAAGTCGAAATTTTAATAAATTTAAAATTGTGAATTATGGCATGTCAAGAGTGGCAAAGTCCCCGCAGGGAAAACCCTGATCGTATGCATGTCAAGGGTCTAAAAATCCAAGGCACAAAGCCCCGGCACAACAGACTACCTCTTTGAGGGTTAACACCTTGGAAGGAATTCAAGTCCCGACATCTCCCATCCTGCATAAAGCTTATCTCCAATTCTTCTTCTCTTCTCCCTCCAAGATCGAATGTTTCTTGGGTATGGCCTTGGTAGGGGCACCGTTGACCATGGGCAGTTGGTTATAGGACGTCGCTTTCAATGCACGCCTGGCTTTGGGCAATTTTTAGCGAAAGGGGAATGAACGAGGACCCCTAGCCAGTGGTTTAAAACACCCTTTGATGCTGCTTTAGCAATGTCTAACCAAAATTCAAACAAAAAATTGAATATTTCTTTACCAAAATCCATAAAAATTTGAAATATTTTCCAAAAATTCATAAAAATTTGAATATCTTTTCCAAAACTCATAAAAATTTGCATATTTCAAAAATAAAAAAAATACATTGTATTTTCTGATGGTGTTTTACAGGAACAACTTTGCAAGGATCAAGAGCACGGGATGAGTCCTCTCTCCACTTATTACTATCAATTTATTGATTCTTCCCGATATTCTCATGACGTGCCACCTGTGAGCGACGTCACGCGGTTCGGAGAAGAGCGGAGAGGACGCGGAGCGCGCGCGGACTCCTCTTTTCTTTCTTTTTGGTGTTTGTTTGCTGCAACACAGAAATAAGAGAAGAGAGAGAAGGGGCCACCACGGGAGATTGCTCCGGCGGGGCGAGCGGGACAAGTGTGATATAGCAAAATATGGGGTTTAAACGGCCATAGCGGGAAGTGATTCGCCGCGGCCTCGGGGGGACGAGAATGATGCAAAAATTAAATAACAAGAATTGAAACGGCCATTGGGGAAGTGACTCGCCGCGGCCTCGAGAATATGAGCAGATAATAAGATGACAGAATATAGAGAGAATACAAAGAGCGGGAATTTAAACGGCCATTGGGGAAGTGACTCGCCGCGGCCTCGAGAACACAAACAGATAAGAATATAACGTATAAGAACGTGAATTTAAACGGCCATTGGGGAAGTGACTCGCCGCGGCCTCGATGATATAAGCAGAATATAACAAAACATAAAGAGATTATAGGAATAGAAATTTAAACGGCCATTGGGGAAGTGACTCGCCGCGGCCTCGATGATATAAGCAGAATATAACAAAATATAAAGAGAATATAGGAAACAGAAATTTAAACGGCCATTGGGGAAGTGACTCGCCGCGGCCTCGATGACAAGATGTGATCGCCAGGGGCCAAAAGACCCCAAAATAAGAAAGTGATCGCGCCTACCTCGAGAGCGGGAGATGGCGGGTTGCTTCTTCCTCTCCCTTCGGCCGGCCGACGGAGAGGGCTTTCCTCGGTTACCCTTGCAAAACAACGACAAACAAGTAACAAGTGGATTAGAAAGATGAAGGTGTAGTATTCAAATCCTTGCGATAAAAGTAACGAAATGATGGCAAGACACACACCTGGTTGGTGTTATCTTTTAAACCCCTCTCGGACTCGAGTGGGAGAAAAATGAGATGATGGATGCAAGAAGTATAAGAGAAGAGGCGCCCTTGTGAAGGGAGATAGAGGATGCAGTATGATGAATGTAAAGAACTATGAAGAAGAAGGGGAAGAAAAGGCTTATTGGATGAGCCGAGGGTGAAATCCGGCGGAGCTCCGGCAGCGTGGGGACGACGTGGAAGCGCGGTGGATGAAGACGACCTTCCTCTCGCGAGCGTGGGCACCCGAGAAGCCGGCAGAACCTCCACCTACAAAAGACCCGACGGGTTAGAAAATGACTCCGTAGCCTCTGGGCTCCGGCAGCCTATCGGATCACTGCTTAGCTCTCCCAGAACTGAGGGGGTGGGCCTCTATTTATAGGGCTCCGGAGGGTGGAGGCGTCCAGGACCCTGGACACCTCTATCAGGGCCGAAATAATATTTTATTCTATTTTTATTGATTTTTTTTGGAATACTTTTGTGGAGGCGTCCAGGGTCCCGGACGCCTCAAGCAGGTCCACCGAAAACCGACGACGGCCGCACGCGGTTTGGCACAACGCGTGGTTTTGTGAGCGGCGCCTCGTGATTCAGAAATGGGCGCGTCCAGCTGACTGGACGTCTCTATAATTTGGATTTTTTCACACACGACAAACCGTCGTTCGGTGGCCGGCGCCCGTGAGGGAGTTGATGGAGGCGTCCAGGGGCCTGGACGCCTCCAAAAGTATATTATTTTTATTTTTCTTTTGTCTTTTATACAAGGGCTGGCATTTTAATTTTTTTTATTTGTTTTTATGGAGGCGTCCAGGGGCCTGGACGCCTCCATTAATATGTATTTTTTATTTATTTTATTTTTTTATGCCAACTGGCATTTTATTAATATTTATTATTATTAGTTTTTATGGAGGCGTCCAGGGTCCTGGACGCCTCCATTAAAATATATATTTTTTTATTTATTTTTGGGCCCTGAGAAAATAATAAAATAATAAAATAAATTAAAAAGATGGGGGCGTCCAGGGGCCTGGACGCCCCCATTAAGACCCACCCGGGTCCTCAAATCAGGCGTCGGCGGCCGCCCGGTAGACCCCCTTCTTGATTCCGGAACCTCTTGATGCGTCCGACTGGTGTTGATGCCGTCCGAATGCCGTGACGAGACGATTCCGGATGCCGAAAAAGGTAGAAGAAGACCCGAGAAAAGGAAGCACTCGAGTGATTCAGAATGCGTAAGCCGTTGCGGGGCGTTGTATAGTAATATGAGACTTCTCAGGAGGCGTCAAGAATGGCGTGTCTACAGCTGCCCCGCCTTGGCGTCTGCTTTGCAAGGGAGCGACACGTAGTGGAATGGTATCGAAGTGGAGTGGAGTGAAGTGGGAGCGGACTGATAAGTTGATGCCAAGGTGTGATGAGACACGCTTTTGACGTTACTGTTTGGAATCTTTCCTGGAGTTTCAATGAGGCGACCTTGAAGAAGGTCTTTCAAACATTGACGATTGCTTGGACGGAGATCAAATAAGGGAGGGTGAGATGTGCGCTCAGGCACGAAACAAAAGGAGACCAACTTCTCGGTGTGGAAGTACCTGGGTCATAAACCGGAGGTTTCACCTTTGGGGAGCGGTTACCAGCCAATGTGGAAGTGCTGCGGCCAAGGTGGGTCAAAAAAAGTAAAGGAATATCTGAGGGTCTGTCCAAACAAGGGTCTCCTTTGGAAGAGCAGCGTAGGGCTGTCTCAAGGAAACTCAGTATTTCATTCGGAGTGGAATATCTCATATTTGTGGGAATTGGAGCACAACGGCTTTCACAATCGAATCACTTGAATGATCTTCCGCAATAAATCAAAGTCCTATATGAATGCATGCTGGGTTCAAAGAAAAATTTAAAACAAACAAAAATAGAAAATAGCCAAGGATAATATTGTCAACTTGTGAAGAACGGGTCAGGATACCGACCCGGTGAGCTGATACTGGGCTAGGGCCCGTTTATCCGCGCACCAACTCACTGAATGGAACCGTCGTCCCCATTCTATCACAAGTTGACGGCCTATCCGTACAACCCAAATTCCTCTGGGATCATCATCATTTTTGTTGAAGGGGAATTCAGATCCCAGATTCGTTCGAGCCGCAAGGTCCTTGACATGTTCTAGTAGCGTAAGTATCATATACTACGATGCATGACAAGGTGGGACCAACCAATGAAAGGTGGGACAGGAGATAGGACAAAGACGTCCGTTAGTAAAACCTGCACAGGCCAGCAAAGGTTAGCAACATCATAAAGTAGCAGAATCATAGCAGAATCGCACCACAGTTCAAAGGAGATCCAGACAAAATCCTGATAGCGACCGCTGATGTGACATGTTCTGTCCTGTAGCGATCTTCCCTTCCTATAAGAACTCCCCTTAGGCTAGTTCATTCAAATGCACCAAGGTGGGTTTTGGAAGCTCAGGAGAGGAAGGAGAGGAGAATCTAGAGATTTCAGGATGGAAGGAGAGTCTTCCCGCGTTATGAAGAGGAGCAGGCCTAGCAGCGAGATCAGGCGACTCTCCGACCTCGAGGGTCATCTGAGTAGGACGATCTTGTCGCATATGGTAAGCTGATTCATTTCAAATTTCTCCACGTGAACCTTCTTCTTACTTACTTCCTTTCTTCTTCTTTCCTCTTCTAGCCATATCCACTCTTCCCAGGCCCGAGGAAGTTTTCCAAGCTGCCGTGGCTTTCAAAGCTGACTTCCAATATCTCCATTGGCATGAGGGCCATACTCTCGAAGTGGCATCTGCAGGGGCTCCTTATTCACGCCAAGCATTACGAGAAGATTCGTATGGACTGGGCGGCTATGGGCGCACTAGTGGAGATCTGGCATCCCCAGACCCACACTTTTATCTTCCCGACCTTTGAGGTGACCATCCTCCTCGAGGAGGTGGAACTTCTGCTCGGATTGAAGAAATTCAAGAGTGACGGGAAGGTGAAGGCTATGCGGATGCTGACACGGGGGACTTCTGAAAGTGTCCTTGGAAGCTTCATGCCGCCCGACGCAGCCCGAAAGGTCCGTACTCAAAAGGGGATCGATCTCCAAAAGCTTGCGGAGTGGGTCATGGACGCCCTGAGAGGGTCACCAGACGATGACTATTTGGAGGGAATCATGAAGGGGTTCACCATTTGTCTGGCGGGTGCTCTCTTGTTCCCTTATACCGACAACGTGGTGGAGGAAGACCAACTGGGTGCTATCTGCGGGATCTGGCGTGGAAAGAGGGTGGGACCCGCCGTCCTTGCTTATCTTTACAGCGGCCTTACCGCCTCGAGTATGGGTAAGCCTCCTTTTGGTTGCGCACTTGTCCTGAGCTGCTGGCTGGATTTGCATTTCAAGTTTGATCACCGCGAGGGAATGCCAACTGCTTCGAAGCTTTCCAACAAAGCCCTCTTCATCACATAGCCGACGTGTTAGGCTTCGGTGGTACTGTAGTGAATCGCGTTCCGTGGCTGAAGAAACGTGAAGACTGGCGGTCTCACTTCCGTACCGTGACACAAGGCTTCTTACTTGCGCACCGGCATGTTTGCTTTCGCTAGATCTCCTCATGAGGCCTTCTCCCGAAGTTGATCTTCAACTGATCGGCGCGACCGAATTCGTCCTTTATAATGCGCATCGGTGCTGCCTCCAGATTGGCATCCCACGCCATTCGTTCCCGCCACCGACTGGCATCGTTCCTTTGAAGAAGAGGGAGTTGGGCACTGAAGCAGACGCGAAGGAAGCGAAGGCCATTAAAGCTCCTTGGAAGACAAGTGTTGCGGGAAAGGCCTTAGCGCACGTGGTGGAAGAATGCGAGCCGTGGAGGGCTTATGTAACCGAACTGGGGAAGTTAAGGCCTAAGGCGCCTAAGCCCCTGATGTAGCTCATTCTGCTTTCTGATGGAATAAAATCTGGCATTTGGATGTTTCGGACCCCCGTCCCCTTAATTATTATCTTTTTTGTGGTTTTTCTTTTTCTTTCCTTTTTTTCTTTTGTTTGGATTATATACATACTTTAACCCCCTTTTTTCTTTTTTTATATTTTTTATTATTTTTTATTATGGGGGCGTCCAGAGGCCTGGACGCCCCTAATTTTTATTATTTTTTATTATTTTTTTTTGATTTTTTGGTTTGGGGGCGTCCAGGGACCTGGACGCCCCTAATTTTTTATTTTTTTTATTTTTTAATTTTTTGGTTTGGGGGCGTCCAGGCGCCTGGACGCCCCTAAGGTTTTTGAATTTTTTAAAAAAATAAAAAGTGGGGGCGTCCAGGCGCCTGGACGCCCCAATTAAAGCTTAATCTATATATAGGGGGGGCTCCCCCCCTAACTCACTTACTGTTCATTCTGACCGTCCAGCCACTCCAAACGACCCATTCTTAGTCCCAATGGAGCGAGGAGGATCGAGCCAGGGTCCAGGGAAGCGGAAACGACTGGCTCGTCGTGCGAGGAGGTTGAGGGATGATGCCGAGGAGGCCGCAGCAGAGGAGATTGCTGCGGGTGAGGAGATGGAGGTGCCGCTTCTGGCCGCGGAGGCCGCTGCGGATGCTGGTGACGCGGGAGAGGACGATCACGACCCGGTAAGTACTTCGGAATTCTCACTTTGTGGTTCAATAGGCTAAAACGGGCGTGCGAGAGGCTGTGAGAGAAGGCCGGGTAGTGAGAGAAGGAGGCGTCCAGGGGCCTGGACGCCTCCACTTTTTTTTATTTTTGTTTATTTATTTATTTACGTAAATAATAAAATAAAATTAAAAAATAAGGAGGCGTCCAAGGCCTAGGACGCCTCCATAATAATATATATATTATATATATATTTTTTTGTTTTTGGTTCTTGGATTTTTTTTTGAAAAAAAGAAATAAAGAAAAATAGGAAGGAGGCGTCCAGGGGCCTGGACGCCTCCAAAAAATAATATATATATATATATATTTTAAAAAAATAAAATAAAAAGAATAAATAGTATATACAGTGTTATTGTTTATTACTGTTCATGATGCTGATGTGTTCTTTGTTGGTTTTTGTGGTGTGCAGGGCGTGATGAAGGGCCGGATCAGCTGGTCCTTGGTGGTGGCAGCATACCGTGGGCTGCCGAATTTCCAGAGGGCGCGTGTGGACGCCATGGGCTTTGGAGCTTTCCTTAGGATCGAGCCCTTCCGGCTCGACCTTCCTCTTATCCAGGCATTGAGGGAGCGGTGGCACGCACCGAGCCGGGCGTTTTTGATGCCCTGGGGGCACATGGTGCCGACACTAGAGGACGTGGCTCGGATTACCGGGCTACGGGTTGACGGAGAGGCAGTCAGCGGGGTCACCTACCCCGACTATCGAGAGAGTGCCCTGGACCTGCTGTGGTTAGAGACGAGCGTGACTGATAGAGACAGCAGGGTAGTCGGCCGAGTGGAGATCATGGAGGCGCTCGGATTCGTCGACCCGCGCCAGCGGGTTAGCGAGACTGGAGCGGAGTTCTTGGCTCGACTGGAGGGGGATGCTCGTGCAGCTTTCACCCAGGATCCGAGCGAGAGGGAGCTGGTGGACCTAGATCTTCGGAGGTTTCTTTTCTTCTTCCTGGGCCGCCTTCTGCTGGGGACGAAGGGGGATGGCATCCACTGCCGTTTCCTCGGGATCTTGGCGGATCTGGACAGAGTGGGACACTACGCGTGGGGAGCGGCTCTGCTTGCCCATTTGATTGCTGATCTCTCCCAGACTTCGGAGAAGGAGACGACAGTCAGCGGCTTCGCACCTTTCCTCCAGGTAAACATTTTATTTATGCATTCCACAGTTAAATATGCAATTATTGTACTAATGATGTATGATGGATGCAGGTGTGGAGCTATTACTATTTCCCGATGGGGAGAGCTAGGCATGGGAACAGGAGGGCCGTGCCTCTGGCGCGGCAGTGGAGGCCGGTCGTGGTTGCAGCACCCCACGGCTACCAGCTGGCGTCACTTCGTCGGGAGCTGAGCGAGTATCCCGAGGCCATGGTATGATGCGTATGATTTTTTTTTTTGTGTTTATGCATGTGACTGAATGGTAACTAATATGATGTATGTATGGTGATGCAGGTGGTGTGGAGGCCCTACCTGGGCATGGGCGATGCTGGCCAGCCCTGGGTTGTAGCGGGTCTTCCTCGTTTCAGGCGGGACGTGTGGGTCCATTGCCTGAACGAGATTGAGCCGCTGCGGCTTAGACTGGTCATGAGGACGTTGGGGCTGGCCCAGGAGTGGGTTGACGTAGATGCGCCGGCCCGCATTGGGCGGAAGACCAAGGGGAAGGCGAAGATTGTGGACTGGCGTACGCGCTTCCCAGCACAGTACCAGGACTGGCAGCAGGGCGGGGTCCCAGTGGTGTCCCACGTACAGGACAGCACAGACTACATGAGACGGTACCGAGCTACGTACGGGGACCGCCTCTCCTTGGGTGGTATGGCAGGGGTAAGTGAAATGAAACTGCTCCACTTTTCTATATGTATATGCATGGGATACTAACTTATGTGTAATGCAGGATGCTCGTGATACCATGATCGCCGACCTGCGGGCCCAGTTGGCGGACGCCAGGCGACAGTTGGTGGCCATCCGACAGGAGTTGGAGATCCTGGTGAGTCTATGCAATGCATTTTTTTTGTGACTTGGATTTTTGATGCTTAGCCTTTGACTGACGTTTGCCCCGTGTTTCAGCGGGCCCACCAGACAGCGGCAGCCGGGATGGCTGGTGGAGCGGGTTCCAGTTCGCGGGGCCCTCCTCCAGAGGTTTCTGCCCTCCAGGAGCAGCTGGCGCACGCGGTGGCTCGGGCTGAGGAGGCCGAGCGTGACCGCGAGGCTCGAGTGAGTGTTTGCTTGGCCCCGACCCTTTTCTAGCTGCTTTCCTTCTATCACTGTACTCTTACGGTGCATGCGTGCTTTGACAGGTGGCCGAGATTCGGGAGGCCCTGGCCCGTGCTGTTCGTGCTGAGCAGGAGCGCGATGCCTGGGTGGCAGAGCGCGATGCCTGGGTGGCAGAGCGTGACGCCCAGATTGCGGAGCTGGAGGAGGAGCGTCGACGGGAGGCTGAGGAGCTCCCTCGTGACGTGCTGGATCTGCGGATCGCCCTCGAGCTGTCGAGGAGAGAGGCGATGAGGGAGAGAGAGGAGAGGGAGAGGGATAGGGAGAACGTGGAGAGAGAGAGGGAGAGCGTGGAGAGAGAGAGGGAGAGGGATAGGGAGAGAGAGAGGGAGGAGCGACAGCGGGATCAGACCGAGAGGAGGGCTCTAGAGGCCCAGCTGCTGGAGCTCCGATTGAGTCTCGGCACGGCGGAGGGGAGGCTTCGGGAGAGCGAGGAGCGGTACCAGAGGGCGAAGGAACGCGGGGCGCGACTTCGTCAGTCTGGTTCTTTTTCCATGGGCAGCTATCTGGTCTCTTCGGCCGAGGAGCGTCGTCGCGCCTTCGAGGCTGGAGTGCCACCGCAGGGCGAGGCGAGCACGGCTTCTCAGGGTTCGCAGAGGCCCCCTAGGGATCCCCGGCAGAGGAGGGAGGAGAGAGATGACCAGGAGGGTGGTGGTGAGAGTTAGAGAGTTGCTTGTACACGTCACCCTTCTCACTGTATGATGTACTTTCGGCTATTATATGAAATGGAAATGGCTTTTTTGTGTTGTGTGTACCTTTCTCTCTCCCACACTTTTTTCTTTGCACTGAGTTGTCCTTTGAGGCACGCTCCGCGAGACCTTGCCCTGAACAGCGGGGAACTACGCTTTGCACGGGGGGATTTTGTTTCCTTTTCCCCCTTTTGGGCGCGTCCAGGCGCGAGGACGCGTCTTAATCCTTGAATTCAAATTTAAAGCGTCGGGTGGCCTTTCTTCTCCCGTGCCTTACCCGCAAACGAGCCCGCCTTCTGCCGAAACTCGCTTGCCCCTTTTCTCGTCTTCCTCCTCTTTTGATCGATGGAGTTCGGTGGGCCCGATCATGGTGAAGGTGGAGAGGGACGCGGGACCCCTCGCCCAAGGAGGGACGCGCCCGAGCACGGAACGGCGTCCATGGAGGAGGAAGGGCCGCTCCGGGCCCCCGAGGGACCCGAGGGGCCCGATGGCGTGGGAGGAGGTGAACACGGTCCGGTAGGTGCTTCGATCTCTTCCTCTTTTAATTCATTTTGGGTTTTGAAGCGAGTCGCGCGAGGGGGAAAGGGTTCGGCGAGTGTTGCACTCAAATGATGGACGCGTCCTAGACAGGGGACGCGTTCCTTTTGACTGATATAGGACCCCTTTCTTGGTGCAGGACATGGCAAGGACCCTGGGTCTGGCCGATGAGTGGGCGAGTGCGGACGAGCCGAGCCGCGTCAGGAGGGAGAGTCGCGGCAAGGCGAGGCTCGAGGAGTGGCCCGTACGTCTCCCTGGACAGCAAGGGGGTATACTGGTGCAGGACAGTGCCGACTTCCTGCGGCGGCAGAGAGAGAGCTACGCGGGGCTTCCCCAAGCTGGGGACATGCGTGGCGTCGGCGGCTCGCGCGCCCAACTGTCAGAGACTAGGCGGCAGCTGGCCGTCGCTCAACATGAGTTGTCGCTCCTGGTAAGTTATGTGCCGCACTTTTAACTTCAGATTTTGGAGTTTCACTGACGGCCGTTGTTTATTTTGTTCCAGCGTGCCCAGCAGACAGCGACGGTGGGAGTGGCTGGCGGATCTTCCAGTTCCTCGGCCCCTTTTCTCGAGATTGCCTCCCTCCGGGAGCAACTTACCGGTGCGGTGGCCGCGCGACCCGGGCGGAAGAGGAGCGTGATGCCTGGGTGGCGACTGTAGCGGAGCTGCGGCATCGCGGTGAGGAGAGACCTTCTCCAGACATCCTGGAGTTAAGGGTTCTTCTGCAGATGATGAGGAGAGAGGCAGAGAGAGAGAAAGCCGAGAGAAGGTCGAAGCGACAGCGGGATCTGACCGAGAGGAGGGCCTTGGAGGCCCAAGTGAGGGAGCTCCAGCTGGGCCTTCAGGCCGTCGTGCAGAGGCTAGGAGGGATGGAGACGCGCTACGAGAGAGCGCGAGAGTTCGGGGAGCGACTCCGCCAGTCCGGTCGCTTTGCCGCCAGTGGCTTCTTTGCCACGCCAGGGGAGGAGCAGCGAGTCACTGCTGCGGAGCAGGCGCCCAGAGGCGAGGCAGGTGCTACTGCACGGGGATCCCGGAGGCTTCTGAGGGACCCTCACCTCGGGGGAGAGGAGGAGAGTGCCCAGAGAGATGAGTGATGGTGAGGATTGGCGAGCTAGTGGACCCGCCACCTCTCTATGATTGTAGTGTTTGTGACAGCTTATGTAGAATTATGAATGGAGTGATTTGATTTTCTGCTGTTTATTTGTTCTTTTGTGCGTTCCTTCTTCCCTACACTTCTCTCCTTTGCACTGTTCCCATGTGATGGGTCTGTCGAGACTCCGCCCCGAGCGGAGAATCGCGTCTTGTTGTGACCATTTTCCACGGGAATCTGCCGTCGAAGTCAATAATGACGGCCCTAGTTTCTTTTCCCGAATGCTGTGTCAAATTTTGCGGACGTCCTCCAAATCATGATAGGGTATCCCTAGACAACATAGGGGCTATTCGTCATATTCTTCGTCAGTCAATCACCCTGTGCGAGCGGTGAAGCGACACATGGGACCGCTTGGCGGTGCCTCATTGCGAGGGCTATTATTGACAGGTGATGGAGGCAATCTTGGCCCGCACTCCTTCCATTTCTATAAATTCTTGTCCCTTTTATCTTCCCAGGTATATCGAGAGCTAACTCGAGGAGCACAAGTTCTTACGGGAGAGGAGGAGTTCAAAATTCCGAGAGTTGGATGGAGGGCGAATCTTCCCATTCCTCGAAGAGAAGCAGGTCCAGTGGTAGTAGTTCCAGGAGGCTTTCAGACCTTGAAGGGCACTTCAGCGAAAGGGCCCAATCTCAACTCGTAAGCCAAGTTTTCTTGCCCTTTTCTCATTCTTTCTTCCTTTCTTCCGACCAAACCTCACCCCCATTCCTTGTATGTGTAGGTTGTGATGAAATCACAAATCTTATGGGAGTTGGTAGTAGCAGCGTACAGGGGCCTCCCAGATTTTCAGAAGGCGAGGCTAGACGTGATGGGATTTGGTACCTTCCTTCGGATCGAGCCGATCCAGCTTGACCTAGTCCTGATCCAAGCCTTGTGTGAGAGATGGGACCCAGTGAGCCGGGCATTCCTGATGCCCTGGGGGCACATGGTGCCCAGCTTGGAGGATGTGGTCCGGATCACAAGCCTGAAGGTAGAGGGCGAGGCAGTGACCGGAGTCACTTACGCGGACTATAGAGAAGGTGCCCAGAAGTTACTGGGTTTGGACCTGGATGGTCGGAAAAACAGGTCGGTAGCTAGGGCGTCCCTGATGGATGCATTAGGGCTCACCGACACTCGTCGGCGGGACGATGAATCCTCAGAAGAGTTCATGGAAAGGATAGAAATAGGATGCCGCGCCGTGTACTGCACAGATTTCGGCGACTGGGAAAGATGCAACATAGATTTGAGGAGATTTCTCCTCTTCCTTTTGGGGAGATTGGTACTGGGCTCGAAAGGGGACGGTATCCAATGTTGCTTCCTGGAGCTGCTGTCAGACCTTGAAAGAGTAGGGTATTATGCCTGGGGAGCCGCCATGCTGGCACACTTGTTTGCAGGCCTATTCCAAGAAACGGATCGTGAGATGACTGTGAGTGGTTTCACACCATTCATCCAGGTATTTTTTTGGTTTTGCTTGTTTTGTATTTTTTTGTGTTTTTGTAAAGTTCTGATGGCCTGCGCCGAGCAGCTGTGGAGCTATTATTACCTCCCTATGGGGAGAGCTCGGCATTGGCGACCTGCGATGGTGCCGCTAGCCAGGCGGTGGGAACCCATCATGAGTGCGGCACCCCTAACCTACCAACTGATGGTGCTAAGGCGGGAGCTACAGGAGTTCCCTGCAGCGATGGTAAACTGGAGACCCTACTCAGACATGGTCGATGCCGACCAGCCGTGGGTTCTAGCAAGTCGTGCCCGGTTCGGACGGGAACTATGGATGCACTGCCTGAATGAAATCGAGCCGCTTCGGCTACGATTAGTTATGAGGACTTTAGGACTGGCTCAAGAATGGGTGGATACGGCTGCGCCACCTCGTGTCGGGAGAAAGACGCGAGGACCGGCGACCTGCATTGACTGGCGCGTGCGATTCCCCGAACAGTATGAGGACTGGCAACGGGGTGGCACGATTGTAGAATCACAGGCGCGGGATAGCGAGGACTACTTGCGTCTATATAGGACAAAGTACGCAGAGCGGCTCCAACCCCGGGGACTTGCGGAGGTAGGTTTCCCCTTTTTCTCTTTTCTTCTTTCTCCTTTTTTTGGTTTTCTGGTGAAAATGCTGACTTGTAAGGCTGCAGGATGTCCGGGATGCCATGATAGCGAATTTACGAACTCGCTTGGCAGAGATGGAACAACAGTTGGGCGATGCCCGCGGAGCTACGAGCGCCTTGGTAGGTGTACAGTACGCGTTCGTAATTAAATCCTCAGATTCCTGATGTTGGCTGCTAACTCACGCGGTCGTAGCATGCCCAGATTGGCGCGGCTTCCCCAGCGATGGGAGTAGGTGGTGCCTCTTCCAGCCTGTGGATTCCTACCTCCGAACTTAACTTGCTTCATGAGCAACTTGCTCACGCCACGCAGCGTGCTGCGGAGACAGAAGGGATGCTCCGTATACAGGTAAAAGTTTCAGTGTTGGGTTCTCTTGGTTTACGCCTTATCGTGTATCTGAGATGGTACATTTGGCAGGAAAAGGAGACGGAAGGAGCGCTTGCCCAAGCTGCGCAGAAGGAGGCTAGGATAGCAGAACTGGAGAGGGAACTGCGGCGTCATCCTGATGACGACTCCTCTAGGGATGCCGTGGAACTGAGGATCACTCTCCAGTTGGAGAGGGAAGACCGTGAGAGAGAACGTGCAGAGAGAGAAAGAGACACGGAGAGAGAAAGAGCCAACAGATTGACTGAAAGGGAGGAACGAAGGGCCATGGAGGCCCAACTATTCGAACTCCGAATCAGCCTTGGCCTTGCTGAACAGTGGCTGAGAGATGGTGAGGAGCGCTACCGAAGAGCACGAGAGCGTGGCTTTCGTGTTGGTAGCTTCTCTACTGCTTCCGTGGATCAACGCCGGGATGTGGGAATAGGAAGGGGAGTACAGAGCGGTAGGAGTACCGCTTTTCGTAGTTGGGTAGCACCTTTGAGAGCGTTTTGCCGGAGAGTAGTGGGACGAGTGATGCAGAGAGAGAGGGCGGAACTTGATGTAATTTTTTGGTTTTTTGGAATAAAATACAAGGTTCGGTTTGTTTGGTTTTTCACCTTTACTTCTGTTGCCTGAATCCCTGCACACATCACTGAAACAAACAAATCAGAATTTCTGTTCTGACTTGGCCCCTTGCTCAATAAGCAAATGGTCACTGTGACTGTCCTTGATAACTGGTCAAGGGGCCAAGCCTTTATTTAACGAAGGCAAGGGAAAGATGCGGTGATGATAAATGCGACAGGCAAGCACACGAATGCAAGCGGTATTAAAAGTGAGATGCTGCACGCAAATGTAATCATGCAAAATTGATTTGTTTTCTTTTTTATATTTGATATTTTTTTTTGTTTTATCATAAAAAGATTTTTTTTGTTTGCAAATATGTACATTTCTCTTTTCCATTTTTTTGTGCTTTTATCATTTCGATTTTTTTATTGCTAACGCCCGGCAAGCACCCAAATGGCACCTGACCTTCGTGAGAACAGGGGTTTCTTACTAACCTCCCAGGTATCCTAAGTGCACATCTAGGTTGATTTGGGCCTCTAGACCCCTCGAATGATGATCCCGCCGGCTAAGACTTACCCTGATGACAATACCGTCATGCCATGCTTAGGCTCCCAGTTGCTTCCGACCACAGGGATTCACCCAAAAGGTGTTTGAGGTAAAAGATATGCCCGACCCGGGTCTATTTCCTCACAACTCTAGATGGTATATGATGGAACACCCTGGAACCCTAACGACCAACCGCGCGACGCTGACCCGGAATCAGACGCCGTCGCACCCATAGGTGACGCGCTTGCATTGGCCTAAGCCCGAGGTTAAACAAGAAGACATCAAGGTGGTAAACAGGGGTCTTGACCAGCCAGAAACACGGAGACTCCTTCGCAGCGATAGCTTTTGCTTTTCAAAGTGGGCAACCAAATGTGTATATTAAAATAAGGTCGCAGACCCTGGGCAGTTTTCACCTTTCAGAAATTCCATCGAACCTTCATCTTTAGAGGGAGAAGGAAGAGTGTAGGGGATAAACCTCCTGAGAGGACCGGCAAAGCCGTTAACCCGGCGAGCGAATAAGGGCCCATTAACTCTTTCCTTCGGACAACTTCGGACCAAATCTCGAGCATTTACATTCCACGGCCCCCTTTGTGGATTCAGACTTTTGCTTTGAGGGGTTCCGTTTATCGCACCAGGCACGGTCACGACCAGGCTTTTCTCTTGATTTTGACTTTGTATTTCTTTTTGTGAGGGAGATATAGTCGTTTGACGTTTGTGGGCTCCCTTTTTGTATGCCTGCGGGGACACTGCCCTCTTCTCGTGCACTGATCGATGCTCGAGGAAATGGATCCTACTCTTGTCCTTGGGGTTTGAGTTTCGGTTTCTCATGCTCAGCGTTTTAAGGGCGCCGACTGTCTCATTTGGTCGAAGAGAAAAGAATAAAGATTACAGCTTCCGGAGATCTTCTTGGTGTGGCCCTACCGTAGGTGATGCTACCAACTTTTTTGAATAAAATACATAAGTGAACACATGTTAGCTTCCTTCGAGCGAGCATAGGCCGACGTGGCCGGACAGGGTCTCCACGGTTCTGGCAAACCAAGACCCGGTGCCTACCAAGCCTTAATGGGCCCTATCCTAACATGAAGGTTAGATGCAGAGACTTAACTACATGGTGACTGCCAGGCATCGGCATTTGAATTTTCCATATTTTTAGTGGTTTTCAATATTTCTTTGTTTTTGATGTTTTTTATCTTTTCATCATTTTTTTTGTTTTGTGCTAAGGGTAGTATTTCTTAAGATAAAGCCCATTCCAGGGGTGGGATAACTCGGTCCCTTCGGCGTTGACTAGCTTGTAGGCGTTGCCAGGGTGCACGGCTTGAATTACAAATGGTCCTTCCCAATTGGGTTGGAGTTTAGAACGCGGCCCTCCAGGTTTGACAAAAATTCTTTTTACGACCATCTCACCGACTTTGAATTTTCTCTCAACGACTTTCTTTTGGTAAAAGCGAGCGAGTCTATTTTGATACACACGCGCGTGTTCGGCAGCGGCCAGTCGCTTCTCATCCAAGAGTTCCAACTGGGCGAGGAGTGAATTACGACGATCGTCGAGGGGAAATTCCTCGTCCAATTGTACCCTGAGAGAAGGGATCAGAGTCTCGTACGGGACTACCGCTTCCATACCATAAGTAAGGGCAAATGGAGTCTGCCCGGTGGGGGTACGGATTGAAGTGCGATAGGCCCATAGGGCTTCGATAAGCTTTTCTGGCCAGTCTGAAAACTTACTAGACTCGCAGGTTTTTTTGATGATTTTGAGCAATGTTTTATTGGTGGCCTCCGCTTGGCCGTTACCTTGTGGGTAATATGGCGATGAATGATGCAATGCAATTGCGTACCTTTTGCAGAGGTCCTGTAGGTCCTGAGAAATGAACTGTGGCCCATTGTCGGTGACGATCGTGCTTGGGATGCCGAATCTGGCGAGAATGTTCTTCATGATGAACTTGCAGACTGTTGACGCCTTGATTTCCGCGTAAGCTTCGGCTTCGGCCCATTTGGTGAAATATTCCGTCGCAGTAAGGATGAAAGATTTCTGCTTGGTGAGGGAATTGGGATCACCTAGGGGACCAATGATGTCGAATGCCCACATGGAGAAAGGCCATGGGGAGGATATTGGATGAAGTGAGGAAGATGGTGAATGGATTTTATCGGCGTGAAGTTGACACTTGACACACCTACGGACATAGACAGCACAATCTTCTTCCATAGTGGGCCAGTAAAAGCCTTGCCGAATGATCTTCTTGGCGAGCATCTGACTATTCACGTGGCCACCGCACACACCCGAGTGCGTCTCTTCTACACATTTCCAAACCTCTTCGTCACCAAGACATCTTAACAGAATACTAGTAAGGCTCCTCCTATAGAGTAGACCTCCAACTAATGTATATTTCTGAGCCACCCTTCTTATGGCTTTCTTGTCCTCTGTGGTGGCCCCTTCAGGATAAGACTGATCTTGGCAGTATTTGACAATTTCATAGAACCATGGTTTCTCTTCATCAGCCAGTTCTTCTTCGGCCTCTGCCAACATGATTTCCCTCTTCTAAGGATATCTTCCTGCAGGATCTTCCTTGCTATCCTGTCTTTGATATTTACGTAGGAGGCATCATCGATTGCAGGGGCGTGAAGTTTATAGATGGAAATGGACTTAAACCATCTTCCTAGAGGGAACCTTATGGATGATGCCAACGAGGCGAGGGCATCGGCGAGAATATTCTGATGACGAGGGACATGAACAAAGATCAGTTTTGCGAACAGTTTGGCAAAGGCAGCAGTGAGTTCTTGGTATGGCTTGAGTTTGGGATCACGAGTGCGATATTTAGTGAGCACCTGGCGAAGGATGAGTTGACTATCACCTACGACTCGTAACTCAGTGATACGAAAAGAATGGGCGAGTTCTAGGCCAGCTAGAAGAGCTTCATATTCGGCTATATTGTTGGTAACTGGAAATTTGAGCTGGTATGCTAATGGGAATGTGAGGCCTTCAGTGACAGGAGGGCGATGCCGATTCCTCTCCCTTGAGAATTCAGAGCTCCATCAAAATATAGTGTCCACATTGGCTCATCTGATTGGTTGATGGACATTAGTTCCTCATCTGGAAACTCTGATTGGACGGGATCGAACTTGGGAAGAGGATGGTGAGCGAGATGCTCGGCTATGGCATAGCCTTTAATCGCCTTTTGCTGGATGTAGGTGATGTCGAACTGAGAGAGAAAACTTTGCCAGCGTGCTAGCCTATCCGTAAGGACGGCTTTCTCCAGAAGGAATTTGATAGGATTCATCCGAGCAATCAAGTGGACCTCATGAGCCAAGAAGTAGTGTTTCAATTTCTGCACTACCCAAACGAGGGCAGCACAGGTTTTCTCCATGACGGTGTACTTCTGCTCACAGGGATTGAGAAGTTTGGACAAGTAATAGGTTGCCCGTTCCTTGCCTTCTTCATCAGCTTGTGCGAGGACGGCTCCCACGGAGTCATCCAAGACTGAGACGTAAAGGATCAGAGGTTTTTCTGGTTTGGGTGGAATGAGAACGGGTGGACTAGCCAGATATTCCTTCAACCCTTCAAAAGCTTTCTGACATTTAGAATTCCAGTGGAATTCTACTCCTGGCTTGGTCAACTCGTAGAGAGGTCTACACCTTTGTGAATGTTGAGACACAAACCGACGAATAAACTGCAACCTCCCGATTAAACCTCGGACTTCCCTCAAATTCTTGGGAGGCGGCATATCCCTGATGGCCTTAGCTTTGTCGGGATCTATCTCGATCCCTCTTTTACTCACAATGAACCCCAGCAATTTACCCGACGACACACCAAACACACACTTTTTCGGGTTCATTTTCAATTGGAACTCTCTTGACCTTTGCAAGACCTTAGCCAAAACTTCTGGATGTTCTATCCTGGTCCTTGATTTCACCAATAAGTCATCCACATACACTTCCAGATATATGTGCATCATGTCATGAAATATGGCCATCATCGCTCTTTGGTAAGTAGCTCCAGCATTCTTTAACCCAAACGGCATGACCACGTAACAATATGTTCCCCAAGGGGTAGTGAATGACGTCTTCTCCTGATCCTCTTCTGCCAAACGAATTTGATTGTATCCTGAAAATCCATCCATGAAAGAGAGGGTTTCGTAGCCTGCCGTGTTATCAATCAGCACATCAATGTGAGGTAAGGGAAAATCATCCTTTGGACACGCGCGGTTAAGGTCCCGGAAGTCGATGCAAATCCTGACTTTCCCATCTTTTTTCATGACCGGGACAATGTTCGCCACCCATTGAGGATAAAGGACGACTCTAATGAACCTGGCTTTGTGGAGCTTATCGACCTCTTCCTTCATTTTCAAAGCCATCTGAGGGTGGAAACGCCTTAACCTTTGTTTTACCGAGATGGACCCTGGTTTTAGGGTTAAACGGTGTTCGACCAAGGTTGAATCCAGACCCGGCATATCCTCATAGCTCCATGCAAACGTGTCCTTATATTCCTTGAGAACCTCAATTAATGCCTCTTCTTCAGAGGGTGGTAGGTTGTCACTTATGAGGATGATCCTAGGGTCTTCCTCAGTTCCCAAGTTGACTTCTTTGGTGGATTCTTCTACGGCGGTTGACGGCTCGTCGAATCTCCTCATTCCACTAGCGTATGCGCCCGCCACATCCTCATATTCTTCACCCTCATCTTCAGTGGGGCATTCTTCATCCGTGATCTCGTAGACTCCATACCCTTCATCAGATGCACAGTCACCCTCGCATTCTATTTCGGGTAGCTGGATGGGATTTTCTAACAACTGGGGGATGGCAAGAAGGGCCTGACACCTGGCGGCCAAATCCAGAAGGAATCGACGAGGGATCTGTCTCCCTTTGGACTTCTTTCTAGGTACTACCCTCGGCCTATCATTCCTAGATTGACTGACAATATTTACAGAAGAAGAGGAAGACGAAGAGGATGGTGTAGAATGTACAGGAGAAGACCCCTCAGAGGAGGGGTAGAAAAGGTCGCTCATCGGACCTTGGACGGGTGGTCCGCAAGGCGGTACGCACCCGTGGGAGATGTAGGAGGTTTCCTCAACGAAGATGTGTTGTTGGGGAGTTTGAAAATTGACGTTTTTTTTTCGTTTTATTTTTAATGACAAAGCAGTGAAAAGAGATTGGAGGAGAGAGAAAAGGGGTTATGGCTAGAGGATTGTGAGGCTCATAGAGCAGATCATGGTTGAAGACCTGGCGCGGGTTGAAAAGCCCGCGCAGGTATGTAAGCAAAGAAGGGGACCTGGGAAGATCATCAGACAATTGTCTGGCCCAGGAAGAAGATATCAGTAAAGGCTGAGACGAGTGGATGGAGAGGATGGCGGCTAATGAGCCGTCAACGGCAATGCTGAGGACGGATGAAGATCCATCGATGACAGGGTCCTTCTTGCGAGGACGAGGATAGTTTGGAACCTTGGCAAGAGTGGTAATATTCTCTGGTATTTCGGAGATCAATGGTGGTCCTTCAAGCTGCGGAGATGAGAACATCCTTTCCAGTGCAACGGAAATGTCCCGTATGTCGAACCATTTGTCCCACTCGCATTCCAGATCCTTGATCTTGCCTCTTTTGGTGATCCTCGGACATTTTCCAGCCAAATATACAGCATGTGATCCCCCATATGCTTCTCGTGGGTGATCTCCCATCTAAACAACGGGCCCTCTGTTGAAGTGGTTTGATAGAGTCCACGTGAGGGGCTTCCAATCTGCCTTGAACGGTCCTTTGAAGCCTAGGCCAAACCTGCGGTTCGGCCTAATTTCCTTTGGCGGTTTGAGCATACCCTGTGACTGTGCGCCCAGACCTTTTCCTTGTTGATAGCTGATGTTCCTCATAATCTCCCAACCTTTGGAGTGAAAAGGGAGACATGATGTTGTGGTTGCCCTACCGGCTCCTTTGGTGCTAGTGGAACATGAGGCGGATCACGTACGTCCAGCAGTGACAATATGGGCCGATGAGACGGCCAAACAGAAGGTAGAGAGGTGTTGATAGCATCCACTGCGTGAAGGACAGGTGTACTGACCACTTTAATAATTCTCCCATTGTAAGGAAACTTCAGGCACTGATGGTTGGTGGAAGGCACAGCGTCCATGGCTTCAATGTAAGGGCGACCCAGTATAGCCTTAAATGTGGGGTCCATGTCGAGGACATGGAATTCCGTGGGAATTGACATGGGGCCTAGTTCTGCCTTCAGGATAATCATCCCCTGCGGCGGCCTTTTGCTATTGTTATAGGCCGTGACCGTGATCGAGGAAGGTCTTATTTGTTCCTCGTCGATCCCACACAACTGAAGAGTGCACATGGAGATCACATTTATGGACGCACCCGTGTCCACAAGACACGGGTTTATGGATACCCCATTGATTTTTATTGAAATGCACAATGCATATTTCCGAGCTTCCTTGGGAGCGAGCTCGTAGTTGTGGAACATGATGGCCGGTTGTGTGTCTGTTGGGGTCAGGACGGTCGAAATCTTCTCCACGGGGAGGTCTTCATTAACCATGACTCTTTGAAGGTATTCCATTAAGACTGCCTGGTGGGATGTGGATCTTTGAAGAAGCTCCAGGATGGAGATCCGAGCAGGCGTCTTGTCCAAATGTTTTAATAGGTCATACTGTGTTCCAGGGATAGCTCTTTCTGGTTGTTCTGCATCATCCTTCTCTGGCTGAGATAGCTCAGGATTCTGACTGTTGTGGGGGAAAACCCTGTGGAAAATCCTTCACTCCGGAGCACCATTGCCTGCGGCTTTTGTACCTCTGTGGGGGTAGCAGTGGGTTTTAACAGGGGTTTGAGGGGTAGTAGTGGAGGAATGGTTGATGAAGCAGGGGTGATGACGGGAGCAGGGATTCTGATGAGGGGTTTGTTAGGTGGAGGCATGGTGGAGGTAGAGGGGATATCGCGCGGATTATGAAGGATAAGGGGTCTGGAAGGTGGAGGTGGAGGTAAGGTTTGAAACGGGTAAGGGTTTTGAGGTGGATGGTGGGTGATGAGTGGTTTTGAAGGCATTAGTGGTGATGTGGTGGAGAAAGACGGGGTTATGTATGGTTGACGGATGATAAGGGGTTTAGAAGGCGTAGGGGTAAATGTGGTAGAGGTGGATGGTAAGGTGGGGGAGTGAGAGAAGGTGAGAGGGTGTGAAGGCGTAGTGGAGAGTGTCGGTTGATAGGAGGTCGGGGTGCGGATGAGAGGGCGTAATGGTAGTGGAAATGGTGATGGTGATACTGACGCGGGTTGATGAGAAAGAGGTGCCACCCGGGCAAGGTGAGGGGGTTGCATGACGATAGGGTTGGAGGTAGAAAGAATGGAGGTACTTTCCCGGTGCCACACCTGCTCCCTCCCGACTTCCGGGAAGGAGGAGATGGGGTTAACCTGATGATTGGGCTGTTGGTGCTCTGGTAATGGATTCTGGATTATTCCCATGTTGGGCTGTTGTTGTGGGGCCTGCTGAGGCTGTTGTTGTTGTTGTGGTTGCTGCTGCTGCTGTTGTAACTGCTGATGTGGCCTCTGAGGAGGTCTCCTAGCCTTAAGAGCCGCGATGTACCGTCTCATCTCATCCCAATCTATTTGATGTTCATCATTCATATCATGGATGTAATCTTTGAAATGGAAGCAGTAATCTACCGTGTGTCCTGGCTGCCTGTGGTAGACGCAGTATTTGGAGGTATCAACATTGGGGGGCCACGCGGGCCTTTCTCTGGGTAGGGCGAGTTGGTTTGATGCCATGAGGGCATTAAAAATGTCTGCTAAGGTTTCTGGCAATGGTGGATAGTAGGCTCTCTTGGGACCGAGCGGCCTCCTTTGTTGCTGTTGGGGAGCATAGTTCCCAGGGGGTGGAACTTGGTTGTACTGAAGCGGTGGTTGTTGTTGCTGAGGTTGTGGTTGTTGTTGCTGGAGTTGGCGTAATGGAGGCATATTATCCTGGGGTGGATTATTTTGGGGTGGAGGACGAAGAAGGAAAGGATCTGGTTGAAGGGGAAGTCGGGGCATTTGTGGAGGCCTTGGGTTGACCGCATAGTTGGCATTGTTGACCGCACTGACATGCTCATTTGTCACGACCCCTTCTGTGGCTCCGCCCGGGACACCAGCGCCTGTCTTTCTAACCACTTTGGGCTTCGGCGACTCAAACTTGTTCATGATGGGGGAGTCTTTTAACTGGGTTTGGATGTACCGGGCCCTTTCATAGAGTTCCTCCATTGTAGTAAGTTTATTCATGGCCAGGACGTGTCTGAACTGTGGGGTTGCATTAGACACAATCATCTTCACTTGTTCGGGCTCGGAGAGGGTATCCCTTATTCTTTCCGCCAGAGACCTCCATCTATCAGCATATCGGACAAAATCCTCGTCGGGTTTCATCTTTTCGGCCACTAGGTCGGTAATGGAGAGTGAGGGACCGACCCTATCCCTATATTTCTGCAAGAACCTTCTCTGGACTATTTCAAAATTCTCGGCCTCGCGGGGCTCCAGAGAATAGAACCACTCAAGCGCGGGACCATCCAATGATCTCCGAAAGAGGTATGCCAGGGACCTCTGATCGTTTTGCCAGTAAGAGGACTCATACATGAAATCCTTGAGATGAATGAAGGGGTTGCCGGTACCATTGTACCTGCGGTACGTGGGCATTTCGGAGGGAGGAAGATGAATGACGGGAAGGATTGGCAAAGCAACCTCCGGGGTGGCTTTCACGTCCACCATCCTTCTCAGATTTTGAAACTGCTCGTCCATGCGGTTGAACCTATTGAGGAGCGATTGGGCGAGCTCCTCTGGGGGTGAAGGTGGCACTTGCCACTGGGGGAGAAACTGTCTCCCGGAGACTTGAGGGGGGAACCCCGAATGAGAGGGAGCTGTCGGACCGCCGACAGTTGGCCCCGGCTGAAGCGGTGTCTGGGGAACAACGGGAGTTTGAGATTATGATGGGAACTGGAATGAGGGTGGTTGTTGGCTCGCTTGTCCTTGAAGCGAGGGAGACTGGATGGCTTGCGCCAATGAAGGAGATGGAATGGCCTGCACGGACTCTTGGAGAGGTGCGATGGCCGGAGTTGATTCCTGGGGCGTGGGGGAAACATATTTCCCCTTTAGAATGGCCTGGAAGGCCCAGAGCTGTTCAGAGGTGAGCTCCGTGTTAGCGAGGACGCCCAGTAAGGAAGTGATATCCTGTGGCGGGGACGTGTCCCCGGCAATAACCTGCACCTCATGCGAGGGGTCATGAGAAGGACCCGAGTCCATAGCATAGACTCGCGGGTCGGCTGACAAACCACGGCTAGGGTGGTTCTCCTCAAAAGACTCGTGAGACATGCTCACAGTTTTCCCAGAACGCAAAAACATACACTAGCAAGTAGGTAGCAGAGATTATCAAACAAGTGGATGCCTTTACGCCCTTTTTTGTGTTTTGATTTTGATGATTTTTTTGTATTTTTAGCGAGATCCGAAGTTCACACAAAGTGGGGACCCTAGTTTGTTTTTGTTTCACCGCCGTGTCAGCTAGGGTCTCTCGTCTCACCACGAATGAAATGACTAACTCCGGGGAACTTCAATGGTACAACCAGCCCAGTGAACGAAGAGGAGATTCTTCGATGTCGGGGACTTACGTAGGTCCCAGTGTAGGAGATTCTAGTCCGTTGAGAGGAATTCCCAAACGGAGAGTCCTTCCTTCACCGGGAAAGGGTGATCCTGAAAAAAATGAAAAAAAAAAGGATAGAAAAGAGGAATGGATGTATGTAATGGAATGCTGACAGATATATGGAGTGGGAAAACAACAGAAATAACAGACATATAATAAACAAAGAACCAATCAAAACTGACGGTGCTGCCGTGAGCACAACGGGGGTGCGCGCGGGCGCGAAGGTGGAGAGGCACGAGTGGTGCCGAACTTGCAAGGGTAGCCGAAAGGAAGCAGTAGAGGTCCCACCGTGATCGCCAATCTGTGAGCGACGTCACGCGGTTTGGGGAAGAGCGGAGAAGGACGCGGAGCGCGCGCGGGCTCCTCTTTTCTTTTATTTTTGGTGTTTGTTTGCTGCAACACAGAAATAAGAGAAGGGGGAGAAGGGGCCACCATGGGAGATTGCTCCGGCGGGGCGAGCAGGACAAGTGTGATATAGCAAAATATGGGGGTTAAACGGCCATAGCGGGAAGTGACTCGCCGCGGCCTCGGGGGGACGGGAATGGTGCAAAAATTAAATAACAAGAATTGAAACGGCCATTGGGGAAGTGACTCGCGGCGGCCTCGAGAATATGAGCAGATAATAAGATGACAGAATATGAAGAGAATACAAAGAGCGGGAATTTAAACGGCCATTAGGGAAGTGACTCGCCGCGGCCTCGATGATAAGAGCAGAATATAACAGAATATAAAGAGAATATAAGAACGGAAATTTAAACGGTCATTGGGGATGTGACTCGCCGCGGCCTCGATGATATAAGCAGAATATAACAAAACATAAAGGGATTATACGAATAGAAATTTAAACGGCCATTGGGGAAGTGACTCGCCGCGGCCTCGATGATATAAGCAGAATATAACAAAATATAAAGAGAATATAGGAAACAGAAATTTAAACGGCCATTGGGGAAGTGACTCGCCACGGCCTCGATGACAAGATGTGATCGCCAGGGGCCAAAAGACCCCAAAATAAGAAAGTGATCGCGCCTACCTCGAGAGCGGGAGATGGCGGGTTGCTTCTTCCTCTCCCTTCGGCCGGCCGACGGAGAGGGCTTTCCTCGGTTACCCTTGAAAAACAACGACAAACAAGTAACAAGTGGATTAGAAAGATGAAGGTGTAGTATTCAAATCCTTGCGATAAAAGTAACGAAATGATGGCAAGACACACACCTGGTTGGTGTTATCTTTTAAACCCCTCTCGGACTCGAGTGGGAGAAAAATGAGATGATGGATGTAAGAAGTATAAGAGAAGAGGCGCCCTTGTGAAGGGGGATAGAGGATGCAGTATGATGAATGTAAAGAACTATGAAGAAGAAGGGGAAGAAAAGGCTTATTGGATGAGCCGAGGGTGAAATCCGGCGGAGCTCCGGCAGCGTGGGGACGACGTGGAAGCGCAGTGGATGAAGACGACCTTCCTCTCGCGAGCGTGGGCACCCGAGAAGCCGGCAGAACCTCCACCTACAAAAGACCCGACGGGTTAGAAAATGACTCCGTAGCCTCTGGGCTCCGGCAGCCTATCGGATCACTTCTTAGCTCTCCCAGAACTGAGGGGGTGGGCCTCTATTTATAGAGCTCCGGAGGGTGGAGGCATCCAGGACCCTGGACACCTCCATCAGGGATGAAATAATATTTTATTCTATTTTTATTGATTTTTTTGGAATACTTTTGTGGAGGCGTCCAGGGCCCCGGACGCCTCAAGCAGGTCCACCGAAAATCGACGACGGCCGCACGCGGTTTGACACAACGCGTGGTTTTGTGAGCGGCGCCTCGTGATTCAGAAATGGGCGCGTCCAGCTGACTGGACGTCTCTATAATTTGGATTTTTTCACACACGACAAACCGTCGTTCGGTAGCCGGCGCCCGTGAGGGAGTTAATGGAGGCGTCCAGGGGCCTGGACGCCTCCATAAATATATTATTTTATTTATGTTTTGTCTTTTTATACCAAGGCTGGCAATTTAATTTTTTTTATTTGTTTTTTTTATGGAGGCGTCCAGGGGCCTGGACGCCTCCATTAATATATATATATTATTAATTATTATTTGTCTTTTTTATGCCAAGTGGCATTTTATAAATATTTATTATTATTAGTTTTTATGGAGGCGTCCAGGGGTCTGGACGCCTCCATTAAAATATATATATTTTTATTTATTTTTGGGCCCTGAGGAAATAATAAAATAATAAAATAAATTAAAAAGATGGGGGCGTCCAGGGGTCTGGACGCCCCCATTAAGACCCACACGGGTCCTCAAATCAGGCGTCGGCGGTCGCCCGGTAGACCCCCTTCTTGATTCCGGAACCTCCTGATGCGTCCGACTGGTGTTGATGCCGTCCGAATGCCGTGACGAGACGATTCCGGATGCCGAAAAAGGTAGAAGAAGATCTGAGAAAAGGAAGCACTCGAGTGATTCAAAATGCGTAAGCCGTTGCGGGGCGTTGTATAGTAATATGAGACTTTCTCAGGAGACGTCAGGAATGGCGTGTCTACACTCAACTGTCTAATATGAATATTTTGACATTTGCAATTGCAGTATGAAATTTGAACCCCATAGCGCTGTCCATCATTCCACCGAACTCATGTTGGCACATGTGCCCGGGGCAGCTTCCACTTTCAGAGATTTTCCGATGTCCGTCCGCGATTCATTGTACAACATGTTCTTAGTAAGTAATTACGTCATTTAATTCAAGTATTTCCCAAAGTCAATTACAACTTTATACTAAGTGTGAAAAGCAATTGATTTACAGCGGTCTTTTCAATTCACATGTGGACATGACGCGGCGAGATGTCGTCGTGCCTGGGAGTCTACTATGCTCTCAAGTTACAAGAGGAGAATACATGAGGCCCGAGCACACGCTAAAAAATTGAGTGGGGGGAGTGAAGACCGACAATTGTGGAAGGCGCATCGCCCTCTATGGATGAGGCAGGAGGATTGGGAGATATCTTGTGACCATTTTGCCGACCCCAAGTGGATAGAAAAGTCCGAAAAAGCCAAAGCAAACAGGACGTCAAAACCAGGTTCAAATTTGCATACGAGTGGGTCCATCTCTTATGCGGCTCATAAACAAAAATTGGTAAGTAATATACCAATTTATCTTCTTACAATTTATCCCAATATTTGACTTTTTTTTTACTATGAATTGTATAATAGGCTGTGGAGCTTAATCGACCTCCGTCGTTCCTCGAGGTGTTCGACAGAACACACAAAAAGAAGGGGAGTAATGATTTTGTGAGTGACACAGCTAAGTCAGCAGCGGTAAGTTTATCTACATATGTAACTTGTACCGTTCATTTAAATTGGCATGTAATTCATATGAAATTGACTAGTTATTTTATTCAATTTGTAGGAAACATATAGCAAAGCAGTGACAGAGAAGTACGGGGAGGGAGACACGCAGCAGCCGGAGTTCGATCCGGTGGAGTGGGTGGCAGCAACTGGCGTACCGAAGAAAGGCAGACTATATGGTTTTGGGGAGAGCCTAGACGCAAGCGCGGTGACATCAGCGTGTACGAGTTCTAGCTATACTTCTTCCAGTAGCAGTGCCTTCACTATACCTTCCGTTGCCCCCAGCGCTTCTGCCAGCGACATGATGGACATGGTCCGATCGCAGATTTCTGATATGCAGCGGCAGCAGCAGCATTTCCAGCAAGAGATCTCTAGCCAAGTGTCAGTATTCTTGCAGGCAATTAGTGGCCTCCTCTCCCAGAGCGGAATGGTCCCTCAGAAATCAACCACCACCACACCACAGCCCGCACAGGTGAGTGTTTACTATGTTTTTATTTTGATGGAATTACTCAATTATGTTCATTATTAATTTTAAAACTCATTTACTTCAGAAGAATTGAGAAAATCCGAGGGCCGGGGGTCTAAAACTTGAAATACCGGCCGGACGGCCGTGCCGATCATTCCAACACTACCGGGGAGATGAAAGTGACTTGTCAGAACTGACAGAATCCAAATCGGATGTCCGGTTTGAGCTCGGCGCTCAAAGTTCAGTTTTAAAATACACTTAGTTTAAATGAACTATCAGGTCGGGTCCGGGGGTCTAAAATTGGAAATATCGGTCGGACGGCCGTGCTGATCATTCCAACACGACCAGGGAGATGAAAGTGACTTGTCAGAACTGACGGAATCCAAATCGGATGCCCGGTTTGAGCTCGGCGCTCAAAGTTCAGTTTTAAAATACACTTAGTTTAAATGAACTACCAGGTCAGGTCCGGGGGTCTAAAATTTGAAATACCGGTCGGACGGCCATGCCGATCATCCCAACACGACCGGGGAGATGAAAGTGACTTGTCAGAACTGACGGAATCCAAATCGGATGTCCGGTTTGAGCTCGGCGCTCAAAGTTCAGTTTTAAAATACACTTAGTTTAAATGAACTATCAGGTCGGGTCCGGGGGTCTAAAATTGGAAATACCGGTCGGACGGCCATGCCGATCATTCCAACGCGACCGGGGAGATGAAAGTGACTTGTCAGAACTGGCGGAATCCAAATCGGATGCCCGGTTTGAGCTCGGCGCTCAAAGTTCAGTTTTAAAATACACTTAGTTTAAATGAACTACCAGGTCGGGTCCGGGGGTCTAAAATTGGAAATACCAGTCGGAAGGCCATGCCGATCATTCCAACACGACTGGGGAGATGAAAGTGACTTGTCAGAACTGACGGAATCCAAATCGGATGTCCAGTTTGAGCTCGGCGCTCAAAGTTCAGTTTTAAAATACACTTAGTTTAAATGAACTATCAGGTCGGGTCCGGGGGTCTAAAATTGGAAATACCGGTCGGACGGCCGTGCCGATCATTCCAACGCGACCGGGGAGATGAAAGTGACTTGTCAGAACTGGCGGAATCCAAATCGGATGTCCGGTTTGAGCTCGGCGCTCAAAGTTCAGTTTTAAAATACACTTAGTTTAAATGAACTACCAGGTCGGGTCGGGGGTCTAAAATTGGAAATACCGGTCGGACGGCCGTGTCGATCATTCCAACACGACCAGGGAGATGAAAGTGACTTGTCAGAACTGACGGAATCCAAATCGGATGTCCGGTTTGAGCTCGGCGCTCAAAGTTCAGTTTTAAAATACACTTAGTTTAAATGAACTATCAGGTCGGGTCCGGGAGTCTAAAATTGGAAATACCGGTCGGACGGCCGTGCCGATCATTCCAACGCGACCGGGGAGATGAAAGTGACTTGTCAGAACTGACGGAATCCAAATCGGATGCCCGGTTTGAGCTCGGCGCTCAAAGTTCAGTTTTAAAATACACTTAGTTTAAATGAACTACCAGGTCGGGTCCGGGGGTCTAAAATTGGAAATACCGGTCGGACGGCCGTGCCGATCATTCCAACACGACCAGGGAGATGAAAGTGACTTGTCAGAACTGACGGAATCCAAATCGAATGTCCGGTTTGAGCTCGGCGCTCAAAGTTCAGTTTTAAAATACACTTAGTTTAAATGAACTATCAGGTCGGGTCCGGGGGTCTAAAATTGGAAATACCGGTCGGACGGCCGTGCCGATCATTCCAACGCGACCGGGGAGATGAAAGTGACTTGTCAAAACTAGCGGAATCCAAATCGGATGCCCTGTTTGAGCTCGGCGCTCAAAGTTCAGTTTTAAAATACACTTAGTTTAAATGAACTACCAGGTCGGGTCCGGGGGTCTAAAATTGGAAATACCGGCCGGACGGCCGTGCCGATCATTCCAACACGACCAGGGAGATGAAAGTGACTTGTCAGAACTGACGGAATCCAAATCGGATGTCCGGTTTGAGCTCGGCGCTCAAAGTTCAGTTTTAAAATACACTTAGTTTAAATGAACTATCAGGTCGGGTCCAGGGGTCTAAAATTGGAAATACTGATCGGACGACCATGCCGATCATTCCAACGCGACCGGGGAGATGAAAGTGACTTGTCAGAACTGGCGGAATCCAAATCGGATGTCCGGTTTGAGCTCGGCGCTCAAAGTTCAGTTTTAAAATACACTTAGTTTAAATGAACTACCAGGTCGGGTCCGGGGGTCTAAAATTAGAAATACCGGTCGGACGGCAGTGCCGATCATTCCAACATGACTAGGGAGATGAAAGTGACTTGTCAGAACTGACGGAATCCAAATCGGATGTCCGGTTTGAGCTCGGCGCTCAAAGTTCAGTTTTAAAATACACTTAGTTTAAATGAACTATCAGGTCGGGTCCGGGGGTCTAAAATTGGAAATACTGGTCGGACGGCCGTGCCGATCATTCCAACGCGACCGGAGAGATGAAAGTGACTTGTCAGAACTGGCGGAATCCAAATCGGATGTCCGGTTTGAGCTCGGCGCTCAAAGTTCAGTTTTAAAATACACTTAATTTAAATGAACTGCCAGGTCGGGTCCGGCGGTCTAAAATTGGAAATACCGGTCGGACGGTCGTGCCGATCATTCCAACACGACCGGGGAGATGAAAGTGACTTGTCAGAACTGACGGAATCCAAATCGGATGCCCGGTTTGAGCTCGGCGCTCAAAGCTCAGTTTTAAAATACACTTAGTTTAAATGAACTATCAGGTCAGGTCCGGGGGTCAAAAACTTGAAATACAAGTCGGACGGCTGTGCCGATCATTCCAACGCGACCGGGGAGATGAAAGTGACTTGTCAGAACTGACGGAATCCAAATCGGATTCCCGGTTTGAGCTCGGCGCTCAAAGTTCTGTTTTAAAATACACTTAGATGAACTACCAGGTCGGGTCCGGGGGTCTAAATATTGTTTCAAGCTAGTAGTTGATCTATAAAATCTGCAGTTATCAATTTGATATGTTTGATTTATATTTATGCTCATTTCTTCGCACTAATTTTTTTATCTATAAATGAATGTTATTATTTTTTTAATGTAGGGGGATCCTTCTGCGGGCAGCGACAGAGGAGATGAGCAGGGCAGTGACGATATGGATGATGAGGATATTGATGATGTACCAGATATTTCTTGATGTTTAATGATATTTGTTTTATGTTATTCAGACGGATCAACAGGGTTAATGTGTTTTTTTTTGTATTTATTTGATCAGCATGGTGGAATTTTTTTATTGGTGGTGTTTATTTATTTGAACATCTATGTTGATGTTGAGTTTTTTTCGGTGGTGGTTATTTATTTGGGTACGTTGATGTTGAGTTTTTTTTGTGGTTATCAGTAGGTTCCTAATAATTTTTTTTAACAAGTTTATTAGATAAATAAACGTAATATTTAAAAAATATATATTTTTTATTTCAGACGGATTTTCACTCCGTCGCTATTTCCGTTTGTAATAGCGACGGTCATTTCAGATGGAAATTAATATCCGTCGTTATTTCCGTTTCAAACACCGACGGATTTAGGACGAATATGCATATGGAGTCATCGTCGGTAGTTACGACGAATAAGTAATCCGTCGTAATATCCGGCAGATATAGCGACGGATTTCAGACAATATTTCAGACGGATTACTGACGGTAATTAAAACGGATTATAAATCCGTCTTAAAAACCGTATGAAAGTCAGACGGATAATTTCAGACGGAAAGTTACATACGGAAATTTTATCGTATGAAATTGAGACGGAATTTGTGACCGAAATTTATTCTGTCTTAATTTCAGACGGAATTTCAGACAGATAAATTAACTGTCACAAATTTGTGACTAAGAATTTCAGACGGTCGATTCCCGTCTTAAATCCGTCGGAATTCCGTTACAAATATGGTTTGCGACGGATTTTCCGACGGATTTGAGACGGATAACGTCCGTCTGAAATCCCGCTTTTTCTGGTAGTGAGAGCACCATGACGATATCCCGCTTTCGGAGAGGTTTGCGGCCCAATTATCAATATGAACTCTTTCGCCGCAATGCCACCACTTTGGAGCAGGCATATCAGATTGCTCTCGAATTGGAGCAGTTCGAGGCCGAGTTTGAGTCACCCCATCGGTTGGGCTCCTTTCCCCTTCGTAGTGTCGAGTCCCGTGGCTCATCTGGCACGTATCCGAGGGCCCCCATGGCACGACCTCAGGAGCCCGCTCGCCCCGAGCCCTTTGCTCCTAGGCCTCGTCCTCCACCCCCGAGGGACCTTCCTCCTCCCCAGCATCTTACGGCCCCACCCATAGCCCGTCCACCGGCACCCGCACCTCCTGCACGTCCTTTGTTGCCTACGCCTCCTATCCGTCGGGAGGATAAAGGTAAAGGACCTATGATTGGGGAGCCTATTGGATCACGGCAGCAGTGTTATCGCTGCAATGGGTTTGGCCATTTCGCCAACCAGTGTCCCACCTGCCCATCTCTTCACATTGGGGACACACAGGCCGAGGATACCACCCCTACGGGCCTCGAGTTAGTCAGCTATGAGGCAGATGAAGAGCTAGCTGACGAGTACTATGAGATGGGAGGTGAGGCCCAGGATGTCCAGCAGTCGGATGATACCCGCGTGGGGGTCGTCAGATGTATCCTCACCCAGCCACAGGTCAGTGATGACTGGCGTCGGACCACTATCCTTCATGTATTCTGTAGGCTGGGAAAGCAAATTTGCAAGGTGGTCATCGATAGCGGGAGTTGTATCAATGCAATCTCCACGAACGCTGTCACTTGTCTTGGTCTCACACCCGTAGACCACCCTTGCCCCTACCAGGTATCATGGGTGGATACCACTTCCATTTCGGTCAGGCTGCGGTGCTTGGTCCCGCTGCAGCTCCACTCCTACCGTGACGAGATCTGGTGTGATGTTCTTCCCATGGAAGTGGGAAGTATCATTCTTGGTAGGCCGTGGTTATTCGACCGAGATGCCACACTCCATGGTCGGTCGAACACCTGTACCTTCGACCACGATGGCCAGCGGGTCACCCTCCAACCCGTTCGGCCCAGGAGCCCATCTGTTAGGGGTCCTACTGGCCCTAGTACTCCGAAGCCTTCCGTTCCCGGGCCTAGTACCCCATCCCCAGCTTGGGCTATGACCGTTACCTCTGGTCCAGGAGAGCCCTCGATGAGGAGATTGATGATGATTAGCTCCCGGGAAATGGAGCAGGAGCTTAGTCAGGGCTGTCCGGTGTTTGCCATTACGGTCCGAGAGGTGGAGCGGGACTCCGAGGGTGAGCTCCCACCCGAGGTTGTTCCCATTCTGCAGGAGTATGCTGATGTATTCCCCGATGAGCTTCCCGAGGGACTCTCACCTATGCGGGATATTCAGCATGCCATCGACCTTGTTTCGGGCTCTTCTTTCCCCAACCTTCCTCATTATCGAATGAGCCCCATGGAGCATGCCGAGCTTAAACGGCAGGTCGATGAGTTAGTCCAGAGAGGATCTGTCCGGGACAGCATGAGTCCATGTGCTGTACCCGCATTACTCGCCCCGAAGAAGGATGGCACGTGGAGAATGTGCATTGATAGTCGTGCCATCAACAAGATCACCGTGAAGTACAGGTTCCCTATTCCCCGCCTGGATGACATGTTAGACATGATGGCAGGTGCCACTATCTTTTCGAAGATTGATCTTAAGAGTGGCTACCATCAGGTGAGGATTAGGCCAGGTGATGAGTGGAAGACCGCATTTAAGACCAAGGACGGTCTATATGAGTGGTTGGTCATGCCTTTTGGGTTGACCAATGCCCCTAGCACTTTCATGCGGCTCATGACACAGGTCCTTCGACCTTTCATTGGAGTCTTTGTAGTGGTGTATTTTGATGATATCCTTATCTATAGCCGCACCACAGGGGACCACTTAGACCACCTTCGGCAGGTCTGTCTACTTCTTCGGCGAGAGCAGCTGTTTGCGAACCCACAGAAGTGTGCCTTCATGACACCTCAGCTTACCTTCTTGGGTTTCATTGTGTCTACTACGGGAGTCTCCGCCGATCCGGAGAAGGTTCGGGCCATTGTTGAGTGGCCGGAACCCCGTACCGTTCATGATGTCCGCAGCTTTCATGGCCTTGCGACGTTCTATCGTCGCTTCATCCGCGGATTTAGCTCCGTCACCGCCCCGATCATGGATTGCATCCGTAAGGGCACATTTGTATGGACGAAGGCCGCATCTGCCGCCTTCAAGGATATCAAGGAGCGCATGACCCAGACACCTATCCTTTGATTGCCTGATTTCTCGAACGTGTTTGAGGTCTGTTGTGATGCGTCGGGTGTTGGGATTGGAGGAGTTTTGAGTCAGGAGTCCCACCCGATCGCATATTTCAGCGAGAAGCTGAACGACACGAAACTGTGATATTCCACATATGATAAAGAATTCTACGCAGTTGTTCAGGCTCTTAGGCATTGGAGGCACTATCTTTTACATCAGGAGTTTGTCCTATACTCCGATCACGAGGCATTGAGGTACCTCCATTCCCAAAAGAAGCTTAACTCGCGTCACAGTCGTTGGGTCGAGTATCTCCAGTAGTTCACCTTTGTGCTTAAACATAAGGCTGGAGTGGAGAACAAGGTGGCTGATGCCTTGAGTCGGCAAGCATGCTTGCTTACCACCATGAGTGCCGAGGTCATAGGGTTAGAGAAGATGAAGGAGGCCTATGTTGATTGTCCTGACTTCGGTCAGATTTTTACCACCCTCCAGGTCGGACCCTCGAGAGACCTTGATGAGTATATGCTTCAGGAGGGTTACCTCTTTCGAGGTAGCAGGCTATGTGTTCCCCGAACTTCGGTTCGAGATTTCTTAGTGTGGGAACTACATGCGGGCGGTCTAGCCGGCCACTTTGGTCGGAACAAGACTATTGAGGTAGTGGAGCATCGATTTTATTGGCCGAGCTTAAAGCACGATGTTGCTAACATCATGGCTCAGTGCCGTACATGTGCTACGGCCAAGATGAAGAAGCAAAGCTCAGGCCTTTATACGCCTCTTCCCGTGCCTGATGCCCCGTGGCAGGATGTCAGTATGGATTTTGTTTTGGGATTGCCATGTACCTCTAGGAAGCATGACTCGGTCTATGTTGTTGTTGACCGTTTCCCGAAGATGGCCCTCTTTATCCCTTGCTCAAAGACTTCGGATGCTTCTAGGGTAGCCCGCCTTTTCCTTACTCATGTGGTGTGCAAGTTCGGGTTGCCTCGCACTATAGTGTCTGACCATGATGTCAGATTCACTTCCTACTTTTGGAAGACACTATGGCATATGATGGGTACTCACCTCAAGTTTTCCACTGCATATCACCCCCAGACAGATGGTCAGACCGAAGTGGTCAATAGGAGTCTGGGAGATCTTTTGAGGTGTCTAGTTAAGGATCGCATTGGGGATTGGGATCTCATCCTACCCATGGCTGAGTTTGCATATAACGATTCGGTGAATAGGTCTACCGGCATGAGCCCATTTGAGATAGTCACAGGTCGTAGGCCTAGGAAACCCGTTGACCTTGTCCCCATGCCTGTCCATGCTAGAGTGTCGGAGTCGGCCGAGTCATTCGCTAGGCATGTTAGGAGTTTGCATGATGACATCCGTCGTCACATTGAGGCCAGCAATGCACGGTACAAGGAGTTAGCCGATGCCCACCGACACCACCGATAGTTCCATGAGGGCGAATACGTCATGATCAGGGTAAGACCTGAATGGGTTTCCCTCTGGAACCGTTAAGAAGTTGCAAGCTCGCGGAGCCAGTCCATTCAGAGTGTTGAAACGCGTTGGATCCAATGCGTACGTTGTGGACTTGCCCGAGGAATATGGTATAAGCTCTATCTTCAATGTATCGGATCTTGTTGTATATAGGGACCCAGCGGTGATCCCTAGTGAGCCTTTTGAGCCATCTCCTCCTCTTGAGAGTGATCCCACACCTGAGTGTCCACTTCCACCTCCAGCCCCTTTTTCACGGCAGCGTGAGCATATAGATCGTATACTGGACGAGCAGGTGACAGTTACCAGGAGTGGATCTTACCCGCGCTACCTAGTGCGATGGAGAGGACGGCCCACTACTGAGGACACATGGATCACACATGGCGAGTTGCAGCAGATCGATCTGGACCTTCTGGAGCGATATAGGAGCGATACCGACCCTTACTCGACAGGGTCGAGTTTCTCCCACCCGGGGAGAATTGGTGCGGACACCCGAGCAGTTGATCGGCACGACACACCGAGCCACCGGTACCGCACACGGAGCACGACACGAGCCACCTCAGCGTCCATCTGGCTCGGAGACAGTCTGGAGACTCCGCCTTGAGCCTCCCCATTTATTATATTTAGCTAGACTTTATGTGTGTGTAATTTGTATTTATTTCGTTGCATTCAGTTTGCCATTTTGAGTGTAATAGGGGCTTACGAGCATTTCGGACCCCGTGGGCCCCACGGGCCCCCCGGGCCCCACCACATTGGGCCACCTCAGCCTAGGGTCCCACGTGGGGCCACTCAACATGCCACATGGGAGCATCTAGAAGCTTGACTTGTAATTGGACACATGGGGGACAATGGGCTTTAAAAGTCCAAGGAGGCTACCTACCTCCCACCTACATTTTAACCTTCCACACCCCTCCCATTCAAAGTCCAAGGGCCGCCCCCCTCCCCTTAATTTTTTATTTCTTTTTTGTGTGTGTGTCACATGCCATCCCAGCCCTTCATCTCTTACCCCTAGATCCTACGGTTGTGGATGGATGTGAGATGTAAGCTATTTAAACTTGTATTTTCCATTTTACTTGAATTAATGCCATTTGAATCCAACAAAATTGAAGAGCAAGGGCTGGTGCGCCCCCCTCCTCTCTCCTCCCTCTCCCCCTTGGTTGCTGTGAAGGCTTCCATTCTGAGGTGTGAATCCTCTTGTATCAGTTCCGACGATCGCCGCCGCCGCCACGAGCCGCCACCGCACCGCCACCGCCATCAACGAAGTTCTGCATGCGCAGTACCACAGCCGCTTCCACGAAATTCAGCCATCAACCACGAGCTCAGATCGACTTGGAAATTTTACTGGATGTTCCAGAGGTGTCAAGAACTATTCAAAAATTTTGGTTTGTCATTCAGATCCCGTTTCATAATTTTAGATTTTCGTCCACTCTTCCACTTTGGTTCTGCCAAAGTTCTGTCCAGGTTCCCATCTGCCCTGAATTTCAAGTCTTAGGTCCACTTTTTGATTTATGTTGGTTCGCCCAATTTTATTTGGGATTCCACCCATCCACCCCTTTATCCACAATTTTTCTGAATTTCTGGTTCACCCATATCATATTTTCTAAAAATCGTTCTCTGTCCCATCTACAGTTCTGTCCACCCGTTCCCAAATCCGACCACCAGTCACTCCAAAAATCATATCAAATCGCCACCACTCCACATCCAATTCCAAAAATTGTCCCAGTTTCGTGGTTTGATTCCCTACAACTTTGAAGAAGAGATCGAAGCCTGATTCCAACAGCATACAGGCGGTCAATGGCCATTTATAGGAAACTCATATGCTGATCTGATATTTCGGGAGCTGTGCAATAGAGGATTGAAAAATAGTTAAAGCCTAGGTCCGCAGAGGTTCAGAAGATTCCACTGGCCCTAGGTTGAAGGATTTTGAATCCTATTTCCAACGGCGCTGGTTTCATTGCATTCCGACGACTGGGCTGATCGCAGCGGCCGTTTTCGTCGAAGCGCGCGCTGCTAAAACAGCAACCTCAGCTCGTGGACAGCAACTTCAAAGCTTGGAGATCGGGACCGATCGACCCCCGATCGGTGTTCCCGGCCGACCGCCGTCCGTGGAGGCGCGCCGCCAGGGGTCCCCATCATAGTGGGTCCCACCCCCGCAGATCCGGAGGACAGCGCCATCCGTGGGCCCCGCGGGCCCGCAGAACCCGCCGTTCGGAAAGCACGAAAACGCGGAGTTCGGCACCGCCGGGCGACATCAAGATGCTGCCCGTCAACCCGAGTTGTGTGATTCCCGGACCCCACATGTGACCTTTTACTTCCCTGCGTGGAGTGGGTCGACTTAGTGTATTGCTATAATCATTGTTAACCGGGAGTCCGTAATTCGGCCGGGGTTGTCTTCGCCACGCCGGGTGCGTGGAGGTAATGGTCCGAACCTCTTGGCGTTCATTTGCTTAGCTAGTATATGGTCTTTTGCCGTTGTCGAGAGTGTAGGTACTAGCCCGTGTGTCCATGTCACCGCTGTGAGAGTGAGAGTGACCCGTGCCGCGACTCGATCCGAGTCCGAAAGTTGAGTCGGACTACCCTTGACCTCCGCCGGTTCCTTAACCGCGCACGGTCCGCGCTTTCCCTCGCTTGGGACGACGAGTGAGCTTCCACTTCTGTTAGCGACGTTTCGCCACTAGGAGCTCGTAGTGTCGGGCTTAGTGTCTCCCTGGTGTGTGTTGCTGGTCGTGTCTTCATCTAGAGTCTGAGGGTGGCACCATATAGTGTCGTTTCCTGTGTCCGTCCCGCATCAATATGTCTAAGCACTAAGCGGATGTAGGAGTCAAGGTCGGTGCAATCATTATTCCAGCACGCGACCAAGTTCGTGCGTGTTTTAAGCTCTAGGCACAGCAAGTCGGTGCAGCAATTGTTGTCGTATGCCATCAAGTCGGTGCAACATTTGACCCGTGCATAAAAAGAACTGTGCACATCTCTTAGGCAAGTCTCTCATGTGCATAGCTAAGTCGGTGCAACTTTCATCTCTGGCTCGATTAGGTCTGTGCAATATTTGTACTCTGCGTATTCATAGCCAGGGCATCTGTTGGCCATATACTGGAAACAAGTCTGTGCATATGCTTGCATGTAAACACTGAGTTCGTGCATGTGTGTGTGTGTGCAGTTTGTGCATTTCTTAACTCTGCATTCAAGTTATGTCTGTGCATACTTTCTTGAATAACACCTACTGAGCTCGTGCACACTAGCTGGTACGCCTTATTAAGTCTATGCATTTGACTTATGTGTGAACAAATTTTCATATGGATGAACTTCAAAGTCAAAGCATCCCTTCTCTGCACGAGCAAGTCAAAGCAATGTCTTTGTCAGCATGACTGCTCTAGCAAATCGGTGCAATGCCTTCACCAGCATGACCCGGTCCGTGTAATGTCTGGTTTTGAGGGAACAAGCTCGGTGCAACGTGTGAAGAAACTCAGTGTAAACTCTCCTCAGGACAACAAATTAAGTCGGTGCATCCATATGGAACTTAAGAATGCCGGAGCACGTGAAATAAGTAGAACAAACAACTGGCACTTGATCCAAGGCTGATCATTATTCTAAGAAGCTGCCACGTGGTTAGCTAAACAAACGAGATTCTGACACGTGGCTGAAAGATTCCTAAAGCTTCCTGGCGGGAATGTTCTCTCCACACGCCTAGGGTGTGAGCTAGTGGGTCCCAGACTGAAGCCTTATATAAGACCTTTCTTCTGCGTAAAGAAAAAAAATTCCGAATAGAAAACATCTGAGTGCAGCCAGAGAGAAGCGTAAGAGAGCCAGCAGAAGAAGAAGAAAGAGAAAGCAGAAGAAAAAGAAGAGAGTTCGTGAGTTCGAGAGAGGAAAGAGAGGCAGCAGAAGAGAAAGAAGGATATAGAGAGAGATAGAGAGTTCGAGGAGAAGAAGAGAAGCTTCATCAGAAGATCTGTCGTTACTGGAATCTGGATCAAATCCAATCCAGTCAGCTCCATGGGAGCGACATCTGTGTTGATATCGTTTACAGCTTTCAGTTGCTGTGTTTTCTTGTCTTTTGTTTTCTTTTGAATCTTTTTTCAAGCTCTTAGTCAGTAGAGCAAGCTGTGTTTCTCAGCGGTAGCAGAAGATTGGTTCCTCTGGACGGCCAAGCTGTATTCCCCAGTGGACGGCGAAGCTGTAATGCCCAGCCGTCAAGCTGTTAGTCAGCGGTTTGTAGGCAAGTTGTGTTGCCCAGTGGTTTTCAAGCTGTTTGGCAGCGGAATCCACACTCTGGTCTGAGTGTGGGGTGGACGTAGGTCTGTAGGACCGAACCACCTAAAAATCCGTTGTGCAGTGGTTTGATTGCCTTGTATGATCCGCTAGATGTATGCCTAGGCACGATCTGTTTCTTGAGTCTAGTGGGAATTTGGTTTGCACACTGAACACTTGATTCCTGTTCCATGAGAACCAATTTGTTTAGATGAGTTGAGTATTCTATGCAGCAGTACACATGGTATATCAAGAGGTTAATTCATCTGATCTCTTTCTCGTTGTTTGAAGTAAGGACCCAAGTCTATCTAGGCTCCATTATTCTTTAATTCTGTAACTCTGATTGTTATAGATTTTAATCGGACAAATTTTTAGGAGGTATACATTCACCCCCCCCCCTTCTTAATTTGGGCCTTGCACCCCATCAATTGATATCAGAGCGGGTCTCTATACATCCAGATCCAACAATCTGTAGAGGATCCGACTGTACTCGATGCTTTGTTTTGCTGTCTCGATGTCTTTCATTGTAACTATCTGATTTCAGTGCATCTCTCATTCATTACTCTCTGATCTATACTTAACTAGTCATACTTCGATGGCTCATCCACCAATTTTCATAGGTAATGACTTCGATCTATGGTTGAAGAACTTCAGTTGGTATGTAAGATCAATCGATCCTGATCTCTGGAAGGTAATGGCTCACGGTCTACATAAATTATCAAAAGATAAATCTAAATGGACCGATAAGGATAGATTGAAAGACTCGGTCAACTCTAGAGCATTAGATTTGATGAAAGCATCTCTTGACAGAGCTCTAATGTCATGTATTTCATCCTGCAGGTCTGCCAAGGAGATTTTGGACAAACTAAATATTACTAGCTGTGGAAATGAAGACCGATGTACGATGGCTCAAGGGAGCAAACAAAGCAGTAATCAGAACGAATAAGAGGATGATGATCAGGTAATCCTCTTTGAGAATTACACTCTGGATGATTGGATTACTGCATACAATAATTTGCTTGAGTCCTATGACCAATTAAAAAAACAGCATAAAAAGAAGAAAAATAAAATTGATCAAAATGGTCCTAGAATATCATGTGAAAATTGCCTGAAAACAATTCAATCAGATAATGCTTGTTTATCTGAGATTCACTCAAACATAAAACAAATGTGTTTGCTGAAAAAGGCAAATCAAGAATTCGTAAACAAAAATTCCGAACTAGAAAATAAACTGCGCTCATGTAATGATAATCATATGTGCATGAAAAACTCTGATGAGTATAAAAAATTGTTGAAAAATCTCAATTTTGCTAACTTGGAATTAAACGAAGTGAAGTCTCAAAATCAAACTTACAGAAAGCATATTGAAGAATATCAAGAAGAGCTCAAAAGACTTCAAGAGGAAAGTAAACTTGTATTTGAAAAATGTGATGCAAACAAATCTGTGAACATGGAGCTTCAGAAAAATTGTGAAAACTCGCAAGAAAAAGATGAAACTGAAAAACAAAACAAAAAGCTAGTAAAAGAAGCTGACAATTTCAATAGTAATAAGTATTCCTTGTTATTCCTTGTTGAAAGATTTAAATGAGTCTCTTTTCTTGGATCTTGAGTGGCACAAAGAATTGATTGCTTCTCTCAAGGAAGAAAACAGAAATTTGTTGAATGAGAAACTTGAGCTTGAACAAAGAAAGGAAGAGTTGATTGAAAGGCTGGACTCCGCATCCAGTAGTGAAAAATATAGTGAAGAAATTGAGAAGTGGGTAAAGGAAAATGAAAATCTCAAGGAACAGAATAAAAAACTCATGGTTTTAAATACTATCATGGGAGAAAAATGGTCAACCATTGAAAAGGGAAAGTGTGTGGAAAATGACACTAAACAAAGATAGAAATAGGAAATCAATACTCTTAAAAGTCTAAATGATGTTTTACATCAACAGGTTATCAGCTGTGAATCTGACATTGCTTGTTATGAGGTTGACATTATCTCTCTAAATTCTGAAATCCAAGATCTAAGAAATTGTCTGTCTAAATCTGTGAAGGATAAAGGCAAAATGCAAATGTCTATGGAAGATAATGTACGTGGTATAAGAAAGGGGACTGACAACAACTCTGAAATTAAGCAAGCCAAGAGGAACCAGCTGTACACCACTCATATTCAAAGCTCTGAAGTAGCTGGAACCTCAAGACAACCCCCAAAATAGTGTACTACAACTTAAAATCAAAAACCACTGAAAAATAAAAGGAATGTTCTGCATGCTAAGAACTCATTTGATAAAACCCATGCTTTAAAGAAATTCAATAAAGCTTCATGTCATTACTGTGGGAAGCATGGTCACTTCATAGATAATTGTCTTGTGCTAAAAAAGGATGATCTGAATATTGATAGACTGCATGCTAGGAATTTTCTTGCCAAGAAACCCTCTTTTGGTCAAAAGAAGAGAATTCAATGCTTTTATTGTCATAGAATTGGTCATGTCATGCATGAGTGTAATTTAATGAAACAAGATGACATGAAAGCTAAGAAATCTCATGCTAAGAATCATTCCTATCTGAATAAAAAGATTCACTATTTTAATTGTGGCAAATTGGGTCACTTTGCTGCACAATGCTGCTGCCATGCACAGGGGAGAAACAGTCAACACGAATTTGTTAAAGTCCCTGTGTATCAAAATGCCTGTGATGAAAATAAATCTGCTTTTAAAAGACAAACTGTTGCATGTTTTGAATGTGAAAAACCTAGCCACCGAGCTTCTAAATGTTGGTTGGCAAGTTATAGAAAATGAGATGCTCATTTTGTTAACAAAAACTTCCATAAGAATGTACATAGGTTCCATGTTAATAATAATGTGCATATGAAGAATTCTCAAATGGCTACATCATGTCATTACTGTGGTCAGTCTGGACATTCCAAGTCCAACTGCAAATTGATGAGATTTGATGACCTTCGTGAACAAAAACTGTTCAGAACACCTGTTGGAGATAACACAGGACCTAAGGCTACTTGGGTTCCTGCTGAATCAAAATAACACAGTTGTTGCAGGTATGCCTTGGAGAGAAATAAAGGGGTAGTAAACTAGGGCACCTGAATTGACCCCATTTCTGAGCTTTCCAGGTAAATTCACTATATTCTCTGTCTTTACATTCATTGCTTAATTTGTCAGTTAAATTGATTAATTGCATAGCATATAAAATTTGGTTCAGCATTATATGTGTTACATATCTCTTGCATAACATGATTAACTCATTTGTGAGTCTTCTAATTGATCTTTTCTGAAAATCTGAATTGATTATCAAAATGATTGTAGCCTGTCTGAGTTGGGATTGCATATTTGTTCCATGAGCATAATTCACGATGTTCCTATGATTTGTGCATTTTTAGTACTTAAATGATTGTGCCAAAATGCACATAGTCAGGGGGAGTCAAAGCATTTCTTGTGTATCATGCATACTTGTTTAGGCTAATTCCCTGTATAGTTTTCATGTCTTTCATGAGCGGTTAATGCACTTGCATACATGTAGTAAATTGCATAGCATTTCATTAATTTTGAAAACACCAAAAAGAATGTTAAGTGCATGCATTCATGTCATTTTTCTTTAGAACAAGTCCCCTGCACGGTCCTTCTTGTTGCATATGATGGTCAAATGCATTCAGCTAGGGAGAGTTAACCCATGTGCATATATGATTGCATATTATCATATTGAAAATTTCAAAAAGATTGACTCATTGCATCTAGACAGGGGGAGCATTTTAGACTTATTAGTTCCTCTCAATTTGAATCCTTGTAGTCTAGTCACTTAAATCACTTTCCTATTCTTGTGTGTTGGTGACTGCATTTTAATCAGCTGAAATCTCATTCGTTCTGAAGCTGAATTCTATGTCTACTGCTCCTTAAATTGCTGAAGGAGAGCTTTGCTTGAAAACTTCCTTGTCACACTTGTCAAGCTAATCTGACTGAATTCCAGATCTATTAACTGGTTTCTGAACCGCTTTGTTCCAGTGTTTAACTGTTGCTGCATCAGTATTGTCTTCTACTGCTCTCTCAACAAAATTTCTTGTTGCTTCCATTGATTGGCTCCTCGGTCAATGTTGATCCATCTGAACTGGAAAAATCTCAATTTGTGTACCCTAATCATAAATCTGACAATTTTTGAAAAGAAGAATCTTCTAATATACTGGATTAAGAATGTCTATCTGATAAATCAAATTGATTTAAGTCTAATGCATACATTAAGTTTTGATTTAAAAGACTTGAAAATATCTGAACCATTATGTTTAATAAATCTTAACCAGTTGTCTCATATAATTTCATGTAAAGCCTTCTGAACTTTGAAAATTTCAAAGACTTGGCTTTCTTTGGTTAAGATACATGTAGAAAGTATTGTTCTTAAACATTTCGGTGTACTGTGCATTGTCTGAAAAATCTGAAAGCTTGGATCATCTTTTTGTTAGCAGTGAGCTGGCCTCCTTTTTGTGGACAAAGTTTAGCAACATCATTGACAGTTCTTATACGAACATTTCTTCCATCATCAACAGACTACAGTTGATCATTAGTGAGTCTGTAATAACTAAACCGCAGGGTTATATCAACATACTAATGACTATGCTTATTGTTTGGGAAATCTGGAAGCAAAGGTGCCGAAGCAAATATGAGGGTATAAACACCAATCCTGCTAGAATTGCTTCACATATACAACAGGATGCCATGCAAGTGCTTCATCAGATTACTTTTAATCAGGGACCCAATCGTTATCTAATGCAGAATATTCATGACATGGGATTAATCATCAAATATAAAACTCCCCAAGTATTTACAGTATGCTGGCAGGCCCCTATTATGGCTTTTTCACTCAATGTAGACGGTTCATGTAAGGGAAATCCAGGGCTATCCGGAGGCGGTGGCTGCTTTAGAGACTCCCGAGGCAACTTACTGCTAGGTTTCTCTTATTATTATGGTCATGGCTCAAGCATGGTGGCAGAGGGGAGAGCTCTGCTTGATGGTCTAAGGCTGGCACGCCTTCATGGCATTCCCCTCTCTATTATATATACTGATTCTATGGCTTTGGCTGAGCTTCTTAAAGGCAAAAGAACCTCTCCATGGTCCTTTCTCCCATGGTGGAAGCACCTTCAAGATCTCTTTTCCGCAGTCCAATGTCCTCTAGTCCATATCTACAGGGAGGCAAATCAGTTAGCCGATTCATTGGCAAAGCATGCAACAAGTATTGGATTTAATTCTGAATTTTTGTCAATAAGTGAGCTTCCTACAGTGGCCAGAGGTTACTATAAAGCTGATGCCTCATGTCTTCCGAACATTCGTGTTCGACGAGTTTAGATTGTACTTTCTTTACTCCTTTATTTGTACTTCAGGGGCATGCTAAACCCCCTTGTATTCTTTACAACTCTTATATTCAATAAAATTACATCTAGTGGTGAGTTGGTGGAGTGAGAACATTTCTTTCCTTTGGAAAGAGGTGCACTCTCCCTTCGTCCTACTAGATGCTTTGGGTTAAAAAAAAAAAAGAAAAATCTGAAAACATTTGAAAGAAAATAAAGTCAGAGCAATGACTTTGGTCACAGAGAAACTAGGTTCTCTATTAAAGAAATAGAGTAAGCCCATGTCATGAAGTGCCACAGTTACCTCTTTTATAAAAATGATTGAAAATCTGGCAGAGCAATGGCATGGTAGTGTCGAGTAACTAGGGATTCTGGCCTCTGATCAAGGTGTCTCCTAATGTAAAAAGACACTCCAAATTGCTAACTCTGTTCTCTTATTGAGAGGTAATATGGTTGTCACATTGAGTAACTGGGTCGCTTCACCTAAGAAGTGTTGTGCCTCATGTAAAAAGGTGTTGATTTGACCAAACTTGCTCAGGAAAAATAAGTGATGTTCAATAGAAAAATTCTGAAAAAACAAGTGTAATCAAAGAAAATTCAGATACAGTTATATTTGTTTAATCTCAATACTATCTAGTGTAACTTCCAAAGGAGTCATTGAAATTGATTGAGTAAGATAGAAGGAGGTCAAACATGTATGTCATACGTGCAATTGGTTCATCTCTATTAAAAGGTGCTTCAGATATGAGTATTGAATTTTTTTGATAAACTTTGTATAGATCATTTTTAAATCATGCTGGTAAGATTAGACTCATTCATAATCTTTTATAATAGAAGAGTCTAAAATTCGCTCATTCGGATTTATGAGTTTCGTACCTTCTTGAAAATCATTGTCTTATCTATTCATTGGCAATCCACTCAATATCTTATGATCAGTCTCTAGTTGTTGTTGAAATTGAAGTTGTGTGTTTTTAATGACTTCTCATCACATAACATTTGGTATCAGATTTAATCCTGAGCACAGTCTTCCACAGTGTCATTCCATCTTAGATGTTCTTAAAGGGGGAGATTTGCTTGTGATCCTATCTGCAACATGGACTTGATTAGTGCTTGTCTGTTTAACTGTCCATGTGATTGCTGATTCCACTCTTTTATCCAGGGGAAGCTTGTGCTCTTATAGGTCCTCATGTCTCTGTCAAAGGGGAAGTCTTTCAATCATTCATTTCATGCATCAGGAAAGGTCTCTTGCAAACTATCCTCTTTTTGATGACGTCAAAGGGGGAGAATAGCTTGACATGAGTTAGTGTGACTCATAGTGTTGCAATCATCAAAAAGGGGGAGATTGTTGTGACCCTGTGATTTTGATGATAGCAACATTATGAGTCACCACTTAAGTCTGCATGGTTTAAGATGTGATGATCAGGATGCTTTTTGTGAGCACTTATGTTTAATGCATAAACATAGTCTTGCACGTTTTGCATATGGTCCGTGCATATATAGCACAGTCAGTGCATGTCTTGCGTCGGTACATATGTGCACTCGGTGCAATGTTAGTCGGTGAACACAACATACTCAGGTCAATGCATATAGAAGATCGGTGCAAGTTTTTCTTGGTCTGCATACTAGTGTTGGTGCTAGTTCATCTGAGGAAGGTGCATTTTTGCCTCGGTGCAAGTTTTGCATTTCACATAAAAAGTCCTCGCCTCAGTGCAAGTCTTGCATTACTCACACTAGAGTCAGTGCATTGCGTCTCACATTTCAGGTCTTAGAACATATAAAGTCCAAGCACAATTGTGCCTCATGTTGCGTCTTAGCATGTTTCAGGTCTGATCACTTATATGTCTAAGCACTGAGCGCATGTAGGAGTCAAGGTTGGTGCAATCATTATTCTCGCACGCGACCAAGTCCGTGCGTGTTTTAAGCTCTAGGCATAGCAAGTCGGTGCAGCAATTGTTGTCGCATGCCATCAAGTCGGTGCAACCTTTGCACCGTGCTCAAAAAGTATTGTGCATATCTCTTAGGCAAGTCTCGCATGTGCATATCTAAGTCGGTGCAACTTTCATCTCTGGCTCGATTAGGTCTGTGCAATATTTGTACTCTGCGTATTCATAGTTAGGGCATCTGTTGGCCATATACTAGAATCAAGTCTGTGCATATGCTTGCATGTAAACACTGAGTTCGTGCATGTGTGTGTGTGCAGTTTGTGCATTTCTTAACTCTGCATTCAAGTTATGTCTGTGCATACTTTCTTGAATAACACCTACTGAGCTCGTGCACACTAGATGGTACGCCTTATTAAGTCTATGTATTTGACTGCTGTGTGAACATATTTTCATATGGATGAACTTCAAAGTCAAAGCATCCATTCTCTGCACGAGCAAGTCAAAGCAATGTCTTTGTTAGCACGACTGCTCTAGCAAGTCGGTGCAATGCCTTCGCCAGCACGACCCGGTCCGTGCAATGTCTGGTTTCGAGAGAATAAGCTCGGTGCAACGTGTGAAGTAACTCGATGCAAACTCTCCTCTGGACAGCAAACTAAGTTGGTGCATCCATATGGAACTTAAGCATTCAGGAGCACGTGAAATAAGCAAAACAAACAACTTGCACTTGATCCAAGGCTGATCATTATTCTAAGAAGATGCCACGTGGTTAGCTAAACGATGGAGATTCTGACACGTGGCTGAAAGATTCCTGAAGCTTCCTGGCGAGAACGTTCTCTCCACACGCCTCGGGTGTGAGCTAGTGGGTCCCAGACTGAAGCCTTATATAAGACCTTTCTTCTGTGCAAAGAAAAAAAATGTCGAATAGAAAACATCTAAGTGCATCCAGAGAGAAGCGTAAGAGAGCCAGCAGAAGAAGAAGAAAGAGAAAGCAGAAGAAAAAGAAGAGATTTCGTGAGTTTGAGAGAGGAAAGAGAGGCAGCATAAGAGAAAGAAGGATAGAGAGGGAGATAGAGAGTTCAAGGAGAAGAAGAGAAGCTTCATAAGAAGATCTGTCCTTACTGGAATCTGGATCAAATCCAATCCAGTCAGCTCCATGGGAGCCACATCTGTGTTGATATCATTTACAGCTTTCAGTTGATGTGTTTCTTGTCTTTTGTTTTCTTTTGAATCTTTCTTCAAGCTGTTAGTCAGCAGAGCAAGCTGTGTTGTTCAACGGTAGCAGAGGATTGGTTCCTCTGGATGGCCAAGCTGTATTTCCCAGCAGACGGTGAAGCTGTAATGCCCAGCGGTCAAGCTGTTAGTCAGCGGTCGGCTAAGCTGTAAGGCCCAGCGCAAGCTATTAGTCAGCGGTTTGTAGGCAAGTTGTGTTGCCCAGCGGTTTTCAAGCTGTTTGGTAGCAGAATCCACACTCTGGTCTGAGTGTGGGGTGGACGTATGTCTGGAGGACCGAACCACCTAAAAATCCTTTGTGCAGTGGTTTGATTGCCTTGTATGATCCGCTAGATGTATGCCTAGGCACGATCTGTTTCTTCAGTCTAGTGGGAATTTGGTTTGCACACAGAACACTTGATTCCGGTTCCATGAGAACCAATTTGTTTAGATGAGCTGAGTATTCTATGCAGCAGTACACAGGGTAGATCAAGAGGTTAATTCATCTGATCTCTTTCTCGTTGTTTGAAGTGAGGACCCAAGTCTATCTAGGCTCCATTATTCTTTAATTCTGCATCTCTGATTGTTATAGATTTTAATCGGACAAATTTTTAAGAGGGATTCATTCACCCCCCCCCCCTCTTCTGAATGCGGGCCTTGCACCCCATCAGGCAGCCCTTGCCTCCTTTGGGCCTGCCCATTGTTACTACAGCGAGCGTGGACCGGCTCGATTTGGGGCGCATGCTGGTGGCGGAGGGCCCCGTCGGAGAGGGGGCAAGTGGAGCCGGGGTCGTGGAGCTGGCCCGAATTTTAGAGGCAGGTGGGATATACAGTTATTACTGCATTGGAGGCTACCCGGTGGAGTTTCCACTGGACCACCATCAGTTCGAGTTCATCAGGAGCCATGTCCCGTCTGTGATGGAGGAGGGAGACTCCCGAGTTGCTAGAGAGCCCCGCCGACTAGAGCAGGTGATTTTGGAGGGCAGGGACAGCCTGCAGGGAGTCGCTCTCTACGGCTTCCTGAGTTATTTCGTAGACTACTAGAGGCAGTGTCAGTTCCCCAGTACTGAGTGCCTGGCTTTCTTCAGCAGGGCGGACCAGTTTGGGGTCCGTGTCTGAGTGATGGGTCCCACTTCTTGGGACTTGCATGGCCACCACCGGGCAGAGACAGAGGGGACTACAGGGTTGGTGCTGGAGCCGTCAGGGCTACAGTATGCTGGAGAGGGCTATGACGATGACAACCTTCTTGATGGAATTCTGCGGCAGACTGTTGTCAGCTGGTATGGTGGCTGGGCGGTGATCCCCTTGCACAGGTACCGTCAGGGAGCCACCGAGTGGCTAATGGGGATTGTACATCACTATCGGGTGCTATTGGACAGAGCCTACATCAGATATGTCGTGACTATAGCATTGTACGGGTAGCCCTGCTATACGGGACTACTATAGGCGTTGGTAGAGCGTTTCAACTGCCACTGGAATATAGTGGCGACGGCTGAGGAAGAGACTTCACTAGACTTGTGGTCTCTATTTTAGATTTTTGGGCTGCCGATCAGCGGCAAGGGGTACAAGGAGGTAGTGCTGGATGACCTCCACCGCAGCCACACAGACGGCCATGGACAATACTGCATTTCTCACAGCTATCGGTATCTGCTATAGACCTGGCGAGACTTAGCTCTTGCTAGGAGGGTGCGAGCTACGTAGACTCCCCAGGTGCCGCTGAATGTATGGGTCCGCCACTTCTACAATGGGCCCTTCTATTTTTATCAGAAGTTTGCGAGAGACCAAACTCCTTGGGAGGAGTACACTGAGGTAGAGCTCCGATTTAAAACATACTCGAGGTACATTTACGTACCACGGGAGGGGTGGAACCATCATGGGCTGCAGGACGTGATGCACCTTACAGCTTACTTCGCATACTGGATGGCAACCTGCGTAGTCTCGCACGGGGAGGACGGTTTGCTGAGGGTCGAGTTATTGTGGCCTACGTGCCTACTAGCGGAGGGACGAAGGCTGGGTTTAGCTCCTGCTATGTTAGCCAATGTTTATCAGGGGCTGGGAGTGTTGGCGGTGCATCTGGTGCCACGCGAGAGGAGATTGCTTCTTCCGACCCACTACCTTGGCGTGTGGGCCGGTCTGTTGTTCCCTGGGTTGGTGACTCGAAGGGCGATGGTGAACCAGGTGGAGCCTTTACTGTTCAGCTTCACCGGGCAGCCAGATGGGGATGTTGTCGCACAGCTGGAGGGGGCTAGGAGAGCCCTATCTTACCTGCCGGCAGGGGTGATGAGGGGATACCCTTGGACAGTGCTACGAGAGACTCTCCCCTGATCCTGGTGCCATCGAGTGGTGGGGCGACCTGGGCCCTCCCTTTCCAGCGGGAGTCGGACGCGTCGTTGTATACGGAGTTGGTGATGAGCACCTGACCGGCGGTACTGGCGCTACACCGGTCCGTGACGAGCTTTCGGGTATGACCAGGGGATCCCGTCGAACCGGGAATTCCCTTTGGTGAGTCGGTTGTACAAGTGTCGGGATACCCACTTGCTGGTAGCAACGTGGTGGGACTTCTACTGTTGTAGGGAGCCAGAGTGACTGCCGACGCCAAGGTTGGAACGCCGAGGGAGATTCGACGTCCATTACCCCAAGTGGTGGTTCAAGCACAGCAACTTCTACCGCCAGAAGGCCTAAGTGATCAGGAAGGCAGAGAAGAGCCGAATTCTGAGGGAGGATTTGCCTCCTATTGCGCTGGATGAGGATTATCTGAGGACCCATTTTTCCCAGATCCGTCGAGAGGTAGAGTGGCTGGCACAGTAGCGGTCCCGGAGCAGTCGGGGCTCGTTGTTAGCGGGTCGAGGTAGCAGCGGGGCCCCCAAGCACCTAAGGCAGGGGCAGGTGGCGCCCGCGGGAGCTGGAGATGGGGCGTCCCGGTCGAGGGCGCCGAAGACTTGGTGGGCCCAGTTCCTAGCCGATTGTGGCATTGGAAAGAAGGGATCGTTGGACCGGGTGCTCCCTGAAGGGAGCTTTGCTGACACAACAGTTGATGATTGGAGGTGCTACATTGGCTAGGCAAAAGGGTCGGCTAGACCCGTAGAGTTTATCTCCGATGTTGAGTGTGCCTACACTCTGAGGGATATATGGGAGGCAGTCACAAAGGCCGCCCGCGTGCTGGGATTGAAGCCGGAGCAGCAGGTTCCCCTACCGTTGACTCCCTTTGCGACTTTAGGTGAGATACTTTCCTTAGCATATTGTCTTGGCTTTATTATGTTTTGAGGCATATGACTGAGATGTTGTGTGTTGTTGATAAGTGTCCATTTTCTATGATAATTCATTGCATACACACCATTTTATATACATATAACTAGGCAATTATGCATATTTCATAGTTAACCTCAACTCTACGTATAAATTGGGGCTTTCACACAAATTAAATTAATTTGGCGATTTCATTTAATAAAATAGAATTTAGGGTCATGAGCATTAATTCTCCATTGCATAATCATGAGCAATTGTGCACATTGTGATAATTTTGATGGATTTAATTATAATTATGTGTGTGTAGGGTATTGAAGGTAATTATAAGAGAAGCCGGGGGAAAAATTATCATCACCACTTTGACCAAGTCAAACAAAGAAGCACATATTTTGGTTGGAGGGAAAAGAAAATTTAAAGTTTAAAATATAGGAAAAGAAGCACATATTTTGGTTGGAGGGAAAATTTAATTCAAAGTTTGAAATAAATGAAAGAAATGATTTTTTTTTAACTTATATGGTCTATTTTGTTGATTTTATTAAAGAATGAATGGAGGAAAATATTACAACCTCTTCGGGGCATACCCCTACAGAACCAACATGAATGGCATGACTCGATACTACACTGTTCGAATGGACACTAGGCCCATCTGATCAGTCAGAAGTGGCCCGATACAAACTCTAGGCAACTCCGATTTCATAAGGGCCACAAAATTAGCCTTGGTGGAGCAGGCAAGAGAAGCTAAGGAGTCTGCAACTCGATTAGCTTCTCGGTACACATGACAGACACTCACACCAGAACGAAGGATGTAGGCGCGGATTTCTCTCCGCCAGCGTAGGGAACCCCAGAGCACAGCAGTACCAAATTGTAGAGAGTTAGTCAGGGCCGCATTGTCAGTGCGGATGGCCGTCACCGGGAGGCCGTGCTAAATAGCAAGGCGGATGCCATCACATAAAGCTCTGGTTTCAGCCACAAAACTACTGCTGACACCATAGAAGTGTGAGAAAGCCACAACCAAGCTAGCAAAATGGTCCCAGATGCAGCCACCTCCGCCACAAACTCCTGGATTTCCTTTGCTGGCGCCGTCGGCGTTCAAGACAAGGCCCTGGTCCGGTGGAATCCATCGGACAAGCTTGGCAGAACACGTCGCAAGTCTGAAGTTGAAGCCGAGGGCCCTGAGGAGCTGGGTCTGGGATGAAGTAGGAAGGTGCTTGAAGACTACTTTGGAGAGTGCAGCATTGATATGAAAATGAATGTTCTGAATAATCCGCATAGAAGAGACGCGGGAGCCCTCAAAGCGCACCTTGCATCTAGCCTTCCAGATCTCCCACACAATGAGAATGGAAGCATATAAAGCAATGAATCTAGGCAGGGAGCTAGGGTTGCATTGAGTAAGAATGTTCCACATGCGATGGATGATGTGAGGGCTGGCTCTATGAGCAACGTGCAAGAAAGGAGCTGCCCAATTCCACAAAACGGAAGCCAGGTCGCTGCTGAAGAAGAGGTGATTCATGTCTTCCACGCCCGAGGAGGAACAACAACTACAACAGGATGCCAGGTAGATCCCACATTCAGCAATGCTTGCATCAACGGGGACTGCTCTATGAAGAGTTCTCCAGGTGAACAGGGACGCACGCCGTTGAAAATGGTGATTCTAGAGGTGAGATAGAGGTGTGCGACGGACACCTCTCGGCCTCAGATATTCATACACCGATTGAAGCGTGAAGACCCCAGAAGTAGAGACAGTCCAGATGGGGACATCTTCAAAGGCCGATAGTGAAATTCCGTCAAGAAACTGATCATCAGGGAGAAGCCTTCGAACAGGGTGTTCCTTGTCTATTAGAACCTCAAGCACAGCCGGACTTACACCCTGAGAAATATACCCCAAAGATTGTCGTAGAGGGAAGTCTCCGATCCAGAGATCGTCCATGAAGCTTACCGAATGTCCATTCCCAACAATCCACCTGGTATGTGATCGAGCCATGTTAAACACAAGGATAACGGTAGCATTGGGGATGACATGTAGATGCGGCACTGCTGAAGTAGGGCCACCCTTGAGGTGAAAGTGTCGACGAATATACACGGCCCAGAGCGATGATCCATGCAGGATCGACCTTGCCAGCTTCACTACTATAGAGAGTTGAACATGAAATAGACTCTGAACCCCCAGACCACCTTCAGCCACAGGCTTCTAAACATCAGTCCAGTGCACCCAATGGCGGCGGGGGATCCGATCAGACTCACCCAAAAAGAAACTAGCGCAAATGCGCTCAATGTAATTAACAATAGTTTTCGGGATAGATCTTGCAGTCGCCAAATACAAAGGAATGGATGACAAAACCGAATTGATGAGAGTGATGTGACCGGATTTAGATATTAGGCGAGATTTCCATGAAGAAATTCGCAGATTAACCTTGAGTCTTGGGAAGGGGGTTGCCTAAAGCCCAAGGAGGGGGTGCCCACCTCCTTTTCCATTCCCCGATGCATCATCTTCTACCTAAATCTCAGTCATCCATCTTCTTTTGATACAATCTCCACCCTCCATTGACCCAATTTTCCCTATAAATAGCCCATGCCAAGGAGGAGAAGGGAGGTTCTTCTTTTGGCAATTTTTGTCTCCCTCTCAAATCTTAACCTTAGGCCACTGATTTCCTCCCCCTTCCATCCCTCTTCTCCTCTTACTTTCTTCACGAAAGTTCTTTGTTTTTAACTCCTCCGGAACTTCTTATTCTGCATCATTTTCAATTCCTTCTGGTTTTCAAGTTATTTCATATTTTTCACTGTTCTGTCCTGTGCATTTGCAGACTGCATTCTTCTCTGTTCTTCCTTATTTTTCTCCTTCCTCCGTCCCTTTTCTCCTCTAGCTGTCTTCACAAAAGTTCTTAGTTTTTAAGTTCTCTACAACTTCTTATTATGTATCATCTTCTAATTCCTTTTGGTTTTCAAGTTATGTTCAACGTTTCAAAGCTCTATCTCTGATTTTCACTATTCACATTTTAAATCCTTCTTCTTCTTCTTCCATCTCATCTAGGTAACCTTAGTTAATCTCTCCTTCATCACCATCCCCTTCTCTTCTAAACCATTGCCATCTCCCTTAACTTCACCTTGACCTCTCCCTTCCTCTCCTTAGATCTCTCTCCTCACCCCATACATTCTCCTGCAAGAGCGGCTTCACCGACGAAGGTGACTTCCTCCCGGCGTAGACAACATCTTCCGCGAGGTGGTTCGTGATCTAAGGGCAAGAGAGGACGGCTTTGTCATCACCATTACTGCTACTATCTTCACACCTTAGGCTCCTTTTATTTTTATTACTTTAGTTTCATTTTACTTCATTGTAATCTCGTCACATCTTTGTTGTAATCTTATCTTGCACTTCATGTACTCGTTTCTTTATGATAATGAAAGAAGTGTTCATTTGATCTAGATCTTGTTTGTCTTCCCTCTCTCCCTCCTTCTACCTCTTCTTCTCCACTTTATGCAATTATTTTCCATAGCATAGGCTCATAATCATGGGCGTTTTTAATTGATTGTTAAAATCATACTTTGTTTAATTATTCTCTTCGAGCTATAAAAAATCACAAATATTTTTCAAAGGACTTCAAGGTTTTAAATTTAAAAATATGTTCTTCCCTGTGGATTCGACCCTTCTCGCCACCTTATTACATCCTACTTTCATCTAGTGCGAGTTGGAATTTTTGTTCTGTTCTGCTTCGCTACCATGTGGAACATGATGTAAGAACCTATGTGTGCTTATATATTAGTATAATGGCTGCTCCCTCTGGTTTCTTCAAAAAAAGAGAGTTAGAATTTTAAGATTGATACGCATGTTTTAAACGATGAACTTAGGTGTTATCAATTTTTGGCGCCGTTGCCGGGAAGGAATGATGATTTTTTATTTAAGAACTTTATTTTCCTTGTGTTTATAGTGTACTAATAAAGCTCTCTTTTCTTTTTTTCTTTTTTTATAGAAAAAAATTCAAAAAAAATCTGAGGTAATTTTACTTTCTTTCATCTTTTGATTTTTTCATTCATTTCAAAAAAAAAGAACGAGGGATTACGCATCAAGTAAGTCTTCAAACTTATTCCTCTCATTTTGTGTCATTTCGTTAATGTTATTACATATTGTGGTTAGATAGGTTCACACACACAAAAAAAAAACTCTTCACTTGAACTCGATAAAAGTCTTCATTCTAAGAGTAGAAATCACACTTTCATGTTTTAGGTCATGCATCATTTAGGATAGTATTTAATTTTCATTGTCGTTTAATTGTTGTTAATTACATTGTTGAAGATTGCTGGAGGCAAGGTGAGTACTGTAACTTTTCCAAAATCATACTCATGCATTTCCTTGCTTGCATAGAACCCCTTGTTTGAACTTACTTTGTTGCATATCATTTCAAAGTATCTTAAGGGCAACACCCATAAGTAAGATAAGGTGGAGATTTCATCACCCTTCCTTAGCCCACAAACCGCAATTCCCTTGCATCTTTGTATCACCTAGACCTTAAATAAAATCTAATAGATATTGGCCCTAGGTTCACATTATGGTTCTTATGTTATTTGGGCTTACCCTCTTGTGGAAACCGGTGCCTAAAATAAGACGATCAAACGACAAACGCCTTAAGCGGGCTAGTGGTTTGTAATTAGGTCCCTACGAAAGTAGGGGGAGCCTCCCACTACGCCACCCCTTACCGGGCCGGTGAAAATATTGAGGGTGAACTTAAGTTGCACTTTAGCCATTTTGTGAAACCCAATTTATAGGTCTAGATCACATCTAGGTCATTAGGTAATTTGTGTGACAACTTATTTGTGTTTGCATACAAAAAAATAAAAAAATAAAAATAAAAATAAATAAAAACAAAAAAAATCTCCTCTTATCTCTCTTCGTCCTAGTTTGAGTCAAAAAAAAAAACAAATAATAAAAAAAATCATCATAACATTTTTTTTCTCCCATCTCTCATCTTTAACCTTTGTTTATGCAAGGGAGAAGATCTCAACAGCCTGACTTAGTTGAGCCCATTAGAGAGATTGAGCGATTAATTTTTAATCAAGCCCAAAATCAAATCCAACCCATGGCTGAATAACACCAACTAGGGGTGCCCAAATAAATGAAGGAATATTTCATTCCTTCGAATTATCAGCCATCCACTTGTATCCAACTGCCTAATATCCCTGATTTGCACTATGAGATCAAATGTAGCACCATTCAGATGCTCTCATCCTTTTATGGGAAGACCAATGAAGATCCCTATAAACATCTAGATGAATTTCTAAAAATTTGTTCCACTGTGAAAATTCAAAATTTCACAGATGATGCTCTCCGCCTGACCTTATTCCCTTTCTCACTTAAGGACAAAGCCAAATACTGGCTAGGGACCTTAGGGAAACCTATTGGCACGTGGGTAGATATGCAGCATGAGTTCCTTAAGAAGTTTTACCACATCGGTAGAACCAACACCATGAGACGTGTAATCACAGGATTCGCGCAACTCTCAAATCAACAAATACATGAATCATAGGAGGGAACTCCTCAGAAAATGCCCACATCATGGGCTTTCCAAATGGCAAATAGTGCAAGCTTTCTATGAGGGCTTAGATGATCAAGTTAGGTAGATTATGGATGCATCATGTGGTGGGGCCTTTATGAGCAAGAGTGAGGATGAGGCATATGCCTTATTTGAAATGTTGAGCGAGAATTCAATCAACCATGCTTCATTATCCTCATATGAGAGAACCATTGGGCCCTCTAAACGGGCCGGGTTGTATCGTGTGGAACCTGAAGCTAGAGTGGATGTGAATTTCATCCATCAAAAATTAGACAAGGCAGACATCATGTCCCAAAAGCTAAAGCAGGTTGATATGCTAGCCTACAAATTAGACCAGCTCCTGGCCCAAAACAAACAAGAAACCACCATCTCACCTACGTCCAACCTATACCCGGACCCAACACACCATGAGGTGTGTGCTTTATGTGCTAGCTAGGACCATCATGTGTCTGATTGCCCAACAGCAGCCCAGTTACCACCTTTTATACATGAGCAAGTCCAAGCAGTCCAAGGGTTCTCTAAGCCCAACTATGACCCATTTTCTAACACCTATAATCCGGGCTGGAGGAATCACCCCAATTTCAATTGGAAAAATCAACAAGCTCCTAATCAGCCCACCATCTCCTCCGCATGTCAAACTCACAAACCACCCATCCAACACCAATTCCAAGCTCAACCACCATTTCAAGGAAATGGTTATTGTCGAGGACCGTAAGCCCAACAACCACTTCCCCGATTCAACCAGGGTCAGGTCCCATACCAACCTCTTCAGCCCAAATATGGGCAGTCTTCCAATTTTCAACTAACCTATCAACCTCCTCTGCAAAACCACCAGGACTCCCAAATTGATCATAGATTCCATCAGTTAGAACAACTAATTCTAGCCCAAAATCAATCCTTCCAACAAACCATTCAAGCCCAAAGTCAATCTTTCCAACAGACACTCCAAGCCCACCAGCAAACTATCTCTAAGTTGGAGACCCAATTGGGCCAATTGGCTGAAGCCACCATGAGAAGGGAAGCGGGTCAATTACCAAGTCAGCCTATTGCCAACCCACAAAATAATCCTCCGGGCTTCCCACAACAAAACTTCCCCATTAACCAGCCAATTCCTCCTCTCCTCCAGCACCCATCAGGCCAAATACCACAAAAAGGCCCACAACTCAAAAATGCAAAAGCAATTTCAACCTTAAGAAGTGGTAAAGTCCTCCGAGATCACCAGGTGTCCTCTCCTACTTCATCAATCCAAGACCCTCACATATCTTCTGATAGTGAAGAGGAGCCCAGCCAGGAAGAGGATGCCAAGGGAAAGAGGAAACTAGAGGAAGGGCCTAGCACTTACCAACCTACAGTGCCATTTCCCAATGCCTTAAAGCCCAAAAAGAAACAAGCAGCCCATAATGAGGAGATAATGGAGCTCTTCAAACAAGTACACATCAACATCCCTCTCCTCGATGCCATCAAACATGTCCTGGCCTATGATAAATTCTTAAAGGAAATGTGTACTTATAGGTGAGAGCCACGAGTGACCCCGGAAAAGGTTCGACTCCCTGAGAACGTTAGTGTTGTGGTCCTCAACCAACTTCCAATGAAGTTAAAAGACCCTGGAGCGTCACTTATCTCTTATAACATTGGCGGTGTGACCTTTGATAAGGCTCTCCTTGATCTAGGAGCCAGTGTGAATTTACTCCCCACCTCCATCTATGAGCAGTTTGACTTCGGTGAGCTCAAGCCTACACCCATTATTCTCCAGCTCGCCGACAGATCAATCAAGACTCTAAAGGGCCTTATTGAGGATGTCATTGTTAAAGTGAATAAGTGCTACTTCCCTGCTAACTTTATTATTTTGGACATGATTTCTCCCCAAGAAATCAAGCATACTCCTATCATTTTGGGTAGACCATTTTTAGCCATGGCTAGGGCTAATATAGACTGTGCTTCAGGAATTATGGACATATCTTTTGGGGACCAGAAAGTCAGCATCAACATTTTCAAGGCGTCCAAATTCCATGATCAAAAAGGAGATTGCTATGTTGTTGACACCATTGAAGAGTTATTGGAGATTGAAGGGGACAGTAGGACCAGAATGAGAGAAGAAGTTGACATCCTGTTAACTCAACTTAGGACGTGAGCCCTAGTTGAACCCTTGCCTCAGCTTAAATCTGAACCAGCTCTGCCATCTTTTCAATCCCCTCCTCGGGTTGAATTAAAACCATTGCGGGCCTCCCTTAAGTATGCATTCCTAGGCCCATACCAAACCTTGCCAGTCATCATAGCAAGTGACCTTGAACCTGACCATAAGGAGAAACTAGTTGAGGTCCTTAAATCTCATAAGGGAGCTATAGGTTGGTCTGTCGCTGATCTTAAAGGGATTAGTCCATCCATTTGTCAGCACCACATTTATATGGAGGAGAATGTAAAATTGAGCAGAGACATGCAGAGGAGATTAAATCCACACATGAAGGAGGTGGTCAAAAATGTGGTGGTCAAGTGGTTAGATGACGAGATAATCTACCCAATTTCTGATAGCCAGTGGGTCAGTCTAACCTAAATAGTCCCAAAGAAATCAGGACTGAATGTGATCGCCAATGATCAAGAGGAGTTGATACCTACTAGGTTGACCACGAGATGGAGAGTCTACATTGATTATAGGAAGCTCAACGCCACGACAAAGAAGGACCATTTTCCCCTCCCATTCATTGACCAAATTTTGGAAAAATTAGCAGGACAAAACTACCTTTATTTTTTAGATGGGTATTCTGGGTATAATCAGGTGGCTATCTATCCAGAGGATTAGAAAAAAACCACATTTACATGTCCCTATAGAACCTTTGCTTTTTGGAGAATGCACTTTGGACTATGTAATGCGCCCACCACATTTCAAAGATGCATGTTAGCCATTTTTTCTGACATGGTGGGCCACTTTTTAGAGGTTTTCATGGACGATGTCTCCATTTTTGAGGATACATTTGATTCTTGTCTAGATTACTTAGCCAAAGTCATGAAGAGATGCATATACACTAATCTTGTCCTCAGTTAGGAAAAGAGTCATTTCATGGTTAAAGAGGGCATCGTTCTGGGGCATATAGTGTCAGCAAGAGGAATCGAGTTGGATAAAGCTAAGGTTGAGCTCATTGCCAAACTATCATCACCCACCTTAGTAAAATAAATATGTTCCTTTCTGGGTCATGCCGACTTCTATCACCGGTTTATTCATGATTTTTCCAAAGTTGCTAGACCACTAACTAATCTGCTGGCTAAAGAAGTCCCATTCCATCTTGACCAATCATGTCTTGAGGCTTTTGAATCATTGAAAATGGCATTGACCAATGCCCCAATCTTGCAAATTTCTAATTAGTCATTACCTTTTGAAATTATGTGTGATGCCTTAGATTATGCTTTAGGTGCTATTTTGGGGCAAAGGGTAGACAAAAAGCTTGTGGTGATTTACTATGCGAGCCGCACACTCGCTGATGCCCAACTTAGGTACACCACAACAAAAAAGGAGTTACTCGCAGTTGTCTTCGCCCTTGAAAAGTTTCGGTCCTATCTGCTATGGGCCAAAGTCATTGTGTTTTCTGACCCCTCAACCCTTAGACACCTGCTGTCTAAAAAAGATGTCAAACCAAGGTTGATTAGATGGATCCTGTTGCTACAAGAATTTGATTTGGAAATTCGAGATAAAAAAGGAAGTAAAAATATTGTTGTAGATCACTTGTCCCAGATATCATTAGACATCACACCCCTGCAAGACTCATTTCCAGATGAGCAACTCCTTAGTGTATCCCACATTTCACCCCCATGGTATGCGCACATTGTCAATTACTTAGCTGCGGGAAAAATTCCTGAAGGTTGGTCCAAACAAGAAAAATACCACTTATTTGCTAAGCTCAAGTACTTCTTTAGGGAAGACCCTGAGCTATTCCATTTAGGACCAGACCAAATCATTCGGAGGTGTGTCCCTGAAGGTGAGCAACATAGCATTCTGACATTTTGCCACACCTTAGCTTGTGGGGGGCATTTTTCAGGTAAGAAAACGACAGGCAAGGTTTTGCAGAGTGGGTTCTACGCCCATAATATTCAAAGATGCATTCAAATTTTATACATCTTGTGAGCGCTGTCAGGCTGTGGGGAACATGTCACGCATGGACATGATGCCTTTAAACCCTATCCGGATTGTGAAAATTTTTGATGTATGGGGAATTGACTTCATGGGACCATTTCCACCATATTTTGGTCATGAGTACATTTTGGTGGCAGTGGATTACGTGTCTAAGTGGATAGAGGCTATAGCCACAAGGACTAATGATTACAAAATTGTCATGAAATTTGTTCGTAAGAACATTTTCTCTCGGTTTGGGTGTCCCAAGGCTATCATTAGTTATGGGGGTTCACATTTCATCCATTCTCAATTCTGAGCTTTGCTTAGGAAGTATGGGATAACACATAAGATTGCTACCCCTTACCATCCCCAGACTAGTGGTCAGGTGGAGGTTTCTAATAGGGAGATCAAGAACATTTTGCAAAAGTATGTCCGGCCCGATAGGAAAGATTGGTCAGAAAGATTAGATGATGCTTTATGGGCCTATCGGACCGCCTACAAAACTCCCATTGGCATGTCCCCTTATAGGCTCATTTTTGGAAAGCCATGTCATTTGCCAGTCAAATTAGAACATAGGGCCTATTGGGCAATCAAACAGTTCAATCTTGATTTAGCACAGGCTAGTTCCTATAGAGCCCTTCAATTGAATGAGTTAGAGGAACTTCGCAATGAAGCCTATGAGAACTCTAGGATTTACAAAGCCTAGACTAAAGCATTCCATGATAAACACATTTCACGAAAAACTTTTCAAATCAACTAAATTGTCAGGCTTTTTAACTCTAGGCTGCGATTATTCCCTGGCAAATTGAAATCCTGATGGGATGGACCATATGTGGTAATTAAAATATTTAACCATGGTGCAGTAACAATTCTCGATCCTAAAACGGGTCAAACTTTCACTATCAATGGTCAACGTTTAAAACCTTACATTGAGCATCTTCCAATGCTGCAGGTGGACTCTATTAGGCTGAGGGACCCATTGTGAGCTCTATTGTGTCTTGCTGAAGATGTAAAATTTAGCTCTCGTTGGGAGGCAACCCAATTATTCTTTCTCTTCTCAAAAAAAAGTGTGATTGATTTTCTTCTTTTGTTTAAGGAGCATGGAGCATGAAGTAGTATTTCTCTATAGTTTGCGCATCTTTCTTAGGTTCTATCTATCCTTACCACCACTTTTAATGACTTTACTTCATTTTTACATCTTTCTCATGCCATTGAGGACAATGTCACTTAAGTTGGGGGGTAGCTTGAGCTCTAATTTTCTCGAAATGATTGTAACCTTTCATCACATCTCTAACAAGTGCTTGATGTTCATACTTCATGGTAAGAAACTTTTCTTAGAATGATAGGACTTAGAGTCTTACTCGTGAAAGTTGTAAGTTAAAGGGATGAATTAATTGGTTATATCTTTAGCCTTTTCCTCAGAATATATCTAAAATTTTATTGAAATTGCACACAATTGCACAATAACAAGATTGGTAGATGACAAACATTAGGATGATGAAAATTTTACTTGACACTTAGGTGATGATTGATATTATGCCCATTCGTTGAAAGTAATCGTGAGGAAAAAGCTACCTGTCCCAAAAAAAAAAGAAAGAAAGAAAGAAAAACATGGAAAATGCCCCTTAACTTAGTAACCGGGTCTTCTTCTCCTAAGACAAGAGTTGAGGTTCGTGTCAAACGGTGAAGGGATGTGCAGCACCATGTGTCAAAAAAGAGAGAGGCATGAATAAACAGGCAGAGTGAAGCTACCTGTAATTCGAGAGCTTAATTCGAGATGTGGGCAGAATTGAAAATCATCTTTAAGTGAAAGGTAGAAGACTCATTCATCTAGACTGTTTGGTAGTCACTAGTCAAGTTATATCACTCCTATACAAAGATATATTTAATTTTGAGTGTATCCTGAGGAAACGTCTAAACACATGGACTGATGAAATTTGTACCGAATACATACTACTTGAACTTGTAATACTCCAAAGTCTAAATCATTATGCATAATGTTCTTGTCATGAACTATGACACATGAGTGTTTGTTAGTCCTAATTCTATAATTGTTTACATTGCTAAGGGACTAGCAATGTTCAAGTTGGAGGGTGTGATAAGTGTCCATTTTCTATGATAATTCATTGCATACACACCATTTTATGTGCATATAACTGGGCAATTATGCATATTTCATAGTTAACCTCAACTCTACGTATAAATTGGGACTTTCACGTAAATTAAATTAATTTGATGATTTCATTTAATAAAATAGAGTTGAGGGTCATGAGCATTAATTCTCCATTGCATAATCATGAGCATTTGTGCACATTGTGATAATTTTGATGGATTAAATTGTAATTATGTGTGTGCATGACATTGAAGGTAATTGTAAGAGAAGCCGGGGGTAAAACTGTCATCACCACTTTGACCAAGTCAATTAAAGAAGCACATATTTTGGTTGGAGGGAAGAGAGAATTCAAAATATTTTGGTTGGAGGGAAAAGAAAATTCAAAGTTTAAAATAGAGGAAAAGAAGCACATATTTTGGTTGGAGGGAAAATTCAATTCAAAGTTTGAAATAAAGGAGAGAAATGATGAGTCTTAGGAAGGGGGTTGCCCAAAGCCCAAGGAGGGGGTGCCCGCCTCCTTTTTTTTTCCCCATGCATCATCTTCTACCTAAATCCCAGCCATCCATCTCCTTTTGATACAATCTCCACCCTCCATTGACCCAATTTTCCCTATAAATAGCCCATGTCAAGGAGGAGAAGGGGGGTTCTTCTTTTGGTAATTTTTCTCTCCCTCTCACATCTTAACCTTAGGCCGCCGATTTCCTCCCCCTTCCGTCTCTCTTCTCCTCTTACTTTCTTCACGAAAGTTCTTTGTTGTTAAGTCCTCCACAACTTCTTATTCTGCATCATCTTTCAGTTCCTTCTGGTTTTCATGTTATTTCATATTTTTAACTGTTCTGTCCAGTGCATTTGCAGACTGCATTCTTCTCTGTTCTTCCCTATTTCTCTCCTTCCTCCGTCCATTTTCTCCTTTAGCCTTTTTCACGAAAGTTATTTATTTTTAAGTTCTCTACAACTTCTTATTCTGTATCATTTCTAATTCCTTTTGGTTTTCAAGTTATGTTCAACGTTTCAAAGCTTTATCTCTAATTTTCACTATTCACATTTTAAATCCTTCTTCTTCTTCTTCCATCTCATCTAGGTAACCTTAGTTAATCTCTCCTTCATCACCATCCCCTTCTCTTCTAAACCATTGCCATCTCCCTTAACTTCACCTTGACCTCTCCCTTCCTCTCCTTAGATCTCTCTCCTCACCCCATACATTCTTCTCTAAGAGCGGCTTTAACGATGAAGGTGACTTCCTCCCGGCGTAGATGATATCTTCCGCGAGGTGGTTCGTGATCCAAAGACAAGAGAGGACGGCACCGTCATCACCATTGCTGCTACCGTCTTCACTCTTCAAGCTCCTTTTATTTTTATTACTTTAGTTTCATTTTACTTCATTGTAATCTCGTCACATCTTTGTTGTAAGCTTGTCTTGCACTTCATGTACTTGTTTCTTTATGATAATGAAAGAAGTGTTCATTTGATCTAGATCTTGTTTGTCTTCCCTCTCTCCCTCCTTCTACCTCTTCTTCTCCACTTTATGCAATTATTTTCCATAGCATAGGCTCATAATCATGGGCATTTTTAATTGATTGTTAAAATCGTACTTTGTTTAATTATTCTCTTCGAGCTATAAAAAATCACAAATATTTTTCAAAGGACTTCAAGGTTTTAAATTTAAAAATCTCTTCTTCCCTGTGGATTCGACCCTTCTCGCCACCTTATTACATCTTACTTTTATGTAGTGCGAGTTGGAATTTTTAAGATTGATACGGGTGTTTTAAACGATGAACTTACATGATATCAGTTGTCATGTTTTCTGATAGTCTCTGCGGTGGAGGGAGACCATCCCTCCATAGAGACATCATCTGTAGCACCACGGATAAAAATGATAAGGAAATAGACTCTTTTCCAATTAAACAAAATCTTCGATAACTCTATAAGAAGATAACCCTATAAGAAGCCCAAATGAAAAGGTAGAATGCCCCATGAGGGCCACTACATAAATGTACAACAACGAAAGTCATCATCACGTAATGGGGTATCCTATTCCAATCACAAGATGAAAGGACGCCCCTATACCAGGACTCCATTCACCTTCCTATTCCAAAAGACTATTCACTTAAAATAGGGCCTTTATACATGGGCGTCAATTTCTCAAGCCACAGGGCCACAACCCACAGTATGAAAGCCCACAGTATACATATATCTCTCTTTACCAACCAATCACATTCATATACATATACAATAAAACCTTTTAATACCCAGCATGGCATGGAACAGGAAACACACCTATAGAATAATACATCTTAATACCCAGTACGGCACTGAACAGGGAACACACGCAGCATGGTTCGGAATAGGACCAGTGGGCAGGAGGAAATAGCGCCCCTGACCTGGGCGCTATTCCTAATGGGGTGACCCTACCCCAGGCGCCATTCACACCGACTTTTCAAATAATAATAATAATAATAATAATAATAATAATAATAATAATAATAATAATAATAATAATAATAATAAAATGGCCTCAAGATATAGCGCCCACAGGCATGGGCGCTATGCACTTAAACAGAGACTACATGGAGGGCGCTATTTTCCTGCTAGCGTCCTACCAAACTGACTAACATTATGTCATCCCTTCCAGAAGTAAACCTGAACAAGTCCTTTGTGTTGGCAACGTACCCTTTTACCCAACAATCGATTGAAGCATTAATTGCTTCTTTTTCATTGGCAATGGACCATAATATTTTTCTTTCCCTATAATTATACCCAACCTTCTAATGTTAGAAGATGATTGTCACATCTAGTTCATCTCCACCTGCAAAAGAAGGTCTTTACAGGAACGTACGTGAGGGGGGAAAACTTCTTCTTATGTTCTTCTTCTTGCTGTTGGAACCTTGCAGGAAGGGCTTGGTCTTTTATTATCTCTTCATCTCTTCTACATATTCATGTCAAAAAGGTAGGTGTTCTCAAGATCTGGCTTAACTAGTAGTTAATATATGTTAACATGCTTGCTAGTTAAACCTTTCATAGCCACAATCTAGTCACCTGAGTCGGGGGTATATCAAAAGACTTAGTGGGAAGGTTAGGCTACGCCTATCTGAAACACTAACTCTTGCGTGAGTAGATATATGATCTTACCTCCGTCAAGTACCCCATATACATACTGATTGTATAGTTGGTCATTACTCATAATCTGTCCCAATTTCTTGTAAATTGATCCATGTTTAAAATTTTATATCTATGAAATTAAAATCAAAAATTGTTGCATGAGCATGACCTTACAATCCTGCTATTTTTCCATGTCTATCTATGTCTCTACTTCTTGATTTTGTGAACATGTTATAAATCATGAATAGTAAGGTTACGTAACTAGTAACCACCAGGTTCAGAAATTTATATCTATTGAACCAAGTCATGAAACTCCTGCATGAGCATGACTTTGAAATCTTGAGATTTTTCTCTATTTAACCATGTCCTCATTTCTGGAATACATGAAATTTTGCATGATGAATAGTGATTTGTGTTTAGTAGAGCCACCAGGGGAAGGGTGCCCCTGGCCAGGGCACCATTTAATCGGTCGCACCTGGCCAGGGCGCCATTTCCAAGTGGGTCCCCACCCAGGGTGCCAATCTCCAGCCTGTGTTAAACCCGTTGATCCTGTGTTAAGCCTGTTAAACCTTATTGATTAGCCTATTAAACATGTTAAGCTGTTAATTACTTACCTGGTTGAGTCTATAAAAATCACACAGCCTGTTAAACCTGTTAATTACATAGCATGGTTATTACATATCATATTAAACCATGTTAATTACATAGCCGTCGTTAAGCTTTGTTACTGATGTGAGACGAGGTCGAGGAAAGACTTCAAACTGTCAGCCGGAGAGCAGGAAGGTGAGCTGACTAGAGAAGAACGGAGGAGCTCGGCTGGGGCCTCACACCCATCCCCATCTCAGGGACGACGCAGTCACGCTCTTAAATTCTTTTCTGCGGTGATGGCGGTTGCAGGCGTTGTAGTTGGCACGGCGGTGGTGGCGGTGGTGATGGACGGCGACGGCGGTTGAACGGCGAAGGAGGAAGATTGTGGAGCTTCGATGGGGCTTCACACCCGTCCTCTTCTCGAAGACGATGCACCGGAGCTTCACGGACGACCTCCATGGCGGGGCGAAGTAGGGTTGGGCATCTCACCCGGGGTTCCGAAAATCTGGAAGAACACTCATAGCCATAGCTAAACTGGTTTTTCCTTCATTCCATTGCTTCAAATAAGGACTACAAGACTCTTTTTATAGACTTCACAAAGAAGATCAAATGACAAACTCTAAGACTCTTTAATGCCTAGAAATATGAAAAGACACCAATGACTCATTATAACTCCATTAAAAACTCTAAGACTCTTTGATGCCTAGAAATATGAAAAGACAACTATGACTCATTATAACTCCCTTAAAGACACTTAGGGATATCAAAAGATAAACTTCAAAGACCCTTATGTAAAATAAAAAAAAATTACAAATATTTTAAGATGGAAGATCAAGTCCGATGTCGATGACGATCCCGTGAAACCCCTCCGCTTAGAGAAGGTTCGACCTCGAACCTCGAATCTTGAATCTCGAATCACAGGACCCCGGCTTGTTGTGAAAAACCGGACGACTTGCTCTGATACCATTTGATGTGAGACGAGGTCGAGGAAGGACTTCAAACTGTCAGCCGGAGAGCAGGAAGGTGAGGTGACTAGAGAAGAACGGAGGAGCTCGGCCGGGGCCTCACACCCATCCCCATCTTAGGGATGACGCAGTCGCGCTCTTCAATTCTTCTCTGTGGTGATGGCGGTTGCAGGCGTTGCAGTTGGCACGACGGTGGTGATGGACGGCGACGGCGGTTGAACGGTGAAGGAGGAAGATCGTGGAGCTTCGATGGGGCATCAGACCCGTCCTCTTCTTGAAGACGATGCACCGGAGCTTCACAGATGACCTCCATGGCAAGGCGAAGTGGGGTTGGGCCTCTCACCTGGGGTTCCAAAAATCTGGAAGAACACTCATAGCCATAGCTAAACTGGTTTTTTCATCATTCTATTGCTTCAAATAAGGACTACAAGACTCTTTTAATAGACTTCATAAAGAAGATCAAAGGATAAACTCTAAGACTCTTTAATGTCTAGAAATATGAAAAGACACCTATGAGTCATTATAACTCTCTTAAAAACTCTAAGACTCTTTGATGCCTAGAAATATGAAAAGACACCTATGACTCATTATAACTCCCTTAAAGACTCTTAGGGATGTCAAAAGATAAACTTCAAAGACCCTTATGTAAAATAAAAAAAATTACAAATATTTTAAGACGGAAGATCAAGTCCGATGTCAATGACGATCCCGTCAAACCCCTCAGCTTGGAGAAGGTTCGACCTCGAACCTCGAATCTCAAATCTCGAATCGCAGGACCCCGGCTTGTTGGGACAAACCGGACGACTTGCTCTGATACCATTTGATGTGACATGAGGTCGAGGAAGGGCTTCAAACTGTGAGCCAGAGAGCAGGAAGGCGAGGTGACTAGAGAAGAAGCGAGGAGCTCGACCGGGGCCTCGCACCCATCCCCATCTCAGGGACGACGCAGTCGCGCTCTTCAATTCTTCTCTACGGTGATGGCAGTTGCAAGCATTGCAGTTGCCACGGTGGTGGTGGTGGAGGTGATGGACGATGACAGTGTTTGAACGGTGAAGGACGAAGATCGTGGAGCTTCAATGGGGCTTCACACCCGTCCTCTTCTCAAAGACGATGCACCGGAGCTTCACGGACGACCTCCATGGAGGGGCGAAATGGGGTTGGGCCTCTCACACGGGGTTCCAAAAATCTGGAAGAACACTAATAGACATAGCTAAATTGGGTTTTTTCTTCATTCTATTGCTTCAAATAAGGACCACAAGACTCTTTTTATAGACTCCACAAAGAAGATCAAAGGACAAACTCTAAGACTCTTTAATGCCTAGAAATATGAAAAGACACATATGACTCATTATAACTCTCTTAAAAACTCTAAAACTCTTCAATACCTAGAAATATGAAAAGACACCTATGACTCATTATAACTCCCTTAAAAACTCTAAGACTCTTTGATGCCTAGAAATATGAAAAGACACCTATGACTCATTATAACTCTCTTAAAGACACTTAGGGATATCAAAAGACAAACTTCAAAGACCCTTATGTAAAATAAATAAAATACAAATATTTTAAGATGGAAGATAAAGTCCGATCTCGATGACGATCCCGTTAAACCCCTCCGCTTGGAGAAGGTTCGACCACGAACTTCGAATCTCAAATCTCGAATCGTAGGACCTCGACTTGTTGGGACAAACCGGACAACTTGCTCCGATACCATTTGATGTGTCACGAGGTTGAGGAAGGGCTTTAAACTGTCAGCCGGAGAGTAGGAAGGTGAGGTGACTAGAGAAGAATGGAGGAGCTCGACCGGGGCCTCACACCTATCCCCATCTCAGGGATGACGCAGTCGCGCTCTTCAATTCTTCTCTGCGGTGATGGCGGTTGCAGGCATTGCAGTTGGCACAGCGGTGGTGGCGGTGGTGATGGACGACGACGGCAGTTGAACGGTGAAGGAGGAAGATCGTGGAGCTTCGATGGGGCTTCACACCCGTCCTCTTCTCGAAGACGATGCACCGGAGCTTCATGGACGACCTCCATGGGGGGGCGAAGTGGGGTTGGGCCTCTCACCCGAGGTTCCAAATATTGGAGAAACCAAGTAGCCATAGCTAAAACATCACATATTAGAGAACACCACACCCCCACATCCACGCCACCATGGAGAAGAATCGGCAGCTCCGGGTGCACATTCCTGAGATGGGAGCGGGCGAGAAGCCCCATCTAAAGCCTCGGTCGACCTCCCTCACCATCCACCTTGATGTGAGATGAGGTCGAGGAAGGACTTCAAACTGTCAGTCGGAGAGCAGGAAGGCGAGGTGACTAGAGAAGAATGGAGGAGCTCGGTCGGGGACTCACACCCATCCCCATCTCAGGTACGACGCAGTCACACTCTTCAATTCTTCACTACGGTGATGGCGGTTGCAGGCGTTGCAGTTGGCACATAGGTGGTGGCGGTGGTGATGGACCACGATGGCAGTTGAACGGTGAAGGAGGAAGATCGTGGAGCTTCGATGGGGCTTCACACCCATCCTCTTCTCGAAGATGATGCACCGGAGCTTCACGGACGACCTCCATGGCGGGGCGAAGTGGGGTTGGGCCTCTCACCCGGGGTTCCAAAAATATGGAAGAACACTCGTAGCCATATCTAAACTGGTTTTTTCTTCATTCTATTGCTTCAAATAAGGACTACAGGACTCTTTTTATAGACTTCACAAAGAAGATCAAAGGACAAACTCTAAGACTCTTTAATGCCTAGAAATATGAAAAGACACCTATGACTCATTATAACTCTCTTAAAAACTCTAAGACTCTTTAATGCCTAGAAATATGAAAAGACACCTATGACTCATTATAACTCCCTTAAAAACTCTAAGACTCTTTGATGCCTAGAAATATGAAAAGACACCTATGACTCATTATAACTCCCTTAAAGACACTTAGGGATATCAAAAGACAAACTTCGAAGACCCATATGTAAAATAAAAAAGATCAAGTCCGATGTCGATGACGATCCCGTCAGTTACTCCTATAGCCTGTAAATCACACAGTTTGTTAAACCCTATTATCTTGATAGAAATCCGTCACTGTTAACATTCTGAAATAGAGACTCTCTGTGAAGGCTCTATTTACTGAAATAAAGACCCTCTGGGAAGAATCTATTTCAGCATTAAAATAGAGACTCTCTACGAAGGCTCTATTTACTGAAATAGAGACCCTCCGGAAAGACTCTATTTTAGCATTGAAAAAGAGACTCTCTGGGGAGACTCTATTTACTGAAATAGAGATGTTAGCACAGCAAGAGTGATATAGAAGGGGGGGATGAATAGATCACTCCCAATTTGTAGAAACTTAGGCGAAAAATAATTTCTACTGCTAACGCACCTCCTTAATCCGTACACAGAGAAATGTAAATGAGAATGAAGAACTGATCACATGGAAGCAAAGAGACAAGCAGATGAAGAGCGTAGATAACAATAGCAAACCATAGAGGAGGCACTCGGTTTTTAGGTGGTTCAATTGCAGTCCGCAATCTACATCCACCCCTCACTCCAACTAGAGTGAGGATTCCACTAGACGATGCTAGATCAATGCAGACTCAGTCTGCGAACAACATGCTGCCACACAGCTTGAACACCAAGGGAAATAAATCCCTCAACTAAGTTCTGCTACCCACAGAACTTGAAACCTGTTCTAGCTCCCAGCTAGAACACAACCGGAGAATCCTCTCCCTTCCTCCACACACCGGAGGGAAACTGTTAATGACAACCAGTCACTAACACCACCAGAGATCACCGATCTCTCTTCCTCTGCAACACAGATGGAAACTGGAGTGATACTCCCTTCCTGCACACACCGGAGGGAAAACAATTCAAATCAGAAGGATGAACAAAATGAAACGAAAGCAAAGTAGAAACAAAAAACAATGAAGAAGAAATCGGTTCTGAAAACCCAATATAAATGTAGCTTCAAATGAAGCAATTCATCAATCCACACACTGCTCTCTCTCTCAAACAAACTCCTCTCGGATCTGGAACTCTCTGCTCTTTTTCTTTTCTGGATCGTGCAAACTCTCACCAATGGCTTCTGCTTTCTCTATTCACGATCAAGCTTCTACTGAAGGATGAAGCTCTATATTTATAGTAGATATTGGCGTGTGGCTGCCAGGTTCCCGCCCATGCACTTTTGGCCAGATCATTTGAATTTTGACCACATGGCAGCATCCTGACCAGGTTACCTTCCACGTGTCATGCGCCTGTTGTCTTGGATCACGTGCCAGGTGCCAACCTCGGTTCACGTGCCCAATCATCAGCCCGAATCACCTGCAGACAGACAGATGGAATGTATAGACTTAGTTAGTTCAGGCTATTAACATGAATGTATATACTTCAGAACCTTCAACTGATTAAGTGTGTACAACGTGAGAGAGTGTACAGACTTAATGAAAGAAGCGCATGTGTGAAGGCAGTGTATAGACTTATGAACAATGCAGACGAATGGCAGTGTATAGACTATGAACAATGCAAATGATCCTTACCAGTGTGTAAACATTACAAAGCTTCTGCCACTGTATAGACTTCACGAAGCCTAACCAATGTACAGACTTGGAACCTGTGTGAGACTCTTAATAAGACGGTGAGCAATGAACTGACTTGAACCCCAATGGAGATGTATATTATTCGACATGCTTGAGCCAGTGTTCAGACTTTGAACCAATGTGCTGTGAGCACTGTATAGACTTTGCCAGAGTGTGACGATGCATTAGACACTCGGCTGTACAGACTTGGAGATTTCTGAATGAACCGATCAGCTGATGAACCGATGTACAGACTCTGAATGTAAAGGCAGTCTGTATAGACTTGAATCGCTTGAAGCGATGTATAGACTTTGTGAAGCTCAAGCACTGTACAGACTTATGAAGACTTCAGCGTTGTACAGACTTGGTGAAGCTCAAGTGGATGTATAGACTTGATGAACCACTGTGGATGTGTGGACTTGAGCGAATGAAGCCGATGTACAGACTTGGTAAATCGAAGCCTCTGTACAAACTTTCCTAAGACGCAGTTCAATGTATAGAGTTGAACGACTGAGGCCGATGTACAGACTTGCCTAAGACACAGCATGAGACGCTGGCTGAGACGGACGCTGTACAGACTTTGAAGAGCAGTTCAATGTATAGACTTGAACGGATGAGGCCGATGTACAAACTTGCCTAAGACGTAGCATGAGATGCTGGCTGAGACGGACGCTGTACAGACTTTGAAGACATTGAACGTTTGAGCAGCATGCAATGTACACACTTAGTGATGTACAGACTTGGCCAGGGAAGCGTAGGGAAATTTTGAGTGTATGGACTTGGCCAATGCGTAGGAAAAGATATCGAATGTACAGAGTTGGTGAATCACAGACCAGTGTATAGACTTAGAGAAATGAAGTCTAGTGTATAGACTTGCAGAACTGTTCAATGTGTTGGGTTGGCGTTGTATAGACTTGGCTTTGAACACTTGGGCTGAAGGCAATGTGCAGACTAAGCGATGTATAGACTTTGCCCAAGGAACCGAATGTATAGACTTTGCTGAAGCTATCTCTGAAGCAATGTTCAGACTTTGCAAACAAGACTCTGGGTGATGTATAGACTTACACTATCGGATGTGTAGACTTCATGACAATGCAGCATCCAGTGTATAGACATGAAGTTTGACAATCCAATGTATAGAGTTGAAGCTTGGAAGGATGTATAGGGTTGAGCTGAACTGACTTTGGCAATGTGCAGACTTGACTGGTCGGGCAGTGTACAGACTTAGAGTATTAGGATCAATGTGTAGACTTCAGTTAGAAGGTGCCCGATGTACAGACTTGAAGAAGATATGCCAATGTACAAACTAAAAGGATCAAGCTGGTGTATAGTCTTTGTGCCCAAACTATCAATGCTCTGATGCGTCGACCCACCATTGCTGATGAGTCGACCCACTACTGTTCATATTAACCAAACAGTGTAGATAGAATCAAGATAGCATGCTTATCTGACAACCAAATGAACTGTACTCACTCACATGATGAAACAGCATTAATCTAGAGATAGAAGATTAATTTATAGTGTGAGACATCATCAAAACCATAAGGATGCAACAATCTCCCCCTTTTTGATGATGACAACACTATGAATCAAGCAATATCAAGTTTCAATAAGAGATTTATATCAGCTGCAACAAACATATTAAATTCAAGGCATGCACATGCAGATGAATTATACAATCCCTACAACACACTCTCATCTCCCCCACAACTCATAACCATATCTTCCACGAAGCAACATGACTCCCCCAAAGCTCAAGACAAATCCAAGACTCACAAATATTGCAGAACTTCTGACTGAAATTGCAGACATTGCAAACTTCTCTCCCCCTTTGACATCAGCAAAAAGAACTACAGAATGTATGACAGTGCTGGAAACATGAGGACTAAGGGCAGTAACTTCTTAGTGCAGAAAGTCACGAGTAGGTTTTAAGAGAATAAGTGAGTTTCTAATCTCAAGAGAAGATTCTTTATACTTCAGTACTTAATAGAGAAGTAGAATGATAGACAAGTTTATCAGCATACATAGTGGATGATTTAGAGCAGGAGTTCACAAGTATGGTCAGATATAGCTGATCATTCAACTATCCCACAAGACAGCAAGAGACTAAATCAGAGAGGTGTTCTCAAGGTATTGAAGATAAGCAATCCATTAGTTGCATAACAACAAGGAATTTTTTTTGTTGGAGATGATTTTCAAGAAGATCAGTGAGTAAGTTGGTAGTTCACTCCTTTGACATTAGAGAGACACCTTGATTAGAGGCCTGAATCTCTAGTTACTCAGAGTGAGTACCTCATTACTTCCCCTTTTTTTTGTTATTAGGGAACAGAGATAGTAACTGTGGCTTTTGACATGAGGAAACACCTTGATTAGAGGCCAGAGTCCCCAGTTACTCACCAGCAAGCCACCATTGCTCTGTCATGTCTTTTCATTCATTTTAAGCATTTGACACCTCATGACATGGGAGAAAAATTCATTTCATTGATGAACCTCCCAGTTTCTCAGTGATCAAAACAGAACATTTTTGTTCAGTTAAGCCCTTGAGTTAAAGAGATAGAATGATTGAAAATAATACCAAAAGGACTATTTCTTGAATTGAGTCTTGAAGTCTAGATTTCAAGTTGATTGGGTCAGATATCAAGACATACAAGTTTTTTGGCCTGAACCAGAATCAATGACAATGTAGGAAGATATACTTTATGCAATTAGTCCAAATCTCTGAAGAAGTACTAAAGGAAAGATTCTAATCTGGAGATTAGAGTCACTGACTTATAGACTTAAGAGATAAGTGACACTCTACTGTCTGAGAGAACCACTCTAGATCAGTCATGCAAGACTAGCAAAGTTACACATCTGGACATCTCTTTTGAATCTGTCAAAGAACTTCTCTTCTCACATCACAACTCAGCTCCCCCTAAGACATAGCATTCCTTAATAAAACATTTCAGCATAATCTCAAAGCTTCCCCTTACTCAAAGTATTCCTGAAAGCTAACCAGTAAGCATTCTGAATTCCCCCTTAAACCAGCATGAAAGAAGACTAAACATCAGACAAACAAAACTCTCCCTCACAACAAAAACAGGCTTCATAATTAAGACAATTTGTATAAGTCTAATTCTCTTCTCAATGTGGTGAATTTTTCATTATCCAGAGGTTTTGTGAATATGTCAGCAATCTGATTATTTGTGCCTACATGAATTAGTTCAAAATTATTCTTAGACCTCTCATCTCTTATAAAATGATGTCTTATCTCTATGTGTTTGGTTCGTGAATGCAAAACAGGATTTTTAGCAAGATTGATGGCACTAGTATTATCACAATAAATTGGTGTGCACCCCAGGTCTACTTGGTAGTCCTGAAGCTGGTGTTTAATCCATATTACTTGTGTTCCACAACTCCCTGCAGCCACATATTCAGCTTCTGCAGTGGAGAGGGCCACAGAATGTTATTTCTTGGAGCCCCAAGACACTAAACACCCACCCAAGAATTCACAATGGCCACTAGTGCTTTTCCTGTCTAGTTTACAGCCTGCATAATCAGCATCTGTGTATGCTACTAAGTTAAGTGTGTGAGATGCAGGAAACCATAAACCAAGAGAATGACTAGCTGACAAATATCTGAAGATTCTTTTAACTGCAGCTAAGTGTAGTTCAGTAGGTCTAGATTGATTCCTTGCACACATTCCTACACTGAATTGTATATCTAGTCTAGAGGCTGTCAAGTAAAGAAGTGATCCAATCATACCTCTATAAAGTTTGACATTTACTTCTTTACCTGTCTCATCTGCATCCAATGAAGTATTGGTGCCCATGGGTGTAGTAATGTGCTTTAAGTTTTCCATGCCAAACCTTTTGAACAGTTCCATTGTGTATTTGGTTTGGTTGATGAAGCACCCATCTTCTAGCTGCTGTACCTGCAATCCAAGAAAATATTTTAATTCACCAACCAAGCTCATTTCAAATTCAGCAGACATCATGGTAGAAAATTCATCACATAGTTCATGCTTAGTTGATCCAAATACAATGTCATCTACATATACCTGAACTATGATGAGATCTTTATTCATGCCCTTAGTAAATAAAGTTTGATCAACTTTACCTCTTTTGTAGCCCTTGCTGATCAGAAATTCAGAAAATCTTTCATACCAAGCTCTTGGAGCCTGCTTTAGACCATACAAGGCTTTGTTTAACCTGAAAACTTGGTTAGGTTGAGGAGAATATTGAAATCCAGGAGGTTGTTCAACAAAAACTTCTTCTTTAATAACTCCATTTAAAAAGGCATTTTTAACATCCATTTGTTGGAGTTTTATATTGTTTGAGCATGCAAAAGCAAACAACAATCTTATAGCTTCCATCCTAGCAACAGGTGCATAGGATTCATCAAAGTCTACACCAAATTCCTGACAGTAGCCTTTGGCTACTAATCTGGCATTATTCCTCGAGATGATTCCATCTTCATTCATCTTATTTTTGAACACCCACTTGGTTCCTATGATATTTATACCATCTGGTCTTGGGACAAGCTCCCAGACATTATTTCTTTCAAACTAACCTAATTCCTCACTCATAGCATTGACCCAAGCTTGATTAGCTAAGGCCTCTTCTACTGTTTTGGGTTCAATTTGTGAGACTAATGCAATTAAGTCATCATTATTCACATTTCTAAAATGAGACCTAGTCCGAAGAGGATCTTCAGGATTGCCTATGACTTTATCTAAAGGATGGTCTTTAAGAAATCTGATATTTGTTGAAGACTCACCTGTTTCTCTTGGACCTTCCTGATTTGGGGAATTTGTTTCTCCACTCGGCTGAGTCTTCTCTTCTTCCTGTTGGTCTTCTAGAAAATCTCCACCATGATTGGAATCCCTGTCAAGATTTTCAACATTAGAAACATCTTTCTTTTCACTAAAAAGGATGTGTGGAGACTCTTCCACTTTCTGATCTGATATGTTAAATACCCTATATGCCCTTGACACTTCAGAGTAACCCAAGAATATTCCAGGTGAACTCTTGGCTTCAAACTTGTCTAAATCTTTCTTATCATTGTTATGAATAAAACATTTTGCTCCAAAATTTTTGAAATGAAACAAGTTTGGTTTCTTACCTTTTAGAAGCTCATAGGGTGTTTTCTTGTGTATGGGTCTTACCATGTCCCTGTTGATTATGTAGGTTGCTGTATTGGCCGCTTCTGCCCAAAACCTTCTAGGTAATTTACTTTCAATCAACATGGTTCGGGCCATCTCCACGACTGTTCTATTTCTTCTCTCCACAATCCCATTTTGTTCAGGTGTCCTGGGAGAAGAAAACCGGTGAGTTAGTCCTTCTTTGTCACAAAGATCAGTAAACATGGAGTTTTCAAACTCACCTCCATGGTCAGATTGAATAGAACTAACCTTGTACTTCCCTTCTTGTTTGACCTTATTGAAAAAAAGATTAAACTTTTGAAATGCATCACTCTTATTTGCTAAGAAAAATATCCATGAATATCTAGAGAAGTCATCTATGATGACATAGCCAAACCTGTTTCCATTAAGACTCTGAGTTCTAGTTGGACCGAAAAGGTCCATATGAAAAAGTTCCATTGGTCTAGATGACAATGGCTCAGATCTTAATTTAAAAGAATTTCTGGTCTGTTTGCCTAGAGCACAGGCATCACATGCTTTTGATATTGAGTTGAATTTAATTCTAGGCATGCCTCTAACTAAATCATGCTTGACCAATTTATTTAAAGTTGAAAAGCTAGCATGACCTAGACGTCTATGCCATTCAAAGGCATCATTTTCAGAATTGGCAGATAAGCAAATAGTAGATTCAGATTTCTCATCTAAGTCTACAATGTAGACATTATTAATCCTGTTGGCTACAAATTTAACCATGTCAGAATTTGTTTCAAGAATTTTGCATGACCTATCATCAAATACAACCTTGTAACCCCTGTCACATAATTGACTAATGCTAATCAGGTTGTGTTGAAGCCCTTCCACAAGTAAGACCTTTTCAATGGAGTTTGTGGAAGACTTACCTACTGTTCCAACTCCAATTATTTTACCTTTGTTCCTTCCTCCAAACTTGACCAGACCCCCTGGCTTCATCTCTATCTTGCTAAACTTGGATCGATCTCCTGTCATATGCCTGGAGCAGCCACTGTCGAGGTACCACTTGTTGTCTTCAGCTGCCAGGCCGACCTACACAGATACATGAAGCAGAGTGATTTGGAACCCAATATGAGTTGGTTCCAATGACATTGTTCAAATCTCTGATCAAGTGTTTAGGTATCCAGATTTGTTTCAGCATGGTTTCTCTGGCACCTTCCTTTCTGGTTTATTAAAGTTGAATCCAGCTGAACTGGAGAGGTGAGTTCTATTCCATTCATTAGTCTTCCTATTCCTAGGAAATTTCCTGTAGGCTTGTTGATTAGCATATCTTTGACCATGAAAGTTATTTCTCCAGTAGGTCCTGTTTGGACCCATCTTATTGTTGTAATTCCAGCTCTTATTCTGATTTGCTTTCTTGGTCCATCTATCATTTGTGTTCTGGTAAGTGGGCTTAGTGTTATTCTTCATAAAATTCATTCCCATCTTAAATGGTTGTCCAATATTGATTTTTATGTTTTCTTTAGGACTTTGAATTTCCTTAGAGCTGTTTGAGCTGGATGGTGTGTCCAGCTTTTCTTTTCCCTTCTCTGGGCAGAAGGTGATGGTCTTGAATTGCAAGAGTCTCTTGTTGGTTGGGTCATAGCCTAGACCTTCCTTATTGAAATTGACCCTAGTCCCTAGTATAGCATCTAAGCTAGTCTTTCCTTGGACAAACTTTTCTAAGACTTTCTGTTTGTCTTCCAGCTCCTTTTGAAGGGACTCAGAATTTTTTAGGAGCTCAGCATTTACTTTCTTCACAGCTTCATATTTCTTTGAATTCACTCTAATTTCATTCATGCTTTCTTCAATTTTAGTTTTGAATTCATTGAGCTGTTTTTGACTTTCTTGAATTTCTCCCTTGAGCTTATCATTTTCTTTCCTTAGTGAGGTCATTTCTTCTAGTTGTTTTTTTAGCTTCTCATTTTCCTCACAGACCAGAGTTTGTTCTTCAACATTTGTGTTAAATTTTCTTTTCAGAACTCTGTGCTCTTTACTAAGGGAATTAAATTTATCTAGCAAGTCACTATAAGCATCCTCCCAGTCATCAATTGAGAAATTTTCAAAAACGTTTATTACCTCCTCTTCACTGTTTGCCATAAGGCAAATTCCATCTTCATATTCTTCTGAGGAAACTTCTTCTGGGTCTTCTTCTTCCTCGCTCCATGTGCAGACCATCGCCTGTGGCTTCTTCTTCTTCTTCACCTTTATGTTTTTCTTCTGAAGATAGGGACCCTTCTTCTGGAGGTCTGGGCATTCGCCTTTCATATGTCCCTGTTTGTTACAATTAAAACAAGTTAGTCTCTTAGGATTTTTATCCCTGTAACTAGTAAATTCAGCATTCTTGTTGAAAGGGTGTGGCTTCTTCTTCCTAAAGGTCTTTCCCTTTTTCTTCAAAAATTTTCTGAACTGTCTAGTGAGCATTGCCTGCTCCTCCTGGTCGAGATTTGACAAACCTTCAAGCTCGGACTCAGACTCGGGGCTACTGCTGCTGATCCCACTGTTGCTACCCTTGTTGCGGGATGCCCTTGAGCCACATTCTTACCCTTCCTCTCACTTCCTTCTCCACCTCCTTTGAAATTCATCTCATAGGTCATAAGAGATCCTATGAGTTCATTCACAGTCAAGATAGTCAAATCTTTTGACTCCTCAATCACAATGGCCTTAGTGTGCCATGCCAGGGATAAAGATCTAAGGATTTTCTTGACTATATCTGCCTCAGCAAGATCCTTCCCTAGCCCTTTAAGAGTATTTGTGATTAAGGACAACCTGGCATACATCTCAGTTATATTCTCGTCTGCATTCATCTTAAACATTTCATACTTAGAAGTGTAGAGATTTACCTTCGAGGCTTTCACTTGAGCTGTACCTTCATAGATCAATTGCAGCTCATCCCACATTCGCTTGGCAATTCTGTATGCAGATATACGAGCATATTCCTCTGGATGAACAGCACACTGGATGATGTTCAGCGCCGTCCAGTTCAGTGAAGAGAGCTTGACATAGTCATCTGTCCAAGCATCCTCGTTTGGTGGCACATCATATGGCCCCACCGTGATTACTCTCCACAATTTATGACTCTGAGCCCTGATGAAAACTTCCATCATGTTCTTCCAAAATAGATAGTTACTACCATCGAAATAAGGAGGGTGACTAATGGATTGACCTTCGGCCATGAAGGTTCTAGAACCACCAGCATTCCCTTGACCATTCGTCCACATGGCGTAAACCTGCTCTGATACCAATTGTTAGCGCAGCAAGAGTGATATAGAAGGGGGGGATGAATAGATCACTCCCAATTTGTAGAAACTTAGGCGAAAAATAATTTCTACTGCTAACGCACCTCCTTAATCCGTACACAGAGAAATGTAAATAAGAATGAAGAACTGATCACATGGAAGCAAAGAGACAAGCAGATGAAGAGCGTAGATAACAATAGCAAACCACAGAGGAGGCACTCGGTTCTTAGGTGGTTCGATTGCAGTCCGCAATCTACATCCACCCCTCACTCCAACTAGAGTGAGGATTCCACTAGACGATGCTAGATCAATGCAGGCTCAGTCTGCGAACAACATGCTGCCACACAGCTTGAACACCAAGGGAAATAAATCCCTCAACTAAGTTCTGCTACCCACAGAACTTGAAACCTGTTCTAGCTCCCAGCTAGAACACAACCGGAGAATCCTCTCCCTTCCTCCACACACCGGAGGGAAACTGTTAATGACAACCAGTCACTAACACCACCAGAGATCACCGATCTCTCTTCCTCTGCAACACAGAGGGAAACTGGAGTGATACTCCCTTCCTCCACACACCGGAAGGAAAACAATTCAAATCAGAAGGATGAACAAAATGAAACGAAAGTAAAGTAGAAACAAAAAACAATGAAGAAGAAATCGGTTCTGAAAACCCAATACAAATGTAGCTTCAAATGAAGCAATTCATCAATCCACACACTGCTCTCTCTCTCGAACAAACTCCTCTCGGATCTGGAACTCTCTGCTCTTTTTTTTCTGGATCGTGCAAACTCTCACCAATGGCTTCTGCTTTCTCTATTCACGATCAAGCTTCTACTGAAGGATGAAGCTCTATATTTATAGCAGATATTGGCATGTGGCTGCCAGGTTCCCGCCCATGCACTTTTGGCCAGATCATTTGAATTTCGACTACATGGCAGCATCCTGACCAGGTTGCCATCCACGTGTCATGCGCCTATTGTCTTGGATCACGTGCCAGGTGCCAACCTCGGTTCACGTGCCCAATCATCAGCCTGAATCGCCTACAGACAGACAGATGGAATGTATAGACTTAGTTAGTTTAGGCTATTAACATGAATGTATATACTTCAGAACCTTCAACTGATTAAGTGTGTACAACGTGAGAGAGTGTACAGACTTAATGAAAGAAGCGCATGTGTGAAGGCAGTGTATAGACTTATGAACAATGCAGACGAATGGCAGTGTATAGACTATGAACAATGCAAATGATCCTTACCAGTGTGTAAACATTACAAAGCTTCTGCCACTGTATAGACTTAACAAAGCCTAACCAATGTACAGACTTGGAACCTGTGTGAGACTCTTAATAAGACGGTGAGTAATGAACTGACTTGAACCCCAATGGAGATGTATATTCTTCGACATGCTTGAGCCAGTGTTCAGACTTTGAACCAATGTGCTGTGAGCACTGTATAGACTTTGCCAGAGTGTGACGATGCATTAGAAACTCGGCTGTACAGACTTGGAGATTTCTGAATGAACCGATCAGCTGATGAACCGATGTACAGACTCTGAATGTAAAGGCAGTCTGTATAGACTTGAATCGCTTGAAGCGATGTATAGACTTTGTGAAGCTCAAGCACTGTACAGACTTATGAAGACTTCAGCGTTGTACAGACTTGGTGAAGCTCAAGTGGATGTATAGACTTGATGAACCACTGTGGATGTGTGGACTTGAGCGAATGAAGTTGATGTACAGACTTGGTAAATCGAAGCCTCTGTACAGACTTTCCTAAGACGCAGTTCAATGTATAGACTTGAACGACTGAGGCCGATGTACAGACTTGCCTAAGACACAGCATGAGACGCTGGTTGAGACGGACACTATACAGACTTTGAAGAGCAGTTCAATGTATAGACTTGAACGGATGAGGCCGATGTACAGACTTACCTAAGACGCAGCATGAGATGCTGGCTGAGACGGACGCTGTACAGACTTTGAAGACATTGAACGTTTGAGCAGCATGCAATGTACACACTTAGTGATGTACAGACTTGGCCAGGAAAGCGTAGGGAAATGTTGAGTGTATGGACTTGGCCAATGCGTAGGAAAAGATATCGAATGTACAGAGTTGGTGAATCACAGACCAGTGTATAGACTTAGAGAAATGAAGTCTAGTGTATAGACTTGCAGAACTGTTCAATGTGTTGGGTTGGCGTTGTATAGACTTGGCTTTGAACACTTGGGCTGAAGGCAATGTGCAGACTAAGCGATGAATAGACTTTGCCCAAGGAATCGAATGTATAGACTTTGCTGAAGCTATCTCTGAAGCAATGTTCAGACTTTGCAAACAAGACTCTGGGCGATGTATAGACTTACACTATCGGATGTGTAGACTTCATGACAATGCAGTATCCAGTGTATAGACATGAAGTTTGACAATCCAATGTATAGAGTTGAAGCTTGGAAGGATGTATAGGGTTGAGCTGAACTGACTTTGGCAATGTGCAGACTTGACTGGTCGGGCAGTGTACAGACTTAGAGTATTAGGATCAATGTGTAGACTTCAGTTAGAAGGTGCCCGATGTACAGACTTGAAGAAGATATGCCAATGTACAAACTAAAAGGATCAAGCTGGTGTATAGACTTTATGCCCAAACTATCAATGCTCTGATGTGTCGACCCACCCTTGCTGATGAGTCGACCCACTACTGTTCATATTAACCAAACAGTGTAGATAGAATCAAGATAGCATGCTTATCTGACAACCAAATGAACTGTACTCACTCACATGATGAAACAGCATTAATCTAGAGATAGAAGATTGATTTATAGTGTGAGACATCATCAAAACCATAGGGATGCAACAAGAGACTCTCTGAGAAGACTCTATTTACTAAAATAGAGACCCTCTGTAAGGGCGCCATTTCCCTGTAAATGGAAATCTTTGGGCTTCTGTCCAGCCCTTACCCAATGATCCCTGGCCACCTCTTTAACCCTGTTTGGCCTATGTGTCATGTATTTTAAGTAGCTCGGTCATAAATCATCATTTACACGTTATATGTCCTTAAACTCTATTCCTGAAAGATCTACTTAATGTTCCTACAATGTATACTTTTCTTGAAATTCCAAATTGGCTATAAAAATGAGAGTGGATGTCTAAAGATATATATGAAACAATGTTGTCCATATAGGGCCCGGTCTGGTCCTGTGAGGAGCGCCCGAAGGTACTTGTGCCCATGGGAGTTTATTGACCACGATGTTTGCATTGCACCGAAGTACTTGCTTGCTTGACTTAACTTGAGATATTCCCACTCGCTCTCTCTTGACATGACTTGCTTGACATGAATTGCTTGGCCCAAAAAAGGGTAATTACTTGCTTGAATGAAATAAATGAAATAGCCAATTCCATTGCACTACTTGTTATTGCATGAGCTTGAGATTACTTGCTTGATTATTGATTATTACCTTCTTGAAAAGACTTGCTTGAATATCAATTATTATCTTCTTGAAACGACTGGTGCAATTACTTGGCAAATTACTTGCTAAGTTCCTTACTGATACATCTTATTGAAATTCATGCGATAATCTTGTATATAATTCTTGATATCCTGCTCGTTCCAACATGCATCGTTATACCTGCACTGAACATGTAATCAACTTAAAGATCGTTAGAACTTGAGATATAATTACTACTAAGCGATTCGCTCATAAAGTTGCAATTCTAACATTTTTTCAGGAAACTTGGATAGCGACCACCACCCGGATGGGATGGATACCGAGTGATGAGTGCTAGATTTGGTGTACCGTCAGCTAGTCTTGCCTTTTGTATTTTAGGTCCTACATTTTGTATTTCTAGTTCTTATTAAGGCTTGTAATTCTTTCGGTCAGTTATGATTAAGTTGGATTGGGTTATGCCAAATATGTAGCATTATGAATCAATTTGTGATATTTCTATTCTGGTTAAATGATTGTCATCTTGGACTATGGATAATATGTCAAATTCTAAGTTAGTGATAAATTATCGAGTACTATGCGCACTCTGATTTTTCGTGAATGACACAATCTATATAGACGCGTTACGCATTCGAGTATCTTCTGCGCTCGGGACGTGACAGTCTTCATGGTATCAGAGCCTAGGATTTCAATTTCCTAGGTAAAACGCAAGTCCAAGGATAGATTTATACCCTACCCGGTGAGATGGGTAGAGCCATGGGTTAAGTTCTATAATGACTTTCGACCTTATAATGAAACCCAATCTTTATTATGCTTAAACCCTTTTGTAGGATCATGGCTGCTGAAAGAGCACAATGGCGTGAGATGCAGCACACCGTGCAAGGCCTTACACAAGCGCTATAGCAAGTGGCGCAAGGAAGTGCTAACCGTGGAGCCGGTGATCTCCACAGGGGTTTCCGCAACATGAATCCGCCAAGGTTCACGGGTTCGTCTGACCCCGAGGATACCAAAAATTGGTTAAAGGAATTGGAATGAATTTTTCGTGTGATGCAATGCACGGACGAGGAGAAGGTTCTACTGGCTATATTCCAACTGGAGCGAGACGCTCGATGTTGGTGGGAATCCGTGGAAGTAACATTGCTCAATGACCACGTCACATGGGACGAATTCGCTGAGCATTTCAACAACAAGTACTTCTCCGACCATATCCAGGAAAAGAAGGCCACAGAATTTGCTGCATTGAAACAACAAACCTTCAAAGTAGCCGAGTATGAGGCCAAATTTTCAAGACTAGCTAGGTATGCACCACACTTGGTGTGTACGAAAAGATGAAGGCAAAAAGGTTCCTCAACGAGCTTCGGGGCCATTATATTACACAACTTATATACACCGATGGACATCCAATTCTATTCGGAAATGGTTCGGCGTGCGCAGTTGCTCAATGATGCCACCGAATTATCAAAGTGGATCCGAGGAAGGGATAAGATGGAACCTGTCACAAGCCCGGGAAATTTTAAAGCATCATTCAACAAGAAGCGGTACTACAGTGGAGGGGAGTCCTCCAAAGGGAAGAAATTCCAAAAGAATGTCAAGCCGTTCTCCACCATCACACCTTCCAAGGAAGCTTGTAAGTACTGTGACAAAGCTGGTCATAGGATCGAGGAATGCTGGAGGAAGCTAGGAGCCTGTCTCCGATATGGAAGCCGGGAACATAGGATCCCTAATTGCCCACTGATGAATGAGCAAGCCATTAAAGATCAGAAGCTCCCGGCAAAGAAGCAAGGCCGTCTGCAAGCTCTCCAAGAGACAGAACCAAAAGAAGGAGGAATCGTGGAAGGTACACTAATCGTTTGCTCTAAGACTGCTAAAGTTTTATTTGATACTGGAGCAACACATTCATTTATTTCCAAGAAATTTACTGCTGCATTTACTAAGGAGCCTAAATGGTTAGACTTAGTCATATCTACACCTATCGGGAACAAGGCCGACATCATGCATCACTACCCAAATTGCGAGGTTATGGTTAAAGGAAATAATCTACCTGCCGACCTGATCTACCTAGATATGAAATGGTATGATGTCATACTAGGTGCTGACTATTTATCCACCCACCAAGCTACTGTAGATTGCCGAAATGGCAAGATAACTTTTATGGAATTCCCCGAACTAGTTTAAATTAGCCCGTGGAATAAATCCCCTCTTATTTTAGCTCTCCGAGCTAGCAAACTTGTAAGTAAAGGATGTATGGCTTTTATTGCATTTGTAACCACCACAAACGTCGAGGATCCTAAACTTGAAGACATCTGTGTAGTTCAGGATTTTCCCGATGTTTTTCTAGAAGAATTGCCTAGCTTACCCCGGAGCGGGAAGTGTCATTCACTATCGACCTCGCTCCTGGTGCGGGTCCTATTTCCAAGGCACCGTACCGAATGTTCCCTGCTGAGCTAAAAGACGTAAAGGAACAACTAATGGAGCCATTGAACAAGGGTTTCATCCGGCCAAGTACTTCCCCATGGGGAGCGACTGTGCTATTCGTCAAGAAGAAGGACGGATCGATGAGACTCTACATCGACTATCGGCAGTTAAACCACCTTACAGTCAAGAACAAGTACCCACTGCCGAGGACTGATAAACTATTCGACCAAATATCTCGAGTTAAATATTTCTCCAAGATTGATCTCTGTTCTGGTTATCATCAGCTGAAGATCAGAGAAGAAGACATTCATAAAACTGCATTCCGAAGTAGGTATGGGCATTACAAATTTACTGTCATGCCTTTCAGACTAACAAATGCACCTGTAGCCTTTATGCAGTTAGTGAACAGCATATTCAGGCCTCACTTATGCCAGTTCTTTGTGGTCTTTAAGATTGATATTTTGATTTATTCAAAGTCTGAAGAAGACCATGAAGAACATCTCAAGTAGGCATTGTAGATATTGAGGGAAAACAAATTATATGCCAAACTCAGCAAGTGAGTTTTGGCTCAAGGAAGTGTCCTTCGTGGGCCATATAATTTCGAAGGACGGAATTTCCGTGGACCCATCAAAGGTCGAAGCGGTGAAGAATTGGGAACGACCAAGAAATACAACGTAAATTTGAAGTTTTGTGGGGCTAGCTGGTTATTACCGGCGTTTCATCAAGGACTTCTCAAGAATTGCTGTTCCTCTCACCCGTTTGACTCGCAAGGAAATACCTTATGAGTGGAAGGAAGACTGTGAGAAGAGTTTCCAAACTTTGAAGGATCTCTTGACCACTGCTCTAGTCTTGTCATTGCCAATTGAAGGAGAGAAGTATGTGGTATATACCGATGCTTCTGTTATTGGCCTCGGGTGTGTATTGATGCAAAATGGGAGAGTCATTACGTACTCTTCCCGGTAGCTAGAGAAGCATGAAGAGAACTACCCTGTCACGTCCCGAGCGCGGAAGGAACCTGGGAGAACGCGACGAGTTTATATCAATCATGTCAATCAGAGCAAGTAGAATTTCGACATCAAAAATAGAGTGCGCAATAAGATGAGCTTTTGAAACAAAATCAAACACTGATACCAGTGATAATAACAAAACCATAAGTAAAGTCACATACTCCAAGACTTAACAATACGAACCAGGCCCCTGAGCCTTAACTATTACAACACATTGACATAACACCATGTCCAACGATAAGACTCCTAAGAATAAACTAAGGACGACAAGGCACGATAAGTGGTAGTAGCACGACGCTTGCGGATTCTACGCTCGTCACTCTTGCTCCTGCCCATCCGAGTCCGAGTCATTGTCCGTATTATCTGAAAAGTTTGGGGACAAGAACTTGATGAGCGAACGCTCAGTAGGAATTATATCTCAAGAACTAGCAATTGGTTTAGGTATTTAACTTTTTCAAATGAACATGCAAGTCTATATGTAAAACATGTAAAGTAAAATGTTATGGAATTGAACAGGATAACGAGAGGAAATAACATATGATGTTGATCCAAAATAGGGAATTTCAAGTATTCAAGTATTTGAATGAGTACCAAGTATATCAACAAAGTCTTTCATGCCGTGAAATAATGGCTATTAACAAGCAAGAACTTTGCCCATTCCGGGCCACGCAAGTCATGTCAAGTCAATCAAGTCAAGCACGCGAGAGAGAGATAGAGATATAGTGGAGATGTCGTAGATTCAAGCAAGTACTTCGGTGAAATGTCACACCGTGATCAATATAACTCCCATGGGCACAAGTACTTTCGGGTGCTCCTCCCAGGACCAGATCGGGCCCTATATGCGCTGACATTGTTACATGTAATATCTAGACAACCACTTTATGTATAGCCATGGAATTCCAAGAACAAACTCATGTAAGATATCAAGATAGATTTGTGGATAGGTTCCACGGAATTCAAGGAAATAGCTTTTAGAGTTCAAAAATCGATAATGACGGTATAATCATGAGTGTCGATAAAACTGGGTAGATTTAGTTCCCCAAATGGGTACCATAACAAATAGGTATCCATATATATGGATGGTCACCCATTTGATATAGAATTGAGGTCCACAAGAACAGCATATCAATGATATGATGTCCACATTCCATTAAGAATATACTCATGATATCCACATAGCATATCATGAGGGCCAGTATACCATGTTTCTAAAGAGTGACATGGCAAAATAGTGTAAGGGTTTTTATGGTACAACCTGCTCAGTCGGCCTTGACGGAATCCAAGGCTCGAGGAGTCTTACGGAGGTCTCTATGACTAACTTGCTAGTCCAAAGGAACGGAATGTCCAATGGAGATCTTGTAGGTCACCGAGAATTGAGGGGTAATGCGATAACCATCGTGAAACATGGGACTATATTCACGGAATGGAACATAGTGCCGATATATATATATAGATATAGAAAACCCTCGGTTCACAGAAAGCAGTATGAAATAATTACATAGGAAATTAGCGACTTAATCTTAGTCATTACTTATCAAATTAACGCCTTTTACAGGGGCGTTTATTTATAATTTGATGACTTATATAGGGGTTGTCCATTATATAATTCTATTTTGCAAGAATTTCTATATTTTGGAATTTTAACAAAAATGCGCCTTGGATAGGGGCGTTACTTTTAAATTAGCGCCCTTTGCTGGGGCGTCAGTTCTATAAGAGAGGGCCTGTATCATGTCGTTAATTCAAGCAGTGAAAAATTTCCAGATAATACAATTTTGGGACAACAAGTAGCCTGGTCAGGACAGGAAAAATAGCAGGATTCAAGGGGTATAATCATGCATTAGATTGGATTCATGGTTTTATAGATATAAAATTTTTTAAACATGAGTATTTAATAATTTCAAAGAATTGACGACGCCTGGGGAGGGCGTCAGATCTTGAATTACCGCCCTGGGCTGGGTCGCTTCTTTTAAATTAGCGCCCTTGGTAGGGTCGCTTATTTTAAAATCTTACAGAGCCTTTGAAAACGCAATAAGACTATATGCATGAGATCATTGATGATATTATTACATAATCTATGCTAGTTTGGGCTTCGTTTCTTGAGAAAACCTACAATATGATCATGATTTATGCTTGTTTGGGCTACGAGACTTAAGATAACCTACCTCTGTGGATGATCTGGTGAACAGGATGAAGGTCTGAAGCTTTTACGATGGTCTGTCTCAAACAACAGCAGGATGAAGAATGCACTTCGTGGTTCACAGGAGGAAGAAAATGATGACGATGAATGCCCGTGGTCTAGTGCAGGCCTCAGCAGGATGACGGGGGAAGCAGAGGAACGCCTTCACACGTTCGTCAGCAGGAAGAAGAATGAAGAAGAGGGAGCTCCCCTTCACGTTGCAGTCAACAGGAAGAAGAGGAAGAAGCCTTCCTCACTTGCATTCGCAGTAGCAGGATGGCGTCGATGCAGCAGTAACGTTGCTACGATCGACGGAGACGTAGTTTTATAGGGTTGTGTGGGTTCTGGGGGATTCAAATGCTCAGATACGGAAGGGATTTTTGATCAAGATTGGTAAGGTTTTAAACCTACTATGCATGGACCTCACCCCTTCCAAGATAGCAGCCGCCTGCTCCCATTTGCATCGGAGAACCCTAACACAGGCCATGCAGCGAACGAGCATGCCTTAATTTAACTCTCGGGGAAAGAGACGTCTGAGACAAGAGCGTCTTTTTATCAAGTAGCGCCCTCACCAGAGGGCGTGTTTTTATAAAATGACGCCTTAACTAGGGTCGTCTTTTACATTTTCCATATTTTGGCGCTAAATTTCTATATTTTACTGGGTATGAATTAGCGCCCATGATCAGGGCATTATTTATACAACCAACGCCTTAAGAGAGAGCGTTATTTAATTAGCGCCTTAAGGAAGGGCGTTATTTCTTTTTGGCGCAATTTTATGTATTTCTCTTGGATGGTTTTACGTTTATTAAGTACCTCTAATCATATATATCAATTTTTTTTAATTCGTTTGGATTATTTTATTCCTTATTAATTATCTGGGGTCTTACACCCTCCCCCACTTAAAAGAATTTGGTCCCCAAATTCAATTGCGTGAAATGGAGACATGGAGGGTATAGAGTACTTACGATTTAGAACAATTCTGGATATCTTCTTCGCATAGATTCCTCGGTTTCCCATGTAGCTTCTTGTTCCGAGCATCTGTTCCACTGTACTTTTACCACGGGAATGGTCTTGTTTCTTAAGACTCGGACCTCTCGATCAAGAATCTTCATTGGTTTCTGTTCGTATGTGAAGTCCCTCTGAATTACCAAATTACTATGATCAATGACGTGGAAAGGGTCGTGTACATACTTCTTCAGCATGGAAATGTGGAACACGTTGTGCACTTCCGACAATTGGGGAGGCAAAGCAAGATGATAGGCTACCTCGCCCACTCTTGCCAATATTTTGAATGGACCAATGAATCTTGGTGTGAGCTTTCCTTTAACTCCGAACCTCCTTATTCCTCGATCGGGTGAGACCTTGAGGTAAACATGGTCTCCGACTTGGAACTCTAATTCCCTTCTTCTATTATCTGCATAAGATTTCTGTCGAGATTGTGCTACTTTGAGTCTTTCCCGGATAAGTTCAACCTTCTCTGTTGTATTTCTTACCATATCAGGCCCTAGTAGTTGCTTCTCGCCAACCCCATCCCAGCATATAGGAGATCGGCAACTCCTGCCGTACAAGGCTTCAAATGGAGCCATCTGTATACTGGCTTGGTAACTATTGTTATATGCAAACTCGGCTAGGGGCAAATGATCATGCCAGCCTCCGCCAAAGTCAATAATACAAGCCTGTAGCATGTCTTCAACTATTTGGTTTGTTCTCTCGGTCTGACCGTCGGTCTGGGGATGGAAAGCAGTACTGAAGTTGAGCTTCATCCCCAAAGAGTGTTGTAGACACTTCCAGAAATGAGAAGTGAAGCGCGGGTCTCGGTCAGACACGATTGATGTTGGGACTCCATGCAATCTCACGATCTCCTTTATATATAATGCGGCCAAAACATCAACCGACCATCGACTTTTAATGGGCAAGAAATACGCCGACTTGGTCAGTCGGTCGATGATTACCCAAATACCATCATGTCCGCCTCTAGATTTAGGGAATCCCATGATGAAATCCATACCAATTTCTTCCCATTTCCATTTGGGAATATCAAGGGGGTGTAACTTTCCGGAGGGCCTTTGGTGTTCCGCTTTCACTTGTTGGCACGTGAGACAGCGAGACACAAAGTCCGCTACCTCCCTCTTCATGTTCGGCCACCAGAAAGTCCTTTTTAAGTCTTTGTACATCTTTGTTGCTCCAGGATGAATGGTATACCTAGAGCGGTGAGCTTCACCTAGAATCTTCCTTTTCAACTCAGGACAGTCCGGGACACATGTCCTTTCCTGAAACATTAGTCTTCCATCAACTGCCAGCCTGAATTCGGTTCTTTGATCTAGTTTCTCCATGATTTCAATCATTCCAGGATCTTCCTCTTGTAACTTTTTGATTTCGGATAGCAAGTCCGGATGCACACCCATGTGAGAGAGTGTAATACACCCATCTTTCTGGTCCGTGCTTATATTTAATCTAGAGAATTCCTCTAATAGTTTCCATGCCCTTATCATACAGCTGGCTATAAGGGTTCTCAGCTTTCGACTCAAGGCATCATCCACCAAATTCCCTTTACCGGGGTGATATTGAATAGTGAAATCAAAGTCCTTTAAATATTCCAGCCATTGACGTTGTCTCATATTAAGCTCCTTCTGAGAGAATAGATATTTGAGGCTCTTATGATCGGAGAATACTGTGAATTGTTCTCCGTAGAGATAATGTCTCCAGATCTTTAGTGCAAATACTACCGCAGCCAATTCCAAATCATGCACCGGGTAGTTTTCTTCATGCTTCTTCAACTGCCTGGAAGAGTATGTAATAACTCTCCCCTGTTGCATTAACACACAACCGAGGCCAATACCGGAAGCATCGGTATATACCTCATACTTCTCTCCTTCAATAGGAAGGGCCAAGACTAGAGCAGTGGTCAAACGGTCCTTCAATATTTGGAAGCTTTGTTCACATTCCTCATTCCACTTATATGGCACTTCCTTGCGGGTCAACCTGGTGAGGGGTACTGCAATCCTTGAGAAGTTTTTAATAAAACGCCGGTAATAACCAGCAAGACCAAGGAAACTCCTAATTCTAGTTGCATTTGTTGGTTGTTCCCAATTCTTTACCTCTTCAACCTTTGCGGGGTCCACTGAGATTCCATCTTTTGAAATTACATGTCCTAAGAAGGACACTTCTTCCAGCCAAAACTCGCATTTGCTAAATTTGGCATATAATTGATTATCCCTCAATATCTGCAATGTTATTCTTAAATGCACTTCATGCTCCTCTTCATACTTTGAATATATCAGGATATCATCGATAAAAATCACAATAAATTTGTCCAGATGTGGTCTAAATATGCTATTCATAAGCTGCATAAAAGCTGCAGGGGCATTTGTTAGTCCAAAAGGCATAACAGTAAATTCATAATGCCCGTACCTGCTTCGGAATGCAGTTTTGTGAATATCCTCATCCTTGATCATCAGTTGGTGATAACCCGATCGAAGATCAATTTTTGAGAAATACTTAGCTCCAGAAATTTGATCAAAGAGTTCATCAATCCTCGGTAGTGGATATTTATTCTTGATAGTGAGATGGTTCAGCTGCCGATAATCGATGCACAGCCTCATCGATCCATCCTTCTTCTTGACGAACAACACTAGTGCTCCCCACGGGGAAGTACTTGGTCTGATAAATCCTTTCTTCAATAGCTCCATTAGTTGTTCCTTCAATTCCTTTAATTCTACGGGGGGACATTCTGTAGGGTGTTTTGGAAATAGGTCCGGCACCCGGAACAAGGTCTATAGTGAACGAGACCTCTCTCTCTGGTGGCAAACCAGGCAAATCTTCAGGGAAAACATCGGAGAACTCCCGAACCACTAGAATGTCTTCTAGTCTAGCTACCTTAGCCTCTGTGGCAGTTACAAATGCTAAGAATGCCTCGCATCCTTTGTTGATAAGTTTATGGGCTCGAAGAGCAGAGATGACTGGTGATCTCTTCCGGGGAGTAACATAAGTTAACTCCGGGTAATCCACAAAAGTTACTTTTCCATTTCGACAATCTACAGTTGCCCGATAGGTGGATAGCCAATCAGCCCCTAGAATTACATCGTACTCTTTCAGATCTAAGCATATTAAATTTGCAGGTAAATTGTGGCCTTTAACCATAATCTTACAATTAGGGTAATGGAAAGTGACGTCAGACTCGTTCCCTAACGGGGTAGAAATCACTAAGTTTATCCATTCCGGTTCCATAGAGAATGAAGCAACAAATTTCTTTGAAACAAAAAAATGTGTGGCGCTAGTATCAAACAGTACTTGAGTAGATTTAGAGCAGACAGTCAAAATACCTTCCACCAACCCACCCTCGGTTGGTTCCGTCTCTTGGAGAGCTTGTAAACGTCCTTGCTTCTTTGCCGGATGCTTCTCTTCCTTTGTCTCCGGCTCACTTTGCTCGTTCATCATCGGACAATCGGGAATACGGTGTTCTTTACTCTCACAATGAAGGCATGCTCCAAGCCTTCTCCAGCATTCCGCAGCCTGATGACCCGGCTTGTCGCAATATTTACAATTCTCCTTAGGCGGCGCCGTGATGGAGAAAGGTTTGTTGTTGCCCTTCTTGAATTTCTTCTCGTTGGAGGGTTCGCCTCCATTATTGGTCTGCTTCTTAAAAGACAGTTTAAAAGTGTTGGGGCTTGTAACATTCTCCCTTTTATCCTTACCACGGATTTTGTCAGACAGCTCCGTGGCGTCTTCTAGCAACTGGGTACGACGCACCATCTCTGAGTACACTTGAATATCCAAGGGAGCGAGTTGGGTGATATACTGGGGTCGTAACCCATTAAAGAACCTTCTTGCCTTCATCTTTTCAGTGCAAATTAAATGTGGTGCATATCTAGATAATCGGGAGAACTGGGCTTCATAGTCAGCTACCGACAGGGATCGTTGCTTCAAGGCAGCAAATTCCGCGGCCTTTTTCTCCTGAACACGGTCGGAGAAATACTTGCTATTGAAATGCTCAACAAATTCAACCCAAGTAACATGGTTTTCGAGCAAGGTGGCCTCTACAGACTCCCACCAAGCACGAGCGTCCCGTTCCAGTTGGAACGTGGCCAGAAGCACCTTCTCATCATCCACGCATTGCATGACGCGGAAGATCCGTTCGATCTATTTTATCCAATTCTCCGCATCCTCGGGGTTTGATGATCCCGCAAATCTCGGAGGGTTGAGGTTTCTAAAACTCCGATGGAGGTCGCCAGCTCCATGGTGTGCCTCACCTTGAGCCACCTGTTACAAGGCCTGGGTCAGGCCCTGAACAGTTCGTTGCATCTCACGCCATTGTGCGCGTTCAGCAGCCATAGTCCTACAAGTAGTGAACCTTAATTAGTTTCATGTTGAAATTTGTAGTCGGATGCCCTACGAGGACTTGTATTCACGGCACTACCCATCCTCACATTTTGGGATAGACCTATTCTTGGACTTGGGTTTCCTAGGACTTGAAATCCTAGGCTCTGATACCATAAAAATTGTCACGTCCCGAGCGCGGAAGGAACCCGGGAGAACGCGACGAGTTTATATCAATCATGTCAATTAGAGCAAGTAGAATTTTGACATCAAAAATAGAGTGCACAATAAGATGAGCTTTTGAAACAAAATCAAACACTGATACCAGTGATAATAACAAACCCATAAGTAAAGTCACATACTCCAAGACTTAACAATATGAACCAGGCCCCTGAGCCTTAACTATTACAACACATTGACATAACACCATATCCAACGATAAGACTCCTAAGAATAAACTAAGGACGACAAGGCACGATAAGTGGTAGTAGCACGATGCTTGCGGATTCTACGCTCGTCACTCTTGCTCCTGCCCATCCGAGTCCGAGTCATGGTCCGTATTACCTGAAAAGTTTGGGGACAAGAACTTGATGAGCGAACGCTCAGTAGGAATTATATCTCAAGAACTAGCAATTGGTTTAAGTATTTAACTTTTTCAAATGAACATGCAAGTCTATATGTAAAACATGTAAAATAAAATGTTATGGAATTGAACAGGATAACGAGAGGAAATAACATATGATGTTGATCCAAAATAGGGAATTTCAAGTATTCAAGTATTTGAATGAGTACCAAGTATATCAACAAAGTCTTTCATGCCGTGAAATAATGGCTATTAACAAGCAAGCACTTTGCCCATTCCGGGCCACGCAAGTCATGTCAAGTCAATCAAGTCAAGCACGCGAGAGAGAGATAGAGATATAGTGGAGATGTCGTAGATTCAAGCAAGTACTTCGGTGCAATGTCACACCGTGATCAATATAACTCCCATGGGCACAAGTACTTTCGGGTGCTCCTCCCAGGACCAGATCGGGCCCTATATGCGCTGACATTGTTACATGTAATATCTAGACAACCACTTTATGTATAGCCATGGAATTCCAAGAACAAACTCATGTAAGATATCAAGATAGATTTGTGGATAGGTTCCACGGAATTCAAGGAAATAGCTTTTAGAGTTCAAAAATCGATAATGACGGTATAATCATGAGTGTCGATAAAACTGGGTAGATTTAGTTCCCCAAATGGGTACCATAACAAATAGGTATCCATATACATGGATGGTCACCCATTTGATATAGAATTGAGGTCCACAAGAACAGCATATCAATGATATGATGTCCACATTCCATTAAGAATATACTCATGATATCCAAATAGCATATCATGAGGGCCAGTATACCATGTTTCTAAAGAGTGACATGGTAAAATAGTGTAAGGGTTTTTATGGTACAACCTGCTCAGTCGGCCTTGACGGAATCCAAGGCTCGAGGAGTCTTACGGAGGTCTCTATGACTAACTTGCTAGTCCAAAGGAACAGAATGTCCAATGGAGATCTTGTAGGTCACCGAGAATTGAGGGGTAATGCGATAACCATCGTGAAACATGGGACTATATTCACGGAATGGAACATAGTGCCGATATATATATATAGATATAGAAAACCCTCGGTTCACAAAAAGCAGTATGAAATAATTACACAGGAAATTAGCGACTTAATCTTAGTCATTACTTATCAAATTAACGCCTTTTACAGGGGCGTTTATTTATAATTTGACGACTTATATAGGGGTTGTCCATTATATAATTCTATTTTGCAAGAATTTCTATATTCTGGAATTTTAACAAAAACGCGCCTTGGATAGGGGCGTTACTTTTAAATTAGCGCCCTTTGCTGGGGCGTCAGTTCTATAAGAGACGGCTTATATCAGGTCGTTAATTCAAGCAGTGAAAAATTTCCAGATAATACAATTTTGGGACAACAAGTAGCCTGGTCAGGACAGAAAAAATAGTAGGATTCAACGGGTATAATCATGCATTAGATTGGATTCATGGTTTTATAGATATAAATTTTTTAAACATGAGTATTTAATAATTTCAAAGAATTGACGACTCCTAGGGAGGGCGTTAGATCTTGAATTAGCACCCTGGGCTGGGTCGCTTCTTTTAAATTAGCGCCCTTGGTAGGGTCGCTTATTTTAAAATCTTACAGAGCCTTTGAAAACGCAATAAGACTATATGCATGAGATCATTGATGATATTATTACATAATCTATGCTAGTTTGGGCTTCGTTTCTTGAGAAAACCTACAATATGATCATGATTTATGCTTGTTTGGGCTACGAGACTTGAGATAACCTACCTCTGTGGATGATCTGGTGAACAGGATGAAGGTCTGAAGCTTTTACGATGGTCTGTCTCAAACAACAGCAGGATGAAGAATGCACTTCGTGGTTTACAGGAGGAAGAAAATGATGACGATGAATGCCCGTGGTCTAGTGCAGGCCTCAGCAGGATGACGGGGGAAGCAGAGGAACGCCTTCACACGTTCGTCAGCAGGAAGAAGAATGAAGAAGAGGGAGCTCCCCTTCACGTTGCAGTCAACAGGAAGAAGAGGAAGAAGCCTTCCTCACTTGCATTCGCAGCAGCAGGATGGCGTCGATGCAGCAGTAACGTTGCTACGATCGACGGAGATGTAGTTTTATCGGGTTGTGTGGGTTCTGGGGGATTCAAATGCTCAGATACGGAAGGGATTTTTGATCAAGATTGGTAAGGTTTTAAACCTACTATGCATGGACCTCACCCCTTCCAAGATAGCAGCCACCTGCTCCCATTTGCATCGGAGAACCCTAACACAGGCCGTGCAGCGAACGAGCATGCCTTAATTTAACTCTCGGGGAAAGAGACGTCTGAGACAAGAGCGTCTTTTTATCAAGTAGCGCCCTCACCAGAGGGCGTGTTTTTATAAAATGACGCCTTAACTAGGGTCGTCTTTTACATTTTCCATATTTTGGCGCTAAATTTCTATATTTTACTGGGTATGAATTAGCGCCCATGATCAGGGCATTATTTATACAACCAACGCCTTAAGAGAGAGCGTTATTTAATTAGCGCCTTAAGGAAGGGCGTTATTTCTTTTTGGCCCAATTTTATATATTTCTCTTGGATGGTTTTACGTTTATTAAGTACCTCTAATCATATATATCAATTTTTTTTTAATTCGTTTGGAATATTTTATTCCTTATTAATTATCTGGGGTCTTACATACCCGGTGCACGATTTAGAACTAGCTGCAGTGATGTTTTCCTTGAAGATCTGGAGACACTATCTCTACGGATAACAATTCACGGTATACTCCGATCACAAAAGTCTCAAGTATTTATTTTTCCAGAAGGAATTAAACATGTGGCAAAGGCGTTGGCTCGAGTATCTCAAGGATTTCGACTTCACTATACAGTACCATCCCCGTAAGGGTAATTCCGTAGCCGATGCCCTCAGCCGAAAGTCGAGAGTAATATTGGCCAGTTGCATGATCCAGGAATGGAAGCTATTAGAGGAATTCTCTAAACTTAATATTAGCACTGATGAACAAGACGAGTGTATTACTCTAGCCCATATGAGTCTACATTCAGACTTGCTACCAGAAATTCAGAAGCTACAAGAGGAAGATCCTGCACTAGTGGAGATAAGGGACAAGCTGGATGGGAGACCGGATTTCAAGCTGGCACCCGATGGAAGACTGTTATTCCATGAAAGGACATGTGTACCCGACTGTCCTGAGTTAAATAAGAAGGTTCTTGAAGAAGCTCATCGATCGAGGTACACGATCCAGTCTGGAGCCACCAAAATGTACCAAGACTTGAAAATGACTTTCTGGTGGCCTAATATGAAAAGGGAGGTAACAGACTTCGTATCTCGCTGCCTAACATGTCAACAAGTGAAGGTGGAACATCAGAAACCCACCGAAAAGTTACATCCACTAGATATTCCAAGTGGAAGTGGGAAGACATTGACATGGATTTTATTATGGGTTTGCCCAAGACTAGAGGTGGACATGATGGAATTTGGGTAATTATCGACCGCCTAACTAAATCGGCTCATTTCTTGCCTATCAAAAGATGATGGTTGGTTGATGTCCTTACTGCCTTGTATATCAAGGAGACGGTTAGATTGCATGGAGTTCCAGTGTCGATCGTATCCGACCGAGACCCACGCTTCACCTCTCATTTTTGGAAAAGTCTACAACACTCTCTGGGGATGAAACTCAACTTCAGCACTATTTTCCATCCCCAGACAGATGGACAGACCAAAAGGACAAATCAAGTGGTGGAAGATATGTTAAGGGCCTGCATCATAGTGCATTATAGATTTCGGCGGTAGTTGGCATGACCACTTACCCCTAGCCGAGTTCAGATATAATAATAGCTATCAAGCCAGTATCCAAATGACACCTTTCGAACACTCTATGTCAGAAGTTGTCGATCTCCAATATGCTGGGACGAAGTCGGTGAAAAGCAAATCCTATGCCCAGATATGGTGAGAGACTCAACTGAAAAGATACACCTCATTCAGGAAAGGCTAAACATAGCACAGTCCAAGCAGAAGTCATATGCTGATAATAGGAGAAGAGATATGGAATTCCAAGTTGGAGACCATATTTTCCTCAAGGTCTCTCCTGGTCGAGGTATTAGAAGATTCGATGTGTTGGCCCAGATAGATGGCGGACAAGAAGATGGCGGATTTTAAAAGCTTTCTTAACTAATTGCAACGGAAGTAAATCTAACAGCGTTGATTAACTAAAACACAAGTGAGATTACAAAGTTCTCTCAAACTTTCCTAACTGACACGAATAGTTAATGCAACTAATCAAAGAAATTTAGTCCAACACAGATAACGGAGGTAGCAGTGTGTGACAGTGTAGTGAATTAAAGACCTGTATAATAGACCTGTGAATGGAGATAGAGGAAATGACAATCACACAGGAAATCACACAAGACACAAGAATTTTTAGGTGGTTCGGGACCACGACGGACTACCTACATCCACCCCTCACCCAACCGGGTGAGGCTTCACTCCACGCTATGAAACGTAGCAACACGGGGATGAACCCCAACCACACACGCTGCTTCCGCAGTAGTACACACACGGTGATAAGCCCCAACACGCAGCCACCACAGCACACACATGCATGACGTCGGGGAACACGCCCCAGACACTGAACCATAGGGAGTCACAGCTCTGTCTACACACACGGACTCGGGGAAACTCACCCCGTAATGAATCCACACACACGGAGATGCAACTCCGCCCACACACAATGATGTTCAGAGTTAAACGACGTAAAGATATACAATATAAGCCCACAACAGTATGTAGAAGAAGATTAAACTATGAAGCACTCATAAAGGTAAACATGGAAGGATGTAGAAATATCTCCTTGTATGTTTGACGCCCTATAGACAGATCTTCCTTGAGGTTCTTGCTGGTGGGAGGATGATCTCGAACTATACGACCCAGAAGATGTTTCTCCTTGGAGGTCTGACCATGTTGCAACTTGTAGGCTTGACGATGGATGAAGCTTTGAACATCCTCAGCCTTGATTACCCTTCAACTTACCAATGAATCCCTTTGATTAGAAGGTATGGTGCGCTGGAAACTTTCAACCATGGAGTGGAAGCGGCCAGCTAAGGAAGCTCCCGTGTGGAAGCTTGTGTTGAACAGGAAGCTGGACTGCAGATCTGAGTGGATGCTTATGGATGGCGTCTTCAGCGCCTTCCTCTTCCTCCTCCAATAGGGTGCGATGCTCTCTCCTCTTCCTGCAAGTAGATAGAACAATGTTAAGCCCAAGGGATTGTGTTTCATGATCGGACAAGGGTGGCTATGTATACACATGAGAAAGCAAGCCATAAAAACATATTACCCCATGAGAAACCCACTCAAACCAACACCCAAACAAGGGTATAAACCCTAGGGGTACTGGGGTAAAAGGGCAAGCCAATCGGACCATTAAACCCATGGTTCGAAATCAAACCGGCAAACCCGATTCGGGTCCCCCAGAGAAAGTGTCGACCCTTAGGGTCGACACTTTTCTCACTAGCTACTGTCCAGTTATATAAAAACAGGACCCAAGGTAAAGTGTCGACCCATGGGGTCGACACGTTTTACCGGGGGTTCTGTTTTCATAGAAAACAGACCTCCAGCCTGTAAGTGTCGACTCATGGAGTCGACACTTGCAGCCATAAGTGTTCAGCCAGCAAGTTGGCTAGAAAGTGTTGACTCCTTGAGTCGACACTTTCTCTGACAGACGAGAAAACTACATTAAATCAAAATGAAAGGCCTAAAGCCTTCAACCAAGATTAAGCCCCCTATAATAAAAACATGATATGCCAATGAAATGGCATGCAATGAGGAACTTGAATCAGCATTCAAACATGTTAAACCGAGATTTATGGAGAGCATGTTAAACCAGGAAAGATATGCATGAAGGCACATGTGAACCCAATTGATGAAAAAAATACTTCAAACCCATTCATGGCAACCATAAATCAAATTCAAAGATAGAATCTTACCATGGAGCCATTGGATTTAAAACATGAATGTACCTACAATATTTTGATGTCAATCCACATAAAAAATAAGTCTATGCATTTGAAGAAACCAGTTTCAATCCCATTTGAAAACTTGATTTAGCTAAGTGAATAACATGCTGTGAGGTACATCGAAATTGGCATGTATCTCTTGTACATGGATCCAAATCAACTCACATACATGAGAAATAGAATGACCCCAATCCTGCCACATCAAAGTATATTTAAACATAAACTCTTACCTTGGATCCAAAGCATTGTGGACAATATGAACCTGCATTTTCTGGGATTCAGATTCATGAAAATATTAAATCAATCAAACAATAGACCAAATTGATTAGATGTAAGGCATTTAAAATTCAACTCAAAGATGCCCATTCATGTGACCAACACACATTTCCAAGTTCAGTCAAAGCTTTCAAAATTCAGTCCAAAAGTTGAATTCAGATATGGATTCCAACTCAATATTAATATCCATATGACATGAATAATTCCTTTAAAGTTCAGTCTTCAAGAATGTAGATGAATCCATAAGGTTAAGCCCATGAAGGCTAAGGTCTGTGCAAATATATCCAAGTCTGTGCATATTGAACAATCCATTCAGAATGGAATTTAACCAAGCTACTTATTGGATGCAAGTTCAGTCCAAAAATTCAAACTTCATTAATCATTAAACCAACTTGATTAAATATAAGGCATTTCAATTTCAGTTCAGATCAAAACAAAGAATTAGGCTCTAAGAGCCAGGGGTCGACCCATGGGGACGACCCATCCCAAGGAGACGTTAAAAACTGTCTTAGCAGTCCAATGCCTGAAAACACAAGTCGTTCAAGGCCATTTGAAATATCATGAAAAATCATATCATTAAGATCCATATGGATTACAAGTTCAGTCCAGAGGAAACTGAACCATCACAACATAAAACTCACAATGTCAAGCATTTATGTCATATCATTAAAAACTCATATAGGATATGCAAGAAAGCACCAATAATGCAGAGCTACCAAAGCACAATGTTTCACATGTTAGTTTTAAGGTCTCATGCACAGCTCGTGTGAGGCAACATCAGAATTGTATTCGTGAAGGACCATAAAATATCGACCTGCAAATCAAGATATCATCATGTTAGCTTGTTTATCATCAAGATGCCATTAAACATAGGCACACAATATATTGGAGTCATCAAAACCATTGTCAAAGACAAGGAGGGACGCACAGAACCCAACAATCTCCCCCTTTTTGATGATGACAATATATTGTGGCTATTCAAATCTCTCTCTCCTCCTTTGGCATTATCAAAAAGAAATGGGGGCTAAGGAGTAACTATGAAGTTTTCAAAAGAAAACAAGTGAGACACGAGCGCACGAACCTAGCAATTAACCTCCCACGAAGGGAAGGTGTATAAATCAAGAACAAGCAAGAAAATGAGACTCTATGTGCATTTTGCAAGATGATGGAATTGTGTTCAAATGAGTAGATTTGGAACTATAAGCAGAGAGTATGATTGAACTATACACAAGTGTCTAATCTAACTAATATATATGCAAAATGTCAAACCTAGCTATGCACAGAATGTATTGTGCTAAAAAGCACGTTATTCTCCCCCAATTGTCAAGAACCAAAAACCAACCGACAATGGGTTTTTTAACCTGTTATTTACATGTATAACCTATAGATGCAAACTATGGAATGGAATATGATATGGTCAGACAGATCAAACATTCAGGCACTCAAGCATGCATAACAATATATAGACTCGTACAAGTCCCTTCGGGATGGGTGTAAAGATAATGCAATTGATTGTTGAGCATGATGTGCATGTACAATACTAAGAAGGTCGTGCTTACATAAATAAAGTACTGCATTAACTATGAATGACGTCTGATTCATGAAGGACATTCACACAATCAAACCCAAAGAGCATTTGTAAAGATTGAGCAATGAACTTCAAATCAATATGGAAAATTAGATTTTCTAAAGAACACTAAAAGAACTTATCATTCATACACTTTCATACACAATGCTCGAATATTGGTAGCTACATATGACCCCAACTTTTTTTTAAGTACTATAACTGATGTGACTAACCTTTTGACATGAGTTGTATCCTTTGTCTCAGGGACACTTCCCGGTTACTCAGTTTTGTCACTTATCATAACTGTGGATTTTATCACTTTTCGACGCGAGTTGTATCCTTTATCTCAGGGACACTTCTCGGTTACTCGGTGGTAAATCACACTTATTTTAGTATGGATTAGTTTCTCCTTTCTACGTGAGTTTTCTCCTTTATTTCAGGGGGGATTCCCGGCTACTCGGATCCACGTTCCACTTATACAAATTTTTGGTTGGGTGAATAGCTCTTTCCTCACGAGACATGTGATTTCTATGTAGAGAATCAATAGTCCTCAAAAGTGTAGAGTAGAAAATAGTAATCCTTATTAGATTGAATCATTATCTCAAATAGGTGCATTTTGTGTGGGTGGTTGTATTGAATGTAAAAGATGAATTAGCTTTCTCTTAGTAATGTCTCCCCCTAAATGTATGCACGGTTATAAAAAAAAAATCTCCCCCTTAATATATGCCATGTAACAAACATGCATAAATCAATGCAATTTCATTTGTCAAGGGATGAGTCATAGAAGGAGTCAAAAAGGTGGGTGATTAATTATCTACACTCAAACATGCATTGAGATGAATTTATCACACAAGTTGATCACCGGTACGTGACGAAGATAGAGGTCCAAAGACCCTACTCACGCATAAAGAAAGTTTCCAGGTGGACGTAATCCACCTTTCCACTGACATCATTTTATATACCGAATGACCATGGCATTTAAGCACTCAACATGGAGAGTATATGCAAGCATATGCGTGTAAATGGAAAAGATGATCGAAGATTTTCTTTATTTACAAGTATGCAAAGATGTGTATGATATGTGCAGTTTGTATCATGCAAGTAAGTATATGTTCTATGTATGCAAAGGTGAATTGTTATTTGCAAAAAGTGATTAAGAGTATGAAAGACTCTATGCACAGTGAAAAGCATTCAAAGCCAATTTTATTTACAAAGCAAAAGAGAAGGTGTGTATGAAGAACTGCATATATGCACTTTTAAGCATTCAAAGACTAAATTTATTCACAAAATGTGAAATGGAGATTATGCAAAGTAGACATAATCACCTAGCCACTTAACCTGCAAATTTCAACACATTTGAAGTTGCTAAAATCAACAAAACAGGAATGCAATTGTTTAAATGCAAACTCCAAATTAAACTTTTACCTTTGCAGATTTTTCAAGATGAACTTCATCAAAATAAGTTTTAAAACAAACCAATTTTTTTCTTGCCTTGAGAGTCCACATTTATAGACATTCCTCGGCCTCATGGCGCCCCTACAAAATAGGTTCTCATTTCGAAGTTTTGGGTACCCAAGCCATCTTGGGTCCCGAGGGGTTAGTTCTAACATGAGGAGATGTATTTCTATATCTCCTGGCGAACTAATCATCATCAAATCTCATTGTGAAACAATCATCCATAGAATGACCATTCTCACCACTGTAATAACAATAAGAATTTTTTTTTCATGGACCATTTTCATCATTTTTCATTAAAAAGTAATTATTAATCATGTGTCCATGTTCACCACAATAATAACATGAAAAAATTCTTTTTGAGACACCATTTATCTTTGTGAAGTAATTTTCAAAAACATGGCCATTTAAACCACAGTAGAAGTAATGAACATTGAAATTTTTCTTCTTTAATTTTTCAGAATTCTTAGAATCATCAACCATATTCACTCTAGACTTAAAAGCTTCATCATCATTAAACTTCTTTAAAAAGTAGTCGTGCATATCATGACCAAAGTTTTCACAGTAATAACATGAAACATTTCTTCTTTTTCATGATGCATGATTATGTTTGACAGTTGAGAGTTTTTCATACACACTAGAGCAATCAACAACATTTTTTTATTTTTCATTTTCTTTATCACACGAATACAAAGATTCATTTAAGCTCTTGATTTCAATTTGTAGATTCAAGATTTGCAAATGAGAGTTAGCAATCTCTTGTTCACATAAAATAATTTTCTCATTCAACAAGGAATTAACGATTTTGTGACTTTCAATTTCTTGTTCAAGAATGTGCAATTTGTCACAATCATCAATGATCACATATTTTCCTTTCTCAACATTTTCAAGACTTTTCAATTTACTTTCAAGCAATGAAATTCGAATCAACAAAGCACTATTTTCATTTTGGAGTTTATCAAATAAATTTTTGTTCATGGAAGTGTGTTCAGGTTCTTTCATTTGAAAACTCATATTTTCATTAACCATTTTATTCATGGTTTCATTGGATTCAAATTTATCATTCAAATTCCTAAAGCTTTCTATTTCCTTTCTCAATTCCTTTAGCTTTTCAGATTTGTCAGCATTCAGAGTAGCTTTTCTTTTTTCCAGAAGAAGCAGTTTTTCAGATATTGCGGTGTTCAACATTTTCAACTTCCCATTATCTTTCTCTATTTGTTGAAATTCTGAAATTTTATCCGACAAGGACTTGTTTTCAGATCTAAGGTTTACAATCATTTCTTGGAGTTCTTCATCATAAAGCATGTGAGACTCAATTGATTTTTCAAGTTTAGTGCATTTTTCACATGAAGAATTATCAACACAAGAGTTCTTAATTTTCTTTTTTAATTTCTTGTTTTCACATTTTAATGATTTGTATCTATAAAATAATTCATCATAGCTCAATTCTTCATCATCATCAGAATCGGAGTTAGGATTTACCTCAGAGCTGTTCTTGCTTTGCCTATCACTATTGCTTGCCGCGAGGCACTCATTGTTTCGACTTTCTTCCTGGGCTTCGCTTAGCCCATCCCAAATTTCTTTGACAGATCTATAATTAGAAACAAACGAAAATTTCTTAATGCATACAGCAGCTTTAAGAGCATTCAAAACATAGATATTATCAGAGTTCATTCTTTTATGCTTATCGGTCCATTTTAGCTCATTTTTAGGCATAACATGTGGACCATGAGTAATCAAACTCATAAGTTTCGGATTAGTATTAGAAATCCAAACACAAAAGTTTCCAAGCCATGCAGCGTAATCAAAACCATCAAAGACAGGAATTGAATTCACACTTGCCATCATGAGATGATCATTACTCCTAGACCGTGAGGTCCGCTAAAAAATCAGAGACTGAGCTCTGATACCAATTGTTGGCCCAGAGAGATGGCGGACAAGAAGGGGGGTTGAATTGTCCTCTTGCCGAGATGGCGGATTTTAAAAACTTTCTTAACTAATTACAACAGAAGTAAATCTAACAGTGTTGATTAACTAAAACACAAGTGAGATTACAATGTTCTCTCAAACTTTCCGAACTCACACGGATAGTTAATGCAACTAATCAAAGACATTAAGTCCAACACAGATAACAGAGGTAGCAGGGTGTGACAGTGTAGTGAATTAAAAACCTGTATAATGGACCTGTGAACGGAGATAGAGGAAATGACAATCACATAGGTAATCACACAAGACACAAGGATTTTTAGGTGGTTCGGGACCACGACGGGCTCCCTACGTCCACCCCTCACCCAACGGGTGAGGCTTCACTCCACGCTACGAAACGTAACAACACGGGGATGAACCCCAACCACACACGCTACTTCTGCAGTAGTACACACACGGGGACAAGCCCCAACACGCTGCCACTGCAGCACACACACACACGACGTCAGGGAACACGCCCCAGACACTGAACCATAGGGAGTCACAGCTCCGTGTACACACACGGACTCAGGGAAACTCCCCCCGCAATGAATCCACACACGCGAAGATGCAACTCTGCCGACACACAACGATATTCAGAGTTAGACGACGTAAAGATATGCAATATACGCCTACAACAGTATGTAGATGAAGATTAAACTATGAAGCCCTCATAGAGGTAAACATGGAAGGTTGTAGAAATATATCCTTGTATGTTTGACGCCCTGTAGACAGATCTTCCTTAAGGTTCTTGCTGGTGGGAGGACGATCTCAAACTATATGACCCAGAAGAAGTTTCTCCTTGGAGGTCCGACCATGTTGCAGCTTGTAGGCTTGACGATGGATGAAGCTTTGACATCCTCAGCCTAGATCACCCTTCAACTTACCAATGAATCCCTTTGATTAGAAGGTACGGTGCGCTAGGAACCTTCAACCATGGAGTGCAAGCGGCCAGCTAAGGAATTTCCTGTGTGGAAACTTGCGTTGAACAGGAAGCTAGACTGCAGATCTGAGTGGATGCTTGTGGATGGCGTCTTCAGCGCCTTCCTCTTCCTCCTCCAACAGGGTGCGACGCCCTCTCCTCTTCCTGCAAGCAGATAGAACAATGTTAAGCCCAAGGGATTGTTTTTCACGATCGGACAAGGGCGGCTATGTATACACATGAGAAAGCAAGCCATAAAGACATATTAGCCCATGAGAAACCCACTCAAACCAACACCCAAACAAGGGTATGAACCCTAGGGGTACTGGGGTAAAAGGGCAAGCCAATCGGACCATTAAATCGATGGTTCGAAATCAAACCGGCAAACCTGATTCGGGTCGCCCAGAGAAAGTGTCAACCCTTGGGGTCGACACTTTTCTCACTAGCTATTGTCCCGTTATATAAAAACAGGACCCAAGGTAAAGTGTCGACCCTTGGGGTCGACACTTTTTACCGTGGGTTCTATTTTCATAGAAAACAGACCTCCGGCCTGTAAGTGTCGACTCATGGAGTCGACACTTGCAGCCAGAAGTGTTCAGCTAGCAAGCTGGCTAGAAAGTGTCGACTCCTTGAGTCGAAGTCGACACTTTCCCTGACAGATGAGAAAACTACATTAAATCAAAATGAAATGCCTAAAGCCTTCAACCAAGATTAAGCCCCCTATAATAAAAACATGATATGCCAATGAAATGGCATGCAATGAGGAACTTGAATCAGCATTCAAACATGTTAAACCAAGATTTATGGAGAGCATGTTAAACCAGGAAAGATATGCATGAAAGCACATGTGAACCCAATTGATGAAAAAAATACTTCAAACCCATTCATGGCAACCATAAATCAAATTCAAAGATAGAATCTTACCATGGAGCCATTGGATTTAAAACCTGAATGTACCTGCAATGTTTTGATGTCAATCCACATAAAAAACAAGTCTATGCATTTGAAGAAACTAGTTTCAATCCCATTTGAAAACTTGATTTAGCTAAGTGAATAACATGCTGTGAGGTACATCGAAATTGACATGTATTGTTGAGCTATGATTTTGATGATAACTAAATTTAGTGTGTATTGCTATGGTTTTGATGCTAACTAAATGGTTGATTGTTCATATCGATTGGTTTAATATGATTGAGTTGAACATGTGCATTGAATGCTTCCTATGCATACTTTTCATGGAGCTTGGTTACATGATACATTCATATTGGACAAATGCATATCTATTGATCTTGATCTTTAGTCAATCATGTTTTCAAAATGTTCACTTGTATATGTGCATGGCTAAATTACTCTCATACTTTGCTCACTTGCATAGAAATAATTCTTCACCTTTAGCTTAAACCTTTTATGGTTCAAGTGTTTGTATGCACCTTGAACATGGGCTTTCATGTATGCATTTCATACATTTATCATATTGATTATTAAGCTAAAGTTCCAATCATTTTTATCATGATTTTGTAGGTTAAATTCTTTGTATAATCCCTCCAAGATCAAAGGAGCTTGATGCTACAAAGTTTTGAAGGGTTGCAATGGAGTTTGGGGGTGAAATCTTAAAGGTAGGAATTTCACTGTAACTAGGTCGACACTGTAGCTAGGTCGACACTGTAGCGCGGTCGACCACCAGGCCAATCCCGGTCGACCGAAAATAACAGAATGTAACGGTTATGTTTCCTGCAGAGTTCCGGTCGACCTCCAGCCAGTTCCGGTCGACCGCCAGCCCCGATAAGCCCAAAATGTTGACTTTTGTCCATCTCGGAAGGAGCATTTCCTCTTGCTATTATTTAATCCCAAAGCCACCAAACACTCCAGATTTAGTGGATCTGGTCTGGGGATTGTCCATAGACCTTCCAAGGGTTATAAAACCTCTCCTTGAGGTCATAAACCCTAGGAGACTCCAAGAGAAGAAATCAAAAGAGGAGAGATCAAGGTGGCTCAAGGAAGAGGAGAATCACTATAGCCGTGAACAGTGATCCGTGGGCAAAGCTTCATCCATAGCTGAGGGTTCAAGATCCATTTCGAAGTCTTCATCCTCCCAAGAACTGAAGAAGCAAGAAATCAACAAGAAGAGATCGAGAGGAAAGCTATCAAATGAAGATTGTTGCAACGTTCATGAACAACATTCCTTTCAACAAGTTCATCATCCGATCGAAGCCGTTCTAGCATCAACTGAAGACATTCAAGCATCTTCTCAAGCCAAGGAGTTCCAATCAAGCAATGGTCTCAAGAAAAGCTTAAGAGAAGGCTGTCCAAGTGAAAGAAGAAAGAAGTACTGTAGCAGTGAACAGTACTCCGTGCAAGAAGATCTACATCAAATACAAGGCCATTCAAGCTGAGTCTCAAGCCATTCAAGTAAATAAGGAATCAACGCAAACATCCGGAGCATACACTCAGGGGAGCCTAAATCAGGAGCATTCTAAACTGTGCCTTATTGTGTTTCAAGTTCATATTCGTGTTTTGTATAAACTGTGAACTTGTGTGTGTGTAGATCATTGTTGGATCCGTGGTCGTGTGTGTGCATGTCATTTTTGATTCGTGTGTGCGTAGGTCTTTTTAGATCTACGTGTGTGTGTGGTTTTATCCAGATCTTTGTGTTTGTGTGTGTGGAGTGCTGTACTTGTCACAGCGTGTGTCTGTCTTGTTGATCCACTTGTTGGATCGTGTTGGAGACATCGTCTCCGTGTGTGTGTGTGTGTTGGGGTGCGTCCCCATGTGTGTGGGCAGGCGTCGTCCTGCGTGTGTGTTTGGAGCGTCGTCTCCGTTTGGGGATTTATCCCCGAGTGAAGCCTCACCGAGTTTGGTGAGGGGTGGACGTAGGATTGCCGCCGTTGCATCCGAACCACCTTAAAATCGCTGTGCATTGTGGTTTGGGTTGTGCATGTGTGTGGTTTGATTATTTTATTTCGTTTCATGCTCGTGTGGGAACAGAGAGTTTGAGAGAATTTGTTTAACAACATTCAACTTCCTAATTAGTGTTTATCACATATTTGAAAAAGCCAAAAGTTTTCATAAAATTTTTAAACACTCAATTCACCCCCCTCTTGGGTGTCATTGATCGCGGGACATCAATTGGTATCAGAGCCAAGGCTCTAATTGTATAGATCTAACAATCTAGAGTGATCCATATCAATGACTATCATTATGTACACCTTGAATTCTCCACTGGTGTTTGATGGTTGCAATTTCGATTTATGGTTAGGAAGAATGTTCCGTCTAGTCAATTCATACGACCCTAAGCTATGAAAGCTTGTCTCTTGTGGTCCCTATGAATTGCCTAAAGATAAAGCTATCTGGGCTGAAAATCATAAGCATAAACATGATCAAAATCGGTTGGTTTTAAAGCTGTTCACTACTACAGTCAATTCTAATCAGTTCCCTTTTGTCTCCCATTGCAGGTCTGCAAAGGATATCTTGGATGGCTTAACCAAAGTCCGGGAAGTGCTTGAAGACCAATGGCTTGTGACAGGTACGAGTGATCAAGGGAGTGATCAGCAAATTGAATCAAGCTCAAAGGTAAATTCTGATTCTGACAATGAAGATCAAGTTAGTTATGAAGATTTGTTGATTGCATATGATGATCTTGCTGAAAAATATAAGAAGCTAAAATCTGAAAATAAAAAATTGAAAAAGGATGCGGGGCAAAATAAGTGTAATTCCTCTTGTAAAAAATGCTTGCATCTGGAGGAAATGATTGAGGCTCATGTGTTTGACATTGAATTTCACAAAGATCAAATATGTTCTTTAAGAAATGAAAACAAGGAGATGACTGCAAAACTGAATTCTATGGCTGATGATCAAACCTTGATAAATGAACTGATTCATGATGAAAAGCTTGTTAAAGAAAATGAGAAACTGAAGGAATTGAACAAGGCCATTTCTGAAAGATTGTTGACTCTTGAAAAAGGAAAATCTGTGATTGTTAGAGAATGTTAAAATGTGGATGAATTTAGGCAAGAAGTAGAATGCCTTAAGACTACCAATGCCATGTTGAATGTTAGTCTTTCCACTTGTGAAGAAGAACTTGCCAATTCTGAATTGCAAATTTCATCTCTTCAATCTGAAATTCTTGACTTGAATGATTCGCTGTCTAGATTTGTAGATGGCAAAGAAAATATAGACAACATGCTGGGAATGAAAGTAAATTTTCAAAGGGAAGGGCTTGGCTTCAATCTTGTTAAAAAGAAGTCTTTTGTGAATAAGGTTTATACCTCGTTTGTTCAAAGTTCTAGTACAGCCAGTACCTCTACTTCACCCCCAAAGCAGTTTTCTGTTCCAGAGATTAAAAACGAAAATAAAAACCAGAAAATCAACTTGCATCAAAAATCCAAAAATGCTGCTATGACCATTATGCATGATAAACATGCCTCTGCCACACACACACATACATCTAGAAAGAAAATCTCATGCTTTTATTGTGGAAGACATGGGCATGCCATGCATGATTGTTTTATTATGAAGAATGATGATTTAGAAGCATGCAAGAATAGAATGAACAATAGAAAAGGCAAGGATAAGTAGACGCATCCCAAGGTGAAACAACACTACCAACCTATGTTGTCAACACATCCTATGTTCTGGATTCATTATCCTCACCCAAATCTAAGGGCAGGTCGACCTAGGATCTCCTATGTGTTCAACACATCACCTGCATATTGGAAACAATATCAGATCAAAAAGTCACATGCTTCAAATAATCTTCATGCTTTAAAGTATTCAAAGTCATGTTGTCTTTACTGTGGCAAATCAGGGCATAACATGCATGATTGTTTTCTGAAGAAAATTGTTGATTTGAATGTTGTCAGAAATTGGAAATCACATTCCCATGTTGCTGCTAACCCCCAAGGACCCAAAAGGATTTGGGTACCTAAGAATGTCAAATAAGAAATCTGTTTTGCAGGTGTGCCATGGAGTGTAAAGTATGAAATCTGTTTTCAATCAAGAAGGTAAGGCACACGGGCCTAGTGGCATAAGTCAGGTTGGAAGAAAAATCAAAAACTGAATCTGAATGCTCAGGTGATATCCCTCTCATTACTCTAGATAAAGTGCTATGTCTTGATTTGTTTTGTTCTGAATCTTGTGATAATGCATATGAATGTACATGCATTCCATCCACAGTCGTCTGCATACCCCTGTGCATATCATCTTCATATAGCATCGTGTTGAAGTGGATTTTCTTTTAATTCATCAAATCAATTTCACTACATAACACTAACATTGCATATACCTTCACGTGATGTCTTGCAAATATTAAACATTGTGTATTCATGTCATAATGCATTGTAATCCTCTTGCCTTCGTCATCCATGATTACATAGTATATCAAATGGTGACATGTGGAAGGGTATGTTTCGCCTGTCTAAAAAATATCACTACGCGTGAGGTGATCTTCGGATCTAAGTTCTCCGCCCGGTACTATGAGTCAATCAGTCACATGATGCACATGACATTGGATCCTTATTGAGCATATCACAGTCATGCACACATTGAGGGGGAGTCATCAGATTTGTCATATGAACTTAATGTTTAGGTTCACATATGAGTCATGCATTGCATGTAGAGCTGTCTAGGGGATGTTGGTTGTTAAAATAATTTGTCATGTCATTGCTAATAAATCAGAATCATAATTGACAAATCAAACCTTTTTTATCTTTGGATGCAGATTACACTTCCCAAGCCCAAGTGATGCTGGCCATCCATAGTCAGGCTTGAATCAACTAAAGATATACCTTGCAAGGATGAAAAATGATGAGAACATTCTCAATTGCCACCAGGAGATGGGATACCAGAACTTGAACAACCTCCAGGATCGACTCAAACACAAGCTGGTGAAAGTCTTTGTACGTGCTAAAGTAAGTACCCAAGGCATGGTATGAAAATTCCGCATCTTTTGATTGAGAACAGGTTAAATCGGTAAGGTTGATCAAACACCTCTCACAAGATAAATCAGATAAAAGATATTTTAGTGGTTTGAGCATATGTGGATGATATCACTCTTTAAACTACTAATAATGCCTGAACTACTAATAATGCCTTTTCTGAACAATTTGCAGGGATTTTTTTTTGCAAGGAGATTTTGGTATAGGCCTCGTGAATAAACTGAATTTCATTCATCTTTGGATTGCAGGTGGAAGACTTGGATAAAAATAGATTCTCAAGGCAAAGGTATGAAAGTAAAATCTGAAATATCAACCTTCGTGAGGTTGGTGATTTTTATGATTGAAGGCTTCCAATCTTATCTTTTGAACTAAGGTAATTGACCCCTTTTTGCTATGGAAACACACAATCATGCAATGGCCTTTTGTCACTTGGTAACATCCTTGAGTGACAGGTATTGATTCTAAAAACTTGAATTGTCATTTACTAGCATGTTGTGATGAATTAGTTGAATCAAATTGAAAATCTTGAAGTGGCTGCATATTGAATATTTTTAATTTGAATTGCATGATCACACTTGAATTGAATTGCATATCTGGTATATCAAATGGCGTCTGTGGAATAGTGGATCATGTCCACTTGGAAGCATTCCCTATGTATTGAGCTGGGTCCTCGGACTACAATCTCCGCCTCGTACCAGATCTTAAAAATTGGGATTGGTTGATGTATGAATGATTTTTTGAGCTGAGCTATGTAAATTGAGAATATGTTTGTAGTTAAATGATTCATATATTTGGCTTTTGGATGATTTCTCATTTCAACACTTGTGAATGACCTTTGAAGATCTGTTGTTGAACAATTCTGTAAATTGGGTTGCATTACTTAATTTTGATCATCTAAGCACCCTTATTCATAAAGGTCATGTCATGAAAAATATTTGTTGATTCATGAATAGAATGAGGATGATTTCAATGAGAATTTTGTCACACTGACTTGAAAATCAAAGCTCTTATCTTGCCAAAACCACTTGCATTCCACTCTCACATAGTTATAGGTGGCATGCATCATAATTCAATGCATAATGTGCTTTTAGATCATGGAAATGAAAATCAAGTCTGAATCACTTTGCACATTGCATCGCATTCTCAAATGCTCATATGTTGTTTTGTATTGGAACTCATGCATTAGTTGCACTTAACTCATTCAGTTGGCATCTATTCAATTGGTATCAAAATGACATCACATTGCTCGCATGCATGTCATAGTGCATTTGCATAAACTCCCACTGTGTGCTTGTGTGATATTATATGCTATTCACCCCCATCCGTTGGCATTTCTATGGCCTTATGTCTTCTTGATAAATAATGTTACATTTGAGTCATTATTGGAGTGCTTCATGTCGTACACTCTGGGGGAATTCATATTTCATAAGTGCATCTATTTAGGGGGAGTTGTACTGTTATGTATTCATGATATTTTTGGTATACATGCTGAATCAAATTCGCACACTTCATGCACAAAATGTGAAAATGAGTGTTAATGATAAGGATATATGAATTTCTTTTCAACACTCTCGAGATGTTAAATTTGCTGCATATATGTTGAAGAGACGGTTGAGGAAAAAGCTACCTACCCATCCTTGTTGAAAAATCTGAAATGAAAATGAAAGATAGAGCAATGCTCGGTCTCACTAAGTAAACTAGGCACATGTCACCTGAGATGTGATGTGGTTCATATCTTAAAAGTGTTGACTAGTATCTCTGTTCAAAATGAGGTGAAATGGTTCAGTATTCTGAGTAACCGGGGATTCTAGCATGAGCTCCATGCATCTACTCGTGTAAAAAAGAATTATTTGAACCTGATCACTCTTGAAAAATTCTGACTACCATGTGATATTGATTGAGTTGAAAAATGATGGTGAAAACTAACAGTGGTAGAGCGAAGCCTCCAATACGCTGTTCTCAAAATTGAAGTGCAGTCTATAAAATGTCTCGTTGTGTTAATCTGAAAATCTGAATATCCATATTGCAACTATCATTTTTCATGTTACTTACTTACACATATGGAAATTTGATTTAATATGTGTTCAGAAAGTTGATTGACTGCATTACCAATAGCATGAATCTCCTATATGATTGCACAATCTCCCATGTGTTATAAGTGAACATTTCAGTTGCTATGACCCTCATGCACCCTTCTTATACCCATTCCCTCTTAAATAAGTACGGGGGAGATATGTTGCGTGTATATATACGTATTTGTCCGTTTGTTTGTTTATGCATCTCACATCTCATCACATGCATATGTTGCATCTTATGCATTTCAAACTACAAATCAAAAATTAAAATATGAAAATAATGAAAACCTAAAAAATTGAATGGACTTCACACGCTGCACACTTGTTAAATAAGGTTTGGATTCTATTTGACCAAGGGGCGAAGCGTGAAATCAGCTCTACTCATCCTAGCACGTCCAAATAATCAACAATTGGTATCCTATCATGCCAACCATTGGTATCTCCAAAACAAATAAAAATCCGCATCATGAAAATCAACAAAAACCTGATTTGGTGCCTCCTAGACATTCCATGAACCCACTTGTTTATCATTTTCTCCTTCATCATGATTTGGTGCTTCATCAGACTTTCAATTGTGGGTCTTTGTTCCTTGCTCATTCATCATACTGCTATTTGAATCTTTGTGGTTTCCTCCCTTCATCTTGATAGTGTTCATGGGGGAGAATGTTTGGAATTACCCTGCCTGTTGTTAATGACAATGGGGGAGTTGGTTATGTTGTTAAGGGAGACAGCATTGCCTTATCCTACTTTTTGATAATGTCAAAGGGGGAGAAAAATATGATTCATGCTTACCTTTGTGATGATTCTTGATTGCCCTTGTCAGAACAAAGATGATTCATGCTTGCCTTTGTGATGATTCTTGATTGCCCTTATCAGGAGAAAAAGATTCATGATTGCCATGTGTAAGGAGGAGAAGAACATGTTGTATCGTCATTTAGTTTATCATCATCACTAAGTTTGTCCTCATTCATCATTAAATTTGTCATCATCAAAAAGGGGGAGATTGTTGAGCTATAATTTTGATGATAACTAAATTTAGTGTGTATTGCTATGGTTTTGATGCTAACTAATTGGTTGATTGTTCATATCGAATGGTTGAATATGATTGAGTTGAACATGTGCATTGAATGCTTCATATGCATACTTTTCATGGAGCTTGGTTACATGATACATTCATATTGGATAAATGCATATCTATTGATTTTGATCTTTAGTCAATCATGTTCTCAAAGTGTTCACTTGTATATGTGCATGGCTAAATTACTCTCATACTTTGCTCACTTGCATAGAAATAATTCTTCACCTTTAGCTTAAACCTTTTATGGTTCAAGTGTTTGTATGCACCTTGAACATGGGCTTTCATGTATGCATTTCATACATTTATCATATTGATTATTAAGCTAAAGTTCTAATCATTTTTATCATGGTTTTGTAGGTTAAATTCTTTGTATAATCCCTCCAAGATCAAAGGAGCTTGATGCCACAAAGTTTGGAAGGGTTGCAATGGAGTTTGGGGGTGAAATCTTAAAGTCAGGAATTTCACTGTAGCTAGGTCGACACTGTAGCTAGGTCGACACTGTAGCGCGGTCGACCGCCAGGCCAATCCCGGTCGACCGAAAATAACAGAATGCAACGGTTCTGTTTCCTGCAGAGTTCCGGTCGATCGCCAGCCAGTTCCGGTCGACCGCCAGCCCCGATAAGCCCAAAATGTTGACTTTTGTCCATCTCGGAAGGAGCATTTCCTCATGCTATTGTTTAATCCCAAAGCCACCAAACACTCCAGATTTAGTGGATCTAGTCTGGGGATTGTCCATAGACCTTCCAAGGGTTATAAAACCTCTCCTTGAGGTCATAAACCCTAAGAGACTCCAAGAGAAGAAATCAAAAGAGGAGAGATCAAGGTGGCTCAAGGAAGAGGAGAATCACTATAGCCGTGAACAGTGATCCGTGGGCAAAGCTTCATCCATAGCTGAGGGTTCAAGATCCATTTCGAAGTCTTCATCCTCCCAAGAACTGAAGAAGCAAGAAATCAACAAGGAGAGATCGAGAGGAAAGCTATCAAATGAAGATTGTTGCAACGTTCATGAACAACATTCCTTTCAACAAGTTCATCATCTGATCGAAGCCGTTCTAGCATCAACTGAAGACATTCAAGCATCTTCTCAAGCCAAGGAGTTCCAATCAAGCAATGGTCTCAAGAAAAGCTTAAGAGAAGGCTGTCCAAGTGAAAGAAGAAAGAAGTACTGTAACAGTGAACAATACTCTATGCAAGAAGATCTACATCAAATACAAGGTCATTCAAGCTGAGTCTCAAGCCATTCAAGTAAATGAGGAATCAACACAAACATCCGGAGCATACACTCAGGGGAGCCTAAATTAGGAGCATTCTAAACTGTGCCTTATTGTGTTTCAAGTTCATATTCGTGTTTTGTATAAACTACGAATTTGTGTGTGTGTGGATCATTGTTGGATCCGTGGTCGTGTGTGTGCATGTCGTTTTTGATTCTTGTGTGCGTAGGTCTTTTTAGATCTACGTGTGTGTGTGGTTTTATCCAGATCTTTGTGTTTGTGTGTGTGGAGTGCTGCACTTGTCGCAGCGTGTGTGTGGCTTGTTGATCCGCTTGTTGTATCGTGTTGGAGACATCATCTCTGTGTGTGTGTGTGTGTTGGGGTGCATCCCCGTGTGTGTGGGCAGGCATCGTCCTACGTGTGTGTTTGGAGCGTCGTCTCCGTTTGGGGATTTATCCCCGAGTGAAGCCTCACCGAGTTTGGTGAGGGGTGGACGTTGGATTGCCGCCGTTACATCCGAACCACCTTAAAATCGCTGTGCATTATGGTTTGGGTTGTGCATGTGTGTGGTTTGATTGTTTTATTTCGTTTCATGCTCGTGTGGGAACGGAGAGTTTGAGAGAATTTGTCTAACAACTTTCAACTTTCTAATTAGTGTTTATCACATATTTGAAAAAGCCAAAAATTTCCATAAAATTTTTAAACACCCAATTCACCCCCCTCTTGGGTGTCATTGATCGCGGGACTTCATGTTTCTCTTGTACATGGATCCAAATCAACTCACATACATGAGAAATAGATTGACCCCAATCTTGCCACATCAAAGTATATTTAAACGTAAACTCTTACCTTGGATCCAAAGCATTGTGGACAATATGAACCTGCATTTTCTGGGATTCAGATTCATGAAAATATTAAATCAATCAAACATTAGACCAAATTGATTAGATGTAAGACATTTCAAATTCAACTCAAAGATGCCCATTCATGTGACCAACACACATTTCCAAGTTTAGTCAAAGCTTTCAAATTTCAGTCCAAAAGTTGAATTCAGATATGGATTCCAACTCAATATTAATATCCATAGGACATGAATAATTCCTTTAAAGTTCAGTCTTCAAGAATGTAGATGAATGCACAAGGTTAAGACCATGAAGGCTAAGGTCTGTGCAAATATATCAAAGTCTGTGCATATTGAACAATCCATTCCAAATGGAATTTAACTAAGCTACTTATTGGATGCAAGTTGATGCGGGACAGAAGTGGGGGGTCTCCTTCTTCCGTCTGATCATAGTCGCGCTAGGCCCATTACGCGCGTTCTGAAGAATGCGCTATATCGTTTACGCGCGTTCACAGACAGCAGCAGAACGAAGAACCTCGACGTTGGGGCTCCCGTAGATGACTCTAGGGGATCAAAACACAAGGGGACAACACACAGGAGGATAGAGAACACACGGGGGATGCTTAGAACGAAATCAAACCAAGCAAATCCTATCTAGGATTACTTTTGTGAAGGTGGGTGTGGGGGTGAACGGCAAGGGAAGGAGGGTGGACGTAGATGATTTTAGGGCCTTGAAGAGGCTTGGCTGGGGCCTCACACCCGAACTCATCGCAGGTACGGTGCAGTCGAGCTCCATCCAGATCATAACAACACCCTTGGCGGAGGTGGGGGGGTTGAATCGAGGTTGGAAGAAGATCAAAGCTCTGAATGGAGCCTCACACTCGACCCCGTCTCAGAGCCGATGCACCCGGGGCTTCGATCATCCTCTGTTGAAGGGGAAAAGGAGAGGATCAGAGGGACAGAATTGGGCCTAGCACCCAGAGAGGGTCAGAGGAAGGGGGGTTTCCAATGATTTGGAGGGATAGCCATGGGCTGCACTCAAGAACACTCATACTTCGATTTCATTCATTCATTCTGTGCTTAATCAAACGAACGGGGTACATATATAGGGAAAGGGAAGACAAAACGATGCTAACACGTCGATTTACAACCATGGAAGACAGCTAACATCGAAGACTTTGAGGAATTCGGCGTCGGAAGTTGGACTGGCTGCACCCACGTGTCTGCCTGATATCGCGCTAGTGGAACCTAGCGCCTTCTTAAGGTCGCGCTAGGGACCTATAGCGCCTTCTTCAAGATTGCGCTAGGGCCCTATAGCGCCTTCATGTTTGGCCTGGCAGCTTGCTCGATTTACTTCGGCTTGACGGCTGGCTTGATTCTCATCAAAACCCCTCCACTTGGAAAGGTTCATCCTCGAACCTCGTAGCTCAAGATCCCAGTCTGTGAGAACAGCCTGGTTCCCTAAGCTCTGATACCAATTTGATGCGGGACAGAAGTGGGGGGTCTCCTTCTTCCATCTGATCATAGTCGCGCTAGGCCCATTACGCGCGTTCTAAAGAACGCGCTATATCGTTTACGCGCGTTCACAGATAGCAGCAGAACGAAGAACCTCGACGTTGGGGCTCCCGTGGATGACTCTAGGGGATCAAAACACAAGGGGACAACACACAGGAGGATAGAGAACACACGGGGGATGCTTAAAATGAAATCAAACCAAGCAAATCCTATCTAGGATAACTTTTGTGAAGGTGGGTGTAGGGGTGAACGGCAAGGGAAGGAGGGTGGACGTAGATGATGTTAGGGCCTTGAAGAGGCTTGGCTGGGGCCTCACACCCGAACCCATCGTAGGTACGGTGCAGCCGAGCTCCATCCAGATCATAACAACACCCTTGGCGGAGGTGGGGGGTGGAATCGAGGTTGGAAGAAGATCAAAGCTCCGAATGGAGCCTCACACTCGACCCCGTCTCAGAGCCGATGAACTCGGGGCTTCGATCATCCCCCGTTGAAGGGGAAAAGGAGAGGATCAGAGGGACAGAATTGGGCCTCGCACCCAGAGAGGGTCGGAGGAAGGGGGGTTTCCAAAGATTTGGAGGGATAGCCATGGGCTACACTCAAAAACACTCATACTTCGATTTCATTCATTCATTCTATGCTTAATCAAACGAACGGGGTACATATATAGGGAAAGGGAAGACAAAATGACGCTAACACGTCGATTTACAACCATGGAAGATAGCTAACATCGAAGACTTTGAGGAATTCAGCGCCGGGAAGTTGGACTGGCTGCACCCACGTGTCTGCCTGATATCGCGCTAGTGGAACCTAGCGCCTTCTTAAGGTCACGCTAGGGACCTATAGCGCCTTCTTCAAGATTGCGCTAGGGCCCTATAGCGCCTTCATGTTTGGCCTGGCAGCTTGCTCGATTTGCTTCGGCTTGACGGCTGGCTTGATTCCCATCACAAGTTCAGTCAAGAAATTCAAACTTCATTAATCATTAAACCAGCTTAATTAAATATAAGGCATTTCAATTTCAGTTCAGATCAAAACAAAGAATTAGGCTCTAAGACCCAGGGGATGACCCATCCCAAGGAGATGGCAAAAACTGCCTTAGCAGTCCAATGCCTGAAAACACAAGTCGTTCAAGGCCATTTGAAATATCATGAAAAATCATATCATTAAGATCCATATGGATTACAAGTTCAGTCCAGAGCAAACTGAACCTTCACAACATAATACTCACAATGTCAAGCATTTATGCCAGATCATTAAAAACTCATATAGGATATGCAAGAAAGCACCAATAATGCAGAGCTACCAAAACACAATGTTTCACATGTTAGTTTCAAGGTCTCATGAATAGCTCGCAAGAGGCAACATCAGAATTGTATTCGTGAAGGACCATAAAATATCACCCTGTAAATTAAGATATCATCATGTTAGCTTGCTTATCATCAAGATGCCATTAAACATAAGGCACACAATATATTGGAGTCATCAAAATCATTGTCAAAGACAAGGAGGGACACACAAAACCCAACACGGTGTTAAGGGCAAACTTACACCGAGGTTTATTTGCCAATTCGAGGTATTGGAAAGAGTGGCGAGGTATAATACCAGAAAAAGTGGGATTACAGACGGAAATTTCAGACGGAAATTTGTGACGGAAATTTCTGTCTGAAATTTGTGACGGATTTTTTCCGTCAGAAATCCCGTCTGAAATATGCAAGTACACACCGAATTTCATACGGAAATTTGTGACGGAATATTTTTCGTCACAAATTTCAGACGGAATTTGTGACGGATACATTAAACTGTCACAAATTTGTAACCAAGAATTTGTGACGGCCACGTCCGTCTGAAATTCGTCTGACAATCCGTCACAAATGTGTCTTCTCACTGATTTTAAGACGGAAATTAATCCGTCACAAATTTGTAACTCAAACCATTTTAAGACGGATACGTAGCTTATCGCATTGCCTTGCCTCCACAACTATCAAAGGTGCACAATGTATTCCATATTTCTATGCTAAAGAAGTATGTTCACGATCCTCTCCACGTCATCAACCACATTGACTTGATGATACAGAAGGACCTTACCTATAAGCAGAAGCCGATGAAGATCTTCGACCGAGAAGTCCGAGCTTTGAGAAGCAAGACTATCCCTATTGTAAAAATCTAATGGGATCGATGCTTAGAACAAGAAGTTACATGGCAAACCGAGAAGTCTATGAGAAGGAGATTTCGAGAACTCTGCTAGTCTGTAAGTACTTCTCACCATCTTTGTCTCCATATACGCAATTAAATTTTGGGACCAAATTCTATTAAGTGGGGGAGGGTGTAGCACCCCAGATAAAAATGATAAGGAAATAGACTTTTTCCAAATTAAACAAAACCTTAGATAACTCTATAAGAAGGCCAAATGAAAAGGTAGAATGCCATATGAGGGCCACTACATAAATGTACAACAACGAAAGTCATCATCACGTAATGGGGTCTCCTATTCCAATCACAAGATGAAAGGACGCCCCTATACCAGGACTCCATTCACCTTCCTATTCCAAAAGACTATTCACTTAAAATAGGGCCTTTATACATGGGCGTCAATTTCTCAAGCCACAGGGCCACAACCCACGGTATGAAAACCCACAGTATACATATATCTCTCTTCACCAACCAATCACATACATATACATATACAATAACACCTTTTAATACCTAGCAAGGCATGGAATAGGAAACACACCTATAAAATAATACATCTTAATAACCAACATGGCACTGAACCGGGAACACACGTAGCATGGTTCGGAATAGGACTAGTGGGCAGAAGAAAATAGAGCCCCTGACCTGGGCGCTATTCCCAATCGGGCGCCCCTACCCCAGGCCCCATTCACACTGACTTTTCAAAAAGGAAAAATAATAATAATAAAATGGCCTCAAGATATAGCGCCTATAGGCATGGGTGCTATTCACTTAAACAGAGACTGCACGGAGGGTGCCATTTTCCTGCTAGTATCATGCCAAACCGACTGACATTATGTCATCCCTTCCAGAAGTAAACCTGAATAGCTCCTTTGTGCTGGCAACGTACCCTTTTACCCGACAATCGATTGAAGCATTAATTGCTTCTTTTTCACTGGCAATGGACCCTTATGTTTTTCTTTCACTATAATTATATCCAACCTTCTAATGTTAGAAGATGATTGCCACATCTAGTTTGTCTCCACCTGCAAAACAAGGTCTTTACAGGAACATACGTGACGGGGGAAAACTTCTTCTTACGTTCTTCTTCCCACTACTGGAACCTTGCAGGAAGGGCTTGGTCTTTTATTATCTCACCATCTCTTCTAGGTATTCACATAAAAAAGGTAGGTGTTCTCAAGATCTGGCTTAACTAGTAGTTAATATAGGTTAACATGCATGTTAGTTAAACCTTTCATAGCCATAATCTGGTCACCTGAGTCGGGGGTATATCGAAAGACTTTGTTGAACCCCCTCCTCATGTATTATGTCTTATGGATTTTGATGATGACCAAATGAATTTATATGAACTGAAAATGAGCTTTTCTAACATTTTGAAAGTGATCACATCACATAAAGATTTGGCGTTTAGAAGGCTCAAGAACATCATCTCAAGAGTAAGTGTTTTGATTTGAATTTGGATGAAGAATCTAATTCAGAAGTTGTTTTGACAGGACAATCTATATGGCCAAAGATTACCAACGTTCTAGGACGATTGGTGAGATCGACTTCAACATATTGACTTTTGAATGTGTGGTTTGAAGTTCTTTATTTTGATCTCAAGGATTTAATTGGTTTAGAACTTATCTAAGTTTAAATGGCTTGAGTTTCATTCCCTCTCATGCTTTAAAAACCATCTTGAAACCCCTATACTTGTTCTTGGACTTAGTGAGTCTTTCAATCAATATTTTGGATGTTATGGAACAAGGGTCGACCCCTTGGGTCGACCCCTAGGTCCCTAGATTCTGTTAACGAGGGTCTTTCATCTCCAGCTGAAAGGGTCGACCCATTGGGTCGACCCCCAGCTGCAAGGGTCGACCCCAAGGGTCGACCCTTGGTGATTAATTTTTTGAACCCGGCGGGCTCCTTCACCAGACCTGCAAGGGTCGACCCCAAGGGTCGACCCCTGAAAACCCCAGTTGCCAGAATTGTTAAAACAGCACGGGTTCTTGGAAGGGTCGACCCATGCTGTCTGGCCCATCTGGCCCCTCACGAGGGTCGACCCCAAGGGTCGACCCTTTCTGGTCTGGGCGGCGTCGTGAATGTGGACTCTTGGCATTTCGACCAAATGGTCCAACCACACTTGTGTGGCTGTCCTTAATCCACTCAATAACAAGTGGATCTTGTCCCATCACTGTCCCTTGACCACCCTTGGCCTATATAACATCTTGTAGAGGATGAAAACCCTAAGAGAAATTCGTATGTCCTGATTTTGGGTTTCTTCCTAACATTTGTGTGTGCGGGTCGCAATAGCCACCGCCAGCCCTTGTTCCACCTTGGTGTGTGCGTGAATGTGAAGGGAAGAAGGAGGAATCAAAGTTCCAATGAAGCTTCTGCTGCTGGCTACGAGCGAAATTGAGATTCAGCCACATCCGAGCCAAGATCATCAAGAACGGTCATCGTGCTGCACAAGTGTTTGATAAAATTCGCAGAAGAGAAAGGGGGAGCTCCAACAAGGATAAATCAATCATTCTTCACTCTTTCCATTCTGAATCATTTAGCTTAAACTTGAGCATACGTTTGTAATCATTATTTCAGATATTTGTGTGTGGTGTTTGTGTTTGGTACACGAACGTGTGTGTGTGTGTGTGTGTGTGTGTGTGTGTGTGTGTGTGTGTGTGTGTGTGTGTGTGTGTGTGTGTGTGTGTGTGTGTGTGTGTGTGTGTGTGCTTGCTGTTCTACACATCGTGTGTGTGTGATTCACTACATAGTGAAGCCTTAATCCTCCGTGTGAGGGGTAGACGTAGGGGACACGGCAGTGTACCCGAACCACCTAAAAATTCCGTGTGTCTATTGTGATTTGCTATTCTGTTTGCTTGTCGAGTGGGCTTCGCGGTGAGGTGAGCATTCACCATTTTCTCTATCAATCACACCCACTTCACACGCATTCACGAGTGTGATCCTGTTCGTGTAAGGCTAGAGCTTGTGTGCTTAATTAGTATAGAATTCACGTAGGTAGTTTCTTTTAATTGGCCATCAAGTCACACCTCCCCTCTTGATTGCCACCCTCCGGGACTCAACAATTGGTATCAGCGCCTTGGTCTCTATTTAATCTCGACCACACGGTCGTCAGAGCTAGATCCCATTAAATGGCAAACAAGGGGATGATGCCCGAAGGGCATTCTATTCAAAGACCTCCGTTCTTTGATGGATCAAACTACCCCTACTGGAAAAACATAATGTATATTTTCCTACGTGCCCAGGACTACGATGTTTGGCGTGTCATAAGTAGGGGTCCATATGTATTATCTGAAAATGAGAATGAGTGGGATGAAGAAGATATTAGGAAGTGTTCAGTGAATTTTAAAGCTATGAATATAATTCAATGTGATGTTCATCCTAATGAATACTCACGTATATCTACGTGTTCCTCTGCACAGGAGATGTGGAACAAGCTACGGCTTATCTATGAAGGAACTAAAGGAAACCAAAGCCAATCTTTTAGTCCGGGACTACGAGCTGTTCGCAATGAAGCAAGATGAGTCCATTTCTGACATGTTTGCTAGATTGACAGAAATTACAAATGGACTAAAGGGACTTGGCAAGGAGTATTCCAATAAGGAGCTTGTCAGAAAAGTTCTAAGATCCCTCTGTCCACAGTGGCATACAAAAGCCACTGTAATTGAAGACTCCAAGGATCTCAACACTCTAACTCTGGATGAGTTGATCGGCTCGCTGATGACATATGAAATAAACATCAAAAGGAGCGAGGAGGATCACAAGAAAAATAAAATTGTCACACCATTGGCCCTAAGGGTGAATCCACAAGATTCAGAGGGCAGTGACAATGATCCCATTGGCAACACTGAAGATGAGGAACTGGTTGCCATGATCACACAAAGAGCAAGAAGGTTCGTCAAAAGAACCAGAAACTTTGGTGGTCAGTTCAGGAAGGGACCAAGAAGGTAAGGACCAAACAGAGCAGAAAGTAGCAAGAAAGAAGAAGTGATTTGCTATGAATGCAAGAAACCTGGCCATATGCGGGGTGAGTCCCCCGATCTCATCAAGAAGGTGAAGAAAGGCAAGTTCAGGAAGCCCAAGGCCATGATGGCCACATGGAGCGATGAAGATCAGGAGGAATCCAGAAATGAAGATGGACTAGATGAGCTAGTCCAGAATCTATGTCTCATGGCCAATGATGACGAAGGAAATGAGGTAGATTCTGAAACTGAAACTCTTACTTGTGAATAATGGCAAATTGCGTACAAATCTTTATATAAAAATGTAAAAGATTCAAATCTGAAAACAGAAATTTGAAAAAGAAAATTGATCATTTTGTGCATACTAAAAAATCATGTGAAGAGTGCCATACTTTAAAATCAAAAAATGAAAACATGAAGCATGAAAATGAAATTCTTGCATCCAAAATTGAACTGTTTGAAGAAGAGATTTCATGCATGAGAGAAGAACAATCCATATTTCTGAAAATGCATGAAGAATTGAAAAATGATATGAAATAAGAAAAGCTTGAAAGCATTACTTGCAATGAAGCCAAAGTAAAGGCTGAAAATCAAAGCCAATCTCAAATGGCTCAAATAAAAGAGCTAAAGGATGCTCTTGCCATCCTTGAAAAATCAAAAGTTCAAACAACCCATTGGGCCCCCATACGTTCAGCATCCTCCAAACCAAAGAAACACATGTATAATTCCTTTTCAAATGTTGGTAGAAGGAGAAAAAGAGATAGAGCCATCACTTGTTTCTATTGTGGAAAAATGGGTCATGACATGTATGATTGTAGAATTCTGAAATATGATGAAGAAAATTCTGCTAGATTCAGAAATAGATCATATATGTATCATGCCTCTAACCATCATGGACCCAAGCTTGCTTGGGTACCAAAATCTCCATAGGCACTTTGGTTGAATTGCAGGTCTACTCGAGAGCTCAAAGGAACAAATGGTATTTGGACAGTGGTTGCTCTCGGCATATGACGGGGAACAAGGAATGGTTTGTGGACCTATATGAAAAGGATGGTGGGACGGTAGCATTCGGTGGTAAGGACAAAGATAAAATCATCGGAGAAGATAAGATAGGTAAGAATCAAAATCATACCATTGAAAATGTATTGCTTGTGAAAGGTTTGCATCATAATCTCTTAAGCATAAGCCAACTTTGTGATAAAAGATGTAATGTGATTTTTGATTCTAACCACTGCACTGTTTTGAATAGAAATACTCATGAGATAAAGTTCATTGGTTTCAGGTATAACAATGTTTATATGATAGACTTGAATGATGCCTCTCATGAAAATTTATGTTTAGTTGCAAGGAACAATGATGATGCTTGGCTCTGGCATCGCCGGCTTGGGCATGCTAGTTTCAATGTTTTGCTGAAATTATCTAGAAATGATTTGGTAATTGGACTGTCCAAGTTGAAGACCATCGATGATGGAGTGTGTGGGGCGTGTAGCATGGGAAAACAAACAAGGACATCATTCAAGAGCAAGAATGATGTGACCACATCGAGACCCCTTGAAATCATCCACATTGATCTCTTTGGACCAAGCAGAACACACAGCTTGGGTGGTAAATTATATGGTTTTGTAATTGTGGATGATTACTCAAGATTCTGTTGGGTTTACTTTCTTTCTCATAAAAATGATGCCCTGATGGAATTTGAAGCATTTTGCAGGGTAGTTCAAAATGAAAAGGGATTTTGCATCAAAACCGTGCGGAGTGATCACAGCATGGAATTTGATAACCATAAGTTCAGCAATTTTTGCAGGGCTCAAGGCTACACTCATGACTTCTCCGCACCAAGAACCCCCGAACAAAATGACGTTGTTGAAAGGAAGAATAGAACACTGATCGAAATGGTGAGAACCACGCTAAATGAGAATAATCTGCCGAGGTACTTTTGGGCTGAAGTAGTGAACACAGCCGGCTACATAATCAACCATGCCATGGTAAGACCGTTGTTGAAGAAAACCCCCTATGAGCTGTACCGAGGTAAGAAGCCAAACATTTCATATCTTAGACCATTTGGCTCAACCTGTTACATTCATAACAATGGTAAGATAGACCTGGAAAAATTTGATCCCAAAAGTGACAAAGGTATACTTCTTGGGTACTCACTTAGCTCAAGAGCATATCGAGTGTACAACTTGAGAACTCTTGTAGTTGAGGAAAGCCCCCATGTCATTATTGATGAATCATCTCAAAATAGAACTAATGAAAAATCTATCTTGCAGGACGATGAGTTGGATGTTGGAGATATCGGGAAGAAAGAAAGAAAAACTGAGAAACAAGAAGAAGAAGAACCACAAGAAGATGATGCTAATCAGGAAATTCAAGTTGAACAGCAGCTACCAATGCAATGGACCTTTCCAAAGGACCATCCGCCGGATAATGTGATGGGCAATGTAGAAGAAGGAATACGGACATGAGCCTCTTTCAGGGAAGTTGAAAATCAGGATTACATAGCCTTGCTTTCTCAATTTGAACCTCACTCCATAGAAGAAGCCTTGAATGATGAGTCATGGATCATGGCCATGCAAGAGGAACTACACCAGTTCCAAAGGAACAAAGTGTGGTTCCTTGTTCCATGCCCTAAGAATCACTCCGTGATAGGAACGAAATGGGTTTTCCGAAATAAAACAAACGATCAAGGAGTGGTAACTAGGAACCAGGCCAGGCTAGTAGCCAAAGGCTATAGCCAAGAGATAGGAATTGACTTTGATGAGTCTTTTACTCCAGTAGCAAGACTTGAGGCAGTGAGGGTTCTCTTAGCATTTGCATGTTGTCACAATATCAAATTATTTTAAATAGATGTTAAGAGTGCATTTTTGAATGGCTATATCCAGGAGGACGTGTATGTGGAGCAACCACCAGGGTTTGAAGACACAGAGCATACAGACCATGTGTACAAGCTGGACAAGGCACTTTACGGTCTGAAACAAGCACCCCGTGCATGGTATGAACGGTTAAGTGATTTTCTCATTCAAAATGAATTCAAACGAGGAAATGTTGATCAAACCCTCTTTACAAAATTGAATGGTAAGGAAATCTTAATTGTTCAAGTTTATGTTGATGATATTATTTTTGGCTCCACTAATGATACTCTCAGCAAAGACTTTGCAAAATTAATGCAAAGTGAGTTTGAAATGAGTCTTATGGGAGAGCTAACATTTTTCTTAGGATTGCAGGTAAATCAAACAGTAGATGGGCTGTTCATACATCAAAATAAGTATGCAATGGAGTTGCTGAAAATTTTCAATTTGACATCAATAAAACCACAACCAACTCCTATGTCCACCTTAATAAAAATTGATCAAGATGAGACAGGTAAATCAGTGGACCAAAAACTCTTTAGAAGCATGATAGGTTCACTATAGTATTTAACTAACAGCAGGCCCGACATTCAGTTTGTTGTTTGCCTATGTGCAAGATTTCAGTCAAATCCAAAGGAATCACATATGTCGGCTATAAAATGGATTTTTAGATATGTTGCTGGTTCAGTTAACTTAGGATTGTAGTTTCCACGTAATTCGTGTTTTGAACTAGTTGCTTATTCTGACGCCGATTACGCGGGCTGTAAGATGGATCGGAAAAGCACCAGCGGGTATTGCCAGTTTCTTGGGGGATGCGTGGTCTCATGGGCCTCCAAGAAACAAAATTCAGTGGCATTATCAACAGCCGAAGCCGAGTATGTGGCTGTCGGTAGTTGTGTTGCCCAGGTGTTATGGATCCAACAGCAAATGATTGATTATGGCATATCCTTTAAAAATGTCTCAATTCTTTGTGACAACACATCAGCCATAAACCTGTCCAAAAACCCAGTTCATCACTCTCGCACAAAGCATATTGAAATTAGACATCATTTCATTAAAGATCATGTAAGCAAGGGTGATATTGATATCAGGTTTATTGAGACAGATCCTCAGATTGCCGACATTTTCACCAAACCTCTAAGTGAAGACAAGTTCACATCATTTAGAAGAGAACTAGGGGTTTGTAGGATAGACAAGTCTGAATAATAGCCATGTGCATCAATGTGTAAATAGGTCACTGCACTACATGTAATTGTATCAAGTTCCATGCATATAGTATTTCCCCTTGTCCTGCATGTGCATTATTATTTCTTGAAAAACAAACAAAAATTGTATGAAAAATCTTGATTGCATGTCTTGCATGTCTTTTATTTATACAATACAACCATGTCTTTGTAATTTCTATGGCCGATATTTCCTTGAGTTCTTTTAATGCCAGCAAGAGAGCATAATCCCTCGAAATCTGAAATTTGGAGACGTTAGACTATAAACGTCTACTATGATCCTAGATCTTCTTGAAACAAGTTCCCCAATGCATTCACCCATAAAACAACTCAAATTTCTTGATTCCGACATGATATTATCATTGGGGATTCGAGCCACATCATTTTTTTTATTCCCTTTCCATTATATATTTTTTGGTGAAAAATAGTGGAAGGGTCGACCCACGCAGAATGGATGACCCCAAGGGTCGACCTTCGCGAAACAGATCCTGTCTGGGGCAGGGGGGAAAGGGGTCGACCCATTGGGTCGACCCGTTACGGTCGGGCGGCGTCCGCCGCATCCAAACCGCCCTAAATGGGGTGGAAACCCTATGTTTCCCCCTTCCCATCTACTAAAACCCCCAAAGCCCCCTTCTAGCCCTAGCCACCACTCCTTTCATGCCCTCAAATCCCCTCTTGGCACCCACATGCTCAAGCCCTAGCCGTGGCCCTCTCGGTGGCGTCCCGCACACAAATCCTTCCGAGCGCTTCCAACGCGTCTTCCTTGAGCTTCACTCCCACTGAGGTATGTTCTTGATATGTGGAGGATCATAAATCTTTGTGGATATCATTCCTCTCTCGTTGAACCATATAGATCTACACCCTCATCAACCGGTTCCTTCGGTCTATGTTTAGATGGCCCCAAAGAGGCATTCTTCTCGCAGCAGAGGGGAGTCTACTGCGGCCATGGCACGTCATGGTAGGGCAGCCGCATATGGCAGCGAATCTGCACCTTCGAGCAAGGTCTTGGACAGAAAGGTACTCCGACCTCGAGCGGTATCATTTGTCAATCTTAACCGCCATCTTCCGAGTTTAGTGCATGTTCTTTGCAGTCAGCCAAATTTGAATTTCTTCATGTCTGAACATCGACGCATTTATCCGAATTTGGTGCATCAATTTTATAGCAACTTCACCATGTCCGGGGAACATCCGATTACTGTGGTTAATGGCCAACGGGTTATACTCTCCACAGAATTTTTAGGAGTGGCATTTAATCTCCTTCATGAAGGCTTTACATTTGGAGATATTGTGGTTCCTGAAGAAACTATTTATCAAATGATGACATCTGAAGAAAAAGGTGCACATGCACTTCCTGGGTTAAACGCCAATCATTTTCCTCCCCTGCAGCATATATTACACAGGATGATCACTACTATCCTGCTCCCACAAGGAGGAGGCCATGACAAAGTGACAGAGATCCATATGTTCTTATTTTACTGTCTCTTGGGTGGTATTCCAGTTAATTTTCTAGCTATGTTTTTAGCTCATATGTGTAACATCATGAAACACAAGAATAGAACTCTTCCATATGCCGCCGCACTTTCTGCTATATTTGCACACCTGGACATCAACCTCTCAAAAGAATCTTCTCAGGACATTAGAGAGGCTGATATATTTACTGTTCATTCTATTTGTCATAATATGGGCTATGAACTGCGAGATGGTAACTTGGTCCGGACATTGAAAAGTGCTACACATGAAATCAGTTCTGAGGAGGAGGATGACGATGATGCACAGGCCGGTGTGCAACAGCCACATATTCCTGTTGAGGAAATGTCTTCCGAGGAGGTTCAGCTAATCATGGATCGGTTGGATAATATTGATGATCGGTTAGACGAGTATGGGGAGACCATGGCAGCTATGCAACTCGAACTATCAGATCTGAAGCTATCTCATCAAGAGCACTCTCAGTATGTTACTGATACTTTGGCTACTCAATCCCACTTGCTTGAAGAGGTCTTGGAGTATATTAGGCGTCCGCCAAGCTCACCGACTCCGGATGACGATTAGACGGCTATGCTCTTGCAGAATGGCACACTTCCTATCCCTTGTCACCCCCTCCTTTTTGATGATGCCAAAGGGGGAGAAATTTTGTACTATTTGTGTGCTCAGGCAATCGGCTATCGGCTACTTATATTCTATATGTATGTTGTGTGCTTGCATGCCTGTGTGATTTCATCATATTTCTGATATTTCTGTTCATTAGCAATGTTGCATTTTAGTCTTGTTACATTTCAGTTTGCATTTCCGTTGTGTTCAGTTGAGTCTCATACATTGCATCTTGCTATTTGCATTTCAGACTTTGCTCCTCTTACAACTAGTTGTCGGCAAGACCTTGTGGAAATATGCAATGTTAATCAATCTTACATATTGTGTTGTTTTATATTGTGTTGTCTTTTATATCGGTCCAATATGGTGAGATGGAATGATTCATGCTAATGTGGTTTCACCAGTTCATGGAATGAAGTTTTTATATAGAATTTTGTCATCATCAAAAAGGGGGAGATTGTTGAACCCCCTCCTCATGTATTATGTCTTATGAATTTTGATGATGACCAAATGAATTTATATGAACTGAAAATGAGCTTTTCTAACGTTTTGGAAGTGATCACATCACATAAGGATTTGGTGTTTAGAAGGCTCAAGAACATCATCTCAAGAGTAAGTGTTTTGATTTGAATTTGGACGAAGAATCTAATTCAGAAGTTGTTTTGACAGGACAATCTATATGGCCAAAGATTACCAACGTTCTAGGACGATTGGTGAGATCGACTTCAACATATTGACTTTTGAACGTGTGGTTTGAAGTTCTTTATTTTGATCTCAAGGATTAAATTGGTTTAAAACTTATCTAAGTTTAAATGGTTTGAGTTTCATTCCCTCTCATGCTTTAAAAACCATCTTGAAACCCCTAGACTTGTTCTTGGACTTAGTGAGTCTTTCAATCAATATTTTGGATGTTCTGGAACAAGGGTCGACCCCTTGGGTCGACCCCTAGGTCCCCTGATTCTGTTAACGAGGGTCTTTCATCTCCAGCTGAAAGGGTCGACCCATTGGGCCGACCCCCAGCTGCAAGGGTCGACCCCAAGGGTCGACCCCTGGTGAGTAATTTTTTGAACCCGGCGGGCTCCTTCACCAGACCTGCAAGGGTCGCCCCCAAGGGTCGACCCATTCACTCGAGGGTCGACCCCAAGGGTCGGCCCCTGAAAACCCCAGTTGCCAGAATTGTTAAAACAGCACGTGTTCTTGGAAGGGTCGACCCCAAGGGTCGACCCATGCTGTCTGGCCCATCTGGCCCCTCACGAGGGTCGACCCCAAGGGTCGACCCTTTCTGGTCTGGGCGGCGCCGTGAATGTGGACTCTTGGCATTTCGACCAAATGGTCCAACCACACTTGTGTGGCTATTCTTAATCCACTCCATAACAAGTGGATCTTGTCCCATGGCTGTCCCTTGACCACCCTTGGCCTATATAACATCTTGTAGAGGATGAAAACCCTAAGAGAAATTCGTATGTCCTGATTTTGGGTTTCTTCCTAACATTTGTGTGTGCAGGTCGCAGCAGCCACCTCCAGCCCTTGTTCCACCTTGGTGTGTGCGTGAATGTGAAGGGAAGAAGGAGGAATCAAAGTTCCAATCAAGCCTCTGCTGCTGGCTGCGAGCGAAATCGAGATTCAGCCACATCCGAGCCAAGATCATCAAGAACGGTCATCGTGCTGCACAAGTGTTTGATAAAATTCACAGAAGAGAAAGGGGGAGCTCCAACTAGGATAAATCAATCATTCTTCACTCTTTCCATTCTGAATCATTTAGCTTAAACTTGAGCATACGTTCAATCATTATTTCATATATTTGTGTGTGGTGTTCGTGTTTGGTAACATGAACGTGCGTGTGTGTGTGTGTGTGTGTGTGTGTGTGTGTGTGTGTGTGTGTGTGTGTGTGTGTGTGTGTGTGTGTGTGTGTGTGTGTGCTTGCTGTTCTACACAGCGTGTGTGTGTGATTCACTACATAGTGAAGCCTTAATCCTCCGTGTGAGGGGTGGACGTAGGGGACACGGTAGTGTACCCGAACCACCTAAAAATTCCGTGTGTCTATTGTGGTTTGCTATTCCGTTTGCTTGTCGAGTGGGCTTCGCGGTGAGGTGAGCATTCACCATTTTCTCTATCAATCACACCCACTTCACACGCATTCACGAGTGTGATCCTGTTCGTGTAAGGCTAGAGCTTGTGTGCTTAATTAGTATAGAATTCACGTAGGTAGTTTCTTTTAATTGTCCATCAATTCACCCCTCCCCTCTTGATTGCCACCCTCCGGGACTCAACAGACTTAGTGAGAAGGTTAGGCTACGTCTATCTGAAAAACTAACTCTTGCGTGAGTAGATCTATGATCTTACCTCCGTCAAGTACCCCATGTACATATTGATTGTATAGTTGGCCATTACTCGTAATCTGTCACAGAGGGGGGGTGAATGTATCCCTCTTCAAATATCACCCAATTAATACTCTAATGCCCTAATATGCGGAATAAGAACACTTGATGAAATATACTGAAAATACTAAGACGGATCTCGGCAAGACAACACAATTGAATTAGCCCTCACACGATCCTAAGCAAGCATATAATGCGCAACAATGAAAAGAACACAAGTACAAAAGCAAACCACAAGTGAACACTAGGATTTTTTAGGTGGTTCGGTCCACAGACCTACGTCCACCCCTCACTCCAAACCGGAGTGAGGCTTCCACTAGCAGGGCTAGAATAGCAGACTCAGTCTGCAACAAATACTGCCAAACAGCTTGACCAGGGGAACAACCTCCCCTCTTCCTCCCAACCGGAGGGAACCACTAGTGACACCTAGTCACTAGCAAACCAGAGACGCAAGTCTCTCTTCCTCCAGACCAGGAGAGAACACCTAGTCTTGCAACCCACAAGACCAGAACCGGAGATGAATCTCCCTTCCTCCAAACCAGGAGGGAACCCACAAGTGACTCCCAGCCACTTGCAACCTAGAGGTCTCGGACCTCCCTTCCTCCCAACCAGAGGGAAACAACTAGTGACAGCCAGTCATAGGCAACCAGAGATGCAAGTCTCTCTTCCTCCAAACCGGAGGGCACCCGACCTCACACTAGAGAAACGGAAGAACAACTAGTGAACAGTTAAAAGGAGAAAACAAAACCCGCAACAACTGAAAGCTAGAAAAATGAAATGCACAATAGCTCTCGCAGGAGCTGGCTGGCCTAGATTTGATCCACGGTCCAGCAGAAACTGATCTTCAGTTGAAGCTTCTTTTACTCTAGCTCTCTCTTCTTCTCACTCTTCTTTTTCTTCTCTTTCGCATGCTCTCTCGATCTCTCTTCTGCTCTCTGGCTCACTCTTCTTCTTTCTTCTTCTTCTGCTCACTGCCTCTCTGCCTCTCTACAGCTCTTTCCTTCTATCTCAATCACTCTCTTGCTCTCTTGATCACTTCTGCACGTTCACTCTCTCCTTTTTCGATCTTGATCCCACTCTTTCTTCTGTCTTTCATCCACTACTTGATCAGTCTTCTCCAGATGGAGGAGGCTTCGTATTTATAGCAGCAGCAATTAGGGCGCTGTCCTCGGATCACGTGCCCTCCATAGGCTTCACGAACAGTACCTGTCACACAGTCATAAGAAGATATCAGATGGATGTACAGACTTGGTTCAGGCTGTTAACAAAGTGTGTACAGGCATGATGCAGCTTGAGTGTATAGACTTGAAGGGTGATAACGAGTGTATAGAGTTGAAGCCTTGGAAACTAGTGTATAGACTTCATCTTGAAGGAGATGCAGACGTGCACTGAAGTGTGTAGACTTGATGCCCTTCAAGCGACCTCAGTGTACAGACTTGCGTGGGTAAGATGCATGAACAAGCCATAGCCAATGTATAGACTTAACCGATGCATGAATAGTGCGCCGATGTATATACTTGGAGAATTGATGCATGAACAGTGCGTCGATGTATAGACTCTGATATAAAGACTTGAGTTACACAAGCAGTGTATAGACTTCACGATGCTCACCCATATCCAATGAATAGACTTACCCCTTGAGGATGTACAGACATTGAATGCTTACATGCAGACACGATGTATAGACTTGGTTAAGATTGTCTAGACTCTGCATGCGAGCTATGGCGATGTATAGACTTCCTAACAAGGCGTTGTGCAGACTTGCTTACCACAATGTGCAGACTTAACAATGCACGATGTATAGACTTCAAATTAAAGGAGACGGTAGATGTACATACTTTAAGTTCAACTGAGACGGTGCATGAATATACTTGACACTGTATAGGCTGTACAGACTTGGAAAGCTTGAAGGTGATGTATAGACTTGGTAAGGCTTCAAAGCACAAGACACTTGGCCAATGTACAGACTTGGAAAGCTTGAGCCAATGTGCAGACTTGAAACAAGTGAACACAGCGATGTGTAGACTTGGCCAATGTACAGACTTGAAGCGAAGACCAATGTGTAGACTTCAAAGCAGATGCCAAGGCTATACACACTTGAAGAGACGCAAGGTGAGACAGAGCTGGCTGTACAGACTTTGGATGACGATGCACTGTACGCAAACGCTGTACAGACTTGATAGCGTGAGATGCTGGAAGAGACGATCGGATGTACAGACTTTGAAGATGTGGGTGAGACAATGTATAGACATGGTGCAGCTTCAAAGCACAATGTGCAGACTTTACCAGTGTATAGACTTGGGGTTCTGAACGTAGGTAAAGACTGGGAATGTATAGACTTGTCGAATGGCTTGAAACACAGACACGCTGCCAATGTATGGACTTAGATGCCCAAAGTCAATGTATAGACTTCAACTAAGCAAGCTACAGTGTAATGTATGGACTTGATGAACGATGCAAAAAGCTCTATACAGACATGATGCAAACTGGATGTGCAGACTTTGTAGCATGCAATGTATAGACTCTAGGAGCAAGAGGCAATGCTGACTTATGTATAGACTTGCTAAGTGATGCACATGTGATGATGAACAGACGATGTATAGACTTGTGCATGAAGCAAGGCAATCTGATGTGTAGACTTTAGAAATGCATAGAGACGCTACAGCATGACAACGTCGACGCAGCAGTTCACCCTGATGTGAAGTTAGATCTGGGTCAGTTCAGTGGGTCGACGCAGTGACCCCATGCGTCAACGCATCCAGCCTTATCTTCAAAGCCATCTGAGGCATTTCAAGGCTGCGTCAACCTCGTGGACTCAATGGGTTGACGCCATCTGAACTACTTACGAGATGTATAGACATGATAAATGATAGAATGCAATGATGTATGAACTGAATGTCTGCTAATGCAAGATAGCACATTCATATGCCCAAAGCAGAAATATAATTCAGACATAGATTCATGATATGCAAAGCCACAGATTCATGATATGCAAAGCTGTAGAACTGACATGATATATGCCCATAGCAAGACAGTCAATCAGATGTTCATGATATGCTATCATCAAAATCATAGAGTTGAAAAACATGTCACAGAAGATCAGATAACTCATAGTGTTTGCTATCATAAAAATCACAGGGACACAACAACTTTGTCTTGGCTTCCTGTGCCTTGACGTTGTCATTGCCGTGCCGTGCTGTTATTGGAAGCATTTCTGGTGTTGGCATTGGCATTTGTGAGCATTGGGGAATCTGTCGGCATTCCTTGCTGATTGAGTACCCTCTGCTCTGCATGTGTTTTCTTGGGTGTTGTGCTCTCAAGGCGTGTTCGTGGTCCTTGAGGTGCGTTCCCCGAGATTGTCATTTCTCGTTGTCGTGGGTCTTTTCTTGGTGAGCAGTCTGATGCCTGACCCATCCCTTGTGGTTGTGTGTTCAGCTATTCTTGTGCCTTGATGTGACCCTGCTTGCAGTTGTGTTCCATGGTCATGTGTTCTATACGGGGCCGAAATCCTACAAGTGCTGTTGTTATCATTTTATCGCTATTTCTCTATGATTTTGTGTCTCTGCCGTGGACCGTGACCTTGTCAGTTAGCTTGCTATACTCCCTTTCTCCCGTAGAGTTGGCATGCGACTCGATCAGAAGTAATATCTGAGTGAGGACTGACTTGATCGTGTTTGTGGTCCGGATCTGTTGTCGCTGGTGTCCTGTGTGCCAGGTGTTCCCTGTTGCCTTTGGCACTGGAGCCGACGATGTGGTCGAGCTGTCAGCTGAGAGGACTGTGTCTCCTTGTGTAAGCTGTTGCTTGCCGTGCTATCATTGTGTTCCTCAGTATCGGTTGTCTATTGTTGTGGCATTAGTCGTGTCCCCATTTCTGGTGAGACGTAACCGACGTTGCCTTGTTTCGGAGGTGTCAGACTTGTGTCGACTTGTGTCGTGCTCGATCCAGAGCGTGTGCTCATAATTATGGTCTGATAATGTTCCTCTGAGCTGTGCTTCTCAAGATTTGTGTTGCCGTGTTCTCGGCATTGTTGTTGGCTGATGTGTAGTGTGCATAGCCATGTTGGGTTGTTCTTCCCTTGCTTCTCCATTGTTAGTCCGTAAATTTTGAGGATGAAATTTCTTAAAGGAGGGGAGGATGTAATGTCCCGGATCTTTGATGGATCCGTGGTAGGTCTTGTTGGATCTTTATTGGATCTTTCGAATCTGTTCGGTGAGTTTCGGGTAACTTTTGTGACTTCCGAGTTTAGTTTTACGTTCCGTGTGGATTTTTCTCCCGTACTAGTTACGGAACCCTACGGTTAATTTATTTGTCAGTTCATCGACTCGAGGATGCTACAGTGACGATGTACTCTCCGAGTCGGTCGTTTTGACTATTTTTACGTATTTTTCTGAGATAGGGCAAAAAATTGGATTTTTCAGAAATTAGGAAAATTCCTAATTTCTTTTCTATTTCTTTTCCTTTCCTCTCTTCTCCTTCTCATTTCACGCCGCCGCCCTCTCACTCTCCCGTTTCTCTCCCGTTGCGCCTTCTCGGCTCCGGCTGCAGACGAAGGACCTAGTGGTGAGTGCTGGGGATGCTGTGGAGCTGGCTGGGTGCGCGACGGGGCGAGGATGGAGCGATTTCGGCGCGATCCCGAACGGTGGATTCAAAGCTGACGTTTGAGTTTACGGCGTGGTTTTCGGTGCGGTTTAGTCCCTTCGGGGCACGGTTTCTTCGGTGGAGGTAGGGTGACGGATCACCACTTCTCCCTGCCCATTTTCCCTGTCATTGCACGTCATTCGGCACAGAAACTGTCAAGTTTGGGCTTGTTTAGCCTAAACCGTGATTTTCGGATTTTGTAGGGTTCACCGAAAAACGGCAACCATTTTTAGATCAGTTACTGTCAATGGACTCTCTGGGATATCAGCGTTCCATAGTCACTGATTTTGTTTCGTATGGTGGTCCCGTTTGACCGCTAGGGCTCCGGGAAGTCCGGAAACCCTTTTTGGGTGATTTCGTTAGAATCGCCCATTTCTTGCGATCCGTGCGTCGTTTTGACTCCGGACGGAGTCTATGTGATTGCCAGTAGGTCCATGGTTGTATCCCCTTCGTCTCGGGACGAACGGGGCGTGGAAAGGCCTCCGTTGGGCCGAACCCACGGTTTGCTCGCCGTGACGCTTGAACGGTCAGTTCCGGACCGTTCATGTATAAGGGCGGCCATCCCTGGACTGTTTATCCTTATGTCAGTTGTGGTTGTGTGGTCGCACGATAGACCGCACATCCCCTTGGGCGGTTGGTCTTGGACCATCCATCTTATGTCGGTTTGGGTTGTGTGGTCGTCTACTGACCACATATCCCCTTGTGTGGTCGTCTGCTGACCACATATCCCCTGGGAGTTGTGGGGTTAGGTTCGGACCGTTTATCCCGTTGTGCGGTCCAGTTAGGACCGTTTATCTAGTTGTGTGGTCTCTTTGGGACCATCCATCCTTGTTGGTTGTTGGAGTTGTGTGGTCAGTTCCAAACCGTTCAACCCCTTTGTGTGGTCAGTTTCGGACCGTCCATCCTGTTGAGTGGTCCATTCTGAACCGCTCATCCCCGATGTTTTATCGGTTGGCCGTGATGGCTTTTCTCGGTGTCGTGTTAGAGTCATTGCTCCGGTCTGGTCAACCCGGTGTGATCCAATGGTCGACATGCGACCTTGCTTGTGTCTCGATGGAATTGTCTAGCTCGAGACGTGGTTCTGGACACCGAGAGGTATGATTTGACCACGGTTTGTATGTCCAGGTGCCTTGAGGATGTCAGAGTTTCCCCCAAGTCTCCATCTATCCTGTCTGTTTCGCGTCGGTCGTCTACGTGAGTTAGGGCGGTGTTTCTAGTGGTCCTACGTTGGACTGCTAGTGTTGGTTTGTCTGTCTGGTTGTGCCCTGGATCGGTCAGTTCGGGTGAATTGTGTGCGGTCTATTCCTTGACTGCTATAGTTTCTCCGAGCGACTTAATCTAGGACCGCCAGTGTCTTTGCCTCTGGTTGCGTGGCGATTCCTCCTTGGCTGCTTGGTTGACCTAGCGGCCAAGTGATGGATAGCCTATGCCCAGAGAGTGGTTTACCGGTGGTTTGGTTTCCAGTATCTTGGCTTGACCTTGTGGTTCACCCATTGTCACGTGGACATCACCCGATGTCCTATGAGGGCAGTAACCATGTTCTGAGGTGGCCAAGAGGGTTTGTGCTTGCGTGTCATTGTTGGGTTCCGGTCAACCGGGGGTGACCCAATGGTTGACAGGTGACCTTGCGTGTGTGTCTCGACAGTTCTGTCCAGTCTGAGACTTTGGTTCTAGATGCCTCGAGGTGTCATCTTACCTCGGTCCGTGTGTCTAGGCATGTTGAGGGTCCTCGGTGTTCCCTCAGGTCTCCGTGAGTCGTTTTATGCGGAGCGTCGTTTCCCGTGGCTTAGGATTAGACCGATTGGCGGCTTGTTCCACTGTCAGTGACGATCTTGCCTTTGAGTCGTCCGACTCAAGGATCGTTACATAGTAGGTCTAGTTGCCTAATCCTGAGTCTGTTGGCAGTAGTCGTACTGCCAGTGGTGTCTAGTAGTATGTGCGACAGTGCGTTCTAGCTTGTCTGTACTCTAGCACTTGTGTTTCTGAGTCTGGTGTCTTGTGAACCTCCTCTAGTCGTAGCCTGTCGACGCACACGATCCAGTGTGTTGACCCACCTTAGAGTGGTGGAAAGGGTAGTTCCCGTAATACGGTTTGTAAGCTAGTTCCGTGGGCTCCCGGCCAGCGGTAGCGTCCTACCGAGGGAGAAAACTAGCTAGAGGGCCTGGCTTAGGCAAGAGCCAGTATGTGCACACGTGGTCAGGGGCTGAGGACTTACGTTGACGGGTGTAACCCTGACGAGTTACTTGTTGTTGTAGTTCCTGTTTGGTTTAGTGCATGTCTGCGACTCTGCCGTGGCTTTAGCAGTACCGTAGGCGAGACACTCGTAGCGCAGTGTAAGACGTCAGTGGACACAGCTGGCTGTTCTTCTGATGAGGAGGTGCTTCCGTCACGCGATACGTGACCTTCACGTTTCTTGTGCGCCATGCCCTTTCCGAGTTTGCCCTCTCGTGGCCCTACTCGAGGTCAGTGTTGTGTTGCGTGCACGACGTTCTAGTCGTGTGTGTCGTCGAGTCTGTTTGTCATCTGTCTAGATCTTTTCTAGACTTTTGTCTATCCTTGCAGGTCTTCGTCTTAGGCCTGGCGTCGTGTCGATGGATCGGTAACTCCTGACTTTGTCAGATCAGAGTCGCCCTTCTGTCGCTGCTTGGAGTAGCTTAGGGAGTCGAGTTCCTCTCGGTGGCCGTGTTCCGAGTATTACGGCCTCGCTTTTCCCTTTTCTTTTAGCTTCCCTTGCTCTTAGCCTATTCCCTACTCCTGCTGTTCCCGTTCTTTTTACAGCTTGGTAGTGTAGCTTTTCCTGCTTTGCTACTACTGTTGCTTTCTATTCCGTATACTGTGTGTTTCTCAGTGGGGATCCGTGTGACCCCTACTGAGTCTCTGTTTGGAGACTCACCCCTACTTTTCAGGTGGGTGGCGTCGTCTCTGTTCGTGGTTCCTGGTGTGGCGCGTCTGTAGCTGTCAGCGGTACCTGCGTCGGGTTTTCCCCGACCTCAGTGTACGTTCTTTTCCTGTGGCCTGTACTTATCTTTAATTTCTTGGACTGGACTCTAGTATAATTGTTAAATTGAAATTGTTAATTAAAAAGTAATTTTATTTCTGTTACTTTAGCAAACCGATCTAATGAAATCTAATTGCTTACTGTACTATCTCTGTGGCTTCAATGTACTACACGATAATCCTTTTATCCCTTCGGAGCTTTACCGCTCTTGGGAGGCCTCGCGGGTTCCAAGTGGTATCAGGTGTATCCAATAGTCCTATCCGGTATATCTGGTATCCGAGATCCAGGTCGTCACAATACAGTAGTGATCCGATCATACCTTGAAACAATGTAGGATCTACTGTTTTACCATTTTCATCTTTGTCTAACTTCGAGGTTGTGGCCATTGGAGTTGACAAAGGTTTTACTTCAGCCATCCCATATTTTTTCAACAACTCCATTGTGTACTTGGATTGACTTATGAAAATGCCCTCAGATGTTTGCTTCACCTGCAATCCAAGAAAGAAATTTAGTTCACCCATTAAGCTCATCTCAAATTCTCCTTGCATGATTTCTGTAAATTCTTCACATAAGACATTGTTAGTAGCACCAAAAATAATGTCATATACATATACTTGAACTACTAATATGTCTTTACCTGATTTCCTTATGAAGAGTGTTTGGTCAACCTTACCGCTTTTGAAACTATTTTTCAAAAGGAATGAAGTGAGCCTTTCATACCATACCATTGGTGCTTGCTTTAACCTGTACAAGGCCTTCTGTAACTTGTACACATACTTTGGATGCTTTGAATCTTCAAAACCTGGAGGTTGATCTACAAAAACATCATCCTTGATGTAACCGTTAAGAAATGCAGATTTAATATTGTTGGGTCCCACAGTGTAGCGACACGGATCTAGAGGGGGGTGAATAGATCCCTCTCAAAAAAATAAGACCAATTAAAATAACTTGAAAGCTTCTCAATCAAACCTCACCTAACATGCAAGTGACAAGATCACACACGGAGAGATGGCAATTTGAACTAGCATTATACGTTAACAAATTTAGCATCAATGAGCAAGATAATCAATAATCCATCATGTGAATGGTGGTAGAAGATAAGGAACAAACACTCAACCAATCACACATGCACAAGGATTTTTTAGGTGGTTCGGGACCACAACGGGTACCCTACGTCCACCCCTCACCACCTCGGTGAAGCTTTACTAAAACGCTACACGAGGTAACACACGGGGATGAACCCCAATACACCACACACACACACGTGCTCGACGCTCAACACGCTGCAGAGCAGCACAGACACGAGGGCGAACCCTCAACACGGTGCTCAGCACCACACACACACACACCAAGACAGGGACGCACCCCAACATTCAATCCACACTCGAAGACACCGCTCCAAACACATACATAGTTTTCTTCAGTTTAAGAGAAGGACACAGATGTACATTTGCAAGCTCAATAAGCACAAATCTTCAAAGCAATCTCACTAAACATCAACTAAGCACTAGACTGCAGCAAGTAAGAACAAGGACGGGTTGAGAGAACTCCTGGCTGGAGGATGATGGCCTTGGCTTCTTTAATGACTGAGGCGGACTGGATTTTGGAAAGAGGATGAAAGTTGATGCTTCAACAGGTTCATTTCTGAAGGATGGAAGAGGATGAACATCAGACCCTTTCTTCTTCACCTTGAATCACTTTCTGCGCATTGGGTAACTTGGAGATGGTACAGCCATCTTCTTCAACAAGATGGCTTCTGGAAGGTGGAAGAGGTTAGTCTTCAACCTTGAATCGAGTTCAGCACGACCTGGGAAGAAGCTTCAACACCGCTCCGGCGTCTCTCCCTGCAAAACCCCAAAAACGTATATATCCTTCAATGATTTCTCTTCTTTTCAAGAAACCCTATCTCATTCAATTTATACCACCAGGGATGGAGGGGACACGTGGAGGACATTATCCCCCAAGGACCAATCACAATAGGGCACAAAAATATGGGATCGAGAAAGGGCTCCGGCCGCCGCGCGAACCGGCATTTTTCCCGGTCGCCGGAAAGTGTCGACCCCATGGGTCGACACTCGCAATCAGGCAAGACAGAACAAAGGCCGAAATAGCACCCAGCGAAGAAAGTGTCGACCCATGGGGTCGACACTTTCTGCCTGAGACAAAGAAACAAGCCACGGCAGAAAGACCCAGAATAAGTGTCGACCTTGTGGGTCGACACTTATGTCCAGGGTTCTGAAACATGAACCCAGACAGAACCTCACGATAAAAAGGTCGACCATGTGGGTCGACTTTTTATCACCAAGTTCGAAGACATAAGAGGGCCAGCTTAAAACACCAGACCCTTGGACAAAGTGTCGACCCATGGGGTCGACACTTTTTCTGACATAAAGCAAACTCAATAGAACTCACAAAGGGGAGATCCTAAAGACATGAGATATTAAAAACATCTACATGTATGGAAGAAAAAAGCAACTCTACCCCAAAAAACACAGATAAGCCAAGTAGTTATAGATAGGGAATTACCGTGGGGTTTGTGCATCCAAACTACACAAGAATCCTCCTTCAACCATTCAATCAAAGCAACTTACTATTTTAATGTTTCAGTTGAATGACATCCACTTGACCTTGACATTTGGTCTCCATTGAAAGTCCCTGTCAAAGTTACACACTTAAGGTCAGTCTTCAGTTCTCATTTGCTTTCATTAAGATTAGTCTCTAACTCTCATCAATCACTCAATATCTAGACTAAGTCTCTTCAAATCACATGATAGCTATCACAATAGCTTGTATCCTATCTGAATCAACTAAGGAAGTGTTAGAAGAATTTCACCCAAATTGTTCGGAGACTTTCCTTTCTCACTAACTCCCGTAAACATATCAAAGCACATGTTAGTTAAGTTCATCAAATCAGTTGACCGTGTCATACACTAGCCATTCAATCAAATAGAATTTGCTCAGTTCATTTCAGATCCATAAACTACATATGCAAGATGTTAACATGGAACACAATCACATGGTATTTAGTTCATCATCAAAAATCCGTTATACGTGGTTATGCACGGGGTTCAACAAATATCCATTTGAAATAGCTTGAAGTTCAAATAGCAAGCATATGATAATAAGATCCGGACTTTCTCTAGTCTAGCAATCGGTGAAAAAGATTCATCAAAATCAATACCCATCCGCTAGCTATACCCTTTGGCTACAAGCCGGGCCTTGTTCCTAACAACCAATCCCATATCATTTAACTTGTTTCTAAAAACCCAACGGGTTCTAATTGTGGGATGATTCTTAGGACGCGACATGAGAGTCCACACTTTGTTCCTTTTGAACTGGTGTAGCTCTTCATGCATAGCTTGAATCCAGGATTCATTTTGAAGAGCTTCATGAATATCCTTAGGCTCTTCTTGTGAGATTAAGGCTATCAAATCCTCTTCCTCTACTTGCCTGAGAGATGATCTGGTTCTTACCCCATCTTAAGGATTACCGATTATGTTTTCAACTGGATGATCCTTTAAGAACGTAGAGGTGTTGGGCAAGTCGGGGTGCTTCACTTGCTGCTCTTGCAGTGTTTCAATTGAAGGGTCTTCATCTTCTTCACTCTTACTGGGTATTCCTTCCTTTGGTTCATCCTTGGCTTTAGATGTTCCAGTATTAGTTTAATTTTTGGGGGCTTCTCCTGCATCCACAATTTGAATAGATTGGTTTGTCAGTTTTAGTTCAAATTCATCAAAAATCACATGAGGACTTTCTTCAACAACCAAAGTCCGTTTATTAAATAATCGATAAGCTCTAGAATTGAGTGTATAGCCTAAGAAAATTCCTTTGTCACTTTTCTCATCAAACTTACCTAGGTTGGACTTACCATTGTTCAGGATAAAACATGGACATCCAAAGGGTTTAAGATGGGAAATATTCGATTTCTTACCCTTGTAGAGCTCATATGGAGTTTTCTTCAAAATGGGCCTTACCATTGCCCTGTTGATGATGTAGCATGATGTACTTACCGCCTCGGCCCAAAAGTATTTGGGTAGGGAGTTCTCACTTAACATAGTCCATGCCATGTATATCAGGGTTCTATTTTTTCTCTCCACCACTCCATTATGTTGAGGCATCCTTGGTGATGAAAAACTATGCGTGTATCCCTGCTCTTTACAAAAATTGCTGAAGTCATGATTTTCAAACTCACCACCATGATCACTTTGGATGGTAGTGATAAGATAACCTCTATCATTTTGGATTTTCCTGCAAAACACTTGAAACTCCATCAATACATCATTTTTATTAGATAAAAATAACACCCATGTAAATCTAGAGTAGTCATCAACAATAACAAATCTAAAAGATTTACCTCCTAGGCTGGATGTCCTAGTAGGTCCAAATAAATCGAGATGTAGCAATTCAAGAGGCCGGGAGGTAGAAACAATGTTCTTATTTTTTAAAGATATGCGTGTTTGCTTGCCTTTTGTGCAAGCCTCACAGATTTTATCACTTTCAAATTTTAATTTTGGCAAACCATTTACTAAGTCATATTTAGACAATTTGGATATTACTCCAAAACTAGCATGACCTAGTCTTCGGTGCCATAGCCATGCATTATCATGATTGTTTGCTACCAAGCACACATCATCACCGGAAACATCATCTAGATCAATAGTATAGACATTGTTGCTTCTCTTGTTGATGAATCTGATTTTATTAGAGATTTTATTTATAACAATGCAGTGGGTTTCATCGAAAACGATTTTAAAACCCTTGCCACACAATTGGCTTATGCTCAGCAGATTATGATTTAAGCCTTTCACTAAAAGGACATTTTCAATCAAGATTTCAAAGTTTTCACCTATGTTGCCGATCCTAATGATTTTACTTTTGTCTTTACCTCCAAAGGCAACTGATCCTCCATCCTTATCTTGCAGTGTAGAAAACACTTTCTTGTCCCCTGTCATATGCCTTGAACAACCGCTATCCAAGTACCATTTGCTTCCCCTTGCTTCAAGACATATCTGCAAGAAACAACATTCTCATGCAATTGATTTTGGTACCTAAACTAGTTTGGGTCCGTAAGAGTTAGTCCAATTCTGTGCATATCTATTCTCGGTCCAAAAATCATGATTTCTTGATGAGCTTTGTTTGAACCATCAATTGGCAACAACATGACCAAATCTACCACAATGATAGCAATTAACAGGTGCAACCTTTCTTGGGAATTGTCATGGTTTGGGTTGGACATGTTTTGGCTTAGAGTTGGAACATGAATCACGGTCATTTCCTTTTCTATGCACATAGGATGTAGTGATCTTATGTCCAAAAGATTTTTTATTTTGGGGAGTATATCCCAATCTTTCCTTCTGGAAATTAACTTTAACTCTCAGCAAGTTATCCAAATTTTGTTTGCCCTTGATAGTCTTTGAGAGAGTAAACTGCAACTCAGTTACCTCTTTATTCAAGCTCACATTTTTTCTTTCAATTTCTGAAATGGATGATATCAGAATTTCTTTTTCATTCTTGAGCTTTTCACATACTTTTTCAATTTAAAACATTTTACATGATAGCTCCTCTTTGACTTTTTCAAGATCTAAAATTGTTTGAAGCATGGTTTCTTTTTCCTCTGTTAACTCATACCATTCTTTTTTTAGTTTATCAAATTTAACAAAAATATCCTCATGTGATGATGTAGTACCCCGGTTAATTATAAGGCCAAGATTAGAAATAAGAATATATATTTGTAATAAAATAAGAAAAAATAGTTATAAACTATTGTTGTAAATTCAGTTTGGTATCTTAGAATATATAACTAAGAATTTAGATAATTTTTTTATGTAAAAAAAATAAAAGAGAGAAAGAAGAAGAATTAAATAGTCAGTTAAAATATAATAAATAAATAATCTATTAAGGGTTCGATTTAAATTAAGAACCAATAGATTGAAAGAGAATCCATCTAAATATGCAATTATCCATTTATGTATGCATAGCATCTACATTATTAATGTAAAACTCAATGTGACATTTAATGTATTATAATATTACTAATTAAAATGTTATTATTTTAATGACTCATTATTCCTTTAAAATATTCTATAACAAAATACATAAATGAAATGAAGAATAATATTGAAATATAAATTCCTACATTTAAATTAGTTAATTAATCATGTTGTTTATGAAACATTATAGTATTCTGATAGTACATTTAATTTATAGATCATATTAGAAATATTGAAAACAATAATAAGAGAATCTCTTTAAAGAGAGAGAACATTGTAAAGTAGTATTTCCACATTTTAATTAGTTTAATGAATGAGGTGTTTAAAGATACATATAATTGATAGAATCTTTTACATAGATTTTTGATATATGTATTAAAAAAAGAAGCTCTAAGATGAAGAGAAGTAATTATCACATCTAAATTTTTAATTAGTTAATTAATAATGTTTTGTCAAAAGACTTTATAATTATTGGTATTTTTAATATAAGAGAGCACTCAAGTATATTTAGGAAAATAAATAAAAATGAAACTAATAAAGTGAGAAAATATCGAGTTAGTATAATTAAAGTAAATAACAGTAAACTCGTAAAGGTAGGAAAGAAAAGTATTTATTTCATGGATAAAACTCTTTAAAGATATTTAAGAAAGTAAATCACTAAAGACTTGTAAAATAATACTACTGGGGAATATATTTGTTAATAATTAATTAGGTCTGTTGCACCACATGACTCTTGCAAGATAAAAATATAATAAGACCTTAAATGAAATTTATTTAATTGATCAAATTATATATTTTTAGGAAAATAATATATATATATATATATATATATATATATATATATATATAAGACCCTAAATGAATTTCCATGCTAATCACTATGATTAAAGTTTGCGAAAAATGTAAATAATATGTATACTTGAATACGATGTATACCCATAATAATATTAATGAGGAATAAAGTGTCTATGTATGATTATTATAATGTTAACAAAATAAATTAGAATTTTATTTCATTTCATTTAAATCTCTTGGTTAAATGGATCATTAGAATAATGATTTTTAGGCTAATTGGATTAGGGCCATTATGACTCTACTTCCTAGAAGAGTCCACCTAAGTTGATTGGAGATTAAATTAGATAATCATAAATTTCATAATTATTATTTTAGGTTCTCTAATCTAAATAGAATGACCGAGGTAAATTAATGTTAATCGAGTTGTCTATTTAATTTGTTAAGAGGTTAAATTAGATAATTAGTGTTTTGGTTACCATATAACTATTTAACCTAAAGCCACACACACGAAGACTCTTAAACTAAAGTGAATAGGCGGCTAACTGGGTGGATGAATGGAGGTTAGATAGATTGGGTTTTTATCTCCTCAATTCCCAGCTTGCTAGGACTCTAGATAGATTAACCTTTATAGCTAATAAACCCCCTTTTTGACTTCCTGCGATATAACCCCAAACCTAAACAACTACCCAACGGGTGTAATGGGTTTAAGGCCTCCTTTGCATCCTTTATAACCCATACCCTTTTAATGCGGCAGCCAAGCTGTGCTTAACCTGACCTAAACACCCTAAACTCAGATCCTTTCCAAATGTGAGAGAGGACGGCCGCCGTGGGAGCCTAGTTCGTGGGCTTTTGAAGAGAAGAAAGGAGATGGTTTTTTATTCTTCTTCAAAGACTTGTTCTTGGTGTCTAGGAAGAGGTGATTCTTGAAGGATTAGCTCGTGGGCAGGTTTCTCTACTCTTAAGGTAGGTTTTCTCACCAAGTCTCGAGAGAAAAAAAAAGTTAACTTGATTATTTTAGAATAAATCTCACGAATTTCATCTTATCCATGTCTGATCTCCCTTAGTTGATTTACACGTAACTTGGTGGATTTTTCATAAACTGGTCAATTATTCTCACAAATCGAGTCAACTATTTTGTTTCCCTGTAACCCTTTCCTTTTTTTACTTGAATATGAAACTCATACTTTCTTAAATCTTGGACACCAGAACTTTTTATCCCTGCAAATCAATTTTTAAACCGCTAACCTGATCGTCCTTAATCCCTGAAAACTTGGTCTGCTACTCTTCGAAAACATTATCGCTTTGTATCCCTGTAAATCGGGTTGTGATTCTTTTAAAGCCTGCAATTTCTGATCCCTGTTTCCCTGTATTTAAACCCCTTTAACCCTGCTAGAACCAGTATTTTAAACTTGGTTTAGTCCATGTTAAAATCTGCGGCTGATTCCTCTTTTTAAAACTTGTTTTTTTATCTCTATTCAATTTACTTTTTAACACCCTCAAACCTGCGTTGAGCCTACGTTTTTAATCCTTTTAGATTTTGCAAATTTGAAGTTAAACCAAAAACCCACCAACCTGCTCTTAATCCCTGCATTCGTGGGTCAATAAAAAATAACAAAAAAAACAAGTTCTTTAAACCCTGCCCAATCAGGTCCTTTTTAAATCTTGAGATTTTGGCTCTAAAAACTCAGTGAAACTGAACCCGTAAAACCCTCTAAATTCTTTTTTTTAAAAAAAAAAAACAAAACCTGGTTGCTTTAATCCTTGCAAATTGGTTCTTCAAAAGGCTCTGATTTTTTTATGTTTAGAACCGAGCAGAAATGGAGCTTTCAAGTCCCTGCAAACCGGCTCTTTGAACTTGTGACTTTGACCTGAGGTCTAGAAATTTTTATTTTTTAGACCTGCCTTAATACCTACTGATTGATGCTTAAAAACCTAGCCAACTTGAATCTTAAATCTTGGAAAATCCGTTTCTTTTAGAACGCACATTTTTCATGTTTGAGAATTGGTATCTTGATGATCCTTGTAAACCTAAAATTTAAACGGTTAAATCCTTTCATTTCTGAAAATAAAATTGAATCTCAATCCCTACGATTATGGACCTTCTTACTAGATCTAAAACTGACTTCAAATCCATACTTAGTTCTATTGATTTTTCTTGAATTCCTTGGTGACCAATCCTTCTTGAACAAACTTGCACTTTTACTTGTCCTATCCTATGTTCCCCATTTTCTTGAAATCCTTCCTTACAATTTTTTTTGCATGTGATTTTTACTTCCTACTTGTTTTACTTGTTAATTATTTGAGCATAACTTCCTTGAATCTACTTGGTCATTTATTATATATGAAATTGTCTAGTGTTTACTTGGGATCTTTGATCCATTACTTCAATGCCAATGCATCATTAAGGGCTCGGTCTGGTCCTGAGAGGAGCGCCCGAAAGTACTAGTACCCATGGGAGTTGTAATGACAAGGTGTGGCATTACACCGAAGTACTTGTTTGCTAGTTTGATCTAGACAATTCACATGATACTTGTTACTTACTATTTGTACATGATTGATTGCCTGACTTGTTACATGACATGCATGACTTGCTACTTGATATTCTTGACCCGAAAGGGTATACATATATCTAGATTTTTGAAATTCAATTGTTATATGGCCAATCTATAGTTATGTTCACTTGTACCCATTCTTCATTTGTTATACGTACCTCTCTTCTTATTGTCCATTGGAACATGCGGGGCAAAGTGCTACTATTATACTTTTTTGACATCTATTGTCCTCATGATTACATCATTATACTTGATTTTATTCTATCTCTTTCCTATCTTAAATGGACTGTTAAAAGACACTAATCACTTAAATTTACTTGTGTTGAGATGTAATTCCTACTGGACTTTATGCTCATGTAGTGTTAATTAATATTTTTCAGGTTGTCTCGAGGATAGCTAGCGGGAAGGGCAAGAGTGTGGAGTGCACCAAGATATCTTAGTGGTCTTCCTATTTCTTAGTTTAGAATTTGAGAGTCAATTGTTATGAGAGATGTCTTCCAATTATGGAGAGTTAGTGGTATGGAATTATCTATTGTTTAATTGGAGAGTTTTGATAAGAAATTAAAATTTTGCAGTCAAGATTTTTATATCAAGTGATGTAATTAGAATTTTTAGTCTTGATTGAGTGAGAGGTTTTCTCCCCTGTCGTGCTCTAATATTCCGCGTTGGGACATGACAGATGAATCATCAATTTTCTTTTTGAGAGTTTTATTTTCAGATTTGATTTTTTGTATTTTGTATATAATTTTTCATATTCCGACTCCCATTGTTCATTTGAAATAAAATCAGGGTCAGAATTTACCTCAGTTGAATCATCTTCGTGTGCCATGAGGCACAAGCTCTCCATTAGCTCTTGGATCTCCTCATCGGATGGTTCGTCCTCTTCGTCGCTCCACGTGGCGACCATGGCTTGAGGCTTCTTGAATTTCCTCTTTAGATTTGGACTTTCTCCTCTCATGTGCCTGGGCTTCTTGCATTCATAACAGATGACATTATTGGGCTTGCTAGGTTCGCCCTTGGCCTGAAAGGGCTTCCTTTGTCCCTTTCTGAAATTGTCTTGGAAATTTCTCTTCTTTCTCAGGAATCTCTTTACTTGGCGAGTTATGATGGCCAAGTCTTCTTCTTCATTGCTTCTCTCGCTAGATTCTTCTTCTTGGACATCATCCTCAGATTGGTGAGCTTTCAATCCAATCTCTTTATTCTTCTTCGTATCTTCCTCGACTGTTCTCTTCATGTTTATCTCATAGGTCATGAGTGATCCTATGAGCTCGTCCAAAGTGAGTGTGGACAGATTTTTTGAATCCTCAATTACTATGGCTTTTGTGTGCCACACCGATGGAAGTGATCTCAACACTTTCCTCACGAGCTCGGAATTGGTGTATTCTTTTCCGAGACTCTTGAGACCATTGGTAATCTCAGTTAATCTTGCGAACATCTCTAAAATTATTTCTTCATGCTTCATTTTGAACAGCTCATAATCTCTTACGAGGAGATTTGCCTTGGTCTCCTTGACCTCGGAGGTTCCCTCATAAATGAGCCATAATTTGTCCCACATTTCCTTTGTTGAACTGCACATGGATACACGAGAGAATTCATTAGGATATATGGCACATTGCATAATATTCATAGCATTAAAATTGACGGTGCATTTCTTAATTTCTTCAGGTGTCCATTTCTCTTCATCGTCAGAGAGTTTGTAAGGACCCTTGTCCACAACTCTCCAGATCTCATACTCCTGGGCTCTCAAGAAAACATGCATTCTATTTTTCCAATAGGAGTAATTTGAGCCATCGAAGTATGGAGGACGATGAATGGAGTGACCCTCAGGCGTCATACCCTTGTTTGCCATTGATCTGGATCTTACTCTAGATCGTTACACTTGAAAGAAATAGAGTCTTAGCTCTGATACCAATTGAAGTTTCGCGATCAATGACACCCAAGTGGGGGGTGAATTGGGTGATTACAGATTTTAAAGACTTTTCCCGATTTAAAACACGTATTAAGAGCAAGCAACAAACAAGTAGAGGCCTGATAGATTACAAAATGAATCTAGCTAAATCAATCCCTACAACATTTCTTTGGTACCAGGCGGAGTCCAGAAATCTGAAGATTCTCTCACGCAAGGTATTTCCCTCCCGACAAGACTAACCTTGTCGATCAGAAACCACCTTTTGATATACCAGAGATCTCCTGTAAAATGGTTGATAAAACTAGATCTAAACAAAAAAATCAGATGATGCAATATGCAAATATACTAGAGCAGAATTAGAGGTGGAAGATAAGGAGCAAACCACACAAGATACCACGATTTGTAGGTGGTTCGGATGTAACAACTGCAACCTACGTCCACCCCTCACCGACTGTGAGGATTCACACACTATCTTGTAGAAGGTTACAAGATCTGAGCACACACACACACTCGTGTGAGTTCAGAACTCCCACGAACGTGCATAAGCACTGAATCACAAAGAGATGTGAATAACTAGACACACACACACACACACACACACACACACACACACACACACACACACACACACACACACACACACACACACACACACAAGTATTCAGATATTACAAGAACACACACTTGAATCTGAAATAGATATCGAATGAAAGACACAAAGTAAAAACTTCAGATTCAAGCTCCCCCTTAGTTGATGAAGAAGATTTTGGATGCAGCTTGATCTCCACTGGGCTTGCGGTTGATCTGCTCTAGATGTGGCTTGGATCACTTGAAGATGGATGAAGAACTTCCTTCCCAGAGCACTATTCATGGCTATAGTACCAGCACTCTTCTCTCCTCTTGATAGCCTCCTTGAGCTCCCTTAGATCATTAGGGTTCCTTACCCCAAAGAGATGTTTTTATAACTCTTGAATGGTCAAGAGACAAGCCAGGAACCAGATCCAAAAATCATGGTAAGTTTGGTGACTTTTTGATTAAACAAACCCAATGAAGAGGGCTTCCCACTTTGTAGAAAATAAAGTCAAATATGGCTGCTTCGAGGCGGACGGTCGACCGGTAGGAGGGGGAGGTCGACCGGAATTTTACAGGAAATGAAGATTTTGTTGCTGGGAAAACTGATCAACCGGCCCCTGACTGGCGGTTGACCGCTGGCTGGAAATTTTGCAAAAATAAAGAGGTTAGCCAATGAATCATAATATGTGAGCTAATCAGTTTATGACACATCCTGTTTAAATTAAAGTGAGTGAGTTAAACTTAGCCTGGGCAGTTTCGGAACCAAGATGGATTTATGCATTGGGAGGGGTATGAACGCTTAAACATAGTGTATGATGAAATTAGGCCTTCATTATGTATGAAGGTCAAACTTGATTGTTAATACATGGCACATGAGAGAACACATGACCTGGGTTTTGTTGTCATCAAAATCACCTGGATATACTCAACACCGCAGCTATTGGCGCGGACGTCCCTCCCTCTTTTACCAGCTGTGGTGTCCGCTTGCACCACCTGGCTGGTCTGGTCTTCTAGCATGGGACCCCCAGGTATGTGACTGGGAACTTAATCATTTGTAATGGGCTTCATGTTACCCTTTAGTGTTAAGCTTCTTTTGGTGTCAGTCGCAGGTGCTTCTACCCCTTTGGAGGAGGGCGAGCTCCCCCGTGACACGACGGGGGATGCAGAAGGAGAGCCTGTCGTGATGACTTTGGCAGGGGGCGATCAAGGGGGTCTCCGAGGGGACTGCCCCAGCTGGTGAGTTCCTCGCCTGAAACACTTGACTAGAGGGTTATCTTGGTATGAGGTCGGGCTATGTACTGACCCCATTGCTTTGTGGATCGGTAGGGGCCTCTAGTTCGACCACCTTCGGGAGCTCATCGTAAGCTTTGTCAGGCTCTCCGGGTAGCGGCATCTTAGCCATGGAGACGGAGGAGAGTTCGAGCTCTTCCTCTTCTGGGGCATCTTCTACCGATGAGGCTGAGATGGAGGCTACTTCCGGAGGTATATGGGGGTTCTCCCCCTCCCCATTTGGCATTTGTTTATTCTTCATGGCGGGGTGCTGACACTTTTGGGTTGTATGCAGCATCAGAGTCAAGAGAGGAGTGCACATCGGCTCCAGATGAGAGCGGCCGGGAGGAACCTCCCATCCCACCCGTGGTTATTGGAGACGACGGGGCCGTGGTGGAGTCATTGCCCTCTCCGACCCCCGACAAGTGACACAATAGGCGTGGAGGAGCCATTGCCTTCCCCGACCCCGACGGGTGACGTGGCAGGCATTGAGGGGCTTGCGCTGGGTAAGAGCTAGGCCTTTTTCTCAGGTTTTCCACCTTATTTATTATGGGAAGTTTTGCATGTGTTGGTTATTTTCTCTTTGTGTTTGCTGGGACTATGCAGGCTCTACTGGTGTATTAGCTGTGTCAGGTGACTTCTCCCTAAGCTTGGGGATCGAGTGGCCCATGCCTGCCTCGCTGCCAGAGCCGTTGTTGGACGTGCGCGCGGGTGCCTCCTTGCTCCAGCGAGCCCGAGGCTACCTACAGGGTGACCCTCTTCCTTCTCTGGAGAGTCTGAGGCAGCAGCTGAGAGAGTGAACCTAGGGCTACCACGCGCTCGGCTTCCCGCGCGAGCTCTGGATGTCCGGGTTAGCTGGGATCTGGGCCAAGTGCTTGCGACTCTGCGAGGCTCTGGAGTAGAGAGCTCAGAGGCTGGCAGCCATTCTAGAGGTGCAGGAGCAGCGGGCCTGACTCACATAGGCCGTTACTAAGCAGAAGGGCCACGCCGAGGCCTCCGCGTCATTATCCAGGGACCGAGCCAAGCAATTGGGGGAGGTCGAGAGCTGGGTCGAGGCCTTGAGAAAGGCCTTGGAGGAGTAGTTGCCGGCAGCGGAGCGGGCCAGGGCTGATTGGAAGGCGGCCGAGGCCAGTGCTCAGCTCTTGTCTACCTTGGAGGCAGAGCTTGCGGCTGCTGACTCTCATCTGGCGGTGCTGGAGGGGAGCAAGCCCAGGATTTGATTGTATCCGTTTTCCCCTTTCTGTTCATGTTCCCCTGATTATATAGATTTTGTCACCCCAAGGGCATGTCTTGGGCTCCTTTTATAGAGTATTAATGACAAACTCCCAGGTTTCTCTTGTCATTTCTTGAGTCGTCCCACCTCTTTTCTTATGGGATAGTGATGTTTGCAGGGGCTGGCGACCACTTGCTGTTGGTCGTGCTTGATTCTTCTACTATGTATTGGCATGGGTGACAGGGGACTAGATGTACCTGATTTTAGGTGCACGAGTAGGGGATTAAGAGTGGAGAACGGTGCAAGTAGGTACTGGGTATCGGGGACTGAGTGCTGGGGCTAACCCTCTGAAGAGTAAAAGCCTATGTTGCTGGGGAAGGTCGGCATAGACCTATAAGGATGTGATGGCTTATGCGGTTAAAGCTACTGGTGTGATTCCGGAGTGCGTCAGTGATAGACCGAGTAGCAGAGTACCGACTATTGGCACGTTGTCAGCCAGAAATGTATCCCATGTCGGCCTAGGGAAACTTGAGCTGAGCTGGCCGGGTGGCCAGAGAAGGCATTGCGGCCAGGAACTGGGACTAAAAAAGGGGGACTAGAGGTTGGATCTGGGTCTGGTACTGGAACTGGCACTTGGACCGGAATTGCAACTGGAGCTGGGGACTAGAACCAGAGCTGACCAGTTGGCCTCCGAAGGCGTGACGGCAGGAATACTGGGACTAGTGCTGAGGCTGGCACTGAGCGGCCGGCCTTTGAAGGCGTTGTAGTCGGAAGCTAGAACTGGTGCTAAGACTGGCACTGAACGGCTGGCCTTTGAGGGCGCTATAGCCGGAAGCTGGAACTGGAGACTGGGACTGGCACTGGGCGGCTGGCCTTTGAAGGCACTGCAGTTGGAAGTTGGAACTGGAGACTGGGACTGGAACCGAGTGGCTATCATTTGAAGGCGTTGCAGCCGGGAAATTAGAACTGGAGCTGGGACTGGAACTGTGTAGCTGGCCTTTGAAGGCATTGTAGTTGGGATACTGGGACTGGTGCTGGGACTAGAACTGAGCAGCTGGCCTTTGAAGGCGTTATAACCGGGATACTGGGGCTGGCTGGCTAACCGTGGTGGTGTGTATCCGAAGTGCTGGCACTGGGAACTAGCGATGGCTGACCCTCGGGGGTGTGTTGGCCACCATCGTTGTGACATGATGTTGAGGTATCCGTCGGTGTGCTGTCACGGTCGACGACTTTCATTAGTGAGGAATAGAGAGGAAGAGAGTTTTTTTTCTTCTCTTTACCAGCTCTACCTCCCTTTCAGGTTTTCGCCAGAGCTGGCCCCCTTTTGGTTGTTCCGGTGCGCCCTTGCGGGTTTTCACACCAAGAAGTTACCCGATTTTGCCTGAGGTGCCCTCTCCGGTTTTCACCTCAGTTGGGTTGGTGCTAATTTTTGTCCCCAGTCGCCTCCTTGTGATCAGGACGACCGGGTCCGCTGGGGTATTTTTATTTTTAACCCCATTCTTTATTTTTTTCTTTTTTTTTTCGGGAGATTGCCGTCCATAGCATGCTGCTGTCAGGGGAAGTAACATGGAGCTGGAAAATGTAGGTGACCAGATATTGTTTCACCCTTAATAAGGGCTTTTAGAAATCACCGGGTTATGGGACTGGGGGCCACTTTGCCGTGGCATGATGAGATTGGGGTGATAACCGGTGAGTCGGGGATTTTAGGAGGAACTGGAGTCATAATGAGACTAGAGAGTTCTGGACCAAAGGGGCGTAGGATGTAGGAGTGTAGGATGACGAAAATATGGGAATATGCTGATTGATTGGAGCTTGCCATGATGGCGACTATGATGTCACGTAGACATTGGGACTTGTCGGCCCGCCGCGACGGAGCGAGGGTCGAAGGTAGAATGAACTAAGTAGGGTGATGTAAGGCTGACTGGAGATTGCAGGGTTAATGATCTGGCAATGTGGGTTGATCGAAGGCCGGTATCTAGAGAGGCCTACAACCTATTGAGGAGTGGGTGGAAGGCCACCCTGACTGGTGGGAAGAAGGAGATTTTCTCAATATCGACTCTACCGCCCTTTCGGGTTTTCGCCAGAGTTGACCCCCTTTAGCTTTTTCCAATGCGCCCTTGTGGATTTTAACATAGAGGGGTTACCCAATTTTACCTGAGGTGCCCTTTCGGGTTTCCGCCTCAGTCGGGTTATTGGCCTTTTTGCCCCCAGTCGCCTCCTTGCGACGAGGATGACTGGGTCCGTCGGGGTATCTCTATTTTTAACCCCCATTTTTTTGTTTGGTGTTTTTTTTGTTTTTTCTTTTTACTTACTTGGGAGCCTGACGGCTGGGCTGTTGCTGGTATCAGAGCGTCCTCGCCCAGGTTGATGGGGACATCCCTTGCCCCTCCACATTTTCTGAAGCTCGGATTGATCATCGGTGTACGCCATTATGTTCCTCATGTGTTAGTGAGTCAAGTCATGTAATTTCCTTATTTTTATTTGAGTCTTAATCATGTAATTTTCCCTTTATTTGAGTCATGTACCTATGTTAGAAAGTAATTTTCCTAAGTCGTGTGTCATTATGTTGTTTCATTAGGCTATTGGGCCCAAATAGTGGGCTAGGCCCAAGGGCGCCCCTCCCTTGGAGTATTTGGTCATTATGTCAGTTGTCAGGGTCAGTATGGTCATGTGAAATGTCTTGTGCCTATAAATAGGCCACCCCACTCCTCATATGTAACAACTAATGCATGAATATTGAATTCTAGAAAAACTCCAAATCCCTCTAGCTTCCTCTCTCAATATCTCTCTCTCTCTTTATCCCTCTCTCTCTCTCTAAGGGGTCCCCCCCCCCTCTCTCTCTCTCCCTCCACCCCAATTTTCGGAATTTTCTCTCTCCTCCCCATTCACCCCTCATTAAGACCTATCCCCTTCCCCATACACTCATTTAACTCCCCCCCCCCAACCCAAGGTGGCATCCTCCAATCCACACCCCACCTCCCAACCCCCAACTACCCAACACCACTTCCTAAGCACCCCTTCCTCTCCCCAAGGTTGAAGGGGTTCTTCCCTAAGCCCAAATTCGAATTTCCCTCCCCTTGGGCTGTGCCCTTTCATCTCCCCCCACCCCCAAGCTCCCAAATTCGCCCCCCCACCTCCCCCTTGGTCAAACCAAGTTCACCCCCCCTCCCCCTTGCTCTCCCCTTGCACATCTCCTCATTCTATCTCTGTTTCAGGCAGCAGAGTTGCAGTGACTTGAAGAGGTAGCCACGACCGTCCCTCACAGATTCAGATGACAAGGCCTACATTTCTGGAATTGTCTGCGAGTTATCTTTCCAACAAAGGTGGTCTCGCCAGCTTCCGAGGTCGGAGCTGTCCGTAGGAGCCGATCTCCCTCGACTGCGCAGAAGACCCCAGGCAGAGAGCCAGAGCGAGAGTGGAAGCTCGGCCACGGCGAACCTTTTGGGATTCAGAACAAGTGTTCTTCAGAAAAATTCTTCCCTCTCAAGTCCTCTTTCATCCTCAAGAAGCAGAGCTGCATTTGGACATCGGCATCTCAAGTTACAAATTTTATACTCCAAGTGTGTCAGGTCAGTTTATAGGAGCCAGAACCGACACCCCTCTACTCATCTGATCGTCCTGGTCTTCTCCGACATCTTCCAACCTCACCGTCAGTGCCGGCAGAAAGAAGACGCGACCACGGTTCCAACGGTTTAGGTCTCGCCTCAATCAGAGCTTGGTAGTGATCGTGGCACCCTCTGCAACCAGCCACATTGTTCTGAACCAGACAGAGGCAGAGCCAATCAGTCCGGTTCCAGACTCTGCCCCGGCCAGCAACTACTGTACCAGGCTCAGCAAAAAATTCAGAGATCATCCTCGGTCCGTTAGCAAGCTTTTGGCTCAAGTCTCATCAGGTTCTGAGCTCGGTGGAATTTTTGGCAGCGTCAACATCGACCCCCTGTCCAGAAATACAGAAGAAAGGCAGAACCGGCGGAGCTCGGAAAGTCGGTCCTCTTTGCATAATTCCCCACCCTACTTGGCCGGCTGAAGGCCCCTCCCTGCGTGGAGGTAGTTTTGGCTGTAATTCACTTAGTCCCCACCCCGAGATCCCCCCCTTGCATGGGGTGTAGTTCATGTCATTATTAAGTCGCAGGTTTGAAGCTTCAATCGACGCGGCGTGCGGGTGCATACCCTCGCCTCCCCGCTCGCCCCCGTCTCCGGCCGGAGTCGGCATCTTCACGCCGGCTAGGTGAGCTCCTGAACATCCCTCATTGCTGTAATGGACTTGCTTGGCTTAGTATTGCTTTAGTTACTCCGTCGGCGGAATGAGAGTGTCCGATTTAAATTGCCACCAAATTGAGTGACCACCGCGGGTGAGTTGTGAGAGCATCCACTTAACCCACACCCTTGGTGTTTTGGCCGCCCATGATTTGGGCATCCTAGGCCCATTTGGGGTTCTTCCCAAGCTAGCCAACCACTAGAGCCTAAAGGTCCCGCCTCGGACCCTCTCCAACATCGCCTAGTCGCCATCGGGGACTAGTGTGCGCCATACGGGTGAGCTCGCTAGTGTGAGTCCGCTGTTCAAACTCGAATGCTTGCAAATAGGTCTAAGGTTGGTTTTACATCAAGTGGTATCAGAGCAAGTTCACAACTTATCTCTATCAAGTTGGTCCTAGGGCGTGTCTATGCATTTAGAGTCTTCGGTTGCATCTCTTTTGTCCACTAGCATGGCTACTTCATGTAAGTCACATCTATCTCACTCGGCCCTCCGCAAAGGTCCGATTGACACCCCTTTGGGCATAGTCCTATTTGAGGACCTTATCTTTAATGGATACCATCCTAGTGCATATTTAGAGTCGGAGGAAAACATGGACAAATACTTTAAGAGGAATCCAATGACTGAACCCATGAGAATCTACCTTGCCAAGAGTCGACTTGTGTACCATGCCGAGGATAGCTGGAAGTTCATTGAACAATTTAGGAGGGTTATGAGGCTAGAGCCTATTAACACATGGGAGAACATGAAAGCCGAACTTAGGAAAGTCTACACTCCCCGACCTCCTCCCTCCTACCCGGGTTACCAAAACTCGAGGGGCACTCCCACTCCTCCAACTCCACCCGTCCAAACCCTTACCACTAGAACCCAAGTGTCCAAGGCCTCCACCTCCCCACCTAACCTCATGAGGGCCCCCACACCCCAACCAAAACCCCCTTCCCTAACCTACACTAGTCAAGCCCCTTTAGCCCCCACTTCCACCCCAAACGATCCCAAGGGCAAGAGACCCTTAACCGACCCAATTCTCTCCATGATAACCACCACTCATCCAACCCTCACCATTCAAAACCAAGTGGACACCGTGTCCACCCCTCCACCTAGGCCCATAATGGCCACCACCCCCAAACCCAAAACCCCTCACCAAACCCGTACCCCACAAGCCCCCTTGACCACCACCCCAAACCCACCATCGTCCCCAAAAAGGGACACATCTCCCAAAACAAATCAACCCAAAACCCCTCACCCAACCCACCTCCCACTTCCTACACCAATCTTTCCCCAACCTAGGCTTCCACTACTTCCCCTCCGTATCCAAAACCAAGTTTCACATTACCCACCACCCCGGGTACACCATGCACCAACCATCATCACCCCACCCTCAATAGACCTTCCCATTCCCTTGAGAAAGAAGACCACAACCATCCACATGGGAGTAGATACCATTCTGGAACCCATCCCCATCCTTGAGGAAACCCAAGTTCATATCTATGGTGAGGAAGAATCACAAATGTCCCCTCCACATAGCTTGGACCCCCAAGAGCCACAAGCCTTCACAAATAGCACCGTAATCATAGATGGGCCCCTAGCTAGATGGCTAAAGGAGAAACCAATTCACCCCATCATGTCCTATGTTTACCCACCCATGGAGCAAAACTTTCCCATTGTACCCTTCCACTCCTATCACACCACAATCCAATCCTACTATGAGGTAGAATGTTGGGATGATCTCCTCCAAGGTCTAGAGTGGCAATTAGACTTGACTTCTTTGTTGACCCTAGGGGCGGACCGACCCAACAGCCTTGACCTCATCCATCCATGCATTGGGTCTATCACCTCGATTTGCACTATTGGTTGCTACACTAGTGACCTCCTTTTCATTCTCCCCATAGTGGAAGAGCCCATCCTGGTCCACTCCCCTACCATTGTGATTCCTAGAACCTTTACCAACCAACCCACCCCATACACCGGCCCAACCATTTCATTAGAGGAAGGCGACTCCCCACCATATGAGGACCTTGAGGACATGGAGTACCCCTATCTAGGTGACCTTTACCATGATCCCTTTGACCCTTTCCTATGGGAGCCTAGATCTCTATATAACCCACTCACCTTATTCACCACCCACCTTACCCTATCCTTACCGCCCATATTAACCCAAACCCCTCCCTTCCTAGAATCGGGTTACACCAAGGGAGCATTGACCTTAGGCAACATAAACTTTGGGATTGAAGAATTGTCCCACCCCATGATGCCTCCCTTCTTAGATCCCTTTGATCCATACGAGTGGAAGCTCAAGGGCCACCCCACACCCATGCACATGGAAGTCATCTCTAGGATAGGAGTGCATGAGTCTTGGCACAACACACCACTTGGCATGATTAGAAAGTCAGGTCCATTCATTCACAACACCCACATGTCAAGTAGGAAGCATGAGTGGTCCCTATTTGGGTGTAACGGTCCTCCCCAATTCACCATTGGTCTTATGAATGCTAGGAGCATACATGGATGTCCGGGTCCCCCGACATTCGTCATACCCATGCATAAAAGGTTCATCTATGGATGTCTCGGGCCCCCTAAGTCTATCACAGTCCTCATGGCATCAAAGCATGATCGAACTACATTTGGCTGCCCCGGACCACCTTTACATACCATACATTATCCACTCCCACCGCATCATAAAGCATGGCATATGCATCCAAGCAAATATCAAGTAGCAAGCGGTGAGATTCACAATAAGCAAGCAAAAACTCGTGAGCGCCACTTGAAACTCCAAGTTGGTAACTTGACGATGATGATTTTGGAGTGGCTCTACCCTTGGGTCACCTCCAAATTGAGGGCATGAGGACTTGGACCTTGCCATGTTCCGAGTGGCTTTGGCAACCCGGCTTATGGGTTGAACTTTCAAAAGGGTTTTTGGGATTCTCCCCATCTCTCATGTGGCGGATCCAGCACCCTCTAGGGGCACCGCGGTGGATCCTAGTGAGTGCCTTGAGCTTACACCTATCCTTGCGAGAGACACCTTCGGAGTGCCACCACAAATTAGCCCGAGAGCCCGACGTGAGCATACGGCAGCAATACTAGGCAAGCAAGACATCATAGCCAGCATGAGGGTATGACCGAGCCACTTTGTCGAGCTGAAGCGCCGTTCCCTGACTATGGTCGCGGGTTGAGTATGGAGATCGTGGATCGTCCAGAGCCGCAGTTCGGTGTGCTACTTCCCCCGTGGACCCATACTCGACAGGGTCGAGTTTTCCCCACCCCGGGGGTATGATGGGGACATCCCTTGCCCCTCCACATTTTCTGAAGCTCGGATTGATCATCGCTGTACGCCATTATGTTCCTCATGTGTTAGTGAGTCAAGTCATGTAATTTCCTTATTTTTATTTGAGTCTTAATCATGTAATTTTCCCTTTATTTGAGTCATGTACCTACGTTAGAAAGTCATTTTCCTAAGTCGTGTGTCATTATGTTGGTTCATTAGGCTATTGGGCCCAAATAGTGGGCTAGGCCCAAGGGCGCCCCTCCCTTGGAGTATTTGGTCATTATGTCAGTTGTCAGGGTCAGTATGGTCATGTGAAATGTCTTGTGCCTATAAATAGGCCACCCCACTCCTCATATGTAACAACTAATGCATGAATATTGAATTCTAGAAAAACTCCAAATCCCTCTAGCTTCCTCTCTCAATATCTCTCTCTCTCTTTATCCCTCTCTCTCTCTCTAAGGGGTCCCCCCCTCTCTCTCTCTCTCCCTCCACCCCAATTTTCGGAATTTTCTCTCTCCTCCCCATTCACCCCTCATTAAGACCTCTCCCCTTCCCCATACACTCATTTAACTCCCCCCCCAACCCAAGGTGGCATCCTCCAATCCACACCCCACCTCCCAACCCCCAACTACCCAACACCACTTCCTAAGCACCCCTTCCTCTCCCCAAGGTTGAAGGGGCTCTTCCCTAAGCCCAAATTCGAATTTCCCTCCCCTTGGGCTGTGCCCTTTCATCTCCCCCCACCCCCAAGCTCCCAAATTCGCCCCCCACCTCCCCCTTGGTCAAACCAAGTTCACCCCCCCTCCCCCTTGCTCTCCCCTTGCACATCTCCTCATTCTATCTCTGTTTCAGGCAGCAGAGTTGCAGTGACTTGCAGAGGCAGCCACGACCGTCCCTCATAGATTCATGTGACAAGGCCTATATTTATGGAATCGTCTTCGAGTTATCTTTCCAACAAAGGTGGTCTCGCCAGCTTCCGAGGTCGGAGCTGTCCGTAGGAGCCGATCTCCCTCGACTGCGCAGAAGACCCCAGGCAGAGAGCCAGAGCGAGAGTGGAAGCTCGGCGACGGCGAACCTTTTGGGATTCAGAACAAGTGTTCTTCAGAAACATTCTTCCCTCTCAAGTCCTCTTTCATCCTCAAGAAGCAGAGCTGCATTTGGACATCGACATCTCAAGTTACAAATTTTATACTCCAAGTTTGTCAGGTCAGTTTACAGGAGTCAGAACCGACACCCCTCTACTCATCTGATCGTCCCGGTCTTCTCCGACATCTTCCAACCTCGCCGTCGGTGCCGGCAGAAAGAAGACGCGACCACGGTTCCAACGGTTTAGGTCTCGCCTCAATCAGAGCTTGGTAGTGATCGTGGCACCCTCTGCAACCAGCCACATTGTTCTGAACCAGACAGAGGCAGAACCAATCAGTCCGGTTCCAGACTCTGCCCCGGCCAGCAACTACTGTACCAGGCTCAGCAAAAATTCAGAGATCATCCATGGTCCGTTAGCAAGCTTTTGGCTCAAGTCTCATTAGGTTCTGAGCTCGGTGGAATTTTTGGCAGCGTCAACATCGACCCCCTGTCCAGAAATACAGAAGAAAGGCAGAACCGGCGGAGCTCGGAAAGTCGGTCCTCTTTGCATAATTCCCCACCCCGCTTGGCCAGCTGAAGGCCCCTCCCTGCGTGGAGGTAGTTTTGGCTGTAATTCACTTAATCCCCACCCCGAGATCCCCCCCTTGCATGGGGTGTAGTTCATGTCATTATTAAGTCGCAGGTTTGAAGCTTCAATCGACGCGGCGTGCGGGTGCATACCCTCGCCTCCCCGCTCGCCCCCGTCTCCGGCCGGAGTCGGCGTCTTCACGCCGGCTAGGTGAGCTCCTGAACATCCCTCATTGCTGTAATGGACTTGCTTAGCTTAGTATTTCTTTAGTTACTCCGTCGGCGGAATGAGAGTGTCCGATTTAAATTGCCACCAAATTGAGTGACCACCGCGGGTGAGTTGTGAGAGCATCCACTTAACCCACACCCTTGGTGTTTTGGCAGCCCATGATTTGGGCATCCTAGGCCCATTTGGGGTTCTTCCCAAGCTAGCCAACCACTGGAGCCTAAAGGTCCCGCCTCGGACCCTCTCCAACATCGCCTAGTCGCCATCGGGGACTAGTGTGCGCCATACGGGTGAGCTCGCTAGTGTGAGTCCGCTGCTCAAACTTGAATGCTTGCAAATAGGTCTAAGGTTGGTTTTACATCACAGGTTGTTATAAGGATGAAAGGCGGGAGGCTGACTCTCAAGAATGTCTAACAGTGGTTCTGGAAGGGCTCGATCAACCCTATTACTTGACTAGGATGGGAGGCTAGAAGCAATGGCTGGTTTGGCCTTTTGCCAGAGAAGGCTAGTTTTGCTGGTGGTGGTTGGGTCGCACGTCTCTAGTCTGGATGGCGTGCGAACTCATGTTCTAGTCCGTAGCATAGCTTCATGTGTTTGCCATTGAGAGGCGGGAATGGCTTGTGACCCTTGTGGTCGACGACCATGTAGGCCCCACCCTCGTAGACATTATGGATGATGTATGGACCCCGCCAAATCGGCTATAGCTTTCCACTGGAGCGCCCTTCCATGACTTCTTTTTCCTTGATCATGACGAGGTCGCCTTGCTTGAAGGCTCGTTGCCTGACGAGCTTGTCATAGGCTCGTGCCATGTGTGCTTGGTATACTTGCAAGTGCTTGTAGGCTTCGATGTAACACCCCATATTTTCTAAGAATTTTATAGGAATTTTTTGGTGTTTAAAATATAATTATTAGGCATTTTTAAAGGCTTAATGGGCTATTAAGAAGAATTAAGGATTTATGTTATCCATTTGAAAGCCCTATATTAATTAAAGGGCTAAGCCCAACTCGAATAGATTCGAAGACCCAATTTCAAGGCCTTTTTACCCAAGTCCATTAAATAGAAACGTAAATTAGTAAATTTACGGATTTTAAATGGGATATATACATCAAATAGGGGATAATACAAAAATCTAAAAATTTCAGAATTTATAAAGCCTGGTGGTCTATCGCGCGACCGCCAGCCTCCCCCTAGCGGTCCTCCCAAGACTGCTAAGGCCTCCTAATTCCTTGAATGAGAGAAAACATGAAAAGCTGGGATCTTTGGCGATCAAATCACCTTAGATCAAAGCTACTTGGCATGGAAGACTCTCTAGAACTCTCTAGGGATTAACCCTACTCCAATTTAGGACTCTAGGTTCGTTCAAATCCTCAAAACCCTAGCTAACCCTATAAATAGATCCCAAGTTTCACATACGCGACCCCTTACTTTGGCTCACGTGGAACTAAGGTAAGGGAGAATTATTTGAGGTAAGTTCTTTATAATATTTCGTTCATTATAGTAAGGTCTAACTACCCTCAAATTTTTGTTCTAGGAGATCACGCCTACAAGAAGTTAGAGGCCTGCAAAAATGCTAGTTCAGTGCAAGTAACCCAGGAACTTGTGTGAACGACGCAGGAAGATCAACGGATTAGAAGTCCTAAACGAGGTAATTAGAAGATGGTTTTTTAGACTTATCTGTTCACCTTAGTACCCTCTTTCTACCCTCCAATTTTTGTTGTCATAGGTGAAGGGAATCAGGAGTTAGAAAGGCAAGAAGTTGTTGGTTCGGTTTTGAACGAGCAAGAAACTAGGGTCAACTTCCAATCCCAAATTCGAAGTCTAAAGCACAGACCAGAGGTAGGTTATCTCATGAATGATTTAAATATGATCTTAGGAGTAAAAGCCCTCAAGTTGCATTCAATTTCATGCATTCTACTCAGAGTATTTACTATTTTATTGGGACTGCGCATCTAGCTTAATTTTCCATGCATGAACTTAGCCCTAATGCAATTAAGATAAAAGATACTTGTCTATTTCACACAAACCCATGCATGTTCCTGGTCTATTTCATTTCTAGCATGATTCGATGAATTCCATGCATAACTTGACCTAAGTTTAACATTTATTCGTTGTTTTATAGCTTCTACCAGACAGGCAGAAGGCGGCCTAAAAGGGACCGCAAGAGAGTCTTTGCGGTCTAATGAATGACCGTTTGTACCCCTTCGTTGCGGTCTATCGCAAGACCATTTCTTTCTTTCTAGCGGCTAGTCCCTGATTATTTTCTGGTTCTGAGAACTAGTCCGAGCCTAGTTGAGACCTTACATATTAGTAACCCTATAATTATATTATTTTCACAAAATCATGTTTCATTTTTCCTGTTAAATATCCAAAATTCAGTATGAGCATGATTAAGACTTTATTTTGATTATTATGTTAATTTCATGCAAAAAACCATATAGTTTTGTATTTATCTTAATTTCATATGGTTCATGGACTTGTCTAGTTTGATTTGATCGCTGTTTTACCACGATCCTTTCTTATCTAGAGTCTTTTCTTAAGTACATGACACGTATTTCGGTACGATGTCATTATTTACACTTTGCACGTTAAGCACACAATCTTGGACTTGTGATCCACTCCGTTGGATATTCCTTCTACCGTACTAGGTGATCTTGTTTCAAGGTCTCCGTAAGACTCCGCGAGCCTGGGATTCCCACTAGGATGCTGAGCTGGTTGTACTCTTAAAACCCATTTGTTAGAAAGCACTTAACCGATGTTTTTGATGTTCTGGACCTTAGCGGCCTATGGACGACCGCTAGAGGGACCTAGCGGCCATTAACCAGACTGCCAAGGGCGCCTAGCGGCCCTACCTTGACCGCATGGTTCTGGTTCATTCGTTCGTTGACTTTGTTTCTTAAACGGTCTAGTCATGACCGCATAGGCCATAGAACGGTCCAGTAAATGATCGCTATTTCTATAAACGACCTTGATGTGACACTTTGGTACCTAATTCTATCTAACACGAGGTTTGACCTTTGGGTTGGGTTTTTATAAGTTCTTAGATGGTCTAATGATTGCTTAGAACTTAACACTTGTCAAATAAGATATTAATAACTTATGGAAAGTAAAGAATGTGTCGTTATGCTGTAGATTTTCTTCATAGCATAACCTTGTTCTAAATCAGTCTATGAACTCTCATATTCTTAATTGAAGCATTCTTACCTTGATCGTTGTTATCATGGACTATTATTGAACTTGTTACATTATTGGCCGTACTTTACTGCTATACTCGTGAAACTAGCTTGATTTATACATGAAGATGCAGTTCGGACACTGATTGTGTCCAAGGGCTCGATGCTAGCCCCCTCGGCTGATTGTCGGAAATATACTATAAACTATGGGGTATGATGCTACTAGTGTCGCATTGCGCTGGTAGTACTTTCTTTATAAATAAGTGAAATCCACGAGGATATCTCATGATTGAATTATTACATGCTTGATTACATGACATTCTAGTGCATAGCCTTTATGGTTATGAAAAGTGGAAAGTGAAAGTGTGTTCTCGTTATATGCAAGCATATTCTTGTTCATGAAAGGCCAAATTTACTTTCATGTTATATATCTGTTCAATCTCATATCTCATTCCTGATCATATCGTGTTACTTCTGTTACTTTAGTTTTTCACCGCATGTTCTACCGTCTTATTTCGTTTATCTTTACTCTAGAGCAAAAATGTTAATTACTTAAACATTGCCTTCATGTTGATACGAAGATACCTACTGGGCATGTGTGCTCATTCCCTACTTTTCCAATCTTTTTCAGGAAATTCTAGCGGGTCGGATTCAGATTATTCAAGTGATGGATCCGCGAGTGATTAAAGATCGAGAGAAGACCTAGTAGAGCCTTAAGTCAAGTCGAGTCTATGTATTTTTCCTTTATTTGAGTCTAGTGAATTTAGTCAAATACCATTGTAAGTTTGATTATTATTATCAATAAAAGTTATATTTTTGATCAATCATTATGTCCATTCATCATATGTGTGAATGTGTTTGCGCTCTGATTGTATTGCTCGCTTGAGGCGTACTAGCCGACTGTTCACGTTCCCGATTATTTTCCGCTGCATAATCTCACAGTGTGACATTCGAGCCATTTGCCTTCTAGATCGGTGAGCTGTTCTAGCCTTCTCTGGTATTCATCTTCATCAGGGCCGGCAAGCACAGTGTGGACCGCCACGCGGTAAGAGGCTAACTAGATTTCAATGGGGATGACGGCTTCCACTCCGTAGACAAGGGAGAACAGCGAGCATCCTGTAGGGGTCTTGTAGATTGTCCGATAGGCCCATAGTGCCTCGAAGAACTTTTCACCCCAATCTCGCTTCCGGTGGCTAACCGTTTTAGCCAGAAGTTTGCAGAGGGTTTTATTGAAGGCCTCCTCCAGGCCGTTAGCTTGAGGGTTGTAGACCGAAGAGGTTCTCCAATCGATTTGGAATTTGGCTACTATTTGATATACGACCCTATTCTTGAATGGTGTGCCATTATCTGACACTATGCGATGGGAGTACCAAATCGGGAGATAATGTGGTTCCGGACGAATCGGGCTACTATTTTGCTGGTGACCTCCAGTAGGGGAAGGGCTTCATCCCATCGGGGGAAGTAGTCGGTGGCCGCCAAGATGTATTTATGGCCCTTGGAAGATGGCGTGTCCATACCTCACTCGGCAAATGGCCAGGTGGGGGTTGTGGGACGTAGTAGATTAGGATGTCTTCTGGGTATCGGGCTAGTGGCTTGGCATTGATGGCATGTACGGGCGTACTGGACGCAATCCGCGTCCATGGTTGGCGAACAGAAGCCTTTGAGCATGATGTTGTTCTTCATCTTGTCTCTGGCCTGGTGAGCTCTGCATAGTCCTGAATGGACTTCATGCAAAATGGCTCGAGCTTCGGCATGGGAGACGCATCTCAGGAGAATCGACTTGTCCTTTTCATAGACAAGTCTATACAGAGAGTTGCCGATCAACTCATATGACGTTGCCCGGTGAAGTAACTGGACTCCTTGAGCTCGGTCAAAAGGGAGCCACCCTTTCTTGAACTTGATGATGGGCTCACGCCAATCTTCACCTTCTGGAGGAGTGTGCTGGTCGGGGTCATGGACCTCGTAGACGGTGAGATCGGAGTCACCTTCGAGTAAGCTCGACATCAGTCTCCTGTGCTTGACTGTGATGTCAACCTCGCCCTCGGGCGAAAGCTTGATTGCCGCGGCCAATTTTGCCAGGGCATCTGCCTGGGCGTTGTTGCTTCTGGGGACATGATCTATTTCGAAGAAATAGAACTTTTGGGTTAGTCTGGTGACGGCGGTGTGGTATGGGACCAACATCGGCTTCCACACGTCATAGACGTCGAGGATTTGCCAGACTATTAGTTGAGAGTTGCCATAGGCTTTGAGGCATTTGATGCCCATGTCGAGAGCCATCTGAAGCCCAATGATCAGAGCTTCATACTCAGCTTCATTATTGGTTAGGGATTTCATAAGAGCACATGAGTTGTACAAAACTCCGCCCTAAGGAGTCAGGAAAACAATGCCGGTACCCTCCAAAATGGCCAGATTCTGATTATTCCGGGTAATCCCTCGGGAAGCGCCATCAAAGTAGAGCTCCCAGCAAGGTACATTGGCTGTGAGAGCGCTTTGATGCCAGTAATACAAGACATCTCCCCTCTGTTCAACCAGTTGTTGTGATTGGACAGCAAGGGAATCCTTGTCAGGAAGCTCCGTGTTGAGAGGTGAGTCATCCAGTACTGGATGGGCTGCCATGAACTCAGCCATGCCTTGTCCTTTGATTGCTTTTCTGGGGACATAAGTAATGTCATACTCCATTAGCAGGAGAGTCCACCTTCCCAGTCGGCCTAAGAGGACGGGCTATTGGAGGAGGTATTTGAGTGGGTCATGCTTGGATATAAGCTCAACCCGATGGTACAGGAGGTAGTGCCGCAACTTCTTGACGGTGAATACCAATGCCACGCAGACTTTCTCCATGGAGGAGTAGCGGTGCTCGGCACCGATCAATTTTCGACTGAGGTAGTAGAGCGGCTGCTCTTTACCCTCCTCAGTGTTTTGCGCCAACAGAGCTCCTAGCGAAGCATCCATGGCGGCGATGTAGTGTATGAGGGGTTTGCCCCTGACTGGTGCCCCCAGAATCGGGGGAGTAAGGAGGTACTCCTTGATTTGCTAGAAAGTCACATGGCATTCCGAGTCCCATGTAAATGGGGCGTCTTTCTTAATTAATTTTCTGAAAGGCGCACATCGACCGGAGAGGTTAGAAATAAACCTCCGAATGTAGGTCAGTCTTCCTTGGAAGGACCTAAGTTCGATGAGGTTGCTGGGTGGTGGAAGATCCCGGATCGCTTTGATCTTGCTGGGGTCCATCTCAATTCCTCGGTATCTGACGATGAAGCCGAGAAACTTGCCACTGGAGACGCTAAAGGCGCATTTTATGGGGTTCATCTTGAGCCCGTATTGCCGTAGTCGCTCGAAGACTTGGCGCAGATTGCGCAGATGGTCTTCGCACTTTTTAGTCTTGATGACAAGGTCGTCGACGTACCATTTGACGATATTGTGTAGCATCTCGTCGAATATTTTGGTCATGGCTCTTTGGTAAGTACCGCCGGTATTCTTCAAACTGAAGGGCATGCACTTGTAATTGAAAATCCCTTTAGGGGATCTGAAGGCGGTGTGGCGCTTGTCTCTAATGGACATCCGGATCTGGTTATAATCAGATGACCCGTCCAAAAAAGATAAGGCTTCATGTCCAGTGGTCATGTCGACCATCATTTCTGTGATCGAAACTGGGAAGTCGTCCTTCGGATAGGCTTTGTTGTGGTCCTAGAAGTCGATGCAGATGCAGACTTGACCACTTTTCTTTTTGACTGGGACTATGTTGGCGAGCCAGATCGGGTAGATACATGGCTCGATAAAGTCGACCTCCACCATTTTGTTGACTTCAGCCGAAACTTGGAGTTCTAGCTCATGGCGCATGCACTGTTGTAGCTGTTTGACTGGGGTGGCTGAGGGAGAAATAGCTAGCTCGTGCTCCGCTATAGAGTGGTCTATCCTTGGCATCTCCTTGTATGTCCAGGCGAAGTAGTCTTTGTATTTGAGCAGGAGTTGCTTGTAATTCGGCCTCGGGGAGGAGAGCGCTGACGAACGTGGGATGGTGGGCTTCATCAAAACCCAAGTTGATTTCCACGAGTTCATCGACGGTCGCCTGACCACCATCCTCCAGCTCGAGAAGAGAAGGTTAGAAGTCGATGAAATCCTCATCATCGATGTCGGCTTTGTGTATTTCTTGATTTTTGAATCCACAGGTTGACGCCGATGGGACTAGCGAATTGTTGTTGTTGGACTTTATCAAGGATTGGTCTGGACCTCTAGCTTCCTACCAGCGGTTGCCGACTGGTGCTATTGGAGCTTCCCTGGGGTTGCTTGCTAAAGCTGACAATCCTTCATGTCCAGTGCTCTGGGCTCCTTCCTCGTCGGGAAGGTTTGTTGAACTGAGAACTTCGACAAATTGGGTGGCAGGAGGGGCTTCTTCCGCCCTGATATCTTCGCAGGGAGGCGAGGAAGATTCCTCAATTGCTTGGACTAGAGTGCTGGCCTTGATGGGGATCGGGATCAAGATCTCCTCTTCCTCATCCCCAGAGCTGTCGAATTTTGCCTCGACTTTAACCTGGTCATTGACTGGCTGTGTCTAGCCTGTGACGTTGACCGCGTAGTCGACACGGAAGTCCGGGTCTTGGTTGTAGGCAAGTCCCCTAGTATTCTTATGAAAGGATGGGAGTTGCCCCCGGACCTGGGAAGTGGTCCACAGTTGACGGAAATATCGCCACTGTGTGGAGGCTTGCCATTGAGGGATGTGTTGCTTCAGACACATCTCCCGAATGTGCGGCGGCAGGTCGTCCAGTACTTGGACGGTTTCAGGGGTGTCATCGGCTCGTTTGGACCAACCGAAGTCATCGTCTGGTGATGCTTGAGGGACCATGTCTCCTTTATAGAAGATAATGGGTTTGTCCTTGTTAGCCTTTTTCTTTTTTCTGCGTTGTCGCTTGAAGGTAACGATAAACGTCGTTAGTGACTCAACCATGTGCTCTTCTGATGGACATGGGAGCTGGATACAGTCTGGTGGCAAGCATATGCTCCTGCCGATAGCTCGACTAATAAGGTTAGCCTCGAAGTCAATCTTGCACCTCTGGGGGTGATCTGGGGTTGACTTGGAGTTGAGGCATAGTTGATGGAGCTTAGCCTTTTCCTCGTCAATGGAGAAGAGATCATCATCATCTTCCTCTAAGAGCCAGCCATTGCTTTTGCTCTTGATTATGGGGAAAGGGCTGATCCCCCTGAAGTAGAGCACAACATCGGCGAGATTGCATTCTGCTAGAGTGAATGGCGACAGGTCTGCAAAGACCGTGTGTTGTTCCCCACCCTTTGCATATTTGATGCATTGGTGGAGGGTTGATGGGACGACCCAATTTTCATGCAGCCAGGGTCTGCCCAGTAGCACCTTATATGATGTGTTGACATCGATGATGTAGAATGTCACCTTGGAGGTGAAATCATTGAGCACTAAATCGATGTCCACCCGACCGAGGATGTCCTCGGGGTCTTGGTTGAAGCCGGATATCTTGACCGCCTGAACCTTCTGGAGGTATGGGGTCAGATATAGAGTCTTGAATGTCTTGAGTGGCATGATGTTGATGGCGGCACCGGCATCCACCAAGATCCGGTTCACCTCATGCCCATTGACCTTCCCCTTCATGTAGAGGGGACGGTTGTGGCATGGAGGGGATAGTAACATGTCATTCTCCGTGAAGGAGACGGTGGCTGTGAAGGCATCACAGGCAGCCGCCTTCATCTTCGTGACATGTGCTTCATAGGCTTCTGGCTCTTAGAATATCTTGATAAGAGTTTCCCTCAGCTCTTTATTCCAAGCGATGGCTTCCCAGATTGTAATGTTGGCTGGGAAGCGCTTCATCTGGTGGAGGACTTTTCGGTCGGCTCGAGCTCGAGCATCCTCCAAGGAGGTTAGTATGTCAGGCTGAACTTTCTGCGGGCTACCACGTCACTCCCCGTCGGGGAATTGCCTTGCCTTGCCTTTGTCACTGGGATCGGACTGACTCTGATCACCTGTGGACTCCTGGAACAGGGGTGCCAATGATGGCTCTTCTGGGAGTGTCTGGTGAGCTAGCTCGTCCTTATCGGACAGTCCTGCTTGTTCCGTGGAGGAGGAACGAGCTGGTGCAGGGACTGGGATTCTGGTAGCAATCTCTTCGGTGTCGGAAGGATCGAAAATGGTGGGTCCTTTCCAAATTTCTATCTCCGGAATGGGGGCAAGTTCCTCTCCTCGAAAGAGGATGATTCACTCCGTGTCGAAGGTGCACGGGTGAAGGGATACCTCGGGAATTCTCCCGGGACCCCTACCGCGCCCTTGGCCACAACCTCAAGCATGGCTTGTGTGTTCTGGAGCTGGCTGTAGCCCGAGCGGGGTAGTAGTCTTATGTCTGGTTCTGGAGGCCACCGGTTCACCTCGCCGGGAAGCGTTGATGTTGTCAGGGGGTGGAATAGCCACCATATTGCTGGTGCAGCTCCGAAGCATTTCTTCCAGCTGCTATGTTGTGATCTCCTTATCTTTATAGCATAAGGAGAGTTCTTCTAGGATCAGGAGTCTTTCACTGTTCTTGAGCCTCTAGATCATCTCTTGGACCCAGCCTCTAAGGCGGGCTCGCTTCTGCATCTCTTCCCACGGGATATAACTATCGAGCAGGAGAGTGCTAGTTGGACGAGGGGGAACGTATTCCTCCAGGTCATCAATGAGCCGCTAGAGCCTCTAGAGAGGCATTGGCTCGGCTGGTGATTGTAGGGCGGCTGCTTGCTTTGCTTGTTTCTTGAGCCGTCTTTTGAGGTTCTTCCTCCGGTTCTTCTCCTTTTTCTTGGAGATGGCCACCTCCAGGGGAGTAGGAGGGAGATGTGCTGGAGCTGGAGTTGATAATTCCCCATGAGGATATCGCCGAGCCGGTGCCTTGGCAGGGTGAGGTTGACGACCTTTCTTTGCTCAGATTTCAATCCAGGCGCCTTCCGCTTGTTGTATCATGAAGGTGGCATTGAGCGCATGCTCGATTACCTTAGGTGGTAACTCCTGGTATGCTGGGATACTGGGACTGGTGTCCGAAGACATGTGCGCGGTTTGATGCCTTACCCGCGATGGTGATAGGAGTCTATGAGGAACCAAAAGACCGGTGCTGGTGTCCAAAGACGTATGCGCGGTTTGATGCCTTACCTGCGGTGGCGTAGGAGGTGTCTTCTGCTAAGATGGTACACTAGAGCTGACGTCCGAATACGTATGCGCGGTTTGATGCCTTACCCATGGTGGCAGAGTCCTTTGCTGAGAGGGGGACTGGGAGAAGGGCTTGACATCTTGCTCCTTAGCCTTGCCTTTGGAATCGTGCTGGGAGCAAGGTCCGGTGGCAGCCGAAGGTAACATAGGGTATTTCCGCTCTGGGTAGTTACCCCGACTTTGCGCATTGACTGGGCCTCGTGGTGGCTGGCCCGAATTATGAGCCTAAGTCGCTGAAGACTCCGAAGATGTCTTCTTTGCAATTTCGATTGGGTTGCAGGGTAGGCGGGGAGGGCCGTATTGCTCCCCGACTGAGGGGACATGACACAGCTGGGCCGGGACCTCACCCTGCTTTTGTTGTGGGGAGATTATGTGGGATAATGTGTGTCTCATGCTGTATCTCTTTAACTTGATTCTCTGAATTTAATTTCTCATTAAGTTTTGATGATTGGCAACAATATATTTTGTCTGTTTTGATGATTGGCAACAATATATTTTGTCTTCAGCTTTTGATATTGACAATTGTGATATTCTAAATCTACTTTTCATTGTGGCAACACTGTTGATATCTTATAGCTTCTCATGCAAGTTTGTATGTGTTTTATCACTAAGGTCGGTGCAATTTCATACAGACTGCATATAAAGGTCGGTGCACGTTCATACATAATGCATATGTAGGTCGGTGCATGTTCATACATGTTGCATATGTAGGTCAGTGCATGTTCATATATGTTGCATATGCAGGCGGTGCATGTTTATACATGTCACATATGAAGGTCAGTGCATGTCTGCATGTAAGTGCATAAGGTTGGTGCACATAGTGATGTGTACATACTAAGGTCGAGGCATATGTTCACTGATGCACAAGTAAGGTCGGTGCACATGTTCAGTGTTGCATGTCAGGTCAATGCACATGAAGAAAACACTGCATACAAAGGTCAGTGAACATTTTCACTATTGCATATAAAGGTCGGTGCACATTGTCATTGTTGCATAGTAAGGTCGGTGCACATATATTAGAGATAGGCATAAGGTCTGAGCACCTTCCTTCAAGTCAGAGCACATGCTTGACTTCATGTCTTAGCACCTTTGTGCAGGTCTGAGCATATGTGCAACTTCAAGTCAGAGCACATGCTTGACTTCATGTCTTAGCACCTTTGTGCAGGTCTGAGCATATGTGCAATTTCAAGTCCGAGCACATACACATAGTCTAGTTATGCAGGTCTGCGCAGGTCTGAGCATATTTCATCAAGACAAAGCATATGAATAAAGGGTTAATTAATACAAGTCTGTGCACATTCACAAGTCAGTGCACATTCAGAAATTTAGGTCGGTGCATATGTACGCATAAGGTCTAAGCATACATATTTTATGCAATAAGGTTAATGCACATTGACTAGCTACTCATGCTGACCAAGTGTTTGATGAAATGCTTTATGTTTCATTAACTGATAGACCAAGGATCGAACATATGAAAGGCAGCATGCCTTACACTCAGTATGGTCACGTGGCTCGAGGTCTTCATCCATAGGCACGTGATCCAAGGCAAGTCTCAACTGGAAATTCAGCCACGTGGATAGCGAAACTTCAACATCCGACACGTGGACATCCAGTAGCACATTCTTTCAAAGTTCCATGGGTGGAAACGTGTTCTCCACGCGCCCAATCTCTCACGATCCTATAAATAGAGGCCTGATAGCTCAAGAAAGAGATATAGAAGACAGAGAAAAAATACAAGAGGAAGAAGAGATAGAAGAGAAGGCAGATGAAGAAGAAGAGCGCTAGTGTAGCCAGAAATTCCAATGTGAAAAGAGTGAGGATAGAGAAGATCAGAAGAAGTGTCTGAGATCTAGATAAGCTAAGAGAAGGAGAGTGAACGAGGAAGAAAGGAATCAGAGAGGGATCTGAGAGGAAGTTTGTGAAAGCCGGTTGCAGCAAGTTGAGTGAAAAACAGAGTATCGGAGTTCGGCTATCTGAGTGAGTTGTATTTCGACTACTGGATCAGATCTAGAGTCGAATTGCTCAACTGTGAGCTACATTTGCATTTCTGTTATCGTTCTTTACTTCACCTTTTCTTTTCAAATCTATTGTAAGCTGTGTATAAACAAAGCAAGTTGTAAAGCTCAGCAGGCGAGGTTGAAACCTCGGACATCAAGCTATGAAGATCAGGGGTTGAAGCTGTGAATCAGCGGTCTAGCAAGCTGTGAAGCTCAGCAGATTGTAGGGATCTAGTCTTCGAAGCTATGGATCAGCAGATTCAAGCTATGAGTCAGCAGTAAGCCTTACTCAGTTGAGTAAGGGGTGGAAGTTATAGCATCCCAGATAAAAATGATAGAGAAAGTTGAACTTTTCTTAAATACATAATTCTGCATGAAGGCCTTATAAAAAGAACTATACCTTATGAGGGCCACTATATAAATATACCTACATTTAAGAGGCCCAACATCACTAAATAACCACACATAGACCACATGTATAGGGGTTTTATTTTTCCAAAATGGAAGGGAATGGGCGCCCCTTCCCAGGGCGCTAATTAGTTAGATAGAGCCCCCATGGAAGGGCGCTAATTCCTTTAGGGGCCACCAATCCCTATATATATTAATATATATATGCCTCACAGAACCACACGTGAAGAGGGCCAGCCTGTTTCCTAAGCAATAGGAACAGGCGCCCTAATGCAAGGGCGCCAATTCCCCTGATAGGGGCCGCCCTGTTAATGGGCGCCCCTATGCAAGGGTGCCAATTCCTAACAATGCAGAACACTGTTCTTCCAGCTATCCTTCTAGAAGTATTGAAACACAAACAACCTTATTTCGCTGGCAACGGACCCGCAAGGCAATAAACCATTTGCCTTTCGTTGGCAACCGATTTCCCCTATAATTATACCCTCTATTGAGTAGGCAGAAGCTACTGCCGTCATCCTGCTACCTGCAGAAGGGAATATCTCCCTTCTTTTCTTCGGAAGACGTGAAGGGACGTCTTCTTCCTGCATTCTACGTCCTACTGCTCAAGCTTTACTCATGTGGCTTTCTTTATTCTTTCTTCTATCAACCTGTACCTCGTATATCACTCCAAAAAGGTAGGTGTTCTCAAGATCTGGCCTAACTAGTAGCTAAATAAGGTAACATAGCATGCATGCATAGAATTAGTAGAATTCATCTTCCATGTTATATAGCATCTTACATGGCTTTACCGAGATCAAATATACACTAGCTTTACCGCCAAATATATATCATGTTACACTGATTTTCTACATAGTATGTTAGACTAGTTTTACAGAAAATAAATGCATCCTGTTACACTAGTTTTACGGTCTAAACTATAGCATGCTTAGGTCTATATTTATGTCATGTTTTACTAAATATGCAACATGTTTTACAAAATCAAAAATTTACAGCCATCAGGTAATGGGTGCCCATCACCTAGGCACCATTTCCTGATTGGGCACCCCAGGCATGGGCGCCCATTAATTGAAGACCCCTCAGATAGTCGTTAATTCATTTTCCTGGAATTAATAATCACCATGTTAGAAATTTTATATCTATGAAACTAAACTGTAAAATTCTTGCATGAGTATGATTCTATGATCCTGATATTTTTCTCTATCTATCCATGTCCTTATTTCTTGATTCTGAGAACTTTTAAAATCATGAATAGTAACTTTTGTCTTAAAACGTACCTGTCTGGTGCGTAGAGGACCCAGAAGAATGGGCACCCCAGACTTGGGCGCCATTTACAGAATTGATGACTCTCTGCATAGTCTTTAATTAAATGAAGACACTATAGAGGGGTGCTAATTCTTTAGGGCAAACAAACAAAAAAAATATGGAAACTGGAATGGGTGCCCCTTGGAGCAGGCGCCCATTACCTGAATAATGACACCCACCAGGGCGCCATTTTATGAATTAATGGCAGCCCTCTAGGCACCATTTCCCCTGAGCCAAATTTTTGGAGTTTTCACAGAGTCCCAGGGAATGGGCGCCCCTGTAAAGGGTGACCATTCTGAAAATAATGGCATGCCCCTAGGTGCCAATTTCATAATAAATGACAGCCTCCTAAGTGCCATTTAAATGGTGGCAGCCCTATGGGCGCCAATTCATCCACTACTATTTTCCTGTTCGTGCAAAATCTGACTCGTCTCAGATTGGGCGCCCCTCAATGAGGGCGCCAATTCTGCATATAATGGTAGCCCGAAAGGCGCCAATTCAGTTACATGTGGCAGCCCTTGAGGCGTCAATTCCATCCCAATTCTCGACTTGACTAGTGTTCTGCGATGTTTTGACCATAGTTCATTTCCTGCATGATAAACAAACCTTGAACTCCATTCATGAAATCCACCTTATATTCGTACAACGGTTAAACCTTGAAATTCTATATTGGCTATATCTAGAGTGAATGTCAAAAGTAATATATGAAATGCTGTGCATATAGGGCCCGATCTGGTCCTGGGAGGAGCGCCAGAAAGTACTTGTGCCCATAGGAGTTGAATGATCACAATGTTTAAGCATTGCACCGAAGTACTTGCTTGACATGAGACATCCCACTCACTCTCTCGTGACGCTACTTGCTTGCTTGACTTGACTTGTGTTACCCGAAAAAGGGCAATTACTTGACTTGCGTGGTCCAAAAAAGGGCAAAGTACTTGCTTGATTGAAATAGCCAATTACAGTTCCACGTACTTGATATTACATGTGCTTGATATTACTTGCTTGAGCTCATCCCTCGCTTTCTTGGAAAATTGTGTAAACACTTGATAGTACTTGATATCTTGCAATATCCTTTCTATAAGTTCTTGATATCTCACTTGTCAACACTTGATAATACTTGAAAACATGTGATATTCTTCTATACCGTTCATGACTTTCTTGCTTGTCTAGCATGCATAGGATATACTTGCATTTCACGTAACCTGTAATTTACTTAAAGATTGCTCGAACTTGAGATGTAATTCCTACTGAGTGATTCACTCATCTAGTTCTTTCTAACATTTTCTAGGTAATTTGGATAGTGACAACCACATGAATGGTAATATGACTGAGTGAAGAGTGCTAGAGTCTCCGATCGTCTACTGTTAGCTAGTCACGTCTTTGATTTCTTTAGTCCTTCCCTTGTACTTCCAATTACGTTAGCGAATCGATTAAAAATTTGTTAAGGCTGTAGCCTAGTATTTGGGTTTGAATAATCAATGTCATGGACTAGAATTATCACCATTTGGTTGTTCGATCATTATCATCTTGGACTATTGGTATCATTTTAGAAACTTAATCTTAGTCATTATTTAGTCTTTTGTACACTCTATCTTTTGTCAAAAAATATATATTGCTCTGATAGATTGGTTCTATATAAGCCGGCCATGACCCCGGGTATCTTCCACTATCGGGACGTGACAACCTTTGTGGTATCAGAGCCTAGGATTTTAATTTCCTAGGAAAACCCAAGCCCAAGGATATGTTTACTCCTTACACCCGATGAGATGGATAGAGCCATGGGTTAAGTTCTATAATGACATTCGGTCTTATAATAAAACACGATACCTTATTATGTTTACATTCTCTTGTTGGATTATGGCCGCTGAAAGAGCACAATGGCGCGAGATGCAGCGCAGCGTGTAAGGCCTTACCCAGGCACTACAACAAGTGGCACAAGGTGGTGCTAACAGTGGAGCTGGTGATCTCACCAGAGGTTTCCACTACATGAAGCCACCAAGGTTCATGGGTTCATCTGACCCCGAGGATGCTGAAAATTGGCTAAAGGAAATCGAAAGGATTTTCCGTGTAATGTAATGCACGGACGTGGAAAAGATTTTACTAGCCACATTCCAAGTGGAGCAGGACGCTCGATGTTGGTGGGAGTCCGTAGAAGCAACATTACCCGATGACTATGTCACGTGGTATGAATTTGTTGAGCACTATAACAACAAGTACTTCTCCGACCGAATTTAGGAGAAGAAGGCCGCGGAATTTGCCGCACTAAAACAACGGACCCTGAAAGTGGCCGAGTTTGAGGCCCAGTTCTCAAGACTGTCCAGGTATGCACCCCACTTGGTGTGTACTAAAAAGATGAAGGCTAGAAGGTTCCTTAACGGGCTTCGACCGCAATACATTACACAACTTGCACCGATGGACATCCAAGTCTATTCGGAGATGGTTCGACGTACCCAGCTGCTAGAGGATGCCACAGAATTTTCTGAAAGGATCCGTGGAAGAGACAAGAAGGAACCTATCACAAGACCGAGAAATTTCAAACCAGCATTTAACAAGAAGAGGTTCTACAACGGGAGGGAATCCTCCAAAGAAAAGAAATTTCAGAAGAATGACAAGCCATTCTCCACCACTACACCTTCTAATGAGGTTTGCAAGAATTGTGACAAGGCCGATCATAAGGCCGAGGAATGCTAGAGGAAATTAGGAGCCTGTCTCCGATGTGGGAGCCGAGATCATCGAATCCCTAATTGCCCGTTGACGAATGAGCAAACCACTAAAGATGAGAAGCGTCCGGCAAAGAAACAAGGCCATCTGCAAGCTCTCCAAGAGATAGAACCAACAGAAGGTGGAATCATGGAATGTACACTAACTGTTTGTTCTAAGACTGCTCAAGTTTTATTTGATACCGGAGCAACTCATTCATTTATTTCCAAGAAATTTGCTGCTTCATTTTCTAAGAAACCAGAACTGTTAGATTTGGTCATATCTACACCTCTTGGGAACGAGTCCAATATCACACATCACTACCCAAACTGTAAGGTTATGGTTAAAGGAAACAATCTACCTGTCAACCTGATATCCCTAGATATGAAGGGGTATGACGTCATACTAGGTGCCGACTGGTTATCCACATACCAAGCAACTGTAGATTGCCAAAATGGCAAGATCGCTTTTGTGGATTATCCCGAGCTGGTTTACATTAGCCCTCGGAATAGATCACCTCTTCTCTTAGCTCTTCGAGCTATTAAAGTCATAAGTAAAGGATGTATAGCTTTCATAGCATTTGTGACTACCGCGGAAGTCGATGAGTCTAAACTTGAAGACATCCAGGTAGTTCAAGATTTTCCCGACGTTTTTCCAGAAGAATTGCCCGGCCTACCCCAAGAAAGGGAAGTGTTGTTTACAATCGACCTTGTCCCTGGCACTGGTCCTGTTTCCACGGCACCTTACAGAAAGTCCCCCGCTGAGCTGAAGGAGCTAAAAGAGCAGCTAATGGAATTATTGAACAAGGGTTTCATCTGGCCAAGTACTTCCCCGTGGGGAGCACCCGTACTATTCGTCAAAAAGAAGGACGAATCGATGAGACTATGCATTGATTATCAGTAGCTAAATCACCTTACAATCAAGAACAAGTACCCGCTGTCGAGAATTGATGAGTTGTTCAATCAACTATCTGGAGCTACATACTTCTCCAAAATTGATCTTCGTTATGGTTACCACCAACTGAAGATCAAAGAAGAAGACATTCATAAAATTGCGTTCTAAAGAAGGTATGGGCATTACGAATTTACTGTTATGCCTTTCGGACTAACAAATGCCCCTGTAGCCTTTATGCAGTTAATGAATAGCACCTTTCGGCCACATCTAGATCAATTTATTATGGTATTTATTGATGACATCTTGATTTATTCAAAGTCTAAAGAAGACCATGAAGAACATCTGAAGAAGGCATTGAAAATATTAAGGGAAAATAAATTGTATGTAAAATTCAGCAAGTGCAAGTTCTGGATCGAGGAAGTATCCTTCTTGGGCCAGGTAGTCTCGAAGAACGAAATTTTCGTCGACCCTTCAAAAGTCGAGGCCGAAAAGAACTGGGATCAACCAACAAGTGCAATAGAGATTCGAAGCTTCTTGGGTCTAGCTGGTTACTACCGGTGTTTCATCAAGGACTTCTCAAGGATTGCTATTCTTCTCACCAGGTTTACCCGCAAGGAAGTGCCTTATGAGTGAAATGAAGATTGTGAGAAGAGTTTCCAAGCTTTGAAGGATCTCTTGACCATTGCTCCAGTCTTGTCATTACCAATTGAAGGAGAGAAGTACGAGGTGTATACTGATGCTTCTGGTATTGGCCACGGGAGTGTATTGATGCAAAATGGAAGAGTCATTGCATACGCTTCCCGGCATTTAAAGAAGCACGAAGAGAACTACCCAGTGAATGACTAAGAACTGGCCACGGTAGTATTTACCTTAAAACTCTGGAGACACTACCTCTACGGAGAATAATTCATTGTGTACTCCGATCACAAAAGCCTCAAGTATCTATTCTCACAGAAACAACTAAACATGAGGTAAAGACTGAAGAGGCGAGATCTCGCGCAGGGTCCTGAGCGGGCTATGGATCACCAGAAGATGAATCTGCAAGAGAGGGAAACGTATCAGAGGGCCCAGGGGATCTCCCTGGGGCAAAACTCTCTGATGGCTAAGTCAGTAGAGCTATGGTGGAAGCAATAATGGGGGGAGGAGAGAGTTGATGCGCGAGAATCCTCTCCACCAAAGGGTGAAGCGAATCGTGCTCAGGAACTTAGGGTGTGTGAATGCTTAGTTCATCTTACCATCTTCTGGAGGGGATCCCTTGCTTAAATAGTGCACCGCCTTCAGGAGTCCTGTAAGCTGAGGGGTTCCCGGCGGGAGTTACGTCTTTAACGGGGGCTTTCATGGCCTGATCGTGGGAACGTTATCCCCTTGGAGTCCGGCGGCTCCCCTGACTCTCCCGCTGGCGGAGGACTCTGAACGGCTGCACCTGCAAATAATCAACCGGCCTTACCGAGCCTCGGGGATGCTAGCTCATGTCCGAGCGATAGGGATGGCCAGGCGAGGGTGGGGTCGGATAGGTCGGCTGGAGCCTATCTCTCTCGGACGGGGAGAGGGCTTTAGGCCGGACCTTCCTCGGGACCTGACCGTTGTCTCGGGCCCTCCGAGCCTAGAAGGCCGCCGGGGAGAGTTAGTTCCTCGAGTCTTATTTATTGGGCTTTTCTCCCTAAGTGGGCCCTGTGGGCTATCACTCGGGTGGGCTCGCCCGGTTGGACCTTGTGGGTCTTGTTGGGCTGCCTTTGTGGTGGGCAGCGGAAATCCCCCTCTCCACTTGTCCCGCTCCTACTCCCGAGCCATGGAGGCTCGGATGAGTATTTTTTCGAGGCTTTGGACCGGTGTGGCTCAGGTGGGTGGAATTCCGTTGGCGTTATGGAGCCGCTTATAGCGGTCGCCGAGGCCCGTAATGATGATCCTGACGGATTCGAAATGAAGGGGCCCCCCTTTTCTCAGAGCACAGAACGGCGTGCCGCCACCCTCAGGGGTTTATAGGGGGCGCTGTTCATCATTCTAGGCTTCCAGGGTTTTAGGCTTTCCTTGCTTCTTGATGCGCCGTGAGAGCACAGCGGAGACGCGGAGCCTTGCGGCGGCGTTCGAGGAGTTGGCGAGGATAACCGCAGAGGCGGTCCAGCAACTTCCTTCTCCCCTGGAGTCTTCAAGCTCGTACGAGGGATCTCTTCCCGACTCGATGGCGGATCAGAGTCCGGAGCTTGTGCCGGTGAGGCGGGAACCCGTCCCCAACTATAGTGAGTTGGGGGAAGCGGAGGTGCGGAGGCTGGAGCATCGTTTCCGCCTGCCTCTCAGATACAGCTTCATCGCCGCCACTCCGTACGAGACGAGTCTGGATGATCACGATGAGCTCATTTGCACCTTCCTTCTGGCTTGGAAGACTGGATTTCGGCTTCCTTTCGATCCTTATGTGCTGCAGCTTCTTAATTTTTTCCGGTTGGCGCCTATTCAGTTGGTGGCCAACTCCTATCTTCTTCTTTCGGCCTTCGGGATTCTTTATCGTCAGCGCGACATTTTTCCTTCTTTGGACCTCTTCCACTTCTTTTTTGAGTTGAAGGCGCACCTGTCGGCGGGGAAGGGCTTCTACTTCATTCAGGCGCGGAGGAATAGGAGCTGCATCTCGCTTGCGGCGAAGGACTCCTCGTACAAGGGGTGGAAGACCCAATTCTTCTGGGTGAAGGCGGTGGCGACGGACGAGATCTGGAGATGCCGGACCTCGCCCAACTTTCACCCGAATCTGCCCCCTCGCCGGAGGAGTTCCCTCCCCACGTGGAGCAGCAGGCTGCCCGTCTGCTGGAGAACCGTCAATCGACTGAGGAGCTGGTGACGCCGGAGAACATCGAACGGTGTCTTCTCTCGCGATTGACGTCGACGGGTATGGCTCTTGCGGCTCTTTTTCGGGGGTGGTAGCTCTTTTCCTCCTCTTGACTGGGGCTTCTTCTTGTTGCAGACGTAAGGCGGGAGCCTCTGGAGGAGGCGGCCGAGGTCGTCGATCTGGGAGACGACTCGGCAGCTGATGAGCCCGATGTCTCGGCGGGTCGCGTCCATGCCCGAGATAAGGGCAAGGGGGCGGCCCCCGAGGGGACTTCTCGATCGACCGGCCTGAAGCGCAAAGATCCCCTGGCGGGGAAGTTGCGGGAGGCCGCGAAGGCCAGGAAAAGGGCCAAGAAAGCCAGTTTTCCTACCGCCGTCGGGGGCGATTCTGGCTCGGCGGCACTCCCCCCTCGGGGGTAGGATGGGGCCGACCCCTCCGGGCTGGCTCTCCCATCCGCCGGGCGAGAGGGGGCCGAGGAGAACAGGGGCCCCGCAGAGGGAGGTGATGGGTCGGCTCTCCCCTCTGTGGGGGCAGAGGGGGCCGATGCCGGTGTGGCTGGCGCTGGGACCGAGGGATTGGTCGACGCGGATGGGGGTTCACCCGCGAGGGCGTCGCAACCCCAGGTGCCGACAGTTGCTCGTGCGGTTGATCCCGCGGCGCCGGTCGAGGGTGGGGGTTCGCCCGGGGAGGCGTCGCAACCCCAACCGACCGTGGTGAGCGGGGCGATCAGCTTCACTGCCCGAACAGGGTCTTCTGGCGGGGTGCCCAGGGTGGAGTAGTCCCCTTTGCCGGAACCTCTGGTCAGGCTCGGTATCTCAGGGTGACTTGTACCGACTCTGCCGGTCGATCGCCGAGAGGACGAGGGGGGGAGAAAGGCGCAGCACTCCCGCCGGGATCCTTGATATCCTGATGGAGGGCGACCTGGTCATAGCTCGGATAGCGGCCGTGATGGCAGAGGCGCACGCCCGGACGGAGGCGGAGCGGTCGAGCTCGCCTGGACCCTTGGTGGATGCGAGGGGAAACTAGCCCGGCTCGAGGGGGAGCACGAGGGGCTCCGGCGGGAGTTCCTTGCATTCAGGGAGTTGGCGCGGTCGAGCCGACGGAAGCCGAGGCGCTGGCCGAGCAGCTAGCACGGGCCCGAGAATCGCTCGAGAGAAAGAGCAAACGTCTAGAAGGCGAGCGTCAACGTCACATCGAGCTGGACGGCCTCTGGGAGCTTGAGCGCGGCGAGCTACAGGATCGGGCGGAGGACGCGGAGCGCCTTCACGCTGAGGCCGAGGCGGACCGAGCCCGGGCGGAGGGTCGGATGTTCGAAGCCGAGCGGAGGATGACCGAGCTGGAGGAGCGTCTGGCGAGGGCGGAAGAGCGTGCGGCCGAGGTGGAGCGGGCTCGGGACGGGCAGGTCGAGGCGGAGGCGATCGCGCGCTACAAAGGTTCGGAAGCTTACTCGGCCGACCTGATTGAAGCTGCCCTACTCTACTACGAGGTAGCGCTCCGCCGGGGTGCCCGAAAGGGATTCAGGCAGGGCTATCGCCGGGCGATGAGCTATGCCAATGAGCACCTTGCCGGGGGTGATTTTCCTTACGGCCAGAGTTATGACTCGGATGAGTCAGTTTCCAGCTCCTCATCCTCGGCCGGGGAAGAACAGGAGGAGTCACCTCCAGCGGGGTCACCAACTCTGGAGGCTCCAGGAGGGCTCACGACCGAGACAGTTCTCGCACAGGCGAGGTCAGTGTCCGGGCCGGCCGTCACCGAAGGCACCGGGGGTGACGCGTCCCCTACTGCTGTTCCCGAGCTTCAAAGTGGGCCCGAGGCCTAATGTATTATGCTTTATTTTGCCCCTTCCCCTTTTTGTCTATTTTTCCTTTTGTAAGAGGATTTCTTTATGGGAGGCAATAAAGGACTTACTTCGTTTGATCGTTATCTTTGCCGTGATTTGGCTGGCGTATCGGGGGCAGTTGGAAGGTGCCGATATTTTCTGCACCGTTCTCGCATGCCGATTCGGGAGACTTCCGGCGGGGCGTCTTTTCATTCCACCATGCTTTGAAAGTCGAGGCGCTTCGCGAATCCCGCTAGGGCGGGGGCCGAGGAATTGGAGGTGACCTTCCAAGGGAGGTCCTATAGCGTGTTTTCGAGGGGGGAGTCATTTAAGGCGCGTGGCCTCCTTTGGCCTATAAAAGGACCGAAGGGTGCTCCTTCCCTCTTAACACTTAGGACTCTCGCCTGCGGTTTGCTCTTGTTCCCTCGTTTTCGCTCTGCGTTGCACCGCCGCGATCGGAGCATGGAGGACCCTTCAGAAGATGACGCTGTAGACGACGGGGAGCGGCCGGTTCCAGCTGTCCTGGAATATCGATCGGGTCCCACGGTCGCCGCGCGTGCATGAGACTGGTCCGACGGTCGCCGTGCGGATCTGGAGAGGGCTTCGACGTGCGGGGTTACGCCGTTTGCCTCCTCTTGGCTCCGGCGAGGCTTCCGGGCGGACGCCAAGATGGAGGGCGGATGGGGGAGTTAGGGATGCCGACCGCCATTCCCCTCCGTGGGGGGGGAGGAGGCGGCTCCAGTCCCTTCCTCACCCCTGTCCGCAGCCTCTTTCTCTCTCTTTTATTCTTCATTTCTTTCACTCTTCAGGGGCTGCTTGCTTTCTGTTCGCCTCCAAAGAGTTGGTAGTTTGGCAGAGAGGAGACCTTCACGGTGCTCCTTTTTCCAGGTTGTTGCCAACTTGGAAGGTAGCCTTCCTCGCGAGAAAGGTGGCCTTCTCCTTGCTGTCCCTCTGTCACCTTTGTCACGGTCCACCCGAGCCAACTGGGTCGACCATCTCTTGTCCGAGCCAGTTTCCACGCGAGACAGAGTCAGTGGCTGGATGCGAGAAGGTCAAGACCGGGTCGGTCGGGCGATGGCCGTTTGCCGCGGTGCTAGATGGATTTTTGCTTTTCACTATGTAATGTACTGGCAGTTGCCTTTCTGATGTACCAATAGTTATCTTGAATGAATGTAAAAAAAAGGGGGTTTATTTTACCCTATTTGTCGATACAGTTTTCAGAAATAAAATCTGCGTAGTGTGGTTGCGTTCCATGTCCGGGGAATGAGTTCCCCTTCCATTGTGGCTAACCTGTACGCACCTTTCCCGAGCGTCTCGATCACTCGGTAGGGGCCTTCCCAGTTGGGGGATAGCTTGCCCGCCACCTCCAGTGGTCGAGAGGCTTCGGTCTTCCTGAGGATGAAGTCCCCTGGTTGGAATTGTCTGCCTCGGACCTTGGTGTTGTAGTACCGAGTGAGGCGGCGCTGGTATTCCGTAGCTCGGACGTTCGCGATCTCTCGGAGTTCGTCTGCCAGGTCGAGGTTCTCAAGCAACTTCTGCTCGTTTGCCTCCGGCGAAAAGCTGATCACTCGGAGAGACGGATTGGTGATCTCTAACGGAACGACGACTTCGGTGCCATATACCAGCTGAAAAGGGGTCTCACCGGTTGCCGTCCTGGGGGTCGTTCGGTGTGACCATAGTACGCTAGGTAGTTCCTCGAGCCAGCTACCCTTAGCCTTGCCGAGTCTGGTTTTTATGCCCTTCAAGATGGTCTTGTTGGCATTTTCAACCAGCCCGTTGGCCTGAGGGTGGGCGACCGAAGTGAAGTGGTTGCGGATATTTAGGTCGGCGCATCTGTCTCGGAAGTACCGAGAGTCGAATTGCCGCCCGTTATCGCTCACTATCACTCGGGGGATGCCAAAGTGACAGATGATCGATTTCCATACGAAACCCCAGACGACTGTCTCGATGATCCTAGCTGTTGCTTCAGCCTCGATCCACTTGGTGAAGTAGTCGATGGCGATGATGATGAACTTCTTCTGGGATTGAGCCGTTGGGAATGGCCCAAGGATGTCGATCCCCCACCGAGCGAAAGGGTAGGGCTCGGTAAGGGTGATAAGTTCCGTGGCCGGCTGATGGACCAAATGGTCGAACCGCTGGCAACGGTCGCAATGTTGTGCGTAGGCCGTGCAGTCGCGCTGCAGGGTCGGCCACCAGTACCCCTGTCTTAGCAGGATTCTGGCCAGCGATCGACCTCCTGAATGCGCTCCGCACAGGCCTTGATGAATCTCTTCAACAGCTTGGCTTGCTTCGTCGGGACCGAGACACTTCAGAAGGGGCCCGGAGAACGATCTTCGGTAGAGAGCGTTGTCTAGGATGACGAAGCGCCGGGCTTGGTACTTCATTCGGCGGGCTTCCCGAGGGTCGGAGGGCTCCCGGGAGTCTCGTAGCCAGGACAGGTAGGGGGAGCGCCAGTCGCCGGGAGTGGCCGAGTCAATGGCGAGGAGCTCCGAGTCTATGCTCGGGCGCTCTAGCTCTTCTAGGAGGACCGATCGTGTACCTTCCGGGTCTAGGGAGGAGGCCAGTCGGGAGAGGGCGTCCGCCCGAGAGTTTTGCACCCGAGCTATTCGGACTACCTCGAACTCCTCGAACTGCTGGGCCAGGCTCCGGACCAACTGGAGGTATTTGATCATAGGTACCTGTTGACACCTGGAAAATGAACAAGGGTGAAAACATAATTGAAAAGAGGGTCGGACCAACAGTGAAAGACCAATGATGAAGCTCATCAACTGTCTACCCGGCTAAAACCCTTGTCGGCAAAGATGATGCCCGGTGCCAATGTCACTCAGATGGCAGCACTGATTAAGCAGCAGTCACTCGACTGATGAGACCTTCCAGCCCTTTAATGAGAGCTGTACTACCGTTTTGTCCAAGAATCCACGGATGATATGTCAGGGTAAGTCAGATGTCAGCTTACTGACAGATGTAATATGAGATGAAGATGAAGCCGGTACCGGTAGATGAAGATTGCAAAGGCTTTTGCAAAGTCAGAACAGAAGAAGAATGGTCTCCACAGATTATATACCCGGCTGAGGTCTTCCCAGACTAAGCTGATGTCCGAGCTCGTCACCATTCAAGTGACGGTGTCGATAAGATAATACCCGGTTTTGTCACCATTCAGATGGCAATACCGATGAAACCCCTGTCTACGGACTGATGAAACCCTTGTCTACAGACTGATGAGACCCCTGTCTACGGACTGATGAAAACCTTAATAATGATACAAGCTGTGTCACCAATGGAAGACCCCTTTTGGGTGATGATGCCCTTGAAAGACCCAAATGGGCCTGTGAAAGTGGCTAAAAAGCTTTAATTGGGTCTGCAAAGGATGGCGCCGAGAGCCACTTGCCGAAGCCCAAAAGATGGCGCCGAGAGCCACTTGCAATCGCGCCGGGAAGCCCCATTTGGGGCGCGCCGAGATGAAGCCTGTCGAGAAGGGGGGAAACGGGTATAAAAACCCTCTCCCTTCGAACAGATGGATGCCTGGCGAGCGGACCAACTGAGGGGTGACGAACAGAAAAAGAGAGAGCCACCAAAAGAGAAGATAAGAAAAAAAGAGAAGATAGAAGAATAGAAAAAAAGTAGAGAGAGAGTCTCCCTCGGCTGAGAGAAGAAAAGAAGCAGAAGACAAGAGGAAGCAAGCTTCAGGTGGGCTATCCCGGGGAGGGAGAGGAGTCAATGCTCTGCCCTCCCCACGCTGTCTTTTCTTTCTATTGATGTAATCTAGCGAGTTTTCTTCTCGATTCATCAGACGTAGTTAGCGAGGTTTAGGTCTCGAGCTCCGTCTGTCTCTCCACTTTGCATTTCTCTTTTACAGTCAGTGTAAAGCTTCGAGCAATGTAATGAAATATCAATGAGACCCATTCGGGGATCTACTGATTAAGAGGTTTGCCCCCCCTTTGGCTGAAATATCTGCTCTCCGCTCCCCCTCGTATGATCATCGTTTATGGGAAATGGCTAATAGTTCATACGAACCTTCTCTGCAGAGGCGTAGGAACAGAACCCCTAACCTTATCTAATAGGTTACTGGGTTCTGTCGCCTCCCCTCTTCCTGCCTCAATGGAAAATCCCTCGTGTCCGTGCGAGCTTTCTTACAAGGCCCCTCAAGCCTCCTCCTTGTGCCGTTCAGGACCAGAGACATCAATCTCTTGGATTCCTGAACTGCTGGCTATACGAGAGGACATGTCGGACCACTGCTATCCCTCGGATTCTAACGAATGACGATTTCGATCTCCCGACCCTCCATTCTAACCCCTTGGATGACTAGGGTCTGGAGTTCCGGCGATAAAGGTTCCTCCGTCACAGGTTTTTAGATGCCATTAGGTTCGTCCGGGGATCAGAGACAGTCATCTCTTGATCCCCAGACGGCCGACGGCAGAAATAAATGAAGTCTTCAAAGATCCAGATGATAGTCTCGATTCTCCGTCGATTCTACCTTCCAGATCCCCCTTGGCCCTTCCTAACAGAAGCATCCTTGAAATCCCCCTCCTGCACTTCAAATCCGGCTTCAATCACAGTCAGAAAGCCCAGGAATCCCAGAAACAGAGTACCGTTTGAGCTCTGAAAAACCCTGAAATCCTTCCGCAAATCCACCTTCTCGGCGTGCAAAATTCCCCGCCGAGAGCTGTCCTGCCGAGAGACCCTCTCCCCCCAGCTAAACGACAAACCCTGCCATTCAAACCCTTTTCACGTGAGCCTCCATGCAAGCCTCCCGGCGCCAGGCTCCCGGCGTGGCCAGGAGCGCGCCGGGAAGCTCCACGCCGAGACCCCTTCCCTATAAGCCTATTCAAACCCCCCCAGTCTACATGCTCCCGGCGCCACCTTCTCGGCGCGGCCAGGAGCGCGCCGGGAAGCCCCTGGCCGAGAGCCCCTCTTTTGGCTGACTAAGCCACCGCCGAGATCCCCCCTTTTTTGGTTAAGGAGGCCACGCCGAGATCCCCTTTTTAAGCCAATAAACCCATGCCGAGAAGCCCCCTCTTTCGGCCAACTAAAGCCATCGCCGAGACCCTTCTTCTTGGCCAATTGAAGCCCAGTCAGGGGACCATCCCTGCACTACCATTTGTCAACCTTCTGATCTCTTCAGACATAGGCCCCGGGGATGTTCAGAGATCGTCATGGATGCCTTGAGAAGACACAGTAATGGGGAAGACCTCCCCTACAGTCCTCATTCCCGATCCGGATTTCACCCTTATGAACCCAAAGGGCCATGTCGTTACATGAGTTCTGAGGGGCTTAAAGGGGATATTAATCGATGGTATAAATGCAAGCGATGTCCCGGGGCCCGGTGCCCGTCCTCGTTCGGTCGTCATCCCGGCATTCCGTGGATGATGACCTATTCTCTCTTGGCATAATCCAAGTTGAGCGGACATGCTACCGAAATTTATGCATATCCTATTGGGTAACTGTGATGTTCTCCCTCTCAACCCCGTCGGCCCACGGAGTTATGCCTTTGCATGCCCTCCGATGGTCCCTCCAAGGGGGATATAGATGTGCCATCACACCCACATGGAGCGTGCCATGTCACGCCGGTCCCCATTCGGACTCCGGGTCAATTATGCCCGATCTTTTCCGGATTTTACTCTACCACCGCATGGGTAGTTCCCTTTTTCCCACTTGGCATAGTTCAAGCTGGTGGGAATATGCCGTCGGAGCTATCCCCTAAGATAACGAACCCCTGCTTCGTCTAATCCATTTAGCGTCTTGCAAACGAATGAATTCCGTTTCTTTTGAGCATGTGGTGTTACCGATGTCCTCCTCTTATCTTAGCGTTTAATCAAGGGTTGTCCTCCTTAGGGAGGACGTAATTAACGTCATAGCGTTCAGGGTATGACGGACTTCTGGTCCCGACTCGGACTTCACAATCGACTGACCATGTCAGATCGAGCGCACAATAAAATTGTCACCCCGGTGACTGGCACGTCAATAAACCAACAAACGAATAAATCAATAAATAATAAACAGATAAGATTTAAATAAGAGGATGATAAATAAAAATCCGCGTCCACAAGTCTGGCACGCCCGGTGGGACATAGTCTCCCTTCATCTTTACGCTAAAGTAGGAGGCCCAGCGGGCCCCCCTCAAAATTCTGATTCTGTGTACTTTCCTTATTTTCAGGAATCTACAATCACAGCCGGAATCATGTCCGTTTGCTTCGACCAGCAGCCGATTGACATGCATGTGCGAGAAGGCTACCTGGCGGTACCTCTCGCATTCGGATCGATGCCGCCTGCCGTGGGGCTGCCCAACTGCTTGGGCGTCGTCTTCACTGACCTTCTGCAAGTCGATGACAATGAGCAAGGCACTGCTGCAAGTGCCCCGGTGAAGATCACTGACCAGAAGAATATCTTACCAGAGAAAATGGTCCCCACGGCCGTCGCCTGCTACGTCCATCATGTCCAAAAAAGGGGCATGGTCCCTGCTGCTGCTCAGAAGAAGAGAAGAACCAACCGGAGGAGCCGGTATGATGCTATTGACCGTCGTGTCTCCAACTCCGGAAAGACCATGATGATTGGAGGTGTCCGGGCCAACATGAATGGTTGCCCAAGGGAGGTCAAGCCGGACGTGATCATCCCGATGGTGCCCATTGCCAACAGATTCCAGACTCTGGCCGCCAGGCAGGCCAATTGGGAGGCTGCTGAGAGGAAGCCGCTGGCGCCCAAGCCAGCGAAATACAAACAGGTCTGGCGACCGAAGAGGATTCAGAGCTGGGTTCCATCTGGAGATGAGGAGAAGGCTGCTGAAGATGTTGTTGCCCGCTTCAGGGTAGAAAGTCGAAGAAGAGAGGGAAAAGAGACAAGAAATGCTGTTGCTGCTCGCCCCAAAGCCTGGGACAGAAGAAATGAGAGAAATGATGAAGAAAGAAATTTGACTGCTGCTCGCCCCATGATGAGGGGCAGAAGGGATGAGAGGAAGGAAGACCTTACTGTCACCCGTCCCAGGGCTGGGGGCAGAAGATGGCAAAGAAAGAAATATGATGCTGCTGTCAACTGCTGCCGAAACGGCAATGTGGGAATGAGCGAACCAGTCACGGTCGCCATCCCAAGAAGACCGAGGGCCTGTGCCAGACAGGCCGACTTGTTCAAATATTCCAAAGCCGAGCATTTGAATGCTCAGGTAACAAGACTGGCCTATCAGCAGAGAAGCCAGGAAAGACTAATGCTCCAGCCTGAGCCACAGAGGCACAATTCTGAAGAGATGAAGCAGATAGTCCAAGACTACTTCCACTACCTGGGGAGCTCTGCCCTCGGTCAACAAAGACTATCCCGTGCCTTGGGCACCAGAGGTGAAGAAAAAGAAGAAACACTTCGAGAAACGATGATCGGAGCCTCTTCCTCCGATTCAAATCACTATGAAGAAGGTCTCAGGGCCGGATATGACAAAGAAGACCAGTACCGGGGAGAAGCCAAAGAGAGAATATCGGTCTTTGACCGGCTCAAATATCCTGACCAGGTGAAAAGAAAGGTCTACAGGCGGAAAGAAAAAATGTAAATCTTCGCCTGCAACATGGCTGGACTTGCCAGGGGGCAAGATATACTACCAACTCGACCGGATGAACTGCTCAGGTTGGCTACTAGACCTGGTCCTGTCACAAGAAGAGGCCAGGCCGCAAAAGATAAGATGAAGAAATATGATGAAGCCCGCAACATCACCACCATGACAGTCAATGTGGTGACGATAGAGGATGAGGACAATCCCCTTATTGATGATGCTGAAGGGACTTCTGAAGATATGCAAATCCCATCATCCTTGGATCCTATGGTCCAGATGATGTTCAGAAGATACCAGCAGGAGATCAGTGCTCTCCGAAGGCAGCTCAATGAGGGACATGAAGCTACATCAGCCTCAAAGCAAGCTGAACCTGCGGGGCAGACATCCAGCTCAGTAGAGACGGCTATCCCAGCTAACCCTCTCCTAGCTGATAAGGGCAAGACACCGAGCCAACCTATTCCACAACAAACAGCAGCTCAGCCCTCTGTGTCTCAGACACAGCCTACCGCGCCCATCTTGCGCGCCACTGTGATGACAAATCCTCACAGCCAGCAACAAGCTCACTTCTTTCCAGAAGACATAGATCCAGCTGTAGCCCACAAGCAGATGATTGAAAGAATTGTGGAAATGAAGCTGTCAGAAAAGACTGGTGGTGATGCTGGTACCTATGATGTGTACAAGGTACCGTATCCTCCCCAGTATGCTGCCAAGAGACTACCCCCAGGCGTCAGTAAGCCGCCGAAGTTCGAGAAATTTAATGGCCAAGGCTCCCCTAGGGAGCATATAGCCTACTACACTACAATCATGGGCGACCTAGCAGTCGATGAAGCTTATCTGCTCAAGTTCTTTGGATCATCCCTCACTGGGTTGGCCTTTGAATGGTACTCAAGCCTGCCAGCTGGGTCAGTGGTTGATTGGCCTGATATGCAGAGAAAATTCCATGACAGATTTCTTGTCACGGAAAGGGAAATCACGATAGCAGAGCTATATGCAACCAGGCAGAAGCAAGATGAAACTGCACTGGACTACATCAAAAGGTGGAGGAACTTAGCCATGAGATGCCGAAGACCTCCTCATCAAGAAGATGCGGTGCAAATATGCAAGCAGAGCCTCAGGAGGGAGGTGCTAGAAAAAATGATCGGTGCAGATGTCAGAACGTTTGACCGACTGAACAATATAGTGGCAGAAGTCGAGACGTTCTTGTCCAAGCGTCTGACCGCCAATGTCCCCACCATGCCGAAGGGAAAATCCAATGAGCGACGGCCATCACACTCTGAGGCCAACACCGTCGATTTCAGAACCTTCGAGCAACAGAAGGGGAAGAAAGGGGCAGATGAAGCTCCCCCGCTGGCAGATACAGCAGAAAGAAAAGATAAAGTCTCTCTGAGAGACAAGATGAGAAAAGCATATTCCTTCCCAAAAGATAAGACGGCCGCACTATTCAACTGGGCATACAAGTTCAATAAGGTAACATTGCCTGAACCCAAAAGTCCAGCAGATGCAGCAAAGAAAGATAATCCACTGTTCTGTCCATTTCACCGTGTGCTGGGGCACGCAATTGAAGATTGTTATGTCTTCAAAGATATCATGGAAGGAATGGTCAAGAAAGGTGAGCTGCAGCTGGGAGATTACCAGGTAAAGCCGCCCCATCCACATGAGCCTCCACCCTGGAGAATGGCTGCCAATATGATCTCAGTCTACCAACAGCTGCCCAAGGAAGCCGTTGAAGAATGCACCAAGCACACCTATGAAGCTTGCTTCCTCACCCCACAGAAAGATCAGGAAGGATGGTAGATGATACCCATAAAAAGCAAAAAGAAGACTCCTGCAGCCAGTACCAGCGGAGCAGTTATCCGGGGTGTTACCCCAAGGCCCGAGCCGCCTCCGATAAAGCCAATATGGCATACAACTGAGACTGGACCAGTCATCCGGATCCCTACTCACAACCGGAGGAGACAAACTCCCCTCCCTACACATAAAGAAGTAAGCCCTGCAGCCAGGCGTCTGCAACAATATATTAATGAGCTTGATGAGTACGAGCAGAAGAAACCCAAGCATCTGCTGATGAAAGACTGCATACCCTGGGAACAGCTCAAAGAATTGAAAATCAAAGAGCAGCCAGAGGCAGAACAAGAAAAAGCTGAGAATGAACCCTTCTGGGGGCAGGAGCTAGCAAAGCCAAATTCCCAGAAGAAGAGGAGGCGACCCAAGTCCAAGAAGGGAAAGAAGGTCACGACAGTACAATGTAACACTCTGTCGGTACTCTTTTCCTTGCCCGGGGAGGATGATGAGCCAGAAGCATCCGACGCCCCGCTAGAAGCTAACCATGCCGAAGCCTCCACCTCGGCCCATGCAACACGTTCTGGGAGAAGATGGGGGCGCCCACCACCAGCCAACCATAATATTATGTTCAGAGGGGAGCAACCCTATCAAATCCCGGAACCAGAGATACGAGGTGCCCAGGTTCCTCCCCCTGCCAGTCTGTACCAAGACAAGAAGAAGGCAGATGAAGCCCCTTCATTCCTGGAGTTCCTGTCCAGCTTAGAGAATGAGCAACCGGCTCATACTGCTCCAGCTAAAAGCAATAAATGCCAGCAGACAGCAGCTAGAAAGCAGAAACAGCATGAAGAAAATGAAGAAAGTAGCCCTCTAGAAAAACCAGGGGCAGTCGCTACAGAAGAAGCCTTCCGGGAGACCGATGAAGAAGATGAAATTGGGACTGGGCAGCAAAGGCCACAGGCACCACATGAATCTCCAAGACCCCGATGGGCAGAGGAGATGAGACTATCTAATGTCTGGGTGGGCAGTCGAGTCATGAAAATGCTGAAGAAGCTCCCTACCAGATTCTCCATCTGGGAAATTCTCTCTCTGAGCGAAGAAGCTCGCCAAGCAATCGTGGATGCCCTGCAGTCTCCGGCACAATGTGAAGCACTCCTGGCAGAAGTGAATGCTGGGCCATCGGTCACCTTCACGGAAGATGATATGCTAATCCCAAATATCGGTCACAACAGACCGCTGTATATGAGGGGCTCCCTGAACTGTCAGTCGCTGAGCAGGATACTGATAGATCCCGGGGCTGCTGTAAATATCCTTCCCTATTGCATCTATCAGAAATACTACTTTGACCTACAGCTTACCAAGGTCAGAGATATGAAGATTGCAGGGTTCAATCAGAAATGTGAAACACCTCTGGGGGTGGCTGATTTCAACCTCACACTGGGCGACCTCACTACCGTGGTACGATTCTATGTAATCGACTCCAACACCATGTATAAGGCCCTGCTGGGAAGACCGTGGCTGCACGAATATCAGATAGTGCCATCCACACTACACCAATGCATAAAATACTGCCATGAAGGAAAAGAAGAAAGGGTGTTTGCAGACCTACATCCCTTCGAAGTGTTCGAGTGCCATATGCTCGATGCATCCTACTACACTGAGGTGTCACAAAAGGATAAAGGAAAAGAAGCTGTGGTCAGCCAGAAAAAGTTGGCGACAAAGACAAGAAACTGGTCTCCGCCGCCGCCAAAAGGCTACATTAAAAAGCATGGAGTATCTCACATTTCTTATGCTGGTGATTTTGCTCGGATCACTCCTCCTGGCATACACCCAGATGATACTGAAGAAAAAATGAAAGAAAAATACACACAGGTGGAAGTTCCTCAGGGTCTAGTCAAGCCCATAGCCAGCATGGAATACCAGACGGTGCTGCCACTAAAGACTATGGAAATCCCTCGCTTCTGTAAACCCCCTATTATATTCTACACCGGGGAGCCAGTCGAAGAAGATGATCAAGACTGTATGGCCCCTGAAGAAGCTGCAAACCTGATGGTACCGACTACAGGCTTGGATTGTACTACCCAACGGGTTTCACAAATGTTCTCCAAGATGCAAATGCCATCGATGCAGCCTGCTGCTCAGAAGAAAGCATTCAAGGAGCTATGGGATCCGCCTCGAGATAGCAAGGAACTGAGGAAGATCACACAGCACCCGGGACTGGGTTATACCCTGCAAGAATACTATGAAGCCGAGGTGGATGTCATCTCTGCCTTCTACCAGAATGAAGATCCCCCTGAAGTGGGATATGATCAATACCCCTTTGAAGATGAAGAAATTATGTATCAATCCATAACAGACAATGAAGCCCAAGACAACCAGCCGGAGCCAAGGATGTCTGATGAGACTAAGAAGGGTTGGTGCTGGGAGAATCCATCTTGCAAAGAGGATCTGTTCCAGGCCGAAGCACAATTTGATACGGGAACCCCGGATGAAGATCAAGTAGCCAGAGAGCTGCAAGAGTGCCTGGAGTTTGGGCGCATTCTAGAAGAATTCCGAGCTCTACATAATGATGACCTCTCAGGGGAGCCCACATCAGAAGAGCCTCTAAGCACGGAAGACTCCACTTTGAAGTTTTTCGCTGAGCCAGTCACGTCCTCGGGGCAGACTGAACAGAATCCGGCCATATTGGCCTTATACGATGCACCAGCATCTGCTGATGACCCATGTGATGAAACAGAAAATCATGAGAATGAAGAAGATTATATCCCGGGAGGCTTTATTGATTTGCAAGAAGCCCCGCCCGAAGTTGAAGATGGAGGCCAAGCCACCGTCGATGAGCTGATAGAAGTAAATCTGGGGTCAGCAGATGAGCCAAGGCCGACATTCCTCAGTGCACTGCTGGAGCCAGCTGTCAAAGAACAGTATATTCAATTTTTAAAAGAATTCCGAGACTGCTTCGCATGGACGTATGATGAAATGCCAGGACTGAGTTCCGATGTGGCACAGCACCGATTGGCGATAAACCCAGAGGCAAGCCCTGTGAAGCAGCCTTCCAGGAGAACGCGCCCCGAACTGATAAATCAGATTAACAAAGAGGTTGATAAGCTGATTGATGTGGGCTTTGTTGAAGAGAACCAGTATACTACATGTCTGGCCAATATAGTGCCCGTGAAGAAGAAAAATGGGCAGATCAGAATATGTGTAGATTTCAGGGACCTGAATAAGGCTTGCCCGAAAGATGATTTCCCAGTGCTGATCACTGAAGTCATGATCGATGCAACCACTGGCCATGAAGCCCTGTCATTCATGGATGGGTCATCCGGATACAACCAGATCTGGATTGCTGAAGAAGATAGAGTGCACACTGCATTCCGCACCCCGAAGGGGATATTTCATTATAAAAGAATGCCGTTCGGCCTTAAGAATGCCGGCGCTACCTATCAGAGAGCTATGACAAAGATCTTTGATGATTTGCTCTTCAAGAAGGTAGAGTGCTACATTGATGACCTGGTGGTGAAAACCAGCAGAAGAGAAGATCATCTGCAAGACCTGAGGATAGTGTTCCAGAGGCTGCGTAAATATGAACTCAAGATGAATCCTATGAAATGTGCCTTCGGCATGTCCAGTGGAAAATTCCTTGGGTTCATTGTCCATCATAGGGGCATTGAGATCGACCCATCCAAGATTAAAGCTATCCAGGAGCTCCCTCCACCAAGGAATCTCCACGAGCTGAGATCTCTACAAGGGCGTTTGGCCTATATCCGACGATTCATATCAAATCTGTCGGGGAGATGCCACCCTTTTCACAAGCTCATGATGAAAGATGTACCGTTCCTCTGGGACGATGGCTGTCAGGAAGCCTTTGAGAAGCTGAAAGAATATCTCAAGACCCCTCCAGTGCTGGGGGCACCTATTAAGGGCAGACCCCTGATACTGTACATTGCAGCCACACACTGTTCCCTGGGGGCAATGCTAGCACAGATAAATGAAGAAGGCAAAGAGCAAGCTCTATACTACCTGAGTCGGAGGCTGATTAGAACTGAAGAAAGCTACACCTATATAGAAAAGACATGCTTGGCACTAGTCTTTGCCGTTAAAAAGCTCCGGCACTATATGGTGTCACATGAAATCAGATTGATATCTGCAGCAGATCCACTCAAATACATATTGACTCAGCCAGTACTGAAAGGCCGGTTGGGCAAATGGGCAGTAATTCTGATGGAATTCGATATCACATATATACCCCAGAGGGCAATAAAAGGACAGGCCGTGGCCGATTTCTTCGTAGAGCATCCTGTGCCAGAGAATGATATGTTGGGGATTGAGTTACCCGATGATGAAACACTAGAAGCCTGCCAGGCTCAGTCAACTATGTGGCAGCTATTCTTTGATGGAGCATCTAGAACAGAGACGGACTCTGATGGAAAGACCAGAATACGGGCCGGAGCCGGTATTGTGCTAAGATCACCAGAAGGGGAGGTTGTGCATACTTCCTGTTCTATAAACAAGCCCTGCACCAATAATGAAGCCGAATATGAAGCTCTGATAATCGGGCTAATAAGCCTCAACATGGGTATCCAGATGCTTCAGGTATTCGGGGATTCAATGTTGATAATAAAGCAAATCCAAGGGGAGTTCGAAGTGCGAAAGCCGGAGTTGAACCCCTACCACCAAAAAGCTGTGCGCCTCATGGCGAAATTATATCATATTGAGCTCAAGCATGTGGGCCGTGGATATAATGCCCAAGCTGATGCACTGGAAAAGCTAGCCAGCTCAATAGCAGTCCCACCAAATGAAACACTGAACATTGTTGTTATAAACCGGCGGCAGGTCCCCAGCATGCTAGAAGAGTGCCCCGAAGAAGAAGAAGTCGCCACGATCAGTACAGAACAGGCATCTGATTGGAGACAACACCTGCTACAATGGTTTTTACACCAACAGCTGCCGCAGAAAAGAGAAGAAAAGATGAAACTTCTAAGGATCAAAGATTCTTATGAATTCAGAAATGGAACTCTGTTCCGAATAATGGTAGATGCACGCAAGAAGATTTTGCTCCGCTGCCTGTCTACTGAGGAAGCTTGGCAAGCAATGAAAGAAACACATGCTGGGACAGCAGGTGCCCACCAGGCCGGTCCAAAGATGAAGATAGAGATTAAGAAGATGGGCTACTACTGGCCCACCATGTTTGAAGACTGCTGCAAGTTTGCAAAGTCATGGCAAAAATGTCAGGAGCATGCTGTTGTGCCTAGAAGGCCACCTGCCGTTCTGCACCCTACAGTCCCTAGCTGGCCGTTTGCACAATGGGGAACTGATGTAGTCGGACCATTGCCAACTTTCTCGGCCGGACATAAGTACATACTGGCCATAACAGATTACTTCTCCCGATGGGCGGAAGCTATAGCATTAAGAGAAGTGACTGGTGAGCTGGTCTCTAGATTCATCAAGCAAAACAATATCTTCTGGTTCGGGATCCCCAACCGAATAATATCTGATAATGGAAGTCATTTCAGAAATAAGAAAATCTATCGGCTTGCCGAGAAGTACAAGATTGAATGGAGAACCTCCACGCCCTACAATCCACAGGCAAACAGATTGGCAGAAGCTTTTAATAAGACCTTGTGTACATTGCTGGCCAAAGTCGTCAGTTCCAACAAGAAGGACTAGGAAGAGAAAATGTATGAAGCTTTATGGGCATACCGCACCGTCTTCAAAACACCTACAGGGTGCTCACCATACTCATTGGTGTACGGCTCAGAGGTAGTAGTTCCACTAGAGCTGGAAGTCCCGTCACTCAGAGTGGCAGTCCAATATGACCTGGCCCATGGCGAACAAACCAATGCAGAAAGAAGATTAGAAGAACTTGCTGAATTGGAGAGGAGGCACCTCCAAGCTTAGAAGAATATCCAGATGTATCAGGCCCGCATGGCCACTGCATTCAACAAACTCGTAAAAGGACGAGAATTTAAGAAAGGTGACCTTGTCATGGTCAAGAAAAGAGAAGTCATGGCGTCCAACCCAAAAGGAAAGCTAAATCCTAATTGGGAAGGTCCTTATGTGATACATAGGGTCTACGAAGGTGGGGCCTATATGGTTGTCAACCATCGAGGGGAGATTCATTTCTCGCCACTCAACGGTAGGCACCTAAAGCTGTATCATGCTGCACAACCGACATTCTCCGAATAATCGGGCCGAAAGCTACCCTTCTTCCTTGGTCTAGCGGCACTCCGCCCCAACCAAGCTACCCTTTTCCTTGGTCTAGCGGCACTCCGTCCTAACCGAGCTACCCTTCTTCCTTGGTCTAGCGGCACTCCGCCCCAACCAAGCTACCCTTTTCCTTGGTCTAGCGGCACTCCGTCCTAACCGAGCTACCGCTTCCTTGGTCTAGCGGCACTCCGTCCTAACCAAGCCACCCTCTTCCTTGGTCTAGCGGCACTCCACCCCAACCAAGCTACCCTTTTCCTTGGTCTAGCGGCACTCCGTCCTAACCGAGCTACCTCTTCCTTGGTCTAGCGGCACTCCGTCCTAACCAAGCTACCCTCTTCCTTGGTCTAGCGACACTCCGTCCTAACCGAGCTACCCTTCCCCTTGGTCTAGTGGCACTCCGCCCTAACCAAGCTACCTCCTCCTTGGTCTAATGGCACTCCGCCCTAACCGAGCTACCCTTTTCTTGGGTTAGTGGCACTCCGCCCTAACCGAGCTACCCTTCTTTCTTGGTCTAGTGGCATTCCGCCCTAGCCAAGCTACCTCCTTCTTGGTCTAGCGGCACTCCGCCCTAACCAAGCTACCTCTTTCTTGGTCTAGCGGCACTCCGCCCTAGCCGAGCTACCTCATTTCTTGGTTTAGCGGCACTCCGCCCTAGCCGAGCTACCCATTCCTCGGTTAGCGGCACTCCGCCCTAATCAGGCCACTTCATCTTGGTCAATGGCACTCCCCCCTGATCAAGCTACCCTTTCCTTGGTTCAGTGGCATCTCGCCCTGCCCAAGCTACCCTCTCTCTCAGCCCGCATACCAAATAAAAAAAAAAGAAGAAAAGAAAAGAAAAATGGGGTTAAAAATAGTGATACCCCGCCGGTCTTGTTCAGATATTCTGAACAAGGGCAAAAAAATGGCCAAAAACCCGGCTGTGGTGAAAACCTGAAAGGGCACTGCAGGCAAAATCGGGTACCCCGCCACGTGAAAACCCGAAAGGGCGCGTGGGCAAAAGCAAGAGGAGGCTGGCTCTGGTGAAAACCCGAAAGGGCACTTGGGTCAGTAATGTGGTAATCCTAAAGAAAAGCCTCACCTCCCGCCATAAAACTCCTCATCAATCGACCGGCGCCTTGCCCGATCGACGATTAGACCCACTCAGTATAGGCCCTACGTTTATCCTGATAAGAGCCCTCATACCTTGTCCCAGGTCCCACCGTGATGAAACCTGCTGCTGATCAATGGGCACACTCACCCGATCAGCAATGAAACCTGTCCGAATTAGACCTTACGTCTATGCCGATAAAACTTATGAAATCCTTGCATTGGTATAAACCCAATACCGATGATGAAACCTGCTGTTGATCGATTGGTACACTGCCCGGTCAATGATGAAACCCATCCAGTTTAGACCTTACGTCTATCCTGATGAAACCTATGAAATCCTTGCATTGGTATAAACCCAATACCGTGATGAAACATGCTGCTGATCAATGGGCACACTCACCCGATCAGCAATGAAATCTGTCCGGGTTAGACCTTAAGTCTATGCCGATAAAACCTATGAAATCCTTTGCACCAATATAAACCCAATATCGATGATGAAACCAACTGTTGATCGATTGGCACACTGCCTAATCAACGATGAAACCCATCCAAGCCAGACCTTTCGTCTATCCTGATGAAACCTATGAAATCCTTGCACCGATATAAACCCAATATCGATGATGAAACCAACTGTTGATCGATTGGCACACTGCCTAATCAACGATGAAACCCATCCAGGCCAGACCTTTCGTCTATCCTGATGAAACCTATGAAATCCTTGCACCGACATAAACCCAATATCGATGATGAAACCAACTGTTGATCGATTGGCACACTGCCTAATCAACGATGAAACCCATCCAGGCCAGACCTTTCGTCTATCCTGATGAAACCTATGAAATCCTTGCATTGGTATAAACCCAATACCGATGATGAAACCTGCTGTTGATCGATTGGTACGCTGCCCGGTCAATGATGAAATCCACCCAGTTTAGACCTTACGTCTATCCTGATGAAGCCTATGAAATCCTTGCATCGGCATAAACCCAATACCGATGATAAAAGCAGTCACTAATGGAGCAGCACATCGCCTGATCCGTGCTGAAGTCCCAATTCAAGAAATATATATACGTATATATAAATAAAAAATGGGGTTAAAAATAGAGATACCCCGCCAGGCTTGTTCAGATATCCCGGACAAGGGCAGAAATGGCCAAAACCCAACTGTGGTGAAAACCCGAAAGGGCACTGCAGGCAAAATCGGGTACCCCGCCACGTGAAAACTCGAAAGGGCGTGTGGACAAAAGCAAGAGGGGGCTGGCTCCGGTGAAAACCCGAAAGGGCACTTGGGTCAGTAATGTGGTAATTCAAAAGTTCCATGCCAACAGGCACGTTACCTTTACCTCCCTTTCACTGATGAAACCTCCCGTCGGTCAGTCGGCTTCATTCCCCACCAATGATAAAACCCTTCCGGGATAGACCTTACGTTTATCCTGATAAAATTCACATACCCTCTTTCAAACGTCCCACCGACAATGAAACCCATCACCATTCTGATGAAGCCAGTCCAGCTCAGACCTCACGTCTGTCCTGATGAAGCCTACGCATTTCTTGGCAAGCCTCACCTGCGATAAAACCTACTGGAATAGACCTTACGTCTATCCTGACGAGACCTACGCCTCTACCGACGTCCCACTGTTGATCGATTGGCACCATGCCCGATCAATGATGAAACCCTAGCCAGTTTAGACCTTTCGTTTATGCTGATGAAACTCTTCTTTGCGTCGATATAAACGCAATATCGATGATGAAACCAACTGTTGATCGATTGGCACTTTGCCCGATCAATGATGAAACCCTATCCAGTTTAGACCTTACGTCTATTCTGATAAAACATATGAAATCCCCCTTGCATCGATATAAGCTCAATATCGATGATGAAGTCAACCGTTGGCTGATCGGTACATCGCCCAGCCAATGATACAATCTGTCCAGTTCGTACTTTATGTCCGTTCTGATGAAATCCCCATACCCTTTTTCAATGTCCCATATGCTATAACCTCTACCCAGTCTAGACCTTTCGTCTAGTCCGATGAAACCTCTTCTTTCACATTTCTGCAAATTGTCTCCCTCGCAGCACATATTGCCAAGAGGGACGATTGCTGCTACCAACAGAACCCGGTTTAAGCACCTCCCCGGATGCCGTCACACGGTGGAGCGAGTTCCCCATCCTTTCTCTGAGGGGGTGGACGCTCTCCTGCCAAGTACGGGCCATTCGCATGAGGAATTGCTAAAACCGCTACCCCACTTCTCAAAGTGATAAAACCACATGCAGAAGAAAATGGATACGCGTGAAGTCAAAGATTTCTTTTCATTAATAAGTGAGTACATACAGGGCCCCGAGGGGACGTTGTATCGCAAAAGAGTACAAAAGAAAAAGAAAGAGAAGATGGTTCATGGCTACCTGAAGATATCCTCAAAAGCCAGAAGACCCACATAAGGGGCGGCTCCCAGTTCATGAAGATGAGCCTCCTCCTCCTGCAGTCGAACGGACTCGTCTTGAAAGGACGCCACCTGCCCCTCTAATAGAGCTGCTTCTTCCTCGAGCTGCGGTCGAGAAGTTGTTAGCTGCGGCAGCTCAGCTCGGAGATCGGACAGTTCAGCTTCCAGGGTAGTTATCCGGTCGCGCACAAGCTGCTCCCGCTCCGCCAAAGACTGCATTTGGCACTGCCGCTCCTGAAGAATAGAGTTCATTATCGCCAGCTCGGATTTGCATTCCATTCTTTGCAACTTCAAAGCCGCCAGATTGTCAGACATGATATGTGTCAAGAAATCCCGGCGATGAACAAATTTTAACAATAAAAGAATCCGCTGGGCCCATATTTCTGTGGGACATCCCATCGCCTGCAAGCCGGCGGTGAAGCGCTCAGCTATCTCCTTCAACTGTGGATAGGTTAGTCCGGGCTGGGACTCCACTAGCTGGTGCAGCATGCCCAGATGTTGCCAGACAAAACTCTCAGGTGAAGTAAAGCCAGGCATAGGAAGAGGAGCTACTTCAAAGGTTACTTCACTATCAATGTCCGCCCATAGGGTAATATCCGGCTGCGAAGAAGAAGATGGGAGGTCTACCGAAGGTACCAACTGAGCTCTCCCTGCAACCTCTGGCGTGGCCAAGAGATCTTCCACTTCCATCTCCTCGGAAGCGGCCGTCTGAATACTCCCGGATGCAACTTCAGGCACCTCCTCCTCAGATTCTTAAAGTATGGAGATAGGATCCGGGGCGGTTACAGGCAATACTCCCAGTTCCGCAGCAGCTACCTCTCCTTCTTCCATCTCCGCTTCGGTGGCCAATTCCTTCAACGTCGAGACCGCGAAGGCCACAGTCTGAAGAGGCAAAGGTTCACCCTCCATGATTGATGTTGTGGGAATTGTTGACTCAGGAGCGATGGTCATCACTGCGGCCGGTATGAAAGCAGAACTTCTGGCTAGATCAACTTCGGATCTGAAATCTGAAGCCCTGATAGGAGTGCATCTGTCTCCTGAGGCCCCCAGGTCCAACGATGCTAAATCTGTTGAATACTGTATTCGCATTGGAACAGGGCGAATGACCTCAGAAGCCCCCATGCAGGATAAAGGTAGAAAAGGGACAATAGCCCACTTTGCAGAAGAAGCCTCTATAAAAGTTGCAGTTGTGTCTGAGCTGACGGTGATAGGGCCCTGAGACCAAAGCAAAACAACCTTCAGCACTAAATGAAGATGCAGATGAAGCAGCAAGCCTGAAAGGGGACCCACCTTTGAAGCAGGGTTCGCATCCTCGAAGTGGGGCGAAAGAGGAGGAAACTCCGAAGTTGAAGCGACAAAGAGTGAAGATATGTCGATCTCGGTGTCGAGCCCGGCAAACTCCTCTTGCAACTCCTCCTCGAAAGATGTCACCAGCAGCTTAGCAGGCTGAAAAGACAGAGCACCTTTTGCAGGTACAGGCGGGGCTTCTGATTCAGGAGCATCCCCCTCACTGCCGCTGAAAGCCACTTCCTCCTGTGGACACCAAAAAATGTCGATGAGGATCATACGGCATGCACGTCTCGACATTCGAGAGCAAGCCGAAGATGGAAATGCCGAACAAACCTCATGCCTCGCCCGATCAGGACGAGAACTCGCTTGGTGGTCCACTACCTGATAAGGAAGCCCCCCAGGCAGAAGATACAGCTACAATGCTCCGACCGGCCATGCCGAAAGCTGAATCAAAGAAGAGTCGGGAACTTCGGCACAGTCTCAGCTTGCATCGAAAGTCACGTAAAGTCTGGGACCGAGTCCCGAAGGCTGCGAATGGAAAATTGTGGAGGCCATACATTGCAACCGGAACGTTCTGGGAATGCCGACATTCATATAAGCGGCCGCGACTTCGAGAAGAATCCGTTCGGTGCTTAAAACGGCATGGAAGGGCCTTAAAGCGGCGCGCCTTAGAACGGCGCGCCCCTTTGCTTAACCGGCGCGCCCCACTTCATGCTCTAATAAGAGCTCCCTTGTGTTGCATTAAAACGGCGCGCCCCTCAGGTTATCCGGTGTGCTCTTGTTGAAGGGGCCATCCCCCTTTGATGATTAAAACGGCATCACTCATTTGCACAAGCTAAACCGGCGTGGCTCATTTGCAATCTTAATGCGGCGCGCCAATTGCACTTGGGTTTAAACCGGCGCGATCACTGTTCCACCGCGCCGTTTTAACCTCATGCCATCCCATCGAAACTGCGATGCTCTGTTTTGTTTAAATGCGGTGCGCAGTGAGCATTCAATGATCTGAAGCCGTGCCTCCGTCTCCACTCGACAGCGCACCGGCATCAACGGAGAAGGCATGTCTTCGGATGAAGATCTCCCGGCAAACCCGCAACTGTGCCATCCTCGAACGAACGACAAGGTACGGCGCCAATCACCGGATGCCAGCATAGAAGCCAACCCTGTTCGTCTGGCAGATGAAGGCAGTGGCGGGAGTTTTCTTCCGTCCGAGCGAAGGAAGGGCAGCCCGTTCTATAAAAGGCTTGCCCCACTAGAGAAGGAGCTGGCTCTCTCGGCGGGGAGCAGGGAAGAGAAGAAAAAAAGGAGAGAGGCTCGAACCACCCCCCCTGAAAGGCGATTGAAAAGAGAAGAGAGGGCCACCCGAAGAGAAGAAGAGGCTTCGTCCCCGTGCCGGAGAAGAGAAGAGAAGAGAAGAGAGGAGAGTGAGAGTGAGAGTGAGGGGCTTGTGCTCCGTTCCCCTTCCCCCATCAATGTATTCCCTCCTTTCTCTCTATTGTATTCTCCCTTTTTCTTGCTTTAGGGTAGATTCCCCGATGTATTTCTTTTTGCAAACGAATAAAAAGAAAAGCCCTTTTTACAACATACGGTGTTCTCTTGCCTCCCTCTCTTTCTCTCTGCCTTCTCCTCATCCAGGCCCTTCGAAGCTTGCTTCTCCATAGCATGGCCTTCGAAGGAGTCCGTCAGGGGATGAACATTCATGGCCTCTCATGGCACACATTCGTCCCACGCCAAAGATTCATCGCCCGTGAGTAGTGGTCGCTCTTGAAGGCTAGCCCTCGAGCGCTCCACACTCACACATGGGTTCGGACCGCCGTAAGGCCACTCCGATGTTTGAGGGTCACCCCGGAGCAATCCGTTTGGTGGCCTTCGCTTCTCTCTGGCAAGCCCCGGTCTAGGGGAGATGCTGCCCGATTTTCATCAGGGGATTAAGAGCACTCAAGAACAAACGAACAAACCACCTCCAAGAACAAGAACAACACACAGTAAAATATGTGAACCAAACCCCTTTAACGAAACACTCAAAATCCATGCTAAGTCACCCTAATAAACAGTTAAATGCCTAAACTTCCTCCTTGCCAACTTAATCCACCAAATGAATCAACAACGGATCATTAACCCAACCTGCAGGTGAAAGAAAAGAAAACACACAGTCGATCGCTTTGAAATGAACCCTCGGGAGGGGCTACTCTGGCGCGGTCTCTGAATATGGCGCCGTTTTAACCTTCCTCACAATAGCCCCATCTCCTTCTTTGGATGCTAAACGGCGCGCCCATTCCAACTCCTTATCTTCCCACTCCGGCGCAGCCTTAACCGGCGCCCTTTCACCGGCGCGCCCACCCTTGAACTCCCTTAAACCGGCGCCCCTTAACCGGCGCGCCCCCCTTGAACTCCCTATTCCGGCGCCCTTTATCCGGCGCGCCCCCCCATGTGCCACCCTATTCCGGCGCGCCCTCCTCCATTGGCCATCAACCGGTGCCCAAACTTTGCACCACCTATTCCGGCGTGCCCTTTTGGGCTTCCATTAGCCGGCGCGCTCCCCTCTTTGCTTCCCTTAAACCGGCGTGCCTGAAAGAAAAAAATGATTAATCAAATGAGAGAAGAGACTTAAAGCTAATGAATAAAACTAATAAAAAAGGTTTCCCCTTTCCATAATCCAAATTTTGTTCCGGGGGCGCTGCCCCCAGAAACCCCCGCAAGGGGCGTTGCCCCCTTGACCCCCACGACCTGACCGGGCAGGTCGAACCCCGCGACCTGACCGCGCAGGTCGATCCGCGTGTGAGGGCGCACGATGGCGAGTTCGGGCTCCATACTTAACAATTCACTCCCCCGGACTTGGCGCAAAGAGAAAATCAGTGATGCCTTGTGGTATCGGACGTGGACCTCGGAGCCTCCGACATGGTCACGATCCGAACACATCCCGGGCCAATAGTTCGTTAACTCGACCCGCTTCTCCCGGGATCTAATCCCGCAACCCCACATTAAACTCGTCGTGTCTACGGTAGTTATTTGCACGGTTTTATCATCATCTTCGATGCTTCAAACGTGGACTCGCGTCCGAACAATGAATGGTCCGACCGTGACCGACATGCACGTATACCTTGGAACCTTCGTTTCCCAAGACTATGCGTGAAAAGAAAAGTAATGACGCCCCGTGGCATCAGACGTGGTCCTCGGAAACCCCGATATGGCCATAGTCCGCAACCACCTCGGGCCAATAGATCATCAGCTTGACCCATCTTCATCGGGATCCGATCCCGCACCCACATTAAACTTGCCGCACCTACGGCAGACGTCCATGTGTCTTTGTCGTTGTCTTCGATGCTTCGAATACGGACTCTCGTCCGAATACCGGATGGTCCGTTAGTGACCGACATATATATCGGGATCTAGCCCCGCACTTGCACTAAACTTGTCGTACTCACGGCAGACATTTACACGGATTCGCTCCCGTCACCGTCTTGTTTTCTACACGGACCTTTGTCCGAACATAAAATGGTCCGTGTATGACCGACAAAATCCGAATGGAACGAGACGGCTCTAATCTTCCCCGAACCCTACGTGCGGGAATATCAATAAGACCTTCGTGAGTCACATTTGGACCTCGGGTTCGCCCCAACCATGGTCATCGCCTGACCCACATCCTAGGCCTATAGTCGGCTAGCTATGTACAAATCTTTGTTTCGGAATCTAGTCCCGGGACACTTTCCCGCTGCCCTTCGGCACCGGAAATATTAATGATACCCACGCGAGCCCGACTTCGACCGCGGGGGGCCCACCGCAGTATGGTCGTAGTTTGGTCTTGCACCGGGCGAACAAACCTATCGGTTTCCGACCGCTCTAACCGGGATTCAACCGAATGCCTCCCATCCCTTTGAACGATAAACTTGCCGTACCCCGGCATACATATGCTCCAGTTTTCCCCGTGATGATCACGATTCTCTAAAGCCAGACGCTCGTCCGAATATCAAAATGGTCCCTTGAGTGACCGACATATTTCGAATGCTTGTTTCCCTAGACATAGGGCTTTCCGACTGATTCGAGACCGCTATCGGCTTGTTTCTCTCGATATATTTTCCTGGCCATGAGGCCCCATTTCCCGGCGATTAATCAAGGGTGATCCCCTCTCCGAGGGGATGTAAATGACGCCGTGACCTTTATGGCGCAGCGGGTTCTAGTCCCGACACGAACCACACAATCGTCTGATTAGTCAGATCGAGCGCACAATAAATCGTCACTTTGTGACTGGCACGCCCACGCACTTAATGAACGCCAATAAACAAATAAACAACGATTTTATCAAATAAAAAGTGCGTCCACACCTCCTCATCAGAGACGGTTGTAGAGCTACCCGATGATATTTCTACCCTGGCTACATGCTGTGGGGACGCCTCTAAAGCATGTCGGGATGTGGACCGGGTAATTATGCGCCTGGCCGGAACAATACCCCACTTCAACTGAGTCTCGTGACCCTCCGGAGGTTGAATCAGCTCTTCTGTCATCCTTTCAACCTCAGCCTGCTCCTCGGCTGCCATTTCAACAGAAAAGCGATCTCTGAGGGTTATAGTAGAAAAAGCAATAGAAGTGTGAAACAGATGAGAAAGCACACTTACCCCCCGCCTCACTAGCCGGCGTGGGGGAAGGCAGCCTGGTCTCTGCGTCGGAGGGTGCCACAATTGGCTCTTGAGCTGCGCAAAAAGGGAAGGGGTCAGAGTCGGAGACTTCTTTGGAAATCTGCAAAAGATGATGAAGAATGCAAATGCAAGCTCATGATGTTACCCTGAACCGGTGTCTGAGTAGCCTCCCTTTGCAACTCAAACTCATCGAATGAAGGAATGTCGGGGAGGGGGGTCCCAGTGTCCATCGCCACCGAAGTCGACTGCTGAACATGGGCCTTTTTGGCCTTCCTAGCCTTCCCAACTGCAGCCTTGACTGCGGAAGCCTTCCTCTTCTTGCCAGGAGGCAGGGGAGTAGTGGTCGGTGCTGCAGCCGGGACTTCAAAATAAGTAGGCTTCTCGGCCTACGTAATAATCTTTCTATAGAGCCCCTGCCGCTTTATATCAGACCGGTCTGTTGAAAATGGCAGAAGGGCGATGGGATCAGTGGGTGCGAAATTCAGATGCTAAGCAGAAAACACTGCAATCAGAAAAGAAGAAATCTTACCTGCCGGGCCGTCGTAGAATACAGAAAGTGGCCAGTACAGATAAGCTACCTCCTTGGAGCGGGAAGCAGCCTCCTTGATGAGCCAGCACACATCACCAAATATCTGGCACTTCTCTACTAAAGCTGCCAGATCATTATGGCCGTGAGAGTCAAGGCATCGAAATAAGTCAAGATGGTCCATGCCCCAACCATCGACATAATGAAATGATATAAACAGTGGCTTGTTCAATATGCCAGCTATTGGGCTTTCTGCAGATAATCCATGCAAATTCAGCAGAATGAACAGCCAGGACGTTTGCCTATAGTACGTCTGAGTTCTATCTTCTCGGCGTACAAACGTCCTATATGGATGAAATTTATCAATTGGACCCTTCCAAGGAGCTGCTGTCGGGAGCGGCTCTTCAACAGGGAATGGGTACTGCTGCTCCTCCAAGCGAGCGCCTCCCACACGGCATAAATGCTTCAAGGTCTTTAGGAAAGTGTCTTCATTGATAGCAGCAAAGACAGGGACAAGCGGCTCAGAACTCTTTTCCTTCAATGCCCGACGTTGAGTCAGATAATTCTCCGCCTCCCTCGGGTGCTGTGAGTAAAGTTTCTTCAAGTGGGCCTCAGGAATATCAAACACCGGCCCAGGTTGCTGTTTCAGGAAGGAGCGCTCTGCCACATCCCAGAAGGCACCCCTACCGTCCCTGTAAAAACCGGTCCGAATATTCCACCATTTGATATATTCTGGTGTTACCCGGGGAACACGGTTAGAAACAGTGGGCACCTTGAAAACTACATCATCCTGGCGATGATAGAAATCCCACCACAACTGGCCCTCGCCAATAATGATGGACCCGTGCTTGGCCCGGCTATCCAGGGGAAACTGGGCAACTGAGGTAGGAATATGCTGGTCGTAGCCGAAGTTTCGCCCAAATCGGAACGGATAGTATGGCTCCAACAGAAGCAGGCCACCCTTCCTGTAGACCAAAACACTGGGCCGAATTGCCATGGCCCATCTCACCAGCTCTGGTTCCAGGATTGGCCGGGCAGTGTTGACTCCTGAGACAGGATGGATATATGTCTCTGTCTCTTCCAGCTTGCACTCTCTCTGAGGATCAATCAAAGGAGCTGAACCTGCCGCCAAGCTCCAGAAATGTATGCTGCCAGGTGTTAGGGTGCTAGGCCCGGATACAGAGGGGGGTGAATGTATCCCTCTAAAAATTATGGCCTAAATTAAAAACTCTAAAGCTCGGATATGCGGAATAGGGACAATGAGCTTTCCGAGATAAGATAATAATCAACCAATTGATCAACCAGTTGGACTGCAACAATGCAGCCACCTGATCAAACTAGAAATGCAGACTGAACAGTACAACCCAAACACACCTAGCAAAGTGCAATGCTCAAGGTAACTGCTGATAGGAACAATATAAACAATCCAAGATAACACAGCTAACCAGCATGCATAACCTGTGAATGGGAGGTAGGAGGCAGGGAACGAATGCACAAAACAAACCACTGCACAGTAGATTTTTAGGTGGTTCGGTCCAGAAGACCTACATCCACCCCACACTCAACCCGAGTGTGGCTTTCACTAGCTCACGCTAGAAACAGCAGACTCAGTCTGCAACAGGTGCTGCCACACAGCTTGACCAGGGGAACAACCTCCCCTCTTCCTCCCAACCGGAGGGAACCACTAGTGACACCAGTCACTAGCAAACCAGAGACACACGGTCTCTCTTCCTCCAGACCCGGAGGGAACCCCTGGACTTGAATCCACAAGCCCAGAACCGGAGACAAGTCTCCCTTCCTCCAAACCGGAGGGAACCCACAAGTAGCTCCCAGCTACTTGCAATTGGAGATCAGATCTCCCTTCCTCCAAACCGGAGGGAACCCGACCTCAGACCAGAGGATCGGAAGTACAGCAGACCAGAAGACAAAGGAAAATAATAAACGAAAATAACTTCAGCAAACAGAAAGCTGAAAACGAAATGCACAATGTGGCTCTCAACGGAGCTGACTGGCCTGGATTTGATCCACGGTCCAGTGAAGACAGATCTTCAAGCAACTTCTTCCTTCTTCTTCACGAGCTCTCTCGCTCTCTCTCTATCTCTCTTTCTTTCTCTTATGCTCTCCTAATCTTTTTACTCTCTCAATCTCTGCTCCTCTATTCTCTTCGGTTCACACTTCTATCTCTCTCTTTCTCTTCTTCTCCTTCTGCTCTTCTTCTCTTTTTCTCCTTTTTCTTTTTCCGGATCGAAAGGATTTCTGCTCTTCAGGCTTCTTCTACGATCACCTTCATCTGAGGACGAAGGGTTCCATTTATAGCAGCAACAGAGGTGGATAGGGCACAGAACGCATGTGCCTCCCACGCTCGATCCAGAATCTTCCTGCCACATGCCCTTATCAGATTGGTTTCTCTTATCTCGGATCACGTGCAGCCCAGGAGTGTGGAATGTTCTTCCTCGGACCTGTAATGAGATTAAAACCATTAACACGCTGTATGGCCATAAGAACTGGAACTGCATGAGGTATGTGGACACGACAAGAGGTGCACTAAACAGAGAACGACACGAGATACAGTGGTGACAAAACAAACACGAAGTAGAAAGAAAATAACACGGAGTAGACAAGATTACTACAGTACGAGACAGGGAGAGCATGACACGAGGTCAGATTAAAAAATAGCACGAAGTAAAACGAGAACAACACGAAGTGCCACAGTAACAACACGGAGACACGAATGCAAAATCAACACGAGGACACGAAGACAAAAACAATACGAAGACACGAAGGCAAAAACAACACGAAGACACGAAGACAAGGAAAACGACACGAAGTCAGTGAGAATAGCACGAGGTGAAACGACACGGGCTGACAACAACTCAAGGATGAAAACTAGAGATCGACATGAAGTGTGGTTACAAAAATAAAAAGGACACGAGGTCTAGAAAGAGCAACACGAACACGGAAATAACAAAGAATTGACACGGAGTGTGGTCAAGGTGAAAAAGACACGAAGTCTAAAGCGAAAAACCAACACGAAGATAGAATACAAAGAAACGACTCGAAGTGAGATGAGAACAGTATGAAACAAAGAAAACGACACGAAGTACATAAACACAACACGAAGACATAACTACTGAAATAATACGAAAGACACGGACACAACACGAAGACCAAACACAGAGTAACGTGAAGACACACGTGTAAAGCTAATACAAGGTGACAATCAACAAGGAGAATGGCACGAAGTGAAACGACACTTGAACCTAGACCGACTTAAAGACCCAGTGAAAAATGACTCGAAGATAGAAATACAAACGCACGACATGAACTAAGGATGACATGGAGACAACACAGTCACAAGGGCTGCACGAAGTGAAAGACAACACGAAGACAGACGACAACACGGCTATCTCGACACGAGATGAAATGGTGGAAGTAGAAGAACAACTCGAAGACAAAAATGACACGAGCTGAATTAAACACAAAGGTGAAGACAGACACTGAGACGAGGTGTGGACACGAAGCAAGAATGACATGAGGTTCAAGGAAACCAACATGAAGACAGAAACAGTACGGACACACGAAGTATTACCTCTTAGCAGCTTTTTTCTTGTAAAGCATGGAAGTCAACATGAAGTGTTGTAAGCTCAGACGACACGAGATCTTTTCGTGTTAGTGAGGGGAAACAACACGAAAACTCAAGTACAGAAACAGCACGAAGAAGATGTACAGTCTGATGTACAGACTTGGAAGAACAGTCCAATGTATAGACTTGCACGAGCGAGCTATAGTGCCAAAGTGTAGACTTCACGCTGTACAGACTTTGTCAGGAAGGACCAATGTATGGACTTGGTGACGAGAAGGTGGTGTGCACACTTATAGCGTTGACGCTACATGAGACACAGGCTGTATAGACTTAGAGTTTAACATGAAAGAAAGCCAGTGTACAGACTTGTTGTCCTCACGGCTGACGACTCCAGTGTATAGACTTGGAGGCCTGAAGGCGATGCGAGTAACAATCCAATGTATGGACTTTGACTCTAAATGAGACTGACAGTGTATACACTTAGCCAATGCAATGCACTGTATGGACTTCCATGAGACGCTCAATGTGCAGACTTACTGTCAATCAATGTATAGACTCTGTAAATGCATATGAAAGCTTTATGCAGTCAGATAACATGTAGCATGACTGAACATCAAATATGTTAATCTAAACTGAGCAGCAAGATGACTGAACATTTGATTAACTCACATCAACAATCAATCATCAAAACCATCATCAAAACCACAGGGGCATAATAATCTCCCCCTTTTTGATGATGGCAACACTTTCAATATATTGAGTCATTCTGATGATGTGAGGCATTCTGAAGACTCAAATTATTCTCCCCCTTTGACTTCATCAAAAAGAAAATAATTTGAGAAATTAAAGCATGTGTAAAAGTTCAGTCAAATTCTCCCCCTTGCAAGAACATGATTCTCCCCCTTTAATAGTTTCAGCAAAAGCATGAATTAGAGAAGATCAAAAGAAATCTGCATGCACTGATTGAGTGATATTCTCTCTCTTTGGCAAACAATCTCCTCCTTTGGTGTAATCAAAGTAAACCATGGGAAGGGTTAAATGCAAAAATGCAGATGCAACAAGAAATGCAATACTCCCCCCTGAGTATATGAATGCAAGGTCACAAATGATATGAACATGATTCAGCATGACAATGAATGCTCCCCCTGAAGAGATGCCAATTGATATGCAAGTGATGCATGACATGGAAGCTCCCCCTCAATAAGTGGAATCTTATGAGATAAATGAGAAGGAGACCACAGGGGCAAACAAGGAGAAGTTCAGGTCATTGAGCCAAGGACATGAGCAGAAGAAATTCAGTGAACAGATTTTTCAAGGATGCTCCAAACATAAGAAATTCAGCCAGATTTTCAAAGAGATATCAATCTCATAAATCTAAAGCATAAGTTTTCAAAGTCTTCTATCATAAGGGCTTATGAATGACATTTATTGAACAGCATGGTTTAAACATGATGTATGCAGAGTTTATCAATAAAATTCTGTATTGATATCTAAAACCATGGTTTAATAAAAGTGAACCAAGCCCTCATATTTATCTTGATAAATCTCCCTTTCTCTTACACAATCAAAATTATTGACTTCTTTCGCAATTACATGCATCTCTATTGAAATCAAGTAATTATGAAGTCATATGAATTTGTCTAGGGTTGTAGCAATTTGATTTGAGCATCAATATTCAGATATATCAATTTGTTCAACAATTTTCCATGCTACAAATTTTACAAGCACTCTAGTTCAGTGCACACATTGGAACTAGAGGATATACCTTGATTAGAGGCCACTATCCCTAAGCCCTTAGTGTGACTAAATGTCATGCTATGTGTGAACAGAGATAGCATTTACACATCATGATGCACTCCAAATCATTTCTTGATGAGTGAGTTGTATTTCTCAGTGTGCATGCCATTGCTCTGCCTGAATTTTTAATAAAATTTATTCTGCAGAGTTGACTAAGACACCTCATGACATAGTCCTTTGGACATGATTTCTCAGTGATCAAAGTCATTGCTCTGACAAACAATTACCCTTTAGACAATTCAGACAAATTCCTTTGCTTCAAGTCAATAATAATTTCATGTACTTAACCAATTGAAGCCATGAATTCAATAATGCAGATTTCAGAATTTTCCACAAGACATAGCATGAAACATATGGTTAAGGTTTATTAAACATGCTTCAGATATTTTTGAGAGATTTTAAAATCAAACTCCATGAACATTAAACTTAAACCACATGAGTTATTTCAGTCATTCTTAAGAATGTATAATAGAAGATTCCTAGTTCAAGAGTTTTCAGATTTATGATCGAGATAGCCCATTGAAATCTTCATGAAAGACTGATAGAATTCTGAAGCCAAATGATACCAATTGATAGGAGAATTACCAATTGTTAAGAGAGATTTTTGAAGCACAAAGTTTTCAGAATATGATCAAGGTTTGTCAACAAAATCAATAAGAAAGGATATGCTATGAATTCTGACAAATGTATGCATTTGACAACCTATATGCAATGCATTGACTCCCCCTTACAATATGCATTCAAACTCTCTTTTTGGCATTTTCAATATAAGGGGATTTGCAGTAGAATCATGCATGTTTATGTATTTCTCCCCCTGACTAAATATGGAATGTGCAGAGAGAATTCAATACATGGTTTCATGACGAATGCTCATGATAATCCAACCTGACCTATTTGCATGATGACTCATGGAACCTTAGTAACATACCTAGATCCCTCTTGATAACTATTTAGTTCTCAACCACATGAAGCATGAAGCAATATAATGCATCAATCAGTTGCAAGTGCAAGTCTTCATGCATGAGGATTTAATTGACAGCTCAGATGTTTAATTTAAAACAATTTCAGATTTTCAAGAGCAGACCTAACATCAGGTTGATTAGGACTGAGCAGATCAATTCAGTACTAACAGTTCCAAGATCTTCAGACAGTTTGTTCAGCCTCCCCTTAACCAGTTCCATGTACACTTGGCAAATTAATCCATGGTGATCGTGCATGACAGTGTAGCACCCATACAATTTCAGCAATTGAACTTTTATGAGTGATCAGGAGAATGCAATTGATATTCATTATGGCAGTGTGTGCATGAGCAGCTCATAATACCGGTTTAACAGTGCAAGTGACAGAATCTGATACAAGCTCCTAATTGATCAGATTTAAACATGATATCCAATCATAATAGCAGTGCAAATTATAGAGCAGACTCTAATTACAATTTTCAGAACTGACCTTCAAAGTAGTAACCCGGGGTCTTCTCACTTGAGTGCCTTGGTTTATTTACCCCTTCTTGTTTATTTCTTTCCAAGGCACACCTGCATTAACTGGGTTATTTTGATCCAGCAGGAACCCAAGCGGCCTCGGGTCCTGTATTACCCCCAACATGTGTTCTAGACAAATTTTGTGCATGAAGGTCATCAGATGTCATCAATTTGCAGTTGGACATGGAATGTCCATACTGACCACAATAATAGCAAGAGACAACAGAGTTTTTGTTCCTTTGAGCATGCATGTTAGTATGATCATGAAATCTATTCACATGAAGGTTTTTGTTATCCATATGAACATTTTGTTTTTTATTTCCAGCCAACCATCCTTGATTAGCTTTATGACCTGGCGTTCCATAGTTAAGACATGGAAGTGTTTTTCTTTTAAAGCCATAGTCATTTCTAGCAGCAACATGGGGAGCAGGGAATTTTACAGATTTGGAATGAAAAACCTTTCCCTTTACATGCCAACAGTTTCCTTCTATATGGCCATGCCTCAAGCAGTGAGAGCAGACAATTGAATTTCTTATTTTAGCATTCAAATTAACATGATAAGACTGTGATGTTTTCTTACTTCTAGCACACCAGCATTGTGCAGCAGTATGACCTACTTTTCCACATTCAAGGCAATTAGTTCTTTTATTCAGATGAGCATGATTGTTAGCATGAGAATTTTTGACTTTTATGTCATCTTGTCTCATTAAATCACATTTATGCATGACATGACCAATTCTATGACAGTAAAAGCATTTAACACTTTTCCTTTTATCAGAAAAACTCTTGACTTGAGAATTTTTAGCAAGCAATCCTTTAAAGATATGTGCATGTGAAGATGAATGAAGGCTATGATTGTCATGCACAGTTTCAGCAGAGATATTCATGGATGAAGTTGAGCATGAACACACATAATTCTGATTTGATTCTTTATCCTTTAGGGTGACAATCTTTTTCTCTTTCCCTTTCACAGTTTTTGATAGAGAGACAATTTCAGATTGCATGGAGGATATTTTCAATTCAGATTTTGTTAACTCTTCCTCACAGATGACAATCTGTTTTTGCAGGACATCATTCAAATTTTTCAATGACTCATTCGTTTCTCTTAAGGATCTGATTGTATTCTTTTGAAAATTATCATCAAATTTGATTTCCTTAACCAGATCCTCTAAAACTGTACATTGATTGCATGAGTCTTCCTTCTGAATACCTTTTTCTTTTTCAATGGTTAACCATTGTTGTCCCATCACTGTGTTCAAGACCATCAGTTTTTTATTTTCATCTTTTAATCTTTCATTTTCTTTTCGACATTCAGCACTGTCACATTTCAGATTATCCATCATGGATTTAAGCACAGTTACATCTTGCATGCTCTTAAGGAGATCAATATCTTTCTCATTCAGACTGTCTTTTAATTCAATAATCTTGTTTAGACAGTTTTGATTCTCAGCTTTTAAAGCAACATTTTGTTCTTTAACATTGTTAACGTCTATCATGCAGACATCATACAAATCTGATAGCTCATCATAAGATAAATCTTCAGGTTCGGGGCTTACCTGAGATGATGAGTCATCCCTTTGATCTTCACTGTGATTGCTTCGATGGGCCAACAAACACTGATCATCTTGCTCTTCATGAACAGTAGCCACTTTATTAAAAATTTCCTCTCCAGATGTGCACTCGAAGACAAATGGAAAAAGGTCAGTATTGACGACCGCTGACAAAATATTAGGAGCCATGAGATTCTCACGGTTCTTCAGTCTGTCCTCCTTGGACCATTTAGTCTGATCGTAAGACAATTTATGTGGGCCTCTAGACACAAGATTCCATAGATTTGGATCAACGGAATTTAAGTAGACAACAAGGCCGCCTAGCCAATCACAGAAATTAGAACCATCAAATATCACGGATCGAGCCATTTGATCAAGCGATCAGTAAGCGTTCGATTAAGAATCCAAGCAACAGTCGAGCAGAAAAAACACCTCACAAGATGGCAGGATCCCCTTCAGATCGTTGGATCTGTTGACCTAGGGAACCTGCTCTGATACCAACTGTTAGGGTGCTAGGCCCGGATACAGAGGGGGGTGAATGTATCCCTCTAAAAATTATGGCCTAAATTAAAAACTCTAAAGCTCGGATATGCGGAATAGGGACAATGAGCTTTCCGAGATAAGATAATAATCAACCAATTGATCAACCAGTTGGACTGCAACAATGCAGCCACCTGATCAAACTAGAAATGCAGACTGAACAGTACAACCCAAACACACCTAGCAAAGTGCAATGCTCAAGGTAACTGCTGATAGGAACAATATAAACAATCCAAGATAACACAGCTAACCAGCATGCATAACCTGTGAATGGGAGGTAGGAGGCAGGGAACGAACGCACAAAACAAACCACTGCACAGTAGATTTTTAGGTGGTTCGGTCCAGAAGACCTACATCCACCCCACACTCAACCCGAGTGTGGCTTTCACTAGCTCACGCTAGAAACAGCAGACTCAGTCTGCAACAGGTGCTGCCACAGAGCTTGACCAGGGGAACAACCTCCCCTCTTCCTCCCAACCAGAGGGAACCACTAGTGACACCAGTCACTAGCAAACCAGAGACACACGGTCTCTCTTCCTCCAGACCCGGAGGGAACCCCTGGACTTGAATCCACAAGCCCAGAACCGGAGACAAGTCTCCCTTCCTCCAAACCGGAGGGAACCCACAAGTAGCTCCCAGCTACTTGCAACTGGAGATCAGATCTCCCTTCCTCCAAACCGGAGGGAACCCGACCTCAGACCAGAGGATCAGAAGTACAGCAGACCAGAAGACAAAGGAAAATAATAAACGAAAATAACTTCAGCAAACAGAAAGCTGAAAACGAAATGCACAATGTGGCTCTCAACGGAGCTGACTGGCCTGGATTTGATCCACGGTCCAGTGAAGACAGATCTTCAAGCAACTTCTTCCTTCTTCTTCACGAGCTCTCTCGCTCTCTCTCTATCTCTCTTTCTTTCTCTTATGCTCTCCTAATCTTTTTACTCTCTCAATCTCTGCTCCTCTATTCTCTACGGTTCACACTTCTATCTCTCTCTTTCTCTTCTTCTCCTTCTGCTCTTCTTCTCTTCTTCTCCTTTTTCTTTTTCCGGATCGAAAGGATTTCTGCTCTTCAGGCTTCTTCTACGATCACCTTCATCTGAGGACGAAGGGTTCCATTTATAGCAGCAACAGAGGTGGATAGGGCACAGAACGCGTGTGCCTCCCACGCTCGATCCAGAATCTTCCTGCCACGTGCCCTTATCAGATTGGTTTCTCTTATCTCGGATCACGTGCAGCCCAGGAGTGTGGAATGTTCTTCCTCGGACCTGTAATGAGATTAAAACCATTAACACGCTGTATGGCCATAAGAACTGGAACTGCATGAGGTATGTGGACACGACAAGAGGTGCACTAAACATAGAACGACACGAGATACAGTGGTGACAAAATAAACACAAAGTAGAAAGAAAATAACACGAAGTAGACAAGATTACTACAGTACGAGACAGGGAGAGCATGACACGAGGTCAGATGAAAAAATAGCACGAAGTAAAATGAGAACAACACGAAGTGCCACTGTAACAACACGGAGACACGAATGCAAAATCAACACGAGGACACGAAGATAAAAACAATACGAAGACACGAAGACAAAAATAACATGAAGACACGAAGACAAGGAAAACGACACGAAGTCAGTGAGAATAGCACGAGGTGAAACGACACGGGCTGACAACAACTCAAGGATGAAAACTAGAGATCGACATGAAGTGTGGTTACAAAAATAAAAAGGACACGGGGTCTAGAAAGAGCAACACGAACACGGAAATAACAAAGAATTGACACGGAGTGTGGTCAAGGTGAAAAAGACACGAAGTCTAAAGCGAAAAACCAACACGAAGATAGAATACAAAGAAACGACTTGAAGTGAGATGAGAACAGTATGAAACAAAGAAAATGACACGAAGTACATAAACACAACACGAAGACATAACTACTGAATAATACGAAAGACACGGACACAACACGAAGACCAAACACAGAGTAACGTGAAGACACACGTGTAAAGCTAATACAAGGTGACAATCAACAAGGAGAACGGCACGAAGTGAAACGACACTTGAAACTAGACTGACTTAAAGACCCAGCGAAAAATGACTCGAAGACAGAAATACAAACGCACGACATGAACTAAGGATGACATGGAGACAACACAGTCACAAGGGCTGCACGAAGTGAAAGACAACACGAAGACAGACGACAACACGGCTATCTCGACACGAGATGAAATGGTGGAAGTAGAAGAACAACTCGAAGACAAAAATGACACGAGCTGAATTAAACACAAAGGTGAAGACAGACACTGACACGAGGTGTGGACACGAAGCAAGAATGACATGAGGTTCAAGGAAACCAACACGAAGACAGAAACAGTACGGACACATGAAGTATTACCTCTTAGCAGCTTTTTTCTTGTAAAGCATGGAAGTCAACACGAAGTGTTGTAAGCTCAGACGACACGAGATCTTTTCATGTTAGTGAGGGGAAACAACACGAAAACTCAAGTACAGAAATAGCACGAAGAAGATGTACAGTCTGATGTACAGACTTGGAAGAACAGTCCAATGTATAGACTTGCACGAGCGAGCTACAGTGCCAAAGTGTAGACTTCATGCTGTATAGACTTTGTCAGGAAGGACCAATGTATGGACTTGGTGACGAGAAGGCGGTGTGCACACTTATAGCGTTGACGCTACATGAGACACAGGCTGTATAGACTAGGAGTTTAACATGAAAGAAAGCCAGTGTACAGATTTGTTGTCCTCACGGCTGACGACTCCAGTGTATAGACTTGGAGGCCTGAAGGCGATGCGAGTAACAATCCAATGTATGGACTTTGACTCTAAATGAGACTGACAGTGTATACACTTAGCCAATGCAATGCACTGTATGGACTTCCATGAGACGCTCAATGTGCAGACTTACTGTCAATCAATGTATAGACTCTGTAAATGCATATGAAAGCTTTATGCAGTCAGATAACATGTAGCATGACTGAACATCAAATATGTTAATCTAAACTGAGCAGCAAGATGACTGAACATTTGATTAACTCACATCAACAATCAATCATCAAAACCACAGGGGCACAATACCAGGGGCGTCCACTGGTACCCTTATCAGTCAGCCCCTTATTTTAAACAACTGATCATAAAAGGGACCAGGCTCAGCGCTGGCAAATTCAACCATCCTGGGTAACACTGTATCCGCCTGCAAGGTTCTCGGAGCTAATTCAGGGAATATACTGCAGACCCAGGCGTTGAAGAAATGAAAAGGACCCACGGTCCTCAAAGAACGGGGAGTCCGATGCTTGTACAGGTCCCCCAAAGATTTATATATCAAACACAGGGCCACTGGGCAGAGCGACAGCTTCATCCCCCATGCCATCTGACAAGCTGGATATATGGCCTCTGGCCGAATAATTGTCTCGTCCCCTTGTGGGAGAGCGAAAGTGCACAGCCAAAATGTGAAATAAGCCGCACAGTGTGTGATGGGGTCTACGCCTGCTGGGTTGGGACCACCGCTGCCTGCACGGCGCAATGAGGATGGCAGCGCCGACTTATAGCGAGGGGCCCTTATCTGCTTGCTAGCAGCCGGACCCATGGAAGGAAAGTCTGCATACTTCAGGGGACCGTCAAAGAAATACTGGATCCACTGCCCTATCCGGACCCTCAGTTTGCTGCTCTTCTCTCGGGGTTGATAGCCTTTAGAGGACCCTCTGCTATACGCCAGACAGATGGAGCGGTATACCTTCATAAGATATTGATATGAGAAGCCAATGGAATACTTGCCCTCGCCATCAGAGCTATCCTTCTCAGAATCTGACAAGCAAACTTCCTTATACGGCTCGCCATCAATGGGCAGGCCGGAGAGCTGTGATAAACTCCAGAGGTCCAGGGATGTCTCCCCCTCTGCTGTATAGAAAGTGTTGAATAAAGGGCAGAACACTTCAAACATTCCACAGCACAACCCTCAGGATATGGGATACCGGAATCTAGAAGCGAAGACGCTGTGATACACCCCAGCTCTGATCAGCAGAGGGGCATATTCCTTCAGAACAAACTCGGTAAACTCCACTGATCCTACTCGGAATAAGTGCGCGTTAGTGATTTTGGTATCCCCGAACCAACCAGCGGCCAGATGGTACTTGAACTGAACGGCCGAACAATTCAACACGAAGGGCTCTTCGCGATATCCCCACTTCAATGGTGCCAAGAACATGCCATAGCCCGGCTTCTCCCTATAAACTCGGCCGCTAGCATTATCCCACCGGGCAGGTGTGAATTCCGGGGCCCGGGCCAGCATCTTCTTCTCTGGTTCCAGCTCCGATATGCCGAGGACGGCATCCCAGTCGCGCTTTTCCCCAGGAAGATAGATGGCCTTGCTGCGATACACTGATTCCTTCAGACTATCTCGCTCAGCAAGGATGGCAGCTTCAACTACGCGAGCTATCCGGTAGTCTCACATGCCGCCTACTGTGAAAGTTTGGATGAACGGCATCAAATGCCGGTCCTTCGGATGGTCTGGCCGATAGCCACCATCCCGCCTGAAGCATGTCTCGGTCGCCGTGGAGTATACCCGGGCCGTCAACACTGTGTCAGTCTCTGAGTCAGACGACTCATCGACTGAAGCAATCCTGTCGTATCCGAAATCCAGGCTGTGCACATTCAGCCAATTTACTGTGGCCCGAGATATGTCTGGCTGGGCCGATGAGCTAGCACCAACAGCTCCGGAAGATGCAGCATCAGAGCTGGAAGCCATTACAGTGCCTGCAGTCGGAGAAAAAGTGTGAATTAAAAGCCAGTCTTATAAAGATTGTAACATGAGACTCTATGAAAATTTCGGCAGCATCTCCCCTTATTCAGGGTCTGCCCAAGGAGAAAAGGGAGTCACCAACCAAGAGGGGTTGATCCCGAAATAAAAAGGGATTAAATCCCAAAATAGCGTCCTACCCGGGCGAAATCCAACCAAACGGGAAGAAGAACGAGAGCGGCCGAGAGGAGAAGGAGCTCCCGCCGATGAAAGAAAAATGAGGAAAGAGAAAGAAGAAGCAAGAATGAAGAAAAAAGGCTCTCGGCGCCTTAATATAGGGCCCGAGGCAGATGGGTTCTCGGCGCGGCCAAATGCGCGCCGAGAACCGCCCAGGCTGAGAGCCCCCGTCGGCCAGAAGGCGCGCCGAGAACCCCAGGCCGAGAAGCCCTGGCCGAGGCCCCCTTCCGCCAGGGCGCGTCGAGAAGCCCCGGCCGAGAGCCCCCTTCGTCCGCGCTGAAAAGCTCTGCGCTGAGAGGTCCCTCGCGCCGAGAAGCTTCGCGCCGAGAGGCTCATGCCAAGAAGCCTATGGCCCTGTGCCGAGAAGCTCCGAATTGCTGAAAATAAAGAAAATATGAAGAATGAAAATATGAAAAGGGAAGATAAGTGTGCAAAGTATTGTTGCATCAAGATGATCGGGTCTGAGTACCCGATTAAAAACAAATCGAGGAAGATACCCTCGAATGATGAAAGACACCTGCAAGCCCCGTGCCGCTTATTCTGCGCTTACGCCGCCTGCAGGTGGGGGGCATTTGTTGACACCTGGAAAATGAACAAGGGTGAAAACATAATTGAAAAGAGGGTCGGACCAACAATGAAAGACCAATGATGAAGCTCATCAACTGTCTACCCGGCTAAAACCCTTGTCAGCAAAGATGATGCCCGGTGCCAATGTCACTCAGACGGCAGCACTGATTAAGCAGCAGTCACTCGACTGATGAGACCTTCCAGCCCTTTAATGAGAGCTGTACTACCGTTTTGTCCAAGAATCCACGGATGATATGTCAGGGTAAGTCAGATGTCAGCTTACTGACAGATGTAATATGAGATGAAGATGAAGCCGGTACCGGCAGATGAAGATTGCAAAGGCTTTTGCAAAGTCAGAACAGAAGAAGAATAGTCTCCACAGATTATATACCCGGCTGAGGTCTTCCCAGACTAAAGCTGATGTCCGAGCTCGTCACCATTCAAGTGACGGTGTCGATAAGATAATACCCGGTTTTGTCACCATTCAGATGGCAATACCGATGAAACCCCTGTCTACGGACTGATGAAACCCTTGTCTACGGACTGATGAGACCCCTGTCTACGGACTGATGAAAACCTTAATAATGATACAAGCTGTGTCACCAATGGAAGACCCCTTTTGGGTGATGATGCCCTTGAAAGACCCAAATGGGCCTGTGAAAGTGGCTAAAAAGCTTTAATTGGGTCTGCAAATGATGGCGCCGAGAGCCACTTGCCGAAGCCCAAAAGATGGCGCCGAGAGCCACTTGCAATCGCGCCGGGAAGCCCCATTTGGGGCGCGCCGAGATGAAGCCTGCCGAGAAGGGGGGAAACGGGTATAAAAACCCTCTCCCTTCGAACAGATGGATGCCTGGCGAGCGGACCAACTGAGGGGTGACGAACAGAAAAAGAGAGAGCCACCAAAAGAGAAGATAAGAAAAAAAGAGAAGATAGAAGAATAGAAAAAAAGTAGAGAGAGAGTCTCCCTCGGCTGAGAGAAGAGAAGAAGCAGAAGAGAAGAGGAAGCAAGCTTCAGGTGGGCTGTCTCGGGGAGGGAGAGGAGTCAATGCTCCGCCCTCCCCACGCTGTCTTTTCTTTCTATTGATGTAATCTAGCGAGTTTTCTTCTCGATTCATCAGACGTAGTTAGCGAGGTTTAGGTCTCGAGCTCCGTCTGTCTCTCCACTTTGCATTTCTCTTTTACAGTCAGTGTAAAGCTTCGAGCAATGTAATGAAATATCAATGAGACCCATTCGGGGATCTACTGATTAAGAGGTTTGCCCCCCCTTTGGCTGAAATATCTGCTCTCCGCTCCCCCTCATATGATCATCGTTTATGGGAAATGGCTAATGGTTCATACGAACCTTCTCTGCAGAGGCGTAGGAACAGAACCCCTAACCTTATCTAATAGGTTACTGGGTTCTGTCGCCTCCCCTCTTCCTGCCTCAATGGCAAATCCCTCGTGTCCGTGTGAGCTTTCTTACAAGGCCCCTCAAGCCTCCTCCTTGTGCCGTTCAGGACCAGAGACATCAATCTCTTGGATTCCTGAACTGCTGGCTATACGAGAGGACATGTCAGACCACTGCTATCCCTCGGATTCTAACGAATGACGATTTCGATCTCCCGACCCTCCATTCTAACCCCTTGGATGACTAGGGTCTGGAGTTCCAACGATAAAGGTTCCTCCGTCACCGGTTTTTAGATGCCATTAGGTTCGTCCGGGGATCAGAGACAGTCATCTCTTGATCCCCAGACGGCCGGCGGCAGAAATAAATGAAGTCTTCAAAGATCCAGATGATAGTCTCGATTCTCCATCGATTCTACCTTCCAGATCCCCCTTGGCCCTTCCTAACAGAAGCATCCTTGAAATCCCCCTCCTGCACTTCAAATCCGGCTTCAATCACAGTCAGAAAGCCCAGGAATCCCAGAAACAGAGTACCGTTTGAGCTCTGAAAAACCCTGAAATCCTTCCACAAATCCACCTTCTTGGCGTGCAAAATTCCCCGCCGAGAGCTGTCCCACCGAGAGACCCTCTCCCCCCAGCTAAACGACAAACCCTGCCATTCAAACCCTTTTCACGTGAGCCTCCATGCAAGCCTCCCGGCGCCAGGCTCCCGGCGCGGCCAGGAGCGCGCCGGGAAGCTCCACGCCGAGACCCCTTCCCTATAAGCCTATTCAAACCCCCCCAGTCTACATGCTCCCGGCGCCACCTTCTCGGCGCGGCCAGGAGCGCGCCGGGAAGCCCCTGGTCGAGAGCCCCTCTTTTGGCTAACTAAACCACCGCCGAGATCCCCCCTTTTTTGGTTAAGGAGGCCACGCCGAGATTCCCTTTTTAAGCCAATAAACCCATGCCGAGAAGCCCCCTCTTTCGGTCAACTAAAGCCATCGCCGAGACCCTTCTTCTTGGCCAATTGAAGCCCAGTCAGGGGACCATCCCTGCACTACCATTTGTCAACCTTCTGATCTTCTTCAGACATAGGCCCCGGGGATGTTCAGAGATCGTCATGGATGCCTTGAGAAGACACAGTAATGGGGAAGACCTCCCCTACAGTCCTCATTCCCGATCCGGATTTCACCCTTATGAACCCAAAGGGCCATGTCGTTACATGAGTTCTGAAGGGCTTAAAGGGGATATTAATCGATGGTATAAATGCAAGCGATGTCCTGGGGCCCGGTGCCCGTCCTCGTTCGGTCCTCATCCCGGCATTCCGTGGATGATGACCTATTCTCTCTTGGCATAATCCAAGTTGAGCGGACATGCTGCCGAAATTTATGCATATCCTATTGGGTAACTGTGATGTTCTCCCTCTCAACCCCGTCGGCCCACGGAGTTATGCCTTTGCATGCCCTCCGATGGTCCCTCCAAGGGGGATATAGATGTGCCATCGCACCCACATGGAGCATGCCATGTCATGCCGGTCCCCATTCGGACTCCGGGTCAATTATGCCCGATCTTTTCCGGATCCTACTCTGCCACCGCATGGGTAGTTTCCTTTTTCCCACTTGGCATAGTTCAAGCTGGTGGGAATATGCCGTCGGAGCTATCCCATAAGATAACGAACCCCTGCTTCGTCTAATCCATTTAGCGTCTTGCAAACGAATGAATTCCGTTTCTTTTGAGCATGTGGTGTTACCGATGTCCTCCTCCTATCTTAGCGTTTAATCAAGGGTTGTCCTCCTTAGGGAGGACGTAATTAACGTCATAGCGTTCAGGGTATGATGGACTTCTGGTCCCGACTCGGACTTCACAATCGACTGACCACGTCAGATCGAGCGCACAATAAAATTGTCACCCCGGTGACTGGCACGTCAATAAACCAACAAACGAATAAATCAATAAATAATAAACAGATAAGATTTAAATAAGAGGATGATAAATAACAATCCGCATCCATAGTACCTCTCGAGCTTCATACTCGCTATTGACCTGGCTTGCAACTAGCTGGGTGTCGGTGTGGATCCTGACTCGCTCGGCCCCCAACCGTCGGGCCATGCGGGCTCCCGAGATAAGGGCCTCGTACTCGGAAGCATTGTTGGATGCCAGAAAGTTGAACTTTAGGGCGTATTGCAACTCTATTCCTTCGGGGGACCTTAATAGGATCCCTGCGCCGCTACCGACCGAGTTGGACGATCCATCGATGAACAGCTCCCAGGTTGGCCCGGTTGCTGTCGGAGGCCTGTCCTCGACCGGAACGATGCTCTCGGCGATGAAGTCGGCGAGTGCTTGTCCTTTGATAGCTGATCGCGGCCGATACGAGATGTCGTAGGCCCTGAGCATGATGGCCCATTTGACGAGTCACCCCGAGGCTTCGGGATGGGCCAGAATCTTCTTCAATGGCTCGCCGATTAGCACGGTGATGGGATGCCCCTGGAAGTAGGGTCGGAGGCGCTTTGCGGAGGTAACCAACGCTAGCACGAGTTTCTCAGTTGCGGGGTACCTCCGCTCAGCCTCACCGAGCACCTTGCTGGTGTAGTAGACCGGCCTCTCGACTCCCAAGTCATTTCTGACTAGGACCGAGCTGACCGTTGATGGCATCGCCGAGAGATAGAGCAACAAGACCTCGCCCGGGACGGGCTTGGAAAGCACCGGGGGCGAAGCCAGGAACTCTTTGAGCTCGGCGAACACTGTTTGGCATTCCCCATCCCATGCGAACGTAGCAGATGCTATCTTGGGCCCCCTCATCAGCTTGAAGAAGGGCAAGCATCGTTCGGCCGCACGGGACAGGAAACGACTGAGAGCAGCGACACGCCCCTTCAGACGCTGGACGTCTTTAGTGCACGTGGGCGGGCGCATGTCCAGGATGGCCTGGACCTTGTCGGGGTCGGCTTCGATCCCTCGCTGAGTGACTAGGAAACCCAGGAACTTCCTGGATCTTACTCCAAAGGCGCACTTGGCGGGGTTGAGCTTGTGCGTCACAGTCTCCTCTGGTATACCAGGGAGTTGATCATCGGACCAAGCAAAGACCCGAACATACTCAGAAAGAAACTCCTTGTATTGCTGCTGTTCCTCTGGTGGTAGGTCGGCACCGATCCTTACTCCTAGGGCCGGGTCGTCGTTCAGGAATACCGTTAATAACTCGCCACCGGGCTCGGTGGTCACGGCTCTTCCTTCGACTCCCCTGGGCCCTTATCCTTCCCGTCCGGCCTTGAGGCTTCCACTGAGATATTGTAGCACCTTCTAGCCGTGGCCTGGTTACCTCGGACTTCCCCCAACCCATTTTTGGTGGGAAACTTCATTTTTTGGTGATAGGTAGATGGTACGGCCTTTATTCGGCTGAGAATTTTTCGGCCGAAAATGGCGTTGTACGCTATCATACCTTTAATCACTATGAAGTCCACTATGACCGTAACGGTTTTGGGTGGGGTGCCGATAGTGACCGGCAGGCTTAGGGCTCCCTCGGGGTAGGTGGCCAGGCCATTAAACCCGCAAAGGGGCGTTCGGATCGGGCGGAGTTTGGATGGGTCTTCCCCCATCTTGAGAAAATAGTCATAAGATAATACATCGGGGGCGCTCCCATTATCAACCAAAATCCTATCTACATTACAGTGATTTATCATGGCCGAGATAACGAGGGCATCGTCATGCGGGGTGCTCAGCCCTTCCAGGTCTTGGTCGGAGAAGACTATGACCTGGGGCTCCATCGGCGGGCCTCTGGGGGGCTCTAAGGCTCGGCTGGCTCGCTCGGCATGACGTTTCCTCCCTCGGCTGGTGTTGCCGCCCGATGCCGCTCCTCCGGAGATGACGTTGATATGGACCCCTCGGGGGGCGTTGTCGATCTCCTCTGCGGCGTCTCGGTCTTCTTTGTGCCCGGTCGTGAACCGGGCTAGGTGCCCCAGACGGATGAGGTGCTCGATCTCGTCCTGGAGCTGATGGCAATCTCTGGTGTGGTGCCCGTGGTCGCCGTGGAACAGGCAATGCCTGTCCCGCTTGCGGTTCTTCGACCTCATTGGCTCAGGCTGGCGGAGAAGTCCCGAGTCTTTGATGTCTTCATAGATCTCGTAGACTGGCGCGGTCAAGGGGGTGTACCGCTCGTACTTTCTTTTGCGCTCTCCTTCTCGATCGTGCTTCTTACTCGAGCCAGGATTTGGCTCGGGGGTCCGCTTTTTGTCCCCCTCCCGACCCGAGCTGGTTGCGTCTCGGCAGGCGCTGAGTACTTCTTCGCACTCGGCGTGGCGCAGTGCTAGAGTCACTAGCTCGGCAAGGGTCGAGGGAGGGTGGAGGACAAGCTCGCGGCAGAGATTCTCATCCCGGGTGCCCCCGGTCAGTGCGGTTGTGGCTGAGGCCACATCCAGACAGGGGATCATGAGGGCTTCCAATTTAAATCAGTGGACGTAAGTCCGGAGCCTCTCCCCTTGCGCCTGTTTGAGGGCCAGGAGCCCCGCTACTGACCTTGGGGGGGGCGCTACCGGCGAAACTCTCTTTGAAGATTCGCCCGAATTGCCTGAAGTCTCGAATGGACCCAGGGGCGAGGGCCCGGAACCATGCCTGAGCACCTTGGACCAGGGTGGCCGCGAAGGCTCGACATTTGATGGGATCCAGCATTCCATGAAGAGTCACCAGGGCGTCGAAGCTATCATAGTGGTCAGCTGGGTCGCCCTGGCCGTCGTAGAGTTTGAAGGTTGGAATGGAGGCTCTGGGAGAGACCTCTGCCTTCAAGATGTACTCGGAGAAAGGGGATTTCTCCTCGTCCTCCGGGAGAGAGGTCTTCTGCAGGGCGCGGAGGGCGCGCTCTTGCTCTGCGAACCGTCTCTCGAAATCTCGCAGCCAGAGGGACAGCTCTGGCTGCAGTCGCACCGTGGGGCTGGAGGGGGCATCTTGGCGATCTCCCGGGGCACTAGTGCCCGGGCGCGGCGGCCTCGCCCCTTGCTTCCCTCTCCTCGACGTGGAGGAAGCCTCTTGCTCCGTAGGCGGAGCTTGCGAGGGTCCTCCGACGTCGTTGTGGAGGAGCTGTCGGCCGCGGAGGGTGAAGCGGCCTCCGGCGGTGTGCTGCGTCGCACTCCTTCCAGGGGGACTTCCTGACGGGGCGCGGGACCTTGCGTCCCTGGCCGCCTGGGACCTCATGAGCTCCACGAGGACGTCCATCTTTTCGTTGAGGGCCTGGAAGGCATTGGCACCGCCGTCGAGGGGTGCCCCTGTCTCTGCCGGGGGGGGTGGTGGCCTGTTGGTGGGGATGCTGGCGTTGGAGGGGGGGCTCTGCGAGACCCTAGAGGGGGCGCCTCCCGCCGCCGCCACAGCCTTACCTACCCCACCGGCGGATCTCCTCCCTGAGCTTCTTCTCACCATCTCGACTTTGCGTGCGTTTCCCACAAACGGCGCCAGATGAAGAGGCGAGATCTCGCGCAGGGTCCTGAGCGGGCTATGGATCACCAGAAGATGAATCTGCAAGAGAGGGAAACGTATCAGAGGGCCCAGGGGATCTCCCTGGGGCAAAACCCTCCGATGGCTAAGTCAGTAGAGCTATGGTGGAAGCAATAATGGGGGGAGGAGAGAGCTGATGCGCGAGAATCCTCTCCACCAAAGGGTGAAGCGAATCATGCGCAGGAGTTTAGGGTGTGTGAATGCTTAGTTCATATTACCATCTTCCGGAGGGGATCCCTTGCTTAAATAGTGCGCCGCCTTCAGGAGTCCTGTAAGCTGAGGGGTTCCCGGCGGGAGTTACGTATTTAACGGGGGCTTTCATGGCCTGATCGTGGGAACGTTATCCCCTTGGAGTCCGGCGGCTCCCCTGACTCTCCCGCTGGCGGAGGACTCTGAACGGCTGCACCTGCAGATAATCAACCGGCCTTACCGAGCCTCGGGGATGCTAGCTCATGTCCGAGCGATAGGCATGGCCCGGCGAGGGTGGGGTCGGATAGGTCGGCTAGAGCCTATCTCTCTCGGACGGGGAGAGGGCTTTAGGCCGGACCTTCCTCGGGACCTGACCGTTGTCTCGGGCCCTCCGAGCCTAGAAGGCCGCCGGGGAGAGTTAGTTCCTCGAGTCTTATTTATTGGGCTTTTCTCCCTAAGTGGGCCCTGTGGGCTATCACTCGGGTGGGCTCGCCCGGTTGGACCTTGTGGGTCTTGTTGGGCTGGCTTTGTGGTGGGCTGTGGAAATCTCCCTCTCCAAAGACGTTGGCTCGAATATCTCAAGGATTTCGACTACACTATATAATACCATCCTAGCAAGGGTAACTCAATAGCAGATGCACTCAGTCGGAAGTCGAGAGTAATTTTGGCCAGTTGTATGATTCAAGAATGGAAGTTGTTGGAGAAATTGTCAGAACTCAATATAAGCACGGATGAGACGAACAAGTGTATCACTCTATCCCACATAAGTCTACATCCGGATTTGCTACCTGAGATTAAGAAGCTACAAGAAGAAGATCCTGCACTGGTGGAAATAAAGGACAAGCTAGACGAGAGACCCGATTTCAAGCTGGCACCCGATGGTAGATTGCTATTCCATGAACGGACATGTGTACCCGACTGTCCTGAGTTGAACAAGAAGGTTCTTGAAGAAGCACTTCGATCAAGATACACAATTCACCTTGGAGCCACTAAGATGTACCAAGACTTGAAACAGACTTTTTGGTGGCCTAATATGAAAAGAGAGATAGCGGACTTCGTGTCTCGCTGTCTGACATGCCAACAAGTAAAGGTGGAACATCAGAAACCCGCTGAAAAATTACATCCGCTAGATATTCTCAAGTGGAAATGGGAGGACATCAGCATGGATTTTATCATGGGTTTTCCCAAGTCTAGGGGCGGACATGATGGAATTTGGGTAATCATCGACCGTTGAACTAAATCGGCCCATTTCCTGCCCATCAAGAGCCGATGCTCAGTTGATATCCTTGTTTCCTTGTATATCAAGGAGATGATTAGACTGCATGGAGTTCCTTTGTCAATCATATCTGACCGAGACCCACGCTTTACTTCCCATTTCTGGAAGAGTTTACAATGCTATCTGGGGATGAGACTCAATTTTAGCACTGCTTTCCATCCCCATGCATATGGTCAGACTGAAAGGACAAATCAAGTTGTTGAAGATATGTTAAGAGCAAGTATTATAGATTTCGACGGAAGCTGGCATGACCACTTGCCCCTAGCCGAATTTGCTTATAACAACAGCTATCAAGCTAGTATCCAAATGGCACCTTTCGAGGCACTTTATGGCAGGAGTTGCCGATCTCCAATATGCTGGGATGAAGTCGGCGAAAAATAAATTTTAGGCCCAGATATGGTAAGAGATTCAAATGAGAAGATACACCTTATTCGAGAAAGACTCAAGATAGCACAGTCCAGGCAGAAGTCATATGCTGACAACAGAAGAAGAGATCTAGAAATCCAAATTGGAGATCATGTTTTTCTCAAGGTATCTCCTGGCTGAGGTATTAGAAGATTCAGTGTTAAGGGCAAGCTTACACCAAGGTTTATTGGTCCATTTGAAGTGTTGGAAAGAGTGGGTGAGGTGACTTACCGCATTGCCTTGCCTCCATAACTATCACAAGTGCACAATATATTTCATATTTCTATGTTGAAGAAGTACGTGCACGATCCTTTCCACGTCATTGACCACAATGACTTAGTGATACAGAAGGACCTTACCTACGAGGAAAAGCTGATGAAGATCCTCCACCGAGAAGTCCAAGTTCTGAGAAACAAAACGATCCCTATGGTGAAAATCCAATGGAATCGATGCTTAGAACAAGAAGCTACATGGGAAACTAACGAGTCTATGAAAAGAATATTTCTAGAGCTATTCTAATCTATAAGTACTCCGCACCCTCCATATCTCCGTATATGCTGCTGAATTTGGGAACCAAATTCTTTTAAGTGGGGGAGGGTGTAGCATCCCAGATAAAAATGATAGAGAAAGTTGAACTTTTCCTAAATAAATAATTTTACATGAACGCCTTATGAAAAGAACTATACCTTATGAGGGCCACTATATAAATATACCTACATTTAAGAGGCCCAACATCACTTAAATACCCACACATAGACCACATGTATAGGGGTTTTATTTTTCCAAAATGGAAGGGAATGGGGACCTCTTCCCAGGGCGCCAATTAGTTAATTAGAGACCCCGTGGAAGGGCGCTAATTCCTTTAGGGGCCACCAATCCCTATATATTTTAATATATATATGCCTCACAGAACCACACGTGAAGAGGGCCAGCCTATTTCCTAAGCAATAGGAACGGGCGCCCTAATGCAAGGGCGCCAATTCCACTAATAGGGGCCACCCAGTTAATGGGCACCCCTATGCTAGGGTGCCAATTCCTAACAGTGCAGAACACTGTTCTTCCAGCTATCCTTCTAGAAGTATTGAAACACAAACAACCTTATTTCTCTGGCAACGGACCCGCAAGGCAATAAACCATTTGCCTTTCGTTGGCAACAGATTTTCCCTATAATTATACCCTCTATTGAGTAGGCAGAAGCTACTGCCATCATCCTGCTTCTTGCAGAAGGGAATATCTCCCTTCTTTTCTTCGGAAGACGTGAAGGGACGTCTTCTTCCTGCATTCTATGTCCTACTGCTCAAGCTTTGCTCGTGTGGCTTTCTTTATTCTCCTGAAGCTGTAGGGAACGCGTGGCTTTCTTTATTCTTTCTTCTATTAACCTATACCTCGTATATCACTCCAAAAAGGTAGGTGTTCTCAAGATCTGGCCTAACTAGCAGCTAAATAGGGTAACATAGCATGCATGCGTAGAATTAGTAGAATTCATCTTCCATGTTATATAGCATCTTACACAGCTTTACTGAGATCAAATATACACTGACTTTACCACCAAATATATATCTTGTTACACCTGTTTTCTACATAGCCTGTTACACTAGTTTTACGAAAAACAAATACATCCTGTTACACTAGTTTTACGGTCTAAACTATAGCATGCTTAGGTCTATATATATAACATGTTTTACTAAATATACAGCATGTTTTAAGAAATAAAAAATTTACAGGCATCAAGTAATGGGCGCCCATTAATTGAAAACCCCTCAGATAGTCGTTAATTCATTTTCCTGGAATTAATAATCACCATGTTAGAAATTTTAGATCTATGAAACTAAACTGTAAAATTCTTGCATGAGTATGATTCTGTGATCCTGATATTTTTCTCTATCTATCCATGTCCTTATTTCTAGATTCCGAGAACTTTTGAAATCATGAATAGTAACTTGTGTCTCAAAACGTACCTGCCCGGTGCGTAGAGGATCCAGAAGAATGGGCGCCCCAGACTAGGGCGCCATTTACAGAATTGATGACTCTCTACAGAGTCTGCAATTAAGTGAAGACACTGCAGAGGGGCGCCAATTCTTTAGGGAAAACAAATAAAAAAATATGGAAACTGGAATGGGTGCTCCTTGGTCCAAGCGCCCATTACCTGAATAATGACACCCACCAGGACACCATTTTATGAATTAATGGCAGCCCTCTGGGCGCCATTTCCCCTGAGCTAGATTTCTGTAGTTTTCACAGAGTCCTAGGGAATGGGCGCCCCTGTGAAGGGCGCCCATTCTGAAAATAATGGCATGCCCCTGGGCGCCAATTTCATAATAAATGGCAGCCTCTTGGGCGCCATTTAAATGGTGGCAGCCCCCTGGGCGCCAATTCATCCACCGCTATTTTCCTGTTCGTGCAGAACCTGACTCGTTTGAGATTGGGCGCCCCTCAGTGAGGGTGCCAATTCTGCATATAATGGCAGCCCGAAGGGCACCAATTCAGTTACCTGTGGTAGCCCTTGAGGCGTCAATTCCATCCCAGTTCCCGACATGACTAGTGTTCTGCGCTGTTTTGACCATAGTTCATTTCCTACATGATAAACAAACCTTGAACTCCATTCATGAAATCCACCATATATTCGTACAACGGTTAAACCTTGAAATTCTATATTGGCTATAGCTAGAGTGAATGTCAAAAGTAATACATGAAATGTTGTGCATATAGGGCCCGATCTGGTCTTGGGAGGAGCGCCAGAAAGTACTTGTGCCCATAGGAGTTGAATGATCACAATGTTTAAGCATTGCACCGAAGTACTTGCTTGACATGAGACATCCCACTCACTCTCTCGTGACGCTACTTGCTTGCTTGACTTGACTTGTGTTGCCCGAAAAAGGGCAATTACTTGACTTGCATGGTCCAAAAAAGGGCAAAGTACTTGCTTGATTGAAATAGCCAATTCCAGTTACACATACTTGATATTAAATGTGCTTGATATTACTTGCTTGAGCTCATCCCTCGCTTTCTTGGAAAATTGTGTAAACACTTGATAGTACTTGATATCCTGCAATATCATTTCTATAAGTTCTTGATATCTCGCTTGTCAACACTTGATAGTACTTGAAAACATGTGATATTCTTCTATACCATTCATGACTTTCTCGCTTGTCTAGCATGCATAAGATATACTTGCATTTCACGTAACTTGTAATTTACTTAAAGATTGCTCGAACTTGAGATGTAATTCCTACTGAGCGATTCGCTCATCTAGTTCTTTCTAACATTTTTTAGGTAATTCGGATAGCGACAACCACATGAATGGGAATGAGACCGAGCGAAGAGTGCTAGAGTCTTCGATCATCTACTGTTAGCTAGTCACGTCTTTGATTTCTTGACTCCTTCCCTTGTACTTCCAATTACGTCAGCGAATCGATTAAAAATTTGTTAAGGCTGTAGCCTAGTATTTGGGTTTGAATAATAAATGTCATGGACTAGAATTATCACCATTTGGTTTTTTGATCAATGTCATCTTAGACTATTGGTATCATATTAGAAATTTAATCTTAGTCATTATTTAGTCTTTTGCGCACTCTATCTTTTGTCAAAAAATATATATTGCTCTGATAGATTGGTTCTATATAAGCTGGCCGCGACCCCGGGTATCTTCTGCTCTCGGGGCGTGACAAATGTATATCTCAAGCTCGAGATTGAACCACCTAAAACTACTTCTGCCTCTTGTGTGATTGTTATCGTTGCTTGCTAATTTCTTGCTTCAACCTTGCTGATTATCTTTTAGATCTGTTAGATCTAATTCGCTGAATATTGCTCATAACTATTGGCTGTGTGAAGAGGTATATAAAAAGACGCTACTAGAAGGATAGGTTAGACCTATCTGAAAGGTAGTGTTTCTTGTGTGAGTAAACTCCTTGAGTTCCACCTACGCCTCGTATCTCTTCCACAACCAATTTGTTTTTTGTCTAAACAACAATTTATATCTGTCATCTTCTATAACTCTCTGTTGATCATTTTTGCTCTTCATCGTACTAGATCTCGTGTCTAGTCATCTCAATGGTCTGAATTGGTAGTGTTTGGCTAAATCTTTTAATTTCGCATCTTAACAATTTGTTTCTGCGAAGTTTGGGGTAGATCTATTCACCCCCCCTCTAGATCGTATTGTTCATCCATTACAACACGTGGTATCAGAGCCTAACTCTTTGTAAGGGCCTAACATCTCGAAGAGATTAGCTACAATGGATGCCAAAGTTCTGACCGCAGAAGGCCACTCAACAACCAAGCCACCTTACTTTGATTGTAATAATTATGCATATTGAAAAAATTGCATATAGGTCTTCCTTGGTGCGAAAGATTATGAGATTTGGAAAGTTGTGAGCAAGGGACCATTCGAGCTTCCAGATGATGAGGAAGTATGGCCAGAGAGCTAATTCGGAGATCTACATTGAATTGGAGTGCTATTAATGCGATTCAGTGCGCTCTCCATCCCACAGAATTTTCAAGAATTTCGTCATGCTCCACTGCAAAGGAGATGTGGGATAAGCTAGAGGTAATGTATGAGGGTACATCTCAGGTAAGAGAAACTAAGGCTAACATGCTTGTTTCAGAATATGAAGCCTTCAAAATGAATCTAGATGAGTCCATCTCTGAGATGTACACCCGTTTAATGGTACTAACGAATAGCTTGAGGTGCCTCGGTAAGGCCAACAGTGAATGGTGAGGACACCAGAGCCAGAGTACGGCTCGACTCAGCGAACCACCGGTACCGAACACGCAGCACAACTCGGTCGACGCCAACATCTTTATGGCTGGGCGACAGTTTGGAGACACCACCTGAGCTTTGATATTTCAGTACGTATTTTGGTACGTATTTGTATTTGGTACGTATTTGGTGTGTATTTGGTATGTATGTGGGTTGTATTTGGTTTGTATTTTTATTGTGGGTTTAATATTGGGTCAATGGAAGAATATTGACCAAGTATTTGTATTTTTGATTTATTATGGTCTAAGGGGGGAATAATATGGTCCAAGGGGGATTAAATAAACCAAGCCCATGTTGTTGACTTGGAGAGAGGGGAGCCCCCTCTCTTGTCCCCTTGTGGGATTAATTTATTCTACATTGTCCCCCATTTCCCCATTATACCCCCTTGACCAAGGGTATCTTAGGTCATTAGCCTAGGTCTAGGGTTTAGTATAAGATCTCTCTTGTGACATTTTATGCAAAATTAATGAAGAAAAATATTGTGAATTGCAAAGGGCGCACACCCCTCTCTCTCTTGTTCTTCATCTTCTTCTTCCCTTGTAGTAGCAAGATCTAGGGTGTGAGGCCCTTTCTTGGGAGCGATTCCAAATTCTATCTCTTCCTCTAGGTACCAGGTTCGATCACCGCCGCCTCCGTTCGTGCCGCCATCAAGCCACCACAGCCATCTTTCCGAGATGCTGTCCTGAGCTGCGACCTACAGATCTGAAGGTTAAAGAAGAGGCTATAACTCCAGATCTGACTGTCAGATGGATATGATTTTTTGAGGGTTCGTTTCCCCAATTCTTCTTCACTCCCAGTTTAAATTTCACGCAGATCAGAGTCCATTTGAGTCCCTTCCCAGTTATTTGTTCCCCCCTCTCATAGTCTACATATGTGTAGATCTACGAGATAGTGGTCTGTTGTTTTATTTTTCCCACCCCTTAGCCATCTCCTAAAATTACAAAAGAATTCATGCGTGATACCCACTTCCCACCATATCATCCATAAAATTCCCAAGGTCTAGATCCATTTTCATCCCCACAGTCAAAATTCATTCTCAGGCAGAATCCGATATACCCTGGGAGATCTTTCTTTTGAGCTAGAAATAGTTGACGTGTTGTAGAGGTTTTCATTTTCAATACAACTGTTTGGTGGGCATGACTTTCCAGTATGTTGAACTCTCTGAGTGCTCTTCGCAACGGCACTAATTTCATCCTGTTTCGACACCAGATCTGGTCGTGGCAGCTGTTTTCGTGGCAACGCGCAGTTCTGCCCCGAACTAGGCCAGCAAGAAGGGCGACCGTACAAATTCATCAGAAAATACGCCGGAGAAGATTCGGCAATGGCCATTCCCAAGGGTCGACCACGGACCCTCCACCTTAATTTTGGTGAACCGCCGCCTTCAGAAGCTCTCCAGAGGTCATCATCCCTTTGGAATCCCTTGTTCATTATCCTGTCGGCCAGCAAATCACCGAACCGGCGCCGCTGCCGCAACCGCCCGGAACCCGCCACCTTGCTGCCCGGCAACCCAAGTTCAGTGCTCCCGACGCCATTGTGTATCCCTTTACCTCCCTGCGTGGACTGGGTAATAAAAATCACTACTGTAATTTAATTTTACCATTGTACCGGGAGTTACGGAACTTGGCCGGGACATCTTCCCCACACCCCGAGCGTGGAGGTACATTCGCCTCTCTACTTGTCTTATTTGCTTAGCTAATATAAGTTCTAGATGCTACTGCATGTGAGTAGTTTACTTCCTAGCTGATTAAAATTTAGTCACCTCTATGAGTTGTGAGTGCGAGACCCGTCCCGTGACTCAGTTCGAGCAGGAGAGTGAGCTGACCACCCGAGACTCAATGCAGGTTTCTCAACCATGCAGATCGACACGTTTCCCTCGTTGGGGACAAATGTGAGCGAGTACTTCTTGTTTGGGGCACGCTTGCCTCTTCGAGAACCACATTAGGTGCCAAACCAGTCGTGTCGTTGCTGGTCGCGTCATCTTTGGTTCGCGTCGTCACCTAGAGTCCCAATCTCGTAACAAGTCCGAGTCGAGTCTCAGTGTCATCCCGCATCAAATTGGTATCAGAGCTGGTTTGAGTCTAGGGTAGTGTCGCATTCCATTCCTATACCCGATATATCAAAAGGTGTTCCCGAAATGATAGGCTCGCCTATTGGGAAAGGGGCACACTTGCGTGAGTGCGATCTTCGGATCAAACCTCTGCCTCGTACCGGATATTGGAGTCTAAGTCATCCTTGATGCTGCATTGGTCCTACCATATAGGTCACAGTGAGTCACCCCTTGGTTCCCTTTAGGTCCCCTCCCAATGCATGCCTACCCGTGGAGGTACCCATACCATCGCCCAGACACTATGGGTGAACCCCGAGGTGCCACCCAGGGAGGCAAATCTCTGGATGACGTGTTCGCTCTACTCGTGGAGCACATGGATAGGTCCGACCAAACTCGTAGGGAGCATACCGACGGCTTGGTGGGCCATTTCAAGGCCATGGAGGACTGTGACGAGACTTTCGACCGATCTGTCCAAGGTCTGGTTGGATGGTTAGAGAGTGTGGGAAGAGTCCCCCGCCGGGAACTCCCCAGAGCTGTTCCGGCCCCTTAGGCGCCAGCTACCCAGCCTGCCCCTCTGGCCACCCATAGTGGGAGTAGCCATTTCCAAGACCAGTGTCCTTCACATTCTCCTATCTTAGAGGACACACATTCCGAGAATGTCCCACCTGGGCTTATTCTATTGAGTTATGAGGCTGACCAAGCGTAGGCCGCGGAGTACCTCGCTGAGGTTGTGGGGCTAGAGAGCGATCCCAAAGAGTGCCTAGTGGGCCAGGGTGAGGCGCCAGCCAACGATTCAATCTTGTTAGTCACCCCAACCCCACCGGTCATCCCGGAGCTAATCATCAGGGAACCTCTAGTGAGTTGGTTAAGGAAGGGTTTATTTCTGGATGTCACGCTCCCATGCTACCCTTCCATAGAGCCAACCTTATAGGTAGTGTCCACCACTTCTTGCACAACCTTCCAATCCTCTTACTTCGTGGACACCCTGGATGATCTACTTAAGGGATTAGGTTGGCAAATGGAGCTGACCTGCATGTTGGCTCTTAGGTCCGATCCACCTAGGTGCATGAGCTTCATATACCCATCGTTGGGTTCTATTACTTCTGTCTACACAGTGGGTCCATACACCAGTGAGCTCATCTTGCTCTTACCACTACCTGACGAGCTCCACCACTTTCCACCCCATGACCCCTTCTCTCCCATAGAGGAGCCTACACCACTCAAAAGGTCAACAACCTCATTGATTCCCTTTGTTGAGGAAGAACTAGCCTACATTGGGGACCTTTACCCGGGGTCGAAAAGGGCCTACATCACTGGATCCCTTGCCTTTCTTGATCCTTTTAACCCCTCCTCATGGGAACCCATAGATCTCCTAGTCCTCCAAGAATCCTACCAACTTACCCAGTTCCCCGTGCAGTCAGTCGTCCCACTTTTACCCGTCTCTCCTACAGTAGCGCAGCCGCTAGTGACTACCGTACCACTGTCGACACCCTATGTTGACATGGTATGGTTTGATTTCTGCCACTTGTTCAAGAGGCGACGTCCGGACTTCCCATTTACCATGCACCACACCGAATGTCCAGATTACCTTCCCATCACCCGCCTCCTGATCATCTTACACTTCCGTACCCGAGGACAAGTCTTCTCAAACTGGAGACGGTTGGCGAGGGTTGACAACTCACGGCCTCAAGTTGTGGGTCAACTTATCTTTACACTTGGTATATGTAGACGGTGTCCGTCATTCTTACCTGGTCTTCCTTAGTGTGTCCCTCGTGTTTGTCGTCAGTCTTAGGAAGTTATTAGGTTGTGGCTCTCTCCGTTTGTCCTAATTCCATAGTCTATGAGTCTGTTTTGTTTATTTATGCAGTTTGTTTGTCGAGCATATAGGAGTTGCATAGTCGTCGGCTAAGTCCAGCAACGCATGGTACAAAGAGTTGGCCGATGCCCACAGGCACCATCGTGAGTTTAGGGAGGGCGAGTACGTCATGATTAGGGTCAGACCTCAACGGTTTCCTTCGGGAACCATGAAAAAGTTACAAGTTCGTGGTGCCGATCCATTCCGAGTAGTGAAGTGAGTTAGGTCTAATGCATATGTTGTAGATTTTCCAGTGAGCTACGGGATCAGCTCCACTTTCAACATCTCGGACGTAGTCGCTTAGAGGGACCCAGCGGTGATACCTAGTGAGCCATTTGAGCCATCTCCCCCACTTGTGAGTGACACCACCCTAGAGCGTCCACCTCTAGCCTTGTTACCTCAGCAGCGTGAGCAGATAGAGCATATACTGGACGAGCAGGTAACGACTACTCGAGGTGGGGTGTACCAGCACTACTTGGTGCGATGGAAGGGACGGCCCGCGTCTGATGACACTTGGATCACTCGGGCCGAGATACAGAGGATAGATCCAGATCTGCTGGATCGATACCAGAGCGACCCGGATCCCTACTCGACGGGGTCGAGCTTCTCCCACCCGGGGAGAATTGGTGAGGACACCAGAGCCAGAGTACGGCTCAACTCAGCGAGCCGCCGGTACCGAACACGCAGCATGACTCGATCGATGCCGACATCTTTTTAGTTGGGGAACAGTCTGGAGACCCCGCCTGAGGTTTGATATTTCAGTACGTATTTTGGTATGTATTTGTATTTGGTGTGTATTTGGTATGTATTTGGGTTGTATTTGGTTTGTATTTTTATTATGTGCTTAATATTGGGTCAATGGGAGAATATTGACCAAGTATTTATATTTTTGATTTATTATGCTCCAAGGGGGGAATAATATGGTCCAAGGGGGATTAAATAAACCAAGCCCATTTTTTTGACTTGGAGAGAGGGGTGCCCCCCCTCTCTTGTCCCCTTGTGGGATTAATTTAATTCACCTTGTCCCCCATTTCCCCATTATACCCCCTTGACCAAGGGTATCTTAGGTCTAGGGTTTAGTATAAGATCTCTCTTGTGGCATTTTATGCAAAATTAATGAAGAAAAATATTGTGAATTGCCAAGGGCGCACCTCCCTCTCTCTCTTGTCCTTCTTGTTCTTCATTTTCTTCTTCCGTTGCAGTAGCAAGATCTAGGGTGTGAGGCCCTTTCTTGGGAGCGATTCTCAATTCTATCTCTTCCTATGGGTACCAGGTTCGATCACCGCCGCCGCCGCCTCCGTTCATGCCGCCATCAAGTCACCACAGCCATCTTTCCGAGCTGCTGTCCTGAGCTGCGACCTACATATCTGAAGGTTAAAGAAGAGGCTATAACTCCAGATCCGACTGTCAGATGTAGATGATTTTTTGAGGGTTGGTTCCACCAGTTCTTCTTCACCCCCAGTTTAAATTTCATGTAGATCAGAGTCCATTTGAGTCCCTTCCCAGTTATTTTTCCCTCCTCTCACAGTCTGCCTGTGTACAGATCTGCGAGATAGTGGTCTGTTGTTTTATTTTTCCTACCCCCTTAGCCATCTCATAAAATTACAAAACAATTAATGCGTGATCCCCGCTTCCCACCCTATCATCCATAAAATTTCCACGGTCTAGATCCACCTTCACCCCCATGGTCAAAATTCGTTCTCAGGCAGAATCTGATCTGCCCTATGAGATCTATCTTCCGAGCCAGAAATGGTTGACATGTTGTAGAGGTTTTCATTTTCAATCCAACAGTTGTATGGGCCTGGGTTTTCAGTATGTCGAAGCCCTCTGAGTGCTCTTCGCAATGGCGCTAATTTTGCCCCGATCCGACACCGGATCTGGTTGTGGAAGCCGTTTTCGTGGGAGCGCGTAGTTCTGTCTCGAACCTGGCCAGCAAGAAGGGCGACCGTACAAATTCATCGGAAAATATGCCGGAGAAGATTTGGCAACGACCATTCCCAAGGGTCGACTAGGGACCCTCCACCTCACCTTCATAAGCTCTCCGGAGGTCGTCGTCCCTTTGGAAGCCCTTGTTCGCTGTCCTGCCGGCCAGTAAATCGTAGAACCAGAGCCGCTACCGCAACCGCCCAGAACCCGCCGCCTTGCTGCCCGCCAACCCACGTTCAGTGCTCCCGACGCCATTGTGTAGCCCTTTACTTCCCTGCGTGGAGTGGGCAATAAAAATCATTGCTGTAATTTAATTTTACCATTGTACCGGGGGTTACGGAACTTGGCCAGGACATCTTCCCCACGCCCCGAGCGTGGAGGTACATTGGCCTCTTTACTTGTCTTATTTGCTTAGCTAGTATAAGTTCTAGATGCCGCTGCATGTGAGTAGTTTGCTTCCTAACTGATTAAAATTTAGTCACCGCTGTGAGTTGTGAGTGCGAGACCCGTCCCGTGACTCAGTGCGTGCACGAGAGTGAGCTGACCACCCGATACTCAATGCCGGTTTCTCAATCGTGCAGATCGACACATTTCTCTCGCTGGGGACGATCGTGAGCGAGTACTTCTTGTTTGGGGCATGCTTGCCTCTTCGAGAACCACGTTAGGTGTCGAACCAGTCGTGTCGTTGCTGGTCGCGCCGTCTTTGGGTCGCGTCGTCACCTAGAGTCCCAATCTCGCAACAAGTCCGAGTCGAGTCTTATTGTCATCCCGCATCAGTGAATATGAAATTGTTAGGAAAATTCTCAGGTCCTTGACTCCCATCTGGCACACTAAGGCCACAGTTATGGGGGAATCTAGGAACCTTGCCACGACCACTATAGATGAACTTGTCAGTTCTCTCATGACTTATGAGTTGAACCTTAAGAGGGTTGATGAGTCAGAAAAGAAGAGAAAACCTCTCGCTCTGAAAGTAGCTTCCAGTAGCAAAGGATCCTCTAGTGAGCATAGCTCTTCTAGTTCAGAGGTGGATCTAGATGAATTTTCCATGATCACTAGGAAGTTTAAAAAGTTTCTTAGAAAAGAAGGAAAATGGCTTAGGAGAAAATATTACTATGGAAAGAGATAGTCGAAGTATAGATCTGAAACTGTTAAGAAAACTGACTCTAATGTTTATTATAATTGTAGGAAAGCTGGTCATCTGAAGGCAGACTGTCCTGAGCTACAGAAGGAGAAATTCAGGTCAAAGAACAAGAAAGGAAAGGCAATGATCAATACCTGGAGTGATGAGGATAAAGGCAGTCTCAGCAGCAGCACATCAGGCAGTGATAAGGAAGCTAGACTTTGCTTAATGGCCAAAAGCGATGAAAGAGAAAGTGATGAAGAGGTAACTAATCCATTCAAAAATTATACTTATCATGATTGGGAAAATGCTTATGTAGAGATCTTAGATAAGTATGATGACGTGCGTAAGAAAAATAGGCATTTGAAAAGAAGAATAACTGCTTTAGTGAATGATAGTTCTCTGAATGACAAAATCATTTGCCTAGAAACTGAAAATGATAGTTTAAAGATATCTCTTGCTGAATGTGATAGCTTGAAAGTCTTTTTAGCTAGCATGAAAAATGAAAATAAGAATCTAAAAAATGTGATTGATGAAGTGAAGATTAAAATGTAGAAATTTTATGAAGAAACCAAAACTGCCAATGAAAAATATAATCCTGTCGTTGAAGTGAATAATAACATGAAAAAGATAATTAAAAATATAGAGAAGGAGAATAAGGACAAACAACAATCCCTTGAAGGCATGACTCAGAGAACTGACAATCTTAATGCCATCTTGGGAACAACAGTGAACTTTAGAAAGGAAGGATTGGGTTTCAACCCAACAAACAAAAAGAGGCTTGATGTGAAAAACATGACATTTGTTGCTGAAGAAGAAACATCAAAGTTCAAACCTCTAATAAGAATGAATCCTGGAGAAAGCAGCAATAAAAATATTATGAAAATTGTTAATCAAAACAAGCCCAGTGCAAAGAACAAGGGCAAAGAAAAGGTTGGGATGTCTAGTGGATCATGTACATACACTACTACACCTTAGGCTAGAGGATAGGTTAGGGGTCAATCTACTAAAGATCAAGTCCAACGAAAACCCCAGAACAAAACATTCCAGTATCCACAGAAAGGTCGAAATAGCTACCAACCTACACAGATACACACTTCTTCTTATGGGTTTAGGACTTTTAGAAATCTAGGTTTGTGCAGGGACACCTCAGGTTAAAGCTACCACTGTGGTGCACAGACCTATTCTTCATTCTACAACCCCTATTATCACTACTCTAGTAAGATAGGTCGAGGCAATTCCAATATGAGGTCAGTGCAGCACTCATATGCAAGTCAGAAACATAGACTTCAATCCCGGAATACCCTTTGACAACCAAGAAACAAGAATAAATATGGGTGTGTCCACTTCATGTCTAATCAGCCTAGGACCCACACTGGACACTCGTATCCTAATGTCCATTGGACTAATTTCCGGAATAGAAATTCTCAGGCTGATAATAAGAATGCTAAACCAAAGAAGTTACCAACCAAAGTTCAAAATGCTAATGTGAGACAGAACAAAAAGAAAGTAAAGAAATCCACAACTCAATTGAAGGCAACAAATCAAATGTGGATTCCAAAACACCTTCTATCATGCTTGCATGATTTGACTATTAGTATGGGGCCCAAACATTTTTGGGTTCCAAAATTTTCCACTTTATTTCATTTGCAGGTATGCCTGGCAGCCAACCTGAACAGATGGTATCTTGATAGTGGCTGCTCCAGACACATGATCGGGGATAAAGGAAAATTCTGCATGTTGGTGAAGAAAGATGCTGGTCATGTTACATTTGGAGGTAATACCAAAGGAAGGAACATTGGGTCAGGAAAGGTTGGTAAGTGCTCTTCCTGTTTTATTGAAGAAGTTCTATTAGTTGAAGTGCTAGCTTATAATTTGCTAAGTATTAGTCAGCTTTATGATAAAGGCCATAAAGTTGGTTTTGATTCTCTTGCATGCACTATTTTTGAACTCAATTCTGAATCTGTGAAATTTACTGACAAGAGAGTAAATAACATCTATATGGTAGATTTAGATGATGTAGCACACACCAATCTATGTCTCATTGTCAATAAGGATGACTTAGCCTACCTGTGGCATCGTAGGTTAGGTCATGCCAGCTATAGTGTGCTTCATAAATTGAATAAACATTGCATGGTGAAAGGTCTTCCCAAAATTTCTTTCAAATAAGACAATAAAATTTGTGAGGCATGCACCCAATGTAAACAAACCAGAGAGTCATTTAAGTCTAGAATTGAAAACCTATCTTCTAAACCTTATTAGCTATTTCACATGGATTTATTTGGACCCACTAGATCAGCTAGCTTATCTAGAAGAAGATATGGCTTTGTGTTAGTTGATGACTTTTCTAGTTTTACTTGGGTATTTTTCTTATCTCACAAGAATGATGCATTTGAGGAATTTCAGGAGTTCTTTCATAAAATAAAATAGATATGTGAACATCCTATTTCTAACATTTTGTCTGACCATGGAGGTGAGTTTGTAAACTCACGATTTGATGATTTCTGCAGGGAAAATGGCATTAATCACAGGTTCTCCTCACCAAGGACTCCAGAGTAGAATGAAGTGGTGGAAAGGAGAAATCGAACGCTAGTAGAGCTGGCTCGGACTATGCTAGTAGAAGGGAGCTTGCCTATGAAGTTTTGGGCTGAGGCAATTAATACTGCATGTTACATCATTAATAGAGCCCAGGTAAGACCCTCTACACAAATGACTCCTTATGAGATTCTTAAGGGTAAGAAGCCTTCTCTAGCACATTTCAAGGTTTTCGGTTGCAAATGCTTTATTCATGTCAATTCTAAATGAAACCTTGATAAATTTAAACCTAAAAGTGAACCTGGAATTTTTCTAGATTATTCTTAACATTCTAGAGCTTATAGGATATACAATCTTAATTCTCAAGTTGTTGAAGAACCTCCACATATTATTTTTGATGAATTTGCAACTAAAACTGGCTTATGTAGGGACAAAATTGATGGAGATTTCTTGGAAACCAAAGAAGAATAAAATGAAGAATCTGCAGAAGAGGCTGAAGCAGAAGGATCTGATGCTCAAGGGGAGGTAAATGAACATCCATGTAATCAAGTTACCAATGTTAGATTTCTCAGAGATCATCCTTTAGAAAACATAATTGCTAATTTGAATGAACCCCCTAGAACTAGAGCACATTATAGAATTGAAAATGAATTGAACTCATTTGCATTAGTTTCTCAGATATAACCAAAGAACATAGAAAGTGCCCTACAGGATGAACATTGGATAAATGCCATGCATGATGAACTTAGTCAATTTGATAGGAACAAGGTCTGACACTTAGTTCCTAAACCCACACATGGCAATGTTATAGGTACTAAATGGGTGTTTCGAAATAAAACTAATGAGCAGGGCAACATAGTCAGAAATAAGGCTAGGCTTGTAGCTCAGGGGTATAATCAAGAGTCTGGAATTGACTTTGAAGAATCTTTTGCCCCTGTAGCTAGGCTAGAAGCCATTAGGATTCTTTTGGCAATTACATGCAGTTTAGGAATAACTCTCCAACAGATGGATGTTAAATCTGTATTTTTAAATGGTGAAATAAAAGAGGATATTTTTGTAAAACAACCCACTGGTTTTGAGTGTCTTGATTTTCCTGATCATGTTTATAAGCTTGATAAGCCACTCTATGGATTGAAGCATGCTCCATGAGCTTGGTATGATAGACTGACTAAATTCCTCACAGACAAAGGATTCTCCATAGGTAAGGTTGACCAGACATTATTCATAAAGGTATGTGATACAAATATTTTGGTTCTTCAGATCTATGTAGATGGTATAGTGTTTGGGTCAACCAAGTCATCTATGTGTGAGGAGTTTTCTGAATTAATGACTAAAGAATTTGAAATGAGTTCAATGGGAGAATTAAAATTCTTTCTTGGATTGCAGGTCTGTCAGACTAAAGAAGGGACATTCATAACCCAAGAGAAGTATGTCAAGGATCTACTGAAGAAATTCAAGTTTGAAAACCTCAAAGCCATAACTGCACCGATGGGCACATCAACCAGCCTTGATGCTGACCCTGAAGGTAAATTGGTAGACACCAAACTCTACAGAGGTATGATCAGATCCTTGTTATATCTTACTACATCTCGCCCTGATATTCATCTTTCAGTATGTTTGTGTGCAGGTTTTCAAGCTTGTCCTAAGGTGTCTCATTTGAAATATGTGAAAAGGATCTTTAGGTATATGTCTGGCACCCTTGACTTAGGTTTATGGTATCCTACTAGGTGTGAGTTAGACCTCATAGCTTACATTGATGCAGACTATGCAGGGTGTAGGATAGATAGGAGAAGCACTAGTGGATATTGTCAATATCTAAGTGGCTGTCTATTGTCTTGGGCATCCAAGAAACAACATACTGTTGCCTTATCCACTATTGAGACAAAGTATGTGGCAGCAGGAAACTATGCAGCCCAAGTCCTCTAGATTAAGCACCAGCTTATTGACTATCACATTAACCTTGGTTGTATTACAATTCTTTGTAATAACACCAATGCTATTTCTATGACTAAAAATCCAGTTCACCATTCACAGACTAAGCACATTGAAATAAAACATCATTTTTTTAGAGATGAGATAAATAAAAAGGAAATTGAATTAGAATTCATTAAGTCAAGAAAACAAATTGCTGACATTTTTACCAAGCCTCTTGGTAATGAAAGATTTAAGTTTTTGAGAAGAGAACTTGGTCTTTGCAAATTTTCAGCATGATTGTCTGGCTGTGATAGTTTCATTCTTATGCACCTGAAATGACATGTCCAGTAGTAAGTGCATCTAGTTAGGGGGAATCAGTGTCAAAAATATTCTTTGTCCATCTCTTTTATGCATGTTGTAAGAGGGAGTTCATGTTAGGTTCTGCTGTTAAATAAAGGCAACTGTGTGTCCTCCTTGCATCATGTTCATCTTGTTTTTAGTGGTATATAAAATGGTATGATGGTAGAAGGACAAATTAAATTTTTTTTGGAAACCAATACTATGTCCGCCAAGTACCCTGAATCAAGAGTCTTTCTGAGTCCTTAACTCTACATGTTGTTTCTAAATATCAATGCATATAGACAGGGGGAGTTTCTTGCATGTTGATAGGGGAGTTAATAATAATTTTGAGTCAGATCTGATTCATCATATCATATGATATCTCTTCTGTCTAGATTCAAATTCTGAAAATCCTGACCTTGTTTTCCTGATCATGGAAATTAAATCTCTTCGAAAGTCCTTGCAATTATGTACCTCTAAAATAATGACAATCTGATGATCGCTTCATCATTATAAGCTACTAAAATCAGAAATCTTCTTTTATAAGAATCCTCTATTGTTTCTTGAATGAATTGATGGTTTAAACTTTATAAATTTCAGAGTCTAAAGACTGAATTCAATGAACTGATTTGTTTATGATAATTAATAGCTCTCAACCATTTTTCTCATAACATGTCTGATAAAGTCTTCAAATATCTAAAAGTTCTTGGATTAATGATTTCTTAGTTGAGAAACTTGGAATGAGTATTATTTTTAAACAAGTCTTTCTAAATATAATGGGCAGCAAGATTTTGAAAATAAGTCAAAATATGTTCAAGTAGAGCAATGATTGAATGCCCTGAGAAACTGGGTACTTCATCAAAGTAATGGAGAAAAACTTATGTCATGAAGTGCTTCAAGTTATCTCTGTTCAAAGGTCAGAACAATATGGGTAGTTTCATTGAGTAACTAGGGGTACTGGCGTCCGATAAACATGTACCCTTATGCAAAAAGATGTAAACTATTTCCAATGCTTTGATACATGAAACATGATGGTATATCTTGCTGAGTAATTAGGGCTACTGGCGTCTAATCAACGTGTACCCTTATAATAAAAGGCATAGATAATACCTAACTGTTCACTATTATGGAAACAAAAAGATAAATAATGCCTCTGTTGTAACCCTAAAGTGAAAATTCTGAAATGTCAAATTGTTTAACCTCAATACATATCCTTTGTCACTCCTGAAGAAATTCACTGATTTTTGAACAAATAGGATATAGTAAGGTCAACTCTTTCATGTCTAATGTGATTCTGGTTTGTGGCTATTAAAGGTTTTTGTAGACTTATTCAAGAGTATAGTGGATACACTCTAATCTTTATTACTATTAAACCAGAATTCTATCAAGAATGCAATACATAGAATCTTATATCTGAAGAATTTGAGCTCTGTCTGCTTAGCTTAATGAACTATAGCTCAAAATGTCAATCAGAACTCTCTTGTTCTTTCCTCCTTCTTGATGCTATCCTGTCTTTCCTTATCTCTACCATTTCCTTATCTTTCCTTCTTGTTTGCTGATGGCAAAGGGGGAGAATAAAGTTTTTGATGGTATGTGATGGTTTTTTTGATGGGGTACGCAAAGGGCATAGGGGGAGAGATTTTCTTTAAGAGAATTTTTCTAGGTATCATATTGGCTTGGGAAGAGTTTGATAACTGAAGTAGCTGCATTATCTGCATTGTGTGCATATTTCTAGATCTTAATAAAGTCATTGTTACCATCAAAATATAGATCAAAGTTTAATGTGTTGTAATCATCAAAAAGGGGGAGAATGTTGTGGGGAGATTGTGTCGGATAATGTGTGTCTCTTGTTGTGTCTCTTTAACTTGATTCTCTGAATGTAATTTCTCATTAAGTTTTGATGATTGGCAGTAATATATTTTATCTATTTTGATTATTGACAATAATATATTTTGTCTTCAGCTTTTGATATTGACAATTGTGATATTCTGAATCTATTTTTCATTATGGCAACACTGTTGATATCTTATAGCTTCTCATGCAAGTGTGTATGTGTTTTCTCACTAAGGTCGGTGCATGTTCATACATACTGCACATAAAGGTCGGTGCACGTTCATACATAATGCATATGCAGGTCGGTGCATGTTCATACATGTTGCATATGTAGGTCAGTGCATGTTCATATATGTTGCATATGCAGGTCGGTGCATGTTTATACATGTCACATATGATGGTTAATGCATGTCTGCATGTAAGCGCATAAGGTTGGTGCACATAGTGATGTGTACATACTATGGTCGAGGCATATGTTCACTGATGCACAAGTAAGGTCGGTTCACATGTTCAGTGTTGCATGTCAGGTCAATGCACATGAAGAAAACACTACATACAAAGGTCAGTGAACATTTTCACTATTGCATATAAAGGTCGGTGCACATTGTCATTGTTGCATAGTAAGGTCGGTGCACATATATTAGAGATAGGCATAAGGTCTGAGCACCTTCCTTCAAGCTAGAGCACATGCTTGACTTCATGACTTAGCACCTTTATGCTGGTCTGAGCATATGTGCAACTTCAAGTCAGAGCACATGCTTGACTTCATGTCTTAGCACCTTTGTGTAGGTCCGAGCATATGTGCAATTTCAAGTCTGAGCACATGCGCATAGTCTAGTTATGCAGGTCTACGCATGTCACGCCCCGAGCGCGGAAGATACCCGGAGATGCGCAACGTGTCTATATCAATCATGTCAATCAGAGTGGTCGTGTATTCGACACAAAGACAGAGATGCGCAAAATAGCAAGATAACCCAATCTTTTATTTCATAATAGATAGACTATTACAAATCCAATACTCTGTTTAATAAAAAGAAAAGTACATAGTTGACTCGAGAAAACTATAGAAACAACTAGACGACACTTGTAGAAGCTCTATCACTTTCACTCTTGACTATTCCCATCCGATTGACTTCCATCGTCGTCGGACTTACCTGAAAAGTACAAGGGACAAACGAAATGAGCGAACGCTCAGTAGGAAATTATATCTCAAGTACTAGCAAGGGGTTTAAGTAATTACATTTTCATGAATGCAATAAAGCTATGCATGCTCGCATAAAACGACAGGATAGATAGAATGTAGTATCAAGAAAATAAGATGAACTTATCATGAACTTTCAACAAGATAACAAGTTTATTCGAGATATTCAAGCAAGTACATTTAACAAGTCATGTCAAGAACTTTGGCTATCATGTATCAAGCAAGTAAATTACCCTTTTTCAGGCCACGCATTTCATTTCATGTCAAGTACGAGTCAAGTACAAGATGTGTGTGGAATGTCCAATCAAGCAAGTCAAGTACTCGGTATAATGCCAGATACCTTATCATTTTAACTCCCATGGGCACAAGTACTTTCGGGTGCTCCTCCCAGGACCAGATCGGGCCCTATATGCGCAGGCATTTATCATGTGTTTTGACATCCACTCTTGTTTATAGCCAACATAGAATTTCAATAATCAAGCTTGTAGACACGTATGACAACTTTGATAGAATAGAGTCCAAAATATGACAAAGGACATAGAATGGCGATAATAACGGTATAATCACGATATCGATAAAACTAGGTAGAATATGGTTCCCTTAACTTAGGTACCATGACAAATCAATATGGACATTCTTTATATAGAATTGAGGTCCACATGAACATTAGATCAAGCAAGATACCCTCATTCTTATCATAGAATTGGGGTTTACAAGAATGACACGATATGGCATGATATCATCATCCCATCAAGAATTTCTTATGATATACTCTTTGTATAATCATAAGGGGGGGTATACCATGTTTCTTTAGATTGACATGGCAAAAATTGTGTAATGGGTTTTTAGGGTACAACCAGCTCAGTCGGCCTTGAGGAAATCCAAGGCTACGAGGAGTCTTACGGAGGTCTCTATGACTAACTCGCTAGTCCAAAGGAACAGAATGTCCAATGGAGAGCTTGTATGTCAATGAGAATTGAGTGTGATCGATGAAACAACGTGAAAACATGGGACTATACTCACGGAGTGGAGAATAGTGCCGATATATATATATATGTATAATATGAAACCATCGACAATAGAACCAGGATAAAATCAGTTTACAGTAAAATAACGACTTAAGTAAAGTCGTGTATTGAATAATTAACGCCTAACAGAAGGGCGTTTACATATATTGCCAATTTACAGAATTTCCATTATTTCATTAATTTATCAAAAACACGCCTTTCCTGGGGGCGTTTCTTCAAAGTTGACGACTGCAGAGGCAGGCGTCTCATATTCGACAGGATATAATTATTCTCAGAAATTTATCAAAAACGCGCCCTTGGAAGGGGCGTTACTTTCTAATTCTATTTTACAGAACATGTGAATTTCAGGATTTTAACAGATACACGCCCTAGGAAGGGGCGTTACTTTTCCGATTCACGCCTTGTTCTGGGGCGTTAGAATATGGAAAACGACTTTGTCCAAGTCGTGAATTTCAAGGAATTTACGATATTTTAATAAATAATATTTCGAGAGACAGGAGACATGTCATGGCAGTAAAATTTAACAGGAATTCACAGAGTCATGCAAGATATTAAAAATCATTATTTCATATGTATTGTAATTTTTTTTAAACAGGATCAATTATTAATCACATGCGATTCTTATGAAATTAACGCCTGCGTAGAGGGCGTCAAATATTAAATTGACGACCACTAGCATGGTCGTTCCTTTTAAATTAGCGCCCTAATCAAGGGCGTTTCTTTCAAAATTTTGCAGAAAACGTAATAAAACCTTATAAACAGTATGCATGCCATGCTCATATACGTATGTATAGATATCTTGCATTAATTCTTATTTGGGCTACAATAACTTGAGAAAATCCTACCTTTTGATTCGAAGACAACCGTGAGGGGTTTTGACTAGAAGAAGATGATGCTTTGCTACGCTCCTGAAGACAACGGCTACTGGATGATGGAAGAAGATGTTGGCTTCGATTGTAGAAGAAGAACTCTGAAGGTTATAGATGAGTCCCGATTGCAAAAACCTATAGCGGGCACGTCAAAGGTATCAACATCTTTGTACTTAGTCGTTGGAGGCGAAGGAAGAATACTTACTGTTGTTCTTCACGACGTCCAAGCCTCTTAAACTGTAGAAGAGAAGAAGAAGAATAATCAATATTCTTCATGCATCATGGAAGAAGATTATCAGAAAAAAAAAACTCACTGTTCGTCAACTTACCGTAGCAGGCGAATGATCAAATAGGTTTAGGGTTGGATCGAACAGGCTTATTTATAGGATATTGAAGTCCTAACAAGAGTAGGGTTTGATTGAGGGTAGTATATCCCTAATAGAGTCCTTACTCTAATAGACACTTACTAGATTAGGTTGATCTTCCCTGGATAAGCTCTGGGTTCGAACGGTTCACGAACTGAATTAACGCCTTAGGTCAGGGCGTGTATTCTTTAATTGACGCCTTACTTTAGGGCGTTTCTTAAAAAAACGTCTTGTAAAAGGGCGTTTCGTGTTTTAAAACACGCCCAAGATAGGGGCGTTTATTTTACTTACCCATTTGGTCGCATGAGAACTGACGACTGCATGTGTGGGCGTCCTTTCTTTAATCACGCCATGGATAGAGGCGTTTCTTTATAAATTAACGCCTTAATAAGAGGCGTTATTTTTAATTTGTTTTATTTCATCCAATTAACCCTATTCCTTTTATATATATATTACTTCTGTAATATATATGTTTTAATTCATTTCAATTATTCATTTATTAGGGTTGCTACACCCTCCCCCACTTAAAAAGAGTTTGGTCCCCAAATTCAATATATATATATAATTATACGTGGAGAGTGTAGGACATATACCTCTTAGAATAACTCGGGAAATCGTTTCTTCATAGATTCCTCGGTCTCCCATGTCGCTTCGTGTTCAGGATTCTTATTCCATTGCACCTTAAGCATGGGAATAACCTTATTCCTTAGAGCTCGTATTTCTCGATCTAATATCTTTAAAGGCCTCTGTTCATATGTGAGATCTTTCTGGATCACCAGATCTCCATGCTCAATAATATGTGACGGATCGTGCACATACTTCTTCAACATAGATATGTGAAATACATTGTGTACCTCGGACAACTGAGGAGGTAACGCGATGCGATAAGCAACCTCGCCAACTCTTTCGAGTACCTCAAATGGTCCGATGAATCTTGGCGTAAGCTTGCCCTTAACACCAAATCTTCGTATGCCACGTCCAGGCGATATCTTGAGAAATACATGATCTCCGATTTGGAATTCAAGATCTCTCCTTCTTGTATCAGCATAAGCTTTTTGTCTCGTCTGAGCAACTTGCAATCTTTCTCTGATTACTTGTATCTTCTCAGTTGTATCCCTTACCATGTCTGGACCTAATAGTTGTTTCTCTCCAACTTCGTTCCAGCATAAAGGCGATCGACAACTCCTTCCGTATAAGGCTTCGAAAGGTGCCATATGGATACTAGCTTGGTAGCTGTTATTATATGCAAATTCAACTAAAGGTAAGTGGTCATGCCAGCTTCCTCCAAAGTCAATAATGCATGCTCTCAGCATATCTTCAACAACTTGATTAGCTCTCTCGGTCTGACCATCCGTTTGTGGGTGGAAAGCTGTACTAAAGTTAAGCCTTGTTCCCAACGAATGTTGTAATCCCTTCCAAAAATGAGAAGTAAAACGGGGATCTCTATCAGACACGATTGAGACAGGAATTCCATGTATCCTGACTATTTCTTTGATGTATAGTGCAGCTAGCACATCAATTGACCATCGGCTTTTGATTGGCAAGAAATGTGCCGATTTAGTTAATCGGTCAATGATAACCCAGATTCCATCATGTCCTCCTTTAGATTTAGACAAACCCATGATGAAGTCCATACCAATATCCTCCCATTTCCACTTAGGAATATCTAGAGGATGTAGTTTTCCCGCAGGCTTTTGGTGTTCCGCCTTGACCTGTTGGCATGTGAGACAGCGTGATACATAGTCCGCTATTTCTCTTTTCATATTGGGCCACCAAAAGTTCCTCTTTACATCTTGGTACATTTTAGTTGATCCAGGATGAATGGTGTATCTTGATCTGTGAGCTTCATCTAAGATCTTCTTCTTTAATTCCGGACAATCAGGTATACAAGTTCTATCTTTGAATAATAATCTTCCCTCGGAAGTTAGTTGAAAATCAGATTGTCCTTCTAATCTGCCTTTGATTTCCACTAATATAGGATCATCATCCTGAAGCGCTTGTATCTCAGATAATAAGTCTGACTGTATGCTTACATGAGATAGTGTGACAAATTTGGATTCCGTGTCCAAGCTTATATTGAGCTCGGAGAATTGTTCAAGTAACCTCCATTCTTGCATCATACAATTTGCTATCATTGCTCTCGGTTTTCGACTAAGGGCATCAGCAACATAATTACCCTTTCCGGGATGGTATTAGATATTGAAGTCGAAGTCCTTGAGATATTCTAGCCAGCGTCTTTGTCTCATGTTTAGCTCCTTTTGTGAAAATAGATATTTGAGACTTTTGTGATCGGAGTATACAGTAAACTGTGCTCCATATAAGTAGTGTCTCCATATCTTTAGGGCAAATACTACCGCGGCCAGTTCTAAGTCATGGACGGGGTAATTCTCCTCATGCTTCTTCAGCTGACGTGAAGAGTATGCTATGACCATTCCTTGTTGCATTAGGACACATCCGAGGCCAATGCCAGAAGCATCATTGTAGACCTCGAATTTCTCTCCTTCTATCGGTAGAGCTAAGACCGGAGCTGTGGTGAGATGATTTTTGAGAGTTTGAAAACTTCTTTCACATTCCTCACTCCATTCGTATCGGATCTCCTTGCGAGTTAACCTTGTAAGGGGCACGGCGATCTTAGAGAAATCTTTGATGAATCGCCGATAATAGCCTGCAAGAGCTAAGAAGCTTCTGATCTCGCTTGCATTAGTGGGTCTTTCCCAGTTTCTTATAGCTTCAACCTTTGACGGATCTACAGATAAACCGTCCTTGGATATGACATGTCCGAGAAAAGCCACTTCTTCAAGCCAGAACTCGCATTTGCTGAGTTTAGCATATAATTGATTTGTCCTCAAGACTTGCAATGCAATCCTCAAATGCTCCTCATGTTCTTCCTTAGTCTTAGAATATATCAATATATCGTCAATGAAGACTACTATGAATTGATCCAAGTAAGGCCTGAATATGTTATTCATTAACTGCATAAAAGCAGCAGGGGCATTTGTTAGTCCAAAAGGCATAACAACAAATTCGTAATGGCCATACCTGCTTCTGAATGCGGTCTTGTGAATGTCATCATCCTTGATTCTTAATTGATGATATCCCGACCTGAGATCAATCTTGGAGAAATATTTGGATCCTGAAATCTGATCAAATAACTCATCGATTCTCGGCAGTGGATACTTGTTCTTGATAGTAAGATGATTCAACTGTTGATAGTCGATACACAATCTCATGGATCCATCCTTCTTCTTTACAAATAAGACTGGTGCTCCCCACGGGGAAGTACTTGGTCTAATAAACCCTTTTCGGATTAGTTCCATCAACTGCTCCTTCAACTCCTTGAGTTCAGCAGGGGACATTCTATATGGTGCCTTTGAAACAGGACCAGCACCAGGGACTAAGTCAATGGTGAAGGCCACTTCTCTTTGAGGGGGTAATCCCGGCAATTCTTCCGGAAATACGTCTGGAAATTCTCGCACTACCTGAATGTCCTCTATCTTGGTTTCTTTAGCTTCTTTAATAGTGACAAAAGCAAGGAAGGATACACATCCTTTCCTGACGAGCTTGCTTGCTCGAAGAGCCGAAATAAGAGGGGATTTGCTTCGACTCTTAGGACTAGTATAAGTCAGTTCCGAAAATTCCTTGAAAACAATCTTGCTATCACGGCAATCAACCGTTGCCTGGTATTTGGATAACCAATCTGCTCCTAGTATAACATCATACTCTTTTAGATCTAAGCAGATAAGATCAATAGGAAAATTCTTTCCTCGAACCAATACCTCACAGTTTTGGTAATAATGTGTGATATCCGTCTCGTTTCCGAGAGGAGTAGACAATATTAACTTCATCCATTCTGGTTCTAGAGGTAATGGGTCAACAAACTTCTTGGAAATAATGGTATGCGATGCACCCGTATCAAATAAAACATGTGCATATTTGGAACAAATTTTTAATGTACCTTCCACCAATCCGCCTTCTTCTTCTGGTTCGGTCTCTTGGATTGCATGAAGACGAGCATTCTTTGTCACTGGACGTTTACCCTCACCGGCTTGGTCATTCATTAATGGACAATCGGGAATCCGATGTTCACGACTCCCACAACGGAGACATGCTCCTAATTTCCTCCAGCATTCTTCTGTTTTGTGACCAGCCTTGTCGCAATGCTTGCATACTACGTTTGAAGGTGTAGTGGTGATAGAGAAAGGCTTGGATTTCTTGAACTTCTGATCTTGAGAGGAAGAACCTCCATTATTGGGCCTCTTCTTAAAGTTGGGTTTAAAAGAACCCGAACTTGTGACTTGCTCCTTTTTGTCTTTCCCACGGATCCTATCAGATAGTTCCGTGGCATCTTCAAGCAACTGAGCTCGGCGCACTATTTCAGCATAAACTTGAATATCCATAGGCGCCAGTTGAGTAATGTAGTGGGGCCTAAGCCCATTAAGAAATCTACGGGCTTTCATCTTTTCCGTGCTAATTAAATGCTTAGCATATCTAGACAGTCTAGAAAAATGTGCTTCATAATCAGCCACCGATAAAGATCTTTGCTCTAATGCGGCAAATTCGGCGGCCTTCTTTTCCTGGACCCTATCAGAGAAATATTTGGCGTTGAAATATTCAACGAATTCACCCCATGTAACTTGAGTTGGGTCAATAGTAGCTTCAATCGACTCCCACCAGCATCTAGCATCCTTTTCTAACTGGAAAGTAGCTAATAAGACTTTGTCCTGATCCGTGCATTGCATAACACGGAATATACGTTCAATCTCCCGAACCCAATGCTCGGCATCGTCTGGATCGGTCGATCCCATGAACTTCGGGGGATTCATATTCTTGAATGCTTGGTGTAAGCTTCCAGCTCGTGGAGCACCACCTTGTGCTACTTGTTGTAGCACTTGGGTCATCCCTTGAAGGGTACGCTGCATGTTGCGCCATTGAGCACGTTCGGCAGCCATTATCCTACAATTACAATAGCTATGTTAGTATTATATCACTATGATCTTATAAAGGACTCATTGATCATTTAACCCTTGGTTCTACCCACTCTCTCTTGGTTAAAGGTTTTGAAACCTATCCTTGGACTTGGGTTTCCTAGGAATTGAATACCTTAGGCTCTGATACCACAAAGACTGTCACGCCCCGAGCGCGGAAGATACCCGGAGATGCGCGACGTGTCTATATCAATCATGTCAATCAGAGTGGTCGTGTATTCGACACAAAGACAGAGATGCGCAAAATAGCAAGATAACCCAATCCTTTATTTCATAATGGATAGACTATTACAAATCCAATACTCTGTTTAATAAAAAGAAAAGTACATAGTTGACTCGAGAAAACTATAGAAACAACTAGACGACACTTGTAGAAGCTCTATCACTTTCACTCTTGACTATTCCCATCCGATTGACTTCCATCGTCGTCGGACTTACCTGAAAAGTACAAGGGACAAACGGAATGAGCGAACGCTCAGTAGGAAATTATATCTCAAGTACTAGCAAGGGGTTTAAGTAATTACATTTTCATGAATGCAATAAAGCTATGCATGCTCGCATAAAACGACAGGATAGATAGAATGTAGTATCAAGGAAATAAGATGAACTTATCATGAACTTTCAACAAGATAACAAGTTTATTCGAGATATTCAAGCAAGTACATTTAACAAGTCATGTCAAGAACTTTGGCTATCATGTATCAAGCAAGTAAATTACCCTTTTTCGGGCCACGCATTTCATTTCATGTCAAGTACGAGTCAAGTACAAGATGTGTGTGGAATGTCCAATCAAGCAAGTCAAGTACTCGGTATAATGCCAGATACCTTATCATTTTAACTCCCATGGGCACAAGTACTTTCGGGTGCTCCTCCCAGGACCAGATCGGGCCCTATATGCGCAGGCATTTATCATGTGTTTTGACATCCACTCTTGTTTATAGCCAACATAGAATTTCAATAATCAAGCTTGTAGACACGTATGACAACTTTGATAGAATAGAGTCCAAAATATGACAAAGGACATAGAATGGCGATAATAACGGTATAATCACGATATCGATAAAACTAGGTAGAATATGGTTCCCTTAACTTAGGTACCATGACAAATCAATATGGACATTCTTTATATAGAATTGAGGTCCACATGAACATTAGATCAAGCAAGATACCCTCATTCTTATCATAGAATTGGGGTTTACAAGAATGACACGATATGGCATGATATCATCATCCCATCAAGAATTTCTTATGATATACTCTTTGTATAATCATAAGGGCCGGTATACCATGTTTCTTTAGATTGACATGGCAAAAACTGTGTAATGGGTTTTTAGGGTACAACCAGCTCAGTCGGCCTTGAGGGAATCCAAGGCTACGAGGAGTCTTACGGAGGTCTCTATGACTAACTCGCTAGTCCAAAGGAACGGAATGTCCAATGGAGAGCTTGTATGTCAATGAGAATTGAGTGTGATCGATGAAACAACGTGAAAACATGGGACTATACTCACGGAGTGGAGAATAGTGCCGATATATATATATATGTATAATATGAAACCATCGACAATAGAACCAGGATAAAATCAGTTTACAGTAAAATAACGACTTAAGTAAAGTCGTGTATTGAATAATTAACGCCTAACAGAAGGGCGTTTACATATATTGCCAATTTGCAGAATTTCCATTATTTCATTAATTTATCAAAAACACGCCTTTCCTGGGGGCGTTTCTTCAAAGTTGACGACTGCAGAGGCAGGCGTCTCATATTCGATAGGATATAATTATTTTCAGAAATTTATCAAAAACGCGCCCTTGGAAGGGGCGTTACTTTCTAATTCCATTTTACAGAACATGTGAATTTCAGGATTTTAACAGATACACGCCCTAGGAAGGGGCGTTACTTTTCCGATTCACGCCTTGTTCTGGGGCGTTAGAATATGGAAAACGACTTTGTCCAAGTCGTGAATTTCAAGGAATTTATGATATTTTAATAAATAATATTTCGAGAGACAGGAGACATGTCATGGCAGTAAAATTTAACAGGAATTCACAGAGTCATGCAAGATATTAAAAATCATTATTTCATATGTATTGTATTTTTTTTTTAAACAGGATCAATTATTAATCACATGCGATTCTTATGAAATTAACGCCTGCGTAGAGGGCGTCAAATATTAAATTGACGACCACTAGCATGGTCGTTCCTTTTAAATTAGCGCCCTAATCAAGGGCGTTTCTTTCAAAATTTTGCAGAAAACGTAATAAAACCTTATAAACAGTATGCATGCCATGCTCATATACGTATGTATAGATATCTTGCATTAATTTTTATTTGGGCTACAATAACTTGAGAAAATCCTACCTTTTGATTCGAAGACAACCGTGAGGGGTTTTGACTAGAAGAAGATGATGCTTTGCTACGCTCCTGAAGACAACGGCTACTGGATGATGGAAGAAGATGTTGGCTTCGATTGTAGAAGAAGAACTCTGAAGGTTATAGATGAGTCCCGATTGCAAAAACCTATAGCGGGCACGTCAAAGGTATCAACATCTTTGTACTTAGTCGTTGGAGGCGAAGGAAGAATACTTACTGTTGTTCTTCACGACGTCCAAGCCTCTTAAACTGTAGAAGAGAAGAAGAAGAATAATCAATATTCTTCATGCATCATGGAAGAAGATTATCAGAAAAAAAAAACTCACTGTTCGTCAACTTACCGTAGCAGGCGAATGATCAAATAGGTTTAGGGTTGGATCGAACAGGCTTATTTATAGGATATTGAAGTCCTAACAAGAGTAGGGTTTGATTGAGGGTAGTATATCCCTAATAGAGTCCTTACTCTAATAGACACTTACTAGATTAGGTTGATCTTCCCTGGATAAGCTCTGGGTTCGAACGGTTCACGAACTGAATTAACGCCTTAGGTCAGGGCGTGTATTCTTTAATTGACGCCTTACTTTAGGGCGTTTCTTAAAAAAACGCCTTGTAAAAGGGCGTTTCTTGTTTTAAAACACGCCCAAGATAGGGGCGTTTATTTTACTTACCCATTTGGTCGCATGAGAACTGACGACCGCATGTGTGGGCGTCCTTTCTTTAATCACGCCATGGATAGAGGCGTTTCTTTATAAATTAACGCCTTAATAAGAGGCGTTATTTTTAATTTGTTTTATTTCATCCAATTAACCCTATTCCTTTTATATATATATTACTTCTGTAATATATATGTTTTAATTCATTTCAATTATTCATTTATTAGGGTTGCTACAACGCAGGTCTGCGAAGGTCTGAGCATATTTCGTCAAGACAAAGCATATGCACAAAGGGTTAAGTAATACAAGTCTATGCACATTCACAAGTCAGTGCACATTCACAAATTTAGGTCGGTGCATATGTACACATAAGGTCTAAGCATACATATTCTATGCAATAAGGTTAATGCACATTGACTAGCTACTCATGCTGACCAAGTGTTTGACGAAATGCTTTATGATTCATTAACAGGGACTTAAGTCACTGATAGACCAGGATCGAACATATGAAAGGAAGCATGCCTTACACTCAGTATGGTCACGTGGCTTGAGGTCTTTATCCACATGCACGTGATCCAAGGCAAGTCTGAACTAGAAATTCAGCCACGTGGATAGCAAAACTTCAGCATCTGACACGTGGACATGCAGCAGCGCATTCTATCAAAGTTCCTTGGGCGGGAACATGTTCTCCACGCGCCCAATCTCTCACGAGCCTATAAATGGAGCCTTGATCACTCAAGAGAGATATATAGAAGACGGAGATGAAATACAAGAGGAAGAAGAGATAGAAGAGAAGGCAAACGAAGAAGAAGAGAGCTAGTGTAGCCAGAAATTCCAAAGCGAAAAGAGTGAGGATAGAGAAGATCAGAAGAAGTGTCTGAGAGCTAGAGAAGCTGAGAGAAGGAGAGCGAACAAGGAAGAAAGGAATCATAGAGGGATCTGAGAGGAAGTTTGTGAAAGCCAGTTGCAGTAAGTTGAGGGAAAAATAGAGTATCGGATGTCGGCTATCTGAGTGAGTTGTATTTCTACTACTGGATCAGATCCAGAGTCGAATTGCTCAACTGTGAGCTACATTTGCATTTCTATTATCGTTCTTCATTCACCTTTTCTCTTCAAATCTATTGTATGTTGTGTATCAGCAGAGCAAGCTATAAAGCTCAGCAGGCGAGGTTGAAACCTCAGATAGCAAGCTATGAAGCTCAGGGGTTGAAGCTATGAATCAGTGGTCTAGCAAGCTGTGAAGCTCAATGGATTGTAGGGATCTAGTCCTCGAAGCTGTGGATCAGCAGATTCAAGCTGTGAGTCAGCAGTATGCCTTACTCAGTTGAGTAAGGGGTGGATGTAGATCTCGAGCTCGAGATTGAACCACCTAAAACTGCTTGTGCCTCTTGTGTGATTGTTATCGCTGCTTGCTAATTTCTTGCTTCAACCTTCCTGATTATCTTTTACATCTGTTAGATCTAATTCGCTGAATATTGCTCATAACTATTGGCTGTGTGAAGAGGTATATAAAAAGACGCTACTAGAAGGATAGGTTATACCTATCTAAAAGGTAGTGTTTCTTGCGTGGGTAAACTCCTTGAGTTCCACCTCCGCCTCGTATCTCTTCCACAACCAATTTGTTTTTTGTCTAAACAACAATTTATATCTATCAACTTCTATAGCTCTCTATTGATCATTTCTATTCTTCATCGTACTAGATCTCGTGTCTAGTCATCTCAGTGGTCTGAATTGGTAGTGTTTGGCTAAATCTGTTAATTATGCATCTTAACGCTTTATTTCGGTGAAGTTTGGGGTAGATCTATTCACTCCCCCCCCTCTAGATCGTATTGTTCATCCATTACAATAGCTTTTGCTTCCCCTTCCTATCCCCGAATGGCGAAGATGGAGGTAGGGCAGGGGGAGAGCGAGAGGGACCTAAGGAACCCATCGTCGTCTCGCCCACCAGGACATTCTCTCTACCAAGAAGGACCCTGAGGAGCCTGGCGGTGTCTTCTTTGGAGAAGGGGAGAGATTCCAGCTCCTGCCAAGGCCGCCATTGCATGGCCGAAGTGGCAAGGGCCGACTGTCTGGCTGGTGGTGTCTGGGAGTCCGGAGGGGCCGGAGTAGCAGGAGGATGGATGATGCTGACTGAGAAGTTACTCGGCCCAATCTCTTGACTGGCATCCCGCTCCCTGTGCCTTCGTAATAGCTCGAGAGCTTCTAGATTATCGGTCCAAAACTCGAGCCATTCTGGGGTATGCTGGTAAGGCAACAAATGTCCATTTTCTTGAGGAGAGTCTGGCCATTCTGGCGCATCCCTGGCGATGCTCAGGGTTTCTTAGATAGCTTGTCAAAGTCTCACAAGGGCCATAGAATTTCCCTCAGCATCGATCTACTCCCACTAGATCTGTTCCTAGATAAGGTACTAAACTTCTTCATAGGACTCGATCGCGTGGCAGATTCTGTCGTGGAAAGGGTAGTACTGGGGGTGACTGAAGTCCCAGTGAGTGTAGTCTGCCGACGGATCACAAGACATGATTTGCCCCCTCTCGATGAGGACATCGAACAGTCATCGGGTCCTATCCTTGGGGAAGGAGAGGGGTCTACGATCATGCCAAGGCCTCCACCCCGGATACTAGAGTGAACACTCACCTTGACTTGTGCTGGGCTCCTCTGCTTCGACGTCGGAGAGGGAGAATGTGGCCATCATATGGATCATGTTGGCTGAGTAGTGAACCACACGCGCTGCCTTAGCTGGCCTGGACCACATATGCAGATGCGGGGGATCAACGAGACCACTCTTCATTTTAACGAGACCGTCTCGGATCAGCTTCTGTGCCTGAGTCTTGAAGACATAGCCATCTTCAATTGGGTGCCCCAACATGCGATGATATGGGCAATAGCCGGGATTGTCGATCTTTAGAGGCTCTTCCGACTTGTGGATTTCTGGCAGCTTGATAATCTTCTTGGCCATGCATAGGTCGAAGAGCATCTTCGCAAGTTCCTTCTTGAAGGAGAAGGGTGTCTTCATACGCTCCGAGAAGGAAGGAGTGGCCGACTTGTCCGCTAGCCTTTATCGGGGCCGCTTGGTTCGGCCTCCTTACTGGCTTCGGCAGCGGGGGTGAACTTGATGATATTCACCTCCTTACCGGGCTGGCGTTCTCGCGTTTGTTTAGCCTTTGCTGAAGCATAGCTTGGGTTATCGGCAAAGAACATCTCTATTTCGGCGACTGCCGAGTTGAGCTGGTCGAAGCCTTTGATGTTGTGCCGAGAAGCTTTTCGTTGAGCTCAGTCGCCAAGCCTCGATGGCATATGGTGATGGAATCCTCTTGGACTGGCGGGTTGATACACCTCATGCTGAGGTCTCGTCATTTCTTGATGAAGTCGAGGGCGATGTCTCCCCGATTTTACCGGAGAGAGTAGAGCTCGGCTACGGACATCTTTCGCTCAACCATCTGGAAGCGGTCAAGGAATTTCTTCTGGAGATCTGCCCAGTCGATCACTGAGTTTGACTTCAGAGGAGAATACCATTGGAAGGCCATTCCCGTAAGTGAAGTAGCGAAGTAGCAGAGGAGATATGATTCGTCCAACGCTAGCTCGCTCAGGGCCGTAACGTAGTCGGCCAAGTGTCATGTGGATACCCTTGCCCGTCAAACTTTTGTAGCATCGAGGGCTTGGCGCACTCCGGAGTAAGCTTTTTCAACTAGTGGTGAAGCGGGTAGGGCACACTATAGAGATCTATAGTGGCGACCCCTTCGCCATAATGGGGGAGCTTTGTTTCGATAATTCACTCGATCATCTGGCGCTGTGCCATGAGATTTTCTGGCACATGCGTATTGGATGCTCATGGTTGAGCTTCGACTGGGGGCATGTCGAACCTGACTACTGTCGGGGTTCGGGCAGCTGTCGCTGAGGCATTGGCGTCATTATGCCCACCTGGTGGGGCCGGTGCTTCGACCGGAGGCCTAGCAGGTGGCTGAGGGTGAAGGTCCCGTTCCCGAAGAAGGTGTTGCAGGAGGGCCTTCAAATCCTGGTTCTCCTTTATGAGAGTCTCAAGCATCAGCTCTTGAACCGCGTTTGTTGGAGGATCATTGACGACCGGTTCCATGTTGATAGGAGCATCACGATCCTCGGCTAGAACTTCTTCTACACGTTCCGATGCCTGCGGTACGGCATAAGTGCCAATGTGACCTGTTGGGGAAAGCGGCTGGGTCTAATGAAGCGGCCTCCTGAAATGGGCCAGAGGCTGGTTGAGGTCGTCAGACTGGGTGTCGGGTTGGTGTCCGGTGGTGTAGCACGTGAACACCCGAACAGCTTTGTTGATGAGCCGAACCGTCCATTTTTTCTGGGAGTGTTCCTCACACCGGACTGGTGCCCCCAGTCTGTCAAAGAACGAGGTCCGTGGTGGTGGAGCCTCCACCTTGGTGTCGACCCAAGGAGAACTTGAGGCTGAGTGCTGGTGGGGCCAATAGCGAGCCCATCTTTGCCTCCGCTTATCTATGTGGGGAATGCTGAGTGGCTGGGTATCATTGGACTGTGCCGATGTAGACGTGGTTACGTCCCTCCCGGCAGCACTCCTGAGCGCTCGAAAGGGGTTCTTGGTACGCGCCCTTCGAACAACTTGAGCCTCTTCCGGGGTGACCTAGATTCTTCTCAAGCTTGGTTGTTGATCTCCCTTGTTGTTGTTCCTTCGACGAGACGTGGGAGTCTGGGTATCAGACTGGGGTGGGCGCCCCTGGCCTGCCGCCGAGGTGCCTGCTTCTTTGAGCTCCGCTTTATCCTCTCACGTTTGGCGCAGGAGGCTGAAGCGGTTGGTGGTGGGAATCATAGGGATGGCCCGCTCCTGGGGCATGATGGGTTCACCTCCATTGAGACGAACCCGCAGGTCATCGACAAGAATAGTCTTGCCAGAGTTTCTGGTTGCAGCGGCAAGTCACCTACCTTTGCGGCCATGGCGATGCTTCTTCTAGGGAGCTGAGGAAGATCCCGCTCCGAGGAGGTAGACTGAGAAGACCCGTTCCACGATTGTCGGTGGCATGGGGCCGTCAGCCAAAAATATCAGGATCGGCCGATAAGAGTGTTGCTGATGCTCGAGATGAGGCTCTTGCACCAAGATCCAACATCACAGGAGATGCTGGGGTGCCAGCGACCCGAGGTTGTGAGCTCGCATCTAGTGCTGGCGAGGCTGGGGAGTGGGACATAGGACCCACAGCCGACATCGGAATTGCCGCATCCCATAGAGGCAATCCTGTGCTGGGAGGCGGTGTTGCTGAGTGGTAGGGGGAGAAACCTCATAGTGGGGCTGAAAGGCCTGGGGCTAGATGGGGGGGTCCACACCGGGGAACAACCTTGAGAAATCCCAGGCTTCCGTGATCAGTCTGGGTGTTGGGGAGCCACGAACTCGGGGTTGAGAACCCGCGCAGGATGATGGCTCTTTCGGGGTTCGGGTCGAAAGACCCGAGCAGAGTACTGGGGAGCCTTGACCCCGGGTTGAAAAACTCCTGCGGGGAGCTGGCTCGGTTGGGACTCGGTACTGGGGACCCGAGTAGGATGCTGGGGAGCTGGGCACCCGGGGGTTGAAACCCATGTCAGATGTCAGCTTGATTGGGGCTCGGGGTTGGAGGCCCTAGCGAAATGCTGTAGTGGCAACCAAAGCTTGGTACACAAGGCCCGCGCTGGAGATTGGCCGAGGCTGGGCCCGAGGGGCAGGGCTCTCCGGAGCAGGAGATAATCTGGGGCCCCTACAGGGGCCAGCGATGGAAGTCCCGAGCCTGATGCTCGGATGGGCCGCCGATGCGGGACGTTGGCGTAGTACATCTGCCATGCTGACTGGCGCAGGGATAGAGAGCGGCTGTGGAGCAGCCACCGGGACCACACCCAGAAAGTAGGGTGATCCAACAACTGGGGCGAAGCTACCAAAGACAATCAGTGTCACCAAGTAGCCCACACGTGCGTGGGTGGCGATGATGATGGGATCGTAGGTGACGACCACCATGGTGACTGGAACGTTGGATGCTGTGGAGGCAACGGTCGCTGAAGGTCACCGAGCGTGGTTCAACAGTCGGAACGTAGACCGGAGGCTGCTAGAAAATGCGCACGAGTACCCTTCTCTGCCTCTCCTGCAAGGAGAGGAAAATAGCACCAGGACTTCAGGGCTGGCACATGCTCCTCTTCAGCAAAAAGAAGGAAGGTGGGAGACGTCCCACCGGGCGTGCCATCCTTTGTCACCTTCATAGGGGATTTTTATGCCGGTGACCGGGATGAGGGAAGGAATGCGGCGGGAAAGGAAAATACGAGAGTTTGTTGTATCTCGGGTATCCTACTTAATGACCATAGGCCTCTCACGGCGGTACTGGGCACTCTCCTTTTACGAAAAGTCGAGAGGGGTCGAATGGCACGAGAAGTTTCTAGGGGTATAGGTTAACTGGATAGGGGTGCGGGTATGCCAGTGGATTTCTTGACAATCACCTATGGAACTAAAGGTCCACTGGGGAAGCATCGCCAAGATGCGGCACGTGGGCTCGGAAAGAGGGTGACACATGGAGAGAAGGGAGGTTCCATCGGCGCGAGTGCGTAGGCGATTGTGGGGGATCGTGTACTAGACGTCTTTCCCCACCGACCGCAAGTAGTCTGTCATGCCCCGAGTGCGGAAGATACCCGGGTCGTGGCCAGCTTATATAGAACCATTCAATCAGAGCAGTATATATTTTTTTAACCAAAAGATAGAGTGCGTAAAAGACTAAATAATGACTAAGATTTAATTTCTAAACGATACCAATAGTCCAAGATAACAAATTCTTACAATTAACCAATTGATGATAATTGTCATCCATAACATACGTTATTCAAATCCAACTACTAGGCTACGAGCCTTAACAAGTTTCAATCAACTAGACTGACATAACTGACATAACTGGAAATACAAAGGCAAGAACTTTAGATAATCAGGACGCGGCTAGCTAACAGTTGACAATTGACGTTCTAGCACTCTTCAGTCGGTTTCATTCCCATCCGGATGGTGGTCGCTATCCATATTACCTGAAAAATGTTAGAGTTGCAACTAGGTGAGCGAATCGCTCAGTAGGAATTACATCTCAAGTTCGAGCAATCTTTAAGTAGTTTACATGTTACGTGCAATGCAGGTATAGCTATGCATGCTAGACAAGCGATAAATCAAGAACTGTATAGAAAGAATATTGCATGATTTCAAGTACTAGCAAGTTGACAAGCGAGATATCAAGAACTTCATAGAAAGAGTATTGTATGATGTCAAGTATTTGTCAAGCAAGATATCAAGAACTTATAGATATCGATACAATTTTTTTCAGGCAAGCAAGAATTCATGTTCAAGCAAGTAAGATTCATGTTCAAGCAAGTAATATCAAGTACGTGTTACTGGAATTGGCTATTTCAATCAAGCAAGTATTATGCCCTTTTTCGGGCCACGCAGTCAAGTATTGCCCATTCTGGGCCATGCAAGTCAAGTCAAGCAAGTAGTGTCATGAGAGAGTAGTGTGGAATGTCTCAAGTCAAGCAAGCAAGCAAGTACATCAGTGCAATGCTTAAACACCATGGTCAATAAACTCCCATGGGCATAAGTACCTTCGGGTGCTCCATGACTAGACTGGGCCCTATATGCACAACATTTCATGTATTGTTAGTATGTGAGGACTAGGTGCAATGGTGCACACACGGATTCAAAGGGGGGGGTGAATGAATCCCCTTTAAAAATTCTGCCCAATTTAAGCTCTAATTGGTAAGCTATGCGGAATTAAAACTGATTGACTTCAACTAAGTATGAAGCACATGATCAAACAATGGGTGGCTGAATGTGACCTATATTGAGGCACACTAAAGAACAGATCGTAGGTCTATGCAATGGACTACTCGGCAGCAACTGTGCAGTTAACAGAAACACTCTAGGTATGCAATGCATTCAAGATTCACTCAGGCAGACTTGATTGAAAGCGAACCTAGACATTCATCTAGCGTAAACGAATGAACAATCAAACCATAGCACACAGAAGATTTTTAGGTGGTTCGGTCCTCCAGACCTACATCCACCCTACACTCCAACCAGAGTGTGAATTCCGCTGATACACAGCTTAAACTACTGGGCCTTACAGCTTGCCTACAACCGTTGACTCACAGCTTGCTCCGCTGGGCATTACAGCTTAGCCACTGCTGATTCACAACTTCAAATCGCTGGGCCTTACAGCTTATGCCACCGCTGATTCACAGCTTCTAAAATATAATGTAAAAGGGAAAAATAAGCATGAAACAAATCAGCCACAGAATGCTAGAAATGAAGCATAGTAATGTAGCTCGCTCAGGAGCAATGTGGTCTGGATCTGATCCAGAGGCCACATATCTTATTGCTAGGAGTCCTTAGATGAGGATCCATCTTCTCCTTCTTCGATCTTTGCTGCTGCGACTCTCTTTTTCTTTCACGACTTCACTATTTTTTATTATTCTTCTTCTCTGCTCTCTCTTCTCTTCTCTCTTCACCTTTTCTCTCTCTCTAGCTTTCTTTGACCGAACTGGCTCTCTTCTCTCACGGCTCTCTACTTTTTCATCTTCCTCCTCTCTCAGCCTCTCTCAGAATATTCTCTGGCCGCCTCTGGTTTCTTCTAACTCTCTTACCATTCTCCCCTCTTTCTCTGTGTGTTTGTATATCTAGATTGGGCGATCTGCCGCCTTTTATAATGTAGCAAATGATGAGCACGTTGAAATCACGTTTCCCGCCCAAAAGTTTGTTCAGATCGGAGCTTGGTATGGCCACGTGGCAGCATCTTGATTGGGTTGCTTTTTACGTGTCACGAACATCATTTAGCCTTTTGCCTTGAATCACGTGCCTTTTATCCTGGTACTTTAGTTGCTCGTGACTTAGAGTTTACAAGTAGTTGGGACACGTGTCAGGTGTTTGATCAAGAGTCTCACCTGTCATTATAACAAACAAAGTATCAGTCACGTGTTATAGACTTAGACAATTCACATGTCTATGTGTATAGGCACAGATGCAAGAGTGAAGAACTAGCACATACTATATCATGCAGCTAGCACAGACCTGAAATGCACACGCACCAACCTTAAGTGTGCTTGAGGCACTACTTGTTATGATATAGAACCGATAGTGCACTGACCATCTACACTCGTAAGGTAAACAATGCACTGACCTTGGTTATGCCAGATACAAGTGTGCACTGACCTTATTACACATACATGCACAGACCTTTATATGCATGAGAAGATAATGCACCGACCCTTGCATATGTATATCAAAAATATGCACCTACCTATAAATGTGTAAGACAAAATGTGCACCGACCTTAGGTAGAATAAAGACTAAGAATGCACCGACCTTTTAAGCTCAATGCAGATGCTACACTGACCTGAGTCTATGCATATGTCAATATGCACCAACCTTATCTTGCATCATGAATGATGTGCACAGACCTTGCTTAGAGCAAGACAAAACTTGCACCGACCTTAAGTGTGCGAGACGAAAGCATGCACTGACCTCATATGCTCACAACAAATCCTGCACGACTTATATGTACCGAAACATGCACCGACTACATGCAATCACAATGCAGAGGTGCACCGACCCTATCAAAGACTAAAGCTGATATATACCGACTTAACTCAGCACACGGTAAAAACCTGCACTGACTTATGTATGCGTATGACACCACGTGCACTGACCTTGTATATGCTGGTGACACAGACATGCACCGACCACAGCAGCAAGTGGTCTGAACTAGCATCGACGTCAGTATGCAAAACAATGCAAAGTAGCACTAACCTTAGTACATATGAAATGAAAACTAGCATCGACCTTAGTATGTATGAAATACAACTAGCGTCGACCTCGGCTATGTAAGAACACAACTAGCACCGACCCTAGTTATGCATGATGCAACTGGCGTTGACTCTATATAAGCACAATGCATTATGAAGATCATGCACACCACCTGTTCGACCAAATGCCATGCACACAGGTTATTCAGTAAAAAGTCATGTGCACAGACTTTATGCAGACGCGTTGACTTTATGTGCACATTATTGACTTTGCATTGACTTTTGGTTGACCTATGATGCGTTGACTTATATGAACAGTTGTACAAGACTTTATGCAATGCTTATACAGAGACATCCACAAACATGCACAGACATGCACGAATACGTACATACAACCACATATGAACTAAGATGCACATGTGCAGCAGTTCATTCCATGTAATTCATCTATACAACAATATGAGCATTGTATGCACACAACAAACACTGTATGTAACAAGACACATACTGTATGCAATAAACACATATGAAATCATACAAACAGATATGACATCATACATATGAGTCATAGTGTATGTCATCATCAAATCACAATATCCAACATTCCCCCCGTTTTTGATGATGGCAACACAATGAGTCATATGAGTCATGAAAACTAGACACAGAAACTATGACAATATGTGTTGGGTCCCGTAGTGCAGGAACACGGTTCTAGAGGGGGGGGGTGAATAGAACCCTCTACTAAAAACTATGTCCAATTAAAAAACTTAAACCTACTCGCACAGCGGAATTAGCAAGATTAACAAGATTGAGGAATTTAAGCTAAACAAGTAGGATAAACTAAATTTACTCAATCTCACTGTGCTCACATGATTGCATAAATAGATTAAACGGAGATGCACACAATCACACAAATCAAACCATGAGACACGGGAATTTTTAAGGTGGTTCGGGACCACGACGGGCACCCTACGTCCACCCCTCACCAAACCGGTGAGGCTTTTTCCACACGCTGCGAATGCAGTAAACACGGAGATTTCTCCCCACACACACGGGGTAAAAACCCCAAACCACAAGCTGCGAATGCAGCAACACACGGGGATTTCTCCCCACACACACCGGGAAAAGAATCCCAACACACACGCGGATATGCTCTGCACCACACGATGCACAAGCGTCAACACAAACCACTCGGAGAAACCATTCTCCGAAACCACACATAGAATAATCGTTCAGAGAAAGATGAAGTGTCCACGGATGTATACAATAGACTCCAAACAAACTCTATGGACTAAATCAGAGAAGATATAGCATGTATGAAACTCCCCCTTCAAGGAATACTCCGGCTCTTCTTCGCTCGTTGTCGGATGGCTGCGATTTTGGCGTCCTCGCATTCCTCTCTTCGAGATGCTTCTTTTCTTCTTCTACCACAAGCTCTAAATCCTCAGAGATGGAGATGAGAACCACCTTGCACTAGCTCCTCTTCCTTTTCCCCTCTTTTCTTCTCCTACAAGACAACACAAACAAGCATTAGAGTTCATTTCTTATCAAATTCGGAGGTCACATGTAAGTGTATATAGAAGGCACCAAAAGACCCATATACCCATGCAAAACCCTTGCAGAACCACCCTAATATGTTCATTAGTAACCTAGGGGCATTGGTGTAAAATTTCACCCCAATCGGAGGTCATTTGGATGGGCTACGGTGGCCCACGGAAAAGTCGCGCGGAGCTGCGAAACCAGATGAGACGTCCCATCTAGCAAGTGGGTCGTCCCATCTATAAGCAGAGTTCTGGTTTTTGCCTAGAATAGGGAATGGGTCGACCCATCTCTACAAGTGGGTTGACCCACTTGCAGACAGAACACTATTTGGCCATTTTTTTGGCCCAAGGGTCGACCCATTGAGTGGGGGGTGTCGACCTATTCACTTAGAAACATTAAAAAAAGATTTCTAAACCATTCCCAATGATCTAAACATGCAACCCAATTAATTCTAACATCCATTCATGAATTTTAATGATGAAAAATAAATTGTTTCAAATGGAGTGCATGTAATTCAACATCATGAAGGTTTTCGCATGAAAGCACATCCTAAGCTCGGATTTCATCAATTCAAGCTCAATGAAAAACTATTCTTCCTCATTCAACATATAAATCAAATAACCATGCATTGAGACAAGATGTTGGCATATTTTTAGACCTCATTCAACAAATGGTCATTTCAATGGCTTAAGCATTTTGCAACCTCAAAGGAAAAGTCATTTAGACAATGCATGAAACACTTTGAAAACTACAACACCATATGAAGTGAATGCATGAAGGAGTTTCCAAACCACCAAAACCTCAAGTGGAAACAAAGTCATTCAAACCACTTAAACTCATTATATGGGCACCATGAAACCAATTTCACTTTGATAAGTGTGAACATATTAAACACATAACAACCCTCAAGAACCATAAGGTATATTCATGAATCATGATAAGGGCTTTTCTAGCCTACTAAAAGGCCATTTTTCACAGGTAAAAAATAGAGGGATATTACCATGCATCCAAGTGATATCAAACTGATTTCCATCAATGTCCATCCTGCAAAAATAAGATAAATCATTAGATCTACATGGAAATCAAGATCAAGGAGTTCCACTCTTAAGACATGCATTCAACCATGAGTGCTATGAAAGAGTCAAACATATTATGAGCCTCAAGGATCATGAAGAAACCATAAACCACAAACAAGGGTATTGCAACCTATACACACTATGCATGAAAACTCATAACTACACAAGATTTTGTTATGATGAACTTGAATCTATCACTCATCCAAATATAAAGACATGAAAGCTCAACCTCAACCTCCTCCAATTCAAGCACACAAGGTGGTTAGATATTACCATGATCCCATGAGTATCAACCATGAATTTTTATCCTGAAAAGCATGATAAAGCCCGAGGTTAGATGAGAATCAAAATCATTGCATCAAGCATCAATTCTATGAACATGTTCACAATAAACTACATCAATGAACCTGTTCAAACATGTATTTTGCTTCTCATATCAATCAACAAAAATATATTTGACCAAATGACAAGGTTTTGAAGTGATAAGCATGAATCTATCATTCAATCAAATATATTGACATGGGAGCTCAAACATTCAAATAGCTTACATGTATCTTTCATATATTCAACATCAAAATGCTTCAATACCCAAATGTTAACAATCATGCCAAATGCAAAGCATGTAGGAAAGCATGGGAACACATTCATTCAAATGGCATACTTGTTGACAAAAATTAACATTCATGAAGCATTATTTTTCACAAAAACTTTCTCATCAATAAAGAGCCATGAAAACATGAATAACCATTCAAGCACAAGGCCAAGCAAGTCTAGGCAACAAAGTCATTTTGTAATCATCAAAATCACATACACAATAATCTCCCCCATTTTGATGATGACAAAATGTTATGCATTAATGCTCTCTCCCCCTTTGACATAATCATAAATGGGGATCAACATGGGGAATTCGCGATAGCATCAAAACCAAACCAACATGCTTTCTCCCCTTATGGCAAAATGAGAATGGACAAGTAAAATATGATATTCATGAAAGAAGCACAAAGTAACTGCCTCTCCCCCTTTGTCATTGATAGAGAATCGACGGACAACGGGGTTATTAAGAGAGCCATATGCACATTATGTTTAAGAAGATGCAATTTAAAATATGCATGTGTGAATGCACTAAATACCAAATATGCATGAACTAATTTGCACATGTTTGAAATGCAAGTTTTGGGCAATATGAACATGCAGAATGCAAGTAGAATGATCAAGTATGATGGACTTCCACGCTAGTAAATCTATATACATACAATATAGCTCCCCCATTTTATTTATAATGAGAGGATAGGTGTACGAACAGTGCAGGTGAGTCAATAAAATCATGGTGCTCATATGTACACCTAGGAGAGTGTGCAGATAGATAGCAAAAGACATACACCAATCATGTAGTCAATCAAATTTTCAAAACACATATTAAATCAAATTACCATGTGTATAAGTGAATAACATGAAAATAGACTTTAGCCAAATGGATATCCAGATTTTCAATTGAACCCAAGAGTAATTACACAGACTGCATTTAAATCTAGAGAACAGCGTATTGGAGGCTACGCTCTACCTCATTAAATTTTCATCAGAATTTTTCTCAAAAATTTCACATTGATAATCTGAATTTTTCTTAGAGTGATCAGGTTCAAATAATTCCTTTTTACGCGAGGAGACATATGGAGCTCATGCCAGAATCCCCGGTTACTCAGAATATTGAACCATTTCACTTCATTTTGAACAGAGGTACTTTAGTCAACACTTTTCAAAAATGAACCACTACGTCTCAGGTGACGTGTATCCAGTTTACTCTGTGAAACTAAGCATTGCTCTACCTTTCATTTCATCCAAATTTTTTCAGCTGAGGCAGGCAGCTTTTTCCTCAACTGCCTCTTTATCATAAATGTAGTAAGTTTAATTACTTTAGAGTGTTGAAATGAAATTCCTATATCCTTATGAATAACACTCTTTTTCACATTAAAGTGCATGAAGTGTGAGAATTTGATTTAACATGTATGGAGAAAATTTAACTCAACACAAGATAGTGCAGCTCCCCCTATGTGAATGCATTAAATAGGAAATGTTCCCCCTGAGTGTTTAACATTAAGCACAATAGTTAAGACTCAGATGTAACATTATTTATCAAGAGATATGAGGTCTTAGAAGTTTCAAAGAAGGGGTTTTAGCATATATTAACATGCAAGCATACAACGGAAACATGCAAATATGCAATGTAGAGTGCATCATGAATGCAGAATTTCAAATTTTATATAAATGTTCCAAATGCACCTAATGCACAAACTCTTATGTGTGCAACCTATAACAACAGGAGAATGCAATGCAAGATACAAATTAAAGGCCCAATGATATAAAGTTTCAGTTCATGAAGGTTAGCGGTGTTCAAAATGATGCATCTCAAAGTATGCACTATATGCATGCTCAAAATGCCAAATATGCACATAGGCACACAATGAGCTTCATCTTTCAAATGAAGTGAGTATGCACTGTATGAGTGATAAGTATGCAATATATGCAACTATGCACACTATGACTTCCATCTTTCAAATCTAAAGTTTTTGCTCAAAATTAGACGAAGGGGGAATGTATGAACAAGCAAGGTCGTTTTAACAAACTATTCATGCAAGTACTCATGATTCAAGATATGCAAGTATCATGAAATATATGCATATGTGCTATATGCATGAATATGTAATATGCAATTTTTTTATTTTATTTTGTGTGCCCATAAATCATGGCTTTCAAGCATAAATAAGTCAAAGTATGCAAGAGACTCAAATTCGCAAAGCATGAATGATATGTGAATGATATGCAAAAATGGCAATGCGATATTTTTATGGAGATTTCAATTTTTGTGCATTCTTGAATACTCAAGTGAGCATGAATTCAGTAAATGCATGAGTTGAGTTTTCAATGAATTTAACACAGAATCATGAGCATTTCATTTCAGGCTTTATCATGAACAACTATTTTCCTTACAACCCAAATATTCGACCATGATCATTCAAAATGGTATTGCATGAGATAATTTTCCAGATTGAACAAATCAAGTAATTTATCGATCATGCAGAGCAACCACACACACAGTCAACAGGCTTTAAACTAAGCCATCGCCATCATCCAATGCCAATTGTTGCATTAAAGAATAAGCAATTCCACAGTTTAGAAATCTTTACTTTTTTGAAACAAGAGAGTTTTTCAGATTCAATTTGAAAGATATGCAAATTAAAGGTAATTCAATTCCATTCAAAATACATGAATCCTCATAAGCCAAACAAATTGAAAATTTGAATATTGGTACAAGGTGGAGTACGTTGATCCTAAGATCATCTCTCACATAGTGATAGCTTCCTGACAGACTTGATCTGTCATTTCACATATCACCATTTGATATACCAAATATTCATTCAATGAAAACATGTATGGCTTGTGAAGAAATATAAAACATGATTCCAACAACATAACAAAGCAATAGAAGTGAAAACATCAAAATCATCAAGTTTGACAATAAGAAAAAGCAAAGACGGGATTTTACCAAACGAGTGTACCTTGTTCCCTTTTATTGGAACCCCTTTCAATTTATTTCCTCAAGGCACACATGCATCAAATCTAACTCATTTGACAAGTTTGGGAACCCAAACCTTCTTGGGTCCCTTGGAGTTAGTAGCATTACCACCAACCGAATTCTTCCACATTTTCATTGCTTCAATGTCATCATTTCTCATGATCTTGCAGTCCTCAATCACATGACCATGATTTCCACAATAAAGACATTGAGGAGAAGCATTTCTAGCAATAGATGTTCTTTCATGAGCAAAAGTATTTTCAACAGTATTCTATCTTCTATTTTCAAAAGATCTAAGTCTAACAAAATTAAACCTAGCATTCATTCTAGAAGCATGAAAATGATCACTTTTTAATAACCAACAGTTTTTCATTACATGCCCATATTTACCACAATGAAAGCAACAAGGAGTGGTAGTTCTTCCAAATGATTTTTCATTGTGAGCTTGAGTTTTTTCATAGAACTTTTCCTTGTTAGTTGAAAACCTTTGAGAACGAAGGGCATGTTTGTCATTGAATTTTCTTTCAACATTAGACTGAGCATTCATGGCACGACGTTCATCTTTTTGCTTCACATAACAATTGTCCATCACATGGTCAAATTTATGACAATGAGAGCAAGAAACATTCCTTTTTCTATTAAAAGTATTTTATTCACCTTTCTTCTACTTTGAAAAACAATTTTTCATTATGTGGCCTAGCTTACCACAATGAAAGCAAGAGACATTACTTTGTGATTTGAAAGCATTTTTCTCTTTACATGCATTTTCATCATCTATTCTCATGAGATTAGAATCATCAATTTCATGGCCATGCATGCCACAATAAAAGTATTTAACATTCAATTTCATTTTCCACCCACCTTGATCTTTTTGGAATCCTTTTTGCATGGTGGGTTTGGTGTGAACATTTTTATTTTTCTCAAAGTGATTTTCAAAAAATTTTGTTTGTGTAATAGGAGGAGTTGATTTTGAAGTGCTAGGGATGTCAGAAGCATAAACAAAAGAAATTTTTATTTTTGATTCAAAAGACTTTTTGTTGATTGGAGAATATCCAAGACCCTCTTTTTGAAAGTTGACCTTAACACCTAATATTTTGTCTAAGTTCTCCTTCCCTTTGACAAATTTAGACAATGATGTATTTAAGTCTACAATTTCAGATTCCAGTGATGCAATATGTAATTCATAGCTAGCAACTTCTTGTTCACTGCAAACATTACATTCATTCAACACTTTATTTGCAGTTTTATAGCTTTCAAGTTCTTGTTCTAGCACAAGTAGTTTTTCAGATTCAACATTGACATCCAAAGCTTTCCCTTTTTCAAAAGTTAATAGTTTTTCAGACATGGCGTTGTTTAAATGTTTCAACTTTTCATTTTCAAATTTTAACAACGCATTTTCTTTTTCAAAATTTTCAAGACATTTCAAGCTACCCTCTAGAAGAGAAATTTCAATTAGCATGGCACCATTTTTCTTTTTAAGTTCTTTATTTTCATCTATGATGCTCTTGCTATCAATTTCATTATCAAGAAGTTTTTTAAACAATTTTTCATCATCAGATAAAGAAGCAAGCTTGTTCTTGAGGCATTCTTCATTTTTCTTTATTTGATTAAATTCATCATTGAGAGCTTCATTTTCACTCCTTAAACATGCAATTGTATCTTGGTATTCTTTAATGTCAGTCATGCGTACCTCATTTAATTTCTCATTCTTAGCACATTTTTCACAGAGGGAGTCATGAACATTGTCTTAAACTTCCTTTTTCAATTTTTTATTTTCTGACTTGATTTTATTATATCTACTCGACAACTCCTCATAAGCATCAAGTAGTTCTTCAAATGACATTTCATCTTCATCAGAGTCAGAGTTAGAATTTACCTCATTTGAATTTTCATCTCCATGAGCCATTAAGCATGGATCTATCACTTCTTCTTCATACTTTTGTGTCAACTCGTCCCAAAGGTCTCTTGCCGACCTGCACAAGGGGATTTGTGAAAGTATATTAGATTCAATGGCATTCATGAGGAAATTTAATGCTCTAACATTCATTACATTTTTCTTGACATGCATATCATCCCATTTGTTATGTTCAGTATGAAGCTTGTATGAACCTTCACATATGACCTTCCAAACATTAGGCTCATGCAAACCAAGATAAACACACATAGCATTTCTCCAAGAAATATAATCATGACCATCAAAAGTAGGAATGCAATTCATAGAGATTTGATCAATAGAAAAATTCATGATTGTAGAATGCACTAGGATCACTCTGTAGATCGTGAGAACTAGGGACAACAGAGCCTCGCTCTGATACCAATTGTTGGGTCCCGTAGTGCCGGAACACGGTTCTAGAGGGGGGGGGGTGAATAGAACCCTCTACTAAAAACTATGTCCAATTAAAAAACTTAAACCTACTCGCACAGCGGAATTAGCAAGATTAACAAGATTGAGGAATTTAAGCTAAACAAGCAGGATAAACTAAATTTACACAATCTCATTATGCTCACACGATTGCATAAATAGATTAAACGGAGATGCACACAATAACACAAATCAAACCATGAGACACGGGAATTTTTAAGGTGGTTCGGGACCACGACGGGCTCCCTACGTCCACCACTCACCAAACCGGTGAGGCTTTTTCCACACGCTGCGAATGCAGAAAACACGGAGATTTCTCCCCACACACACGGGGTAAAACCCCCAAACCACACGCTGCGAATGCAGCAACACACGGGGATTTCTCCCCACACATACTGGGAAAAGAATCCCAACACACACGCGGATATGCTCTGAACCACACGACGCACAAGCGTCAACACAAACCACTCGGAGAAACCATTCTCCGAACCCACACACAGAATAATCGTTCAGAGAAAGATGAAGTGTCCACGGATGTATACAATAGACTCCAAACAAACTCTATGGACTAAATCAGAGAAGATATAGCATGTATGAAACTCCCCCTTCAAGGAATACTCCGGCTCTTCTTGGCTCGTTGTCGGATGGCCGCGATTTTGGCGTCCTCGCGTTCCTCTCTTCGAGATGCTTCTTTTCTTCTTCTACCATGAGCTTTAAATCCTCAGAGATGGAGATGAGAACCACCTTGCAATAGCTCCTCTTCCTTTTCCCCTCTTTTCTTCTCCTACAAGACAACACAAACAAGCATTAGAGTTCATTTCTTATCAAATTCGGAGGTCACATGTAAGTATATATAGAAGGCACCAAAAGACCCATATACCCATGCAAAACCCTTGCAAAATCACCCTAATATGTTCATTAGTAACCTAGGGGCATTGGTGTAAAATTTCACCCCAATCAGAGGTCATTTGGATGGGCTACGGTGGCCCACGGAAAAGTCGCACGGAGATGCGAAACCAGATGGGACGTCCCATCTAGCAAGTGGGTCGTCCCATCTACAAGCAGAGTTCTGGTTTTTGCCCAGAATAGGGAATGGGCCGACCCATCTCTACAAGTGGGTCGACCCACTTGCAGACAGAACACTATTTGGCCATTTTTTTGGCCCAGGGGTCGACCCATTGAGTGGGGGGGTCGACCTATTCACTTAGAAACATTAAAAAAAGATTTCTAAACCATTCCCAATGATCTAAACATGCAACCCAATGAATTCTAACATCCATTCATGAATTTTAATGATGAAAAACAAATTGTTTCAAATGGAGTGCATGTAATTCAACATGATGAAGGTTTTCGCATGAAAGCACATCCTAAACCCAGATTTCATCAATTCAAGCTCAATGAAAAACTATTCTTCCTCATTCAACATATAAATCAAATAACCATGCATTGAGATAAGATGTTGGCATATTTTTAGACCTCATTCAACAAATGGTCATTTCAATGGCTTAAGTATTTTGCAACCTCAAAGGAAAAGTCATTTAGACAATGCATGAAACACTTTGAAAACTACAACACCATATGAAGTGAATGCATGAAGGAGTTTTCAAACCACCAAAACCTCAAGTGGAAACAAAGTCATTAAAATCACTTAAACTCATTATATGGGCACCATGAAACCAATTTCACTTTGATGAGTGTGAACATATTAAACACATAACAACCCTCAAGAACCATAAGGTATAATCATGAATCATGCTAAGGGCTTTTCTAGCCTACTAAAAGGCCATTTTTCACAGGTAAAAAATAGAGGGATATTACCATGCATCCAAGTGATATCAAACTGATTTGCATCAATGTCCATCCTACAAAAACAAGATAAATCATTAGATCTACATGGAAATCAAGATCAAGGAGTTCCACTCTTAAGACATGCATTCAACCATGAGTGCTATAAAAGAGTCAAACATATTATGAGCCTCAAGGATCATGAAGAAACCATAAACCACAAACAAGGGTATTGCAACCTATACACACTATGCATGAAAACTCATGACTACACAAGATTTTGTTATGATGAACTTGAATCTATCACTCATCCAAATATAAAGACATGAAAGCTCAACCTCAACCTCCTCCAATTCAAGCACACAAGGTGGTTAGATATTACCATGATCCCATGAGTATCAACCATGAATTTTCCTCCTGAAAAGCATGATAAAGCACGAGGTTAGATGAGAATCAAAATCCTTGCATCAAGCATCAATTCCATGAACATGTTCACAATAAACTACATCAATGAACCTGTTCAAACATGTATTTTGCTTCTCATATCAATCAACAAAAATATATTTGACCAAATGACAAGGTTTTGAAATGATAAGCATGAATCTATCATTCAATCAAATATATTGACATGGGAGCTCAAACATTCAAATAGCTTACATGTATCTTTCATAATTTCAACATCAAAATGCTTCAATACCCAAATGTTAACAATCATGCCAAATGCAAAGCATGTAGGAAAGCATGGGAACACATTCATTCAAATGGCATTCTTGTTGACAAAAACTAACATTCATGAAGCATTATTTTCCACAAAAACTTTCTCATCAATACAGAGCCATGAAAACATGAATAACCATTCAAGCACAAGGCCAAGCAAGTCTAGGCAACAAAGTCATTTTGTAATCATCAAAATTACATATGAGTCATAGTGTTTGTCATCATTAAAACACAATATCCAACATTCCCCCCCTTTTTGATGATGGCAACACTATGAGTCATGAAAACTAGACACAGAAACTATGACAATATGCAATCAACAATCTACAAATGAGCAAAATTATGTTGACACAGATATGTACTAACATCAATGCAATCTAACCCCCTTATAAGAAGCCAAATGTTCCATACTTTAGGATTTTTGGTTCAAAATGCTTTATCCATAACAATGATAAAAAGGACCTAGATAAATTTGATGCAAGGAGTACCCCAAGAATTTTTCTAGGATACTCTGAAACAACTAGGGCATATAGGGTGTTAAATGTTTCAAGCCAAACAGTAGAAGAATATCCTCATGTTATATTCAATGAAACAAACACTGTTACTAATTTGGATGATGATGACAAGAGCTCAAAGCATGATGCAAACTTTCTGAAGGATATGGTGGAGGAAGAATCTGAAGCACTTGAAGAACCAAATGCTCCAAATCAAGTAAGGTCAGACGAAACAGGTGAGTCCTCAACTAATGTTAGAATCTTGAAAGATCACCCTGTGAATAACATCATAGGTAACCTAGGAGATCCCCCTAGGACTAGGTCTTATCTCAAAAATGTAAATCATCAAGATCTAGTTACTTTAGTGTCACAGATTGAGCCCAAATCTGTTGATGAGACATTGAATGATGAATCATGGGTTAATCCTATGAGTGAGGAACTCTGTCAATTTGAAAGAAATAATATCTTGGAACTAGTTTCGAGACCTGAAAATACAAATGTAATAGGAACTAAATGGGTCTTCAAAAATAAAATGAATGAGGATGGAATAATTTCAAGAAATAAAGCCAGACTAGTAGCCAAAGGTTACTGTCAAGAATTTGGAGTTGATTTTGATGAATCCTATGCACCTGTTGGTAGCATGGAGGCAATAAGAATTTTAATGGCTTTTGCATGTTCCAAAAATATAAAACATCATCAAATGGATGTCAAAAGTGCTTTTTTAAATGGATTCATTAAATAAGAAGTCTTTGTAGAACAACCCCCTAGATTTCAATTATCTTCACATCCAAACAAGGTTTTCAGGTTAAATAAAGCTCTATATGATCTAAAGCAGGCTCCTCGGGCCTGGTATGAGAGGCTGACAGAATTTCTGATCAGCAAGGGCTACAAAAGAGGTAATGTAAGACCCCAAATTATTTAATTGAGGCCAATATTTCTTATTAAGCTTTTATTAATTGAGAATAGAATTTTATTGAATTAATAATTGAATTTCAGATTTATTAATATTTAATTCGTTAGAAATAGTATGAATGAAAATTTGACTACCTTATAAAAATCCATAAAAATAGTAAATATATTAAGGTCGAGGTAGATAACAACTTTTCCTTCTGGCATTAAGCCATTGTAAATCCGTGGTAAGATCTATTTAGAGTTTAAACCCACACTTTTGACCCATACCTAACCCTTAGATTAAAACACGAAATTCGACCTGAATACTCAACCAAATGAACTGAAATCAGTGGCAAATGGAAGGCCACAATGTAAGGAACATTTACCCTCAATCAATTTGAGGTAAACCTAGCCCCAAAACGTGCTGCCGACATAGTTTGGTCAAGTCAAGGATTTCGGCGCCGTTTCTAAACACGTAGCTTGCAGCAGCGAATACTCCCAACTCCGAAGGCTCCAGAAGCTCTATGAGCTATCAAAATGAAGCCCTACGAGTCTTCTTTCATTTGGCTACTGTGGGGTTCACTGAAGTTTCAGATCTGGGGAGATCTAGCTCGATTTGTGGAGGTGGGTCAGCAGGCCGTTGGCTTCCCTTCATCCTTCTTTGATCCATCGATTGAGGTAGGAATTCTCAACCAAAATTTGATCATGAGTATAGCAAGTTCTGCATCTCGTCGAGATCTATCCATTGGGACTGAAAGCCCCAATTTTCATCAGGTGTGGAGTGAGTTATCACGGGTTTTCTAAGGTGTTGTCCAAGTGTTCTTCATCCTAGGGTTTGAGTTTTCTCTCTCCGATTTGAGGTAGGATCTAACAACCAAACTCTAATTAACTGACATGATATAATCAGCATGTTATTATCTTTCATTTAACGTAGAAAGCCCCAAATTCCATTGAGCATGCCTCGTGAATTTCGAATTTTTGTAAGAGCATATCTAGAACATGTTTCATATAGTGTTCTTTTAAGTCAGAGCTTGATTTCGGGCTAATTTTGAGCCCTGTAACTTGATCTTCATGTAGCATATCATACATGGTTGGATTCATAATCGAGTCAGATTTCTTTTGACACCAAAAGCCCTAAATTCCGTTGTGTATGTTAAGAGAATTGCATGATTTACTAGAAGTGGGTCAGGAACTAGGGTTTTCATGAAATTACCATATATAAGTTGAGATTCAATCAATTTCTGTAACAATTCGTGTTTCAAAATTGTAGTTTTATGACCCTAGAATGTCTATTAACATTCCTAGATCATGTGGTTTTGATTTCAACTCAATTGGACCCCATTTGGATGAGTATGTGGTTTCCGGAAGCAACATTCGTTGCTGTTCTTGCAGGGGTCGACCCCAGGGGTCGACCCGTTTTCTGGGCAACCTTGCAGGCCCGAGGGTCGACCCCAGGGGTCGTCCCCTCCTGTTCCTGCATGGGGGTCGACCCCAAGGGTCGACCCATCCAGCTCCCTGCATGGGGGTCGACCCCAGGGGTCGACCCATTGCACAGGAATGTAGGGGTCGACCCCAGGGGTCGACCCATCTGAAGGAAATGGTGGGGGTCGACCCCAGGGGTCGACCCATTCAGCTTCCAGACCCCAGTTTTTTAGGGGTCGACCCCAGGGGTCGACCCATACACCAGAAACCCGATTTTCATCATTTTTCGACCCGAAGATGGATCCGAATCAGTGGGGAATCAACCCATTTAACTTAGACCCACTGAAATTATATTTTTGAAGAACAATTGACCTATTCATGTACCCCCCCCTTGATTTCAAATTTGCATTGGTCCTTTCTTGCAAACATAGTACAAAACACGATGTTTACCATCTCCATTACAACACTTACATTGGTTAAATAGAAACTCACATAATTAATGATTAATGGTGTAACTAAAACCCCTGATAATGCATTCTATTTCACCGCTGTGAGAGCTTGTTCTTTACCTCGACAACTTGTTCTAGCTTGTTGGCACTTTGGCTAATACAAATGATAATGGTTAATCATGATATCTTAACTTGGTGATTAGGATTAATATGTTGATTTGCTTGTTTGATTGCTGATGTTTTACAATAGCGCAGCACGATTAACTCTTGTTATGACTTGATTTCGATCTCCTTGATGATTATACTTACCTTGAAATTCTGGAAATGAATCTCTTTCCTACTTGAAGTCGTTATTGCTACTTAGTTTAAACCTTGGAATTCTGGCCATAAAATGTGGAAGTCTAGATTCGTGGGATCTTTGATCCAAAGAAATCAATGCCTGGCAAACAATTAAGGGCTCGGTCTAGTCCTGGGAAGAGCGCCCGAACACTACGTGTACCCCCGGGGAGGTGAATGACTAGGTGTGGCATTTGGCACCAGTACTTGACATGTGTTAAATCTAGGACTGTCCACTACTCTCTACATTACTTTCTACTACTTTTCACTTTCCACTCTTCACTGTTCTATACTCTACTTGTTGTTACTTTACTTGCTGATTACTTGGACGTGGGAATGAAATTACATACGTGCTTGACATGACTTGAATTGTCTTGATATGGCCAACTTTTTATCGTTATCTCCTGTAGTAAATTCTTGTCTTACCATTCTATTCGTTATATTTCTTGACCTTGCAAGATCTTTGAATTTTGTTTCGTGATATCATCGTTATCTTTTTATTGTTTTATCATTTGTAGCATGACATTTTAAAATGTAATTAAACTGTTAATCACTTATACCTGTCTGTTATTTCCTACTGAGCGTCAGCTCATAGTTGTGTTCCCCCCTTTTCCAGGCTTTTCAGGTGACGTGCTTACTGATGGGGAAGGGCAGGAGTGATGTCTTGAGTGTATCAGTTCTAGTGTGTTAGTAGTGTGATGTCTTACTTTAGTTGTGTTTTGGAGAGCATTTAGTCTCAGTCATGTTATTGAGCTTTAGTGATTGATTTTTCCAGTTGTATTAAGTTGAACATGAGGTTATTGTATCAGTTGTGGTTTGTTAATGATCATTTAGTATTTCCATCTTGTAGCACTTGTGTATTATTTTAGATTAGTTATCTCTCTTACCAGCCTGTCTCTAACTGTACGTCCCGATATTTCCGCCTTGTTCGGGGCGTGACAGTTTAGTTGGTATCAGAGCCCTAGGTTTCACATTCCTAGGTTCCCTAAGTTTTAGGTTTTCTTGCATTGCATCCCAATAACCGGTATATCAAAAGGTGTTGTTCGAACGTTAGGCTACGCCTATCGGAAAGGTTGCACACTTGCGCGAGTGGTCTTCGGACCGATTACCTCCGCCAGGTACCGAGTTTTGGTCGTGTCTAGGTGCACTAGATCCCTAACCTTGTGAAAGTTTAAGACCTGACCTGTGAGATTGGGTAGAACTTGGGTTAAGTTCATTCCTTAGTCGTGCTTTATCTATCTTATTGGACCTAAGTAACCTATTTCTCGTGTAGATGGCAGCTGATCGTGCTGAATGGAGGAACCTGCAGTGTACGGTTCAAGGCCTTACTCAGGCCCTTCAGCAAGTAGCTCAGGCAGGAGCGGCACAGCATGGCACCGGTGATCTATACCGGAACTTCCGTGGAATGAATCCGCCTAGATTCGCTGGTTCGACCGACCCTGACCAAGCCGAGCACTGGCTAGATGAGATGGGGAGAATCTTTGAAGTTATGCAATGCACCAACCAGGAGCGTGTCCTTCTCTCGACATTTCAATTGGAGCATGATGCCCGTACTTGGTGGGATTCTATCAAGGCAACTCTCGGTGATCGGCAAGTTATGTGGGAAGAGTTCGAAGAATTCTTCAACAGCAAGTATTTTTCTGATAGAGTACAAGAGAAGAAAGCGGCAGAGTTCGCGGCCTTGAAACATCGAGGTTTGTCCGTGGCAGAGTATGAGGCTCAATTTGCATGGCTTTCTCGATATGCTACACATCTCATTTCCACCGAGAAGATGAAGGCGAAGCGCTTTCTCAATGGATTGAAGCTTCATTATATCAACCAATTGGCACCGATGGAGATTTCCACGTATTCTGAGGTGGTAAGGAAAGCGCAAGTTCTGGAGGATACTCTTGAAATGACGGAGAGAATCCGTGGGAAAGGCACCAAGAAAGAATTACCTACGGATTCCGGGAGTGTCAAACCCGGGTATACCAAGAAGAGGCCTGTTAGTGGACCTGGTTCGTGGAGCTGGTCCGGATCGTGGAAGGGCAAGATGTCGAGGCATGAAGACAAGAAGCCTGGCCCTATTGTTCCATTCAAGGGCGTGTGCAACTATTGTGATCGTTTGGGTCACAAGATAGAGGAGTGCTGGCGCAAGCTAAGCGCCTGTTTGCGATGTGGAAGCAAGGAGCACCGTATCTCCAATTGTCCTCTCATATCGGAGCAAGCTACACCGGTAAAACCTCTAGTTCTCAAGAAACCACTAGGCAAGCTTCAAGCTTTACATGCAGATGAAACTGGGATTTCTGATGATGGCGGACTCGTCGAAGGTACCCTTACTATAATCGATAAGCCCGCATTTGCTCTCTTTGATACTGGTGCAACACATTCTTTTATTTCACGGAGATTTGCTAAGTCATTAGCTGTAGAACCTGTTTTGATGAATACTCCGTTAGAGATTTCAACCCCTATTGGCACTAGATCAACAATCCAGTATTTCTATCCTTCTAGTAAGGTGATGATTGGTGAGCAGAACTTACCAGCAGATTTGGTCTGCATGGACATGAAGGATTATGATGTAATCCTAGGAGCAGATTGGTTGGCTCGATATGAGGTTAGCGTTCACTGCAGTTCTAGCTCCGTGTCTTTTACTAGGCACCCGAGGCTTTCTTTTGTGGGTGTTAAGCATCACAACTCGGTGTCACTTATTTCGGCTCTCCGAGCTGATAAGCTTCTGAGGCATGGGTGTAAAGCTTTTCTAGCCTTTGTTTGTGCAACCCCTGAGCAGCAGATAGAGATGAAGGACATTCCTGTTGTCCGAGATTTTCCTGATGTCTTTCCAGAGGAACTACCAGGACTTCCGCCTGAGCGGGAAGTTATCTTTTCTATTGATCTCATTCCTGGCACATCTCCTATTTCTAAGGCTCCTTATCATATGTCTCCTGCGGAACTGAGGGAACTGAAGTAGCAACTGATGGAATTGCTTGAGAAGGGTTTTATTCATCCTAGTACTTCTCCGTGGGGAGCCCCTGTGTTATTCGTCAGGAAGAAAGATGGTTCGATGAGGTTGTGCATTGATTATCGGCAAATAAACTAGCAGACTGTCAAGAATAAATATCCCTTGCCGAGGATTGACGAGTTGTTTGACCAGATAGCGGGAGCTCAATATTTCTCTAAGATCGATCTTCGATCTGGATATCACCAGTTGCGGATTAAGGAGGAGGATATCTATAAATCAACTTTCCGCAGCAGGTATGGTCATTTTGAATTTGTCGTTATGCCTTTTGGTCTAACGAATGCTCCAGCAGCTTTCATGCAGTTGATGAACAATGCATTTCGACCCTATCTTGATCAATGGGTCGTGGTCTTTATTGATGACATCCTGATTTATTCTAAGAATGAGGAGGAGCATGCTGAACACCTGAGGATGGCATTGCAACTGTTGAGAGATCATCAACTATATGCTAAGTTCAGTAAGTGTGAATTCTGGCTACAAGAAGTGTCCTTTCTCGGACATATTATCACCAAGGAAGGTATTTCTGTTGATCCTTCGAAGATTGAGGCAGTGAAGAATTGGGAGCAGCCTACTAGTGCAACTGAAATTAGAAGTTTTCTAGGCCTGGCAGGTTATTATCGAAGATTTATTCAAGATTTCTCTAAGATTGCGGTACCTATGACAAGATTAACCCGCAAGGAGAATAAGTTTGATTGGTCAGATGATTGTCAGTGAAGCTTTCAGACTCTGAAGGAGTGTTTGACAACTGCACCTGTTTTGGCTTTACCTTCTGGTGAAGGAGGATTTGTTGTTTATACTGATGCTTCAGGTATTGGCTTAGGCTGTGTACTCATGCAGCATGGGAAGGTGATTGCCTATTCCTCTAGGCAGTTGAGGAAGCACGAAGATAATTATCCTGTTCATGATTTGGAACTTGCTGCAGTCGTGTTTGCTTTGAAGATATGGAGGCATTACTTATATGGAGAAACCTTCACAGTGTTTTCAGATCATAAGAGTTTGAAGTATTTATTTTCTCAGAAGGAACTCAACATGAGGCAGCGGAGATGGTTGGAGTACTTGAAAGATTTCGACTTCTCGATTGAGTATCATCCTGGCAAAGGTAATGTTGTGGCAGATGCATTAAGCTTGAAGCCGGTAGCTAGATTGTCAAGTCTCATGTTACAAGAATGGAGATTGTTGGAACAATTATCTAGTCTGGATCTTAATATCGACAATGATCGGGTCTTGATTGCTCAGATTCAACTTAAACCTGAATTATTGATGGAGATCAAGTCCTTGTAAGATAATGATCCCGAGTTGGTAGAGATCAAGGGAAGCTTGAGCAGCAGACCTGACTTTATGTTGGCCGATGATGGTAGATTATTATTTAAAGGCAGAACTTGTGTTCCGGATGAGGCTACAATAAAGAATAAAATTTTTGAGGAGGCTCATAGATCCAAATATACCATTCATCCAGGAGGCACTAAGATGTACCGAGATTTAAAAAGGTCCTTTTGGTGGCCTAATATGAAAAGAGAAGTTACAGATTTTGTGAGTAGATGTTTGGTATGTCAGCAAGTTAAGGCCGAACATTTCAGACCAGCAGGGAAATTGAAACCACTCGACATACCCCAATGGAAGTGGGAAAGCATTGGCATGGATTTCATAATGGGTCTACCTAGGACTCGTGGTGGATTTGATGCGATATGGGTGATTGTCGATCGATTGACAAAGTCGGCTCATTTCTTACCAATTAAGTCCAAGTGGACGATTGATGTATTGGCTGCTTTGTATATAAAGGAAGTGGTGAGATTGCATGGTATCCCAGTGAATATAGTATCTGATCGAGACCCCAGATTTACTTCACATTTCTGGAAGGGACTGCAAGAGTCTTTGGGTACTCGTCTGAATTTCAGTACTGCTTTTCATCCACAGACAGATGGACAGACTGAAAGAACCAATCAGATAGTGGAAGATATGCTGCGAGCTTGCATGATTGATTTCGGTGGTAATTGGAGTGAGCATTTGGCATTAATTGAATTCGCCTACAATAACAGCTATCAGTCTAGTATTCAGATGGCTCCTTTTGAAGCACTATATGGTAGAAGTTGTCGTTCCCCGTTGTATTGGGACGAGGTAGGTGAGAAACAGTGGCTTGGACCAGATCTTGTTTCGGAATCATCACAGAACATCCGTGTTATCCGAGACCGGTTACAAGTAGCCCAGTCAAGACAGAAGAGTTATGCCGACAACAGAAGGAGAGCATTGGAATTTCAGGTTGGCGAGCATGTGTTCTTAAAGGTCTCTCCGACGAGAGGGATCCGAAGATTTGGCATTCATGGCAAGCTGAGTCCGAGGTACATTGGTCCATTCGAGATTCTAGATAGAGTGGGAGAGGTGGCATATAGACTGGCTTTACCACCGTATTTGTCTGGCGTACACAATGTTTTCCATGTGTCTATGTTGCGGAAATATGTGTACGATCCCACTCATATCATTCAGCAAGTGGATTTTGAACTGAAGGAAGATTTGACCTATGAGGAAAGACCTGTCAAGATTCTGGACCGGAAGCAACAGCAACTCCGGAATCGTTCGATACCGATGGTCAAGATTCAGTGGAGTCGGCGTGGGACCGAAGAAGCTACATGGGAGTCTGAAGAGACTATGCGAAAGCGGTATCCCGATCTATTCTAGGTGAGCGATCTTTTTCTACTCTCAGTTTTAGTGCAGTGAATTTGGAGGACCAAATTCCTTTAAGTAGGGGAGGGTGTAAGACCCCAAATTATTTAATTGAGCCCAATATTTCGTATTAAGCTTTTATTAATTGAGAATAGAATTTTATTGAATTAATAATTGAATTTCAGATTTATTAATATTTATTTCGTTAGAAATAGTATGAGTGAAAATTCGACTACCTTATAAAAATCCATAAAAATAGTAAATATGTTAAGGTCGAGGTAGATAACAACTTTTCCTTCTGGCATTAAGCCATTGTAAATCCGTGGTAAGATCTATTTAGAGTTTAAACCCACACTTTTGACCCATACCTAACCCTTAGATTAAAACACGAAATTCGACCTGAATACTCAACCAAATGAACTGAAATCAGTGGCAAATGGAAGGCCACAATGTAAGGAACATTTACCCTCAATCAATTTGAGTTAAACCTAGCCCCAAAACGTGCTGCCGACATAGTTTGGTCAAGTCAAGGATTTCGGCACCGTTTCTAAACACGTAGCTTGTAGCAGCGAATACTCCCAACTCCGAAGGCTCCAGAAGCTCTATGAGCTATCAAAATGAAGCCCTACGAGTCTTCTTTCATTTGCCTACTGTGGGGTTCACTGAAGTTTCAGATCTGGGGAGATCTAGCTCAATTTGTGGAGGTGGGTCAGCAGGCCGTTGGCTTCCCTTCATCCTTCTTTGATCCATCGATTGAGGTAGGAATTCTCAACCAAATTTTGATCATGAGTATAGCAAGTTCTGCATCTCGTCGAGATCTATCCATTGGGACTGAAAGCCCCAATTTTCATCAGGTGTGGAGTGAGTTATCACGGGTTTTCTAAGGTGCTGTCCAAGTGTTCTTCATCCTAGGGTTTGAGTTTTCTCTCTCCGATTTGAGGTAGGATCTAACAACCAAACTCTAATTAACTTACATGATATAATCAGCATGTTATTATCTTTCATTTAACGTAGAAAGCCCCAAATTCCATTGAGCATGCCTCGTGAATTTCGAATTTTTGTAAGAGCATATCTAGAACATGTTTCATATAGTGTTCCTTTAAGTCAGAGCTTGATTTCGGGCTAATTTTGAGCCCTGTAACTTGATCTTCATGTAGCATATCATACATGGTTGGATTCATAATCGAGTCAGCTTTCTTTTGACACCAAAAGCCCTAAATTCCGTTGTGTATGTTAAGAGAATTGCATGATTTAGTAGAAGTGGGTCAGGAACTAGGGTTTTCATGAAATTACCATATATAAGTTGAGATTCAATCAATTTCTGTAACAATTCGTGTTTCAAAATTGTAGTTTTATGACCCTAGAATGTCTATTAACATTCTTAGATCATGTGGTTTTGATTTCAACTCAATTGGACCCCATTTGGATGAGTATGTGGTTTCCGGAAGCAACATTCGTTGCTGTTCTTGCAGGGGTCGACCCCAGGGGTCGACCCGTTTTCTGGGCAACCCTGCAGGCCCGAGGGTCGACCCCAGGGGTCGTCCCCTCCTATTCCTGCATGGGGGTCGACCCCAAGGGTCGACCCATCCAGCTCCCTGCATGGGGGTCGACCCCAGGGGTCGACCCATTGCACAGGAATGTAGGGTTCGACCCATCTGAAGGAAATGGTGGGGGTCAACCCCAGGGGTCGACCCATTCAGCTTCCAGACCCCAGTTTTTCAGGGGTCGAACCCAGGGGTCGACCCGTACACCAGAAACCCGATTTTCATCATTTTTCGACCCGAAGATGGATCCGAATCAGTGGGGAATCAACCCATTTAACTTAGACCCACTGAAATTATATTTTTGAAGAACAATTGACCTATTCATGTACCCCCCCTTGATTTCAAATTTGCATTGGTCCTTTCTTGCAAACATAGTACAAAACACGATGTTTACCATCTCCATTACAACACTTACATTGGTTAAATAGAAACTCACATAATTAATGATTAATGGTGTAACTAAAATCCCTGATAATGCATTCTATTTCACCGATGTGAGAGCTTGTTCTTTACCTCGACAACTTGTTCTAGCTTGTTGGCACTTTGGCTAATACAAATGATAATGGTTAATCATGATATCTTAACTTGGTGATTAGGATTAATATGTTGATTTGCTTGTTTGATTGCTGCTGTTTTACAGTAGCGCAGCACGATTAACTCTTGTTATGACTTGGTTTCGATCTCCTTGATGATTATACTTACCTTGAAATTCTGGAAATGAATCTCTTTCCTACTTGAAGTCGTTATTGCTACTTAGTTTAAACCTTGGAATTCTGGCCATAAAATGTGGAAGTCTAGATTCGTGGGATCTTTGATCCAAAGAAATCAATGCCTGGCAAACAATTAAGGGCTCGGTCTAGTCTTAGGAAGAGCGCCCGAACACTACGTGTACCCCCGGGGAGGTGAATGACTAGGTGTGGCATTTGGCACCAGTACTTGACATGTGTTAAATCTAGGACTGTCCACTACTCTCTACATTACTTTTTACTACTTTTCACTTTCCACTCTTCACTGTTCTATACTCTACTTGTTGTTACTTTACTTGCTGATTACTTGGACGTGAGAATGAAATTACATACGTGCTTGACATGACTTGAATTGTCTTGATATGGCCAACTTTTTATCGTTATCTCCTGTAGTAAATTCTTGTCTTACCATTCTATTCGTTATATTTCTTGACCTTGCAAGATCTTTGAATTTTGTTTCGTGATATCATCGTTATCTTTTTATTATTTTATCATTTGTAGCATGACATTTTAAAACGTAATTAAACTGTTAATCACTTATACCTGTCTGTTATTTCCTACTGAGCGTCAGCTCATAGTTGTGTTCCCCCCTTTTCCAGGCTTTTCAGGTGACGCGCTTACCGATGGGGATGGGCAGGAGTGATGTCTTGAGTGTATCAGTTCTAGTGTGTTAGTAGTGTGATGTCTTACTTTAGTTGTGTTTTGGAGAGCATTTAGTCTCAGTCATGTTATTGAGCTTTAGTGATTGATTATTCCAATTGTATTAAGTTGAACATGAGGTTATTGTATCAGTTGTGGTTTGTTAATGATCATTTAGTATTTCCATCTTGTAGCACTTGTGTATTATTTTAGATTAGTTCTCTCTCTTACCAGCGTGTCTCTAACTGTACGTCCCGATATTTTCGCCTTGTTCGGGACGTGACAGGTAAGGTGGATCAAACCCTGTTTACTAAAAGTTTGAGTAGGGATCTCATCATAGTTCAGGTATATGTAGATGACATAGTCTTTGGCTCAACATGCACTGAACTATGTAATGAATTTGCTTAATTGATGTCTGCTGAATTTGAAATGAGTTTGGTAGGAGGATTAAAATACTTCCTTGGCTTGCAGGTACACCAGTTGGATGATGGATGCTTCATTAACTAGACCAAGTACACCTTGGACATTCTCAAGCGTTTTGGCATGAACAATTTGAAGCATATCCCAACTCCAATGGGTACCAATACATCATTAGATGCAGACAAATCAAGTAAAGAAGTGGATGCAAAATTATATCGAGGTATGATTGGATCTCTACTCTATTTAACTGCCTCGAGACCTGATATACAATTCAGTGTAGGTATGTGTGCTAGGTACCAATCTAGGCCTACTGAATTGCATCTAGCTGCAGTGAAAATGATTTTTAGATACATATCTGCTACACACACTCTAGGATTATGGTTTCTTGCATCACATACCCTAGATCTGATTGCATATACGGATGCAGACTATGTTGGGTGTAAGCTAGATAGGAAGAGCACTAGTGGTCAATGTTAATTTCTGGGTGGGTGTTTAGTTTCGTGGGCTTCCAAGAAATAACACTCGGTGGCCCTCTCCACTGTAGAAGTTGAGTATCTTGCTGCAAGGAGCTGTGGTACACAGGTGATCTAGATTAAACACCAGCTTCAGGACTACCAAGTAGAACTAGGCTGCACACCCATTTACTGTGATAATACTAGTGCCATAAATCTTGCAAAAAATTCTGTGTTACATTCTCGCACCAAACATATTGAAATCAGACATCATTTTATTAGAGATGAGGTTTCTAAAAACACTTTTGAATTAATCCATGTAGACACCTCACTTCAGATAGTTGACATCTTTACTAAGCCTTTGGACAATGACAAATTCACAACCCTGAGGAGAGAACTAGGCATTTTTAAAACCCTCTTAATTTTTGAATCTTGAAATACAATGCATTCATCTGTGCCCATGTTGAGCTGCATGTATACCTCATTTGTAGGGAATTTTCATCCAGTGTCTATCATTTGTTTAACATTGGCATGCATAACCTGTTGGTATATAAAATGATAAGCTGGGAGAATGTCAGATTTCTTCTGACTGGAAACCCACAACATGTGTGAGGAGGTCTTCTGACCTACGTTCTCCACCTGGTACCACAGACTCATTTACATATAGGGCAGGCTCAATGTCCATAAATGTGCTTCTCTACATTTCAATACATTGTGCATTCCAGCTGTCTGCACATCTGATTCATATTGTAAGGGGGAGTTGCTTGTTTGTTTGTTTTAGGTCCTAAGAGACTGTTTTAAAGGATTTTTTTTTGAGAACTTGGCTCTTACAAAGCTTATTGAGAACCTTATGCAATTTTTATTTCACAAAAGCCAGAACCTCTCAACTCTCTTAATTTTCCAAATCTACTTAACTGAAATTTAGCTAAAAAGCTTCTCTCTAATAATCCTACAAAGACCTAGATAGAGAACCTGAAGATTGTCTTCCTACATCATTAATAAACATGGATCACTGTTGATTTTTATGTCATGAAATCTCCTAAATGTTGGAAACTTAAATTTCTGGAAGCAAAACTCTCTCAGGATCAGTACATCTGGTATTATCTTCAAACATCATATAACAAATAAAATCAATTTCTTTAAGGGTATTTCAACATTTCAGAGCAATGTTCTGGTTACCGAGACTCTAGACACTTCATCAACGAAATGAAACATTCTCTATGTCATGAAGTGCCAGAATATCTCTATTTAAAAAGTTTCTGTATGGCAGAGCAATGGCATTAAAGTGTTGAATAGTTTGGGATTCAGGCCTCTGATCAAGGTGTCTCCTCACGTCAAAAGACACTTATATTGCTAACTCTGTTCTCTAAAGAGAAGTAATACGGTTATCACACTGAGAATCTGGGAATTCTGGCCTCTAATCAAGGTGTCTTCTCACATATCAATGAGAGTTACCAAAATTACTCAATGGCTATTACTGCTCAGCAAAGGAAAAATCTTTCACCCCTCTAAAATATTTTGTAGACTGTTTGTCCTCAATACCTTTGGGCCATCCAACAGTAGATGAGCCTCCATTTACTTGATTACTACAACATTTAGATAGCTTTATCTTGGCATAACTGTTTCACCTTGATCCTCATTCTTACTTCTGTACGATGATAATCTTCACTCTTATTCTGTGTCTTTCCTGCTTATTAGCTATGAGGTATTTCAGCTCCATTCAGTTACCTTATTTGGATCTTTAAGGGTTGCATATGAGATGCTTTTTACTAAGTGAATTAATTGTCTCCGGTCCCACAAGTTTTGTAGTACCTTGTTTCTCCCTCCATTCTTTTGATGATGTTAAAGGGGGAGAATGATTTCTGAGGGTTTTGGGGGAGAATGGCTTAAGAATGGGTTATGAGAATGATTCTGATCATGGAGTATGATTTGGTTGGTAGTCATTGTGTCAGGGGGAGCTAGTGTGTCTTGAGTAAAGACTGTGTGTCAGGGGGAGTTAGTGTGTGACATTGTTTGCATGTTTGATTGTTTGCATGTTTGATTGTCTGCATGTTTGAACACCCTCATTTTCTAATGACAGCATTAAATTTGTTTGGCTCATAGTGTTGCCATCATCAAAAAGGGGGAGACTGTTGTATCCCTGTGGTTTTGATGATTACAAACACCATAAGTCAAATGTCAGACACCATAAAAAATCAAACACCTTAAGTCAAACAGAATATGTCTGAAGCATTCATGAGTCTGTGCATTGGAGTTTGTGCACTTGAGTCATTGGAGTCAGTGTGTCTGCATGAAGTCATTATTTGTTGCTTTCGAGTCTAAGCACATTCTGCCTTAGCATTCATATAATGTCAATGTGTTCAGTTTAGCATAAAGAGGGTCGGTGCATATTTTCATCATGCATGACTAAGGTTGGTGCAAGTGTTTATTACGCATGACTAAGGTCAGCATAAAGAAGGTCGGTGCAACCTTCGCTTTGCACTAACCCAGGTCGGTGCACTTTTGCAGGATCACATATAAGGTCAGTGCATTATTTCTCTACTACATATAGGTCGGTGCATGCTTGTACTAACTGTCTAAGGTCAATGCGTGTCTTCTAGACCGCATATGTGGTCGGTACACTTTCATGTCTGTTCATCGGTGCAAACTCTGTTTGGCATAGAACGTCTGTGCACATCCACCTTGTCTTGCTAAAGTCCGTGCACATATTATGGTTGCGCATATAGAAGGTCGGTGCAAGTTTAGTCATACGCATGCTAAGGTCGGCACATATTATGCCTGCGCATATAGAAGGTCAGTGCAATGTTTGCATCAGGTCTATGCATGTTTTGCCATACGCATGCATGAGTCGGTGTACACTTTAGCTCTATGAATATAAGGTCTGTGCACTTCACTGCTTAGAGTCTGTGCACAGCTTAGGCTTCGAAAGGTAAAGTCAGTGCTAACCCTCATAACTGTGTCTTTGCCAGGTGAGTCATATGGTCGAGCATCTATTGAGCAACCTACGAACTTACCTTACGTGGAATCTAAAGTACCAGGTCGATGGCACGTGATCCAAGGCAAGGAGCAGACCAGATAATCCTGCCACAATGGACTACTATAGCATCACGATTCTGACATGTGGAACCTCAAAAGGATCAGGTCTGCGTGGAAGTTTGGGTGGGAAATGTGGTACCCACGTGCCCATCGTCTGCCTATAAAAAGGGATCGAAGGCTGGGAGATGAAGGAGTGAGAATGGAGCTGAATAGAGAAAAAGAGAGAATGTCTGAAGCCACTGCCAGTGCCGAAATTCCTCCCATTCGAGACGTAAGAAAAGCCCAGGAGAAAAGTCGAAAAGAGAGAGAACCAGTTCAGAGAGAGAAGAGCCTGAGTCATCGTCGGTCTTGAGTCTGAAAGCTTGCTTCTACGGAAGCTACATTATTATTGTGTCTGGGTGATTGTTTTTGTTGTTTTTCATCTTCGAGCTTTTCACCTTCTCAATTCCATTCTGTTACCCTCTAAGTTCGCTTGGAGGAAGGGAGAGGTACTCCGGTTTCCCTCCATCGTGTTTGGAGGAAGAGAGGAACGATCCTCTGGTTCGTGCGTTGCTGGGAGCAATTCATGGGGTTCCCTTTGCTGATTGCGAAGGAAGGGAGGTTGGACCTCCAGTGATTCTTCTGGTCTTCAGAAGAGCGAGGAGAGTGTTCCTCGGGGGAGCTGTAAGGCAGTGGGTGTTAGCAGACTGAGCATGCGGTTCTTAATTGCTTAGTGCAAGGAAGCAATCGAACCACCTTAAAAATTCTATGTTCCATCTGTGTGGATTGCTTGGCTATTCTCTCGATTTGGCTCATGAATGTCAGCTGTTCGTTTATTGGTTCATCTTAACTTTGCCTCTCGATAAGCTTCTGTCTATCTGTCTACTTTGTGGCCAGATTAGGAAAGTTTCACTACTGCGTTTCGGGATTATCTGGTTTGCTTTTTGAATTTTTTGAATTGGAAGTGATCTATTCATCCCCCCCTTCTAGCTCACTTTCTGTGTGAACTATCATGTATTTCTTTTGACATCCACTTTGTTTTATAACCAATATGGAATTTCATGGGTTGACCATTGTAAGAACATAAGGTAGATTCCATGGAATGGAGTTCAAGGACATATTATCATGTAGGGACTAACCACGAGTAAATCACAACCGACGTATGATATATCGAAAATCTGGGTGAGATTGGCACCTCAGAGGGTGCCATATATTGCTGAATTGGCACGTAATCAAGATTGAAATGGCACCTGCCTGGCTGCCATTATATCAGGAAATGGCGCCCTAAGGGCTGCCACCATTTTGAATGACTGTCTGACACATAAAACTCCGAGAATCAGGGCTAGAAGAAAATGGCGCCCCTGGGGCTGCCATTATATAGAAAATTAGCGCCCCCCTGCAGAGTCTTCATTTAAATGAAGACTCTGCAGAGAGTCTTCAATTCTACAGTTCAATTTGTACATGGCTGTAAATGGCGCCCCTCTGTAGTGTCTTCATTTAAATGAAGACTCCGCAGAGAGTCTCCATTTCTTTCAGGGCTCAGAAGAAATGGCGCCCCCCTGCAGTGTCTTCATTTAAATGAAGACTCTGCCGAGAGTCTCCATTTCTTTCAGGGCTCAGAAGAAATGGCGCCCCCCTTTAGTGTCTTCATTTAAATGAAGACTCCGCAGAGAGTCTCCATTTCTTTCAGGGCTCAGAAGAAATGGCGCCCCCCTGTAGTGTCTTCATTTAAATGAAGACTCTACAGGGAGTCACTATTTCATTTTTTTGTTTACGTGACCTTGCCATTTTTTTTAAAGGAAGAATTGGCGCCCCTGATAGTGTCTCTATTTAAATAGAGACGCTCCGAGGTGTCTTCATTCAGGAAAATGGCACCCTAAGCTGGGGCGCCATTTCTTATGGCCATTCTACGCACCGCACAGGTGCGTTTGAGACACAAGTTACTATCCATGATTTCAAAAGTTCCCGGAATCAAGAAATAAAGACATGGATAGATAGAGAAAAATATCAGGATCACATAATCATACTCATGCAAGAGTTTTATGGTTTAGTTTCATAGATATAAATTTCTGAATGCATTGATTATTAATTGTTGGAAAATGAATTGACGACACTTCACATGGTCTTCAATTAAATGGTGGCGCCCTTGCCTGGGGCGCCCTTTACCTGAAGGCTTGGAATTTTGGTTTTGGTAAAACATATATATATATTTAGTAAAACATGTTATATATTAGGGCTAAGCATGCTATTTTAAAGTTGTAAAAACTAGTGTAATAGGATATATTCGAATCCCGTAAAATCAGTATAACAGACTGTGTAGAAAACTAGTGTAACAGGCTCTAGTTGTTCTACTTAAAACCCGTGTAACATGCTATAGAGTATGTTCTATTTAAAACCCGTGTAACATGCTATAGAGTATGGAACAGGCTGTATGGCATGACATATGGATTATACTAGCATGTTATGTTACCCTACTTTAGCTACGGGTTGGGCTAGATCTTGAGAACACCTACCTTTTTGGAGTGCTACACGTAGTACAGATAAAGAAAATAAAGAAAGCCCCTTCATGTTCTCTTCAGCAGTAGGAAGCAACACGTAGGAAGAAGAGCTCCAGCAACAGGATGAAGATACCCCCTTCACGTCGGGAAGAAGGTGTCCTTCTTCTGGCTCGTTGAAGGAAACATTAGTAAGTATTGCATGTTCGATGGGGAAGAATGTTTATAGGGAATAATCGTGTAAGGGTCCATTAGAAATCAGATCTGAAAGCCTTGATGTATATGTTCCCTCATGAGTCCATTGCCAACAAACGTACGTTGTTCTTGTTTCAAAAGCCTTCTAGAAGGACTGTACTGTTGGAAATGGCACCCTTGTATAGGGGCGCCCATTAGCTAGGCGGCCCATACCAGTGGGATTGGCGCCCTTCCATGAGGGCACCCTTTCCCTTCGCTTTAGAAAAGGCTAGACCCTCTCTTCACGTGTTGGTAATGCATATATTAATATATAATTGGTTGGCGGCCCCTGAAGGAAATGGCGCCCTTGCATGGGGACTTCAATTTGGTGAATGGCGCCCTGGTAAGGGGCGCCCATTCCCTTTGTGTTGGAAAAGAGAAACCCCCACTACGTACTATCCATGTGTTGGCATTTAAGTGATGTTGGGCCTCTTAAATGCATGTATATTTATATAGTAGCCTTCATAAGGTATGGCTCTTTTTATAAGGCCTTCATGTAGGATTGTTTATTTAAAAAGTTCAATTTCTCTATCATTTTATCGGGGGTGCTACACCCTCCCCCACTTAAAAGAATTTGGTCCCCAAATTCAATTGCATATACGGAGATATGGAGGGTGCGGAGAACTTGCAGACTAGAGTAGCTTAGGAAATCTTCTTTTCATAGACTCCTCAGTTTCCCATGTAGCTTCTTGTTCTAAGCATCGATTCCATTGAATTTTCACCATAGGGATCATCTTGTTCCTTAATACTCGAACTTCTCGATCGAGGATCTTCATTGGCTTTTGCTCGTAGGTAAGGTCCTTCTATATCACTAAGTCATTGTGGTCAATGGCGTGGAAAGGATCATGCACATACTTCTTCAGCATAGAAATATGAAATATATTGTGCACCTTTGATAGTTGTGGAGGTAAGGCGATGCGGTAAGCCACCACGTCCACTCTTTCCAATACCTCGAATGGACCAATAAATCTCGGTGCAAGCTTGCCCTTAACACCGAATCTTCTAATACCTCGATCGGGAGATATCTTGAGAAAAACATGGTCTCCAACTTGGAATTTCAGATCTCTTCTTCTATTATCAGCATATGACTTCTGCCTGGACTGTGCTATCTTTAGCCTTTCCCGAATGAGGTGTATCTTCTCTGTAGAATCTTTTACCATATCTGGACCTAGAATTTATTTTTCACCGACTTCATCCCAGCATATTGGAGATCGGCAACTCCTGCCATAAAGTGCCACGAAAGGTGCCATTTGTATACTGGCTTAATAACTATTGTTATAGGCAAATTCGGCCAAGGGTAAGTGGTCATGCCAGCTACCACCGAAGTCGATAATACATGCCCTTAACATGTCTTCAACAACTTGGTTTGTCCTTTCGGTTTGTCCATCTGTCTGGGGATGGAAAGCAGTGTTGAAGTTGAGTTTTATCCCTAGAGAGTGTTGTAGGCTCTTCCAGAAATGAGAAGTAAAACGTGGGTCTCGATCAAATACGATCGATACAAGAACTCCATTCAATCTAACCATCTCTTTGATATACAGGGCATCAAATACATCAACCGACCATCGACTTTTGATGGGTAAGAAATGGGCCGATTTAGTTAGACGGTCGATGATTACCCAAATTCCATCATGTCTGCTCCTAGACTTGGGCAAACTCATGATAAAGTCCATACCGATATCTTTCCACTTCCACTTAGGAATATCTAGCGGATGCAATTTTTCAGCGGGTTTCTGATGTTCCGCCTTCACTTGTTGACTTATCAGGCAACGTGACGCGAAGTCTGCTACCTCCCTCTTCATATTAGGCCACCAGAAAATCCATTTCAAGTCTTGGTACATCTTAGTGGCTCCAGGGTGGATCATGTACCTCGATCGATGAGCTTCTTCTAGAACCTTCTTCTTCAATTCGGGACAGTCGGGTACACATGTCCATTCATGGAATAGCAATCTACCATCGGGTGCCGGCTTGGAGTCGAGTCTCTCGTCCAGCTTATCCTTTATTTCCACTAATGCAGGATCTTCTTCTTGTAGCTTCTTGATTTCAAGAAGTAAATCCGGATGTAGACTCATATGGGATAGAACAATACACCCATTCTTCTCATCTGTACTGATATTAAGTTTAGAGAATTTCTCCAGTAACTTCCATTCTTGAATCATGCAACAGTGTAATGCTGCTCTCGGCTTTCGACTGAGGGCATCAGCTACGGAATTACCCTTACCAAGATGTATTGTATAGTGAAGTCAAAATTCTTGAGATATTCGAGCCAACGCCTTTGTCGCATGTTCAGCTCCTTTTGGGAGAATAAATATTTGAGGCTTTTGTGATCGGAGTATACTGTGAATTGTTCTCTGTAGAGATAGTGTCTCCAGATCTTTAAGGTAAATACCATCGTAGCTAGCTCTAAATCATGTACCGGGTAGTTCTCTTCATGTTTCTTTAATTGCTAGGAAGAGTATGCAATAACTCTTCCATTTTGGATCAATACACACCCGAGGCCAATACCAGAAGCATCGGTATATACCTCATACTTCTCTCATTCAATTGGCAATGATAAGACTGGAGCAGTGGTCAAGAGATCCTTCAAAGCTTGGAAACTCTTCTCGCAGTCTTCATTCCACTAATAAGGCACTTCCTTACGAGTCAATCTGGTAAGAGGAACAGCAATCCATGAGAAGTCCTTGATGAAACGCCGGTAGTAACCAGTTAGACTCAAGAAGCTTCAGATCTCAGTTGCATTCATTGGTTGTTCCCAATTCTTCACGGCCTCAACCGTTGAAGGGTTGACAGAAACTCCATTCTTCGAGACTACATGGCCCAAGAAGGATACTTCCTCGAGCCAGAACTTGCACTTGCTGAATTTGGCATATAATTTATTTTTCTTTAATATTTGTAATGCCTTCCTCAGATGTTCCTCATGGTCTTCTTCGGACTTTGAAATGATCAGAATATCATCGATGAAGACCACAATAAATTTCTAACGCTCGAGAATTTTCTAAAGATTTTTCCGATTTAAAAAATAATTATATTTATTATTTAAGCATTTAATGGGATATTAAATGCATTATGGTGAATTAAATCCAATTGGCCCTACACTAATCCAAGAGGATTAGGCCCATATAATGAACCCAATAGGCCCAAAAAAATTATTTTGAACTTTGGCCCATGTTCTAGAAGCTAGGAATGAACTTAATCACGGAATTAAGAAGATAATTACTTATTAGGATGTAAATAAAAGGATAATATTGGGAATAATATCAAAAGAGTTTGAAATATTTCGAATTCAGCACCCACGATAGCTAGTGGTCTATCGCGAGACCGTTAACGGGACGTAAACGGTCGTCCAAGGACCGCTAACGCCTGCAGATTCCGTGAGAGAGGGAAAACGTGAAAAGGTTTAATTTTTAACATCCAAATCATCTAAGATCCACCCTATCAGCTAATTAGATAAGTCTAGAAGGATTGTAGATCGAATTGAAAGTCTAACTGGGACTCTAGAATTGTTCTAATTCTTAAACCCTAGTTAAAACCTATAAATAGATCCTAGATTTAGCCTGTGCGACCCTTACTTTTGGAACGCATGGAACTCAGGTAAGGAGGATGGATTAGTGGTAAGTTTCTTCTAAGAATATGTGTATTTTAGTTATAACTAACTACTCTCCAAATTTCGTGTAAGGAGATCAAGCCTACCAAGAGTTAGAAGCTTGCAAAGTTGATGATTCTACCTTAAGAACTCAAGAATTAGTGCGTCTGACCCAAGAAGATCAAAGAATTCGGAGCCCTAAACAAGGTATTTAGCAAAAGTGTCTTCAGAACTTTATGTTACCCTTCGTATCTTCTATTTACCCTCAAAATTTCACGTCCATAGGTGAAGGGAATCGGGAGATAGAGGGACGTGAAGTTGCTGGTTTAGCACAAGAAAGTGCAGGAAGTAGGGCTTGATTCTAATCAGAAATTTGAAGTTTAGAAACATTATTAAAGGTAGGTTATCTCATGAAAGGCTTGAATTTAAAGTTAGGAACAAAAACCCTCTTGTTTTATTTGTTTTCATGCATTTGTACTTTGTGAATTTTATGTTTTACTTAGGACTATGCATCTAGTATATTTCTCATGCATGAACTAGCCTTAATGAAGTAAAAATATGACCTTTTCTTGTGATCACATAAACCTATGCATATTGCTAGCCTTTAAATTGTTCTATCATGATCATGGAAGTTGAAATATGTTGATTTCCAGACATGATGTGTCTTAGATAGCATTTTGTTTAGTTATCTTTTGGAACTCGGATTTACACAGGAAGAAATGGTCTTTCTATGACAGCCAACGAACTGTCGCGATCGTACGATAGACCGCTAACCGAAGATTGACGGTCTTCCATTTGACCGTTTTCGATTACTGAGTTCTGCATTATTTAACCCGAGACTTAAATGCAGATTTGCCATACTTATCATGTGTTAAGCCTAGATAACTAAGTTTTATTCCTGCTGTGGTTGCTGGTTTTATATGATTAGTTAATATACGTAGTTATCATGATAGATTTCATGTTTTCATGCATATTAGTATTCTTTTAACCTATGTTAATTTCATGCCAAATTATATATATTTTGTAATAAATGCATATTTTTAAATATTGGATGAATGAGATTTACTCTTGGTTTATCACTGTTCTCTTCTTATCTAAGAGTCATTTTCGTAAGTACATGACGCATATTCCGGTATGTTGTCATTAGTTACACTTTACACATTAGGAACACAATCTTGGACTTGATGACCTCTCCTTTGGATATTCCTTCCAATAGACTAGAAAATCTTGTTTCAAGGCCTCAGTAATTCTCCGCAACCTTGGGATTCCCACTAGGACACCGAGTTGGTTGTACCATTAAAACCCAATTGACTTGATAGCACTTATACCGATGTTTTATATTTCTAGAATTAACGGCCTTATGGTTGACCGCCAATGACTACTATCGGGCCTACACTTGACCGCCAACGGATCTAGATGGTACTATGCTAGACCGCTAAACCCGAGGTTTGACTCAAGGGTTGATTTCCGTATGTTTCTAGATGGTCCAATTGATTATCTAGACCCTGTCATATTATTCTAATGATATCTAAGTAATTTTGAGAGATTAAAGAATGTACCGTTATGCTGCCGATTTATTTTCATGGCATAACCTAGTTGTTAAATACATCTATTGAAATCTCTTATTCTCAATAGAAGCATTCTTATTTTTGGTTACTATATCATGGAACTATAGTTGAAATTGCACATTCTTGGTCATATTATTATTATAAACGTGAAAGTAGTTTGATTTATACTTGAAGATGCAGTTCGAGCACTGATTGTGTTCAAGGGCTCTATGCAAGTCCCCTCGGTTGATTGTTGGAAACATACTATATAAACCATGGGGTATGATGCTACTAGCGTCGCATTGCACTGGGAGTACTTTCTTTATAAATAAGTGAAAAGCAACGGGAATATGGATAAATATCCACATGAATTCACGAAGTATTTGTTACTAAGTGAAGAGTACATTCTTGCTTGTTACATGACTTTCTAGTGCATAGCCTTCATGGTTATGAAAAGTACATTCTTGTTACATTCTTGTTCATGAAAGGCCATGATGATATTCTTACTTGATCATACTTGCCCAATCATATTCTCAATCTATCTTGTTACTTTGACTTACTCCCATGTTTCATTGTATATGCATGATTTATCTTATTCTTTAGAGCTAAAACGTTAATTACTTTAACATTGCCAATCATGTTGATACGAAGATACCTACTAGGCAAGTGTGCTCATTACCTATTTTCTCAATGTTTCAGAAAATACGAGTGAATCGGATTTGGATTACTCAAGTAGCGGGTCCGAGAGTGATTGAAAAGTCTATGGGTTCGAGAGAAGGCATAAAATGTCAAATATGTCTAGATTGAGTCCATATATGTAATTTTATTTTTATTTGAGTCTAGAAAGAGTTGAGTATTTATGTACTTGGAATTATGATTATTTTATATGAAATAAAGATGAAGGGTTGATTAAATAATTGTGTAATTACTTTGTGTGATTGTCCTTGCACTTTGATTAGATTGCTTGCTCGAGGCATACTAGCCGACTGTTCACATTCCCGATTGTTTCCATTACATAATCTTGGGGCGTGATAGTGAAAGTGGTATCAGAGCACTAGGACTAGATGTCCTAGGAAAAAGTCATGTCATAGGTTAAGTCCAAGGATTAAGGACCCATACTTATGAAATTAGGAAAGAAATTTCTAAACCTATGAGAAGAATTGGGTAGAACCCGGGATGAGATAGTCATTAGAATTAATTCTAAGATTAACCTCACTCATTCCCTTAGAATTAACGAATTCATTACTCTTTTCAGGTACCTAATTTTCATCATAATGGCTCATCGCGTGGACTGGAACGGTATGCAAGAGACCGTTGTGGGTCTTACTCAAGCATTACAAACCATGGCGCAAGCTGGCGTAGGAGCAAGAGCGGGAGATTTACATCACAATTTTCGGAGCTTAAATCCTCCTTGATTTTCGGGTTCCTCTAATCCCGACGAAGCTAAAAATTAGATAGACGAGATGAACCACATCTTTAAAGTGATGCAGTGTGCGGATCAAGAGAAGGTCCGTTTAGTAACATTCTAATTGAATAAGGATGCCCATATATGGTGGAAGTCTATGCCTGCACCACCAGCTGACGCACCTCATACATGGGAAGGTTTTCTTACGCTCTTCTGAGCCAAGTACTTTTCCGAGCATATTAAGGAAAGGAAGGCTATGGAATTTGCCTCATTACGCCAGGGCATGATGTCAATGGCAGAATATGAACTTCAGTTCTCTAGGCTAGCACCCTATGCTCCTCACTTGATTAGCAGTGATTTATTAAAGGCTAATCGATTTATAGACGGGTTGAGGCCTGGTTATATTCAACAATTGGGGACCCAGAATATACGTACTTATGCGGAGATGGTCCAACGGGCGCATCTATGTGAGAGGACCTTAGAGAATGTCGATAAATTAAAAGGAAAGGGCGAGGAGCCAAGCTGAAGGTCAGATCGGCATAAGAAGAGAGAGAAGTTCAGTATCACAGAACCCTACAAAAATCGTGATAGCAAGAAAAGATCTCAAAATGAGACTGGTAGTGGTAACCACAAAAATAAGAAAGTTAAGGAAGAAGATAAGCAAGTCGCCATGGCTTGTACTTTCTGTGAGAAATTCAGCCACTCAGTCGAAGAATGCTAGAAGCGCCTTGGCGCTTGTTTACGTTGTGGCAGCCGAGAGCACCGCATGCCGGATTGCCCGCTTATAAAAGAATTATCTTTCGGGAGTGGACGTAACCATCAGGCTCATTTAAATGCTATTCTGGAAGAGGAAGAAGCGCCCTCGATTGATGGGCTAATGGAAGGTATTGTCCAAATCTATTCCCATCCTGCATTCGTACTATTTGATACTTGTGCTTCTCATTCCTTTATATCTACTTCATTCGCAAAAACTTTACCTACTTCATCAGTTCTGGAGAGGGGGATTTCCGCAGCCCACCACAAAGGCAGCCCAACAAGACCTACAAGGTCCAACCGGGCGAGCCCACCCAAGTGATAGCCCACAGGGCCCACTTCGGGAGAAAAGCCCAATAAATAAAGACTCGAGGAACCAACTCTCCCCGGCGGCCTTCCAGGCTCGGAGGGCCCGAGACAACGGTCAGGTCACATGGAAGGTCCGGTCTAAAGCCCACTCTCCGACCCGAGAGAAAGAGGCTCCAGCCGACCTATCCGACCCCACCTTCGCCGGGCCATGCCTATCGCTCGGACACGAGCCAGCATCCCCGTAGCTCGGTGAGACCGCTTGATTATCTGCAGGTGCGGCCGTTCAGAGTCCTCCGCCAGCGGGAGAGTCATGAGAGCTGTCGAACTCCAAGGGGATAACGCCCCCACGATCTGGCCATGAAAGCCCCCGCTAAAGACGTAACTCCCGCCGGGAAGCCCTCAGCTCACCGGACTCTTAAAAGGCGACGCACTATTTAAGTCAGGGACACCCTCCGGAAGATGGTAAGATGAACTAGCCATTCACATACCCTAAGCTCCTGAGCACGATTCGCTTCACCCTTGGTGGAGAGGATTCTCGCGCATCAGCTCTCTCCTCCCCCCATTATCGCTTCCACCATCGCTCTACTGACTTAGCCATCGGAGGGTTTTCCCCCAGGGAGATCCCCTGGGCCCTCTGATACGTTTCCCTTCTCTTGCAGAAACATCTTCTGGTGATCTACAGCCCGCTCAGGACACAGCGCGAGATTCCGCCTCTTCATCTGGCACCGTCTGTGGGAAACGCACGAAGAGTCAAGATGGTGTGAAAAAGCTCAGGGAGGAGATCCGCCGGCGGGGCAGGCAAGGCTGTGGCAGCGGCGGGAGGCGTCCCCCCTAGGGTCTCACAGAGTCCCCCCTCCAACGCCAGCGTCCCCACTAACGGACCACCACCCCCCCCGACGGAGACAGGGGCACCCCTCGACGGTGGCGCCAACGCCTTCCAAGCCCTCAACGAGAAGATGGACGTCCTCGTGGAGCTCATGAGGGCCCAGGCGGCCCGGGACGCGAGGTCCCACGCCCCGTCAGGATGTCCCCCTCGAAGGAGTGCAACGCAGCACACCGCCGGAGGCCGCTTCACCCTCCGCGGCCGACAGCTCCTCCGCAACGACGTCGGAGGACCCTCGCAAGCTCCGCCTGCGGAGCAAGAGGCTTCCTCCACGCCGAGGAGAGGGAAGCAGGGGGCGAGGCCGCCGCTCCCGGGCACCAGTGCTCCGGGAGATCGCCACGACGCCACCCCCAGCCCCACGGCGCGGCCACAGCCGGAACTGTCCCTCCAGCTACGAGATTTTGAAAGACGGTTCGCAGAGCAAGAGCGCGCTCTCCGCGCCCTATAGAAGACCTCTTTCCCGGAGGACGAGAAGAAATCCCCTTTCTCCGAGTACATCTTGAAGGCAGAGGTCTCTCCTAGAGCCTCCATCCCAACTTTCAAGCTCTACGACGGCCAGGGCGACCCAACCGACCACTACGACAGCTTCGACGCCCTGGTGACCCTGCATGGAACACCGGATCCCATCAAATGCCAAGCCTTCGCGGCCACCCTGGTCCAGGGCGCTCAGGCATGGTTCTGAGCCCTCGCCCCGGGGTCCATCCGAGACTTCAGGCAATTCGGGCGAATTTTCAAGGAGAGCTTCGCCGGTAGCGCCCCCCCAAGGTCAGTAGCGGGGCTCCTGGCTCTCAAACAGGCGCAAGGGGACAGGCTCTGGACTTACGTCCACCGATTTAAATCGGAAGCCCTTAGGATCCCCCGCCTGGACGTGGCCTCAGCCACAACAGCACTGACCGGGGGCACCCGGGACGAGAATCTCCGCCGCGAGCTTGTCCTCCACCCTCCCTCGACCCTTGCCGAGCTAGTGACTCTGGCACTGCGCCACGCCGAGTGCGAAGAAGTACTCAGCGCCTGCCGAGACACAACCGGCTCGGGTCAGGAGGGGGACAAAAAGTGGACCTCCGAGCCAAATCCTGGCTCGAGTAAGAAGCGCGATCGAGAAGGAGAGCGCAAGAGAAAGTACGAGCGGTATACCCCCTTGACCGCACCAGTCTACGAGATCTATGAAGACATCAAAGACTCGGGACTTCTCCGCCAGCCCGAGCCGATGAGGTCGAAGAACCGCAAGCGGGACAGGCATTGCCTGTTCCACGGCGACCACGGGCACCACACCGGAGATTGCCATCAGCTCCAAGACGAGATCGAGCGCCTCATCCGTCTGGGGCATCTAGCCCGGTTCACAACCGGGCACAAAGAAGACCGAGACGCCGCAGAGGAGATCGACAACGCCCCCCGAGGGGTTCACATCAACGTCATCTCCGGAGGAGCGGCATCGGGAGGCGACACCAGCCGAGGAAGGAAACGTCATGCCGAGCGGGCCAGCCGAGCCTTAGAGCCCCCCAAAGGCCCGCCAATGAAGCCCCAGGTCATAGTCTTCTCCGACCAAGACCTGGAAGGGCTGAGCACCCCGCATGACGATGCCCTCGTTATCTCGGCCATGATAAATCACTGCAATGTAGACAGGATTTTGGTTGATAATGGGAGCGCCCCCGATGTATTATCATATGACTATTTTCTCAAGATGGGGGAAGACCCATCCAAGCTCCGCCCGATCCGAACACCCCTGTGCGGGTTTAATGGCCTGGCCACCTACCCCGAGGGAGCCCTAAGCCTACCGGTCACTATCGGCACCCCACCCAAAACCGTTATGGTCATAGTGGACTTCATAGTGATTAAAGGTATGATAGCGTACAACGCCATTTTCGGCCGAAAAATTCTCAGCCGAATAAATGCCGTACCATCTACCTATCACCAAAAAATGAAGTTTCCCACCAAAAACGGGTTGGGGGAAGTCCGAGGTAACCAGGCCACGGCTAGAAGGTGCTATAATATCTCGGTGGAAGCCTCAAGGCCGGACGGGAAGGATAAGGGCCCCAGGGGAGTCGAAGGAAAAACCGTGACCACCGAGCCCGGTGGCGAATTATTAACGGTATTCCTGAACGACGACCCGACCCTTGGAGTGAGGATCGGTTCCGACCTACCATCGAAGGAACAACAGCAATACAAGGAGTTTCTTTCTGGGTACGTTCGGGTCTTCGCTTGGTCCGACGATCAACTCCCTGGTATACCAGAGGAAACTGTGATGCACAAGCTTAACCTCGATGCCACCGTGAGACCCGTACAGCAACGGAGGAGGAAGCATGCGCCCGAGAAACAGGCGATCATCAAGGCGCAGGTCACCAAGGGACAAGAGACTGGTCTTTTCAGACTAGTCCTGTACCCAACGTGGCTAGCCAACGTCGTCCTGGTGCCGAAAACCACCGGCAAGTGGCGAATGTGCGTAGACTTCACCGATCTGAACAAGGCCACCCCCAAGGACTGCTATCCGCTACCGAGCATCGACCAACTGGTTGACTCAACCTCGGGCAACGAGATACTCAGTTTCCTGGATGCCTATTCGGGTTATCATCAGATCCGAATGAACCCTGAAGATGTCGAGAAGACCGCCTTCATCACCGACCACGGCGTGTACTGCTACACCCGGATGCCTTTCGGATTGAAGAATGCTGGAGCCACATACCAGCGACAGGTCAACCATATGTTCGAGGGACAGTTAGGAGCCTACATCGACGACATGCTCGTCAAGACCCCGAGGGCTCACGATCACCTCACCGACCTGACCGAGACTTTCGGCACCCTCATGAAGTACAGCATGAAGCTCAACCCTGCCAAGTGTGCCTTTGGAGTAAGATCATGGAAGTTCCTGGGTTTCTTGGTCACTCAGCGGGGGATCGAAGCAAACCCTGACAAGGTCCAGGCCATCCTGGACATGCGCCCGCCCACGTGCATTAAAGACGTCCAGCGTCTGACGGGGCGTGTCGCCGCTCTCAGTCGTTTCCTGTCCCGTGCGGCCGAACGATGCTTGCCCTTCTTCAAGCTAATGAGGGGGCCTAAAATAGTATCTGCTACGTTCACATGGGACGGGGAATGCCAGACAGCGTTCGCCGAGCTCAAAGAGCTCCTAGCTTCACCCCCGGTGCATTCCAAGCCCGTTGCGGGCGAGGTTTTGCTGCTCTATCTCTCGACGACGCCATCAACGGTCAGCTCGGTCCTAGTCAGAAATGACTCGGGAGTCGAGAGGCCGGTCTACTACACCAGCAAGGTGCTTGGCAAGGCCGAACGGAGGTACCCCGCAACCGAGAAACTCGTGCTAGCGTTGGTTACCTCCGCAAAGCGCCTCCGACCCTACTTCCAGGGGCATCCCGTCACCGTGCTAACCGGTGAGCCACTGAAGAAGATTCTGGCCCACCCCGAGGCCTCGGGGCAACTTGTCAAATGGGCCATCATGCTCGGGGCATACGACATCTCGTATCGGCCACGATCAGCTATCAAGGGGCAAGCGCTCGCCGACTTCATCGCCGAGAGCACCGTTCCGGTCGAGGACAGGCCTCCGACAGCAACCGGGCCAACCTGGGAGTTGTTCGTCGATGGATCGTCCAACTCGGTCGGCAGCGGCGCAGGGATCCTCCTAAGGTCCCCCGAAGGAATAGAGTTGCAGTACGCCCTAAAGTTCAACTTTCCGGCGTCCAACAATGCTTCAGAGTACGAGGCCCTTATCTCGGGGGCCCGCATGGCCCGACGGTTGGGGGCTGAGTGAGTCAGGATCCACACCGACTCCCAGCTGGTCGCAAGCCAGGTCAGTGGCGAGTACGAAGCTCGGGAGGCACCTATGATCAAATACCTCCAGTTGGTCCGGAGCCTGGCCCAGCAGTTCGAGGAGTTCGAGGTAGTCCGAATAGCTCGGGAGCAAAACTCTCGGGCGGACGCCCTCTCCCGACTGGCCTCCTCCCTAGACCCGGAAGGTACACGATCGGTCCTCCTAGAAGAGCTAGAGCGCCCGAGCATAGACTCGGAGCTCCTCGCCATTGACTCGGCCACTCCCGACGACTGGCGCTCCCCCTACATATCCTGGCTACGAGACTCCCAGGAACCCTCCGACTCTCGAGAAGCCCGCCGGATGAAGTACCAAGCTCGGCACTTCGTCATCCTCGACAACGCCCTCTACCGAAGATCGTTCTCCGGGCCCCTTCTGAAATGCCTCGGCCCCGACGAAGCGAGCCAAGCTATTGAGGAGATTCATCGAGGCCTGTGCGGAGCACATTCAGGAGGTCGGTCGCTGGCCAGAATCCTGCTAAGGCAAGGATACTGGTGGCCGACCCTCCAGCGCGACTGCACGGCTTACGTACAACATTGCGACCGTTGCCAGCGGTTCGACCATTTGGTCCACCAGCCGGCCACGGAACTTGTCACCCTTACCGAGCCCTACCCTTTCGCTCGGTGGGGGATCGACATCCTTGGGCCATTCCCAACGGCTCAATCCCAGAAGAAGTTCATCATCGTCGCCATCGACTACTTCACCAAATGGATCGAGGCTGAAGCAACAGCGAGGATCACCGAGACAGTCGTCTGGGGTTTCGTATGGAAATCGATCATTTGTCGCTTCGGCATCCCTCGAGTGATAGTGAGCGATAACGGGCGGCAATTCGACTCTCGATACTTCCGAGATAGATGTGCTGACCTAAATATCCGCAACCACTTCACTTCGGTCGCCCACCCTCAAGCCAACGGGCTGGTTGAAAATGCCAACAAGACCATCTTGAAGGGCATAAAAACCAGACTCAGCAAGGCTAAGGGTAGCTGGCTCGAGGAACTGCCTAGCGTACTATGGTCGCACCGAACGACCCCCAGAATGGCAACCGGTGAGACCCCTTTTCAACTGGTATATGGCACCGAAGCCATCGTTCCATTGGAAATCGCCAATCCATCTCTCCGAGTGATCAGCTTTTTGCCCGAGGCAAATGAGCAGAAGCTGCTCGAGAACCTCGACCTGGCAGACGAACTCCGAGAGATCGCGAACGTCCGAGCTACGGAGTACCAGCGCCGCCTCACTCGGTACTACAACGCCAGGGTCCGAGGCAGACAATTCCGACCAGGGGACTTCGTCCTCAGGAAGGCAGAAGCCTCTCGACCACTGGAGGCGGCGGGCAAGCTATCCCCCAATTGGGAAGGCCCCTACCGAGTGATCGAGACGCTCGGGAAAGGTGCGTACAGGTTAGCCACAATGGAAGGGGAACCCATTCCCCGGACATGGAACGTAACCACACTACGCAGATTTTATTTCTGAATACTGTATCAGCAAATTGGGTAAAATAAACCCCCTTATCTTTCGCATTCATTCAAGATAACTGTTGGTACATCAGAAAGGCAACTGCCAATACATTACATAACAAAAAGTGAAAATCCATCTGGCACCGCAGCAAACGGCCATCGCCCGGTCGACCCAGTCTTGACCTTCTCGCATCCAGCCACTGACTCTGCCTCATGTAGAAACTGGCTCGGACAAGAGATGGTCGACCCAGTTGGCTCGGGTGGTCCGTGACAAAGGTGACAGAGGGACGACAAGGAGAAGGCCACCTTTCACGCAAGGAAGGCTACCTTCCAAGTTGGCAACAACCTGGAAAAAGGGCACGCCGCGACGGTCCCCTTTCTTCCAAACTGCCAACTCTTTGGAGGCGAACAGAAAGCAAGCAGCCCCCGAAGAGTGAAAGAAATGAAGAACAAAAGAGAGAGAAAGAGGCTGCGGACAGGGATAAGGAAGGGACTGGAGCCGCCTCCTCCCCTCCCACGGAGGGGAATGGCGGCCGGCATCCCTAACTCCCCCGTCCACCCTCCATCTCGGCGTCCGCCCGGAAGCCTCGCCGGAGCCAAGAGGAGGCAAACGGCGTGCCCCCGCACGTCGAAGCCCTCTCCCGATCCGCGCGGCGACCGTCGGACCCATCTCATGCACGCGCGGCGACCGTGGGACCCGACCGATATTCCAGGACAGCTGGAACCGGCCGCTCCCCGTCATCTGCAGCATCACCTTCTGAAGGGTCCTCCATGCTCCGATCGCGGCGGCGCAACGCAAAGCGAAGACGAGGGAATAAGAGCAGACCGCCGGCGGAAGTCCTAAGTGTTAAGAGAGGAGGAGCACCCTTCGGTCCTTTTTATAGGCCAAGGGAGGCCACGCGCCTTAAATGACTCCCCCATCGAAAACACGCTACAGGACCTCCCTGGGAAGGTCACCTCAAAATCTTTGCCCCCCGCCCTAGCGGGATTCGCGAAGCACCTCGACTTTCAAAGCATGGTAATACGGAAGGACGCCCGCCAGAAGTCTCCCGAATCGACGTGCGAAAATGGCGCAAAAAATATTGGTACTTTCCAACTGCCCCGATACGCCAACCGAATCACAGCAAAGATAGCGATCAAAAAAAAAAGTAAGTTATTTATTGCCTCCCATAAAAGCATCTTACAACCAGGAAGACGAACAAAAAGAGGAAGGGGCAAAATAAAACAAAATACATCAGGCCTCGGGCCCACTTTGAAGCTCGGGAACCGCAGTAGGGGACGCGTCACCCCCGGTACCCTCGGCGACGGCCGGCCCGGACACTGACCTCGCCTGTGCGAGAACTGTCCCGATCGCGAGCCCTCCCGAGGCCTCCGGAGCTGGTGACCCCGCAGGGGGCGACTCCTCCGGTGCTTCCCCGGCCAAAGATGAGGAGCTGGAATCTGACTAGTCCGAGTCATAACGCTGGCCATAAGGAAAATCACCTCTGGCCAGATGCTCGTTAGCATAGTTCATCGCCCGGCGATAGCCCTGCCTGAACCCCTTTCGAGCACCCCGGCGGAGCGCTACCTCGTAGTAGGGTAGGGCGGCTGCGATCAGGTCGGCCGAGTAAGCTTCCGAGCCTTTATAGCGCTCGATCGCCTCCGCCTCGACCTGCCCGTCCCGAGCCCGCTCCGCCTCGGCCGCACGCTCTTCCGCCCTCGCCAGACGCTCCTCCAGCTCGGTCATCCTCCGCTCAGCCTCGGTCATCCGACCCTCCGCCCTGGCTCGGTCCGCCTCGGCCTCGGCGCGAAGGCGCTCCGCGTCCTCCGCCCAATCCTGCAGCTCGCCGCGCTCAAGCTCCCAGAGGCCATCCAGCTCGATGTGACGTTGACGCTCGTCTTCTAGACGTTTGCTCTTCCTCTCGAGCGATTCTTGGGCCCTTGTCAGCTGCTCGGCCAGTACCTCGGCTTCCCCTCGGCTCGACCGCGCCAACTCCCTGAATGCAAGGAACTCCCGCCGGAGCCCCTCTTGCTCCCCCTCGAGCCGGGCCAGTTTCCCCTCGCATCCACCAAGGGTCCAGGCGAGCTTCGACCGCTCCGCCTCCGTCCGGGCGTGCGCCTCTGCCATCACGGCCGTTGTCCGAGCTATAACCAGGCCGCCCTCCATCAGGATGTCAAGGACCCCGGCAGGAGTGCTGCACTTTTCTCCTCCCCTCGTCCTATCGGCGATCGACCGGCAAATCCGGTACAGGTCACCCGAGACACCAAGCCTGACCAGAGCTTCCGGCAAAGGGGACCGCTCCACCCCGGGCACCCCGCCAGAAGGCCCTGTTGTAGCGGCGAAACTAACCGCCCCGCGCACCACGGTCGGTTGGGGTTGCAACGCCTCCCCGGGCGAACCCCCACCCTCGACCGGCGCCGCGGGATCAACGGCACCAGAAACTGCCGGCACTTGGGGTTGCGACGCCCCCGCGGGCACACCCCCATCTGCATCGACCGAACCCTCGGTCCCAGCGCCGGCCACGCCGGCATCGGCCCCTTCTGTCCCTACAGAGGGGAGAGCCGACCCATCACCTCCCTCTGCGGGGCCCCTGGTCTCCTCGGCCCCCTCTCGCTCGGCAGATGGGGGAGCCAGCCCAGAAGGGTTGGCCCCATCCTGCCCCCGAGAGGGGAGCGCCGCCGAGCCAGAGTCGCCCCCGACGGCGGTAGGAAGACCGGCTTTCCTGGCCCTCTTCCTGGCCTTCGCGGCCTCCCGCAATTTCCCCACCAGGGGATCCTTGCGCTTCAGGCCGGTCGATCGAGAAATCCCCTCGGGGGCCGCCCCCTTGCCCTTATCTCGGGCATGAGCGCGACCCGCCGAGACATCAGGTTCGTCGGCTGTCGAGTCTTCTTCCAGATCGATAACCTCGGCCGCCTCCTCCAGAGGCTCCCGCCTCACATCTGCAACAAGAAGAAGCCCCAGTCAGGAGGAGGAAAAAGAGTTACCACCCCAGAAGAAGAGCCTCAAGAGCCATACCTGACGACGTCAACCGCGAGAGAAGACACCGTTTGATGTTCTCGGGCGTCACCAGTTCCTCGGTCGATTGGCGATTCTCCAGCAGACGGGCAGCCTGCTGCTCCACGTGGGGAGGGAACTCCTCCTGGCGAGGGGGCAGATTCGGGTGAAAATTGGGCGAGGTCCGACATCTCCAGATCTCGTCCGTCGCCACCGCCTTCACCCAGAAGAATTGAGTCTTCCACCCCTTGTGCGAAGAATCCTTCGCCGCGAGCGAGATGCAGCTCCTGTTCCTTCGCGCCTGGATGAAGTAAAAACCTTTCCCAGCCGATGGATGCGCCTTCAGCTCGAAGAAGAAGTGGAAAAGGTCCAGAGACGGGAAGATGCCGCGTTGATGGCACAAGATCCCAAAGGCAGAAAGAAGAAGATAGGAGTTGGCCACCAACTGGATAGGCGCCAACCGGAAAAAAGTGAGAAGCTGCAGTACGTAAGGATCGAAAGGAAGCCGGAATCCACTCTTCCAGGCCAAAAGAAAGGTGCAAATGTGCCCATCGCGGTCGTCCAGACTCGTCTCATATGGAGTGGCAGCAGCAAAGCTATAGCGGAAAGGCAGACGGAAACGGTGCTCCAGCCTCCGCACCTCCGCTTCTCCCAACTCGCTACAGTTGGGGACGGGATCGCGCCTCACGGGCACAAACTCCGGACTCTGATCGGCCATCGGATCGGGAGAAGATCCCTCGTACGAGCTTGAAGACTCCGGGGGAGAAGGAAGCTGCCGGACCGCCTCCGCGGTTATCCTCGCCAACTCTTCAAACGCCGCGGCAAGGCTCCGCGTCTCCGCTGTGCTCTCACGGCGCATCAAGAAGCAAGGAAAGCCTAAAACCCTGGAAGCCTAGAACGATGAACAGCGCCCCCTATAAACCCCTGAGGGTGGCGGCACGCCGTTCCGTGCTCCGAGAAAAAGGGGGGCCCCTTCGTTTCAAATCCGTCAGGATCATCATTACGGGCCTCGGCGACCGCTATAAGCGGCTACATAACGCCAACGGAATTCCACCCACCTGAGCCACGCCGGTCCAAAGCCTCGAAAAAACTACTCATCCGAGCCTCCTTGGCTCGGGAGTAGGAGGGGGACAAGTGGAGAGGGGGATTTCCACAGCCCACTACAAAGGCAGCCTAACAAGACCTACAAGGTCCAACCGGGCGAGCCCACCCAAGTGATAGCCCACAGGGCCCACTTCGGGAGAAAAGCCCAATAAATAAAGACTCGAGGAACCAACTCTCCCCGGCGACCTTCCAGGCTCGGAGGGCCCGAGACAACAGTCAGGTCACATGGAAGGTCCGGTCTAAAGCCCACTCTCCGACCCGAGAGAAAGAGGCTCCAGCCGACCTATCCGACCCCACCTTCGCCGGGCCATGCCTATCGCTCGGACACGAGCCAGCATCCCCGTAGCTCGGTGAGACCGCTTGATTATCTGCAGGTGCGGCCGTTCAGAGTCCTCCGCCAGCGGGAGAGTCATGGGAGCTGCCGAACTCCAAGGGGATAACGCCCCCACGATCCGGCCATGAAAGCCCCCGCTGAAGACGTAACTCCCGCCGGGAAGCCCTCAGCTCACCGGACTCTTAAAAGGTGACGCACTATTTAAGCCAGGGATACCCTCCGGAAGATGGTAAGATGAACTAGCCATTCACATACCCTAAGCTCCTGAGCACGATTCGCTTCACCCTTGGTGGAGAGGATTCTCGCGCATCAGCTCTCTCCTCCCCCCATTATCGCTTCCACCATCGCTCTACTGACTTAGCCATCGGAGGGTTTTCCTCCAGGGAGATCCCCCGGGCCCTCTGATAGGTTTCTCTTCTCTTGCACAAACATCTTCTAGTGATCTACAGCCCGCTCAGGACACAGCGCGAGATTCCGCCTCTTCAAGTTCCTCTACCTTCGGACCTAGCAATCACTACACCTTTAGGTCCCGGAACTAAACTTACAAACTACTATCCTGATAGTGAAGTAGTGGTAGAAGGTCACAATCTTCCTGTAAATCTCGTATGCCTTGACATGGAGGGCTACGATGCTATTCTAGGCCTAGATTGGCTAGTAGACCACGATGCCTACATCAATTGTCGCAACCGAATTATCTCTTTTCAGAAACATGGTCTTCCATGGTTTTCCTTCCTTGGTATCAAATATAGGAAGCATCCTGCCATAATTTCATCTCTGCACGCTTGCAAACTAATTTCGCAAGGGTGTGTAGGTTTTCTTGCTTCCGTAATCCTCATCGAGTCATAGGAAATCATCTTAGATAATATTCCTATTGTCAATAAGTTTCCCGATGTATTTCCATCGGATTTACCAGGTTTACCGCCCCAAAGGGAAGTAAACTTCTTTATTGAACTCATTCCTAGAGCATCACCTGTTTCAATAGCTCCCTACAGGATGTCCCCCACAGAACTCAAGGAATTGAATAAGCAGCTTCAGGAATTATTAGACAAGGGTTTCATTCGACCTAGCACATCACCTTGGGGTGCGCTAGTTGTATTTGTTAAAAAGAAGGATGGATCTCTAAGGCTGTGTATCGATTACTGGTGACTGAATCAACTTACTATCAAGAACAAATATCCGTTGCCGCGTACCGATGAACTCTTTTATCAACTTTCAGGAGCAGAATATTTTTACAAAATAGACCTCAGGTATGGTTACCATCAGCTCATGATTAAAGATGAAGACATTTACAAAACTACTTTTCGGAGCAGATATGGCCACTATGAATTCGTGGTAATGCCATTCGGGTTAACCAATGCCCCGGTTGCTTTTATGTAACTTATGAACAATATCTTCAAGCCTTATCTTGACCAGTTTATTGTCATCTTCATTGACGATATTCTTATTTATTCCAACACTAAGGAAGAACATGAAGAGCACTTAAAGATAGCCTTGAAAATGCTACGAGAACACAAACTCTATGCAAAGCTTAGTAAGTGCGAGTTATGGTTTCTTTCCTTGGCCATATTATCTCAAAGGAAGGAATCGCGGTGGATCCTTCTAAGATAGAAGCTGTTAAGAATTGGAGCCGACCGTCGACCGTATCAGAAGTGAGAAGTTTTCTAGGTCTGGCTGGGTATTATAGGTGATTTATTAAATATTTCTTGAAGATCACCGTTCCTTTGACTCGACTCACAAGAAAGGAGAATCCTTTTGTATGGTCGAAGGACTGCGAATAGTGCTTTCAAACTCTTAAATATCACCTTACTACAGCCTCTATTTTGACATTACCCATTGAGGGTGGTGGTTTTAAAGTCTATACAGGTTTGTTTGACATTGGCCTAGGATGTGTTCTTATGCAAAATGGAAAGGTGATTTCTTACTCATCAAGACAGCTAAAGCGTAATGAAGAAAATTACCTTGTGCATGATCTGGAGTTAGCTGCGGTTATATTCGCATTGAAGATTTGGTGACATTACCTTTATGGGGAGAAATTCACTATATTTTCAGATCATAAAAGTCTGAACTATCTCTTCACCCAGAAGGAGTTGAATATGCGACAACGCAGATGGTTGGAGTATCTCAAGGACTTTGACTTCACTATTCAATATCATCCAGGGAAAGCAAATGTTGTAGCTGACGCTCTTAGCAGAAGACCGATGGCAACACTAGCAAGCCTCAGAGAAGGTATGACTTGTCTTATCAAAGATTTATCTCACTTAAATCTTGATATTGACAGGGAAGAATATGGATGTATAATTTCCCATATAAGATCTCAACCTACACTAATTGAGGATATAGCCAAATTACAAGAGAATGATCCTACAATGACGGAAATCAAGGATAACATTGATCAAAGATCGAAATTCTCTATCTCACATGATGGATGATTTTTATTTAATGATAGAATTTGTGTGCCGAATCATGTGGACACTAAGAAACTGATCATGGAAGAAGCACATAAATCAAGGTATGTCATTCACCCTGGTACTACCAAGATGTATCAAGACTTGAAAAGAAACTTTTGGTGGCCCAATACGAAAAGAGAAGTAGCGGAATTTGTATCCCACTATCTCACTTGTCAGCAGGTAAAGGCAGAACATTTAAAATGGGAAAGTATAGGGATATATTTCATCATGGATTTACCTAGGACAAAAGGAGGACATGATGGTATATGGGTAATCATAGACCGATTGACTAAATCTGCACATTTTCTACCAATCAAGAGTCGATGGTCTGTGGATGTACTGGCAGCACTATACATGAAGGAGATTGTCAAACTACATGGTGTCCCAGTCACCATCATATCTGACCGAGATCCTCGGTTTACATCACAATTCTGGAAGGGTCTACAACATTCTTTAGAGACCCGATTAAATTTTAGCACTACATTCCATCCACAAACTGATTGTCAAACTGAAAGAACAAATCAAGTGATGGAAGATATGCTCAGGGCTTGTGCTATCGACTTTGGAGGAAGTTGGCATGACCACTTGCCTTGAGTGGAATTTGCATACAATAATAGCTACCAAGCTAACATACAAATGGCACCGTTTGAAACTTTATATGACAGAAGTTGTCGATCCCCTATTTGCTGGAATGAAGTAGGAGAAAGGTAATTTCTCGATCCCGATATCATTAGGGATACTACCGAGAAGATAAAGCTTATTCGGGAAAGACTTCATATGGCCCAAGACAGACAGAAGTCATATGCTGATAATCAAAGACGCGACTTGGAGTTTCAAGTAGGAGATCATGAATTTCTTAAGATTTCTCCAGGTCGAGGTATTCGAAGATTTGGTATTAAGGGCAAGTTTACTCGAAGAGTCATTGGCCCCTTCGAGATTCATGAAAGGGTTGGTAAAGTTGCATATAGAATAGCTTTGCCGCCACAATTATCCGAAGTACATGATGTATTTCACGTCTCAATGCTCAAGAAGTATATACCTGATCCATTCCATGTCATTACATACGACAACTTGGAAATTAAAAAGGACTTGACATATGAGCAAAGGCCAGTCAAGATTATTGAACGAGAAGTACGTCAATTACGGAATAAAACTATTCCTATGGTCAAGATCCAATGGACCAAATTATGGCCTCATGAAACAACATGGGAAACAGAAGAAGCTATGCGCAAAAGGTTTCCATAACTATTTGAATGTAAGTACACTCTCCATAAATCCATGCATTGAATTTGGGGGTAAATTCTTTTTAAATGGAGGAGGGGGTAACGCCCGAGAATTTTCTAAAGATTTTTTGGATTTAAAATATAATTATATTAATTATTTAAGCATTTAATGGGCTATTAAATGCATTATGGTGAATTAAATCTAATTAACTAGGCCCTACACTAATCCAAGAGGATTAGGCCCATATAATGAACCCAATAGGCCCAAAACGATTGTTTTGAATTTTGGCCCATGTTCTAGAAGCTAGGAATGAACTTAATCACAAAATTAAGGAGATAATTACTCCTTGGGATGTAAATAAAAGGATAATATTGGGGATAATATCAAAAGAGTTTGAATTATTTCAAATTCGGCGCCCACAATTGCTAGCGGTCTATCGCGAGACCGTTAACGGGACGTAAACAATCGTCCAAGGACCGCTAACGCCTGCAGATTCCGTGAGAGAGGGAAAACGTGAAAAGGTTGAATTTTTAGCGTCTAAATCATCTAAGATCAACCCTATCAGCTAATTAGATAAGTCTAGAAGGATTGTAGATCGAATTTAAAGTCTAATTGGGACTCTAGAATCGTTCTAATCCTTAAACCCTAGTTAAAACCTATAAATAGATCCCATATTTGGCCTATGCGACCCTTGCTTTTGGCACACATGAGACTCGGGTAAGGAGGACGAATTTGTGGTAAGTTTCTTCTAAGAATATGTGTATTTTAGTTAGAACTAACTACTCTCCAAATTTCGTACTAGGAGATCAAGCCTACCAGGAGTTAGAAGCTTGCAAAGTTTCTGATTCTACCTTAAGAACCTATGAATTAGTGCGTCAGACCCAAGAAGATCAAGGAATTCAGAGCCCTAAACAAGGTATTTAGCAAAAGTGTCTTTAGAACTTTATGTTACCCTTCGTATCTTCTATCTACCCTCAAAATTTTACGTCCATAGGTCAAGGGAATTAGGAGATAGAGGGACGTGAAGTTGCTGGTTTAGCACAAGAAAGTGCAGGAACTAGGGCTTGATTCTAATCAAAAATTTAAATTTTAGAAGCATTATTAAAGGTAGGTTATCTCATGAAAGTCTTGAATTTAAAGTTAAGAATAAAAGCCCTCTTTTTTCATTCATTTTTATGCATTTGTACTTTGTGGATTTTATGTTTTACTTAGGACTATGCATCTAGTATATTTCTCATGCATGAACTAGCCTTAATGAATTAAACATATGATTTTTTCTTGTGATCACATAAACCTATGCATATTGCTGGCCTTTACATTATTCTATCATGATCATGGAAGTTGAAATATGTTGATTTCCAGACATGATGTGTCTTAGATAGCATTTTGTTTAGTTATCTTTTGGAACTCGGATTTACACAGGAAGAAACGGTCTTCCTATGATCGCCAACGAACTATCGCGGTCGTACGATAGACCGCTAACCGAAGATTGACTGTCTTCCATTTGACCGTTTTCGATTACTGAGTTCTGCATTATTTAACTCGAGACTTAAATGCAGATTTGCCCTACTTATCATGCGTTAAGCCTAGATAACTAAGTTTTATTCCTGGTGTGGTTACTGGTTTTATATGATTAGTTAATATACGTAGTTATCATGATAGATTTCATGTTTTCATGCATATTATTATTATTTTAACCTATGTTAATTTCATGCCAAATTATATATATTTTATAATAAATGCATATTTTTAAATATTGGGTGAATGAGATTTACTCTTGGTTTATCACTGTTCTCTTCTTATCTAAGAGTCATTTTCATAAGTACATGGCACATATTCCAGTATGTTGTCATTAGTTACACTTTACATATTAGGAACACAATCTTGGACTTGATGACCTCTCCTTTGGATATTCTTTCCAATGGACTAGGAAATCTTATTTCAAGGCCTCCGTAATTCTCTGCGAGCTTGGGATTCCCACTAGGACGCCGAGTTGGTTGTACCATTAAAACCCAATTGACTAGATAGCACTTATACTGATGTTTTATATTTCTGGAATTAGCGGCCTTATGGTTGACTGCCAATGACTGCTAGCGGGCCTACACTTGACCGGTAACGGATCCTAGATGGTACTCTGCTAGACCGCTAAAGCTCCAGAAGTTCTATTTTAAATATCGAAGTATCTTATCATTAACGGTCATGTACTAGACCGCTATTGACAAGAAACGATCCAGTAATGACCGCTAGCATTCTGAGTTTGATTAACCCAAGGTTTGACTCAAGGGTTGATTTTCCTATGTTCCTAGATGGTCCAATTGATTATCTAGACCCTGTCATATTATTCCAAAGATATCTAAGTAATTTTGAGAGATTAAAGAATGTACCGTTATGCTGCCGATTTATTTTCATGGCATAACCTAGTTGTTAAATATATTTATTGAAATCACTTATTCTCAATAGAAGCATTCTTATTTTTGGTTACTATATCATGGTGCTATAGTTGAAATTGTACATTCTTGGCCATATTATTATTATAAATGTGGAAGTAGCTTGATTTATACTTGAAGATGCAGTTTGAGCACTGATTGTGTTCAAGGGCTCTATGTAGGTCCCCTCTGCTGATTGTCGAAAACATACTATATAAACAATGGGGTATGATGCTACTAGCGTCGCATTGCGCTGGGAGTACTTTCTTTATAAATTAGTGAAAAGTCACGGGAACATGGATAAATATCCACATGAATTCACGAAGTATTTGTTACTAAGTGAAGAGTACATTCTTGCTTGTTACATGACTTTCTAGTGCATAGCCTTCATGGTTATGAAAAGTACATTCTTGTTACATTCTTGTTCATGAAAGGCCATGATGATATTCTTGCTTGATCATACTTGCCCAATCATATTCTCAATCTGTCTTGTTACTTTGACTTACTTGCATGTTTCATCATATATGCATGATTTATCTTATTCTTTAGAGCTAAAACGTTAATTACATTAACATTGCCAATCATATTGATACAAAGATACCTACTAGGCAAGTGTGGTCATTACATACTTTCTCAATGTTTCAAGATATACGAGTGAATCGGATTCATATTACTCAAGTAGCGGGTCCGAGAGCGATTGAAAAGTCTATGGATTTGAGAGAAGGCTTAGAATGTCAAATATGTCTAGATTGAGTCCATATATGTAATTTTCTTTTTATTTGAGTCTAGAAAGAGTTGAGTATTTATGTACTTAGAATTATGATTATTTTATATGAAATAAAGATGAAGGGTTGATTAAATAATTGTGCAATTACTTTGTGTGATTATCCTTGCGCTCTGATTAGATTGCTTGCTCGAGGCATACTCGCCGGTTGTTCACATTCCCGATTGTTTCCGCTGCATAATCTCGGGGCGTGACAAAATTGGTCTAAGTAGGGCCTAAATATACTTTTCATTAACTGCATAAAGGCTGCATGGGCATTTGTTAGTCCGAAAGGCATAACTGTAAATTCGTAATGCCCATACCTGCTTCGGAATGTAGTTTTATGAATGTCTTCTTCTTTGATCTTCAATTGATGGTAACCAGAACGAAGATCAATCTTGGAAAAGTATGTAGCTCCAGATAATTGATCAAACAGCTCATCAATTCTCGGCAGCGGGTACTTGTTCTTGATTATAAAGTGATTTAGCTGTCGATAATCAATGCATAGTCTCATCAATCCATCCTTCTTTTTGACGAATAGCACGGGTGCTCCCCATGGGGAAGTACTTGGCCTGATGAAACCCTTGTTCAATAATTCCATTAGTTGCTCTTTTAGCTCCTTTAGCTCAACGGGGGACATTCGGTATGGTGCCTTGGAAATAGGACCAGTGCCAGGGATACGGTCAATTGTGAACGGCACTTCCCGCTCCAGGGGTAAGCCGGACAATTCTTCTGGAAAAATGTCAGGAAAGTCCCGAACTACACAGATGTCTTCAAGCTTAGTCTCCTCGATTTCTGTGACTATAACAAATGCTATTAAAGCCACACATCCTTTACTTATAAGTTTACTAGCTCGGAGAGCTGAGATAAGTAATGATCTATTCCGAGGGCTAATGTAAACCAGCTCGGGATAATCCACAAAAGTGATCTTGCCATTTCGGCAATCTACAGTTGCTTGGTATGTGGATAACCAGTCGGCACCTAGTATTACATCATACCCCTTCATATCTAGGCATATCAGGTTGACATGTAGATTGTTTCCTCCAACCATAACCTTGTAGTTTGGGTAGTGATGTGTGATATCTAACTCGCTCCCAAGAGGTGTAGATATGACTAAATCTAACCATTCGGGATCTTTAGAATATTCAACAACAAATTTATTTGAAATAAATGAATGAGTTGCCCCAGTATCAAATAAAACTTTAGCAGTATTTGAGCAAATAGTTAGTGTACCTTCAATGATTCCACCTTCAATTGGCTCCGTCTTGTGGAGAGCTTGTAAACGCCCTTCTTTCTTTGTCGGATGCTTCTCATCTTTAGTAGCTTGCTCATTCATCAATGGGCAATTAGGGATTCGATGCTCTCGGCTCCCACATCGGAGACATGCTCCTAGCTTCCTCTAGCATTCCTCGGTCCTATGACCAACTTTGTCACAATACCTACAAACTTCCTTAGAAGGTGTAGTGGTGGAGAATGACTTGTCATTCTTTTGAAACCTCTTTCCCTTGGAGGACTCCCCTTCATTAAAGAACCGCTTCTTGTTGAATGATGATTTGAAATTTCCCAGGCATGTGACGAGTTCCTTCTTGTCCTTTCCTCGAATCTTTTCAGATAATTCGGTGGCGTCTTCTAGCAACTGAGCACGCCGAACCATCTCCGAATAGACTTGGATGTCCATCGGTGCAAGTTGTGTAATATAGTGGGGTCGAAGCCTGTTAAGGAACCTTCTAGCCTTCATCTTTTCAGTACACACCAAGTGGGGTGCATACCTGGACAGTCTTGAGAACTGGGCCTCAGACTCGGCCACTTTCAGGGTCCGTTGTTTTAGTGCGGCAAATTTCGCGGCCTTCTTCTCCTGAATACGGTCGGAAAAGTATTTGTCATTGAAATGTTCAAAAAATTCATCCCATGTAACATGGTCATCAGGCAATGTTGCTTCAATGGATTCCCACCAACCTCGAGCATCCTGCTCCAGTTGGAATATAGCCAGTAAGACCCTTTCCTCATCCGTACATTGCATTACATGGAAAATTCTGTCAATCCCCTTCAACCAGTTTTCAGCATATTCGGGGTCAGACGAGCCTGCGAATCTTGGTGGCTTCATGTTGTGAAAACCTTTGTGGAGATCACCAGCTCCACGGTTAGCTCCACCTTGCGCCACTTGTTGTAGCGCCTGGGTAAGACCTTGCACGGTGCGCTGCATCTCGCGCCATTGTGCTCTTTCAGCGGCCATGATTCTATAAGAGAATTTAAGTGTACTAAGTATCATGTTTAATTTATAAGGTCGAATGTCATTATAGAACTTAACCCATGGCTCTACCCATCTCACCGGGTTTAAGGTGTAGACTATCCTTGGACTTGGGTTTTTCATAGATTTCGATCATGACTAGTAATTTCCTAGATTTCGATCATGACTACTAATTTCCTAGGAAATTAAAATCCTAGGCTCTGATACCACGAAGATTGTCACGCCCCGAGCGCGGAAGATACCCGGGTCGTGGCCAACTTATATAGAACCATTCAATCAGAGTAGTATATATTTTTATGACCAAAAGACAGAGTGCGCAAAAGACTAAATAATGACTAAGATTTAATTTCTAAACGATACCAATAGTCTAAGATAACAAATTCTTACAATTAACCAATTGATGATAATTTTCGTCGATAACATACATTATTCAAATCCAACTACTAGGCTACGAGCCTTAACAAGTTTCAATCAACTAGACTGACATAACTGACATAACTGGAAATACAAAGGGAAGGACTCTAGATAATTAGGACGCGACTAGCTAACAGTAGACGATTGGTGTTCTAGCACTCTTCACTCGGTTTCATTCCCATCCGGATGGTGGTCACTATCCATATTACCTGAAAAATGTTAGAGTTGCAACTAGGTGAGCGAATCGCTCAGTCGGAATTACATCTCAAGTTCGAGCAATCTTTAAGTAGTTTACATGTTACGTGTAATGCAGGTATAGCTATGCATGCTAGACAAGCGATAAATCAAGAACTGTATAGAAAGAATATTGCATGATTTCAAGTATTAGCAAGTTGACAAGTGAGATATCAAGAACTTCATAGAAAGAGTATTGTATGATTTCAAGTATTTGTCAAGCAGGATATCAAGAACTTATAGATATCGATACAATTTTTTTCAGGCAAGCAAGAATTCATGTTCAAGCAAGTAAGATTCATGTTTAAGCAAGTAATATCAAGTACGTGTTACTGGAATTAGCTATTTCAATCAAGCAAGTACTTTGCCCTTTTTCGGGCCACGCAGTCAAGTATTGCCCATTCTAGGCCACGCAAGTCAAGTCAAGCAAGTAGTGTTATGAGAGAGTAGTGTGGAATGTCTCAAGTCAAACAAGTAAGCAAGTACTTCGGTGCAATGCTTAAACACCGTGGTCAATAAACTCCCATGCGCACAAGTACCTTCGGGTGCTCCTCCCAAGACCAGACCGGGTCCTATATGCACAGTATTTCATGTATTTCTTTTAAGATCCACTCTATTTTATAGCCAATATAGAATTTCAAGGGTTGACCATTGTAAGAACATAAGGTAGATTCCATGGAATGGAGTTCAATGACATATTATCATGTAGGGACTAACCACGAGTAAATCGCAACCAACGTACGATATATTGGAATTTTTGTTTTTGTAAAACATATATATATATATATTTAGTAAAACATGTTATATATTAGGGCTAAGCATGCTATTTTAAGGCTGTAAAAACTAGTGTAATAGGATATATTCGAATCCCGTAAAATCAGTATAACAGACTGTGTAGAAAACTAGTGTAACAGGCTATAGTTGTTCTACTTAAAACTCGTGTAACATGCTATAGAGTATGTTCTACTTAAAACCCGTGTAACATGCTATAGAGTATGGAACAGGCTGTATGGCATGACATATGGATTATACTAGCATGTTATGTTACCCTACTTTAGCTACGGGTTGGGCTAGATCTTGAGAACACCTACCTTTTTGGAGTGCTACACGTAGTACATATAGAGAAAATAAAGAAAGCCCCTTCACGTTCTCTTCAACAGCAGGAAGAAGCACGTGGGAAAAAGAGCTCCAGTAATAGGATGAAGATACCCCCTTCACGTCGGGAAGAAGGCGCCCTTGTTTTGGCTCGTTGAAGGAAACATCAGTAAGTATTGCATGTTCGATGGGGAAGAATGTTTTTAGGGAATAATCGTAAGGGTCCATTGGAAACCAGATCTGAAAGCCTTGCTGTATATGTTCCCTCATGGGTCCGTTGCCAGCAAACGTAGGTTGTTCTTATTTCAAAAGCCTTCTAGAAGGACTGTACTGTTGGAAATGGCGCCCTTGTATAGGGGTGCCCAATAGCTGGGCGGCCCATACTAGTGGGATTGGTGCCCTTGCATGAGGGCGCCCTTTCCCTTTGCTTTAGAAAAGGCTGGACCCTCTCTTCATGTGTTGGTTATGCATATATTAATATATAATTGGTTGGTGGCCCCTGAAGGAAATGGCACCCTTGCATGGGGGCTTCAATTTGGTGAATAGCGCCCTAGTAAGGGGCGCCCATTCCCTTTGTGTTGGAAAAGAGAAACCTCCACTACATACTATCCATGTGTTGGCATTTAAGTGATGTTGGGCCTCTTAAATGCAGGTATATTTATATAGTAGCCCTCATAAGATATGGCTCTTTTTATAAGGCCTTCATGTAGGATTGTTTATTTAGAAAGTTCAATTTCTCTATCATTTTATCGGGGGTGCTGCATAGTTAGTGTTTATTTACATCTGATTGAATCCGAACACCTTCGTTCCATGCTGAAGAAGAGTCTGTATATATCCAAAGCCACGGGTGGAGGGCCGAGAGCATTCTGCAGCTTTGGGCTCACTTTTGACTGGGAGGTGTTTGCTGGGGTCAGAGATACTGGACACACACGCCGAGTGGTGCGGGGGAAAGCTGGGACCCGAATATGGATGTGGAGACATGCATTCAGGTGGTAATACATTTTATGAGAGCCATGTGGGCTTTACAGGTGAGCTGTAGCGGTGAAATTACAACTGGTGCAAGCCACGGGATAATCCCAACATGTGAGTCGGTCCCCGGGTTAATGCGTGATGAGGCGGATATCCGCGTGTTTTACAGAGATTCTCCTCGAGGCAAGGGCCATGCCCGGTTTGCCGAGGGAGGGCTAGATTAGGCGACCAAAGGAGGTATTGGCCGGTGACTAGGCGAGGGTCGGGTGTGGCTCGGATCGAGCAGTTGGTTACGGCCCTGTGACGGAGGGAATTGCGGCATCATGGCGTAAGTGTGACCGTCGTAGGTCGGCATATGTGGGCAGACTCGGGATGCGGGTGTGTTTGCCGTCGTCATAACGTCTTGTGTGTAGTAGGGGTGGACTTGTGTGTCATGGCTAAACACCGCGTGAGGGGAGTATGAGTGACATACCCTCGGTGTGTGTAAGCCGATTCACAAGCCAACCACACACAAATCTCCTTGCGTCTGTCTTGCTTGCTGGAGGTGAGCATGCTGCGTATGTTGCTCTGGATTGCATGCACCATATTGCCTCGCCCCTTGAGCTTCTAAGGGGTTTTTATAGGGGAAGATGAAAGGTCAGGGAAGGGTTTAGACGGACCAGGTTAAGGGCTCAAACTGGTCCGGGTAAACCCTTAAGAAAACTTTTTTTTTGTTTCTGAGTGGGGGAGGGAGGGTCTAGGCAGACCAGACTAGGGGGCTGGTCTGGTCCGCCTAAACCCCCACCCAAGGGGGTGTTTACGCGGACCGGAGGGCTGGTTTTAGATTAAAAAAACCTTTTTTTTGTTACTAGTTGGGGTTTAGGCGGACCAGACTGACTAGGCAGACCAGATTTAGCAGTCAGTCTCTTCCGCCTAAACCCCCAGGGGTTAGGCGGACTGGGCGCGCGGCTGGGGTTTTCTCATAAAAAAAACTACTTTTTTTTGGTTTAATGGTAGGTTTAGGAGGACCAGCCAATGGGCAGGGTTTGGTCTGCCTAAACCCCCCCCAGGCGGGGTTTGCATGGGCTGGAGAGAGAGAGGGGGTCCCCCTCTATAAAATCTGGGTTTTTTTACTAAATTGGGCCCACCTTGACTCAACTTGACTGCGAGAAGACAAAGGATACAGGCTTGGACTGTCCGGCTAGACGCTCTGCGCATAGACCGGGGATATTGACTCGCGTGTGTAGATCTAATTAAAAATCCACTTAGAATAATAAAAAGAATAAGAATGCTAATGAGCTATGAATGGGAAAAAGGGAAGGGAATGGGAGCATACGATGGATGCAACAAGGAGGGTGATCGCCAGAGGACGCGAGGGGTCTCAAATGATATAATAATAATAATAACAAGGAGGGATCGTGATATTACCTTAAAGCGTGGGAGATGTGAGAGTACTTCCTCCTCTTCCTATCGACCGGCCGAAGGAGAGGGTCACTTTGATTACCCTTGCAATAAGACAAACACCAACAGAGAATGGATTAGAAAACTGGTGCGTAGTATCAAATCCCAAGTGTAAGTATATGACGTGAGGATATGGGTGTGAACACACCTGATGGGGTGTTGCCCCTTTAACCCCTTATGCAAAAGGGATGGGAATAAAATGATGAATGAATGTAAAAGACGGCTTGTGCAAGTGTTGCACTGGGGGAGACTATCAACGTGGTTGAGATAGATGTAAAGATATGATGCATGCAAATGCAGGAACTAATGCAACATAAATAAAAGGAAGCAAAGAGAAAGGTTGGCTTATGCTGTTTCCAGGAAGGGGCTTGGGCGCCCAACAAGGCTTCAAGAAGGATCTTCACTGTGCTCCAGAGGAAGGAGCCCCGATCGTGATATAGCTTTAGATGCAGATAGGCTCCTCCTTAAGCCTGTGTTCCGGCAGCACCTCCCCACTATCGACAAAGTCCGACCTCATAAGCAAAGAGCTGTAGAGCTCTATTTATAGGGAGAGATGCGTGGGTTTAATCTGAGAACAATTAGGATAATCATCCATGGAAAGGGGATAAAATTGGGGAGAGTCCCCCCAAACTTGGAAAGCCATTCGGGACCTTACCCAGTTAAAACGGGCTTCAAAATGTGGAAGAAAATAACCATAGAATCCTCTAAAAAAATGGCGTCACATACAGTTGACGTTTATAAAATATTAGACGTAGATAAGCAATTAAAAAAAGCCCCCTTGGTTCCCAGAAATTGTAAAAGAATGTGCGTCGACTATTAGTGACGTTTATAAAATAAACGTCTTTTACAACAGATGTAAATTACCCCCAAAAAAGTAAGGAATATCGCAACCAATTGAGGAAATAGCGTCATATGCATTTGAAGTTTATAAAATAAACGTCAAATGCAACAGACGTTATTTACAAAAATAATAAACCAAGCCCAATTGTTACCAAAATTAAAAAAGAATGTACGTCTGGCCTTCGAGACGTTTATTATAGAAATACACGTTTTAACCGGACTCGGAAAAACCCAAGAATGAGCGTCAATGGGCTCAAACGCACAAACAAAATCAAAAGATAAAAAAGGATCGGTGTCTGCCCCTGTGCGGGCTAATTTTTTTCTATTTCTATTTTTTTATTTTTTCGGTGAACGTGCGTCTGACTGAGCTGACTCCAAATATATTTTTTCCATATTTTTTCGACCCCAAAAACTCACACAAAATGGCTTAGAATGATCACGCAAAATGAATAAAATAATAATAAAACTCACGAAATGGTGTCAACTATAAAAGCCACTATTTCTTTTGTTTTATTTTTTTGTTTAAAAAAAGAAATGGCGTCCATCATTTTAGCCATTATTTCTTTAAAATCCATAAAAATGGAGAAAAATGTCCAGAAAATCCAAAAACTAGAAAGAAATAGGGAAAATAGGAAAAAATAGGAAAAAGCTAAAACTCCAAGAAAAGTGGGGAAAACCACTCAAACAAGGTCGATTTGAGGATCAAATTGGAGTATCACAAGTAATATGTGATGTACTCACAGTAATATTAATTTTGGCGTGTCTACAGCTGCCCCGCCTTGGCGTCTGCTTTGCAAGGGAGCAGAGCGAACTGAAAAGTAAATTTCAAGATGTGATGAGACATGCGATCAACATCCTTATTGAGAATCAAATCAAAACCTCAAGATGAAGCAATCTCGAGAGGTTTTAAAGAAATCAGTAATGTTTGGATAAAGGAGGGAGTGTGCACGCGGGCATGAAGGAGATAAAAGGATGATCAACTTCCAACGCGGTGGAAGTACCTTAGGTCACAAACATATAGGTTTCACTATTGGAGAGCGATTACCAGCCAATTTGGACGTGCTGCAGCCAATGTGAATCTAAGGAAAAGAGAGAATAAATGAGAGATAGAAATCCAAACAAAGAGTTTTCAAGAAAATCACCCAAAATGGCGACAAGACGAACTGATGACTCAATTCAACAATGAATATCTCATATCTTGAAAATTCAGATCATTTGACTCTAAAAAATGGCCTTATCAGAATGATTTTCCACTGTTAATTCAAATTCTTACATGAATGCATGCTGGGTTTAAAAGGAAAATTTAAAACAAACGAAAAATAGAAAATAGTGAAGGACAATATTGTTAAGCTGCCAAGACTGGGTCAAGAAACCATCCTCACGAGCTGACATTAAGCTGAAGCCCGTTTATCTGCCCACCAACTCGTAAAAGGGAACTATTGTCCCCAGTCTTGAATGGCTCAATGGCCTATCCGTGTGACTAAGATTCCTCTAGAATCATCATTATTTTTGATGAAGGGGAACTCAAATTCCAGACTTACCAAAGCTATAAGGTCCTTGATATAATCTAATAGCGTAGATAACATATAGTAAAATGCATACAGGGAGATGGTGATATCAATAAGCATGGTGGGAACTGAGATGGAATGCAGAACACCATGGGACTTGGATGATAATGCCTAGTGGGTAGGACCAAGAGCTTCTTCTTGTGCTCAAAGATTCATTAGCCAAAATATAATGAAGCATAAAGCAATTAAAGTATAGCATGAGCCAAGGCATCATTAAGCATGAATTATCAAAGCATGGCATAGTAAGACAACAAAGCATTGACCATTATAGCATGACATTAAAAGCATGCAAAGCACGTATATCATCAAAGCTTTATCAATGTTTCTTTTAAGCAATGAAGAGGACCAACTTGGCTAATCAGTTGAAAGATTTGGATTGAAATGATTAGAATTCCCGGATGAGAGTTGACATGAATGCCTTGTAGGAGAATGATGCGTAGGGCGGCAGGAGTAATCAAGAGATTTGGCAGTAAATTGCTCAGAATGATAAGAATAATCAGACTCGACATGAATAAGCAAGAATCACTCTGAAGGATAGAGAGATGATAATCGAGAGTGCCTAGAATGGCAAATCACGGAGTTAATGTGAGTCATTAATGATGTGGGTGAGAAGAGGACTCAACCCAAGTTCTTGATCCTTGCAAAAGGAGTATCACTGCAAGACAGCACCATCAGAAGAAATACAATGCAATTTTTTTTTGGATTTTTTTTTGGGTAGGCAAATTTTTATGGGTTTTAAAATTTTTCAATTTTTTTTGGATTTTATAAAATATTTGATTTTTTTAATTTTTTATTTGTTTTGGAATATTCAATTTTTTTTAGATTTTGGTTGAGGCATTGCTAGTTGTAACATCCAAGGGATGTTTAACCACTGGCTAGGGGTCCTCGTTCCTTCCCTTTTTGCTAAAGAATTGCCCAAAGTCGGGCGTGCATTCAAGGGTGGCGCCCTAGAACCGACTTACCATGGTTAACGGTGCCCCTACTAAGGCCATACCTGAGAAACATTCAACCTCGGAGGGAGGAGAGAAGAACCATTGGAGATAAGCCTTATGCAAGATGGGAGATATCAGGACTCGAAATACCTCCAAGGTACTACCCCTCAAAGAGGTGGTCTGTTGCGCCGGGGTTTTGTGCCTTTAATTTTTAGACCCTTGACATGCATACGACCAGGGTTTTTCTGCAGGGACTTTGCCTCTCTTGACATGACTTTATTTCATAATTTTACATTTATTGAATTTTGACTTTGATAATAGCAATTTTGAATAGATTTATCATGAAAAGCTCACTTTGTTTTGGGTCAAGACTGCCCCTATTTGAGACTCCTCTCGTATTGGGGAGTGCCTAGGTTGGTCATCTCATCCGTCAACCTCTTGCCCCTGCACTTGACCGAGTAAAGAAGAGAAAAGATTTTCGATGCATACTCATGGCATGGCCAAAGTAGCAACGATGTTTTACCAAGGAGGCCGGCTAAGGACGCCGTGAAGTGTCTGGAGTGCCCAGCTAAGGTTTGCCCTTAACAAGCAGGGAGGGAATGTCAAACTCCCAGCACGGGGTTCTTTATCACCAAAGTGCTGCATAGCAAGCTTAAAGACTCTTTTTGATTTTTTTTAGGAATGGAATTCAATGAAGATAAAGACCTAGGATAAAGGCTTTAAAAATATATGTAGGAACCCGATAATTAAAAATGAGAAATAAAATTTTTAATTTCATTATGTAATTAAAAATTTCATGAAATAATTAAATTACATTTTTACTATATGAAAGAAACTAGTTTATTGAATTTACTTGAATTAACTAGAAGTAAATAGAGATTAAATGCTTTAAACCTCAGATAAATCATAGAAAGCCCAATAAAAGTCCATGTAATGGACTAGGATCACAATTGACCCATTGGATAATCCATAATGGGCTGGATTAATAGATTAAATGATTTATTAAAGGTTAAATTAACCTAAATTCGTAACATGTGTTTAATATGCAATTTAAGGGATTAAAATAACCTCATTTCTAGAAGGTTGACACAAAAATCGACTCTTACCTAACAGCTCACCATGGACCAGCTGAAATTATATTATTTTCACACCAAAATGAGGCAAGATTAAGAAGAAAAATTCATTTTTACTTCTAATTCGGAGTTGGAAAGTTTGACATTGTTAGGCAAGGAATCTTAACAAATTTGGCCAAGTTTTGGCTATAAATAGAATCTCATTCGACCCTCAAATCATCCTTGGAGGTTAAGGTTACGATTCTACAAAGATTGGTGGAGATTTGGAAGTTCAAAGGGTTTTCTTATATTTGGGGATATTTCTTTAGATCCGTAAAAAGGTAAGTGTCTCTAATGTTAAACTCTAATTAATGTATGTCATCTTGTTCATTTTTCTGTCCTCTTTCCATTAATAGTTTATTTATTAAATTCTATTATGAAATGAGCAAGTTATGGTCATTTTATTGGAGGGGTATTCCCGTTTTTCGTCAGAACCAGAACGTGCTATACCTCAAGAGCGCATTTTGATCACGCTGCCCCGACATAGCGCGTTCATTTATACCATTTTTTCATCGTCCAGTTTTCAAAAAAAAAATAATAATATATGTCAGATCGCGCGTTCTGTAATCGGCATGGTAAACTTATCTTTATCATCTTATTAGTAAGTTAATGAGTGAGAATTAGTTTAGCATGTTAAGTATTAATTTTAACATGTTAAAAATTAATTTTCAGCATGTAAAAATTAAATCCAACATGAAAATTTATTTTTATCATCATATCAGTAAAGTAATGTATTAAAATTATTTTCAGCAAGTTAGAATTATTTTCAGCATAAAAACCTATTTTCATAACCAAATTCTGATTTTTATAATAAATCACCATTTTGGCTAAACTAATGCATCTCTAATATACAAAAAACTTCCTATAATCATGTCTAAACACTTGTAAACCAAATGCACACAAGATTAAACCACGGAATTAAATTAATTCTATTAAACTCTAATTACTTAAATTTTCTTCCTCGTTACCGTTCTTTCTTGAATTCCACAACTTAATTTCGTTAAACATGATGCCTTAAAATTATTATTCACTCCTCTTGCTGTCTCTGAGATTTTTGCCAGATCTGTACTTTTTACAAATAAGCTTATTCTTGAAATTATTATTCACTCCTCTTGCTTGGGATCTTATGATCCACTAACCCAATGCCTAGCATTAATGGGGCCCGGTCTGGTCTTGGGAGGAGCGCCCGAAAGTACTTGTGCCCATGGGAGTTGATTGACCACGGTGTGGCATTGCACCGAAGTGCATGACTTGCTAAATTTTTACGGTATTCTACTATTCATACTTGTTACTTGTTTACTTAAAAATTACATGAATTACTTGACTTGCGTGAAAATGGCCAATTGGATGAAATTCTTTACTTGTTCAAAGTCATTACTTGGAAATTCATCTTGATATCATGTTATCTCAATTACTTGGAAATTCCATTCATGTTATACACTTTCCGATACAGCTTGGAGAAAAAATCACTTAAATTGTAAATACTTAAAGATTGCCTGGTTTTTAGAGATATAAAATCCTACAGAGCTTTTAGCTCATCCTACGTTTTGATTAATTGTTGCAGGAAATGAAAATGAACAAGGGAATAGACAAGAGTGAGAGAGTGATTTTCCTTTTTACCTAGGTTTACGTAGATCATTAGTGTTTTTATAAGAATGATGTACTTTGAGATTGGAAGTTATAATTTGCCTTTATGGCTTATAAATTAGTGATGTAAACTTTATTTTGATGGAATAAAAGTATCATTTTCCCATTCATTTCTGTCTTTAGAAATAAAATTGTACATGATCTTATCGACACGCTTGTTTACAACTCGCTCACGGCCTCGATATTCCGCATCAGGGCGTGACAATATCACTCTTAATCATGTTAAGAAGCGCTTCATGTTGAAAACCGTGCGTGAAGGAATGAATGCAAATCTTATGCAAAAATATTATCTTGCAACCTCATGAAGTAGCAGCCGCCGGAGGCGATCTTGATTATCGTGGGATGTAGGCCTCTATGGCAGAAAAAGGATTGGAAGCAAAGGATTTGAAGTGGCTTAACAAGAAGGAGTGGTACCAAGATCAAACTCAGACGAGTAAGGAAAAGAGGCGAGGGCTAGAACTCCCTCGCTAAGGTGCGAAGACCCTGATCACAAGGAACGATTTACAGAAGAAATAAAAAATCAAGAAGAGGAGTGATGACTAAAATCTCGAAAGCAGTGGGAGAACGGGCAGATTCCCAGAGCAGGTGATGCGGAAGAAGTCGGGTCGGACCCGGAATCAGGTGGAATTAAAAAAAGAAATTGGTAGATGGAGAGAGGAGGATCCGGATGGTCCGGAGGCAAGGGAGGAGAATCATGGTAGGAAGAATCCGGAGGCTCCGGAGGGAGCAAATATCGAGGGACGCGATGCCCCGAAAAAATAGATGGGAAGAGATGATTTAAAAAGAAGAAGAGAATAAAGGACACGATGTCCTGGAGGAGCAGGAGAAGGAATCAGAAGAAAGACGGGAAATTCGGAGGTTTCGGAGGGTCCGGAGGAGGAGGATAGAAAGGGGTGCGATGCCTAGAAGGGATAGTGGAAAGGGCGCGATGCCCGAGGAAAATCAGTGAGAGATCTGGAGGTTCTGCAGGAGGAAGATAGAAAGGGGCGTGATGCCCTGGGAGAATGTCCTGAGGTTCTGGAGGAGGAAGGTAGACAGGGGCGTGATGCCTTGGGAGAATGCTCGGAGATTCTGGAGGAATAGAGAGGGAAGGGACGCGATACCCAGGGAGAAAACTGGAGGGGGCACGATGCCCTGCAGATAGAGGAAAATCCGGAGGGTCCGGATGTGGAGGTGTTGAGGGGCACGGTGCCCGAAAAGGGAGGTCCGGAGGTTCCGGAGGAGGAAGATGGAAAGGGGTGCAATGCCCTGGGAGAATCAGTGAGAAGGCCGGAGGACCCAGACATGAGGGTGTAAAGGGGCGCGATGCCCAAAGAGGGAGGTCCGGAGGTTCTAGAGTAAGGAAATGGAAAAGGAGGGTGCAATTCCCGATATGGGGAGAAAACTTCGGAGGTTCTGGAAGTGGAGGTGTGGAGTGGGCGTAATGCCCTAGGAGGAGACTGAAGGGGGCATAATGCCCGATAGGTGTAAGGGGACCCGGAGATCTCAAAAGTGGAGGTAAATGAGATGGAGGATATGGAGGATCCAGAGGTTCCAGCAGGCGGGGGAGATACAGGTCCGGAAACCCGGGAAAGAGGAAATGCAAATGTATGCGAATGTAATGCAATGGATGTATGGAATGCATTGAACACAAAGGGTGAGAGGATGAGAATACCCTCCTCACCCGACGGATGGCCCATAAGGAATAATCGGTGATAGAGAAAAGTGTGGATGAAGTAGAATAGAAAATTGAGAGGGTAGCGGAAGGCCTCTTAGCAAAAGAGTAACCACCCCACTATAGCAACGAGAGCGTACAGCCAAACGACCCAATGGATAAAGCAAAAGCCCATTATGAAGCTTCAACAATAAATGTCAACTCCCTTGGAGGGTGAAGAGCAATAATGTGAGGGAGTTGGAAAGTTGGAATGGGAAGCATCGTCTCGCCCAGGAAATTATGGCATATGAACAGTGTTGAACAAAATGGGCATTCTCCCCTTTTATGGAAGAATGGGTTTGACATTGGAGGGTTGGAACAAGGGGTGCCCTGCCCGACCCTTGGGCATGGACTTACATGGCATCAAAGCTTGACATTTTCTTTTGGTGAGCAGCGGCGGAGACTTGGCCTCTTGAACCATGCTCGGCACGAAAACACGGATTGGCATCCGACAAATAAACTCTTGCGTCTTGGATAGCATGGCCATGGCCAACTTCTTCTTGCCCAACTTTCGATCATCACCGGTACAAATTCTTGTAGGACACCCATTCTGATTGGTAATAGAAGGTGACGCGAACGTAGAAGGCTCCAAGGATGGCGGAGGTGTGATGAAAGATGTTGGAGGGAACATGTCATGCCTCTCCCCTTGCTCAGAAGCGGACGGGGTTGGCTCTAATGCAAAAATGGGTGGATCTTGCTCAGGATTTACCACGGGTAAAGGTGAAGGGATAAGTGGTGAAGTAGGCGTAGTTGGGTTAGGGGCTAAAATGGTAATGGAGGGCCGAGGTTGCGGTAATGGGAGATTAATTGGAAAAGGTTTAGTGATGGGCTCAGCGGAGGCCGGTGGAGTGGAGGTTGATGGTATAATGGGTGGAGGTTTAGTGGAAGGCTTGGTGTGGGCTGGTGTAGTGGAATAGTGAAGGCTTAGTGGGAGGTACGGTGGTGGCCGGTGTTGTGGAGGTTGATGAAGGTGTAATGGGAGGAATAGAGAAAGGAGGTTTGGTGCGTAGGAAATGCCAGATGGGGCGAGAGGTGTTAGGGTAGGAAAAGACTCATGATGTGTCGGCGTGGGTGATTGGAGTATCGATCCATCGTCGTAACACCAATAAGTCTCAAAAATGGGGGTTCGTTCATGGAAGGTGGCATCGTCTTGAGCAGGGGGGTCATCTGGTGGAAGTGGAAGGAGAGGAAAGCGAAGAAAACTTAGAAGGGGTGCTTGCAGAGCTTCATCATGCGCCGTCTTCAATTCTTCAATTACCGGCTCTTCATTGTCGGGTTCAAGTGGACGCCGTTGTGGAGGCGTATTAATGGGTAATGGAATATAATGTGGAGGATTTTGTATACAAGGATGCGGAAGCAGAAGCGGAGGGCCATATGAATGAATGGAGTGAATAGGTGGAGGGCGGACGACGTCCACTTGATCGTTAAAATCTCCCTACTTTTTGATGCGGGACAGACACGCGACTCGACTCCAATTTGATATTCGACCCTTGGACTCTAGACAAGCTCGTGATCGTCCCTAAGCAAGGGAAGCGTAGGATGTGCGCGGTTGAGAAATGGGCAGTGAGCTAGGGTGGTCGGCTCTCTCTCGTGCTCGGATCGGGTCACGGGATGGGTATCGCTCTCTCTCTCGCAGCGGTGATATAAAATATAACGAGCTAGGATCTTAACATGCTCTCTAGCAGTTGCATATAGAGGTAAATACGAGTAAAGCAAAATGCCGAGAGAGGAGTGGACACGATACCTCCACGCTCCGGGCGTGGGGAAGGCGATCCCGGCCAACTATGGTAACTCCTGGCACAAAGAACTTCAATAATTTACAGAAATGATTTCTACTGCCCACTCCACGCAGGGAGGTAACGGGCTAGAAGTGGGGCCCAGGAGGACCGATCTTGGGTTGACGGGCAGCACTTTGATCCGCTCCGTCGGTGCCGTCCGGAAGATTCTTGCTGCGGGTGGTGGGGCCCACAGCTGCTCAGTGGGGCCAAGTGTGCCCGGAGTGGTACCGCTGTGACGGTGGCTCCTGGGGGCATGCTCCCTAGGATGGCGGGGCGCTGGTTCACCTTGTGGAAGGTAAGTCGGCTCCGATCTTCAAGTATTGAACTTGCTACCCACGGACTGAAGCTTCTATTGTGCAGCGTGCGACCCGGCGAGAATGGCTGCTGCGATTAATCCCGACGTCGGATCGACGTGAAATTAGCACTGCTAGAAAGCTCTTTCAGAGAGATTCGACCAAGGACTATGGTAGGAATTTTGATGACTCTGGATTTTTCATGGTGGATTTTTGAACCGACGGACTGATAGACTCAGAAAACACAGGATAGAAATGAATTTTCTTGAGAGTTGGCGTTGATCGGAGAGAAAACGTCAGATATGGGTGTTGGACTCTTCATGAAAGTTGGAGAGGGGAAAGTGAGGAAGACGGGGATATTTTTTGTGGATTTTTGGTGGAGGTTTGATAGGGGAAACATATTTTAGAACATGGATGGGTCAGATCTGGACTGCACAGGGCAGAACAGATTTATGACTGAGTTTTGATTTTTTGATGGGGAAAAAAAACTTCTAAAATCGAGGGAAACTTTGTGGAGACGTGTTTAGATGGGCAGAAAACCCAGTTCAAATTTGGACTCAATAAAAAATGGGGAAGGGGGCCGAATAGAGGAAGAACTAGGTTGCTGTGACACAAAACAGAACACTGGCAGATCTGGAAGGCTGGGTAACATGAAATGGGAAAAATAGAAAACGAAGGCTAGAAAATAGAGAGATTTTTTTGGGAGAGGGTATTTGCGTGGGGAACCTACCCTCAAATTTTAGGCTCCATAAGATCCATAGATTAAGAGCTAAAATTTGGATATGGAGGCTCTGTCCTGATTTGGGTAGAACTCCGATGATGGTGGCGGCGACGCGATGGCGGCACGACGGTGGCGGCGGCGGTGGCAGAAGTAGAACTCACAGGGGCTGAGGAGAAGATAGAAGGGCTTCACACCCTAGAGAAGGCAGAAATCCATCTGCAAGGGGGGGGGGAGGAGAGAGGAGGAGGGCCCACCCTTCTTGGCTCTTGCCAATTTCACAAATTTCTCTTCATTAATTCTAGTAAAAATGGAAATACATGGTATTTATAAGAAATGTAAAAAGACTAATACTACCCTCAGATCTAGGGTTAGGGGGCGTATTCATGGTACATCACATTAATGCCACATGTGGTGAAAATAAAAAAATTAAAACCCATTTAGTGGAAGGGGGCGCCCCCTTGACTATTAAGAAGAGAATATGGACTTTTTGTCCACCTTGTCCCCCCCCCCTTGGTCCAAGTCTTCTAGAAGCCCACCTTGGACCTTTGACCAGCCCCACATGGGACCTATTGGCTTAGGTGGACCAATGGGGAAGGAGATGGGAGCCCCTTGCTTGTCCTATTGGACTTTTACACAAAAACCCAAAGATCCTTAAGGAATGACAAATTGGCTTATAAAGCCTTACAATTGCATACATATTTTCCCAAGGATATAAATGCAAATAAAAGGACTCATATGTAAAATAAAAAGTTAGTGGCTGATGTTGATTCCCATCAATTCTCCCCAGGTGGGAAGAGCTCGACCCCATCGAGTAAGGGGTGCGGCTGCTCAAGTAGCTCCTGCGGATCCGTCACCGAACCTGGAAGCGCGGAGTACGCTCCACTCCAAGTAATCGACACCTGCTCATCCCGTATAGATTCGATATGCTCACGCTGCTATGGGGATGATGCTAGAGGTGGACACTCCGTGGGGTCACTCTCAAAGGAGGGAGGCGGCTCAAAGACTCACTAGGAATCACCATTGGGTCCCTATATGTGACTAGATCCGGGATAGAGAATAGTCGAGCCGATCCCAAATGCCGACAATTCTCACACTTGAAATGGACTAACATTACGAGCGTACAAAGACCAACTCAACTCGATGCATGCAGACTCACTATGCACTCCTAATATGCTGGACACATGCATGGACAGACTCACAAGACCCTAGACACACCTACTATTAGTCCGACCCGTACATATGCAATGGCAAACCAGGACACCCGAATGTGTGCCATGCATGCATTTGATGTAACCTGAGATTGACATCATGGGGAACTCTTAGGCATCCTACGATGCACCGATAATAAACATTGGGCTTGGATGTGGGAGGGCCAGGAGAACCGAATTCACCTTCTTCCTTACCCCGATGAACGGGCTTTGTGCGGAGTATAGGTAGACTAGCCTGTGGGGTAGGGGTGTGATAGGCGGCTTCCCTAACGAGGTGGAATGGATAAGGTGGGTCACTAGGGAAGGGATCAAAGAAGGTATGACCCCTTGAACTCGGCTCCCATAAGTCACGGTCCCACATTTTGAAATCTTGAAGGTGTAGGTGGTCACCTTCATCTTTTATTGTAGGTGGGACGGTAATCATATGTAGTAAATAAGATTCCTCCCTTGGGCAAAAGGGAATGAAGTCGGGCTCGGCCGGCATAGGGAGGAATAAGAGAATCTCCGTAGTGACACAACCCACAGTGCACATGGAGGTAATGGACCCGAAGGTCGGATGGGTGAAGCTACGACTAGTGGGTTGGTCGAAGTCTCGGGCCAATAAGTGCGTCAACTTCCATTGCGAGTCTAATCCCATAACAAGGTCATCCATTGTATCAACATGGTGATTAGACCGGAATGTGGTATGAAATGAGTTGATCGGCACTAATGGTACGGTGGGGTCCATGGATGGGTAGGGAGGTTGGACCAAGTCATCCTTGAGCCAGCTAAGTAGTGGCTCGGCAATGAAAAGTGTACATTTTAGAAACATAGGTGGCTCGGGCTGAGGTGGGTGTGGCCATGGGGTAGGCGGTCTGACCGTCTCGGGAATCAACTGAGAGGTAGATGCTTCCCGAAGGGCAGCATCTGCTCGCCGAAGGGCGGCATCAAACCTTACCTCAAAAGGCTCTACTTCGAGAGCAACCTGATATGACTGTGCCAGAGAGAATGCGTCGCGGATAAGACATTCATACTGGAAGTGAAGCCGTAAACCTCTCCGGAATTGAAAGGCAGTCATGGTGCTCGCCTCTCCAAATCCACATCTTGACCGGTACACTTCGAAGTCCCTAATGTACTCAGACACGGACTTGTCTCCTTGGACAGGTCGGCATGGGTTTGCCATAGTTGCCAAAAGATGGCAACGGATCCCTAGGAATGGGCATGCAATGTCATCTTTTTTTTGGTTTTTTTATAAGACAAAGTTTATGCAAACTAATGCAAGCACCTAGACACGACTCTAAATGCGATGCAAAGTTAGAATGCACTAACTAATGCACACTAAGGACCGTAGACTTAAACCAAGATCCGGTACCTGGTGGAGTTACGGGATCCGAAGATCCTCTCGCGCAAGTGTGCGGCCTTCCCGATAGGCGTAGCATAACGTTCGGACAACACCTTTTTATATACCTGATATTGGGATGCAAATGCAACCTTGGACCAACTTAGACTCTTAGACTTAAATGACTCTTTTTTGTGTATTTTTAAATAAGACTATCCAAGACTCGACTCGCTCTGATACCAATTTGATGTGGGACGGACACGCGACTCGACTCCAATTTGATATGCGACCCTTGGACTCTAGACAAGCTCGCGATCGTCCCTAAGCAAGGGAAGCGTCGAACGTGCGCTGTTGAGAAACCGGCAGTGAGCTAGGGTGGTCGGCTCTCTCTCGTGCCCAGATCGGGTCACGGGATGGGTCTCGCTCGCTCTCTCGCAGCGGCGATATAAAATATAACGAGCTAGGATCCTAACATGCTCTCTAGCAGTGTCATATAAAAGTAAATACGAGTAAAGCAAAATGCCGAGAGAGGAGTGGACACGATACCTCCACGCTCCGGGCGTGGGGAAGGCGATCCCGGCCAAGTACGGTAACTCCCGGTACAAACAACTTCAATAATTTACAGAAATGATTTCTACTGCCCACTCCACATAAGGAGGTAACAGGCTAGAAGTGGGGCCCGGGAGGACCGATCTTGGGTTGACGGGCAACACATTGATCCACTCCGTCGGTGCCGTCCAGTAGACACTTGCTGCGAGTGGTGGGGCCCACGGCTGTTCAGTGGGGCCAAGTGGGCCCAGAGTGGTACCGCTATGATGGTGGCTCCTGGGGGGGCGCTCCCTGGGATGGCGGGGCGCTGGTTCGCCTTGTGGAAGGCGAGTCGGCTCCGATTTTCAAGTATTGAACTTGCTGCCCACGGACCGAAGCTTCTGTTTTGCAGCGCGTGACCCAGCGAGAACGGCTGCTGCGATCAATCCCGACGTCGGATCGACGCGAAATTGATGCCATTAGAAAGCTCTTTCAGAGAGCTTCGACCAAGGAATATGGCAGAAATTATGATGACTCTGGATTTTTCGTGGTGGATTTTTGAACCAACAAATTGGCAGACTCAGAAAACACAGGATACAAATGAATTTTCCTGAGAGTTGGCGTTGACCGGAGAGAAAACGTCGGATCTAGGTGTTGGACTGTTCATAAAAGTTCGAGAGGGGAAAGTAAGGAAGACGGGGATATTTTGTGTGGATTTTATGGTGGAGGTTTGATAGGGGAAACATATTTTAGAACATGGATGGGTCGGATCTGGACTGCACAGGGCAGAACAGATTTACGACTGAGTTTTGATTTTTTGATGGGGAAAAAGAACTTCTAAAATCGATGGAAAATTTGTGGAGATGTGTTTAGATGGGAAGAACACCCATTCCAAATTTGGACTCAATCAAAAATGGGGAAAGGGGGCGAATAGAGGAAGAACTAGGTTGCTGTGACATAAAATAGAACACTGGCAGATCTGGAAGGCTGGGGTAACATGAAATGGGAAAAATAGAAAACGAAGGCTAGAAAATAGGGAAATTTTTTTGGCAGAGGGTATTTGCGTGGGGAACCAACCCTCAAAATTTGTGCTCCAGAAGATCCGTAGATTAGGAGCTAAAATTTGAACATGGAGGCTCTGTCCTGATTTGGGCAGAACTCCGACGATGGTGGTGGCGGCGCGATGGCGGCACGACGGTGGCGGCGGCAGAAGTAGAACTTAGAGGGGCTGAGGAGAAGATAGAAGGGCTTCACACCCTAGAGAAGGCAGAAATCCATCTGCAAGGGGGGGGAGGGAGAGAGGAGGAGGGCACACCCTTCTTGGCTCTTGCCAATTTCACAAATTTTCTCTTCATTAATTGTAGTTAAAATGGAAATACATGGTATTTATAAGAAATGTAAAAAGAGTAATACTACCCTCAGATCTAGGGTTAGGGGGGGCATTCATGGTACATCATATTAATGCCACATGTGGTCAAAATAAAAAAATTAAAACCCATTTAGTGGAAGGGGGCGCCCCCTTGACTATTAAGGAGGGAATATGGACTTTTTGTCCACCTTGTCGCCCCCCTTGGTCCAAGTCTTCTAGAAGCCAACCTTGGACCTTTGACCAGCCCCACATGGAACCTATTGGCTTAGGTGGACCAATGGGGAAGGAGATGGGGGCCCCTTGCTGGTCCTACTGGACTTTTACATAAAAATCTAAAGATCCTTAAGGAATGACAAATTGGCTTATAAAGCCTTACAATTGCATACATGTTTTCCCAAGGATATAAATGCAAATAAAAGGACTCAAATGCAAAATAAAAAGTTAGTGCCTGATGTTGATTCCCATAACTTTTGCTCACTTGAACTATTGATGCTATAATCGTCTCTCCTATCCTTCCGTTCTCATTCCATCTTCGTAATGTTGTTCAGCAAGGCGTGAAGAGGATTGATTGGAGAAGGCGGAGGAGCGGGCCGTGAGCTCACAACCCTCTTAAGTTGTTCCTCCAATGAAGCGACTTTATCAACGAGAACATGTTGGAGGGGCATAACTTGAGCAGCGGAGGGTTGGCACGGCGGCCTTGAGGGAGGGGCTTAATATGAAGGCTGTGGAGAGGGATTAACGGGCTGACCTGGACAGGGGCCCGGTCGAGCCGGGTTGCAAGGAATAGATGGGCCCTGGGGCCGTGAAAGAGGAGGAATAGAAGGAGGCGGGTGATGAGCCACACGAATGGGAATATGAACAGGAGAGGGAGGTGGGTGATGGGCCACCCAAATGGGAGTGGAAGGAGGATGAGAATAACTTGATGCACCCTCAACAACAGCCTTAAGGGCCTAGATTTGTTAAGGGGTGAGATAATCTATAGCATGCAGAATTTGAGAGACCTTCTCATCGTCGGGAGGAGACGGTCCCGAAGGAGTAGTGGCTCGCAGTTGAGGCGAGGGACCATGAGATTGGACATTGCCCATGGGTCGGGCAAGACCGTAGGAATGAGGGCGCTACCCCTTAAAAGAATTGTGGTGAAGATTATGATGAACATGTTGAAGTTGGGGAGTGTAGGATGTGCTGGGTTGTGCATCCTCATCATTATAATTAGGGTTGAACATGTTGGTTTGATTATCATAGCGAAACATCATGCAAATCAACAATATTCAATCAAAATATAATTTGCAAAGATCAAACAAGTTGAAATGTTTACGCTTGATTCTATTTGTTGAACCTTGATGAATTAAATGATTTTAACAAAGTTGATGTGATCCACTAAAGGTCATGAACCTAGTTTTAATATGAGGTTGCTCCCATGCCAACTAGGTTGAATCTCACCACGAATTGGGCCAACTAAACCCGAGGACTTCAAAGGGTACAACCTGCCCAAGCGTCCGTAAGGGAATCCACGGGTGCGGGGACTTACGGAGGCCTTGGTTTAGGAATTCCCAGTCCAATGAGGCGGAATGCTCAATTGGAGGGTCCTTCCTTAACCAAGAGAGGGGTATGGCTCCTAGACGGTGTAGGGAGAGGAGGACTCCCAAACCAAGATGCTCCTGTAATGCAGGCTAATGCAAAAGAAAAACAAAATCACACCTAACAATGCATATACAGTATGATGAATGCCACAGAATAACCAGAGCGAAGAAGATGTGAATAGTGATGAGGAAAAATGCAAAAGATAGAAATGAAGGATGGGACTAGAACAACAAGTACAGAAGTATGCTTTTACAGAAAAAGTGGAATACAGAATGCAAAAAAGTAAAACGAAAACGTGATATGCAAATAGAATAAACAGAAAGGGAATTCAGGTGAACAATAGTATGCTCTTAAAAGAATGCAAACAAAGTAATGGAATGCAACAGAATGGGAATGTGATATGCCCTGCAGGTGAAATGGGGTGCGCAACAATTCTATGAAATCTCAGCAAAGCAGCATAATATGACCATGATACCCTATAAATGCACACATGAAATGAATATGATATGCACAAGGAATGCAAAAGAGCTGACAGAGAAATAGCGCCTGCTTCAGTGGGCGCAAAAACCTTTTTTTTTAAGAAAAAGAATGGGCGACTGCCCATGTGGGCGCCCATTTTTTTTAGAAGATAATAGAAGTTGAATTTCTAATAAAATCTATAAATCAGCTATCACTTGAAAAAATAAAATAGAAAAGTGCTACGTGGAGCACTTAAGGAGATGCACCGTGGGTGCAAATAGGAGAGGCACACGCGGGTGCCAAAGGAGAGGGTAACCAAGAAAAATAGTCGGAAGTCCCACCGTGATCGTCAATTTGTAGATCTAATTAAAAATTCACTTAGAATAATAAATAGAATAAGAATGCTAATGAGCTATGAATGGGAAAAAAAGAATGGGAGCATACGATGGATGCAACAAGGAGGGTGATTGCCAGATGATGCGAGGGGCCTCAAATGATATAATAATAATAATAACATGGAGGGATAGCGATATTACCTTAAAGCGTGGGAGATGTGAGCGTACTTACTCCTCTTCCTGTCGGCCGGCCGAAGGAGAGGGTCTCTTTGATTACCCTTGCAATAAGACAAACACCAACAGAGAATGGATTAGAAAACTGGTGCGTAGTATCAAATCCCAAGTGTAAGTATATAACGTGAGGATATGGGTGTGAACACACCTGATGGGGTGTTACCCCTTTAACCCCTTATGCAAAAGGGATGGGAATAAAATGATGAATGAATGTAAAAGATGGCTTGTGAAAGTGTTGCACTGGGGGAGACTTTCAACGTGGTTGAGATAGATGTAAAGATATGATGCATGCAAATGCAGGAACAAATGCAACGTAAATAAAAGGAAGAGAAGAGAAAGGTTGGCTTATGCTGTTTCCAAGAAGGGGCTTGGGCGCCTAACAAGGCTTCAAGAAGGATCTTCACTTTGCTCCAGAGGAAGGAGCCTCGACGTGATATAGCTTTAGATGCAGAGAGGCTCCTCCTTAAGCCTGTGTTTTGGCAGCACCTCCCCACTATCGATGAAGTCCGACCTCTTAAGCAAAGAGCTGCATAGCTCTATTTATAGGGAAAGATACGTGGGTTTAATCCGAGAACAATTAGGATAATCATCCATGGAAAGGCGATAAAATTGTGGAGAGTCCCCCCAAACTTGGAAAGCCATCCGGGACCTTACCCAGTTAAAATGAGCTTCAAAATGAGGAAGAAAATAACCATAGAATCCTCTAAAAAAAATGGCGTCACATACAGTTAACGTTTATAAAATAAACGCCAACTATATTAGACGTAGATAAGCAATTAAAAAAAGAAAGCCCCCTTGGTTCCCAGAAATTGGAAAAGAATGTGTGTCGACTGTTAGTGACGTATATAAAATAAGTGTATTTTACAATAGACGCAAATTACCAAAAAAAGTAAGGAATAGCGCAACCAATTAAGGACATAGCGTCATATGCATTTGACGTTTATAAAATAAACGTCAAATGCAACATACGTTATTTACCCAAAAAATAAACCAAGCCCAATTGTTTCTAAAATTAAAAAAAGAATGTGTGTCTGGCCTTCCAGACGTTTATTATAGAAATACGTGTTTTAATCGGACTCGGAAAAACCCAAGAATGAGCGTCAATGGGCTCAGACGCACAAACAAAATCAAACAAAAAAGAAAAAGGATTGGTGTCTGCCCCTGTGCGCGCTAATTTTTTTATATTTCTATTTTTTTATTTTTTCGGTGAACGTGCGTCTGAATGAGCTGACTCCAAATATATTTTTTCCATATTTTTTCGACCCCAAATACTCACAAAATGGCTTAGAATGATCACGCGAAATGAATAAAATAATAATAAAACTCAAGAAATGGTGTCAACTATAAAATCCACTATTTCTTTTGTTTTATTTTTTTGTTTAAAAAAAGAAATGACATCCATCATTCTAGCCACTATTTCTTTAAAATCCATAAAAATGGTGAAAAATATCCAAAAAACCTAAAGAAATAGAAAGAAATAGGGAGAAATTAGAAAAAATTGGAAAAATCTAAAACTCCAAATAAAGTGAAGAAAATCACTCAAACAAGGTCGATTTAAAGATAAAATTGGGATATCACAAGTAATATGAGATGTACTCACAGTAATGTTAATTTTGGCGTGTCTATAGCGTGCTTCCGCGTGATCTCGAGGTGATCTCGGGGCTTCGTTCTTCACGACTCCTTCCACGCACGGGTACGCTGAATGAACCTCGCACGAGATTGGGATTGGGGAGGGTCGTGGGGACCCTGGGTTGGGAGGAGGGCGCGGCCCCTAGGGGGTTCCCCCTTCCTGGGGCATGGCGGCGCCCTGGGGCGAACCGGCCCCGGGGACGAGCCGTGGCCGCGTGGTTGGCCCCGACGGCCTTTTGGGGTTGTTTAATGTTATCCTTTGAAGGGCAGAGTGCTTGAGGGTGCTGGGATTGGCCCGTGGGGGCCTGTTGTTGTTGCGTCATAGTTGCCGCTCGCAAGGTGCTCGGGTAAATACCCGACACACCCCGGGTTATCAAACGGCTCGAATAGGTGACTGGTGGGCCTTGGATTTTGCCCGGAGCTGAGAGTATGAGATCATGGGAGCTGAGAAAGGGTCACTTTGGGTACGTGGGACCGGTCATGGGGTGTGTGCCGCATTGCACGATGGGTTGGCAGGGTAGCCCCGGGTTGGCCCGAGAGCGAAGAATAAGCATCTCATTGCCACGTATCTGAGGGTCAGGGGTGGCCGTGACTTGATGGAGGGTTGTTGTAGAACCCGGCTAGTATGTTGGAGCCTCGGGTCAGCCCGCGGTTGGCCGTAGAAGAGATGGGACATATGCGCCCACAAGGTGTTCGGGGAAATGCCTGACACACGCGTGTGAGCCATATATGCATGCTGCGGGCCTCCAAAGCCTGTTGTTGACATAGTTAGGTCTCCCTTTGACCTCGGAGGGCTGGAAGAAGGCATCTTCGGGTTGGCCCCGACCTTGTTTTGGGGTGCCGTGTGGAATGGCTTTTAGTCGGAGTGCCCCCGGGTTGGCCCCGGTGGCAGTGTAGAACGCGGGAAAAGCCTGCAACTGAGCGATCGGGAGTAATCCCAATCAATTATTGATGTCGCCGTAGGTCACCGCTAGCTGGTTGGGATGCTTGGTTGGGCCCGGTGAGTCGTAAGAGGGGCAGGGTAGCCCGTGCCTTAAAAATGTTCGAGGAAATTCACGAACCCTTATCCCTTAATATTTTGCTGGAAAATTGTCTGGGTACAACAATGACATACCTTTATGTTTACTAGAGTTTCCATGCATCGTTTACCGTAGAATAGGCTTTTATTGCTATATTTTTACTCGTCTGGCCGACATGCTAGAAACGGTCTACCAGCGACCGCTAAACCTCTTCAAGCGGTCCCAGTAGAACCGCTACTATCAGAAACGGTCCTCCCAAGACCGCTTCTTCGTTTCTGTGTCCTGCATACTGTTAACATGAAACAGATTACAGAACAGCCCTATTAAACATATGTTAAGCCTAGGTAATTAGGTTTTATTCCTGTTTATGATACTGTATTCAAAAATTTGGTTATATGAACTATCCATCTTGATAGATTTCATGTTCGTTATGCATTTTAAACCTATTTTAAACTTATGATACTTTCATGCCAAAACATATACTCTTGTATTAATGATCATGTTTTCATGCGATTCATGGACTTGTTTAGAGATGATTTGATCGTTGTTTACCAGGATCCCTTCTCATCTACAGTCTTTTCATAAGTACATATTGCGTACTCCGGTGCGTGGCTATTAGTTACACTTTACACTTATAGGTACACCTCTTGGACTTGTGATCCTCTCCATTGGATATTCCTTCCACCAGACTAGGTGATCTTGTTTCAAGGCCTCCGTAAGCCTCCGCGAGCCTGGGATTCCTACTAGGATGCCGAGCTGGTTGTACCCTCAAAGCCCAAGAAAGTAGAATGCACATATCATACCGCTGGTTTTCTGAGTCCTGGCTAGAGGCGGACATCAGATGACCGCTACTGTCCAATAGCGGCCAGCCCGTGACTACGTCTGTCCAGAATTCTGTTACGTCGACTCTTTCCTTATTCTGGCATTGACTCAGTCTAGAAACGATCCTTCCATGACCGCTACTGTCTAGAAACGGTCCTGGCATGACCGCATCCCCTAGAAACGGTATGGACTTGATCGTCTTATGTCTAAACTATGTTAACTCAGGGTTTGACTCAAGGGTTGATTTTCCTATGATCCTAGATGATCTATTGACTATCTAGAACCTAAAACTTTATTCAAAAGCTATCTAATGAATTATGAAAGTTAAAGAACTTGTCGTTATCCTGTTAGATTCTTTTCGTAGCATGGTTTTAAATCATTCTTTGAACTCTCTTGGTCTTACATTAAGTACGTTCTTTACCTTGGTTATATTATCATGGAACTATTGTTGAATTGAATATTATTGGCCGAAATGATATTAGTTCTCATGGAAGTAGCTTGATCTGTAACTTGAAGATGCAAGAGCGAGCACGGACAATCTCCAAGGGCTCCACGCTAGCCCCCTCGGCAGATAGCCAGAAATGTGCTGAGAACCATGGGGTATGATGAGCACTGGCGTCGCATTACGCCGGGAGTACTTTTTTTATAGATGGGTGAAAACCATGAGGCAATCTTATGATAATTTACATGCTTGCTAATACATTCTCGTTAAATGACTTTCTAGTGTATAGCCTTTATGGTTATGAAGTACATTCTCATTAACAAAAGGCCACCTTACCTTATATCTTGCTTGATCATGCTCCATTATTCCTTCACATGCATCATATCTCTATAGTTCAATTCTGGTTGTTATTATGGTTTATTCGTGCATTTTACCGCATTTTCCTTGACTCTATTTTCATTAGAGCAAAAATGTAATTACTTAAAGCATGCTTCCATGTTGATGCAAAGATACCTACTGGGCAAGTGTGCTCATTACCCTACTTTCCAATCTTTTCAGGAAGTTCAAGTGAGTCGGATTCAGACTATAATCAGGATGGGTCCGAGAGTGACTGAAGGTCAAGAGAAGCTTAGATGGTCTAGTAGTCACGAGTTAATGATGTAATTTTTTTTTTGAGTCTAGTCTTGTAATTTAATTTTCTTGGGTCTACTTGACATTTTGTCAAAGGAAGGTCAAATACTCATGTACTTTGATGATTATATCAATAAAGTTGGATTTTGAGTCTATATCCTTGTGCATTCCTTTGTATGGATGCTATGGCACTCTGATTATATTGCTAGCTTGAGGCGTATTGTCGACTGCCTACGTTCCCGAGTTACTTTCACTGTACACATATGGCTCGGGGCGTGACAACCATTGCCTCGATGGGGTCATGCCCACAGAAGCGATTTCCAGAGTTCTGCATCAACGTAACAGAGAACTGCACCAATGCACCAGGCATAAAACCAAAACTTAAATGTGACCACATCGAAGCATCAGGGAACTGCATTGACGTGACCATGTTGAAGCATCAGCAAACTGCCTCGACGCTCTAAGCCTAGAACCAGAAAATGATGCCACCACGTCGAAACATCAAGTGATGCATCGATGCAGCATAACATATCAAAGTACCAGCACTAGACAACAGGTCAAAGCATAGTGCAATGCATCTACGTAACAGTGCGATGCATCGATGCAACAGTATAGTGCATCAATGTAGTCATGCACACAAAAGCTATTTCTAGAAGCTCGCCTTCAGTAGTGCATCGACGCACTAAGCCCAGGATCTGTATCTTAACGTTACTATGTCAAAGCATCATGAAACTGCATCTATGCACCAAATGTCTACGAGAAGCCATGGGTCTAAAAGCCTTTCATTCTCACTGCATCGACGCATCAAGTTTTTGCATCGATGCAGCTTCACTCATTTCTCCACAACGTGAGAACCTGAGTGGATCACGTGCCAGCGACTTCAAGTCAGTTGGCGCTCAACCCAAACCACATGGCTGAATTCTGGAGAGATAAAGTTGACAGAATATTCTCTTGCCACATGGACCAATGGGGTAATTTGTCTATGGATCAGTTTTTTTAGTGGAGATTGATTTTTCTGCTTTATATATAGATGTTGTCTTCTTCCGAAGATGGGCACGGAAAAAGGCTACCATGAGGAAAAAGAAAAGAGAAGCGGCCAGAGAAGAAAGCTAATGAGAGTGATCTGAGAAGAAAAGAGTGCAATAGCCATTCCAAGAGATTGAGAGAAAAATCTGTGATAAGAAAAAGAATAAGAGAAAGAGAGCTCGAGAGAGAGAGTGCAGATCCCAGGGCCAGTTCGTAAAAGAAGAAGAGTGTGCATCTGGAGTCATTTAGTCTCTGTGGTGTCCATTAGCTCGTGGATTAAATCCAGAGCTATTCTACTCCCGAGGAGCTACATTTTATTTGTTCCTTTTTCTTGTGTTTTTGTTTGCTCATCTTTTTATTTTACTTCTTGTTCTTCCGATGCCCTGTTCAGGGGTTGGGCTCCTTCTGAGTTTTTAGAAGAAGGGAGAAGTGTTTTCTGTGAGTTCCCTCTGAGGTTTCATAGGAAGAGAGGATTGTTTCTTTGGGTTGTGAGCAACTGGGTTGCTCACGGGTTCCTTCTGTGACCACAGAAGAAGGGAGAATTTGCTTCTCCGGTCACTACTAGTGGTAGTGGTTCTGATATCGCTGGGTGTGAGATCAGGTCGAGGGATTTATCTCCCTCAGGTTCAAGCTGTGTTGTGAGTAGTTGTTGCAGATTGAGTCTGCATCTTGCATCCGCAAGGGAAGCCTCACTCAGGTTTGAGTGAGGGGTGGACGTAGATCTGCCTATGGCAGATCGAACCATCTAAAAGATTATATCCTCTATGGTTTGTCTTTGTAATACTCCTTATCTTCTACCACCTTCACTGGTTGGCGTGTGTGTTGTTTCATCACTCCATTCTGACATAGTGCAAAGCGCTCGATAGTAATTCTGTGTGAACCGTTTACTACTGTGTATGAATTGGTTTGCTGGTTGTTGGGAGTTTGCTAGCTCTTTACGTTATTGCGCGCAGTGCAGTTGATCTCATGGTGTGTTAAGTGTTTGAGTTCTATCCTGTGTGGATTGATTCAATCTCAGTGCTATGTGCTAGTTACCTTTATGCGTTGGTTTGATCATCACTAGACTGGTTAGTCTACAACGTTAGCTTCTGTTGCATTTGAATTAAGTATGCCTTTTAGTTGAAAGTAGTTTTTTTTAATTGAGGGATCTATTAACCCCCCCCTCTAGATCCCGACTTTGCCCCTAACAATTAGTATCAGAGCGGGTCTCTGATTAATTAGATTCAAATCTGCAGAGAGGATCCTACTGCCTCGGTGCATTGTTTGTCATGGATTGCCTTGAATTGGTTTCAGCAATTCAACGGCCTGTTTTTGATTGTTCCAACTTTACTACCGGGTTAGGTAGTTTGTGTGGGGACATAAACTCTATGGATCCGAACCTTTGGAATTTGATCTCTCTTGGTCCACATAAATTTCCAAAAGAAAAATCCAAATGGACTAAGGTTCACAGGTTGAAAAATAGTGATAATCTTAAAGCTTTGGACATTTTGAAAGCTGTAGTTGATACTAATATCTTTCCATTTGCTTCTACCTACAGGTCTGCGAAGGAAATATGGGATCGGTTAATGGTAGACCATGAAATGAAAGAGGAACAAAAATGCATGATGGCTAACAACAATCAAAGCAAGGAAGAAGGGATCTCAACTGAAAATGATGATGAAGAGGTAACCTCTCCCTTCGAGAACTTCTCCATAGAAGAATGTGAGGATGCATATACTGTGTTATTTCATTCGCATGAAAAATTAAGAAAACAAAACAAATTCTTGAAAAAGAAATTGCACGCTGCTGTTAACACTGCATCTTAAAATGAAGATGTTGAAATTCATAAAACTGAAAATCTAAATCTTAGAAAACATTTGAAAGATCTTAAAATTATCAACTCGAACTAGTTCAAGTGAAATCTAAAAATGAAAGTTTCAAAAAACAAACTCAGAAAACTGAAGAAAAATTGAAAAATCTTGAAATGAAAAACAAATTGATTGTTGAAAAACTTGAAGCTCTTAAGGCAGTAAATATGGAACTTTAGGAAAATCTGGAAAAGTCTTAAGCTAAACATAAACAAGAAACCACAACAGAAGATCAGCTCCTAATCAGTGAACTGATACATATTGATAAATTCAATGAAGAAAATGAAAAACTTCAAAAAGAAATTGAAAAGTCGAGGCATTTGAACACTGCTATGTCAGAAAAATTGATGTCGCTTGAAAAATGGAAGTGTGTGATTTCTGATGGATCTGAAAAAGTAGTTGCTCTTGAAAAGGAGATTGAAGAGTATAAAACTGCCAATGAAATCTTGAAAAATAGAATGGCAGAATGTGAAAAAGAGATTTTAAATTCTGAACTCCAAATTTCACAACTAGAAGACCAAATTTCATATCTAAGCAGTTCATTGTCCAAATTTGTGAGTGGAAAAGAAAATTTAGATAAGCTTCTTGGAAGTAAGGTAAACTTCCAAAGAGAGGGACTGAGTTTCAACCTAGTGAATAAAAGGAGCTTTGAAAATAAACTACACACAACTTTTGTATGTAGCTCTGAATCAAACAACACCTCAAATCCACCAATTTTTTAGTTCAATGCAAAGAAAAAAAAACAAACTGAAAATTTGAAAAAGGAAAACAATCTGAAATATAAGGCTATAAATGTTGCCACTACCACAGTGCATGTTGAACATAAGTCTCCCACACACACATGCAAATGCAAAGAAAATTTCATGTTATTATTGCGGTAAATTTGGTCATTTGATGCATGATTGCTTGATAATGAAACAAGATGATCAAAGTGTTGATAGAAAGCATGCTATGAATCTTCATGCTAGAAAATCTCCTAATGTTCAGAAAAAGAGTAATGCATGTTTTAACTGTGATAAATTTGGACACATTGTTGCACAGTGTTGGTTTGCTAAACGAAAAGGAAAATTTCATGTAAACCAGCATGTTTTTGATGAAAATAAATTTGTTTCAAAAGAAATATCTTTTGTGTGCTTCAACTGTGGGAAGCCAGGCCACAAAGCTTCTGAGTGTTGGCTGGCTATTGGTAGAAGAAATTCTAAAATTGAAAATAAGAAATTCCATGATCATTTCTATAACAAGAATGTGAAATCGGTTGTAAATTGCAATCACTGTGGCAAGGCTGGACATGTCATGAAAGACTGTTGGCATGTTAAAGGAAATAAGAGTTTTACTATCAATAAACAGAAGTTAAATTTTGCCATGCACAAGAAAAACACCAAGCCTTTTGTTTATTGTCATTATTGTGGCAAGTTTGGGCATACAATGCGCGACTATATTTTGTTGCAATTTGATGATATTCATGCTCAGAAACTATGGAGACCACCTACTAGAGGTGTTGCTAACCTTGGAGGACCCAAGAATTCTTGGCTACCTATAAATGCAAAATGAGAATCTTTTTTGCAGGTGTGCCTTGAAGAAGGAAAATAAAAAGGGGTTCAATAAATCAAGGCACCCGTAGTATGGTAAAACCCCAAGTCTTGCATTTTCAATAAATTCACTTCATGATTGAGTTGCATGTCACATTTCAAATTTGTTGATTAGAATCTCATGCATTTATCCTATCTGATTGTTTTAGTTGATGCCCTGAAAATGTTCATGTCCTATCTCATCTCTCAATTAAGATTTCATGCTTATTCATGTCTAATGTGATCTGAATAACTCAGGGAGAGTATGGTTGTTTGAACAGTCATGCAAGCTCTTTCTAAATTGAATATCTGCTGCATATATATTCACATGTCTGCAAATGTCATTTGCATTGCTTTATATGTGTCCCTCAAAGCATATGTTGATCTACTCATGCATAGATTTTTACATAAGCATATGCAATTTGCATTGTCATGTTTAATCTGAACACCCTGTTGCTTATACAGGACCGCACTGCATTTGGTATACACATTCATGTTTGATCTCAATGGTATATCAAATGGTGTATTGCTAAAGGGCAGATGAGGTATGTCTGGAAGCTCTAACCATGTGTGAGGTGCTCTTTAGACCTAAGTCCTCCACCTTGTACCATGGGTAAAAATTGCATATAGTGCATTTTAGATATTCATGGGATTAATTTAGTAACTCCCTGCATGGCCTAGACTGATGTTTCAAGTGCATATAGATAGGGGGAGTTAATTTGAATAAATTTCTGATTCACTTTCATGGCTCTAATTATGATGTTGGTCTTGCACATATATGTTGTCTGCCTGTTGTTTTTTTTTTTGGCCACCTCTGCCATACTCTTGAGCAAAAATCTTTTCTATTCTGAGTCAATTTGAAACGCATAACTACTTCTTCTTCACTCTCATCATGAGTTGGCAATTTTTGAAATCATTCGAGTTTATAATTGTCACATCTTTGGAACTTCTTGCTCTCTAGATCCTACATTCATTGAGGGGGAGCTTTGTAATTATTGATTATCATTTCTTAGTCACCCTGGAAAATTTTCACATTCATTGGTATCATTCTTAAGTCACATGTCTGTCACTAGCTTGGATTCTACTAACACTCATTTCAGCTAGTCACCTTAAAAATTCATCACATTTTGTTGCCCCCCTTTCATTTATGAGAACTCTTTTGAAATCACCTCTACTTGATGCTTGTTTGAAAAAAATTGTCATGTATGATACTTACTTTGGCTGCACCTTAAAATTCCTTGATGTCCACCCTCGTGAGTAATTATTTCTGAAAGTCACCATCTTGTTTACTGCATAATTTGACTGCTTCTCTTGTCTTCATGGGCTATATGAAATTTAGGAAGATTTCAATTCATGTACCATGCTCATAAATTTGAAAACATCTTAAATGATGAATCTTCCATTATACAGGTGTGGGTGTAGAAATATGGAATGCGGCTCCACAAATCACATGAATAAGCATATATGCATAAGTGATAACATAATGTGTCCCGATCAAGTGAATAGCATGAACATATTACTATGTGAACATAGTAGCAAGATCATATAGCAAGGAAAAGCGATACAAGATGTAGAAGAATACCGTGATCGCCACCAAGGAATGACAATGCTAGAGAATATGAAGGAAGGCTATGCGCGTTGTGTACCTTAGAAAAAGAAGATGATCGCACTTAATATAAAGAATGCGGGGACAATGTGGATTACCTCTCCTCGTGTAGCAACCTAGATAAATAAAGGAATAAGACAAATAAAATTTTCCAAAAAAAATAACAAAAGCCTAGATATAAATGGGCTTTACCATATGAGCCACACGATTATAGGCCTCCCATACACCTACATTAGCTAAGAGAACTAATGGGCCTTAAAAAGATCCTAACCTTTCCTATGCTCAAAAGGGGTAAAAATACATATACGAGTATATTGAGATATGTTCCAAGATCCCAAAACCCGTGTCAAGCATGCGAAGCCCATTAGACGTTCGAAGTTTGCATGAGTATAGGACTTTAGGGTTTTTGATGCAATTGGGAAGGTGGCTATGGATATAGCAATATAGAGGTCGCATGGGAAACTTTAGATCGAGTAGGATTGTTTACGTGGAAATTTATATGCTATTAGGATTCTGAATCTCAAATCCTATAAATAAATCCCCCATGAAAGCATGCAATCCCTATTGCTGCTATTACGTTGAGGGAGTTCCTGCTGTCGACGTCGTTCATCGTCCTCCTACTGTCGTACGTTTCTTTCATCATCATCCCTAAGCGGCTACTACTCTTATTATTGCTATTGCGCGAAGAAGAAAGTTTCTTCTTCCTGCTACTTCTCTTCAGCCGTAATCACGCGAAGGAGCCAGTTCCCTTTCCCATTCCTGTCGCTGTTGTTTGTGAAAGAGCCTTTCTTTTCTTCCTCTCCTATAAGCATCCCTGATATCACGCGTGAGGAAAGAAGCCAACTGCTTCTTACGCTTTTGTAGTTGCTGCTGAAGCTGCTACATGTCTGCTGTTCGAGTGCTGCTAACATAGTTACAGTTGATCTTATCTCTGTCTGTCGTTCAAATCAAAACCAAGAAAGGTAGGTGTTCTCAAGTTACGAAGCCTAACTTGATAACTAGGGTAAAAATCATGCATGTTAATCATGTAGCTTTAGATTCCATGGTATTCTGTTTTCAGATTTTTAGTTTTACTCAGTTTCAGTAAATAGCGACCATCGCTTGGGCGCTATGTAATATACGACCCTATACGAAGTCGCTAAATCATCCGATATTTAATAAATACCCATGCTTAGAAATTAAATAAATATGTTACCAGCTGTTCGATTTAATGCATGAAAACGTTTATAGAATATGCATATTTTTCTCTACCTGTACATGTCTCTAGTTTCCTGTTTAGATAAACTCAAAAAAATCATGTGCCTGTGATTGTACTTGCCCAGTGCGTATCACATGACAAAGAAAGGGCTACACCCTTAAAATCGCTATTTTAAATGTACGACCCCATATACGGGCGCTAATTAGTAAATAACCTGTAAATATAGAGAATATGAAAAAATTATTAATTCACGACCTAGGTCAGGGCGTCATTTACAGAATGAACGCCACTACACACTGTTGCTATTTGAAAACCTTAAATATTATTTACTAAAAAATGTTATAATTCACGCCATTTCACACTGTCATTATTTTAATTATTTCTGATAAACCTGCTATAAATTTGGAAGGGATGACCTCTCAGAAGGGCGCTATTTCATTGAATAACGACTTCTGTACAGGCGCCATTTATCTATCTCACAATTTTACCAAGTTTCTCAACACATATCGCGGGTTTTGGCACTCTCATCTCACATCCGTAGATGGAGTCCCTGTTGATGGGTGTGCAGAACGGATGAACGCATATCTAGAGGGGAGGTGAATAGATCTACCCTTAAAGAAATCACCAACCTATAGCAGTTTAAAAATAATGCGGAACAAACTAAACTGCTGTGGACACAAACTCACAGACGATGAATAAACAAAAATGAAATATGTAGAGGAATTGCAGATATGCAGTGCAGATATTCAACTCATTAAAACTAAATTTCAGAGAAGCAGTCTTTAAGATATTCCATCAATCATCATTAGAGCGAAGACACAATCTCATCTACCAAGTACCAGGCGGAGGTACCAGCTAGGATTCCTCACGCAAGAAACATCATTCCAGAATGGCATGACCAAACTTTCCTGCCACAGCTTTTGATATACTCGATGTAGATCAACTTGTAGTTCGTTCAAATGATGATGAGAATGAAATCTACTATAAACTATAAATCAGTATGAAAGCAGATGATATAGGCAGATGAAAGATTAATCAATCAAACTCATGCAAACTCGTTAGGCGATCCTAAGCATTCATATACCGGAGAGAAGATAGAAAAGAAATCACACAAGACAAAATAGTTTTAAGGTGGTTCGATCTCTATCCAGAGATCTACATCCACCCCTTACTCAACCGAGTAAGGCTTCCTGCTGACACACAGCTTGAACACCGCTGATCCATAGCTTTGGGGATAGAAATCCCTACAACCGCTGAGCAACACAGCTTGCTATCCGCTGAGCATTACAGCTGGGCTATCCGAGGAAACACCCTCGTCTGCTAAGCAATACAGCTTAGCTCTGCTGATTCATAGCTTTACAAAGGTTTCAAAAGGAAAATAATGAAATGAAGAAAACCGTGTAAGACAAGACGTTGGAAAACATACATGTAGCTCTTCGAATAGAGCAAACTGACTCTGGATTTGATCCAGAAGCCAGGGAGAGTCAGCCTCTTTCAGACCCTCTTCTTCCTCTCAGCTCACTTCTTCTTCTCAACTCTCTTCTACTAGACTGTTTTCTCTCAGAAGGTGGCTCTAACTATCGAGCTCTCTCTTCTCTTCTCTTACTGAACTCTCCTCTTCTTCTCCTTTGCTTCTATCACTTTTTTTCTTCTCTGATTCTACCGCCCTCACACCTTTTTGATCGCAAGAGAGGCCTTCTTATAGGGCTTCAGGCTGGGCTCATGCGTCCGGCGTGTGGAAGGTTCGTTTCTACTTTTTTAGAGAGGCCACGTGTCAGCAATGAATGGGACAATGATCCTCGTAGAGGAATGTCCCATGATTGTACCCCTAGGATCACGTGCCAATCATTTGTCACTTTTAATCCACGAACTCATGCTTCAGGTGTGTGTTCAAGTGATCACATGACAGACGAGGATGTCTGTACGTCTGCCATTCAGGTGGTCGAGCGTATGCCAAGTTGAAAGAAATGCCTTAGCCTGTAGAAGAAAAGTGAAACATGGTTAGACCTTATGTACGTTAGCATAGACCTTGGATGCATTACCCTGCATACTAGCACAGACTTTATGCGCACAAAACATGAACTAGCACCGACCTTTATGAGCATAATGCAAAACGTGCATAGACGTTATATGGCTATATGCAAGATGTGCACAGACTTGCTATAGTGTGTGCACAGATGTTATATGCATTGAAAACGAACATGCACAGACCTAATGTATGCAGAATGCAAACCTACACCGACCTTAAGGCATTGAAACCAAAACATGCATAGAGTTCTAGTGCTCAAGCCAAACATGCACCGACCTTGCTGCGCTTGAAGGCGAGACATGCACCGACCTTGACAATGCATTCTTTCAGAATGTGCACATAGGTTACTTGCTGAACAACCAGATATGCACCAACTTGTCTATATGCATGAACAGTAAAGTGAACAGACTATATGCACGCACAATGCAAAACATTCACCGACCCTATGAGCCAATGTAAAACATGCACCGACTATATGCCAAATGTAAAGTGTGCATCGACTTTCATATGCTTGCATGCATGCACCGACGGCTACTGTGTATGCATCGACTATGTATACTCACAACAAAAACCTGCACCGACTACATGCTGACTAGCATAGACAGCTAGCACAGACTCTGTGCATCCTAACGTAGACTATATGCATGTTAGCACAGACTCTAGATAACAACCCAAGGTAACTAACACTGACCTTGTGTCAACTAGCACATACCTTATATGCAAGACATGTTATACTAACATCGACCTTCTAACAACAACTGAGACAATTCTAACTTATACAGAGATGATGTTGTCAAAGTCAACTAGTGGTCAAACCACTGTTGCCGATGGTCAAACCACTGTTTCCAATCATTAAAACCAAACATAAATGACACCAAATCAAAGGAGACACAACATTCTCCCCCTTTTTGATGATGACAACATTGCAATACTTTCATGACAACACAGATACATTATGAGTCAGAAACAACAAGGGGACACAGTTATGCATGGATAAATGTTGTCAATTCCAGAATAATCTCTACACAGTCTCTCCCCTTATGATAGAGAATTCTCTTCCCTTCAAAGCTTCAAAGGATTTCTCTCCCCCTTTGCCATCAGCAAACAAGGAACTTGAGAGAGACAATGGGATCTAGGATTTGAAAGCAAGAGATCTAATTGACAAACTGAATAATCTTTCATTAAACAAGCATACAGAGATCAGACTCTTCTAGAATAAGAGTACAGATAATGCAACCTTGATAAAATAGGATTTATGGGTAATGAAAGTTAGAGTGTAGCAATGCTACTCTTTGAAAAGGTTCGAATTAGTCATTTAATAGCAATAAACCACACATACAGCAATTATGTCAGAACAATCTATCTCCAACATACTTATGTAGAAGTCAAAGAGGTTCTTAGGAGGACCTAGAACAAGTGTTGGGATTAAACAAATTGTGAAACATTGTGTAGGGGTTAGTTGAATTCAATTATATGTCTACAAAAACTTGTGAGCATGCAGGTATAATCTATACTTTTGTACATGGAGATACACATTGATCAGACGCCAGTATCCCTAGTTTACTCAATAGGATGTACCATTCTATTTCAATTGTTGAACAGAGATAACTGAAGCACGTCATGACATAGGTTCATTCTTTTTCATTGATAGAAAACCCAGTTTCTCTGTGCATTCAATCATTGATCTGCCAATTACTTTTGACATAAAAGTGTATACTTCTTAAACAGAGTTAACTAAAGCACATCATGACATGGGTTTATCTTCTTTCTTTGATGGAGGACCCAGTTTCTCTGTGACTTAAGCTATTGCTCTGCAAATTTATTCTTACTCAAAAGTTATATATATATATATATATATATAGCTACCCCTTTGGTTTTGTTTAAAAACAACACTCAATAACTAAGTTTCTCAACTAAGAGACCTTGAGAATTTTTGATTTTCAGTTTCAGAAGGACAGAAACCGACACAACATGTAAAGGATGGTTGAGAGCTATTAACTATAATGAACAAACCTTTTTCGTTGAGCTAACCTTTAGACTCTAAGGTTCATTAAGCATAAATCATCAGTTCATTCATGGTGCATTCAGAGTCTTATAGAAGTAGGTATCTGATTTTAGTAGCTTAGAGTAATGAACTTATTATCAGTTTGTCATTCTTTCAGATTCTCAACAGTGAAAGTAGATAAGAGGCAAGGTGATGTCCAGTTGAAGGTCAAGGTGTTGAAGATCAAGATGACAGTCATGTGCTTCCAGGTGTTGATATAGAGGGATCCCAAGTGAATTTATCTCAAGAGAAGTAATCTGAATATTAAGTAATTACTTAGATATATTAACTGAATGAGACTTTGGTTCAGAGAAGTTCAGATATGAAAATAAGAAATGATAGACAGATTATGAACTCTCTTTAACAAAAAGAAACACAAGCTCCCCCTAACACTATGCAACACTTTTTGACACAGCATGTTGACCTATCATACTTCTGTGACAATGCTAGACACATATGCATGACTTAATATATGACTCTTGACTCAAGGTACCAGGTGGAGGACTAGCCTCTACACATGATGTGGGTTTCTAGACAAAAGATATCTGCCCTTCTCCCAACTATCATTTTGTATACCTTTGAGAACAAGATGGGTATGATGCAAGGTATGCAGTTATGCTTTAGACAGATTAATTCTAAAGACAACATGAAGCATGTGCAAATGAAGTATTCATTGAGAGGCAATTTATTCAGGATAGACAGGAATGAAAATTTATTCATCATGCTGAAATTTACATAAGCATAGTTCCCTTCTTAAGAATTTAAATCTATCATTTCCAAGGGGCTTAATAAAGATATCCACAAGCTATTTTTCTGATTCAATGAAGTGAAACTCAATTTCATTCTTACTTACCTCATCTCTTAAGAAGTGATGTTTAATCTCAATGTGCTTAGTCCTAGAGTGATGAATTGGATTTTTAGTTAATGAAAAAGCACTTGTGTTATCACACAAAATAGGTGTGCATCCTAGATTGATGTGATAATCCGCAAGTTGGTGTTTTATCCATAAGACTTGGGCTGCACAATTCCCTGCTGCAACATATTCTGCTTCAGCAGTGGAAAGAGCAACAATGTGTTGCTTCTTAGATGCCCAAGACACTAGACAACCACCTAGGTATTGACAATACCCACTAGTGCTCTTTCTATCTATTCTGCACCCAGCATAATCTGCATCAGTATAAACTACAAGGTTGAGCTCACACTTAGGAGAAAACCATAGACCAAGGTCAGGGGTGCCTGAAAGATACCTAAAAATCCTCTTCACTGCTTTCATGTGAGGTTCCCTAGGACTGGCTTGAAATCTAGCACATAAATATACTGAAAACTGAATATCAGGCCGAGATATAGTAAGATACAAAAGGGATATGATCATACCTCTATAAAGCTTGGTGTCAACTAATTTACCTTTTGGGTCACCATCAAGACTAGTTGAGGTGCCCATAGGTGCTATTATTGCCTTGAGATTTTCCATTTGATACTTCTTCAGTAGGTCCCTTAAGTACATGGACTGTACGATGAAGCTTCCTTCTGAAGTTTGATTTACCTGCAAACCAAGGAAAAACTTCAATTCTCCCATAGAGCTCATTTCAAACTCATGTGTCATTAAGTTTGAAAATTCCTCACACATTTCAGATTTAGTTGACCCGAACACTATATCATCTACGTAAATCTGAGCAACAAGAATGTCATCGTTACTCACCTTACTGAATAGGATCTGGTCAACTTCTCCTCTTGAAAAACCCTTACCTGTGAGGAAGGAGCTCAGCCTATCGTACCAGGCCCTGGGAGCTTTCTTCAGTCCATATAATGCCTTATCTAATTTGTAAACATGGTCAGGAGAATCAAGGCATTCAAAACCTGGAGGTTGTTTAACAAACACATCCTAGTTTATAAAATCATTCAAGAAAGCAGATTTAACATCCATCTGTTGCAATTTTATTCCTAGGCTATATGCAAATGCTAAAAGTATTCTAACAGCCTCTAACCTGGCAACAGGTGCAAAATATTCTTCAAAATCTATCCTATATTCCTGGTTGTAGCCCTGTGCCACTAGCCTAGCTTTATTTCTAACTACCCTACCTTGCTCATCTGTTTTATTCTTGAAAACCCATTTAGTGCCTATAACCGAGCCATGTGAGGGTTTAGGAACTAGGTGCCATACCTTATTCCTTTCAAATTAGTTTAGCTCATCATGCATGGGATTTATCTAATGCACATCCTCTAAGGCACTTTCTACATTTTTTGGTTCCAATTGTGAGACTAATGCAAATGAATTTAGCTCATTTTCAATTCTTAGATGTGATCAAGTCCTAGGGGGTTCATTTAGATTATCGATAATATTCTCTAAAGGGTGATCTTTAAGAATTCTTATATTGGTAAGTTGATTACCTGTCTCTGCATTTTCCTCCCCCTGAGTTCTACACCCACTAGTCCCACCAACTTCTGCAGGTTCAGGATGTGGCTCTTCTTTACTCTCAAGGATATCACCATCAGCCTTTTAGGTTCAAACTTATCAAGGTCTCTTTTAGAATTTACATGGATGAAACACTTACATCCAAAGACCTTGAAATGTGCTAGTGAAGGTTTCTTACATTTAAGTATCTCATAAGGAGTCTTTTGTGTGGAAGGTCTTACTAGAGCTCTGTTAATTATATAACATGATGTGCTCACAGCCTCGGCCCAGAACTTCCTTGGTAGATTCCCTTCAACCAGCATTGTCCTAGCCATTTCCACCAAGGTTCTATTCCTTCTTTCAACTACTCCATTCTGCTCTGGAGTTCTTGGAGATGAGAACCTGTGGTTGATTCCATTATCCCTACAGAAATCATTAAATTGTGACTTTTCAAACTCACCTCCATGATCAGACAAGATATTCAGAATTGAATGCTCACTAATCTGATTTATTTTGTAATAAAATTCCTAAAATTCCTCAAATGGATCATTTTTAGGAGTCAGGAAAAATACCCATGTAAACCTAGAGAAGTCATCTATTAAAACATAACCATATCTTTTACCAGATAAGCTGGTTGATCTAGATGGTCTAAATAAATCCATGTGTATCAGCTCAAATGGTTTAGAAGATAGGCTCTCAGTTCTTGACTTAAATGACTTTCTAGTTTGCTTGCATTGAGTACAGGCCTCACAGATTTTATAGTTTTTTCTTAAATTAGATTTCAGGGATACCTTTTACCATGCTGTGTTTATTTAATTTGTGCAACACATGATAGCTAGCATGACCTAACCTACGGTGCCAAAGACAAGCTAAGTCATCATTATTGATAGTGAGGCATAAATTTGTGTGTGCTGCATCATCTAAGTCTACCATGTAGATGTTATTGATTCTCTTACCAGAAAATTTGACAGATTCAGAATTAGGTTCGAAGATTGTGCATGCAAGAGAGTCAAAACTACTTTGTGACCTTTATCACACAGCTGCCTAATACTAAGCAAATTATAGGCAAGGCCTCCAACCAACAGCACTTCATCAATGCAACAAGAAGAACACTTACCTACTTTACCTGATCCAACTATTTTCCCTTTGGTATTACCTCCAAAGATAACAGGACATGCATCGTTCTCTACCAACATGCAAAATTTATCTTTGTCCCCGGTCATGTGCCTGGAGCAGCCAGTGTTAAGATACCATCTATTTTGATTGGCTGCCAGGCATACCTGCATGGAAAATCAAGTGAAAAGATTTGGAACCCAAAACTGTTTGGGCCCCAGAAAAGCTTTTATTTCATGCAGACTAGAAACTAGATGTTTTGGTATCCACATTTGATTTGGTTTCTTCTTTGAAATTGTGGATGTTTTATCATTCAGTTTAGTCTGCCTTTTCTTGCCACTATTAATCTTGGAAGATTGCTTTTATGGTGTGGCTTATTTCTTCCTTTTAAAACTATTTTGAAAATTTTTCTGCCAGCGTTTAGTCCAATAGGCATTGGGAGTAGTGGGTGCTCTATAGACCCTAGACTGGCTGGGCATGGAATTGACAAAGCCATAAAAGTTCTGGCTTCTGAAATTGATGTGCCTAGTCTGCATGTAGGAATTCCAAGGGTGAGGCAGATGCATTTGAGTGGAATATAGATTCTGAAAATGATGCTGCATTGGCCTCATGTAGAAACTACCTAGACCTCCCCAGAGTGATGATGATAAGAATTATGAAATGTAGAGTAGGTCGGAGCTGTATTGTAGTAGCCTCCACCTGTGGTACTTCTACTCGGCCCTTGGTTCCTAAATGACTTGTACCCAGAAGAGGTAGAGGTTGATGCACCTTGATGGGTGCTTCGACCATTCTGTGGTGACTGGGTAGTTTTGGCCTTGGGGCTTCCTTGAACTCTAGCCTTTGAAGACTTACCCCTAGCCTGTCCCTTGGTCTGAGGCGTGGAAGTGTATCAGCATGATTCCCTAGACACCTCTATCTTCCCTTTGCCCTTGTCCTTGGCATTGGGCTTAGTTTTCTCAATGTTTTTCGTTTTGTTCCTATTCTGACCTCCTTCAGAAGTCATGTTTATCAGGGGCTGAAATGTCCCCTTTTCAGCCACAAAGGAGATGGTTCTTAAGTCAAATCTTTCCTTGTTAGTTGGGATGAAACCCAAACCTTCCTTTCTGAAATTACTTTTAGTTCCCAAGATGGCATTCAGATTTTATGTACCTTGTGTCATGCCCTCAAGGGAGTTTAGTTTGTCTATATTTTCTTTTTCTAGATTTTCTATTGTCTTTTTCAATTCAACATTCACACCATTGACAGCTTCATATTTTTTAGTGGCTATCCTAGTTTCTTCTTAAAATTCATGTATTCTAAGTTTGAGTTCATCAATGGTGTTCATAAGATTTTCATTTTCAGTTTTTAAGTCAATCAAGATGACTTTATCACACTCGGTTTCATCGAGAGATTTTTTCAAATTGAGATTTTCAATTTCCAGACATGCAATTTTATCATTCAGAGATAACATTTTAAATTTTGAACAGAGATAACATCCATTATCATGACATGACCTCTAAATTTCTTTGATACAGATGGTCAGTTTCTCAAAAGATATGCCATTGCTCTGCCTTTTTATTCTCATTTTTAATTTTCTTATGGCGTATTCCCTTGTCTTTTAACAGATTTTTCTTAAAACAAGGCTTAAGAACCATATAAGCACAAGATCTGCTACTAGATAGACTCATTACTAAAGACTTTTAGATTTTTTGATATTCTTCTGAACAGTTCCAATTTTTAGAAAGTTTTAAGACCATTGAAGGTACATTCAAGGATAATTTTTGAACATTAAACATAGGATTTAATCTTCATAAATAGAAAATCATGTTTCTGTAAAGACCAGCAAATTCATTTTGGTTCTGGATATTCTTAGTAACCAAGAATTGATGGTTAGCAAAATTAACAGATTTCAGATCTTTACTCCCCTTGAGTTAAAGATTCCAATGACAGATTTGTCACAAAACTCAGATAAGAGAATGGGAATGGATAAATCAACAATGTAAGAATAACCAAGGTAGTAGGATAGAAGACCAAGTAGAGACAAGGGTAAGACTTGGGATAGTTTTGCAATCAACCAAGGACTTAGTCTTATTAGCTTCTCATCTAGCCTCAGCCTTTTGAATAAAACCCAACAACATCCAATATTCAGCTTGTTCTGAATGTAGTAAGATCAGTGTTTCTGAAAATATTGACTTACTATTTTAATCATGACTTACACTAATCCCAACACAAATATCAGTAAACATCTATGCAACAATCTGATAGCCTATTCAGACAGGATATATAGCTCATTATCAAAATAGAATTTCAACAAATCAACCAGCAACACTAGCATAGCTCAAATTCTGATACCCAGCAGCAACCCAATATATCTGACAGACTTAGCCCAGCTTCCCCTCACTGTGTGCAATGGTTTCAACCAAACACCAGTTCTTTTCTTAAAGTGCACAGTTATACAACTATGAAATGCACACAACAACTTTACACTACATGCAATGTTTGGACCCTTGGTACTTGGCGAAGGTCTAGCCTCTACGCATAGTGTGGGTTTCCAGACAGAAAGGATCTGCCCTTTTTCCAACTTACTATTTGATATTCCAAGAAGTCATGCAAACCTATGCATCTACAATGAACATGAATGTTTGACACAAATCAACTCTATCATGAAGATTCTTATTTAAGTCATGCATGTGGTAGATGATCAGGAATTCAACATTCATTTCAAGATTGCATCAGTCTATGACAACAATTGATGATATTGCATTTTAATAAATTCAATCTTGCCAAACATGCAGAAACTCAAAGGAGAATTATTTAAGCAATACAATAACCAAAACAAGAGTGGGTTTTAACTAACCTTCATGTGCCTTGATTTTTATTTAACCCCTTTATTTTCTACCACCAAGGCACTCCTGCAAACAAAAATTAATTTGCATATCTAGGAGCCCAAGAACTCTTGGGTCCTGTCAGATGAGTAACACCTCTAACAGGTGTACTCCATGAGTTCCAAGCAGCCAGATCATCAAATTTCATAGCAACGCAATTGTTCATGACATGCCCCACATTCCCACAGTAATGACATGATTCCAATACATTTATGTTCCTCCTTGATACATGGGTATAGTGTTTATATGGGATGGCATTACCTCTGCCATTTCTATGATGAAAGATAGAGTTTCTTCCCATATGCCAATAGTTCTGGACTATGTGGCCAATTCTCTTGTAGTTTAAACAATGAGACCTTTTGTTTGAAAATAGATTTGGCCTTCTTTGATCAGAAAAACTTCTTTGGGTTTTTAGTTTGGAGAGGGGGATTTCCGCAGCCCACCACAAAGGCAGCCCAACAAGACCCACAAGGTCCAACCGGGCGAGCCCACCCGAGTGATAGCCCACAGGGCCCACTTAGGGAGAAAAGCCCAATAAATAAGACTCGAGGAACTAACTCTCCCCGGCGGCCTTCTAGGCTCGGAGGGCCCGAGACAACGGTCAGGTCCCAAGGAAGGTCCGGCCTAAAGCCCTCTCCCCGTCCGAGAGAGATAGGCTCCAGCCGACCTATCCGACCCCACTCTCGCCGGGCCATGCCTATCGCTCGGACATGAGCTAGCATCCCCGAGGCTCGGTAAGGCCGGTTGATTATCTACAGGTGCAGCCGTTCAGAGTCCTCCGCCAGCGGGAGAGTCAGGGGAGCCGCCGGACTCCAAGGGGATAACGTTCCCACGATCAGGCCATGAAAGCCCCCGTTAAAGACGTAACTCCCGCCGGGAACCCCTCAGCTTACAGGACTCCTGAAGGCGGCGCACTATTTAAGCAAGGGATCCCCTCCGGAAGATGGTAAGATGAACTAAGCATTCACACACCTTAAGCTCCTGAGCACGATTCGCTTCACCCTTTGGTGGAGAGGATTCTCGCGCATCAGCTCTCTCCTCCCCCCATTATTGCTTCCACCATAGCTCTACTGACTTAGCCATCGGAGGGTTTTGCCCCAGGGAGATCCCCTGGGCCCTCTGATACGTTTCCCTCTCTTGCAGATTCATCTTCTGGTGATCCATAGCCCGCTGAGGATCCTGCGTGAGATCTCACCTCTTCATCTGGCGCCGTCTGTGGGAAACGCACGCAAAGTCGAAATGGTGAGAAGAAGCTCAGGGAGGAGATCCGCCGGTGGGGCAGGTAAGGCTGGGGCGGCGGCGGGAGGCACCCTCTCTAAGGTCTCGCAGAGCCCCCCCTCCAACGCCAGCATCCCCACCAACAGGCCACCACCCCCCTCGGCGGAGACAGGGGCACCCCTCGACGGCGGCGCCAACGCCTTCCAGGCCCTCAACGAAAAGATAGACGTCCTCGTGGAGCTCATGAGGGCCCAGGCGGCCAGGGACGCAAGGTCCCGCGCCCCATCAGGAAGTCCCCCTCGAAGGAGTGCGACACAGCACACCGCCGGAGGCCGCTTCACCCTCCGCGGTCGACAGCTCCTCCGCAACGACGTCGGAGGACCCTCGCAAGCTCCGCCTACGGAGCAAGAGGCTTCCTCCATGCCGAGGAGAGGGAAGCAGGGGGCGAGGCCGCCACGCCCGGGCACTAGTGCCCCGGGAGATCGCCAAGACGCCCCCCCCAGCCCCACGGTGCGACTGCAGCCAGAGCTGTCCCTCCGGCTGCGAGATTTGGGGAGATGGTTCGCAGAGCAAGAGCGCGCCCTCCGCGCCCTGTAGAAGACCTCTCTCCCGGAGGACGAGGAGAAATCCCCTTTCTCCGAATACATCTTGAAGGCAGAGGTCTCTCCTAGAGCCTCCATTCCAACCTTCAAACTCTACGACGGCCAGGGCGACCCAGCTGACCACTACGATAGCTTCGACGCCCTGGTGACTCTTCATGGAACGCCGGATCCCATCAAATGCCGAGCCTTCGCGGCCACCCTGGTCCAAGGTGCTCAGGCATGGTTCCGGGCCCTCGCCCCTGGGTCCATTCGAGACTTCAGGCAATTCGGGCGAATTTTCAAGGAGAGTTTCGCCGGTAGCGCCCCCCCAAGGTCAGTAGCGGGGCTCCTGGCCCTCAAACAGGCGCAAGGGGAGAGGCTCCGGACTTACGTCCACCGATTTAAATCGGAAGCCCTCAGGATCCCCCGCCTGGATGTGGCCTCAGCCATAACCGCACTGACCGAGGGCACCCGGGACGAGAATCTCCGCCGCGAGCTTGTCCTCCACCCTCCCTCGACCCTTGCTGAGCTAGTGACTCTGGCACTGCGCCACGCCGAGTGTGAAGAAGTACTCAGCGCCTGCCGAGACGCAACCTGCTGGGGTCGAGAGGGGGACAAAAAGCGGACCTCCGAGCCAAATCCTGGCTCGAGTAAGAAGCGCGATCGAGAAGGAGAGCGCAAAAGAAAGTACGAGCGGTACACCCCCTTGACCGCGCCAGTCTACGAGATCTATGAAGACATCAAAGACTCGGGACTTCTCCGCCAGCCCGAGCCAATAAGGTCGAACAACCGCAAGCAGGACAGGCATTGCCTGTTCCACGGCGACCACGGGCACCACACCGGAGATTGCCATCAGCTCCAGGATGAGATCGAGCGCCTCATCCGTCTGGGGCACCAAGCCCGGTTCACGACTGGGCACAAAGAAGACCGAGACGCCGCAGAGGAGATCGACAATGCCCCCCAAGGGGTCCATATCAACGTCATCTCCGGAGGAGTGGCATCGTGCGGCGACACCAGCCGAGGGAGGAAACGTCATGCCGAGCGAGCCAGCCGAGCCTTAGAGCCCCCCAGAGGCCCGCCGATGGAGCCCCAGGTCATAGTCTTCTCCGACCAAGACCTGGAAGGGCTGAGCACCCTGCATGACGATGCCCTCGTTATCTCGGCCACGATAAATCACTGTAATGTAGACAGGATTTTGGTTGATAATGGGAGCGCCCCCGATGTATTATCTTATGACTATTTTCTCAAGATGGGGGAAGACCCATCCAAACTCCGCCCGATCCGAACGCCCCTTTGCGGGTTAAATGGCCTGGCCACCTACCCCGAGGGAGCCCTAAGCCTGCCGGTCACTATCGGCACCCCACCCAAAACCGTTACGGTCATAGTGGACTTCATAGTGATTAAAGGTATGATAGCGTACAACGCCATTTTCGGCCGAAAAATTCTCAACCGAATAAAGGCCGTACCATCTACCTATCACCAAAAAATGAAGTTTCCCACCAAAAATGGGTTGGGGAAAGTCCGAGGTAACCAGGCCACGGCTAGAAGGTGCTACAATATCTCGGTGGAAGCCTCAAGGCCGGACGGGAAGGATAAGGGCCCCAGGGGAGTCGAAGGAAGAGCCGTGACCACCGAGCCCGGTGGCGAGTTATTAACGGTATTCCTGAACGACGACCCAGCCCTAGGAGTAAGGATCGGCGCCGACCTACCACCAGAGGAACAGCAGCAATACAAGAAGTTTCTTTCTGAGTATGTTCGGGTCTTTGCTTGGTCCGATGATCAACTCCCTAGTATACCAGAGGAGACTGTGACACACAAGCTCAACCTCGACACCACCGTGAGACCCGTACAGCAGCGGAGAAGGAAGCATGCGCCCGAGAAACAGGCGATCATCAAGGCGCAGGTCACCAAGGGACATGAAACTGGTCTTTTCAGACCGGTCCTGTACCCAACGTGGCTAGCCAACGTCGTCCTGGTGCCGAAGACTACAGGCAAGCGGCGAATGTGCATAGACTTCACCGATCTAAACAAGGCCACCCCCAAGGACTGCTATCCGCTACCGAGCATCGACCAATTGGTTGACTCAACCTCGGGCAACGAGATACTCAGTTTCCTGGATGCCTATTCGGGTTATCATCAAATCTAAATGAGCGCTGAAGATGTCGAGAAGACCGCCTTCATCACCGACTACGGCGTGTGCTGCTACACCCGGATGCCCTTCGGATTGAAGAATGCTGGAGCCACATACCAGCGACTGGTCAACCATATGTTCGAGGGACAGTTAGGTCGGAACGTCGAGGCCTACATCGACGACATGCTCGTCAAGACCCCGAGGGCCCAAGACCACTTCACCGACCTCGCCGAGACTTTCGGCACCCTCCTGAAGTACAGCATGAAGCTCAACCCCGCCAAGTGCGACTTTGGAGTAAGATCCGGGAAGTTCCTGGGTTTCCTGGTCACTCAGCGAGGGATCGAAGCCAACCCAGACAAGGTCCAGGCCATCCTGGACATGCGCCCGCCTACATGCATTAAAGACGTCCAGCGTCTGACGGGGCGTGTCGCTGCTCTCAGTCGTTTCCTGTCCCGTGCGGCCGAACGATGCTTGCCCTTCTTCAAGCTGATGAGGGGGCCCAAGATAGCATCTGCTACGTTCGCATGGGATGGGGAATGCCAAACAGCGTTCGCCGAGCTCAAAGAGTTCCTGGCTTCGCCCCCGGTGCTTTCCAAGCCCGTCCCGGGTGAGGTCTTGTTGTTATCTCTCGGCGACGCCATCAACGGTCAGCTCGGTCCTAGTCAGAAATGACTCGAGAGTCGAGAGGCCGGTCTACTACACCAGCAAGGTGCTCGGCGAGGCCGAGCGGAGGTACCCCGCAACCGAGAAACTCGTGCTAGCGTTGGTTACCTCCGCAAAGCGCCTCCGACCCTACTTCCAGGGGCATCCCATCACCGTGCTAACCGGTGAGCCACTGAAGAAGATTCTGGCCCATCCCAAAGCCTCAGGGTGACTCATCAAATGGGCCATCATGCTCGGGGCCTACGACATCTCGTATCGGCCGCGATCAGCTATCAAAGGACAAGCACTCGCCGACTTCATCACCGAGAGCACCGTTCCGGTCGAGGACAGGCCTCCGACAGCAACCGGGCCAACCTGGGAGCTGTTCGTCGATGGATCGTCCAACTCGGTCGGTAGCGGCGCAGGGATCCTCCTAAGGTCCCCCGAAGGAATAGAGTTGCAATACGCCCTAAAGTTCAACTTTCTGGCATCCAACAATGCTTCCGAGTACGAGGCCCTTATCTCGGGAGCCCGCATGGCTCGACGGTTGGGGGCCGAGTGAGTCAGGATCCACACCGACTCCCAGCTAGTTGCAAGCCAGGTCAATGGCGAGTACGAAGCTTGAGAGGTACCTATGATCAAATACCTCCAGTTGGTCCGGAGCCTGGCCCAACAGTTCGAGGAGTTCAAGGTAGTCCGAATAGCTCAGGAGCAAAACTCTCGGGCGGACGCCCTCTCCCGACTGGCCTCCTCCCTAGACCCGGAAGGTACACGATCAGTCCTCCTAGAAGAGCTAGAGCGCCCGAGCATAGACTCAGAGCTCCTCGCCATTGACTCGGCCACTCCCGGCGACTGGCGCTCCCCCTACCTGTCCTGGCTATGGGACTCCCGGGAGCCCTCCGACCCTCGGGAAGCCCGCCGAATGAAGTACCAAGCCCGGCGCTTCGTCATCCTCGACAACGCTCTCTACCGAAGATCGTTCTCCGGGCCCCTTCTGAAGTGTCTCGGTCCCGACGAAGCAAGCCAAGCTGTTGAAGAGATTCATCAAGGCCTGTGCGGAGCACATTCAGGAGGTCGGTCGCTGGCCAGAATCCTGCTAAGACAGGGGTACTGGTGGCCGACCCTGCAGCTCGACTGCACGGCCTACGCACAACATTGCGACCGTTGCCAGCGGTTCGACCATTTGGTCCATCAGCCGGCCACGGAACTTATCACCCTTACCGAGCCCTACCCTTTCGCTCGGTGGGGGATCGACATCCTTGGGCCATTCCCAACGGCTCAATCCCAGAAGAAGTTCATCATCGTCGCCATCGACTACTTCACCAAGTGGATCGAGGCTGAAGCAACAGCTAGGATCACCGAGACAGTCGTCTGGGGTTTCGTATGGAAATCGATCATCTGTCGCTTTGGCATCCCCGGAGTGATAGTGAGTGATAACGGGCGGCAATTCGACTCTCGGTACTTCCGAGACAGATGCGCCGACCTAAATATCCGCAACCACTTCACTTCGGTCGCCCACCCTCAGGCCAACGGGCTGGTTGAAAATGCCAACAAGACCATCTTGAAGGGCATAAAAACCAGACTCGGCAAGGCTAAGGGTAGCTGGCTCGAGGAACTGCCTAGCGTACTATGGTCGCACCGAACGACCCCCAGGACGGCAACCGGTGAGACCCCTTTTCAGCTGGTATATGGCACCGAAGCCGTCGTTCCGTTAGAGATCGCCAATCCGTCTCTCCGAGTGATCAGCTTTTCGCCCGAGGCAAACGAGCAGAAGTTGCTCGAGAACCTCGACCTGGCAGACGAACTCTGAGAGATCGCGAACGTCCGAGCTACGGAATACCAGCGCCGCCTCACTCGGTACTACAACACCAAGGTCCGAGGCAGACAATTCCAACCAGGGGACTTCGTCCTCAAGAAGACCGAAGCCTCTCGACCACTGGAGGCGGCGGGCAAGCTATCCCCCAACTGGGAAGGCCCCTACCGAGTGATCGAGACGCTCGGGAAAGGTGCGTACAGGTTAGCCACAATGGAAGGGGAACCCATTCCCCGGACATGGAACGCAACCACACTACGCAGATTTTATTTCTGAAAACTGTATCGACAAATCGGGTAAAATAAACCCCCTTTTTTGCATTCATTCAAGATAACTGTTGGTACATCAGAAAGGCAACTGCCAGTACATTACATAGTGAAAAGCAAAAATCCATCTAGCACCGCGGCAAACGGCCATCGCCTGACCGACCCGGTCTTGACCTTCTCGCATCCAGCCACTGACTCTGCCTCGCGTAGAAACTGGCTCGGACAAAGGATGGTCGACCCAGTTGGCTCGGGTGGACCGTGACAAAGGTGACAGAGGGATAGCAAGGAGAAGGCCACCTTTCACGCGAGGAAGGCTACCTTCCAAGTTGGCAACAACCTGGAAAAAGGAGCGCCGTGAAGGTCTCCTCTCTGCCAAACTACCAACTCTTTGGAGGCGAACAGAAAGCAAGCAGCCCCCAAAGAGTGAAAGAAATGAAGAACAAAAGAGAGAGAAAGAGGTTGCGGACAGGGGTGAGGAAGGGACTGGAGCCGCCTCCTCCCCTCCCACAGAGGGGAATGGCGGCCGGCATCCCTAACTCCTCCATCCGCCCTCCATCTCGGCGTCCGCCCGGAAGCCTCGCCGGAGCCAAGAGGAGGCAAACGGCGTACCCCCGCACGTCGAAGCCCTCTCCAGATCCGCGCGACGACCGTCGGACCCGTCTCATGCACGCGCGGCGACCGTGGGACCCGACCGATATTCCAGGACAACTAGAACCTGCCGCTCCCCGTCGTCTGCGGTGTCATCTTCTGAAGGGTCCTCCATGCTCCGATCGCGGCGGCGCAACGCAGAGCGAAAACGAGGGAACAAGAGCAAACCGTCGACGAGAGTCCTAAGTGTTAAGAGGGAAGGAGCACCCTTCGGTCTTTTTATAGGCCAAAGGAGGCCACGCGCCTTAAATGACTCCCCCCTCGAAAACACGCTATAGGACCTCCCTTGGATGGTCACCTCCAATTCCTCGGCCCCCGCCCTAGCGGGATTCACGAAGCGCCTCGACTTTCAAAGCATGGTGGAATGAAAGGACGCCCCGCCGGAAGTCTCCCGAATCGGCATGCGAGAATGGTGCAGAAAATATCGGCACCTTCCAACTGCCCCCGATACGCCAGCCAAATCACGGCAAAGATAACGATCAAACGAAGTAAGTCCTTTATTGCCTCCCATAAAGAAATCCTCTTACAAAAGGAAAAATAGACAAAAAGGGGAAGGGGCAAAATAAAGCATAATACATCAGGCCTCGGGCCCACTTTGAAGCTCGGGAACAACAGTAGGGGATGCGTCACCCCCGGTGCCTTCGGTGACGGCCGGCCCGGACACTGACCTCGCCTGTGCGAGAACTATCTCGGTCGTGAGCCCTCCTGGAGCCTCCGGAGTTGGTGACCCCGCTGGAGGTGACTCCTCCTGTTCTTCCCCGGCCGAGGATGAGGAGCTGGAAACTGACTCATCCAAGTCATAACTCTGGCCGTAAGGAAAATCACCACCGGCATGGTGCTCATTGGCATAGCTCATCGCCCGGCGATAGCCCTGCCTGAATCCCTTTCGGGCACCCCGGCGGAGCGCTACCTCGTAGTAGGGTAGGGCAGCTTCAATCAGGTCGGCCGAGTAAGCTTCCGAGCATTTGTAGCGCTCGATCGCCTCTGCCTCGACCTGCCCGTCCCGAGCCCGCTCCGCCTCGGCCGCACGCTCTTCCACCCTCGCCAGACGCTCCTCCAGCTCGTTCATCCTCCGCTCGGCTTTGAACGTCTGACCCTCCGCCCGGGCTCGGTCCGCCTCGGCCTCAGCGCGAAGGCGCTCCGCGTCCTCCGCCCGATCCTGCAGCTCACCGCGCTCAAGCTCCCAGAGGCCGTCCAGCTCGATGTGACGTTGACGCTCGTCTTCTAGACGTTTGCTCTTCCTCTCGAGCGATTCTCGGGCCCTTGCTAGCTGCTCGGCCAGCGCCTCGGCTTCCCGTCGGCTCGACCGCACCAACTCCCTGAATGCAAGGAACTCCCGCCGGAGCCCCTCGTACTCCCCCTCGAGCCGGGCTAGTTTCCCCTCGCATCCACCAAGGGTCCAGGCGAGTCTCGACCGCTCCGCCTCCGTCCGGGCGTGCGCCTCTGCCATCACGGCTGCTGTCCGAGCTATGACTAGGCCGCCCTCCATCAGGATATCAAGGACCCCGGTGGGAGTGCTGCGCCTTTCTCCCCCCCTCGTCCTCTCGGCGATCGACCGGCAGAGCCGGTACAAGTCGCCCGAGATACCGAGCCTGACCAGAGGTTCCGGCAAAGGGGACTGCTCCACCCTGGGCACCCTGCCAGAAGACCCTGTTCGGGCAGCGAAGCTGACCGCCCCGCTCGCCACGGTCGGTTGGGGTTGCAACGCCTCCCCGGGCGAACCCCCACCCTCGACCGGCGCCGCGGGATCAACCGCACCAGCAACTGCCGGCACTTGGGGTTGCGACGCCCTCGCGGGCGAACCCCCATCCGCGCCGACCAATCCCTCGGTCCCAGCGCCGGCCACACCGGCATCGGCCCCCTCTGCCCCCACAGAGGGGAGAGCCGACCCATCACCTCCCTCTACAGGGCGCCTAGTCTCCTCGGCCCCCTCTCGCCCGACGGATGGGAGAGCCAGCCCGGAGGGGTGGGCCCCATCTTGCCCCCGAGGGGGGAGCGCCGCCGAGCCAGAATCACCCCCGACGGCGGTAGGAAAACCGGCTTTCTTGGCCCTTTTCCTGGCCTTCGCGGCCTCCCACAACTTCCCCGCCAGGGGATCTTTGCGCTTCAGGCCGGTCGATCGAGAAGTCCCCTCGGGGGCCGCCCCCTTGCCCTTATCTCGGGCATGGACGCGACCCGCCGAGACATCGGGCTCATCGGCTGCCGAGTCGTCTCCCAGATCGATGACCTTGGCCGCCTCCTCCAGAGGCTCCCGCCTTACGTCTGCAACAAGAAGAAGCCCCAATCAAGAGGAGGAAAAGAGCTACCACCCCCGAAAAAGAGCCTCAAGAGCCATACCCGTCGACGTCAACGGCGAGAGAAGACACCGTTCGATGTTCTCCGACGTCACCAGCTCCTCGGTCGATTGACGGTTCTCCAGCAGACGGGCAGCCTGCTGCTCCATGTGGGGAGGGAACTCCTCCTAGCGAGGGGGCAGATTCGGGTGAAAGTTGGGCGAGGTCCGGCATCTCCAGATCTCGTCCGTCGCCACCGCCTTCACCCAGAAGAATTGGGTCTTCCACCCCTTATGCGAGGAGTCCTTCACCGCAAGCGAGATGCAGCTCCTATTCCTCCGCGCCTGAATGAAGTAGAAGCCTTTCCCCGCCGACGGGTGCACCTTCAACTCAAAAAAGATGTGGAAGAGGTCCAAAGAAGGAAAAATGTCGCGCTGACGACAAAGAATCCCGAAGGCCGAAAGAAGAAGATAGGAGTTGGCCACCAACTGAATAGGTGCCAACCGGAAAAAATTAAGAAGCTGCAGCACATAAGGATCGAAAGGAAGCTGAAATCCACTCTTCCAAGCCAGAAGGAAGGTGCAAATGAGCTCATCGCGATCATCCAGACTCGTCTCGTACGGAGTGGCGGCGATGAAGCTGTATCTGAGAGGCAAGCGGAAACGATGCTCCAGCCTCCGCACCTCCGCTTCCCCCAACTCACTACAGTTGGGGACGGGTTCCCGCCTCACCGGCACAAGCTCCGGACTCTGATCCGCCATCGAGTCGGGAAGAGATCCCTCGTACGAGCTTGAAGACTCCGGGGGAGAAGGAAGTTGCTGGACCGCCTCTGCGGTTATCCTCGCCAACTCCTCGAACGCCGCCGCAAGGCTCCGCGTCTCCGCTGTGCTCTCACGGCGCATCAAGAAGCAAGGAAAGCCTAAAACCCTGGAAGCATAGAACGATGAACAGCGCCCCCTATAAACCCCAGAGGGTGGCGGCGCGCCGTTCCGTGCTCCGAGAAAAGGGGGGCCCCTTCGTTTCGAATCCGTCAGGATCATCATTACGGGCCTCGGCGACCGCTATAAGCGGCTCCATAACGCCAACGGAATTCCACCCACCTGAGCCACGCCGGTCCAAAGCCTCGAAAAAATACTCATCCGAGCCTCCTTGGCTCGGGAGTAGGAGGGGGACAAGTGGAGAGGGGGATTTACGCAGCCCACCACAAAGGCAGTCCAACAAGACCCACAAGGTCCAACCGGGCGAGCCCACCCGAGTGATAGCCCACAGGGCCCACTTAGGGAGAAAAGCCCAATAAATAAGACTCGAGGAACTAACTCTCCCCGGCGGCCTTCTAGGCTTGGTGGGCCCGAGACAAGGGTCAGGTCCCAAAGAAGGTCCGGCCTAAAGCCCTCTCCCCGTCCGAGAGAGATAGGCTCCAGCCGACCTATCCGACCCCACCCTCGCCGGGCCATGCCTATCGCTCAGACATGAGCTAGCATCCCCGAGGCTCGGTAAGGCTGGTTGATTATCTGCAGGTGCAGCCGTTCAGAGTCCTCCGCCAGCGGGAGAGTCAGGGGAGCCGCCGGACTCCAAGGGGATAACGTTCCCACGATCAGGCCATGAAAGCCCCCGTTAAAGACGTAACTCCCGCTGGGAACCCCTCAGCTTACAGGACTCCTGAAGGCGGCGCACTATTTAAGCAAGGGATCCCCTCCGGAAAATGGTAAGATGAACTAAGCATTCACACACCCTAAACTCCTGAGCACGATTCGCTTCACCCTTTGGTGGAGAGGATTCTCGCGCATCAGCTCTCTCCTCCCCCCATTATTGCTTCCACCATAGCTCTACTGACTTAGCCATCGGAGGGTTTTGCCCTAGGGAGATCCCCTGGGCCCTCTGATACATTTCCCTCTCTTGCAGATTCATCTTCTGGTGATCCATAGCCCGCTCAGGATCCTGCGCGAGATCTCGCCTCTTCATAGTTCAACATTCCTAAGAAACCAACAGTCATGCATTGTATGTCCAAATCTATTACAGTGAAGACATTGAATTTTCTTTTTCTGCTTAGCATGATTATTGACGTTTTTGAATTCATTCAGTTTCTTAGATGCATTCATGTCATCTAATTTCATATCAAGGCAGTCATGCATTACATGCCCTGCCCTACCATAGTAATGACATGAGATTTTATTTTTATGTGCATGTAAATATGTGTGAGAAGTATGATCTACATGCATGGGGATAGTAGAAACATTTTTGGATTTGACAGTCTTTTTCTGTTTTTCAAGCTTTTTCAGATTTTTAGTTGGTTTTATTGATTTCTGAGCAGTAAATCGAAAAGCAGATGAGCATGATGTTTTGGGTTGTTCAGAATTGCTCACAAATGAAGTTGAGAGTTTATTTTCAATTTTCTTCTTATTAACTGAATTATAACCCAATCCTTCTCTCTAAAAGTTCACTTTTCTTCTAAGAATTTTATCTAATTTGTCTTTCCCTTCAACAAATTTAGACATGGAATTTTGTAGGTCTTGGATTTTAGATTTTAGAGATACTATGTCAACCTCATAACAAGCAACGTCAGATTCACAGATAATTACTTGTTGCTGTAGTGTATCATTCAAACTTTTGAGATTGTCTATTTCGTATTTTAATTTCAGTTCATTGTTAACTTCAGTTTCTTTCAAGACATATTTCCCTTTCTCAACAGTTATGAGTCTTTCTGAAATAACAATGTTTAGAACCATCAGCTTCTTATTCTGTTCTTTCAGACTTTCATTTTCCAATTTCAATTTTTCAACTTCTTCATTTCTTGACATGGAATTCAGCTTTTTACTCAGCTTCTCTTCACTCTCTTCACTCTCTTTCTTTCTGTTTAGTAGTTCTTCATTTTCTTCCCTTAAAGAATCAATTAGTTCTTATTGCCATTTAAGCTCAGATTGAAGATCTACATTCAACTTTTCTTTAGACACACATTTATCACAAGAGTTTTCAATTCTTTTTACTTCAGTTTTCAGTTGTTCATTTTCAAGACTTAATGAACTTATTCCAGATGACATTATCTTTTTCATTTTCTTCTTTTCAGATTTGACAGTTTTGTACTTATCTAATAAACAATTATAAAGATTCATCAAATCTTCAAAAGTAATTTCATCAGACCCAGAACTTACCTATGATGGAGATTCATCCTCTCACCATCAGAAATTTGATATCTTCCATATGAGTCCTGACCTTCAACTTGTCTAAGATCTCTTTAGCACTCCAGCACTCAGAGACACAGGGAAATCTGTCAGCATCTATCGCCCTTTTTATTAACTTCAGGGCTTTTACAATTTCATCATTTTAAATCTATGTACGACACTCCATTGGGATTCATCCTCAGGAATATCGTACTGACCATATGCAATTAAAACCCAAAGACCTGAATCTACTGAATTAACAGTCTCTGAATTTTCCAATCCAGTTATAAAAACGTGAGCCATCGAACATTGGGGGATCATCCATCGAGCTCATATCGAAAATCAGAAATGGCAATCAGCAAAAAAAAACAAATGACCAGACAGAACGAGTGCACCAAAAACTAGCAGGATCATAGTAGATCGTTGGATCTGATATACCAGTAACCCTCTCTGATACCAATTGTTGAGTCTATGAGATGGTGGAAACCAAGATTTAGAGGGGGGAGTGAATGAATCCCCGTTTTGAAAAATTACGAAATTAAACTTTTCTCTAAAAGATTTATGCAAAATAAAACTCGATAGCTCAGTTAAACTATGTTCTATTGAAGATCACACTCGAACAGTTATTGTAACAACCCAGAGATCCGGATACCAGTAAACCGAAACCAAGAACTCGGGGAAGCCACCCAAGAGGCTGATGAGGCCTCGTAAGGGTTGAAGGGTTTTATCGAGGTAATGCATAATGAATTGGAATTACACGCTCGTAATATTAATTATAGCAACAATTTAAACTATAAATGGAAGCAATTTAAATATCAGAGTGATAATATGTACAATAGTCCAGATCCACAATTTATACAAGTCCAACCACTGAATAAGAGTCAAAAATATACAACTACTCGGGGCATACCCCGGTCAAAAAGTACAGGTAAGGTAAAAAACCACTAACAACCTACTGACCGACCTCTGCTGGCACTAAGTACGGCCGTCAAAAGCACGGGGAGCTCTGGAAGATGGCTAAGGCTGCTCACCTGGAAAAGTAAGGGTGAGTCTCACAACCAGACTCAGTAGGGGTCACACGGATCCCTACCTCGCCACTAAACAAAGGAAAGCAATTAAAGCATGCATTGGTAGAATTAAACACAGTTTAGTAAAGCTGTAAAACTATTTAAACACTTTAATAACAGCTAACTAAGATGCCAATTTAATTTCAAGACAAGTGTCAGGACTTAAATCTACCAATAGAATAAACCTCAACATTTCCAAGTGACAGGAGAAAGAAGGACCACCAGAAAGAGAAACTAGATGCGTCCACTGACGGCTTACAATGCATCTCAAGTATCCACACAAGTCTGGATCGTGACAAGTGAGACACGTAACAATACCAGAAGATAAGAACTAGTCAGGGTAACACTCGTCAGTGCCAGTCCAAGCCCCTGACCACGTGTGCACACACAGGCTCAATGCCTTGAGCCAGGCCTCTAGCTAGTTTTCCCCCCAGTAGGATGTTACTGGCAAGCAAGGGGGGCCACGGAAACTAGCTTAAAAATCGTAAATCGGGACTACCCCGCCACCTCTGCCAGGTGGGCCGACACTAGAGGTCGTCGGGCTACGACTAGTGGTTCCATCACAAGGAAAGAGAAAGTAACTCTATTGGGATCTAAAAATGAGCCACAGTTTATAAAATAATTTAAACATGGCGAATATGCAATAACAAAAGCATAATTAAATGAACATATTAACATTTGAATTCTACAGAAATTAAACGGTCAACTAAGGGCCACTCCAGTCGTACGCGGTCTCACGACTGGCCGCTTAATGGACATAAATGGTTATAACTGAGCCGTATGGCTCTAATCGCCATACATAGCACGGTCGAGGTTCGGACCGTGCAGTGGTCTAAGCGGTCCGACGATTCACCGCTCAATAGGACAAACGGTCCCCCTAGGCAGTCCCACAACTAGCCGCTCAATGGATTGAACGGATCCATGTTGGGCCGTGCCATCTACGTCGCCTTACTGCTTAAAGGTCCTATGCAGTCGAGGGTCGGCTACCCTAGTCTCTGAACGGTCTCACTAAATGCCGTTCAATGGGTTAAAACGGTCTAAACGAATATTGTGGATTCAGAACGGTCACTGGTAGGACCATTTAATTATCGGGAAACCAAGAACGGGGTAAACCCCATGGAATCCCCTCCTGGTCGATCCAAATCGACGGGGAAACAATTTCTAACCTGCAACCTTCCTTGCCACAACCCATCCACAACATCCAAACCATCAAAAACGTAAAGACAATGGCCATTCAATAATTTCCAAGAATTAAAACATAAATACCATGTCCATGCATTTTTGCTCAAAAAACTAGGAAAACGTAGTACGATGGGCATGCATGTGGTACGGTTGCGTTCCTAAGGCGACGAGGAATCCATCCCCCTACCTATTACGCGACGAAACCGTCGTTACGACACTGAACGGACCGAGGGGAGTCGCGCCTTCCCTTGCCCGCACACGCCTCCACGCACCGCGGTTCACCCAATGTTGGCGTTAACGCGCTCCACGTGTCGCGATCTTTCCAACAGTACCTCTTGCGTCTCCTGCAGTGGCCCGGTCAGGCCGCGCCTTGAGAGAGCGAGAGAGGGCGATCGTGGGAGAGAGAGAGAGAGAGGGGAAATGAGAGAGGGGTCGGCCGATTTGGGTAAAATTTTTGGTTTTAATATTTTTTTTGATTTTTAACCTCAAATCACATTTTAAACCCCAAAGAAGCATAATTGCTAATATGCCCAATTAATTTCTAAAAATCTTTAATAAATGGGTTAAATGCATTGAAAATAGCCCATTAAATCCATTAAAATTTCTCAATTTATGGATTAAAATATATTTTAATATCGGTAAAGATCTGTTAAAGAACGGGCCTTACAGTCCCTCCCTCCTAATAAAAATTTCGTCCTCGAAATTTAAAAGGAAGCACAAGGATAGAACTGAAAGAAATTACACCTCATTCGAATAAGAAAGGAAATTGCTAATGCATTTCATCCTCACGTTCCCAAGTCGCTTCATTGCTAGAGTGACGCTGCCATACAACTTTAACTAGATGGATTACCTTATTCCTTAATCGTTGCTCATGACGATCTTCAATTCTAATTGGATACTCTGGTGTGGACAAATCTACAGTCACTTCAGGCCAACTGAATCATCTAGAACTTGAGACGCATCAGGAACATACTTTCTCAGCTGGGAAACATGAAATATATCATGGATTACTTGCATTGCCACTGGTAACTGAAGTCAATAAGCCACTTGGCCCACACATTCCAAGATAGGAAACATACCAATGTAATGGGGATTGAGCTTTCCATGCTTCCCAAATCTCATAACGCCTTTCATCGGAGATATTTTTACAAACACCATATCTCCAGGCTCAATTTATAATGGTCGCCTGTGCTGATTTGCATAGCTTTTCTGTCGACTCTGAGCTGTCAAAATTTTCTGTCGAATTAGACGCACAACATCAGCACATTGTTGTACCATATCAGGTCCTATCAACAGACTCAAACTAGTTTAATGGAGTACGACAAGGACGTTGTTGTACCTTGACTATTTCTCAGCTAGGATAACAAGGAGTAAGGGCTCGGGCATTTCTCCGAACACCTTCAAGACACGGGCTACCTAGCCCTTTCTACAACCCTGCAGGTCCCCACGAGGGTCCCGACCAACTCGCCGTGACACGCAGCAACACAAGCAATTGTTCGGGGTCTATCCCGACTACCTTCATACGGGCTGTGCCCGCGTTCCATATGGCCACCCGGGACCACCCGGGGGTGCCCCGATGCCAAGCCACGCCATGTGGCATCCAGTAAAAGAGTCACGGTCCCACTCTGACACTCTTCATTCAACCCTCCAAGGTCAAAGGGAGACCTGAGCAAGTCAACCATAGGCTTCGGAGGCCCGCAGCACGCGTGTACGGCTCACACACGTGTCCGGCAGTCTGCCGAACACCTTGTGGGTGCACACGTTTCAACCCTTCTACACCAACCCACTGGCCACCCCGTGGCTCCAACTCACTAATTGGGTCCTACAACGACCCCCCAGCAAGTCGGGGCCACCCCCGACCCTCGAACACGTGGCAACGAGCCACTAAACTTAGCTATCGGGCCAACCCGAGGCTACCCTGCCAACCTGCTGTACAACATGGCACGTAGCACGAGGTAAGGCCCATGGGCCCAAGGTGCCTTCTCCCAGCCCCTGTGGACTTCTACCCTTGGCCCTAGGCCAAATCCAAGGCCCGTCGGCCACCTACGCGGCTCATTCGGCAACCTGGGGTGTGTCGGGCATTTGCCCAAACACCTTGCGAGCGGCTACTCCGACTCAAAGAGCAACAGCCCTACGGGCCCATGCCAGTCTCCCGGAGTTCAAAGTTTATCAAAGGACATCCCCATGCAACACAAGAAGACCCCCGGGGGCCATCCCTCGGGGTTACGGCCAGCCAGGGGCTAGTTCGCCCCGGGGCATGGCCGCGCACCCCAGGGAGGGTGAACTCCCTAGGGGCCACGCCCCTCCCTCCTGCCCGGTGGTCCCACGACCCTACTCAGCCCCGGTTCGTCCAATCACGGTCCTACGACTCGATTTGTGTGCCGTACCAGTTCGAGAAGCAAACACGTGGATGTGGGAGCGCAAAGCGACAGCACGCCGGGATCCCGCAAGTCAACACGCACACAAGCCTCCACGTATCCTTCCACTCACTTGTCCTTTTCTTTCTTAGTTAAATTAGGAAGAAAAAAGACCCAAAAATCAATTTTTATAGGGTGGGGACCATCCCCTCTCTCTCTTGGAGTGAACCCGCCTAAACCCCCCTGGGGGGGTTTAGGCGGACCAGCCAGGCCCCCCTAGCTGGTCCGCGTAAACCACCATTCAATTCAAAAAAAAAATTATGATTTTTTTCAAAAAAGAAAAAAGACCGGAGCGCCTAAACCCCTGGGGGTTTAGGCGGACTAGGCAGGGCCCCCTGGCTGGTCCGCGTAAACCCCCATCCGAGGGGGGTTTACGCAGACCAGCTCAGGCCCCCTGGCTGGTCCGCGTAAACCCCCATCCGAGGGGGGTTTACGCGGACCAGCTCAGGCCCCCTGGCTGGTCCGCGTAAACCCCTTACCCCCTCTCTCTCAGCCAGTAACCCAGTGACACTATTCACTTAGGTTTACGTGGACTAGCTCACCCCCCTTAGCTGGTCCGCGTAAACCCCTTGTGACCCTTCAACTTCCCCTATAAATACCCCTTAGGAGCTCAAGGGGTGGGGCATCAAAGGCAATCGAAGCTAATCCAATCCAGATACCCGGCAAGCACAGGACTTCAAGCGTGGCTCCGAGCAGCGAGCTAAGGAGAATTGTGTGTGGGTGACTTGTTCGGCGGTCTCATACGTCGGGGGTATGTCGTTCACACTCCCCTCACGCCGTATGTAGCCGTCACACACAAGTCAGCACCCACCATATGTGAGACATTGTGATATGGGCGGACATCCCCTCATGCCGGGATTTCCCCTCGCTCACCCGCCAGTCGCAACCACAAGTGTGCCATGACGTCATGCTCACTCGCAGTCACGAGGGCATGTCCGATCGCTCAATTTGAGTCGTGACCGACCCTCGCCCAGACACCGGATCGCTGTATCCCCCCAGTCATCCAGTCATCCAGTCGTACGCCCCCGTTTGGCACCACGGCTATGGCCCATGCCACGGGAAGAGATCTCTGTAACGCAGATGTGTTCATTCATCTCGCATCGACCCGGGGACTGACTAGCACGTCAGAATTGTCCCGTGGCATGCGCCAGTTGTACTTTGGCCATTACAGCTTTCCTGTAAAGAAATATACGTCTTAGCGTAACACCACCGATTGGACGAGTGCTCTCGCACCCACGTCCCGGCCTTCAGTCTTCTATCTACACCACTCGGCATCCGTGCCTAACACCCTAACCCCATTAAACACCCCCCAGTCTAACACACACCCCTAACTGCTGAATGCCCCCCTAGCCCTCTACCCGTGGCTTCAGACGCATATACAGACTTCTCTTCAGCATGGAACGAAGGTATTCAGATTTAATCCGATGTAAATAAACACCGGTTGCTTGCGGCCGGTGGGGAAAGACGTCCAGTACACGATTCCCGTAATGGCCTACGCACTCGCACCCATGGAACCTCTTCTCTCCACGCGTCGCCCGAGCCCACGTGCCGCGCCCTGGCGGCGCTTCCCCGGTCAAACCTTGGTTCCATGAGTGATTGTCGAGAGATCTAGTGGCACGCCCGCACCTTGTCCGGTTAACCGTTATCCCGACATTTCCGTGCCATTTGACCCTTTTCGACTTTCTGTAAAAAGGAGAGTGCCCGGTCCCGCCGTGAGAGGTATGCAACCGTTAGGAGGATACCCGAGATATATAAAACTCCCGTATCTTGCTTCCTCGCTGTATCCCTTCCCTCACCCAGTTAACTGGCATAAAAACACGCGCAACAAAGAGGATGGCACGCGCGGTGGGACGTCTCCCGCCTTCCTTCTTTTTGCTAAAGAAAAGTCTGTGCCAGCCCTGAAGCCCGGTGCCCTTTCCCTGTCCTTGCAGGAGATGCAGAGGAGGGTACTCGTGCGTACATTCTCTAGCAGCTTCCGGTTCGCGTTCTATTCGTCGGACCGCTCTCGGCGACTGTCAGCGACCGTCGCCTCCGCGGCACTCAACGCTCCAGCAACCATGGCGGCTGTCACCTACGGCCCTAACGTCATTGCCACCCATGCTCGAGTGGGCTACTTGGCGACACCGATCGCTTTCGGCAGCTTCGCCCCGATTATCAGATCGCCCTACTTTTTGGGTGTGATCCCTGTGGCTGTTCCTCCACCGATGCCAGTTTCTCCATTGGTTCCCGTGGCCAATGCGCCACGCGCACCTCCAGCGTCGGTGTCCTGCCTGAGTGCCAGGCACTGGACTGTTACCACTGGCCCCTATAGGGCCCCAGATCAACGTCGGCCCAGGTAAGCGTTAGCTCCCGGGGCCAGCCTCGTCCGATCTCCAACACGGGCCCCACGCCCCGGACTTCAGTCACTATCACAGCATTTTCCTCGGGTCCTCAACCCCGAGACGCAGCCAAGACGGCACCCAACACGGGCTCCCTGCCCCGGGTCCTCGGCTTCCCAGCATCTTCCACGGGTCCTCAGCCCTGAGCCGCAGCCAAGCCGGCACCCAACACGGGCTCCCTACCCCGGGTCCGTGGCTTCCCAGCATCTCCCTCGGGTCCTCTACCCCGAGCCGCAGTCAGGCCGGCACCCAACACGGGCTCCTTGCCCCGGGTCCACGGCACCTCAGCATCCCCCTCGGGTCTCCAACCCCGAGCCCCAGCAAAGTCGGCATCCGACACGGGCTTTCATCCCCGGTTCTACGGCTCCCCAGCATCTGCATTGGGTTTTCGATCCCGAATCCCGGCACGGCCGACACTCGACACGGGCTCACAGCCCCGAGTTCGCGGCTCTCCGGTATCACACTCGGGACCCCGGTCCCAAGCTCCAGTTGAACCGGCTCTCCCTATGGGTCTTCCACCCAAGAGGCGACGTTCCTCAGCACCTTCCTCGGACATTCCGACCCGAGCCCAGACTACGCCGGCACCTACCGTGGGTCCTCGAACCAGGAGCGTTGACATCCCAGCAATTCCAACGGCGTCTCCTTCCGGTGCAAGAGTGTCATCTCAAGCATCGGCAACACTCCTATCGGCGCGGGCAAATGCTTATACCCGAGTCGCCCAACCATCGACTCCCGGCGCAAGTTACTTACCCCGTGGGCCGATCCCTGCACTTCAGACTGACGACTTCGTGCTACCGGTCGCTCCAGGCTGGGTTTTCTCGGTCTACCATCTCGGGGCGGAGTCTTCCTCAGCTCCTTAGAAGAAGCGTCGCCATGGACGTAGAGGCAGGCGCCTCGCTACCGCAACCAGCAACTCTGGCAAGACGGTCCTTGTTGGTGACTTGCGGATCTGTCTCGACGGGGGTGAACCAATCATATCCCAGGAACGGACAGTCCCTACCATCCCCATCTTCAATCGTTTTGACCTCTTACGGTAAACATGAGAGGATAGGGCGAAGCTCAAAGGAGCGGGTTCCTCGGCAGCAGCCTAGGGGCACCCACCGCAGCCAGGCACACGGCCTCCCAAGACAACTCATCGGAAGAACGGTGACAAGGGAGATCAATAACCTGACTTGAAGGGAATCTGGGTCACCCCAGAAGAAGCTCAAGCTGTTCGAAGGGCGCGTATCACCAACCCCCTGCGAGCACTCAGATGCGGCATCAGACGGGATGCGGCTGGCATCACAGTAGCATCGTCTGATGACGCCCAGTCATCCAATGTCCCCCGCACAAGCAAGTTGAGGCAAAGGCGAGCCCGTCCCCGGGCCCTCCAGCAACCTATCCAGGGTTCTCCTCCCGCTGACATCGGAAGTGAGCCCCCTCCGCAACGCATCTCGATCTTTGACAAACTAGGGACGCCTGTCCGCCCCGAGCGACACCCGCGGAGGAAGCGGACGGCCCGGTTCATCAATGATGCGGTTCGAGTGTTCACGTGCTACACTATCTAACACCAGCCAGACACCCAGTCTGACGACATGAACCAGCCTCTGTCCCACTTCAGGAGGTGATGGGAATCGACGTCGAGAACTGACTTTTTATTTTGCATTTGTGTCCTTTAGTTTGTTTTTATATCCTTGGGAGAGTATGTTCACAATTGTAAGGCTTTATAAGCCAATGTGTCATTCCCTAGGATTCTTTGGGTTTTTATGCAAAAGTCCAGTAGGACCAGCAAGGGGCCCCCATCTCCTTTCCTATTAGTCCACCTAAGTCTTAGGGCCCATGTGGGGTCAGTCAAATGTCCAAGGTGGGCTTCTAGATGGCTTGACCATTCAAGGGGACAATTGGATTAAAAAGTCTAATATTCCAACCCTTAAAGTCCAAGATGCTTCCCCCTTATAATATAGTTTATCCCATGTTGTATTTTTTATTTTTTTTGGTCATTTGACCACATGGGGAAGAAAATCTCCTCTCTCCCATGAAATTCTCAGCCCCCCACCCCTTGCCATTCTCTATATAAGCCCATGTATAGGGTCATTAGAGAAATTAATGAAGAGAAAAAAATTTGTGAAATTTGGTTGGAACCAAAGAAGGGTGTGCCCTCCTCCTCTCTCCCTCCCCCTCTTGCAGATGGATTTCTACTAAATTTTGGGTGTGATGCCCTTTTATCTTCTCCTTAGCCCCTCTGAATTCTATTTCTACCGCCGCCGCCGCCACCATCGCACCGCCGTCGCGTCGCCGCCACCGTCATCCGAGTTCTGCCTCCATCAGGACAAAACCTCTTCTCCGAAATTGTATCTCTAGTTCTTGTTGTCTGATTGAGCCCTAATTTTGAAGGTTTGTTATGTCCATCTCCCCTAACCTCCAGTTAAATCTTTAGTGTCATTTGGAGTGCATTTGAAATTTTTCCCGTATTTTTGTTTGTGCTCTCAGTAATCTGCCCTTTTGTAGATCTACGGGATAGAGTCTCCTTGTTACAATTTCCCCACTCACATAGAACATTTTAGAAAATCCACAAAAATTCCCTAGTGCTCCTCACATATACCCCCTTCCACCATAATTTTCTTTGAGTCAAAAAAAATCATTGAGCCCTCGGTCAAAGGTATGTTTCAGGCAGATACATCTCTGCCCTGTGTGTCTGTCAGTCCGGGTTAGAAAAAAAAGGCAATTTACAGTCGTTTTTATTTTTAATCCGTTCTGTGGATGGATGCACCAAAAATATATGTTGTAGATCTCTGAGTCCTCTATCCATCGGTACCTCTTGTGCATCAATCCGACATCGGATCTGGTTTTAGAAATTCTTTTCGTGAAGGTGTGCAGAGCAGATCCAAATTCAGCCAGCACAACTCAGTCCGGGAGAAAATTCAGAAATAAATATCAAAGGTCAACTTCAGCGACCGCCCCTTCAGAGAGTCGATCAGGGACATCCCATCATCGTCCCAGCCAAGCGGCGCCTCCGGAAGATCTCAGGAAGGTGACGTTCCTTTGGAAACTGTTGTTTGCTGTCTAGCGAGTCAGCAACTGAGTTGGCGTAGCACCGAGTTGGAATAGTGTCGAGTCAGACCAGCAGGCCGAGTTCGTGCCGTACGCACCTCTAGATTACTGCCCGTCAACCCAGGGTTGGTCCTCTCGGGCCACATTTGTAGCCCTTTACCTCCCTGCGTGGAGTGGGCAATAAAAGTTACTGTTGTAATTAACTTTTACCGTTGTTACCGGGAGTTACCGTACTTGGCCGGGAATATCTTCCCCATGCCCGGCGCGTGGAGGTACACTCGCTACCCTCCTCGTAGGTATTTCTTTACCCGTATATTTTTGTATATGCTGTTGCATGAGTGATAGATTATCTAGCTTGTTATCATTTTATCTCCGCTGCGAGAGCGAGAGCGAGAGTGGGTGACCGTCCCGTGACTCGACCCGAGTTAACGCAGAAAGGCCGATACCCAAGACTCACGGCCAGTTTCTCAACCGTGCCCTGTCCCACGTCTTCCCTCGCATAGGGACGATCATGAGCTAGAGTCCCAGGTCGCGTGTCCGTCCCGCATCAGGAGGCCACGCCACCAGGCTCCGTCGCCTCCCCCAACAAGTCACATCGGCACTTCTGCTGGACCGCAAGCATCGGAACGTGTGGAAGAAGTCCCGGTGGAAGACCACGACCCTCGTATCAATGCAGAACTGGTCAACAATGACCCTCCTGCGAATGAGGTTCAAGAAGTGACCCTCGACACTCTTATGAAGGAGAACCAACACCTGAAGGCCCTCTTGCGGGACCTCCTCCAGGAACGAGACCTTCACCCGCAGCAACCAGCTAGGCCCCAGGCCGAAGCATCGGTACCCCGGCGGCCCGTGATGCTACCAACACCTTAGCGGTGATTGCCCGAACCCCGTTGGCAACTGGGTTTGGCACGCCCACAGTTGAGGCTCAACCACGAGCCTCCAATACGCAAGTGCCAGAGAATCTCTTGGCGCAGCGCCAGATGATTGAGTGCATTATCGAGACGAAGCTCACCCAGTATGGTGAAGGGGCTATCACGCTAGATCTCTACAGTGTGCCCTACCTACTTCATCACCAGCTGAAAAAGCTTCTCCTAGAATACTCCAAGCCCCCGAAGCTGCAAAAGTTCGATGGGCAGGGGTCGCCACACGAACACTTGGCCTACTATGTTACGGCCATGGGCGAGTTAGCGTTGGATGAATCATATCTCCTCCGCTACTTTGCCACGTCACTCACGTGAACGGCCTTTCTATGGTACTACCGCCTGAAGCCCAACTCAGTCATCGACTGGGCTGACCTCCAGAAGAAATTCCTCGACCGTTTTCAAACGGCCGAGCGAAAGGTCTCCCTAGCCGAACTATGTTCTCTTCGATAGAAAAAGGGCGAGGGTGCCCTCGACTTCATAAAAAAATGGCGAGACCTCAGCATGAGGTGTGTCAACCCACCCGCTCAAGAGGACGCCATCACCATATGTCGTCGAGGTATGGCAGCCGAGGTCAGCGAAAAGCTTCTCGGCACCAATATCAAAGGCTTCGACCAACTCAATTCAGCAGTCGCTGAAATAGAGATGCTCTTCGCCGATAACCCGAGCTATACTGCAGCAAAGGGTAAACAAGCGCGAGAACGCCAGTCCTGCAAGGAGGTGAATATCATAGAGTTCACCCCTGCCGCCAAGGCTAATAAGGGGGTCGAATCCAGTGGCTTTGACAAAAAGCCAACGGATAAGCTGGCTGCTCCTTCCTTCTCGGAGCGTATAAAGACACCCTTCTCCTTCAAGAAGGAACATATGAGGATGCTCTTCGACCTTTGCATGTCCCAGAAGATCGTCGAACTGCCAGAAATCCGCAAGCCAGACGAGGCCCTGAAGACCGACGATCCCAGTTATTGCCTGTACCATCACATGTTGGGCCACTCAATTGAAGATTGCTACGTCTTCAAGATGCAGGCGCAGAAGCTGATCCGAGACGGTCTTGTCAAAATGAAGATCGGCCTCGTCGATCCTCCGCAACCACATACGTGGGTCAGGCCAGCTAAGGCAGCTCGCGTGGCTCATCCCTCGGCCAATGTCATCCACGTGATGGCCGCATTCTCTCTCTCTGATGACAAGTCAGAGGAGCCCAGGGCTAATCGAAGGGAACGTTCGATCTGGTATCCAGGGTGGAGGCCCTGGCATGATCAGAGACCTCTCTCCTTCCCTAGGGAGAGAACCCGGTGACTCTTCAATATCCTCGTCGAGAATGAGAAAATCATGCCCCGTGACTCGCCGGTCGACTACACCCATTGGGATCGTAGTCACCCTCAATACTGCCCCATCCATGCTAGGATCTGCCACCCGATCGAGTCATGTGAGGAAGTTCAACACCTCATCCAGGAGCAGATCTGATGGGAGCAGATCGATGCGGAAGGAAACTCCATGTCACTCGTCAGGCTTCGACAAGCTGTCGAAGAGACCCTGACCGTCGCCAGGGATGCGCCAGAGCGGTCAGACTCTCCTCAAGAAAATGGGCATGGGCTGCCTTACCAGCATCCTCTAGAATGGCTCGAGTTCCGGACGGACAACTAAGAGGCGCTCGAGCGATTGCGGAAGCGTAGAGAGCGGGATACCAGTCAAGAGACGGAGCCGACCAACTTCTCGGTCAACGTCATTTACTCCCCTGCTCCTCCAGCCCCTTCGGGCTCTCAGACATCAGCACCCAGCCAGCCAACTCCAGCCACTTCGGCTGTGCGGTGGCGGTCCTGGCGAGAGCTAAAGACTCTCCCTTTTCCTGAAGAAGACACTGCCAGGCTCCTGCGGGTCCTTCTCGACTGAGAGGATGTTCTGGTGGGTGAAACGACGATGGGCTCTTCAGCTCTCTCTTGTCCTCCTCCCCTCCTATCTCCGTCACTGGCAGTCGCAGATAGGAAGGGAAAGCAAAAGCAAGGTGAGGCCCCGCCTCAGCCTCGTTACACCTCCTCAGCAGACGGGCCATCGGGTCCTCTCCACCTACATGTTGACACAACCTGAAGTACAAAGAAGGCATCTTCAGAGTCTTCAGCGACTTCAATTCAAGTGGCGGGCCCACCGTCACAAGGCTCCGCCATTCCACAGAGTCGGGATAACTGTGCAGAGCGACAACGTCTTGCAATGCCGTCAGTTGCTGCTGGGCCCAGCTCTCAGCATGGTTGCAAAGGCAAGGCTAAGGAGCAGGACGACCAGTGCATCTCTCTGTCCGCTTCACAACAAAAGTCATCGCCACTGCGGTTAAGGCATCAAACCGCCCACACGTCTTCGGACGCTAGCACCAGCCTACCGACTCCTTGTAGGCTCCCATCACCACCGCGGGTAAGGCACCAAACCGCGCACACATCTTCGGACGCCAGTCCCAGCATTCCAACATACCAGGAATTTCCGCTCGAGGTGATCGAGCAAGCGATCAACGCCACCTTCCAGATACAACAAGCGGAAGGCGCCTGGATCGAAATTCGGGCGAGGAAGAGTCGTCGACCTCACCTTGCAAGGGCATCCGCTCGAAGATATCCTCATCAGGATTTGTCAACTCAGGCTCCAGCACCTCTCCCTCCTACTCCCTTGGAGATGGCTATCGCCAAGAGACAAGAGAAAAATAGGAGGAAGAACCTCAGAAGGCCGCTCAAGAAACAAGCTGAACAAGCAGCCGCCCTACAATCTCCGGCCGAGCCAACGCCTTTCCAAAGACTCCAGCGGCTCATTGATGACTTGGAGGAATATGTTCCCCCTCGTCCTACTGGGGCTCTCCCACTCGACAGCTACATCCCGTGGGAAAAAATGTAGAAATGAGCTCGCCTCAAGAATTGGGTCCAAGAGATGATCCAAAAGCTCAAGAACGGTGAAAGACTCGTGATCCCTAATGAGCTCTCCTTGTGCTATAAGGACAAGGAGATCACCACAGAGCAGCTGGATGAAATGCTTCGGCGTTGTACCTGCAACAAGGTGGCTATCCCACCTCCCGACAATATCAACACTTCTCGGAGGGGCGAGACAGTAGCCTCCCGGACAAGACAAAGCACCACCGCCCCTCATGGGCTATAGTCGGCTCCAGAGCACACCGGTCGTGGCCGTGGTCGTGGCCGGGGACGCGGTAGAGGTCGTGGGAGAACTCCTGAGCTACCTCCTCACCCATCCACCTTCGACCTGGAGCGAATCATCCTCTTTCGAGGAAAGGAACCGGCTCCGATTCCAGAAGTAGAAGTTCGGGTTTGACCCGACATCTTTGATCCTTCCGACATTGACGAGACTACCGCCAGTCTCCCAGCCCATGTACCAGTGCCGACTTCTGCAGTTGAGCAAGCGGGACCATCCGGTAAGGATGAGCCAGCCTGCCAATCACCTCCAGAAGAGCCGTCATTGGCATCCCTATTCCAAGAGTCTGCTGACGATCGAGGTCAATCTGATCCCGGCGGTAAGGGTAAGGCAGTGCAACTCCCCGACGGGGAACAGCGCGTCAGCTCGCAGAAGGTTCATCCTGACATACTACCATCTCTGGAGGATGCTCGAGCCCGAGCTGACCGGAAGGTCCTCCACCAGATGAAACGCTTCCCGGCCAGCATTTCAATTTGGGAAGCCATCACTTGGAGTAAGGACCAAGGGGAAACTCTTATCAAAATACTCCAAGAGCTGGAAGTCTATGAAGTGCATGCCGCGGAAATGAAGGCGGCTACCTGTGGAGCCTTCGCAGCCACCATCTCTTTCACAAAGAAAGACATGATGCTTTCCCCTCCGTGCCACAATCATCCTCTCTACATGAAGGGGAAGATCAACGGGCATGATGTGAACCGGATCCTAGTGGACCCTGGTGCTGCAGTCAACATCATGCCGCTCAAGACATTCATGTCTCTATATCTGACGCCATACCTCCAGAATGTTCAAGCGGTTAAGATATCCGGCTTCAACCAGAACACCGAGGACGTCATCGGGCGGGTGGACGTCGATCTGGTGCTCGATGATTTCACCTCTAAGGTGACTTTCTACATCATCGACTCCAACACATCTTATAAGATGCTATTGGGTAGACCCTGGCTCCAGGAAAACTGGGTCGTCCTGTCAACTCTCCACCAATGCATCAAGTATGCCAAGGATGGGGAACAACATAAGGTCTTTACAGACCTGTCGCGGTTCACACCGGCAGAATGCAATCTGGCCGACGCTGCGCTCTACTTCAAGGGGATTAGTCCCTACCCCGTGATTAAGAGCAAAAGCAACGGTTGGCTCTCAGAATAAGATGACGATGATCTCTTCTTTGTCGACGAGGAAAAGGCCAAGCTTCACCGGCTGCGCCTCGACTCCAAGTCAACCCCAGATCACCCTGAAAGGCGCCAGATCGACTTCGAGGCTAATCTCATTAGCCGAGCTATCCGCAAGAGTATATGCTTGCCACCAGACTGCATCCAGCTCCCATGTGCATCCGAGGAGCACAACGTCGAGTCGCTGACGACATTCAATGTCACCTTCAAGCGACAACGCCGAAACAAGAAGAAGGCTAACAGGGACAAACCCATTGTCTTCTATAAGGGAGACATGGTCCCCCAAGCCCCGCCACATGATGACTTCGGCTGGTCTAGACAAGCCGATGACACCCCTGAAGCAGTCCAGGTGTGGGGCGACTTGTCGCCGCATATTCAAGAAATGTGTTTGAAGCAACACATTCCCCTGTGGCAAACTCCTGCCCAACAAAGATACTTCCGTCGACTGTGGGACCCTTCCCAGGGCCGGGGGCAACCCCCATCCTTCTATAAGGATACCAGGGGACTTGGCTATGACCAAGACCCAGACTTTTGCATTCACTACGCAGTCAACGTCGTGGGCTTGGCGCAACCAGCCGATGACCAAACAAGAGTCGAAGCCAAATTCGACAGCTCCGGGGATGAGGGAGAGGAAATTCTGATCCCGATCTCTGCCAAAGCCAGAACCTCGGCTCAAGCCATCAGGGAACCTTCTTCGCCTCCCTGCCAAGACAAAGGGGCAGAACAAGCTTCTCCGATCTCTCAGCCAGTCGAGGGATCCAGTTCAATAAACCCTCTCAAAGGGGGGGATATCACCGGCCCTAGCAGCGAGGGATTGTCAACTTCGCCTGGCAACCCCGGAGATACCTCAGTAGCTCCAGTTGATGACTGCTGGCCAGGAGCCGGTGGCCCGGATCAATCCTTGATGGATCCCAGCAACAACGGCCCTCCAATCCCATCGGCGTCAACCAGTGACTTCGGGAACCAAGGACTACTCGAAGCCGACACCGATGATGAGGATTTCATTGACTTCAAACCCGCTCCTCTCGAGCTGGAGGACGGCGGCCAGGCAACCGTGGATGAGCTCGTTGAAATCAATCTGGGCGAACATGACGCCCCACAGCCTACATTCGTCAGTGCTCTCCTCACTGAGGCAGAGAAGCGGGATTACAAGCAACTCCTGCTTGAATACAAAGACTGCTTCGCTTGGACATACAAGGAGATGCCAGGGCTAGATCCCTCCATAGCGGAGCATGACCTAGCCATTTCTCCCTCAGTCGCTTCGGTCAAGCAACCTCAGCGACGCATGCGCCACGAGCTGGAGCTCCAGGTTTCGGCCGAAGTCTATAAAATGGTGGAGGTCGACTTCATCGAGCCGTGCATCTACCCGATCTGGCTCTCCAATATAGTTTCAGTCAAGAGGAAGAATGGTCAAGTCCGCATCTGCGTCGACTTCTGGGACCTCCACAAAGCCTGTCCGAAGGACGACTTCCCAGTCCCAATTACAGAAACGATGGTCGATATGACCACCGGTCATGAAGCCTTGTCTTTCATGGACGAGTCATCCGGTTATAATCAAATCCGGATGTCCCTTAAAGACAAGAACCACACAGCCTTCAGATCCCCTAAGGGGATTTTTAACTACAAGTGCATGCCCTTCGGTCTGAAGAATGCCGGTGCCACTTACCAAAGGGACATGACCAAAATATTCGATGAGATGCTGCACAACATCGTCGAATGTTATGTCGATGACCTCATCGTCAAGACTAAAAGACGCGAAGACCATTTCTGGGACCTTCGCCAAGTCTTCGAGCGTCTCTGGCAATATGGGCTCAAGATAAACCCCATGAAATGCACCTTCGGCGTATCCAGCGGCAAATTTCTCGGCTTCATCGTCAGGTACCAAGGAATCGAGGTGGATCCCAGCAAGATCAAAGTGATATGGGAGCTCCCACCGCCTAGCAACATCACTGAGCTCAAGTCCTTCCAAGGGAGGCTGACCTATATTCGGAGGTTTGTCTCTAACCTCTCCGGTCGATGTGTGCCTTTCAGCAAGCTGATGAAGAAAGACACCCCGTTTACATGGGACTCAGAATGCCAGGCGACTTTCGAGCAGATTAAGGAATACCTCCTTAGTCCCCTAGTCCTGGGGGCACCAATCAAGGGTAAACCCCTCATCCTTTACATTGCCGCCATGGATGCTTCGCTAGGAGCTCTGTTGGTGTAAATCAATGAAGAAGGTAAAGAGCAACCCCTCTATTACCTCAGCTCGAAGCTAATCGGTGCCGAGTACCGCTACTCCCCCATGGAGAAGGTTTGCTTGGCACTGGTGTACGCAGTTAAGAAGCTACGGCATTACCTCTTGTCTCATCGAGTCGCTTATATCCAAGCACGACCCTCTGAAGTATCTCCTTTGGTGACCTGTCCTCTCACGCAGACTGGGAAGGTGGGCTCTCCTGTTGATGGAGTACGACATTACTTACGTCCCGAGGAAAGCAATCAAGGGACAAGGTATGGCTAAATTCTTGGCAGCCCATCCAGTGCCAGACGACTCACCCTTCAGCTCGGAGCTCTCGGACGAGGAGTCCCTGGCTGCTCAATCACAACAACCCATTGAGCAGAGCGGAGATGCCTTGCATTATTGGCAGCCAAGCGCTCTCACAACCAGCGTGCCTTGCTGGGAGCTCTACTTCGATGGTGCTTCCCGAGGGATCACACAGAGCAACCAAGATCCAGCCACCATGGCAGGTGCTGGCATTATCTTCCTGACCCCTTATGGAGGAGTTTTGTACAACTCTTGCGCCCTTATGAAGTCCCTGACCAACAATGAAGCCGAGTATGAAGCTCTACTTCTCGGGCTCCAGATGGCTCTTCATATGGGCATTAAATGCCTCAAAGCCTACAGGGACTCCCAGCTGATAGTCCGACAGGTCCTCGGCATCTATAATGTGCGGAAGCCAGAGTTGGTTCCATACCATACCGCCATCACCAGATTAACCCATAAGTTCTATTTCTTCGAAATAGATCACATTCCCAGGAGCAGCAACGCTCAGGCAGATGCCTTAGCAAAATTGGCCACGGCCATCAAGCTCTCGCCCGAGGGTGAAGTCGACATCGTCATCAAACACAAAAGGCTGATGCCGAGCTCACTCGAAGGCGACACCAGTGTCACCATTTACGAGGTCCATGACCTCGACCAGAACACACCTTTAAAAGAAGATGATTGGCGTACGCCTATCATCAAATTCAAGAAAGGGTGGCTCCCACCTGACCGAGCTCAAAGGGTCCAGCTACTCTGCCGAGCAACCTCCTACAAGTTCATTGGCGACTCCATGTATCGGCTTGTCCACGAGAAGGACAAGTCAATTCTCCTGAGATGTGTCTCTCTGGCGGTGGCTCAAGCCATCATGCAGGAGGTCCACTCCGGATTGCGCGGTGCACACCAGGCCAGAGATCGGATGAAGCACAACACCAAGCTCAAAGGCTTCTACTGGCCAACCATGTACGTGGACTGCATCCAGTATGCCCGTGCATGTCATCAATGCCAAGCCTTTGGCCCAGTACCCAGAAATCCTCCCAACCCACTGCGTCCTACGGCCGCCACTTGGCCATTCGTTGAATGGGGCATGGAGATTGCGGGGCCTTTCCCACCATCTTCCAAGGGCCATAAATACATCTTGGCCGCCACTGACTACTTCTCTCGTTGGGCAGAGGCTCTACCCTTGCGAGAGGTCACCGGCGAAATCATTGCTACATTCGTCCGGCACAACATCATATACCGATTCAGTACTCCTAATCGCATAGTGTCTGACAACGGGACACCTTTCAAGAATATGGTCGTATACCAGTTAGCGGCCAAATTCCACATCGACTGGAGAACCTCTTCGGTCTACAACCCCCAGGCTAATGGCTTGGCGGAAGCCTTCAACAAGACCCTCTGTAAGCTCCTGGCTAAGATGGTTAGCCACCGGAAGTGTGATTGGGATGAAAAGGTCTTCGAAGCATTATGGGCCTATCGAACGGTCTACAAAACCCCCACGGGGTGCTCGCCGTTCTCCCTTGCTTACGGGACAGAAGCAGTTGTCCCCATCAAAGTCTAGTTAGCCTCTTATTGTGTGGCAATCCACACCGGCCTTGCCGGCTCTGATGAAGACGAGTACCAGCGAAGGCTAGAAGAGCTCGCCGATCTAGAAGGCAAGTGACTCAAAGCCTACAAACACCTACAAATATACCAGGCTCCATGGCTTGGGCCTATGATAAGCTCGTCAAACAGTGAGCTTTCAAGCAAGGCGACCTTGTCATGATTAAGGAAAAAGAAGTCATGGTAGGGCGCTGCCGTGGAAAACTACAGCCAAATTGGCGAGGTCCATACATCATCCACAATGTCTATGAGGGTGGGGCCTACACGGTCGTTGATCACAAAGGTCATAGACCGTTCCCGCCTCTCAACGATAAACACATGAAGCTATACTATGCACTAGAGCACGAGTTCACGCGCCAGTCGGGCTAAGGCGAGCGTCCCAGCTACCACCAATAAGGCCGGTCCTTCCCCGTGAAGGCTCTAACCGGCCAGTTCCCCCAATCTATAATTCCCAGTCAACCAGCCAGCTCAGTTCCTCGCAACCGCCACCAGGCATTCACGGGAACTAATCTCCTGCCTCCTTCCCATCACCACGGGAGCACGGGCACTTCTGCACCGACACCAGTCTAGCCGTCAGGCTCCCAGGTAAGTAAAAAAAAAAAGAGGAACAAAAAAATGGGGTTAAAAATAGAGATGCCCCGACAGACCTAGTCATCCTCACCACAATGGGGTGGCTGGGGGCAAAAAGACCAATAACCCGGTTGAGATGAAAACCCGAAAGGGCACCTTAGGCAAAATTGGGAAACCCCTCGACGTGAAAACCAGCGAGGGTGCGTCGGAAAAAGCTAAAGGGGGTCAGATCTAGCGAAAACCCGAAAGGGCTGTAGAGCCGATAATAAGAAAATCTTCTTCTCCCCACCAGTTAGAATGGCCTTCCACCTATTCCTTGGTGGGCCTTTAGCCTCATCCAGAGCCAGTCTCATGTCCATTCCCACTTCTATGGCACAAACCCTTCAATCCCCAGTTAATATTGCATTATTCCTGCTCAGTTTGGCCAACCTTTGGCCTTTACCTCAACAACACAATTTAACCAATCCTTGCGACAGTTAAGCTCCCAGTCACCATCTTGGTAAACTTATATCCCGATACATTCCCAGACATTTACCACTCTCTGCTCCTACTTCCCACATACCCTGCAAATCCAGAGCCTTCCAGTTCATTATAGTCCCAGTTCCCCCGTACAATCCCTGATCTACTAGCCATAACTCCAGTCACATCTTGACATATCAAAGTGGCCCTTCGCCACCATGGTGTAAAGATATCTGAAAACCCTTATGAATGGTCGAACAATATCCGGCTATCCACACCTTCCAGTCTCACGTTACGTCCCCTACCACTGACCCAGCTAAGGTGGAAACCCGAAAGGGCACCTTAGGCAAAATCGGGTAACCCCTCGGTGTGAAAACCCTCAAGGGCGCATCGGAAAAAGCTAAAGGGGGCCAGCTCTGGCAAAAACCTCCAACGGCGGTAGGGGTGGTAAAGAGAAAGAAAAAAAAACTCTCTTTCCCTCTCCACTCTTCACTTACAAAGCCGTCGACTATTACACACTCCGATGGTGAGCTCAACATCACTACACAACAATAGTGGCCACTACACCCCGGAGGGTCGGTCATCGCCAACTCCAGTTCCAGCTTCGGCTACACCTCTACAGGCCAGCCGCTAGTCTCCAGTTCCAGTTTCGGCTACAACGCCATCACAGGCCAGTTGCCAGCTTTTAACTCCAATTTTCGGCTACAACGCCTTTACAGGCCAACAGCCCAGCCTCTAGTCCTAGCACTTCAGCTACAACGCCTTCACAGGCCAGCCGCCAGCTTTCAACTCCAGTTTTTGGCTACTACGCTTTCATAGGCCAGCCGTCAGCTTTTAACTCCAGTCTTCGGCTACAATGCCTTCACAGGCCAGCCGCCAACTTTCAACTCCAATTTTCGGCAACAACACCTTCATAGGCCAGCCGCCAACTTTCAACTCCAGTTTTCGGCTACAACACATTCATAGGCCAGCCGCCAGCTTTCAACTCCAGTCTTCGGCTACAACACCTTCATAGGCCAGCCGCCAGCTTTCAACTCCAGTTTTCGGCTACAACACCTTCATAGGCCAGCCGCCAGCTTTCAACTCTAGTTTTTGACTACAACGCCTTTACAGGCCAGCCGCCAGCTTTCAACTCCAGTTTTCGGCTACAACGCCTTTACAGGCCAGCCGCCAACCACCAGTCCCGGTACTTCGGCTACAATGCCTTCATAGGCCAGCCGCCAGCTTCTAACCCCGGTCACCAGCTACCACGCCCTTACGGGCCAGCCGCCAGCTCCCAACTCCAGTTTCAGTCACACTCCCTCTATGGGTGGACCAACCAGCCCCAGTCCCGCTCACGGCCCCTAGCTGTGATGCCTTGAGGCCCTTCGGCCAGCTCAGTCCCAGTTTCATAAGCCCATAAGAGCTACATTACCAGCTAACAACATACAAACAACCAACACCCAGACGCCAACCTACAACAGATATATCCTAGAATCAGTTCCCAACCTTAACCAAGTTGGCCACCACGTCTTGACGGGCCTACGCCAACCCTACACAGGGCTTTCTCCCCACATCCCAGCAACCAGCACTCAGTTCCCTGTACTCAAAATCCAGTCACCACCACTCTCCTCACCCAGTCTTTTGTCCCAGTTTCGGGTGAAACCCAGTCCGCTGCCCCTTACGTCGATACGTGTTAAAATAATCAAGCACGGCCAATAGTAAGTTGCAGCCATCCCTTATATCCAACCCTATCCCACAGACTGGGAAGAAGAACAACTCAGTAAACAATAACACCAAAATCTGGAATTTGTCATTGATACTCTATAAAAGGGAGCCCAAGACATGCCCTTGGGGTAACAAGAATACACAGTCCGGATAACAAAAAGGGGGAAGGGAAGTGATACAATCACGGCCTAGCCTCGCACCCCTCTAGCTCCGCCAAGCGGGACTCCGTAGCCGCCATCTCTGCCTCCAAGGTCGACGCGAGGTGAACACTAGCCTTGGCTCCGGCCTCGGCAGTCCGCCACTCAGCTCTAGCAAGCTCTACAGGTTGCCGCTGCTCCTCCAAGGCCTTCTGCAGGGCCTCTGCTCTGTTGGTCGCCTCATTCAGCTACCTGGTACGGTCCTGGGCAAGAGACATGGCCGCGTCGGCAACTTTCCTCTGCTCGGTCGCAGCTGACGCAAGCTGAACACACTACTCCAGTATCTCATGAATGGCCGCCAGTCACTGTGCCCGCTGCTCCTGAGCTTCCCGAAGACGCAGGTACTCCGCCCAGATGTCGGCCAAGCCAGACATCCAGGGCCCACGAGGGAATCCAAGGCTGTGGTAGCCGCACGTGCACTCCCCCAGCCGCTGTCGAAGCTCGTCTGGGGAAGGCAAGGGGTGGCCCCCTACATAGCCCCAGGCTCGCTGAAGTAAGGCTGCACCTACACTGGCATCCAGCAACGACTCCGGTGGTGAAATGGATGTAGGCCACTCAATCTCCAGCTCGAGAGAAGAGTGACCCATCTCAGCCAACACACCGGAAGGACCTGCACAACCACATCAAACACGAAATGGGTCAACAATCTTCAGGACTTCCCTATGACAAGATGAGGTGAAAAACCTGAGAAAGGCCCTAACTCTCACCTGGGGTAGCCCCTGCCACGTCTGTCACTTCCCCGGTGGGGGTCGGTGAAGGTAACCTCGCCTCCACCACGGCAATGTCCTCTGCCGGAGTCGGAGAGGGTAGAGACTTCCCTGCAACCCGATCCTCCCCAATGGCCATTGGGGTGACGGAGGGCTCCTCTTGACCCTCCTTGATGGGAGCCGACGCATGCTCCTCCTCAGACGCCTGTCCTGGACATAACACAAAAATGTCAGCACTCTGCCATAAACTCTGTATCAAAGCAAGTGCGGAGGCAGAAAGAAGCCGCATATACCTTCCAACGCCGCCTCCATCTCGGCATCCCCGGCAGAAGAGGCTTCGGAGGAAGAAGAACTCGAGCTCGAGCTCTCGTCAGTCTCCATTGTGGCACTGCCACCCTCTGAAGAACTAGATGAGCTCTCTGATGAACCCCCGGTCGTGGGCAAATCAGGGTGATGAGGGCATCACTCACGATTCCCTCTGGCTTGGCACCTCTCTCCCTCCCGGAGGCAGCTAGGGAGCAGCCCTTCTTCTGGATTGGACCTTAGTGCTTACCATTGGGTCATCTTGTTGTTTTCTCCTTTTTTACTTAAGTCATAATCATGTAATTTGCCTTTTATTTGAGTCTTGTACCTAGGTTATCCAGTCATTTCCCTAAGTTCGAGTCTCATTAGGCTATGGTGCTTGCTATTGGGCCTATTTCTTTGGGCTAGGCCCATGGGCACACCCCCCCTTCCTTGGTTATCTATTAGTATGTTAAAAGTCAGGGTCTTATATGTAAAAGTGGGTTTCCTATAAATAGGACCCCAATCCCTCTTTTGAAGGTTAATGAAGTATTGTTGAAAATTGCCACTTAAGTGCTCTTCTCTCTCTCGCACTAGCTCTCTCTCTTCCTCTCTCTCTCTAGGGGGCGAACCCCACTCTCTCTCTCCCCCTCCCTTGGGCGAACTAGCCCCTTCACCTTCCCCTCCCCCTGCCACCTCAGTTGCCACCTCACCCTCCACCCCTTCACCTTCCCTAGGCCACTTAATACCCCATTTACTCCCACCACTCCCCAAGCAACCCTTCCCCTTCCCCATACAACCTTCCATCTTCCCAAGAGGAATCCCCACTTCCCAAGCATCTCTCCACATCCCCAAGGCAGCCCCTTCCCATTCCCTAGACTACCATTAACCCTCCATTAACCCACCACTCCAAATCCAAAGGCAACATCCCCACTCCCCTAGACCATTTGCGCCCCCACCCCCATCCTTCGCCGCACCCCTCTCCCCTCCCCTCCACCTACCAGCTGCGGCCATCTCACCCCCCCTCCCTCTTGGATCTCTCCTCTCCCCCCTGCTCAACCCCTCTCATCACCCTAGAAGCATCCCACCCCACCCACCATCCACACCTCTCCACCTCCATTGCTAACCCCCACCTACCCCAACCAAGTTCTTCCACCCCTCTCTTCCCCTTTGATCAGTCTGCAGGTGGCAGAGAAAGGGATGTCTTGCAGAAGCTGTCACGGACTCATATGGCGACCTCTGAAGACATAACATACATTGATGGAAAGGTTGACCAGTCGGCTTCGCAGGCAAGGCGGTCTCATCCCATTCTGAGTTCGGGGCTGTCCGGGAGAGCCATTCTCCCCTGACTGCGCTGGACTCCCTCTGCAGAGTACCTGAACCCGGTTAGAAGCTGCACCGCGACAAACGGCGAAGGATTCAGACTACGAGCTCTTCTACAAAGTTCTCCTTCCTCAAGTCCTCTATCAGGATCAAGAAGTAGAACTGTGTTCGGGGTCCGGAGGCCAGAGTTCTCGTTTTTCTCCCTCAGCAGGTCGGGTCTGCCTCCCACAGTTTGCAGCGATCTGCCCCCACTCTTCTGAGCCTCCCCGTCCTCACCGACATCAGATGGCTTCCCCATCAATTTTTATGTAAAGAGGGCTCGACCATGGTTCCATAAACTCCAGCGGCTCATGAATCAGAGCTCGGGAGCGACCGGGGTAGGTTCTGCAAGTCGTTGTTCATATCAGGTAGTTCCTGCGGCCAGAATCTGCCACCCTGTTCAAAGCTCAACCCGGACCAGCAGCTGCAGCAGAAGAAATCGTGAAAATTCTGGGTCATCCGCGTACCAGATACGAAGATCCCCACGCTGGTGTCACCTCCGGAAAAATTCTGGAACGCGATCTACAGCCCCGGGACCGTCTGGCAGTCAGCCATCACAGCCTGCACGTGGAAACAGCCTCGGCTTCCCTCTTCCGATCTCCGACGATTCTCCCGTCCCCGCCTGGCCGGCTTACCACCCCTCCCTGCGTGGAGGTAGTGTTTGATTGTATTTGATCATCCCTACCCCGAGGTCACCCTCCTGCGCGAGGTGTAGTGGTTGTATTAAGTTGAACAGGTTGAAGCTTCATCGGTGCTGTGTGCGGGGACCCACACTTCCCCGCTCGCCCTCGTCTCCGACCGGGGTTGGTTTCCTCAAACCAGCCAGATGAGCCTCTACCCTTGCTCATTTACTCCTGTTCATTTCATAGCTGCGAAACTTATCTGCTAGTCGGTGAGAGAGTGCCCGATCCCGGAGCCACCAACCCTTGTGTGGTCACCGTGGATGATAGTGAGCGAGTGACCTAGTGCCCCCAAGGCACCCGGCCGCCCTTGTTTGTGGGCTTCATTTCCTAGGGAGGGACAACCTTAGCGGTGCTGGTCCTCTAGCCAGCCAAGAGCTTTCTCCGCAATCTCGACTCGGCATCACCGAGTCACCTCGAGAAACGTGTGTGTGCGGTGTGACGGCGACTCTCAAGTTGCTCCCAGTCTTGTGGCTGTGATTGCGAATTAAGTCCTAGGGATCAAATTTCTATTGCTGCATATTGTGTCACATCAAATGGTATCAGAGCAAGTCGTTCGATTTGTTCTATCCAAATCGGGGTCCTAGGAATCTCATGTTCACCATGTTCTTTAGCTTCAAAGTAGTCCTACCCCACAACAAAATCACCACTGTGTTCCTTGATGAGTACCAATCGGGAAATTATGTCTCCCAAACTCTTGTAAACTCCTTGTCGCAAGAAGGAAAAATTGTCATCCATGGGGAATGGGTTTTCATAGAGTTCTATGTACCTTGTGTAAGCCGCATTCCCTCCAAATCCATTACGTGGGGTAGTGGGGCATGGTGCAAAATTCGGCCCCTTGGGTCACATATTATTTTGGGAAAAGAATGGATGGAAGAACAACAAGCAATCATAGATCCCGAAGGAAAAGGGTGTCACTTGCAATCCCCGGGAGACAAGAAAAGGTTCCACTTCCCAAATTCTTATAACCAAACCCTCTCCAAGTTTGAGCAAACCAGTCAACAGCGGTCAGTTAAAATGGAAAATGAGCCTCAAATCTCCATTACACAAAACCAACCCGAACCCCAACATGAGCAACTCATCCCACCCACTGGTGAGCTAACCATAGAAGAGCCCCTAGCGACCTGGCTCAAAAATGGTCCCATCTTGTACCATTCAACCCCATGCAACCTCCCCATAGAGCAAGTTCAACTAGTGCCATGTCATTCTCTTCACACAACATATCAATCCTTTTGCTTTGTGGAAACCCTTGAAGACCTACTTAGGAGTTTGAGTTATCAAATGGGGTTGACTAGCATGTTGGCCATGGAACCCATTAAGCCCAAGTACCTTGCCTTTGCCTACTCATCCATTGGCTCCATTACATCTATTTGCACTATAGGCCAATGCACTAGTGAGCTTTTAATTTTCCTGCCAATCCCTGGGGAACTTGACCCAATGAAGCCCACAAAAAAAATGCTCTCCACTCCTCAAGGTCACACTTCCTAGTGAGTCCACACTCTCGTTGTTGCCCCTTGTCGATGAAGGTTCAACATGCATCGGGGAACGTCCTACTTGGGCCAACCTATCCAAGGACAGAGAGGAATCCCTCCATAAGAGTTTCAATTTCTATGATCCTTTTGACCCCACTCAATGGAAAGCCCCTCCTTCCATGAGAATTGTGATTTTAGGGGAACCCCTCATTGAGTGGTTTAAGCAAAACCTCCTCCTCCACAACATGCACCCCCCTATGGAAAATCATTTCCCAATTGTGCCCACCTCTCCATTCCACACAACCTTCCAATCGTTCTCCTTTGTAGGAGCTATGAGGGACTTGGTTAGGAGTGTACTTTGGCAAATAGAGGTGACAAACATGTGGGCCTTAGAAGCAAGCCACATGGGGTACCTTAGTTTCTCACACCCCTCCATCGGGACCATCACCTCCATTTACACCAAGGGTCCTTGCATGAGTAAACTCCTATTATTTCTACCCGAGCCCAATGAGTCTTACATCACCCCCTTACCCTCCTACAAGGAGCATTGCAGCGGGTCCCACCCAGGTCATGACTTCCACTTCCCTATGTGTGCTAGGGACCCTAGGACGATCACTTGGATTGAAACCCCCTCCACGTCACTCACCCCTTAACCCATCTTGATCTGTTTGGCGACTCCCTATGGGCTTCCAAGTACTCATCACTCACCACCCTCCTACCCTCACCCACCAGGTCAATCTATGTGAAGTCAAAACATGAAGAAAGCATTCATGGATGTCCTGGACCCCTGGCATCAAACACCCCTTTGCATGATAGTCTCATCTATGGATGTCCCGGTCCTCCTAGGTCCGTCAAAATCTACGTAGCACCATTGCATGTTAGGTCCACATTTGGTTGTCCAGGACCCCCAATATCCACTAGTGAGTCAACATCCACAAAGATGCATGAAAATATTCGCAAAAACATCAACAAGAGCAATGAGATTTACAAGAGGTCAGCTGATTCCCACCGCCGCCACCAAGAATTCCAAGTTGGTGATTTTGTGATGGTGAGAACTGAGAGGCTATTCCCTGGGAATACCTCTAAGTTGAGGTCTCATGGAGCCGGCCCCTTCCAGGTGCTGAGACGACTTGGCACCAATGCTTATGTGTTGGACCTCCCTGAAGAATACGGAGTAAGTCCCACATTCAATGTGGCTGACCTGGTACCCTACAAGGGCCCCACGGTGACACCCAGTGAGGAGATCCAGCCTATTCTACCCCTTGAGTGCGCCCCCACACTTCAGAGAGCTCCACCCAACTTGAGAAACCAGCGTGATAAAGTGGAGCGGATATTAGATGAACAGGTCACCAACACAAGGAGCAAGGCGTATGAGCGATACCTGGTCAGGTGGAAGGGACGACCACCCTCGGACGATGCCGGGGTGAGCCGGGAGGATCTCCAGCAGCTGGACCCCGATCTTCTAGAGCAGTACCGCAGCAGGGAGGGCCTTTACTCGACAGAGTCGAGCTCTTCGCAGCCCGGGTGAATTGATGAGGGCATCACTCACGATTCCCTCTGGCTTGGCACCTCTCTCCCTCCCGGAGGCAGCTAGGGAGCAGCCCTTCTTCTGGATTGGACCTTAGTGCTTACCATTCGGTCATCTTGTTGTTTTCTCCTTTTTTACTTAAGTCATAATCATGTAATTTGCCTTTTATTTGAGTCTTGTACCTTGGTTATCCAGTCATTTCCCTAAGTTCGAGTCTCATTAGGCTATGGTGCTTGCTATTGGGCCTATTTCTTTGGGCTAGGCCCATGGGCACACCCCCCCTTCCTTGGTTATCTGTTAGTATGTTAAAAGTCAGGGTCTTATATGTAAAAGTGGGTTTCCTATAAATAGGACCCCAATCCCTCTTTTGAAGGTTAATGAAGTATTGTTGAAAATTGCCACTTAAGTGCTCTTCTCTCTCTCTCACAAGCTCTCTCTCTTCCTCTCTCTCTAGGGGGCGAACCCCACTCTCTCTCTCTCCCCCTCCCTTGGGCGAACTAGCCCCTTCACCTTCCCCTCCCCCTGCCACCTCAGCTGCCACCTCACCCTCCACCCCTTCACTTTCCCTAGGCCACTTAATACCCCATTTACTCCCACCACTCCCCAAGCAACCCTTCCCCTTCCCCATACAACCTTCCATCTTCCCAAGAGGAATCCCCACTTCCCAAGCATCTCTCCACATCCCCAAGGCAGCCCCTTCCCATTCCCTAGACTACCATTAACCCTCCATTAACCCACCACTCCAAATCCAAAGGCAACATCCCCACTCCCCTAGACCATTTGCGCCCCCACCCCCATCCTTCGCCGCACCCCTCTCCCCTCCCCTCCACCTACAGCTGCGGCCATCTCACCCCCCCTCCCTCTTGGATCTCTCCTCTCCCCCCTGCTCAACCCCTCTCATCACCCTAGAAGCATCCCACCCCACCCACAATCCACACCTCTCCACCTCCATTGCTAACCCCCACCTACCCTAACCAAGTTCTTCCACCCCTCTCTTCCCCTTTGATCAGTCTGCAGGTGGCAGAGAAAGGGCTGTCTTTCAGAAGCTGTCACGGAGTCATACGGCGACCTCTTAAGACGTACCATACATTGCTGGAAAGGTCGACCAGTCGGCTTCGCAGGCAAGATGGTCTCATCCCATTCCGAGTTTGGAGCTGTCCGGGAGAGCCATTCTCCCCTGACTGCGCTGGACTCCCTCTGCAGAGTACCTGAACCCGGTTAGAAGCTGCACCACGACAAACGGAGAAGGATTTGGACTATGAGCTCTTCTATAAAGTTCTCCTTCCTCAAGTCCTCTATCAGGATCAAGAAGTAGAACTGCGTTCGGGGTCCGGAGGCCAGAGTTCTCATTTTTCTCCCTCGGCAGGTCGGGTCTGCCTCCCACAGTCTGCAGCGACCTGCCCCCACTCTTCTGAGCCTCCCCATCCTCACCGATATCAGACGGCTTCCCCGTCAATTTTTCTGCAAAGAGGGCTCGACCATGGTTCCATAAACTCTAGTGGCTCGTGAATCAGAGCTCGGGAGCCACCGGGGTAGCTTCTGCAAGTTGTTGTTCGTATAAGGTAGTTCCTGCGGCCAGAATCTGCCACCCTGTTTGAAGCTCGACCCGGACCAGCAGCTGCAGCAGAAGAAATCGTGAAAATTCTGGGTCATCCGCGTACCAGATACGAAGATCCCCACGCTGGTCTCATCTCTGGAAAAATTCTGGAACGCGATCTACAGCCCCGGGACCGTCTGGCAGTCAGCCATCACAGCCTGCACATGGAAACAGCCTCGGCTTCCCTCTTCCGATCTCTGACGATTCTCCCGTCCCCGCCTGGCCGGCTTACCGCCCCTCCCTGCGTGGAGGTAGTGTTTGATTGTATTTGATCACCCCTTCCCCGAGGTCACCCTCCTGCGCGAGGTGTAGTGGTTGTATTAAGTTGAACAGGTTGAAGCTTCATCGGCGCTGAGTGCGGGGACCCACACTTCCCCGCTCGCCCTCGTCTCCGACCGGGGTTGGTTTCCTCAAACCAGCCAGGTGAGCCCCTACCCTTGCTCATTTACACCTGTTCATTTCATAGCTGCGAAACTTATCTGCTGGTCGGTGAGAGAGTGCCCGATCCCGGAGCCACCAACCCTTGTGTGGTCACCGTGGATGATAGTGAGCGAGTGACCTAGTGCCCCCAAGGCACCCGGCCGCCCTTGTTTGTGGGCTTCATTTCCTCAGGAGGGACAACCTTTGCGGTGCTGGTCCTCTAGCCAGCCAGGAGCTTTCTCCACAATCTCGACTCGGCATCACCGAGTCACCCTGGGAAACGTGTGTGCGCGGTGTGACGGCGACTCTCAAGTTGCTCCCAATCTTGTGGCTGTGATTGCGAATTAAGTCCTAGGGATCAAATTTCTATTGCTGCATATTGTGTCACATCACAGGGGCACCTATTCATTAGGAAACTAGATTAGACCACTATCAAGTCCAGCCTCACATAAAGATAGCTCCCTTGGTGCAGACACCAGAGAGATCGAGAGGCACGAACCGGTGAGCCGTCGGTACCGTACGCGGAGCACCACTCGAGCTACATCGGCTTCCATGTGGCTCAGAGATAGTCTGGAGACTCCCCCTTGAGTCTTAGTATTTATCATATTTACTGGAGTTTTATTTATGTGTAATGTGTGTTTATTTGGCTTTATTCAGATTGTCATTTAGATTGTAAAAGGCGTTTATTTGTAATTTCGGACCACCTGGGTCCCACGGGCCCCCCATCCCTTCTCCCATTGATCAACCTCAGCTCTTGGGCCCATGTGGGGTCAGTCAACCATCCAAGGTGGGCTTCTAGAAGGGTTGGACCAAGGGGGGACAAAGGGTAACAAAATTCAAAATTTGGAACACATAAGTCAAGGGGGTGCCCCATGTACAATATAGTTTATTAGGTTTGAAATTTTATTTTATTTGATTTCAAATCACATGGGAGAATAAATTGTGGACTCCCTCTTTTACCCCCCACCAATCCTAGATGTAGGGGTAGAACTAGTCTTTTTGTATTTTCTATAAGAACCTTGTATTTTCATTTTTTGTTGAATTAATGCAAAAAAATCAGAATTTGGTTGGAGCTCCAGCAAGGGCCGCCCCTCTCTCTCTCTCCTCTCCTCTTCTTGCAGCTGGGAAGGCTGTGTTCTGAGGTGGGAAGCCTCATCTATCTGGTGTGGAGTTCGTCGTCGTCGCCGCTGCCGCCGTTGCACCGCCACCACCTTCGTCGGTTTTCTGCAGATCGTGAGATAGCAAGCTGTTCCCAGAATTTCTACTCACAACCTCGAGATCTTTTGGGTTCCAAACTTTCAGGAATTCAACACCCAGATCGGAGGTCCACATCGCGGTCAACGCCAACTCTCAGGAAATTTCATTTCTATTCGGCCAGATCTAAATCAGAGATCAGTCAGGTTCTAAAATTCCCCATCAGAAGCACGGTCACAACATATTTTTTGGAGTCACAGAGGGTCGAAGGATTTCGTGAGAGCTTTCCAACGGCGTCGGTTTCACACCGATCCGACGTCGGTGCTGGTCGCAGCAGCTTCTGTCACCGGAGCGCGCAGGTCTGAAACTGAGTTTCAGATCCGTGGACAGCAACTCTGACAAGTGAAGATCGGAGCCACCCAGCCTCCGACCGGTGTTCCATCCCGGCCGCCGTCCAGGGGAGCGCGCCACCAGGTGTCACCATCACAGCGGGACCCACCCCGTCAGGTCTGGAGGACTGAGCAGCACGTGGGCCCCACGAACACGCAGATCGCGCAGTCCGGATAGCACCAAAACGCGGGTTTCGGCACCGTTGGAGCGACATCAAGATGCTGCCCGTCAACCCAATTCTTGTTACTCCCGGGCCCCACATGTGACCTGTTACCTCCCTGCGTGGAGTGGGTCGAAACACTTGTACTGCTGTAATATTTGTTAACCGGGAGTACGGATTTGGCCGGGGTTATCTTCCCCACGTCGGGAGTGTGGAGGTAACGATCTTACTTCTTGGGGTTCATTTGCTAGTTTAGTATATGATTGTATATCACTGTGAGAGCGTAGGATTCTAGCTCGTGAGTTCATGTCACCACTGTGAGTGAGAGAGTGACCCGTCCCATGGCTCGATCCGAGCACGGAAGTGAGTCGACCACCCTTGACTCTGCCGATTTCTCAACCGCGTGGATCCACGCTTTCCCTCGCTTGGGACGACGAGTGAGCTTGCACTTTTGTTAGCGACATATAGCCCATAGGAGCTCTTAGTGTCAGGGAAAAGTGTCTCTCCTATTCGTATGTTGCTGGTCATGTCTACATTTAGAGTCTGAAGTCCGTATCACTTAGAGTCGGTCCCTCTGTCCGTCCCACATGAGTTTGGTATCAGAGCGAGTCGAGTCTATGGTAGTCATTGCATAAGTCTTTGCACGGTCTAAGTTGAGTCTAGGATCATCATTATTTTTTTTATAAAAAAAAGAGAGTGTGTTTTTGGGTTGCATTTTCATCCCAATAACCCGATATATCAAAAGGTGTCGCCCGAACGTTAGGTTACGCCTATCGGGAAGGTCGCACACTCGCGTCGAGGAGACCCCCGGGTCAAACCTCCATCACGTACCGGATATTGGTTAAGTCTAGGTGCATCATCTTTGCATTAGTCTGTGTCTCCTAGTCCGTGTGTCTTTGCATGCCCACTCGTCGAGGCACCCAATACTCGCCACCACCACCTATGGCGGATTCCCGAGCCCGTAGTTCCGATGAGCCCTCGACGGTCGAGATGTTCCAAGCCCTCATGGATCGTCTTGATATGCATATGGATGACCTTAGTACGCATCTAGATGGCGTAGGAACGCGTCTATAAGGGAAGATGAAAGCCCTATAGGATCGGGCCAAAGCATCGGACCAGTCCATTCAGGGTCTTGTGGGGAGAATAGCTACCTCGAGAGGGCCCCAGTGGCGGCGCAACCCGCGCCAACAAATGGCCAACAAGAGCCGGTTCAGCAACTTGTTGCTCCAGGGGCTCAAGGGGTAAATGATCGGAGGCAGCAAGTGCACGAGGTGGATGATTACGCCTCTGATAATGAACAATGGGGTTATGGTCGTCGAAACCAATGACGGAATCGTAATGATGACGACGAACGCATTCTTAGGAGCGTGCGTGCGGACCCTCCCCTATTTGACGGGTCTCTGGACCTGAAGGTCTTCTTAGATTGGGAGGCCGGCATGGACCGGTAGTTCGAGTGGTTTGAGATGATGGACCACCGAAGAGTTCGGTACGTGAAGATGAAGTTGCATGGGCAGGCCCAAACTTATTGGATAAATGTGGAGAGCTTGTTAATGCAGCGACATCTACCCCGGATCGGTACTTGGGATGACATGAAAATCAAGTTGAGGCAGAAATACCTTCCTGCCACATACCGCCAGCGTCTCATAGACAAATGGAAAAGTCTCTCGCAAGAGAGCCGATCCGTGACTAAGTACACCGTCGAGTTTAATGAGTATTATTTGTGGTGTGGAGTTACGGAAGAGAGCACTATGACCATCTCTCGCTTTCGAAGAGGTCTGCGGCCGAACTACCAATATGAAATTTTCCGCCGCAATGTGACCACTTTGGAACAGGCGTATCAGGTTGCTCTCGAATTGGAGCAATTCGAGGCCGAGTTTGACCCTACCCATTGGTTGGGCCCCTTTCCCCTTCGTAGTGTCGAGCCCTGTGGCTCTTCATGCACGTATCCAAGGGCCCCAATGGCTCGACCTCAGGAACCCACTCGTCCCGAGCCATTGGCTCCTAGGCCTCGCCCTCCACCTCCGAGGGATATCCCTCCTTGTCTCCAACCCACGGCACCCACGGTCCGTCCACCGGCACTCGCACCCGTTGTTCGTCCTTTATTGCCTACACCTCCTATCCGTTGGGAGGATAAGAGGAAAGGACCTTTGACTGGGGAGCCTAGTGGATCATGGAAGCAGTGTTATCGCTGCAATGGGTTTGGCCATTTCGCCAACCAGTGTCCCACTCGCCAGTCTCTTGTCATTGGGGACACACAGGTTGGGGACGCCACCTCTTCAAATCTTGTGTTAGTCAGCTATGAAGCAGATCTGTAGCTAGCTGACGAGTTCTATGAGATTGAAGGAGATGGCCAGGATGCCCAGCATTCGGACGATACCCACTTGGGGGTCGTCAGGTGTATTCTCACCCAGCCACAGGCCAGTGATGATTGGCATCGGACCACTATCTTTCATACATACTGTAGGCTGGGTGGGCAAGTGTGTAAAGTGATTATCGATAGTGGGAGTTGTATCAATGCAATCTCCACGGGCGCTATCTCACGTCTTGGTCTTACTCCCGTGGACCATCCTTGCCCTTATCGAGTATCATGGGTGGATTCCACCTCCATTCCGATCAGGCTGTGGTGTTTGGTCCCACTGCAGTTCCATGCCTACCGTGACAATATCCGGTGTGATATCCTCCCCATGGAGGTGGGCAGTATTATTCTTGGTAGGCCGTGGTTATTTGATCAGGATGTCACACTCCATGGCCGGTCGAACACCTGTACCTTCGACCATGGTGGCCAACGGATTACCCTTTACCCCTCTCAGCCCAAGAAGCCTTCAGTTAGGGGTCCAATTGGTCCTAGTACTCCGGAGCATTCCGTCCTGGGACCTAGTACCCCATCCCCAGCTAGGGCCATGACCGTTACATCGAGCACAGGCGAACCCTCTTCTAGGAGGTTGATGATGATTAGCTCTCGAGAAATGGAGCGGGAGGCTAGTAGGGGCAGCCCTGTGTTTGCTACTACGGTCCGAGAGGTGGAGCCAAAGTCTGAGGGTGAACTCCCACCCGATGTCATTCCTATTTTGCAGGAGTTCGCTGATATTTTTCCCGAGGAGCTTACCGAGGGACTCCTACCCATGCGAGATATTCAACATGCTATCGACCTGATTCCAGGCTCCTCATTGCCCAATCTTCCTCACTATCGCATGAGTCCCATGGAACATGCCGAGCTAAAATGGCAGGTCGATGAGTTGATGCAGAGAGGGAGAGGGTCTGTTCGGGACAACATGAGTCCGTGTGATGTTCCCGCATTACTCTCCCCGAAGAAGGATGGCACGTGGAGAATGTGCATTGCTAGTCATGTCATCAACAAAATCACCGTGAAGTACAAGTTCCTTATTCCCCACCTAGATTATATGCTAGACATGATGGTCGGTGCCACTATCTTCTCGAAGATCGATCTTAAGAGTGGTTACCACCAGGTGAGGATTAGGCCAGGTGATGAGTGGAAGACTACGTTTAAGACCAAGGATGGTCTGTATGAGTGGTTGGTTATGCCCTTTGGGTTGACCAATGCCCCTAGCACCTTCATGCGGCTCATGACTCAGGTCCTTCGACCATTCATTGGAGTCTTTGTGGTTGTGTATTTTGATGATATCCTTATATATACTCGCACTAAAAGGGACCACTTGGATCATCTACGACAGGTCTGTCTGCTTTTGAGATAAGAGCAGTTGTTTGCGAACCCACAGAAGTGTGCCTTCATGACACCTTAGCTTACCTTCTTGGGTTTTATTGTGTCTAGTAATGGGGTCTCCGCTGATCCAGAGAAGGTCCGGGCCATTGTTGAGTGTCCAGAACCCCGTACTGTCCATGATGTCCGCAGCTTCCATGGCCTCGCGATGTTCTATTTTCGTTTCATCCGTAGATTTTGCTCCTTCACTGTCTCGATCACGGACTGTATTCGGAAGAGCACGTTTGTATGGACGAAGGCCGCTGCTGCTACCTTCAAGGACATCAAGGAGCGCATGACCCAGACACCGATCCTTTGATTGCCAGATTTCTCGAAGGTGTTTGAGGTCTCATGTGATGCATCGGGTGTAGGGATTTGAGGAGTGCTGAGTCAGGTGGCCAACCCAGTCGCATACTTCAGTGAGAAGCTGAATGACACAAAACTGCGATACTCCACTCATGATAAAGAATTTTATGCAGTTGTTTAGGCTCTTAGGTATTGGAGGCACCATCTTTTACATCAGGAGTTTGTCTTGTACTCCGATCATGAAGCTTTGAGGTTCCTCCATTCCAAAAAGAAGCTTAATGCACGTCACAGCAGATGGGTTGAGTATCTCCAGCAGTACACATTTGTGCTCAAACATAAGGCTGGAGTGGAGAACAAGGTGGCTGATGCCTTGAGTCGGCGACCATGTCTGCTGACTACCATGAGTGCCGAGGTCATAGGGTTAGAGAAGATGAGAGAGGCCTATGTTGACTGTCCTGACTTCGGTCAGATCTATGCCACTCTCCAGGCCGGACCCTCGAGAGACCATGATGACTATGTGCTTCAGGAGGATTATCTCTTTCAAGGAGGCAAGCTTTGTGTTCCCCGAACTTCGGTTCGAGACTTCTTAGTTTGGGAACTACATGCGGGAGGTCTACCCGGCCACTTTGGTCGGAACAAGACTATAGCAACCCTGGTAAATTAAAGGACTAGAAAGTCTAAATAAAATTAAAATATATAAATATATAATAATTAAAAGAGGCCTGGACCTTGTACATAACCCTCTTACATTCTGAAAAGTCGTACAAAATGGACTCATATACCTTACCATTATATTATAATACATTTAGAAATAACATGTTATTTTAAGTAGCCAATTTGATGGACAAAATAATTTTAATTAAATTAAGAATCATTAAATCTTGAAGAAAATGTCAATTTATATTTTATTACTAATTTAATATTCCACAATTACTATATTATAATCTTATTAGAAGGAAGAAGTATATATATATACGATTTAAATACATTAAAGATATATAAAAAGGTAAAATAATGGGCATATATACAATATTGGTCCCTTAGAGGTTAAGGAAAAATTGCCAAACGCAATTGACGCCTCTTACTGCAGGCGTTATTTTAAAAAGACGACATAGGGTATGTCGTTAATTAGTTAAAGTATAAATAGCATGAGAAAGGACATATAGATAGAGATTTCTAGGGTATAAACATAATTTTGCTTCTTACAGGGGCATAAAGAAATGCCAAAATGTAAGAAACGCCTATGGCAATGTCGTGAATTCAAAAAGAAACGACTTGATATAAGTCGTTATTTTATTCTAAAATGAATAGTGCCAATTTTTCCATTAAAGAATTTTGGAAAAATAATTACATCAAAAAATAGAGAAAAATGAAAAATTGATACCCTTAAAATTTCTCACCTAGATCACATCCAGAAAAAAAGATAAAAATCCAGAAAGAATTAAAGGGAAAGAATTGAAGACTTCATGTGTGGGCGTCAATTTAAAAACAACGCCTCAACCTGAGGCGTCAATTTCAAACTTTCCATTTGTGTTATGTTCGAACGAGGATATGATCTGGGGTAAGTTTTAAGATTTTGCTACGTGTATAATCAAGTTTAGTAAGGACTCTATCAAGGAAATTTTAGTTCTAATCGAATTCTAACCTTATTGGGTTCCTGAAAACCTATAAATACCCCTCCCATCGAGCCAACCTGAAGGCTCTTTTCTTCATCAAAACTCTATTGCTGCTGTTCCGAACGTGAAGAACCTAAGGAAGTTCTTCTTCCCCTCCATCCAATAGTAGGATTCCATCTTCTTTCTATTCAACCTGATGGTATAGAATGTGAGGAACATTAATGGTTCTTCATCTTTCTTCTCCAGGTTGTCTGCAACGAAGTAGTACTGCTGATTGCTTCATCCTCCGAAGGCTGCTCCTGTCGTAATACAAGAAGAACGTGGGAGAACTCTTCGGCTACTGCAGTTGCTACCTCTTCGTTGGATATCAAGAGCTGCTGCTCTTATTATCATCCTGTAGTTTCTCACGACGAACAACTGCTCTTGTTATATTGGCTTCTAGTTACTCTGTTAGAAACAGAGTATCGTATTTTCTTCAAACTCTTCACGTCTGTCAACCAAACCAATCCACAAGGTAGGTTTTCTCAAGATTTAGCAAAATTCAATAGTTAACAAGTTAATGCATGCATATAGGTCTGCAGATGAGTTCAATAGTTACAGATTTCGTTTCCAGAATGAAGTTTGTTCGTTTACTGCATAAATGGAATTGACGACCCACATCAGGGCGTCATTTTAAACCAACGACCGTGTAACAGTCGTCAATTGATAGTTATTTAATAAATACACCATGTTCAAAATTTAATAACTATGAACCTTTATATGTAAACTAATGCATGATCATGTCCATAAATTCCTGATATTTTTCTCTACCTGTACATGTCATTTGTTTCTTGATCAGAGCTACTTCATTAACCTTGTGTCTGTGATTGTACCTGTCCGGTGCAAATCATAAGACAAAGAATTAGCGACCCAGATCAGGTCGTCAAATTGAATGGACGACCCTATACATGGGCGTCAATTTAGTGTTAAATCCAGAATTTTTGAAAATAGATATATATTGTTCTTGAAATGACGACTCATCCCCAGCCCATTAATTTAATATATGACGCCCCTGACTGAGGCGCCATTTACAGAATTGAAGCCTTTATGCAAGGCGTCATTTTGATAAACCACCGAAATCTAATATTTATTAAACTGACGACCCTGACAAGGGCGTCAATTCAGAAAAATGAGAACACAGTACCAGATGTCAATTTTCTGACAGTCATGTTTTTCGTGGTTTTCTATAACCCATAATAGTGTGTTATATATATATACATAGGCACTATGTTCCATTCCATGAATATAGTCTCACGTTTCACGATGATTTATCGATTACCCCTTATTTCTCGGTGATAGATGAACTCTCCATGGGACATTCCGTTCCTTTGGACTAGTGACTTTATCATAAAGACCTCCGTAAGACTACGCTAGCTTTGGATTCCCTCAAAGCAGCCGAGCTGGTTGTACCCTTAAAACCCATGACACTACCTACGACATGTCACTCTAAAGAAACATGGTGTACCGGCCCTCACGACATGCTGATTGTATGTCATGAGAATATTCATGAAATAATGGGATGGGTAATCCATACCATTCATATCCTTTAAAGAATAGTGTGCCTTACTTATGTACACAAATTATATCTACCTTATCATGTACAAGAACGAGCGACCATGTTCATGTGGGCGCTTATTCCTATCGTCATGGCACCCGAGTTAGGGAGCCAATTCCACCTAATTTTATCGATAATCGTGATTATACCGTTATTATCGTCATTATACCACATGTTCCAATCCTTGAAATGTTATTCCACAAGATCTACCTTAAAAGTTCATACAAGCTTGTTCCTTGAAATTCCATATTGGCTATAACTATAGTGGATGTCGAAAAATACATGATCAATGCCTGCGCATATAGGGCCCGATCTGGTCCTGGGAGGAGCACCCAAAAGTACTAGTGCCCATGGGAGTTGTAATGATCACGGTATGGCATTGTACCGAAGTGCATGACTAGCTTGATTAGACATTCCACAATCTCGTACTTGACATGACATGACTTGCGTGACCCAGAACGGGTATTTATATACTTACTTGAAATGTGATAGCCAAATTCCGACATGACATGATACTTGCTTGAATATCTTGGCATTCATTGATATAAGTTCTTGAAAGACATGCTATTATCTCTTGTTATACTCTCTCTCTCTTGTCGTTTTACGCAAACATGCATAGCTTTATTCCATTCATATAACATGTAATTTACTTAAAGCAAGCAAGCTCTTGAGATATAATTCCTACTGAGCGTTCGCTCATCTAGTGTTTTTCCTTATTTTTCAGGTAGGTCCGATGATGAGACTCAATCGGATGGGGAAGGTCAAGAGTGAAGAGACTAGAGCTACTCCATCTATCCAAGCGTCTAATAGTCTTATCTTTCTATATCTTTGAGTCAATCATTGTACTTTTCTCTTTTATTGAGTCTTAGCATTTTCATTAAGTGGATTGTAATAGAAGTATACTTTTGAGGTTGTGACTGAATAAAGGATTGGGTTATCTTTACTTTTACGCACTCTGTCTTTGTGTTGAATACATTAACGCTCTGATTGACATGATCAATATAAACTCGTCACGCATCTCCGGGTTCCTTCTGCGCTCGGGGCGTGACAGTTTTTGTGGTATCAGAGCCTAGGATATTCAATTCCTAGGAAACTCAAGTCCAAGGATAGGTAGAAACCTTTAACCGGTGAGATTGGGTAGAACCAAGGGTAAAGTTAACTTAGAATCAAGACCTTTTTAACCTAATCACGTATTAATTTTGTTATCGTAATTGTAGGACAATGGCTGCCGAACGTGCCTAGTGGCGCAACATGCAACGCACTCTGCAAGGCATGACCCAGGCCCTTCAACAAGTGGCACAAGGAGGTGCACATCGTGGGGCAGGAAATCTCCACCAAAGCTTCAAGAACATGAACCATCCTAAGTACATGGGATCAACTGATCCGGATGACGCTGAGCACCGGATCCGGGAGACCGAACGTATTTTTCGGGATATGCAATGCACGGACCAAGAGAAGGTCCTGTTAGCAACATTTCAATTGGAAAGGGACGCCTGCTGTTGGTGGGAGTCGGTAGAAGCCACGTTAGATCAAGGACAAGTTACTTGGGAGGAGTTTGTTGAACATTTCAACACTAAATATTTTTCGGACCAAGTCCAGGAGAAGAAGGCCGCCGAGTTCGCCGCACTGAAGCAACGATCATTATCGGTGGCTGAGTATGAGGCACAATTTACTAGGTTGTCTCGATATGTTAAACATCTAGTTAGTACCAAGAAGATGAAAGCTAGGAGATTCATAAATGGGCTCAGACCCCAATATATCACACAGCTAGCGCCGATGGACATACAAGTCTATTCAGAGATGGTACGCCGAGCTCAGTTACTAGAAGATGCCACGGAACTATCTGATAGGATCCGTGGGAGAGACAAGAAGGAGCATGTTACCAGCTCCGGCACTTTAAAACCCAATTTCAAGAAAAGGCCAAGTAACGGAGGAGAGTCTTCTCAGGAGAAGAAAGTCAAAAAGATTAACAAGCCGTTCTCCATCACCACCACACCTTCTAAAGTGGTGTGTAGACACTGTGACAAGGCCGGACATAAGGTCGAAGAATGTTGGAGGAAACTTGGAGCGTGTCTCCATTGTGGGAGCCGTGATCATCGGATTCCCGACTGTCCCCTACTCAATGATCAAGCCGGTGACGGAAAGCGCCCGGTGATAAAGAATGCGCGTCTCCAAGCTATTAAAGAGGCGGAACAAGAGGAAGGCGGACTGGTAGAAGGTACACTGAAAGTTTTTTCCAAGTCTGCACATGTCTTATTTGATACGGGTGCATCGCATTCTTTTATTTCCAAGAGGTTTGCTGATCCATTACCTATGGATCCGGAATGGATAAAAATAGTTTTATCTACTCCTCTCGGAAATGAAACCGATATTACTCATCATTATCAGAATTGTGAAGTCTTGGTAAAGGGTAGAAATTTTCTTATCAACCTAATATGCCTAGATTTAAAGGAATATGATGTCATATTAGGAGCAGATTGGTTATCCATGTATCAGGCAACTGTGGATTGCCGAAATAGCAAGGTTACTTTCAAGGAATTCTCGAAATTAGCATATACTTGTCCAAAGAGCCAGAGCAAGTCACCTCTTATTTCAGCTCTCCGAGCTAGCAAGCTAATAAGGAAAGGATGTGTATCTTTCCTTACGTTTGTCACCATTACGGAGACTATGAAGACTAAGCTAGAAGACATCCCAGTTGTGCAAGAATTTTCGGACGTGTTTCCGGAAGATTTGCCTGGATTACCCCTACAAAGAGAAGTGGTCTTCACCATCGACTTGATCCCTGGTGCTGGTCCAGTTTCTAAGGCACCACATAGGATGTCTCCCGCCAAACTCAAGGAGTTAAAGGAGCAAGTGATGGAACTTCTCAAGAAAGGATTTATCAGACCAAGCACTTCCCAGTGGGGAGCACCTATGCTATTTGTAAAGAAGAAAGATGGATCCATGAGGTTATGCATCAACTATCGATAGTTGAATCATTTCACTATCAAGAACAAATATCCACTGCCGAGAATTGATGAGTTATTTGATCAAATATCTGGGTCCAAGTATTTTTCGAAGGTTGATCTCAGGTCCGGATATCACCAACTAAGGATCAAGGATGAGGACATTTATAAGACCGCATTCAGAAGCAGGTATGGGCACTATGAATTTGTTGTTATGCCTTTTGGACTAACAAATGCCCCTGCTGCCTTTATGCAGTTGATGAATAGTATATTCAGACCTCATCTAGATCAGTTCATAGTGATTTTCATTGATGATATACTGATCTATTCAAAGACCAAGGAAGAGCACGATGAGCATTTGAGGATTGCATTACAGATATTGAGGATGAATCAGTTATATGACAAGCTCAGCAAATGTGAATTCTAGTTAGAAGAAGTATCTTTCTTGGGGCATGTTATATCAAAAGACGATTTATCCGTAGATCCATTAAAGGTTGAAGCCATCAGGAATTGGGAAAGACCAACCAATGCTAGCGAGATCCGAAGTTTCTTAGGTCTTGCGGGCTACTATCGGCGATTCATCAAGGATTTCTCCAAGATCGCCGTACCACTCACTAGGCTAACTCGCAAGGAGATCCGTTACGAATGGAGTGAGGAATGTGAAAGAAGCTTCCAAGCTCTCAAAGATCACCTAACTACTGCCCCGGTTTTAGCTTTACCAATTGAAGGTGAGAGATTCGAAGTATACACCGATGCATCTGGCATTGGCCTCGGATGTGTTTTAATGCAACAAGGGAGAGTTATAGCCTACTCTTCTCGCCAATTGAAGAAGCACGAGGAGAACTACCCAGTCCATGACTTAGAATTGGCTGCGGTAGTGTTTGCACTGAAGATATGGAGACATTATCTATACGGAGTGTAGTTTATTGTATACTCTGACCATAAAAGTCTTAAGTATCTCTTCTCTCAGAAGGAATTAAATATGAGGCAAAGACGTTGGCTAGAATATCTCAAGGACTTCGACTTCACTATACAATATCATCTTGAAAAGGGTAATCCTGTAGCCGATGCCCTCAGTCGAAAGCCGAGAGCACTATTAGCCAATTGTATGATTCAGGAGTGGAAGTTGCTAGAATAATTCTCTAAACTTGATATAAGCATAGACAAGGATAGTAGGTGTGTCACATTATCCCATATGAGCATACTGCCAGACTTACTATCTGAGATACAAGGACTTCAAGATAGTGATCCCGTACTAGTAGAAATCAATGACAAAATGGAAGAACAAACTGATTTCAAGATAGCCTCGAATGGAAGATTGATGTTCCGGAATAGGACATGTATACCAAATTGTCTAGAGCTAAAGAAGAAAATCTAAGATGAAGCTCACAGATTGAAGTACACAATTCATCCAGGGTCTACCAAAATGTACCAAGATTTGAAGAGGACCTTCTGGTGGCCCAATATGAAAAGACAAGTAGCAGACTTTGTGTCTCGTTGTCTTACGTGTCAACAAGTCAAGGCAGAACACCAAAAGCCTGCAGGAAAGCTACATCCTCTTGATATTCCCAAATGGAAGTGGGAGGATATCGGTATGGACTTCATTATGGGTCTGTCTAAATCAAAAGGAGGACATGATGGAATATGGGTTATCATCGACCGATTGACCAAATCGGCACACTTCTTGCCAATCAAGAGTCGATGGTCAGTTGATGTTCTTGCGGCATTATACATTAAGGAGATAGGTAGGTTACATGGAGTACCTATCTCAATCGTGTCTGACAGAGACCCCCATTTTACTTCTCACTTTTGGAAGGGTCTACAACATTCGCTAGGGACGAGACTTAACTTTAGTACAGCTTTTCATCCTCAAACGGATGGTCAGACCGAGAGAACCAATCAGGTAGTTGAAGATATGTTCAGAGCTTGCATTATTGATTTGGTGGAAACTGGCATGATCACTTGCCTTTGGTTGAATTTGCATACAACAACAGCTACCAGGCAAGTATACAAATGGCACCTTTCGAAGCGTTATACGGAAGGAGTTGTCGATCGCCTTTGTGCTGGGATGAAGTTGGCGAAAAAAAATTATTAGGTCCAGACATGGTAAGGGATACCACTGAAAAGATTCAGTTGATTAGAGAAAGACTTCAAGTTGCTCAGTCTAGACAGAAGGCTTATGCTGACACAAGAAGAAGAGATCTCGAATTCCAAGTAGGAGATCACGTATTTCTCAAGATATCACCTGGACGTGGAATAAGGAGATTTGGCGTTAAGGGCAAGCTTACACCAAGGTTTATCGGACCTTTTGAGATACTAGAAAGAGTTGGCGAGGTTGCTTACCGCGTCGCTTTACCTCCTCAATTGTCTGAAATTCATAATGTATTCCACGTATCCATGTTGAAGAAATATGTGCACGATCCATCACATATCATTGATCATGGAGACCTGGGAATTCAAAGGGATCTCACCTATGAACAAAAGCCCATGAAGATCTTCGATCGCGAAGTACGAACATTAAGGAATAAAGTTATTCCCATGGTTAAGGTGCAATGGAGTAAATGTTCAGAACACGAAGCCACATGGGAGACTGAGGAGTCTATGAGGAAACGATTTCCAGACTTATTCTAAAAGGTATGTACTCTACACTCTCCACGTTTATATGTGATTGAATTTGGGGACCAAATTTTGTTAAGTGGGGGAGGGTGTAGCAACCCTGGTAAATTAAAGGACTAGAAAGTCCAAATAAAATTAAAATATATAAATATATAATAATTAAACGAGGCCTGGACCTTGTACATAACCCTCTTACATTCTGAAAAGTCTTACGAAATGGACTCATAGACCTTACCATTATATTATAATACATTTAAGAATAACATGTTATTTTAAGTAGCCATTTGATGCACAAAATAATTTTAATTAAATTAAGAATCCTTAAATCTTGAAGAAAATGTGAATTTATATTTTATTACTAATTTAATATTCCATAATTACTATATTATAATCTTATTAGAAGGAAGAAGTATATATATATAAGATTTAAATACATTAAAGATATATAAAAGGGTAAAATAATGGGCATATATACAATATCGGTTCTTTAGAGGTTAAGAAAAATTGCCAAACGCAATTGAGGCCTCTTACTGCAGGCGTATTTTAAAAAGACGACATAGGATATGTCGTTAATTAGTTAAAGTATAAATAGCATAAGAAAGGACATATAGATAGATATTTCTAGGGTATAAACACAATTTTGCTTCTTCCAGGGGCATGAAGAAATGCCAAAATGTAAGAAACGCCTATGACAATGTCGTGAATTCAAAAAGATAAGTCGTTATTTTATTCTAAAATGAATAGTGCCGATTTTTCCATTAAAGAATTTTAGAAAAATAATTATATGAAAAAATAGAGAAAAATAAAAAATTAATACCCTTAAAATTTCTCACCTAGATCACATCCAGAAAAAAAGATAAAAATCCAGAAAGAATTAAAGGGAAAGAATTGAAGACTTCATGTGTGGGCGTCAATTTAAAAATAACGCCTCAACCTGAGGCGTCAATTTCAAACTTTCCATTTGTGTTATGTTCGAACGAGGATATGATCTGGGGTAAGTTTTAAGATTTTGCTATGTGTATAATCAAGTTTAGTAAGGACTCTATCAAGGAAATTTTAGTTCTAATCGAATTCTAACCTTATTGGGTTCCTGAAAACCTATAAATACCCCTCCCATCGAGCCAACCTGAAGGCTCTTTTCTTCATCAAAACTCTATTGCTGTTGTTCCGAACGTGAAGAACCTAAGGAAGTTCTTCTTCCCCTCCATCCAATAGTAGGATTCCATCTTCTTTCTATTCAACCTGATGGTATAGAACGTGAGGAACATTAATGGTTCTTCATCTCTCTTATCCAGGTTGTCTGCAACGAAGTAGTACTGCTGATTGCTTTATCCTCCGAAGGCTGCTCCTGTCGTGATACAAGAAGAATGTGGGAGAACTCTTCGGCTGCTGCAGTTGCTGCCTCTTCGTTGGATATCAAGAGCTGCTGCTCTTATTATCATCCTGCAGTTTCTCCCGACGAACAACTGCTCTTGTTATATTGGCTTCTAGTTACTCTGTTAGAAACAGAGTATCGTATTTTCTTCAAACTCTTCACGTCTGTCAACCAAACCAATCCACAAGGTAGGTTTTCTCAAGATTTAGCAAAATTCAATAGTTAACAAGTTAGTGCATGCATATAGGTCTGCAGATGAGTTCAGTAGTTACAGATTTCATTTCCAGAATGAAGTTTGTTCGTTTACTGCATAAATGGAATTGAAGACCCACATCAGGGCGTCATTTTAAACCAACGGCCGTGTAACAGTCGTCAATTGATAGTTATTTAATAAATACACCATGTTCAAAATTTAATAACTGTGAACCTTTATATGTAAACTAATGCATGATCATGTCCATAAATTCCTGATATTTTTCTTTACCTGTACATGTCATTTGTTTCTTGATCAGAGCGACTTCATTAACCTTGTGTCTGTGATTGTACCTGTCCGGTGTAAATCATAAGACAAAGAATTAGCGACCCAGATCAGGTCGTCAAATTGAATGGACGACCCTATACATGGGCGTAAATTTAGTGTTAAATCCTGAATTTTTGAAAATAGATATATATTGTTCTTTAAATGATGACTCATCCCCAGCCCATTAATTTAATATATGACGCCCCTGACTGAGGCGCCATTTACAAAATTGAAGCCTTTATGCAAGGCGTCATTTTGATAAACCACCGAAATCTAATATTTATTAAACTGACGACCCTGACAAGGGCGTCAATTCAGAAAAATGATAACACAGTACCAGACGTCAATTTTCTGACAGTCATGTTTTTCGTGGTTTTCTATAACCCATAACAGTGGGTTATATATATATACATAGGCACTATGTTCCATTCCGTGAATATAGTCCCACGTTTTACGATGATTTATCGATTACCCCTTATTTCTCGGTGATAGATGAACTCTCCATGGGACATTCCGTTCCTTTGGACTAGTGACTTTATCATAGAGACCTCCGTAAGACTCCGCTAGCTTTGGATTCCCTCAAAGCAGCCGAGCTGGTTGTACCCTTAAAACCCATGACACTACTTTCGCCATGTCACTCTAAAGAAACATGGTGTACTGGCCCTCACGACATGCTGATTGTATGTCATGAGAATATTCTTGAAATAATGGGATGGGTAATCCATACCATTCATATCCTTTAAAGAATAGTGTGCCTTACTTATGTACACAAATTCTATCTACCTTATCATGTACAAGAACGAGCGACCATGTTCATATGGGCGCTTATTCCTATCGTCATGGCACCCGAGTTAGGGAGCCAATTCCACCTAGTTTTATCGATAATCGTGATTATACCGTTATTATCGTCATTATACCACATGTTCCAATCCTTGAAATGTTATTCCACAAGATCTACCTTAAAAGTTCATACAAGCTTGTTCCTTGAAATTACATATTGGCTATAACTATAGTGGATGTCGAAAAATACATGATCAATGCCTGCGCATATAGGGCCCGATCTGGTCCTGGGAGAAGCACCCAAAAGTACTAGTGCCCATGGGAGTTGTAATTATCACGGTATGGCATTGTACCGAAGTGCATGACTAGCTTGAATAGACATTCCACAATCTCGTACTCGACTTGACATGACATGACTTGCGTGACCCGGAACGGGTATTTATATACTTGCTTGAAATGTGATAGCCAAATTCTGACATGACATGATACTTGCTTGAATATCTTGACATTCATTGATATAAGTTCTTGAAAGACATGCTATTATCTCTTGTTATACTCTCTCTCTTGTTGTTTTACGCAAACATGCATAGCTTTATTGCATTCATATAACATGTAATTTACTTAAAGCAAGCTAGGTCTTGAGATATAATTCTTACTGAGCGTTCGCTCATCTAGTGTTTTTCCTTATTTTTCAGGTAGGTCCGATGATGAGACTCAATCGGATGGGGAAGGTCAAGAGTGAAGAGACTAGAGCTACTCCGTCTATCCAAGCGTCTAATAGTCTTATCTTTCTATATCTTTGAGTCAATCATTGTACTTTTCTCTTTTATTGAGTCTTAGCATTTTCATTAAGTGGATTGTAATAGAAGTATACTTTTGAGGTTGTGACTGAATAAAGGATTGTGTTATCTTTACTTTTACGCACTCTGTCTTTGTGTTGAATACACTAACGCTCTGATTGACATGATTGATATAAACTCGTCACGCATCTCCGGGTTCCTTCTGCGCTCGGGGCATGACAAAGACTATCGAGACTATTGAGCACAGATTTTATTCGTCGAGCTTGAAGCGTGATGGTGCTCATATTGTGGCCCAGTGCCGTACATGTGCTACGGCCAAAATTAAGAAGCAAAGTTCGGGCCTTTATACGCCTATTCGCATGCCTGATGCTCCGTGACATGATGTTAGCATGGATTTGGTTTTGGGATTGCCACGCACCTCTAGGAAGCATGATTTGGTCTATGTGGTGGTTGACCGATTCTCGAAGATGGCCCTTTTCATTCCCTGCTCGAAGACTTCGGATGCTTCGAGGGTAGCCCGCCTTTTCCTTACTCATGTGATGTGCAAGTTCGGGTTGCCTCGTACCATAGTGTCTGACCGTGATGTTAGGTTCACTAGTTATTTTTGAAAGACACTGTGGCATATGTTGGGTACTCACCTCAAGTTTTCCACTGCATATCATCCCCAGACAGTTGGTCAGACCTAGGTGGTCAATAGGAGTCTGGGTGACCTTTTGAGGTGTCTTGTCAGGGACCGTGTAGGGGATTGGGATCTCATATTACCACTGGCATAATTTGCATATAATGATTCAGTTAACAGGTCTACCGATATGAGTCCATTCAAGATTGTCACAGGTCGTAGGCCTAGGAAGCCGGTGGATCTTATTCCCATGCCCATTCATGCACGTGCGTCTGAGTCTGTCGAGTCTTTTGCTAGGCATGTTAGGAGTCTGCATGATGACATCCGTCGTCACATTGAGGCCAGCAATGCACGGTATAAGGAGCTAGCCGATGCCCATAGACACCACCGTGAGTTCCAAGAGGGTGAATATGTCATGATCAGGGTAAGACCTGAACGGTTTCCCTCTGGAACCGTAAAAAAATTGCAAGCTCGCGGAGCCGCTCCATTTAGAGTGTTGAAACGCGTTGGATCCAATGCGTATGTTGTGGACCTGCCCGAGGAATATGGATTAAGCTCAACTTTCAATGTGTCAGATCTAGTTACATATAGGGACCCAGCGGTGATCCCTAGTGAGTCTTTCGAGCCATCTCCTCCCATTGAGAGTGATCCCACACCTGAGTGTCCACCACCAGCCACATTTCCACGATAGCGAGAGCATATAGATCATATACTGGATGAGCAGGTGACAATTACCAGGAGTGGATCCTACCCGCGCTACCTAGTGTGTTGGAGAGGGCGACCCACCACCGAGGATACTTGGATCACTCGTGGAGAGTTGCAGCGGATAGATCCGGACCTACTGGAGCGCTACCAGAGCAATGTTGACCCTTACTCGACAGGGTCGAGTTTCTCCAACCCGGGGAGAATTGGTGCGGACACCAGAGCGATCGAGAGGCACGAACCGGCGAGCCATCGGTACCGTACGCGGAGCACCACCCGAGCTACATCGGCTTCCATCTAGCTCGGAGATAGTCTGGAGACTCCACCTTGAGTCTTAGTATTTATCATATTTACTGGGATTTTATTTGTGTGTAATGTGTGTTTATTTGGCTTTATTCGGATTGTCATTCGGATTGTAAAAGGGGTTTATTTGTAATTTGGGACCACCTAGGTCCCGCGGGCCCCCCATCCCTTCTCCCATTGATCCACCTCAGCTCTTGGGCCCATGTGGGGTCAGTCAACCCTCCAAGGTGGGCTTCTAGAAGGGTTGGACCAAGGGGGGGACAAAGGGTAACAAAATTTAAAATTTGGAACACATAAGTCAAGGGGGCGCCCCATGTATAATATAGTTTATTAGGTTTGAAATTTTATTTTATTTGATTCCAAATCACATGGGAGAATAAATTGTGGACTCCCTCTTTTACCCCCCACCAATCCTAGATCTAGGGGTAGAACTAGTCTTTTTGTATTTTCTATAAGAACCTTGTATTTTTATTTTGAGTGGAATTAATGCAAAAAAATCAGAATTTGGTTGGAGCTCCAACAAGGGCCGCCCCTCTCTCTCTCCCCTCTCCTCTTCTTGTAGCTGGGAAGGCTGTGTTCTGAGGTGGGAAGCCTCATCTATCTGGTGTGGAGTTCATCGTCGCCGCCGCCGCCGCCACCGAGCCGCCGTTGCACCGCCACCGCCTTCGTCGGTTTTCTGCAGATCGCGAGATAGCTGGCTGTTCCCAAAATTTCTGCTCACAACCTCGATATCTTTTGGGTTCCAAACTTTCAGGAACTCAACACCCAGATCGGAGATCCACATCGCGGTCAACGCCAACTCTAAGGAAATTTCATTTCTGTCCGGCCATATCTGAAACAGAGATCAGTCCGATTCTAAAATTCCCCATCAGAAGCACGGTCACAACGAATTTTCTGGAATCATAGAGGGTCAAAGTATTTCACGAGAGCTTTCCAACGGTGCCGGTTTCGCACCGATCCGACGTCGGTGCTGGTCGCAGCATCGTCTGTCGCTGGAGCCCGCAGGTCTGAAACTGAGTTTCAAATCTGTGGACAGCAACTCCGACAAGTGAAGATCGGATCCACCCGGCCTCCGACTGGTGTTCCACCCCGGCCGCCGTCCAGGGGAGCGCACCACCAGGTGTCACCATAATAGCGGGACCCACCCCGTCAGGTCCGGAGGACTGAGCAGCACGTGGGCCCCACGAACCCGGACAGCACCAAAACGTGGGTTTTTGCACCGTCGGAGCGACATCAAGATGCTGTCCGTCAGCCCAATTCCTGTTACTCCCGGGCCCCACATGTGACCTATTACCTCCCTACGTGGAGTGGGTCAAAACACTTGCACCGCTGTAATATTTGTTAAACGGGAGTACGGATTTGGCCGGGGTTGTCTTCCCCACGCCGGGAGCGTGGAGGTAATGGTCTTACTTCTTGGCGTTCATTTGCTAGTTTAGTATATGGTCGTATGCCGCTGTGAGAGTGTAGAATTCTAGCCCATGAGTTCATGTCACCGCTGTGAGCGAGAGAGTGACCCGTCCCGTGGCTCGATCCGAGCACGGAAGTGAGTCGACCACCCTTGACTCTGCCGGTTTCTCAACCGCGCGGATCCACGCTTTCCCTCGCTTGGGACGACGAGTGCGCTTGCATTTCTGTTAGCGACGCATAGCCCATAGGAGCTCTTAGTGTCGGGCCAAAGTGTCTCTTCTATTCGTATGTTGCTGGTCACGTCTACATTTAGAGTTCAAGGTCCGCATCACTTAGAGTCGGTCCCTCTGTCCGTCCCGCATCATCCCTAGTCAATTATGTTAGAAAAGAAGCTCACCTATAGGGGCGTCCCCTTCAGAAACCCCCTCGATGTCGACAAACTCCTCGTCGCCCTTAGCAGTAGCTGCGACAGGAGGTTCATCTCCTGATCGCCGGTCCGTATCCCGAGGGAGCTCTCCTTCCTCTAGAGGGAAGAGGTACCTGCAATCCTTCCCAGTCAAGACTCAGCATGGGGGGGAAAGTCAAATAATCCACCCTAAAGCGATCAAGTGGTCAGCTACATACCTGATGGTCCCACACTGGAGGACTCCACCAGCCCCACCATACAGGCCGCCACTACGGCCGGCAAAGGTGGGAGAGGCACCCTCGTCAGCAACGGCGGTGGTCTACCCAACGTGTCCTCAACAGTGGTTGGGGGCACGGAAGTCACCGGTTCGAACTCATCTCCAAAAGATGGCAGGGCTATTGACGGGTCGGCATCCGCCAATTCCCGGATCATCTCCAGGGTCGTCACCGCCTCCTCGCCTGCCAAACCAGTAACATAAGTCAAGTCAATAATTTTGGCTTGCTAAAAGAAGTTCACCAACGACAAGAAGATTCCCTCGACGGCAGCCAGGCACTCACCCTGACAACTACGGGCCACCGTGGGCCCTGGCTCGTTGGCCTGGCCAGGCACCTCACCCTGTGCCCCAGCAGGGGCCCCGGCCCCTGGTGCCTCTGCCTCCCCGATATAATCTAGATGGTCATAACAAATAACCAGAGGCAAACCAAAGTTGTGGCATATGCCCAAGGTTCGAAACTCTTACCTGCCCGGGCTCCTCCCGTGGCTGTCCACGACTAGAAGTCAGGGATGTCCTCCATGTTGGGGAACAGTTCGCTCATCAGGCGCATAAGCTCCTCCATGTCAACCTCCCCTCCGGCTTCCTCTTCATGCGGGGAGTCTGCCTCTCGAGGGGGCGAAAAGGTCGCCTCCACACCAGCCACCAGCAGAGCTGCGACAGATAGACAAGTCCAACAAAATAGAATTAGTCAATCATATTGGCTAAACCAGATAAAAACAAAGGAGCCGTGGTGACACTCACTCAAGGCTGTCTCCTCCTCAACTCGCTCTCCGGTCCCGGGTCCGTCAGACGACCCACCAGTCTCGACCGATGCATCCTCCACACGAGGGCGTTTCCTCCGAGGCTGCAGACCTCCGTCCCCATTCCCTGAGGATGTTCCCATGGAGGGCTGATCCCCCTCCGCCGTAGAACCTGCTGACAAACACAGCAATATACAACATCTCAATTCTGTAGCTAAGAATTACAGAATGAAAGAAAGAGAACAGACTAAGGGAGGAAAGCCTAACCTAAAGCCCCAAAGGGGGTCAATGGTAGAGGCACCAGCTGCTCCATCCCTATTGCCAAGGCTCGGGCCGCCATCGTGACAGCCACCCGAATATCCCGTGGAGTCCGTGCGCACTCAACTTGGGACACGAACTTCACAGGTCCAGCTGATCCAATCGCGTTGGCGATGTGTCATCTCCAGTCATCGACCGCTGTGTTAGCGAAGCTCCCAAGCGAGAGCTCCTGATCCAGCGACCCTCTGCCCCGGATGCCACAATCGGCCAGGAACTGAGTCCACCAAGCCTTAGGTGCCCTCGGCCGAGACACCTTCGCTCCAGTCACTGTTGCCGATGCCCGTCCCAGGGGCTTCAATGCCCCTCCATTGCTTCGGCTCCCAGAAGACGTACCTCAGCCACTCCGGGGCCACTGTGCTGCAATCCGCTCAACCTCTCGGCGGATCCGAGCAACGCGGGCCCTCAAGTACCCCTCATCCAGTGCAATGGGAGGCAGATCCTCCCTCAGCAGACGACTCTCCTCTGCCTTCCTAATCGTGGAGGCCTTCTGTCGATAGAGGTGACTGTGCCCGAACCACCACCTAGCGTAGTGCACGTCAAATCATCCCCGACGTCCCTGCTCTGGCATCGAAAACTGCTCCGGCTCCGAGTGACAATAAAAATCCCACCAGGCCGCTGCAAGTAGGTGGGTATCCTTGTCCTTGTACTGCCTGCCCGTCAGACAGAACTCCCTGTTTGGTGGAATCCCCTGGTCGTACCCGAAGTTTCTAGAAAAGCGAGGTGGGTAGTACGGCTCCAAGGAACTCGTTGCCGACCGGTGCAACGCCAACACAGTTGCTCGGGTGCTCAGTATCCACTCAGTCCGTGGTCTCGTATCGGCCGACCCCTGACTGGGCTGGGCGCTGGTCGCCCCTCCGCCTGAAGCCCCGAGAAAGAGGCCAGAGTCCCTCGCTGCACTGTCAAAGGGCAGTCCCTCCTCGCCCCGAGCGGGCAGGTAAAGCTGAACAAAATTGGTGCCGTCGGGTTCGCCACAGCTCCTCGCGTCACTAGTCCCGGGAACAGTAACCCGGCCCACACACTACGGCAGTGGGTCGGCAGAAGTATACTCCTCTCCCTCGGCGCTGAATGTGCCGCCAGGACTCCAAACCCCTGGTAAATGTTAGCCAGTGCAGCGGGAGCTAGAGCTAACTGTCTCCCCTCAGCCAACAAGCAAGCCGGCCACAACAACTCGTCTCTCAGCAGCCCGTCCTCTCTGTGAGGAACTACGAAAGTCGCCAGCCAATATGCCAGATACGCTGCAAGATGTGTCACGTCTGGCAAACCATGGGGATTCCATCCCTCCCGCGGTGCACGTATCTGGAGTACGTCCGAAAGCGTAGCTTCACCTCCGTTTACTCCTCCCACGGAGTCTGATCCCTGGCAAACTCCTGGTAAAAGCAAAACGGCCCGTTGTAGAAATGGCGGACCCATACATTCAATGGCACCCGGGGAGTCTGAGCAGCTCTCTCTCTCCCTGCGAGAGCTAAATCTCTCCAGGTCTTTATCAGATACCGATAAATATAAGGCACTCTGTATCTTCCCAGCCCATCAGTATGACTGCGATGGAGGTCATCCAGCACTACCTCCTCGTATCCTTCGCCGATAATCAGCAAGCCAGAAATCCTTAACAAAGACCACAAGTCAAGGCTGGTCTCTCCCTCTGCTGTTGCCACCGTGTTCCAACGACGGTTGAAACGCTCCAGCAGGCCCTGCAGCAATCCAGTGTAGCACGGGTATGCGTACAGAGCGGCAGTCACCGCTTACCTGATCCCAGCTCGGTCCAGCAACACCCGGTAGTGGTGGACAATCCCCATCAACCACTCCGTGGCACCCTGGCGGTAGTAATGTGACGGGATCACTGGTCCAGCGGCCATACCAGCTAATGACGGTCTGCCGCATGACTCCATTCAGCATACTATGGTCACCGTAGCCCTCTCTAGCGTACTGCACACTAGCATGCTCCAATACCAACCCAGCAGTTCTCTTCGTCTCCCTGTAATGGTGGCCGTGCAAATCCCAGCTAGCGGGGCCAATCGGCCCAACTCTGACTCTGGACTGCTCCGCCATGCCAAAGAACTCCAGGCAATCAACACTGGGAAAATGGCGCTGCCTCCAGTAGTCCTCTGAAAAGCTCGGATAGCTGCAGAAAGTAGTACCAAGCAAGCTGTCCCTGCCAATCAAGATGGCCCGCTCAAGCCGGCGGTAGGCTCCCGAAACCTGCGAGTCACCCTCCTCCACACTAGGAGGGACATAGCCACGGATGAATTCAAGCAGATGACGATCCAGGGGGAACTCCAATGGATAACCCCCGCTCCGATCATAACTATACAAATCACCCGCCTCCAGAATCCTGGCCACCTCTACGGCCCCTGCTACAGCTGTCCTCTCACCAATCGGACCCTCCGCCATGGCCGTATGGCCCCAGTCCAACTGCTCTATACCAGGCACAGTGATCACGGGTCCATCTAGAGGGTGCATCGGTCGATTAGTTCGCTGCACCCATTGATCCTCCTCCCGAGCCATCCGCCTCGGGACCCGTCCGTCTCTGCCGAAGCGTGCCATAGATGCAAGACAAGGCACCCAGAAAAATAGTCAGCATACCAAAAAATCCACATGTACAACACATCAAAACAAAGACATATGAAGCGTCAAAATACAACTACAACAACTCAGAGAGAGGGTTTCACGGGCCGTACGCCCTCATCCCCGCCTCTGACGCACGCCCCGTGGGGGGCATTTGTTGTACCCAGACTATTTCCCAGCTAGGATAACAAGGAGTAAGGGCTCGGGTATTTCCATGAACACCTTCAAGACACGGGCTACCTAGCCCTTTCTTTAACCCTGCAGGTCCCCACGAGGGTCCCGACGAACTCACTTGGACACGCGGCAACACAAGCAATTGTTCGGGGTCAATCCCAGCTACCTTCATACGGGCTTTGCCCGCGTTCCATATGGACGCCCAGGACCACCCGGGGGCACCCCGACACCAAGCCACGCCACGTGGCATCCAGTAAAAGAGTTGCGGGCCCAATTTGAGACTCTTCATTCAACCCTCCAAAGTCAAAGGGAGACCCGAGCAAGTCAACCACAAGCTTCGGAGGAGCGCAGCACGCGTGTACGGCTCACAAACGTGTGTCCGGCATTCTGCCGAACACATTGTGGGAGCACACGTTTCAACCCTTCTACACCAACCCATGGGCCACCCCGTGGCTCCAGCTCACTAATTGGGTCCTACAATGACCCCCCAGCAAGTCGGGGTCACCCCCGACCCTCAGACACGTGGCAACGGGCCACTGAACTTAGCTCTCGTGCCAACCCGAGGCTACCCTGCCAACCCACTGTACAACATGGCACGTAGCACAAGGCAAGGCCCATGGGCCCAAGGTGCCTCCTCCCAGCCCCTATGGACTTTTACCCTTTGCCCTAGGCCAAATCCAAGGCCCGTCGGCCACCTACGTGGCTCATTCGGCAACCCGGGGTGTGTCGGGCATTTGCCCGAACACCTTGCGAGTGGCTACTCCGACTCAAAGAACAACGGCCCTATGGGCCCATGCCAGCCTCCTGGAGTTCAAAGTCTGTCAAAGGACATCCCCAGGCAACACAAGAAGACCCCCGGGGGCCATCCCTTGGGGTTACGGCCAGCCCGGGGCCAGTTCGCCCCGGGGCATGGCCGCACACCCCAGGGAGGGTGAACTCCCTGGGGGCCGCACCCCTCCCTCCAGCCCGATGGTCCCACTACCCCCACTCAGCCCCGGTTCATCCAATCACGATCCTACGACTCGATTCGTGTGCCGTACCAGTTCGAGAAGCAAACACGTGGATGTGGGAGCGCAAAGCGACAGCACGCCAGGATCTCGCAAGTCAACACGCACACAAGCCTCCACGTATCCTTCCACCCACTTGTCCTTTTCTTTCTTAGTTCAATTAGGAAGAAAAACGACCCAAAAATCAATTTTTATAGGGTGGGGACCAGCCCCTCTCTCTCTTGGAGTGAACCCGCGTAAACCCCCCATGGGAGGGTTTACGCGGACCAGCCAGGTTGGCTGGTCCGCGTAAACCCCCATTCCATTAAAAAAAATATATTATTTTTTCAAAAAAGAAAACAGATCGGAGCACCTAAACCCCTGGGGATTTAGGCAGACCAGCCAGGCCCCCCTGGCTGGTCCACGTAAACCCCCATCCAAGGGGGGTTTACGCGGACCAGCTCAGGCACCCTGGCTGGTCCGCGTAAACCACTTCCCCTCTCTCTCTCAGCCCATAACCCAGTGACACTTTTCACTTGGGTTTACGCGGACTAGCTCACCCCCCTTAGCGTGTCCGCGTCAACCCCTTGTGACCCTTCAGCTTCCCCTATAAATACCCCTTAGGAGCTCAAGGGGTGGGGCATCAAAGGCAATCGAAGCTAATCCAATCTAGATACCCGACAATCACAGGACTTCAAGCACGGCTCCGAGCAGTGAGCTAAGGAGAATTGTGTGTGGGTGACTTGTTCGGCGGTCTCATACGCCGGGGGTATGTCGTTCGCACTCCCCTCACGCCGTTTGTATCCATCACACACAAGTCAACACCCACCATATGTGAGACATTGTGATATGGACGGACGTCCCCTCATGCTAGGATTTCCCCTCGCGTGCCCTCCAGTAGCAACCACACGCGTGCCATGACGTCATGCTCACTCGCAGTCACGAGGCCATGTCCGACCGCTCAATTTGAGTCATGATCGACCCTCACCCCGACACCGGATCACTGTATCCCCCCAATCATCTAGTCATCCAGTCGTAGGCCCCCGTTCGGCACCACTGCTATGGCCCACGCCACGGGAGGAGCTCTCTGTAACACATATGTGTTCATTCATCACGCATCGACCCGGGGACCGACTAGCACGTCGGAATTGTCCCGTGGCATGTGCCAGTTGTACTTTGGCCATTACGGCTTTCCTGTAAAGAAATATACGTCTCAGCACAACACCGCCGATTGGACGAGTGCTCTCGCACCCACGTCCCGGCCTTCAGTCTTCTATCTACGCCACTTGGCATCCGTGCCTAACACCCTAACCCCAGTAAACACCCCCCAGTCTAACATGCACCCCTAGCTACTGAATGCCCCCTAGCCCTCTACCTACGGCTTCAGACACATAAAGACTTCTCTTCAGCATGGAACAAAGGTATTTGGATTCAATCCGATGTAAATAAACACCGGTTGCTTGCGGCCGGTGGGGAAAGACGTTCAGTACACGATTCACGCAATCGCCTATGCACTCGCACCCATGGAACCTCTTCTCTCCACATGTCGCCCAATCGCCCGAGCCCACATGCCGCGCCCTGGTGGCACTTCCCCCGTCAAACCTTGGTTCCATGAGTGATTGTCGAGAGATTGACTGGCACGCCCACACCTTGTCCGGTTAACCCTTATCTCGACATTTCCGTGCCATTTGACCCTTTTCGACTTTCCGTAGAAAGGAGAGTGCTCGGTCCCGCCGTGAGAGGCATGCAACCGTGAAGAGGATACCCGAGATATATCAAACTCCCGTATCTTCCTTCCTCGCTATATCCCTTCCCTCACCCCGATTAACCGGCATAAAAACACACGCAACAGACGCCCATATAAAGCTTCATACGGTGCCATATTGATGTTGGAGTGATAAATGTTGTTATATGCAAATTCCACTAATGGCAAAGGTTGATTCCACGAACCCTGCCAATCTATACACTGAACTAAAAGCCAACTCTGTGCCCAACGTCTTTTGAAAACTGTGCCAGAAGCCAGAAGTAAATCGTGGGTCACGATCTGACACAATACATACAGGAATTCCTTGCAATGGCATAATCTTTTCAACATAGAGTTCGGCCAATTTCTGAACACTCCAAGCAACTTTAATTGGAAATAATCTTGCTATCTTTATTAAGCGATCAACTAACAGCCAGATTCCATCAAATCCTTGTGAGGTGCGGGGTAAACCCACAACATAATATGTCGTGACATGATCCCATTTCCACATCAAAATTTCTGAAGGTTGAAGCATCCCTCTAGGCTTTTGATGCTCAGCCTTTACCTGTTGGCATGTCAAACATTTAGATACAAGTTCAACTACATCCTTTTTCATTCCTGGCCACTAGAATTGCCTTTTTAGATTTTGATACATCTTGGTAGTGTCGGAATGAATAGCATAACGGGATCCATGGTCTTCACGCAAGATGTCATTTCTCAACACATCATCAGCTGGAACATACAGCCTGCCCTGAAGCTGACTACTAACTCATCATCAAACTCGATATCATGCATCATTACAATGCGAGACAATTCAGAATCTGCCTGTTGAGCTTCCTTGATCTGCTGATAAATAGCTGGAGTCATCACAAGACTAGCACACACAGCTACCATCGGATCAGAAGGGATATCCATGCTGAATGTCTCGCTAGGAAACTGTTCCCACAACTTCCATTCTCGAACCAGCAAATGACTGATTTGCACTTTCTTGCTCAGAGCATCAGCCATCACATTCATTTTACCTGGCTGATAGGAGAGAGTGAAATCATAGTCTTTCATATATTCCATCCATCTGCGCTGCCGAAGATTCAAATCTTTTTGAGAAAACATATATTGTAAGCTTTGATGATCAGTAAAGATCTCAAATCTCTCACCATACAAGTAGTGTCTCCAGATTTTCAATGCAAAGATTACCGCTGCAAGCTCTAAATCATGAGTTGGATAATTCTCTTCATGATGTTTCAATTGTCGGGATGCATAAGCTATAACTTTACCATGTTGCATAAGCACTGCACCCAGACCTACTAGAGAAGGCAAAACCAGCACTAGGGAAGTAGTGAGTAGCCTTTTCAATTCATTAAAGCTCTGCTCACACTGACCTGACCAGACAAAAGGCACATCTTTACGTGTCAGACGAGTCATTGGCACGGCAATCTGTGCAAAATCTTGAATGAATCTCCGATAATACCCAGCAAGACCTAGAAAACATCTGATCTTTGTCACAGTCCTTGGTCTCTACCATTGAAGAACAACTTCAATCTTTGCCGGATCAACTGCAACTCCATCACCAGAAATCACATGGCCGAGAAAATGCACTTCCCAAAGCCAAAACTCACATTTGTTGAATTTTGCATAAAGCTCGTGATCTCGCAGAGTTTGCAATACAATCTTGAGATGCTGCACATGTTCTTCTTCAGGAGCATAATAGACTATAATAACATCTACAAAGATCACCACAAACCGGTCTAGATACTGACGAAACACACGTTACATCAGGTCCATAAAAGCTACTGGAGCATTGGTTAGCCCAAACGGCATAACCAAAAATTCATAATGACCATATCGCGTGCTAAAAGCAGTCTTTTCCACATGAGATTCTTTAATCCTCAATTGATAATAACCTGATCGAAGATCAATCAGTGAAAAGACAATAGCTGACTGAAGTTGGTCAAATAAATCATCGATCCTAGGCAAAGGATACTTATTCTTGATAGTCACCAGATTCAATTGCCTGTAATCAATACATAGCCTCAGGCTTCCATCTTTCTTTTTCACAAACAAAACTGGAGCACCCCATGGAGAAAAGTTGGGACGAATGTTGCCTTTTTCCAACAAATCTAACAGTTGTGCTCGTAATTCTTTCAATTCCGTTGGAGCTATACGGTAAGGTGCCTTTGCTAATGGTGTCGTACCTGGAATCAGTTCAATTATCATCTCTATTTCTCGCTGAGGAGGTAAGCCTGGTAACTCATCAGGAAACACATCAGGAAATTCACAAACCACAGGAATATCATTAATCTCCTGCTGTGGTGCCTCAACAGTAACCACCGAAGCCAAAAATCCCTGACAACCTACATTAAGTAATCGACAGGCTCGAATAGCAGAAATAATCAAGCGAGAGGAACGAGATCGAATACCTTGGAAGTAGAATGCTAGTTTCCCATGTGGCTGAAAATAGACTTTCTACGATCTACAGTCAACCACGGCTCCATACTCTTCTAACCAGTCCATGCCCAAAATAACATCATAATCTACCAGCTGCAAAGCATATAAAGTAGTTGGCAACTGCTAATTGCCAATCACAATGGGAGTCTCTTCTAGACAAAGAGGTGTGAACATGAAATCTCTAGAAGGTAATTCCACAAGCAACTCACAAGACATCTCAGATGTCGGCTCCTTAATACAGGCAATAAAGTCTTCAGAAATAAATGAATGAGAAGCACCTGAATCAAATAGAACACGAGCTGCATGGCCATAAATCACAATCGTACCTTCTATGAGATGAGATGCCACAGCTTTAGCATGAGTTATATGCGAGACCTTCCCTTTTTGCTTCATGCCCGCTGTAGTAGATTGCTGAGATGATGAAGCTTGAGAATATTGCTGAGATTGTGGTGGTGGAGGAGGTCTGAACTGAGACGGCTGTGGTTGAGAGAACAGAGAGAACTGAACAGGTTTCGACCTTTGAGGACAGTCTCGAACCACATGCCCCATTTGATCACAATGAAAACAAACCACCGGTAGCAAACACGGTCTGCCCAGATGACTCCCACCACATCTCGAACACGCTCTCGGCTGACTTGCCGTTGATCCCTGTCGCTGGAAAGAAGGTGCTGATTACTGTACAGTGCCAGAAGATGCTTGACTGTCATACCACTTCTTAGTCTTCCTGAACATCTTAAAAAACATGGATTTGGAAAAAGAAGTGCCACTGGCGATTGGAACAGAAGGCTGGACTCCTGTCACAAACGGCTGACTGACCTGCTGATCCTGCACACTAGGCAGAACTGAGTCAACTTGAGTATGCCCTCGGGATCTAACCATGTCAAGTTCTAATGCTGCAGCTGCCTAATATGCTGCATCCATCTCTGCTACCCTAGTTGCAATCAAAGGCTGCCTTAATTTTGCTTTCAACCCACGCAGAAATTGCTCGGTTTTCAAACCTTCATCAGTAAGAATATGAGGCGCATACCGACCCAATTCCATGAACTTGTTATGGTATTGCAGCACAGTCATGTCACCCTAAGCCAATTCCATGAATTGATACATCTTGTCCACTCTGAGATAGGCCGGACTGTATGTACGCTCGAACGACGTGACAAATTCCCTCTAAGTTATCTGGCGAAGCGGACGAGATCGGAAAGCAACTTCCCACTCCATGGTCCACCACGCGAGTGCTGCTCCCTACAGTTGAAATGTGGCCAACATCACTTTTTCATCCTCCGTGCATTCCATTGAACGGAGCACACGTTTGGTTGCATCTAGCCACACTCTGGCTGCATCAAGATCTGCCTGTCCTTCATATGTTGGTGGGTGGAATAACAGAAATTCATTCAACGCTCTGCCATGCCCACCTTGAGGCATTTCATCTCCAGGAGCAGGAAGATCAACTTGAGCTGGCGCTGGCACATTAACCGAAGGAGGAGTGGTGCCACTCTCCTCCCTTGGAACATGGGCTCTTCTTCTAGGCGGCATTTTAATCTAGAAGACACATAACAACGGAAAACCTGTCAGTAATCATGGAAAACATCCTAAGCCAGCAGTAGTAGACTCAGATGGACTTGTTCTGGACTAGTGCAATTTTGATTCCTTATACATAACCTCAACTCCGCTCTGATACCAACTGTAACGACCCGGAGATTCTGATACCGGTAAACTGATACCAAGAACTCGGGGAAGCCACCTAAGAGGCTGATGAGGCTTTGTAAGGGTTGAAGGGTTTTGTCGAGGTAAGCATAATGAATTGGAATTACACGTGAGCAATATTAATTATAGCAACAATTTGAACTATAAACGGAAGCAATTTAAATATCATAGTGATAATAAGTACAATAGTCTAGATCCATAATTTATACAAGTCCAACCACTAAACAAGAGTCAAAAATATACAACTACTCGGGGCATACCCCGGTCAAAATGTATAGGTAAGGTAAAAGACCACTAACAACCTACTGACTGACCACTGCTGGCACTAAGTACGGCCGTCAAAAGCACGGGAAGCTCCGGAAGACGGCTGAGGCTGCTCACCTGGAAAAGTAAGGGTGAGTCTCGCAACCAGACTCAGTAGGGGTCACACGGATCCCTACCTCACCACTAAACAAAGGAAAGCAATTAAAGCATGCATTGAAAGAATTAAACACAGTTTAGTAAAGCTGTCAATCTATCTAAAGAGTTTAATAACAGCTAACTATGATGCCAATTTAATTTCAAGACGAGCGTGGAACTAAATCTACCAATAGAATAAACCTCAACATTTCCAAGTGACAGGAGAAAGAACGGCCACCAGAAAGAGAAACCAGATGCGTCCACTAACGGCTTACACTGTGCCTCAAGTATCCACACAAGTCTGGATTGCGACAAGTGAGACACGTAACAGTACCAGAAGATAAGAAATAGTCAGGGTAACACTCGTCAGTGCCAGTCCAAGCCCCTGACCACGTGTGCACACACAGGCTCAATGCTTTGAGCCAAGCCTCTAGCTAGTTTCCCCCCCAGTAGGACGCTACTGTCAAGCAAGGGGGCCCACAGAAACTAGCTTAAAAATCGTAAACCGGGACTACCCTACCACCTCTCCTAGGTGGGCCGACACTAGAGGTCGTCGGGCTACGACTGGTGGTTCCATTACAAGGAAAGAGAAAGTAACTCTATTGGGATCTAAAAATGAGCCACAGTTTGTAAAATAATTTAAACATGGCGAATATGCAATAACAAAAGCATAATTAAATGAACATATTAACATTTGAATTCTGCAGAAATTAAACGGTCAACTAAGGGCCGCTCCAGTCGTATGCGGTCTCACGACTGGGCGCTTAATGGACATAAACGGTTATAACTGAGCCGCGTGGCTCTAATCGCCATACATAGCACGGCCGAGGTTACCATGCAGTGGTCTAAGTGGTCCGATTATTGGCCGCTCAATAGGACGAACGGTCCCCCTAGGCGGTCCCACAACTGGCCGCTCAATGGATTGAACGGACCCATGTTGGGCCGTGCCATCTATGCCGCCTTACTATTTAAATGTCTTACGCGGTCGACGGTCGGCTTCCCTAGTCTCTGAACGGTCTAACTAAATACCGTTCAATGGGTTAAAACGGTCTAAACGAAGACCGTGGATTCAGAATGGTCACTGGTAGGACCGTTTAATTATCGGGAAACCGAGAACGGGGTAAACCCCATGGAATCCCCTCCCGGTCGATCCAAATCGTTGGGGAAACAATTTCTAACCTGCAACCTGCCTTGCCACAACCCATCCACAACATCCAAACCATCAAAAACGTAAAGACGATGGCCATGCAATAATTTCCAAGAATTAAAACATAAATACCATGTCCATGCATTTTTGCTCCAAAAACTAGGAAAACGTAGTACGATGGGCATGCATGTGGTACGATTGCGTTCCTATGGTGATGAGGAATCCATCCCCCTACATATTGCGCGACGAAACCGTCGTTACGACGCCGAAAGGACCAAGGGGAGCCGTGCCTTCCCTCGCCCGCACATGCCTCCACGCTCCGCGGTTCGCCCCAATGTTGGCGTCAGCGAGCTCCACCCGTCGCGAGCTTTCCAACAGTACCTCCTGCGTCTCCTGTAGTGGCCCGGTCAGGCCGCGCCCCGAGAGAGGGAGAGAGGGCGATCGTGGGAGAGAGAGAGAGAGGGGAAATGAGAGAGAGGGGTCGGCCGATTTGGGTAAAATTTTTGGTTTTAATATTTTTTTTTGATTTTTAACCTCAAATCACATTTTAAACTTCAAAGAAGCATAATTGCTCATATGCCCAATTAGTTCCTAAAAATCTTTAATAAATGTGTTAAATGCATTGAAAATAGCCCATTAAATCCATTAAAATTTCTCAATTTATGGATTAAAATATATTTTAATACTGGTAAAGATTCGTTAAAGAACGGGCCTTACAGTCATAGAACTCAGATATATGCTAAACATATGCACTTGAAACGTGTCTAAGCATACATCTATCGTGAATCAATGATGGACTACAAACACATCTATCAGAAGAGGCACAAAGATTTTTAGGTGGTTCGATTTTCACCTACATCCACCCCACACTCAGACTTGAGTGTGGATTCCGCTGACACACAGCTTGAAAAACCGCTGATCCACAGCTTTGGGGAATAAATCTTAGACCGTTGAGCCTCACAGCTTGCTCTATTGAGCCTCACAGCTTGCTTCCGCTGACACACAGCTTGATGTTTGAATTAGAAGAAAACAAATATGAAACACAGCACCAGAAAGCTGGAAATGAAAATAGATAAAATATAGCTCTCGCAAGAGAAAATCTAGCATGGATCTAATCCAAAGGATAGTAGACCATATCTTTAGGATCTTCAAATTCCTCTTCCCAAACTTGCTCTCTATCTCCCTCTTTCTTCATCACGAACTCACGATCTCCTTGATCTCTCTCTTTTTCACTTCACTCACTCTCATTGAAATTCCGATACTCTATTTTATAACTCTTAGATCTTCACTCTTTCTCTTAAAGCAACTCCCTTCTTCTTCTCTCCCTTTTTCTTTTCTTATCTCCTGCTCACTGAATTCTTCTCTCTCCTATTTTCGCTCTTCTTCTACGTTTTTCCCTCTTTTTGTACTGATTATCGATCACAGAAGGGCTTTATATAGCTTTAGGCCGGAGTGGTCCCACGAGCTCATGCACTGGGCGTGTGGAAGTCTCATTCCTGCCGTTTTTGGAGATAACACATGTCAGGTGCAGATAAGTGAGCTGATCCACATGGTAGAATCTTATGGACACATCCACCTTACATCACGTGCCAATGATTGAATCTTGGATCACGTGCCCCCACTTAATGTTCTGGTGATCTCAGGGACCTGGCACTTGCATTAATCCAGCCAATCAGAGTAAAGACATTTAGTCGAACACCTGGCATATCAGAATTCATACTTAGGCAAACATGAGATAGAAACATATGCTCAGACTTATCATATAAGTGTTCTGCAGAATGCCTTAGAGTATAAGAAAAGATGCATAGACTTAGTAGTCATGAAAACCATGTTTGCATAGACCTTAGGTCTAGTTGCTAGAACACTTGTAAAAGATGCACCGACCATATAGCTCAAGGTACTAGATGTGCATCGACCTGAATACTAGGTCCAACGTGCATAAACTTGACTTCAGTGTGATGTTCATAAGGTCAATCGACCTTAATGTGCATGAAGCACAATGTGCACTGACCTGTGTGTGCACGATGCAGGATGTGCATCGACCTTGATGCTGGCTGAAAGAAATGTGCACCGACCTATGTGTGCATGATGCAGGATGTGCATCGACCTTGATGCTGGCTGAAAGAAATGTGCACCGACCTATGTGATTCATTCTAACAAAGTGCATCGACTTTGGTTTTGCACATAGCATAATGTGCACCGACCTTATTTTGCACAAAACACAATGTGCATCGACCTTACTCTGTGCAATGCAGGTGTGCACAGACCTTTACGTCAATAGCTAATGCATATGCACCGACCTTTTGTGTGCACAAGGCATATGTGCATGGACGTTCATGCAATGAAATGGACATATGCACACACCTACATATACAACTACTATGAGTGTGCACCGACCTGATGGATAACAAATATGTGAACATGCACTGACCTATGTGATTGAGACATTAATGTGCACTGACCTATATGCATATGACATGAATATTCACATATTTGATGAGAAGGAGATGTAAATGTGCATTAACCATTGTTTTGACACTTAGACAACAAATCAGGTTTGATCAATATGAAAGAATTCATGCATTTTAGTCCCAATATGATTCATAGGCTGTCATTATCAAAACCAGGGTTCCAACAGCTTCTTCAGGGCGGTTGCCCCTAGACACTTGGTGCTAACATTATGCAGACATTCTTGAACAAGGAACTCCTCAGAATGACAAATATCATGAAACCATGGAGTTTTATAACCCGACACAAGGATCCTAAGATCCGGCAACTCCACTCGGTGATCAGCCTTGAAGCACAACTCCCATGATAGAAGAGCAAGATGGAGCTGAGGGAGTGTAATGCGCGGTGTTGACATGGCCGGCTTGCTAATGAATTGAGGGAGATTGCATAAGATGTGCAGAATGTCTTTCGAGAGTGCAGAAGATACGGCCAATTGCCCCCTGAACATGGAATGTATCAAACTCTTAGAGGCCGTACGAGTTAGCACAATCAGGGTGGAGAGCCCCTCTCAGCCAGTGAACTGAATAGCAACGGAGTGAGAAGTAATAACAACATCAACGATGAATTTCTAAGCAAGCAATGAGATTGCCACCGGTCTCGCTTGAGGAGGAACTGGCACTAATGCAAGAGAATCCTTCTTGGCAACCGTCATTAGAAGTAAAGGCTCATCATCCCCAAAATAGCCGGAGATCTGGACACGAACTGGCATGTGACATATAAATTCTTGAAACTTGAAATGAAGAATCGGCATCGAATCATCCTGACATGGCTCATCGTCTCCCAAGGGACCAGACCCGAGGGGCACCAAAGGTAGTGCACACCCGCTCCATCGGGTGGGAATGGATGGAGAAGTGGAGGTAGTAGGTTTGGAAGGTGGAGGTGAAGGTTTGGAAGACGTGGAGGCTTCAATGGGTATAATGACATCAAGTGGTGGCAAAGGCAATGTGGTAATGATATGCTCGGGTGAGGGCGACAAAGGTGAAGCTTGCTCAAGCTCGGGCAAAGGTGATGGCGAAGATGATGAAGGTTTAGGCGATGGTGAGGGTGGTGGAGATGGCGTAGGCAATGAGGGTAGTGGAGGTGGTGTCGGAGATGGGGAAGGTGAAGAGGAAGTCCGTGGCACCCACCGTCGGCGTATCGACACGATGCGCCGGGTGACGTCAGGAGTAGAAACATGGGTAAAAGAAGAAGGGGAGGCGCTAGCCTGAGAGGAGGCTTGGGTTTGTGGAGGTTGTGAAGACGAGGTAGGAGATGGTGAAGGTAATGGTGGAGTAGGTGATGGAATAAATGGCGGAACGGGTAATGGAGCAGGTGCATTGCTAGCTAAAGAACCACAGGGGTGCCCCTGGTCTTGTAGAGATGGAGACGGCTGCCTGGGCGACGTCTGCTACTGCTGCTTGCTACGGAGATGTAAAATGACCTGATGAATAGCAGGCCAATCAATCCTCTTCTTATCATTTATATCATAAACAAACACCCGAAATTCGGGACAATCCTCAACCAAATTCCCCTGCTGGCAGTGAAATTCACAGAACTAAAGTATAACCCCGACCGTGGGTCGGAAAGGCACAGCCGGAGGGAGCTGCAACACATGAATGACCATCAAAGCCCTGAAAATATAAAAAAAACACTCCGACAATGGAGAGCGAGGGGCCTGCTTTGGCCAAGGCGGATGCCGAGGGGAAGGTTGTGGAGGTTGTGTAGGTAAGGGCGCATGGCTAGTGGAAGGACTTGGCAATGGCGTATAATGAGCGAGAATCTAATAGACAGAATCTACCTGCTCGGGGTGCGGTGTTTCCTTGACCGGAAGGGATGGAGACACAGGCAGAGGCACCTGGGGTTATGAAGAAGCGGAAGGCTGACTGTGGATGGCGGTAGGTTGACTCATGGAGGGTTGATAGGTGGAAGCATATGGATTCTGGGAAGGTGGATTCATAGAGGAATATGCGGTGGAAGGCTGACTCGTGGAGGGTGCATAAGGGGTATAGGAGGGTGATGAGGTGTAAGTGGGCGTAGGATGTGGAGGAGACTCAGGGTCAAGGGAACCTTGGAGTTGCTGACGAATGAAGCGGGCTCGGCTATACAATTGTTGTCAGGAGGTAATGTCATTCAGGGGTAAGATGAACCGATACTCCGGCGTGGCATTAGATATAAGCAACTTGATCTGCTCTCCCTCCGGAATGTGCCCCGAGACTTGCGCGGCAAGGCGATGCCAGTGGTCAGCAAAAGTGGAGAATTCCTTATCGGGTTTCATCTTCTCATGGGCCAGATCCACAACTGAGTACTTGGGCCCAACCTGGTCCTGGTACTGCTGAATGAACTTCTCTTGAATGACTTGAAAATTCAGAACTTGCTCTTGCGACAACGAAAAGAACCAATCCCGAGTCGGGCCTTCCAAAGACAGACCAAATAGATAAGCCATCAAGCGTTGGTCATGTCGAAACTGGGCTGACTCATAAACAAACTCCTTAAAGTGCACATACGGGTCACCGACTCCACCATAACGGCGATATGCGGGGATTTGTGAAGATGGCGGGAGCCAAAGATTCTGAAAAGTGAATGGAACACGTAAGGAGGATTTGGGATCGATTTGACATTAAAGCTCATCAAGCTGGCACTGGGTTTGAGAAATCATCTCCTGGGTAGGGAGAGATCGAGAGAAATGCAGGCTACCTTGAGCAAGAGGTTGTGAATATGGATCAGGAGTAGGGTAATGGGTCGGATGAGAGGATCTGGACTGAGAAGAAGATGGGCCCATTCCTGGAGTAGAAGGATATGCGGGCTTGGAAGAAACATTGGAATATAGACCCATTGAGCCAGCAACATAAGGAGAAGAAGAAGGAGGCCCATTAAGAGAATGAGGCCCATTAGGAGGATGAGGTCAATTAGGAGAATGAGGCCCATTAAGATAGGAAGGCCTATTAAGCTGATTTGTAATTAGTTTCTTGGCCTGGGCCGGGTCCATTTGGCGAACAAGGCATGATAAATGGGCCATGAGATTGGCTTGTTCTTCAGATGGGTCAAGGGGACCATGGGATGACTGGCCTACGTGTGAAGAAGATTCCACGCGGGAGTAAGAATAAGACTGGGAAGGAAAATGATACAAGGAGTTGAAGCGGCGCTCCATGAGGGAAAATGGAGACTTTCTATAAGGATATCAAGGGAATACAGCTCGGGAAGCAAGGGCTCGATGAGGAGAGGGCCAAGGAAGAGGACGGGAGACAAACAGACTTATGCAAATGCAAATGCGACTTAGAACAACGGGCCACAAATGATTAAATGAAGGGGAAAATGCAAAACACCACACCTCAAATGGGCTTGGGTAAGCCGGACAAACAATATGAATGTGAGAGGTTTTCACCCAAGATCAAACAAGTTGATATGATGCGAAACTTTTTATTAGTTTTAATGGACCTTTTAGTGTTTTAAGCTAAGAACAATTCCCTCAAAAGATTGGAATCCTAAAGGGAAAAGGGTCCAAACTTTGGGTTGATCTAGGGTTAACTCCCTCACACATATGCAACCTAGACACGAGGTGGATAAGGTACAATTGGCTCAGCGTCCGTGTGGGAATCCACAGCTCACGGAGACTTACGGAGGTCTCGGATAAGATCACCTAGTTGACTCTAAGGAATTAGAGGTGAGAGGATCACTTACCAAGTTAGGAATGTAACTACAATATGCAGTGGATGGCCCTATGTGCATCGGAATGCATGCAATTTCTACCCTAAATCTAGCAAATCAAGATATAATGGTCATATGCAAACATAACAAGATGGATGCAACCAACATGATCAATATGAAGAATATGATGAACAAGAAATGCTATCTAAACATGGATATACATACCAAAATCGCAGAAAAGCATGAACAAAGTGATGGGTGCTAGATGTCCAACCGTGATTGCCAAAAAGAGCTGTGGGTATAGAAATATGGAACGCGGCTCCACAAATCACATGAACAAGCATATATGCATCAGTGATAACATAATGTGTCTCGATCAAGTGAATAGCATGACCATATGACTATGTGAACATAGTAGCAAGGTCATACAACAAGGAAAACAGACAAAAGATGTAGAAGAATACCGTGATCGCCACCAAGGAATGACAACGCCGAACAATATGAAAGAAGGCTATGCGCGTTGTGTACCTTGGAAAAAGAAGATGATTACGCTTAATATAAAGAATGTGGGGACAATGTGGATTACCTCTCATCGCCTCCCAGCCGGCTAGAAGGTAAGGGCCTCACTTTCCATGCTTTCCTACGAATCAAAAATAACACAAGAGGTAAAACCCATTAGAAACTGCTAAGTGTAGAATCTGCCCCACGTGCATAAAAGAGCATGAAAGCTTGAGGGTAAACTCACTGGGGGAGGGTTTTTAATTCTTTTAAATGAGTGGAATTAATAGGTGTGTATATAGTGATGAGATTAAAATGCAGAGATTAATTTAAGATGCAACAATCAACAAAGATAAATGGGGTGCAAAAGTGCGGTGCATGAGAAAATAGTGCAGAAAACTGTGCAAACTGTGCAAACTGAGCAAACATGGTGCAATGAATGAGAGAAATAATTGAGAAAATGAAGTCCTAAGAGAGAGAAAATGATGATGACAGAAGACATGAATGTTGTGAACAAATAGGAACAAAAATCTTGACAAAAGGATGACTGGACATCTTGTTTGAAGGATGGAGATTTGGTGAAAAATGAACTGTAAAAAAATTGCAGAACAATGAGAAATTGGACCCAAAGAATGAGGAATAACTTGCAGAATAAGAGGCCAAAAAGGGAAAGGAATGATCCTAATGAAATGTGGGAATGTCGTGATGAGATCAGGGCAAAAAGAAGGATTAAGAACCGTGGAGACAATAGTGAAAAATAGGGAGAAAAATACAAGAAAACAAAGGGTGCAGAACGGGGCAGAAAAAAGACTTAAGTGTAAAAACTGTGTGAAAGTGCTAAAAGATGAACACAAATAAGCATGGATAGAACGAGGAAATGAGCCCAAAATGGGGCAAAACAAAGATTATACTTCCCTTAAGAACCTGGAGTCGAAGAGAGGGGTTGGAGGTGCGACACGGCTTCGCCCCGGCCAGGCAAACGTGCCCCCTTCGCATGAAATCTGGGTTTTAGATGTGGATAACAGAGCGGTGAAACCTGAAAAGTTGGGGCATGAAAGATAGGAAAAGGATGAGGAAAAGGACGCAAAAATATGATTAACGTGAAGCTAATACTTCCCTTATCAACCAAGGGTCGTAGGAAGGTGATGAAGACGTAGCATAACTCCACCCCGGTTTGGGAAAGACGCCCCTGTCGCAAAGTTGTAGTAGAAAACCAGCAATCTATAATGATTTGCCAAAAGTAGAGGCGAAGGAATAAGGGTAAACGTTGATGAAATGAAGCCCAAATAGGATCAACGCAAAGCTAATTCTTCCCTCTACAGGCTAGGGTCGAAGAAGAACGAAGACGACGCAGCATGGCTTCGCCCTTCCCTTAGAAACACGCCCCCCGTCATGAAGTTCGCACATGGTCATTTATATAGAATTTACAGAAATCCATAAACTTCTCCCACGTTTTCAAGAGATAGAGTCCACCAAAATTTGAGTTTGATAGATCAAATTTGAGATAATAGTAGGGATAAGAGCTTGGAACAAGTGGGACTCAATCTGGTGGAGGATTCTAGAAGATAATCACGCAGAAAGGAGGCCTCGGCTCCTAGAAGACGGAGTCCTTCACATGCAGGACTCCTGCACAGGAACGGTCGATTTTAGAAAGTGGAGAATATCTTGAAAACGATGCAGAACTAGTGAAAGGTGAAGAAGAAGAAATTGTATAACACAAAAAAATGAACAACTTTTATAAAAGGATCAAGATGAGAAAAAGAGTAGAAGAGGGAGAAAATAGGGGGAGAACAGAGAAAAATGCTGGGACGTGGGTGAACAGTGCAGCGTGCCAGAAAAATGGAAATAACTTGAAAACGGTGGAGAACTGGCTAATGGCAAAGAAAAAGAAAATCTAGGGCTTTAAAAAATGAACAACGTTTGTGAAAGGCACCTAATGAATAGAGGATCAGAAGGGGATGAAAAAGGGCCGCGTTCAGGACTTTGTAGCGAAAGGGGCCGAATGCTTGATGGAAGTCGACCTAAATGGGCCCTAAGTCGACTTGGAAGGCCAGAAGTCAACCTAAACAGGCCTTAGGTCGACTCGGGATTTCAGAAAAGGCCAAAAATGAAGGAAACAACCTCCAGGGCTCAACGGAATCATAATCTCCAAGGCTCAAAGGTTAGGGAATGATAAAATGAGCTCGAAATCCATCAAAGGAAGGATCCGAAACAACGAGTAATCGGGGACATCACAAATGATTAATAAGAGAAATAACTTGACTTGTGGGCTAAAAACGGGTGTCAACAACAGGATTATGAATGCCCAAAATATTCAGCTGGTTTAAGTTTCATGTATTCATTGAGTTTAGATATAAATATCTTGAAAATATATGTGTCATTTTAATAGACCTTAACCAGCTTCATCATGTTGTGTCTTGAAAAACCTGTTGAATTCTAAAAATTCTAAAATCATGACCTTCTTTGATTGAGATACATGAAGTCAGTATTATTTTTAAACATCAGATAATTTGAAATCTTATTGGTTCAAAATTTGTCAGAGCAATGACATTGGTCATTGAGAAAATATGCCTCTTTTCAATGAAGAAAAGTAGACTGTGTCATGAGGTGTCATAGTTATCTCTGCTGAAAAATCTATGAAAAAACCAGGCAGAGCAATGGCTTATCCACCGAGAAATATGTCTCACTCATCAATGAAATGAGTAGAGGTATGTCATAAGGTGTCAATACTATCTCTGTTCAATATGAAGCATGACAGTTAACTGTTGTGTGGGAATGGCTGATCTAGAGGGGAGGGGTGAATAGATCTTCCCCTCTTTTTTTAGAAATAAAAACGGCCGTAGCGGAATAGAAGGAACTACTTTAAATGCAGGGAATACATACACATAATGCAAGAGTGTAAATAGACAACAGGCTTAGACAAGCATCTAGCAAAGAGTAAACACACATGCAAACCATAGAGACAGTGATTTTTAAGGTGGTTCAGACTTTCTCCAAAGTCCTACGTCCACCTCTCACTCAAACCAAGTGAGGCTTTCCTAGTGCAACTACACAACCCGCTGAATACACAGCTTAACAACCCGATCCCTTATAGCTTGCAGAGAGATAATCCACTCTCAAGGAACCGCTGTCACACAGCTTGATGGCACACCGGCCAGACCACAGATCTAAGCACACTAGCTTGATCTGTCTTCCTACTGTCACTGGTAGGGACAGTTCAAGATTTAGTAAGAACAAGAACAAAATAGAAAAGAGTAATGAAGAACTTTAGACAAGAAGAATGAAACTCAATGCCAAATGCAAATGTGCTTGTCTGAAAATTGGAGGGAGTGGTTTGCTGCTTTCAGATTCGTTGCTTCAGTAGAGAAAGTTTCTCTTTGCTTCTTACAGGATGAAGAGTAGTGTAGAGGAACAACTTGTGCTTCAGCTTCAAATCATTAACAGATGGGTTCAGGCTCTTCTCCTTCTTCTCCCGCTTTTTTCTTCTTCTCTTCTAGACATGGCTTTTCTCCTCCAGGTAGTAGCTGCTTCTTCTCCTTTCTCCATTGGCACCAGCCTCTCAAGCAACAACAGCTTCTCCTTCTTCTGGTCGTAGAACCCTTTCAAAGACCAGGAGGCGTGTACCCCCCTTTTTTTTGGTTTCCCAAGAGAGGAAAATTCCCTCCAAAAACATGTCCACTGATTGGTCCAGCATGAGTGAAAAATGGTGTTTTCATACATGTTTTCTTTTGATTGGCTCAGAGAAGATATGGAATAAGACTTTTCTTTAGCTCCAGATCTGAGCATTTAATGATCCTTGTAGAAGAAGTCTTGATGTCTACTTCCTCATTGGGTCAGGTCAATTCCTTGTTCTGTGTACCTTTCTAGGACCAAATCCCACTGGGTGCCTGCAAAAAGTGGTGTCATGACAAGAGACATTTCCCAGATATGAACTCTGACATGGCTGCTGTAGACACGCTAAAATTGACGTTTTATTGATCAAATCTCATGTTATTATATAAATACCCCAAGTGGACTTCAATATTCCTATAACATAAAGTTTTTCTATTTTTTGTGAGTTTTTCTGCATTTTTCCTGTATTTTTGTGAGTCACGACTTGAGTAAGGGCGTTAATTTCACAAATAACGACCTGTTGTAGGGCGTTTTCAAAGAAAGGATGATCGTAGATGAGGGCGTCAATTCCTGGTGTTATCCCTTAATTTCTGGAATTATCTATTTTCAAAATAAAAGGCATTTTGTGAGTAACGCCTTTCCTCAGGGCGTGATTTTAATTAACGCCGTTATCTCAGGCGTGTTATCTCAGTTTCCAAACGGAGGAGGTTTTCATTTCCAAAATTAAATCCAGGAAGAAACGCCCTTTCCTAGGTCATTTTTCAAGAAACGTCTCTGTGAAGGTCGTCAATTCATAAATAGACGCCCTGTATTAAGGCGTGTTTCACTCCAGAGTCCGTCTTTTCCCCATCTTTCCCTCACAGTTCCCTGCTATCTTTGGACTCTTGCCCGATCTTAATCCTTCCTTGGATGCCTCATTACCCGTTCTTATCAATTCCCTTGTTTGATCACATCCGATTGACACTATAAAAGAAAATCTGGTTTGATCGTGTAAAAGGTTAACAACAACAACAACTCAAAAGGTTGAAGATTTTTAAGTATTCAAGCACACAGAGCTTCCTCTTTCGAGCATTGTTTTTTTTCTTCATCCCTCTGCATCCGTCCAGCGTCTCTCCGGTTCCCTTTACTCTCGTCAGGGAGAGCAGGGCGATATATATATATAGCTTGTTTGTTGTTCATCATATTCTTGGCATCACTATTGTCTCCCGTCGTCAGTTCTTTTAATGCTTGTAGCATGTTAGCTCCTTCCCTAGTTCTCTGCTAGGGGTTCTAAAAAGAAAACAAAAGAGAGGTGCGCATGTTAACGTCGTTTCATCATTTTATGTTGTTTGTTTTCGGAGTGGTATTACTGCACTTTGGCTGATCCCCTTTCTTTTGCTTGTCTTTCATTGTCTTTCTTACAAGGTAATCAATCAAGAAAACCCACTTCGTCGGCCGGCCGATTGGAGTTGGAGGAGGAGATCCACATTCATCCCGCATCCCATCTTTCACCAGGTACATGCGATCTTATTCTTTTTTTATTGAGGTAAACCCTCTGGCGATCACACACTCCCCTTGTGCACCTCGTGCATTGTTTCATCTCACCATTATTTAATGTTTCCCTTTTCTCTTCCTTTTTAACCTTTCCCCAAAGTGTGGATTTTAAAGGAATCCACAAATTGGCGATCACGGTGGGACCTCCACTGTTTTCTTTGTTGATTACCATCTCCATTGGCACCCTCGTGTGCCCTTTCCCCTTTGACACCCTCGTGTGTCCTTTCCCCTTAGGCACCCTCGCGTGCCCTTTCCCCTCGGTACCCTCGGTACCCTTTCCTTTGTGCCCCTCGGGCACCCTCCATTGTGCACCCTGCACACTCCCCGGATCAGTCAATTGCTGCTTATTAACGCCTTCGACGAGGACGCCTTTTGATTTAACGCCCCTCACAGGGCCGTGTTTTTATTAATTAACGCCACCCTCAAGGGCGTGTCTTTATTGCATCTGCTTGCCTGATCTTCACTATTTTCTCGTCTGATATTTAGCGCCCCTTACTGGGACGTGTTTCATTGATTAACGCCCATCTCCAGGGCGTCTGTTTCTATAACTGCGGTTTGTTGCATGCTGATTATACTGTCTGTGGAATAACGCCCCTCTTCGAGGCGTTTCATTTCTTGTCAACGGCTGTCATTAGGGCGTTTCTCTTTATCATAACTGCCGTTCGCTGCATCCTTATTATACTGTCTGTGAATTAGCGCCCCTCTCAGAGGCGTTTCATTTATTATCAGCGCCTTCCATCAGGGCGTGTCTCTGAGTTTTGACGCCCTCAGCTACAGGCGTCCTTTATTTATAACGCCTAATCCTAAGGCATGTTTTTCCTACGGTCTGTGAGCCCCTCACAGAATTTACGACAGCCACGCTGCCGTGTTTTCATTTAGTCACGACCTGCCACAGGGCGTGTCTTTCCTCTTGCTGTGAACACGACCTTTCCAAGGGCGTGTCTTTACTGTTCTTTTTCACAGATTGGCTATTATTCATTGCTTAGCATTTGTCTTGATATTATATTACTGCTTGGATCATCTTGGTTTGCTAGCTTGGTTGAGAGACCTCCTCTCTCTATCCTAGGATCCACACACCCTTTTTGGAATCGGGACGACCCTCTATTGAGCATTCCGTCTCTTTGGACCGGAAATCCCTTTTCCAAGACCTCCATAAGTCCCCGCACCCGTGGATTCCCTCACGGACGCCGGGCTGGTTGTACCCTCGAAGTACCTGGAGTTTAGAGAACCTATACGTTGTTAAAAGAGAGAAGAACTTAGTTGACCCGGAGGTTACATTCGGATCAAACTAGGTCTCATTTGGCAAAAAGAGTGAACCTTCACAAATAATCCACCCTAAATTCAAACATCAAACATTAAAATCTTGCGTTTCTTGCCAACCTTGTTTGCATAAACATAGTTGAGTGATTTGATTGCCTTGTTTGGATTGTATATTTTGTGACAGTTCCTTCATTGAACATCCTCTTTCTTAAGAATGAAGCTCCGTTCAGGTAAAACCATCAACATGTCAGGCCACGGGTACTCTTATGATGATGAGAATGAGAACATATTTGGTCAATATGAGGACCCTCCCCAGGATTCTTTTTATTATGAGGGGAACTACCTTCCTCCTCACCCCCATTACTCACAAGTCCATGTGGTCGATACCACTGTCCATGAGACGGACCCTTCGTCTCAAGTTCCATCTTCCAACACTTCGGGGAACCCTTCCCCATCCATTAATGTCTCAGATTTGATCCAAGCTCTCTCCCAGTTGGACGACTCCCAGCGGCAAGCCATTCAGGCCGCCTTAAAGGGGAAATCCGTCCTTTCTTCTTCTTCTGATCCCCCTCCGGCCGTGAGTGGCCATCAAATCATTAATGACTAGGCGGTCTTGCATCCTCCCTCCTCTCGTCCACAAACGCCTACTGCGGCCATGCCGGCCCAGCAGGCGAGCTATTCAGCAGTCAGGCATCAATCCTCCCAACCTCCTCGGGTTCTACGAACACCTATACCACATTCTTTTATTCAAAACCAGGCCCCAGTCGAGCCCGATACCAACACTCTCTTGCTTCAGAAGCTAGCCAGCATGGAGGAGCAGCTCAAGAAGGTTACGGCAACTAAGAATGCTCCGAAAATTTCTCTTCCTACGTTGCCAGTGTTCCATTTACCACCTTCTGAAATGCCGAATTTCCGGCGATATAATGGGACCAGTAACCCATTCATTCATTTAAAGGACTTCCGATATGAGACTTCTTTCTGGCAAGACAATAAGGCCTCTCTGGCCTATTTATTCAGAAGATCTCTTGAGGGGCCCGCCCTCGAATGGTTTTATTCTCTGGAGCCAGCTGATGCCGGCGATTTCGATGTTATGCAAAAAAAATTCTTGCAAAAGTACAGAGACCGGGTGGGACCTTCCCTTTCTGTTATAGATCTGGTCGCTGAGAAAATGAAGCCCGATGAAGACTTCATTATATTTGCTGACAGGTGGCGGTCTATGGCCGAGAAATTGAAGGACACATTGTTGGAACAAGAACAAGTAAAAATGGTCATTTCTAATGCAACTCCTCAATTCCGGCACATTTTGGCCATGAATCGGCTGACAACTATGGAAGAGCTCTATGAAAGAGCTCGTTATATACAAACACAAATGAAGGATTCGCCCATCATGGGCATGTTTGAGCCGAAGCCTCGGCTGTTTAAAAAAAATACAAATGTCAACAGCGGGCCCACGACTGAGGGCACTGTCATAAACGAGCAGGTTGGCGTAGTTGGTCACCCTCACCACCAGTCAAACCCACGACCTCCGCCACCTCCACAGCAAAACCCCCATTTTACCTCCACTCCACAACGCCACTTCACACCCCAACCTTCTTTTGCTCCATCACCGAGCCAAGCGCCTCGCACCGACCCTCCAGCACCACCACAATACCATCAGGTCCCCCCACCTTCCAACTATGGCCAACAACAACGGAGACCACCGCTTGGCCCCAAGAGGGCCCATTATCCGCCACTCCCAGAGAGTCTCCCTGACATTTTTAATGGTTTGATGGCCGCCAACCTGCTCGTCCTACCAAAAGAAAGAACGGTGTGGCCCGACAATGTTGACACATCCCGTTACTGTGCATTTCACCGCGCCCCTGGTCACAACCTTGATCGTTGTTTCCATTTCAGAGATCATATTTATGATTTGAATGACCAGGGTGGCATTAATTGGGATGAAATGAGGCAAGTCATCGCCACCATGAAAGAGAGAAGGCCGCATCGGCAACAGCAAAATCAGCATCAACAGCAGCCAGCTCCGCAGCAAGCTCAGCCACAGCAAGCTCCAGCACCCCAGCAGGATATGGGGATTGTCCGTAATCCATTGCCGGAGCACGCTCCTAATCAACACGTGAACCCTGTCACGTCTCTCTACGAGGTGGAGAGAGGGCAGGGATGGCACGAAGAGAACGCCTCTGTCGGGGCATTCCACCATGATCCAAACCAAAATCAAACTCCGCGCCTTTTGCGCGTTCCTCCTTCTCCTTCTAGTCTCCTATCGGGACGTTCTCTTTTACGCCCCGTCAACCCACCTACCACCACCAATTCCGCGACCTTGCCGGCTCGCTCTCTTCTTAACCGCTTACCACCACAGCAACCTGCCATTCCACCTTCCACCACCAATCCTACATCCGCGCCCTCCAGGCCACTCCTACTCCGTTCACCGCCAGCACCCGCTACCCCCTCTACCACTCCTACACCGGCAAGAGTTCCTCCACCATCAGTACCACCACCTTTTGTGCCACGATCTCTCCTTATTCCACCACCTGCCAATACCCCTCGCATTCGGATATCCCTTTCTTCTCTCACGCATCCTGCAGGGGCACCTTCTTCAAATACTCCTCCCATGCCTCCCACGGGGGCATCTTTATTAAACACCACCACTACTACGCCTCCTACGGGGGCGCCCCTTTTATTGAATTCCCCTTTGGTATCCCCTAACAGAGTCTCCGCTACCGACATTCCTTCCTCCTCTTCCAACCCTCCTCCTAATATTGCCCCGACAGAGGCGCGTCAAGGCGTAGCGCCGCTCCGTAGTGGACGGATGTTCCACCGTGTTTTCCCACAGAGAGAGCTAGAGCCCGTACAGGGGACGCAAGAGCAAGAACAAGAACAGGATTCAGTGCCGGGAACTCAGTATGATCTGTTAAAGCACCTGGATCGCACTCCAGCCAGAATCTCCATTCTTGAATTAATCAAGAGGTCCACCACTCATCAGCTGGCCCTAAAGGAATACCTGCAGAAGGTTATGGTCAATGAGGACCTTCCAGTTGAACAGATAATTACAGTCTTAACCCCTACCAGCAGTCAGCCGGCAATCACATTCCATGAACATGAGTTAGCACCTCTACCAGCAAGAAAGTATGCCCTATGTATCACGGTTGATATCAACAAAGTAGCCGTTAAGCAGTGTTTGGTAGACACCGGTGCATCTATCAATGTGTTGCCTCCGAGCACTCTGAAGCTATGTGGTATCCCTGAGAGCCAGATACGGCCATCCACCATTACTGTCACAGCATATGACAATACAAAGAAACCCCCTCTGGGTATGATCACTCTCAAAGTCAGTTTGGGTCCAGCCACCATTGCGGCAGATTTCCATATTCTGGATATGGACCCGACCTTTAATGCTATCTTGGGTCGCCCTTATATTCAGCAGCTTGACGCAGTGCCCTCTACAAACCATCAGTGCCTTAAGTTTCCGCACAAGGGCCGCATCATCAAGGTGACCAGCGTGCCGATCTTACCAGAGGAGGACATACATGTAGCTTCATCAGTTCCTTCCATGTGGCCAGCCAACAAGCCATTATTATCTGTGTTGGACATTCACTGTCCACGACTGATGCTATCTGAGACTGTTACCACCGTTGCCATGACACCCCTGCCCTCTAAGGGGAAGAAGAAAAAGAAAAATATGATGAATACCCCCGGCTGGAACATTCTGATAAGGATGGGATATCAAGATGGCAAGGGCCTAGGCGCTAAACTCCAGGGCAAGATTAGGCCCATTAAGCCTCAAAAAGTGGTTGCACGAGGCGGCTTAGGCTACAAAACACCGGGCAAGAATGAAGGAGAGCCGTGGGCTGTTATGACGTCCACCTTCAAGCCAGATCGCCAGCCGCTCACCTGGACTTTAAAGACACATTTTGTCACCGGTGGCGTTCAGAACAATGAACAAACTACCATCATTACATCATTGCTTGATTGTCAGGATGTGCACGCCAGACAGTTTGCTCGTCACATTGCCCCATTGGCTACTTACAAAGCCCTGGAGTCGTTAAGGCCAGATAAAAGAAGAAAAATGGGCGATCTGGAATGTGACTGGTACAGGTGGTTTGACATGAATGACATCACTTTCTCTTTAAGCCGCCTGTTCATGCCGACAGATCCAGAATGGCCGCCATTGATTCAAGAACTGATTGAAATGCCTACCGCAATCACAGATAAAAGGCAGATGTTAAGTGACTACACAGATACAGGGGAGCCAGATGTCCCCTTTGAAGAAGGATTTTCCGTGGATAGGCTGTGGGCCGGCCTTTTCTCCCTCACTTCTGTGCATCCGTCTGTGTTGGTTTCTCTCCATTCCCGTTGGTTTGGTCACGTGCCGCGACCACCACCGATTACCATCAACTTATCTCCCAATTCAATTCAGATGTCCTTCCCTATTGCTCCTTCGCTCCTCGAGCGGTTTTCCAAAATCTCCATCTCACCCCCGCGTGGGCCATCTTTGATTAAATCTTTCTCCAAACTTGCAATTTCCACTCCACCTACTGTTCTCCCTTCACATTGCTTTTTACTTGAAAAAGAAAGTAAAAATGAAGAAAAAGATAAAAACGAAAAAAAAACGCCGATTTCCCAACTTTCCAATCCTCCATTTCTGTTGAGGAGACCTCCTACTTTTCTCCCGAGCGCGTCCCGACCCAGGGGCCGCTCTTCCAAGATTCCTTGGTAAGTCTTTTCTCCCCCTCCGATGAGGGGTCCTCCCCTGTATCACCTCCTGTATCCACTTTATCACCTCCTTCTTTCCCTTATAATCAAGCTAGTTGCTCTTCCTCCCTTTCTTCCTCTTCTTCTAATAAAAATCATGGGGTAAATTCACACAAGAAGGCCAAGGGTAAGCAGATTCCTCGCCGATTCTTGTTGGAATTGGCCATTAGATGCCAAGCTTGTTTAGCTCTCCCCGAGTTTGTGGAAGATCCGATTATCCTGCCAGAGTTAGAACATGAGGATTTTGTTGCTTCTGATGAGGGTTTGGGTGTCTATGAAATCATGAATGATGAAGACCCTATTGAAGAAGGGGATGAAAGTTATGAAGAATATGAGGACGAGGCTGATGCTTTTGCTAGTGGTATAAGAAGATTCGACGAACCATCAGCCTCAGTAGAAGAACCTACCAAAGAAATCAATTTGGGTACCGAGGAAGACCCTAGGATTGTCCTCATAAGCAAAAATTTGCCGCCCTCCGAAGAGAAGGCGCTCATCTTAGTTCTTCAAGAATACAAGGACACGTTCGAATGGAGTTATGAAGATATGCCTGGATTAGACCCTGCACTCGTTGAACACCGTCTTACACTTAAGCCAGGGTCTGTCCCGGTAAAACAACGGTTGAGGCGTTTCCACCCTAGCATGGCCTTGAAAATGAAAGAAGAGGTCGATAAACTCCATAAGGCTAGTTTCGTTAGAGTCGTCCTCTATCCCAATTGGGTGGCTAACATTGTCCCGGTTATGAAGAAAGATGGAAAAGTTCGAATTTGCATAGATTTTCGGGACCTCAACCGAGCGTGTCCTAAAGATGACTTCCCCCTCCCTCATATTGATGTGTTGATTGACAACACGGCAGGATTTGAGACTCTTTCTTTCATGGATGGCTTTTCAGGCTATAATCAGATTCGCCTGGCCGAGGAAGATCAAGAGAAAACTTCATTCACTACACCATGGGGCACATATTGTTATGTGGTCATGCCCTTTGGACTTAAGAATGCTGGAGCCACTTATCAAAGGGCTATGATGGCAATTTTTCATGACATGATTCATATTTATATTGAGGTGTATGTGGATGACCTAGTTGTGAAATCAAGAACAAGGATTGAGCATCCTGGGGTTCTGGCTAAGGTTTTGCAGAGATCACGAGAATTTCAATTGAAAATGAACCCCAAGAAGTGCGTATTTGGCGTTTCTTCAGGGAAATTACTTGGATTTATCGTTAGCAAGAGGGGAATTGAAGTTGATCCCAACAAGGCGAAGGCCATTAGAGATATGCCTCCTCCCAAAAATTTGAAGGAAGTTCGAGGACTAATCGGGAGGTTACAATTTATTCGCCGCTTCGTCTCCCAGCATTCACAAAGATGTAAGCCGTTTTACGAGCTTACTAAGCCAGGAGTCAAGTTTAATTGGGATGATAAATGTCAGGCAGCCTTTGACGGATTGAAGGATTATTTGGTCAATCCTCCTGTCCTGAGGCCGCCAATTCCAGGCAAGCCACTTATTCTTTATGTTTCAGTCCTGGATGACTCCGTAGGTGCTGTCTTAGCTCAAGTGGATGAGGAAGGTAAAGAGAGGGCAGCATACTACTTATCTAAACTCCTTAACCCCTGTGAGCAGAGATACTCAGCCATGGAAAAGACTTGTGCAGCTTTGGTTTGGGTAGTTCAGAAGTTAAAACACTATTTCCTAGCTTACGAGGTTCACCTCATTGCTCGTATGAATCCAATCAAATTCCTCCTTGAAAAACCTGTCCTCACTGATCGATTGGCACGCTGGCAAAGCTTCCTTTCTCAATTTGACATCACTTACATTCAGCAAAAAGCTATCAAAGGTTATGCCATTGCCGAACATCTTGCTCACCACCCTCTCCCCCGCTTTGATCCTGTCAATTCAGAGTTCCCAGATGAAGAATTAATGTCCATGAATCAATCCCATGATCCTATGTGGACGTTACATTTTGACGGAGCTCTTAATTCTCAAGGAAGAGGGATCGGCATGGTTCTTTTAACACCCGAAGGGGTCACCATTCCATTTGCTGCTCGGCTCACTTTTCCCGTCACCAATAACATAGCCGAGTATGAAGCTCTTTTGGCCGGTCTTAAAACCGCTCATCAATATGGTGTCACTCATTTGCGAATTGTCAGTGACAGTCAGCTTATTCTACGCCAAGTGTTGGTCAAGTGCCGCACCATCCATCCTAAGCTCAAGCCCTACCAGGAACTCGCTTCAGCTTACGCCAAACTCTTCACTAAATTGATTTTCGTTCATGTCCCGCGTAGCCAGAACATTTTGGCCGACGCACTTGCTTCCTTAGCTTCCGCTTTAGTTTTCCCTCCTGAGCGTGATTTTCATGTCCCCCTGATTCATCAGCGTGATACTCCAGCCATTAGGGATCGTGCTTTTCTTGATATTAGGGATCAAGTGCTTGAGAAGGTTAGACGGAAGGAAGCTCTTGAAGGCAAAGAGGTCATGCTATTGGATTGGCAAGAAGAATTGGCTGACGAAGAAAAGCCTTGGTATTATGAGATTGCCAGATACTGTGATGATCAGTCTTATCCCGAGGAAGCCACAACAGAAGAAAAGAAAGCAATTAGGAGAGTGGCTCAACGTTATACTTTGGTTGGAGGTGTGCTCTACAGAAGAGGGCTCACCGGTGTTTTATTGAGATGCCTCGATGATGATGAATCTTGGAAAGTTGTGGAAGAGGCGCATTCTGGTGTGTGTGGTGGTCATGTGAACAGCCAGATGCTAGCTAAGAAGATTCTTAGACTAGGGTTCTATTGGCCCACTCTAGAAGAGGATTGTTCTATCTATGTTCGAAGGTGTGTTAAGTGCCAACTGCACGCCGACAAGATTCATTCTCCTGCTTCTTCACTCCATCCTACGTCCTCCCCATGGCCTTTTTCCATGTGAGCTTTTGATATCATTGGACCTCTTGGTGATTCGAACCTCCTGACCAAGCAAAAATCATTCATTCTCACGGCAACGGAGTACTTCACCAAGTGGGCGGAAGCAGAAGCTTACGTGGAAATTAAAGCATCAACCGTCTGCAAATTTATCATGAAGAACATCATCACGAGGTTCGGCATCCCGAGCACCATCGTCACCGACAATGGACCTCAATTTATCTCCCAAGATCTCAAGGATCTCTGCAACAGGTATAACATTGCATTGCATCATTCTTCTCCCTATTATCCGCAGGGCAATGGCCAAGCAGAGGCCACTAATAAAACCTTAATCAAGATTGTTAAGAAGACGTGCGAGGCTAATAAATTCTCGGATTGGCCAGACAAGCTGGTTGAAGCTCTTTGGGCCTACCGCACTTCTATTCGAACCCCCACTGGGCAAACTCCTTTTGCCCTTACTTATGGAATGGAGGCCGTAGTCCCTTATGAGATTCTTATCCCCTCTCTGCGAGTACAATTGGATGAGGAGCTCTCTATCGATGAACGTCGTGATTCACTCCTTGCCCAATTGGAACTCCTAGATGAGAAGCGTCTGGTCGCCGCTGAGCATGCGCGCGTTTACCAAAACAGGCTCTCACGTTTTTATCAAAAGAAGGTAATTGAGAGAAGATTTAAGGTCGGTGAAATGGTAATCAAAAGAATTTTTGTAAAGCCGAGTGGCCCTCGTTCAAAGCTCCAACCAAATTGGGAAGGGCCGTTTGTCATAAAAGATGTTTATCCTGGCAATGCTTATAAACTGGTTAATGCTGAAGGAGAGGAATTAACTCACCCCTGGAATGGTTTGTATCTCAAGAAATATTACCCCTGAACAAAAATCCAAACAAAAATTGAAAACTTCACAAAAATCCAAAGAAAATAGAAATCTACCAGATAATCCAAAAAAATCTGAATATTTCCAAAATCCAAAACAAAAGAGTTTTCTTTCATGGTTCTCCCTTTTGGGCTGACATGACATGCAAAGGTCCCCGGTCCGAAAGGTCAAAATCCAGAATCCATTTGTCAGTCTTGCTAATTTAAAATGGGAGTTGACCCCGCACACACTACACACTTTACTCTTGAGCTCAAGCAGTGCAAAATCTGATGGAAAGTCGAAATCAAACTAAAGGCGAAAGACGATATCCATTCTTTTCTTCTTCGGCCCACAAGGGAGGAAGGGAGGTCTTGAGGTAGACACGCCAAGCCTATCCGCTGCCCTAGTAGGAGGAAGTCAGGGCCCAAAAGGGAACAAATGCCACAAAAGCCCAAGTACAATTAGGTTGTTCATCAGTTCAAATCTATTCAATGCAAATCAATTCCAAAGTGAAAGTCAAATAGTGAAAAGAAAAGCATGTCAAGAGGGCAAAGTCCCCGCAAGGAAAACCTTGGGCGTATGCATGCATTATGAAGAGGCAAAAAAGGCAACAAAGCGTCCCTACGCCAAAGACCGAACCCCAACAGGCATAAGAATAGGGGAGGTAGCTTTGCCTCAGGCATCTTTGAATCTTTTGTGGGCTCCCTCATAGCTTCTCTTTTATTTTTGGAAAAGTCATGAACCAGCAGAATGGTCGAGACAAACTGAAGAGAATGCACTGTACGAAATCTTGTGTATAAGTTTAACCATATTCACGCCAATTCCCCTTTTAATTATTCAAGAAAGGTTAATGGAACTTAGAAGATGACCAAGTAGGGCCCACCACCTTAATTTCTTTATCAGCCCAATTTGGGAGGAATAAAAATTAACGCCTTTGTTCAAGGCGCTTTTATGCTGATTCACGCCTAGATCATAGTCGTTTCTTTAAAAATAACGCCTCCTGGAAGGTCGTGTTTTCAACAAAATTCAATAATCTTTGCACGGTAACGCCGTCTCCAAGGGCGTCTTTCACGATAGTAACGGCCTAATCTAAGGCGTGTTTTTTAGAAAAATCCTCAAAAAAAATATATATATATACTGAAAAGAACAAAAATAAATTCTTCATGTTGCATGAATTGCATTCTTGCCTGGACATCTTTTAATTATTGTTTGCATACGTGTGATTGCATGAGGCATCTCCCCAGATTTGATTATTTCATTTTGCCTTATTAAAGGCTTGGCCCCTTGACCCATTATTAAGGTCAAAATATTTATACCCCTTGCTCATCGGGCAAGGGGCCAAGTCGAACAGATGAATTAACCTGTTTGTTCAAGTGAAAACCGCAGCCGCAGATACAGAGCAAAGTAAAGCAAACACGAGGAACGTGAGAAGAAAAAAAGTACACAAACACAAGTCCACAACCACACAAGTGCTCAGGTAACAAAAGCTCAAATCTCATATATATATATGTATCATCATGTCTATCATGTACAGGTGTGAAGGTGGAGGAGTACAAGTACAGAACTCTCAGCTCTCGCCTCCACCCTCCTCTACTCTCCTGCTCTCAACCTCCTCCTCACCATCCCGAACTGGCGCCAGTGGAGGAGGCATGGGCCCCCGTGAAGAAGCCGGAACCCGAACGTGTCCCCCTGCCTCGCTCCTCTCTCGGAGGGAAGAACCCGCCACAAAGGTGGAGCTGGTGAAGGAGTACCCCGCAGCCCGTGCTCGCTCACGGCCTCGCTGTAACCGCTCCTCGGACACTCGAAGCCGCTCCTGGGAAAGGATCAACTGGGTCCTCGAGTCCGCCAGCTCACGCTCTCGTGCCGACAACTGCTCCTGGAACCGGGCACGCTCCGCCTGGTGCTCCTCCCGCTCACGAGCCCGCTCCTCGCGCTCCCGAGCACGCTCCCTCCTCTCCAGCTCCAGGGCAACTCGCAGCTCGGCTACGTCCCGAGGAAGCTCACTGCGTTGCTGCAAGGCCCGCTGAAGCTCTACGATCCGCTGATCGCGGATCGACAACTCGGTACGTATCGCCTTCAGCTGAGCAGCCTACAAACAGGTAAACAAATCATCAGTTCCACAGTTCAATAATTCATGAAATGAAATAACAACATGTGACTAAAGGTAGGTCACGCACCTGTGAGCTCGTCACTCGGAAGCCCTCATCTACGCAGATAAGAGTGGCTCGAAGCTCTTCAGTCTGTAAAAATGAATTTTTATCAGTGCACAATTTATATCTAATCATTATTTGAATGAGGTTTCAAGTTCAGAATTTACCCGTGAAGCAAGGTCACACTCCGCCACCTCGGCTCGCGCTATCGCACCAGCCAGCTGCTCCGTCAGTGCAGTCACCTCTGCACTAGGCCCCCTCGAGCTGGAGGCCTCCCCTGGATCTCTCCTCGCTGCTCCCTGCTGGGCACGCTGCATTCATTAAGACCGTCAGTGGCTAATCATTAATTCAACACAACAAAAAAAATTCATTTGCATATAGGAATAATTTAAACACTCACCAGGGTCTCCAAGTCTACCCGTGTGGCAGCTAGCTGGTCCTCTAGGATGTGGAGGTGGGCCTGTGCATCTATCGCCGCTATGTCCCTCGCATCCTGCATTCATTACATGTTAATCGCATAATAGTTACATAAGCATTTGCATTTAATTTAGAAATAAGTGCATTCATACATACCCCTAAGACCCTCATCTGAGGTCTGCCGGCGTGAACCTCCCAGTAGCGCCGGAGGTACTCGGAGCTGTCAGCCGCGTGGGAAACGACTGTGGTCCTGCCTCGCTGCCAGTCGGCGTACTGCTCCTCAAATCGCACCCTCCAGTCGGTCGTCTTGGTGCGACCGCGGGTCTTCTTGCCAATCCCTCGAGGCTCTCCAACCTCGATCCACTCCTGGGGCAGGCCCAGGGTCCTCATCACCAGCCGAAGCCGTAACGGCTCAATCTCGCTCAAGCAGTGTAGCCACAGCTCACGCCCGAAGCGAGGTCGCCCCGATACGACCCAAGGCTGGCCCTCATCGGTCATCCCCTCATATGGTCTCCACTGCACCTGCATTCATGAACACGCATCATTATCATTTCATCATATTCAAATAAACAACAAAAAGAAATGCATATCATTCATTCATACATACCAGCGAGGGAGGGAAGTCGCGGAACTCTCTCCGTAGAACCCACAACTCGTAGTCAAGTGGGGCGCCAAAGATAACAGGCACCCAGCGTCGCGCCAGAGGGAAGGATCCCTCAGCTCCTGGCCGTGGGTCAACGCGCCCCATCGGCATGTATAGGTGGCTCCACACCTACATCCATGCATTGCAATTAGTACTATATTCACATGCATCATAATAAGAAGGAAAAGATAAGAAATGAGAAATTGCATACCTGAAGAAGAGGTGAGAAGCCACTGACGGTCGTCTCACGGCCTGTCCCTGTGGACAGATCGGCCATCAAATGCGCCAGCAGGGCCGCTCCCCAAGCATATGTGCCAACCGTCTCCAGATCCTCAAGGATGCCTAAGAAGCGGCAGTTGATGACATCGGCTTTCGTCCCCAGCAATAATCTCCCGAGCAGCAGCAGCAGGAACCTCCTCAGGTCTTGGTCCGCTCTCTCATGGTCAGTCGGGTCCTGGCAGCATGCCGCTCTCACCCCGTCGGTCAGTCGCTGTGCAAACTCACCTAAGGTCTCCCCCGACCTATGCCTGGCATCTCCTAGACCCATCACCGTAGTCAGGTCCGTACGGAAAATGGTCCTACACTCGCTAGGTCCCACATAGACCATCTCAAGCCCTAGTAGCCTCTGGGCCATCTCCGTATAGTCAGAATAGGTGAACCCACTCACGGCCTCACCATCCACTCGTAAACCTGTGATCCTGGCTACATCCTCTAAACTAGGAACCATATGCCCCCAGGGCATCAGAAAAGTCCGGCTAACCCTATCCCATCTCTCCCTCAAAACCTGGATCAGTGCTAGGTCAGGTCTAAAAGGCTCGATGGATAGAAAAGCCCCAAACCCCATGGCCTCTACCCTAACCCTCTGGAAGTCGGGGAGACCCTGGTATGCTGCCCAGACCATGACCCATGAGATACGGGTCCTCATCAACCCCTGCAGGTATTAAAAGAGAATTATTTTTCTTAATTATTTGAGTATCCGTGAGGAATTACATTTGATTTGGGTTAAATATTGATTTTTAGCATTTTTGGAATTCACGACCACCCTCAGGTCGTTTCTTGATAAATTCACGCCCCTGTGGGGGGCGTTTTTTCAGAATGAACTTTAATGTAACGCCCTTAATGAGGGCGTTTTTTATGTTAATCACGCCCCAGTCTTAGGCGTATTTTGGTGGCTGTTTCGCTATTTCTAAACATTTTTCTAATCACGCCTCGGTGTTGGGCGTTTCTTGTTGAATTAACGCCCTGTGGTAGGGCGTTTTCCTAAAGGTGGTAAATTTTTGAATCGTTAATGAATGAAGCGACGCCCTCTGGTTTGGGCGTCTCTTGTTGAATTAACGCCCTACTGGAGGGCGTGGTTTTCTCAATTTAACAGAAAATCAAATAACTGACAGCTTGCAAAATAATTCATGAAAATATTTTTGGAAATTGTTTAGTAAGCATGGAATTCATGAAAAATCATAAGTTTTAAGAAACGACATGCTTCAGGGCGTTTTTCATGAAGGATAATTAGTTTTCTGAAATTAAAAATAATTAACGCCCTGGATTAGGGCGTTGCGTTTGTAAGTAACGCCCCCGTGGGAGGCGTGTCTTTTCTGAGTTGCAGGTTTAATGCCCGAGGGCTATGAAAAAAATCAAGAAAAAAATATAAATAAAATAAAAAAATGGAATTGGGGAGGGGGAGCCTACCTTCTTGTGCTTCTGGGGTTGTGGCCGGGGTAGCGGTCGTCTGGGCCGCCGGAGTTGCCCCCGGGGAACGACCGCCGCCATGGGCGGTGGTCCTTCTTCTTCTCCATCATCTTCTTCTCCATCTCCTTCTTCTCCATCTTCTTCTCCTTCTTCTCCACCTTCGTCTTCTCCTCCTCCTATCGCTGCTTCGTCGGCGTCGTCGCCGCCGGCCACCACCGGCTCTTCTTCAAAAGCCACGACGGCGAGCTCCTCCACGGAAAGTTCTTCCTCTTGGGCGTGGGAGGCATCGAGATCGACCACATCTGGGGCGCTGACTCTTTGGCGTTTGGCCATGGCTAAGATTGAGAGAATGTTTGAGAGAATGAGAGAGAGGAGATTGAGAGAGAGGCTTCGGGGGGGGCTTCGGTTAGGGTTTGCAGAGAAAAGGGGTGAAATGAGAATGGAAGGAGGAAGAAGAAGGGGCCCGACGGCTTTTGGGTTTCGAAAATGAGACACGCCCTAATGGAAGGCGTTTTTAATGAAAGTCACGTCCATTCCTTGGGCGTTTTATGAAAGTTGACGACGACGATTAAGGCGTTAATTTCTTTTGCATGGGGAACGATAACCGTTGTCAGACGCATTGAATGGGCGTTGATTGATGTGAGAGAAGTCATTATTGCTGTTGAAGTAACGCCTCTTGTAAAGGCGTGTTACACTTGAAACGTGACCAAGGAAAAGGCATTATTTTGGAAGAGTCAACGATTATATTCTTTTGGTTTGAATCTAGTCACGCCTTGTCTGAGGTCGTTATTTAAAGTTACGCCCACTCTGCAGGCGTCATCTGTTGACAAAGGCCCACTTGAAGCGCCTTGAAATAAGGCGTGTATTTGTTAATTCGCGGCGCTCTTAGAGGCGTTATTCACGACAGAAACACAGTTTTTTGGATGATTTGGTTCATAATCACAGTGGCAATTGGCTCAATCAGAAAACAATCTTTATTATTTTGAAAAGAGGAACTACAATGACTAATGAGCCACTTTGGGCCTTAATTTCCTCAATGAAGTTACATAATTTTTCCACTGTTCTTTGTCTTCGTCCAAGTCTTCTACAGGTTGATGAAGCTTGCTTAGCCTCCATAGAGCTTGAATGGTAATAACCTCCTCACCATCTTCATTGTTGCCTAGATCCCTTGATTTGATTGGAGGAAGATGAGAGATGTCTTCTAAGTGTTGCCTTGGGAGCCCAAGCTGAGGAAGGCACCGGTGTGCATTATATAAAACGAAGTCCGAAGCACCAATAAGACGAAGGTCCGTCCCGATGGAGAAGCGTGCACGAAGTTCCTGCATTTTGAATACACCCGGGGCACAAGTAAAAAGATTCTTTGGCATTACCTTTAAGTGCTCCCTCCAATCCCCTCTCTTCTTGATTTGAGGAATCCGGTTGGTCACTCTATTGCTTATGCCTAATGAGCCGGTTATATATGAGAGTGGGCTCTTTGATAAAATTCTTGAAGGTTGTTGGGCTTCGTGGCATGAGTCGAATTTGAAGTGTAGATCAACCCAACTTGAGAGTGCTAGCATGCACCCGTAAATGGGCCTTCCCATGGACGCCGCTGTAAGCCCGCTATAGAGATATGCTAGGATCGCCGGTCCAACTCTCTCTTCTTCCCATAAGCTCACCACTGCGCTCAATTGGGACTCCTCTAGAAAGTCCTCCGTGGATGGGAATAGGAGTGCTCCTGCCAAGCACACCACGAAGGCTTTGGTCACTCTTTCTATCTCCTCTTCCTCTTTAGCTTGATCTGCTCTCTTGTACACCCACGAGGCGAGCTTCAAGAGGTTAACTCCTTTAGTGACCTTGATTTGGTTCACTATATTCGGGCTAGGTATTAACGAGGTTACCAACTCGTGGGAGGAGATGGGCTTTGGCATGATGGCCATCTTTTCTTCTTCTCCGTGTTTCATCCTTTTCAAGCCTAGGATCATCTCTACTTCCTCCAGCAAGATGGTGGCCTCAAATGTGGAAAATAAGAAAGTATGGGTGGATGGGTGCCATGTCTCAATCAATGCTCCTATGGCAGCCCAATCTATGTGGATTTGATCATAATGCTTGGCATGGGTTATCAACCCCAAGAGATGCCATCTAGCTACATATACCCTCATGTCAGAAGAGAATTTAGAGAGGAGGAGGGGCAGCCACTTTATCTTTGTGAACCTCCTAGCTCCGGGCATATTTGGATAGTCCTTTGGAAAGCAAAAGCAAGAACAAACAGAGCAGAAGAGATGAGAAGAAAGAACAGTGATGATATAAGGATGAAAGAAAGAGCAGAAGCAGTTAGCTTACTTGGTTTAATGCTATTCGGCTGCTTATGTGCCCGTTGATCTCAGTAAGTCTGGGAGTAGAAGCCTTCGACCTTTTGATGACTCTGTCCATAGCCGCTACAGAAGAAGCTCGAACGGCAGAACTTGCAAGCAGAAGCAATAGCAGAAGATTTCCGAGGGTTTGATTTGATTATTTCTTGAGGGAAGCCTGCCTTTAATATAGAAGGTTGAACCCTAAGTTCGTTCGGAATTACAGTGTTTAATTGGCATTAGAACTGTGTTTTGCTCGCGATTTGGAAACGGAAGTTTGTGGTTAATTAACGCCTTTGGTATGGGCGTCAATTTCTTAAATTGACGACCTTTCTTAAGTCGTGTTTTATGTAACGCCCTCTCATGGGACGTTTTCTTCTTGAGCTATGGTTGCTGTTAACGCCTTTATGAAAGGCGTGTTTTAAAAAGGACGCCCTAACGTCGGGCGCTTTTCATGATTTTGACGCCGTTAGGTGCAAGCGTGTTCTTGTGAACTTATGGGTTTGGTTTTTTTATATATGTTTTGATGAACTTAAGTGCTGTTATTTTATTGAAATTGTTTTATTTAAGCACTTATGATCATTTTTTTTTGGAGAATCAAGACTATTTATGATCATGAAAGGACTAATAAGTTTTAAAGTGCAGAAGTTTGCAGGATTCGAGGTGTTTGGATCGCTCATGGGAGCAACATCGTGTCACCTTGTATTATTTCTTGTAAGCATTGTTACTATATGATATCTACGCTATTATATTATGTCAAGGACCTTGTGGTTCTGATGAACCTGAAATTTGAGTTCCCCTTCATAAAAAAAAAAACGATGACGATTTCAGGAGAATCTTGATCACACGGATAGGCCGTCGAGTTGTTAAAAGTTTGGGACGATGGTTCCACTTTCTGAGTTGATACGTGGACAAACGGGCTTCGGCTTAGTGTCAGCTCAGAGATATGGATTCTTGACCAGACCTAAACAGCTTAGCAATATTATCCTTGATTATTTTCTATTTTTAGTTTATTTTAACCTTTTCTTTTAGCCCAGCATGCATCATGTAGGACTTTGAGTTTCATGCTGAAAATCTTCATATTATGGCAATAATGAAGTTCACTCGCTCTTGATTGAATTGACATGAGATATTCCACTTTAAATCAAGTACTTCGTTCTATTTGAAGCCATTCAGGCTGATTCCTTGAAAGTGTTCCTTTTGTTGGATCTTTATCCCAATTCTCTTTACTTTTCTGCAAAATTTACCTTGGTTGCAGCATGTCCACATTGGCTGGTAATTGCTCTCCAATGGTCTTTCCCTGTCGTGCTCGCGCGCACACCCTTTATTATTTAGTTTAACCTCCTTTTATCCAACAAATCGATTGTTTCCTTGGAACCACTCAGAGTTGTTTCACTCAGAATCTTGGAAAGATTTCCAATGTTTAGTGTCTGAGGCGTGTCACATCACACCTTGACGTCTCCTTATCAGTTCGTTCCACTTCATTCCTTTCATTACACTTCGCTCCATTTCCGTCTCACTCCCTTGCAAAGCAGACGCCAAGACGGGGCAGCTGTAGACACGCCAAAATTGACGTTTTATTGATCAAATCTCATGTTATTATATAAATGCCCCAAGTGGACTTCAATATTCCTATAACATAAAGTTTTTCTATTTTTGTGAGTTTTTTTGCATTTTTCCTGTATTTTTGTGAGTCACGACTTGAGTAAGGGCGTTAATTTCACAAATAACGACCTGTTGTAGGGCGTTTTCAAAGAAAGGACGACCGTAGATGAGGGCGTCAATTCCTGGTGTTATCCCTTAATTTCTGGAATTATCTATTTTCAAAATAAAAGGCATTTTGTGAGTAACGCCTTTCCTCAGGGCGTGATTTTAATTAACGCCGTTATCTCAGGCGTGTTATCTCAGTTTCCAAACGGAGGAGGTTTTCATTTCCAAAATTAAATCCAGGAAGAAACGCCCTTTCCTAGGTCATTTTTCAAGAAACGTCTCTGTGAAGGTCGTCAATTCATAAATAGACGCCCTGTATTAAGGCGTGTTTCACTCCAGAGTCCGTCTTTTCCCCATCTTTCCCTCACAGTTCCCTGCTGTCTTTGGACTCTTGCCCGATCTTAATCCTTCCTTGGATGCCTCATTACCCGTTCTTATCAATTCCCTTGTTTGATCACATCCGATTGACACTATAAAAGAAAATCTGGTTTGATCGTGTAAAAGGTTAACAACAACAACAACTCAAAAGGTTGAAGATTTTTAAGTATTCAAGCACACAGAGCTTCCTCTTTCGAGCATTGTTTTTTTTCTTCATCCCTCTGCATCCGTCCAGCGTCTCTCCGGTTCCCTTTACTCTCGTCAGGGAGAGCAGGGCGATATATATATATAGCTTGTTTGTTGTTCATCATATTCTTGGCATCACTATTGTCTCCTGTCGTCAGTTCTTTTAATGCATGTAGCATGTTAGCTCCTTCCCTAGTTCTCTGCTAGGGGTTCTAAAAAGAAAACAAAAGAGAGGTGTGCATGTTAACGTCGTTTCATCATTTTATGTTGTTTGTTTTCGGAGTGGTATTACTGCACTTTGGCTGATCCCCTTTCTTTTGCTTGTCTTTCATTGTCTTTCTTACAAGGTAATCAATCAAGAAAACCCACTTCGTCGGCCGGCCGATTGGAGTTGGAGGAGGAGATCCACATTCATCCCGCATCCCATCTTTCACCAGGTACATGCGATCTTATTCTTTTTTTATTGAGGTAAACCCTCTGGCGATCACACACTCCCCTTGTGCACCTCGTGCATTGTTTCATCTCACCATTATTTAATGTTTCCCTTTTCTCTTCCTTTTTAACCTTTCCCCAAAGTGTGGATTTTAAAGGAATCCACAGCTGCCTCCAAAAAGTCATTCATATATGGTGATGATGGCTGAGACATTTGTCAGACCTTGTACCTTCCTCGAAATCCATTTTTTTGGGGATTTACGGTTCATATTTTTATTCCCTGGATGACTTGACGTGTTTGACAGAAAACAACTTAAAGTTCTTCTGGGAAAACCATGGTGTCGACCTGCTGTAACTATAGTGTCGACACTGCCATAAGAAATCCTATCTTCAACACTTTCTGGAGGCACATGGTGTCGACCTGCTGTAACTATAGTGTCGACACTGCCTTAATAGAACCACCAGTACGACAGTTAAGCTGTGAGGTCGATGCAGTGACTCCATGAGGTCGACACTTCTTCTTCACTTTTCATGTTTTCAGTTTAGCCACCTATGTTTCATCATTTGCCTTGATTTTGTTGCAACCAATTACCTCGATTCTTGTGCACTTGATTTATTTCTATCATCTGAGCATTTTGATTGATCTGCAATGAGAATATCAAAGTATCATTAGAAAGTCAATGACTCATGGTGTTGGATAGGATCAAAACCTTAGAATGTCAATGACTCATGGTGTTAGACAACATCAAAACCGCATGGACACAATATTTCCCCCCTTTTTAATTGCGGCAACATTGTGAGTCATTGTAAGTCAGTATGACCCAATTAAAGAAATTTTAGGAAATATGCATACTAAATGACTCAACTACTCTCCCCCTTTAAATGACTCACCCAAATAGCTCTCCCCCTTTGACATTAGCAAAAAGGATGAACAGATACTCAGTAGGAGGAGTTTTTGAGAAATACAACCCATCAGAGGAGTTGAGGATTGATGATACAAGGAGATTCACAATCTGATACTAATTTCATAACATAGAGAAGAAGGATGGTCAGAGTCGCCCAATATGTTCATCCAATCCTTATTCAATTTGCATGGTTCAAATCTAATGATATCTGAGTTTGTTAATTGAATTTGCTTGAAAGATATCTACATTGTAGTTTTAATAGAAATGAACCACAATTGCATGTCAAAACCATGTCTAACCTTTCTTAGTCTTACGCACTCAATTTTAATGAATCCTTCGAGAGTCACACAAACTAGTATTGAGGTTAAACAAGCATGAAGTTCATACCAAGCTCTAGGTGCTTGCTTCAAGCCATAAAGAGCCCTATCCAGCTTGTACACAAAATCTTCATAATCAGAACTTTCAAAGCCGAGTGGCTGCTCCACATAGATCTCCTCTTTTATCAGCCCATTTAAGAAAACACTTTTAACATCTATTTGATGCAATTTTATTTTGTGTGAACATGCAAATGCAAGTAAAATCCTAATGACTTCTAGTCGAGCTATAGGGGCAAAAGATTCTTCAAAATGTACTCCAAATTCTTGGTTGTAGCCCTGAGCCACTAATCTAGCCTTATTTCTTATTATCTTGCCATCTTCACTAAGTTTGTTCTTAAATACTAATGCGCAAGACAAGATGTCGTTTAAAATATGCCGTGTCGCATACAATTTCAAAATTTATATAACCACACTCACTCACTTAAATAGCTTTGAAAATTGAAGTAAAGTGGTGAGAATACGGGTCGATCCCACGAAGAAGAAATATTTTTAATTAAGCTTAGTTGGAAAATTACTTGTATTTGAGAAAATCTGAATTTGAGTGAGCCTAAATTAAAAGAAAGTAAAGATGCATGGAATTGAAATAAATCTAGCTAAAGAATGTAAGATGGATTAAGAAGAGAAATTTGGAAGAGATAGAGAGAGAAAAGAGACACAATTGGCCACAATGAATTTTATCACTATGAAATTGAAGAGTACAATTCTACGAAAATAAAAATTACAACTTGTAAATGAAACAAAAGGAAAGAGGAAGAAGTGTAGCCGGGATTGGAAGAACGCTGCCGTCCACGCTGTGCCGAGCCTTTGAGTCCGCCCTCCCTTGGAAGTGAACGTCGCCTTTAGGACACCGAGGGAGAATCTCTGCCAAAGGGAGGTGTGGAAGAATGTCGATGGGAGGTGGAAAGAAGAGAGAGGAAAGGCTCTAAGGCATGTGAGGCGTGAATTTAAAATGGAGAAGAAAATGGGGTGAAAGAGGGGCCAGGGTGGAGAAAATGGTGAAAAGAAGCAAAAGAAAAATGGGAAAAATAGAGGGTGAGAGAAGTGAGAATAGCTTGAAATCGGAGGGGAATTGGGAGATGTGGTAGAAGACAGAGTTGGAGAGCACGAAAAGATGAAGAACTTTGATGAAGATAGTGGACGTAGAAAATGTACAGAAGAGGGTGAAAATAGAAGAAGAAGTCGAATGTGAAAAAGGTGAATGAATAGTAAAAAGAAAATGAAGAACAAAGGGTTGGAAAATTGAGAATTGTTTAAAAACGGAGAAGATTTAGGAGAAGATGAAGAATAAGAAATTGAAGAGCGTTTGAAAATGAACAACTTTGATGAAGACTAAAAATTAAAATGATGAACCAAAATGTATGACAAAGCTAAGCTAAATGACTGTAAAACTAAGAAAAAGTTACAGAGAATGGCAGAGACAGAGAGAAGGGAAAAAGTGCAAAGTCCTCCTATGAGAGGGCCCTCGGTGCCTCTTTTATAGGGTTCGGAGGCCCATTAATGTAGAATCATCGCAGGAGTGCAGCAAGGAGGCATTATGGAGGCTTCATGGGCGTCGATTACACATATGAATTGAGTACTGGTGCACTAGGCGTTCATTTGGAATAGGCAACTAAGCAAAAGGGTGCCACTTTGCTATTTCTAATTTTTTATTTCCTGCCTCGATCTATGTGCCAGGAAGGGGCCGCCTGGGGTCCCGGGCGCCTTTTAAAGGGCACCTGGACCCATGGTCACTTCTTCATTAGATTTTCCCGCCACTTTCTACTTCCGTACGCACGACATCTGACAGCCATCTAGAGGGGACGCCCAAGTACTAGGGCACCTTCTTCATTTTCTTCTCTTTCTCTACTAGTGTGGAAAGGGGCGCCCAGGGGCCTGGGTGCCTCGAGCATATTCCTCTGAATGAACAGCACACTGGATTATGTTCAGCGCCGTCCAGTTGAGTGACGAGCGCTTCACATGATCATCTGTTCAAGCATCCTCGTTTGGTGGCAGCTCATATGGCCCCACCGTGATTACTCTCCACAATTTATGACTCTGAGCTCTGATGAACACTTCCATCCTGTTCTTCCAAAACAGATAGTTACTACCATCGAAATAAGGAGGGCGACTAATGGATTGACCTTCGACCATGAAGGTTCTAGGACCACTGCCATTTGCTTGATTGTTCGTCCACATGGCGTAAACCTGCTCTGATACCAAATGTTAGCGCATCAAGAGTGATATAGAAGGGGGGGGATGAATAGATCACTCCCAATTTACAAAACTTAGGCAAGAAAATAAATCTACTGCTTATGCCCCTTCTAAACTAGCACTCAAAGAATTGCAAATGCAGATACCACTCAAGATCGAATAAGAGAATGATGACGAAGAGCTGAGCAAACAAATAGTCGAAGTGACAAACAGATAGAGAGCGCTGATAAAGACCGCAAACCACAGAGAAGACAACCGGTTTTTTAGGTGGTTCGACTGCAGTCAGCAATCTACATCCAACCCTCACTCCAACTAGAGTGAGGATTCCACTAGCCACTGCTAGAGTACAGCAGACTCAGTCTGCAAACAACTTGCTGCCAAACAGCTTGAAAACCCAAGGGAGACAAATCCCTCAACCAAGTTCTGCCACCCGCAGAGCTTGAAACCTGTTCTAGCACCCAGCACGAACAGAACCGGAGAGTGCCTCTCCCTTCCTCCACACACCGGAGGGAACCTGCCATTGACAACCCGTCACTAGCAACACCAGAGATCAGCGATCTCTCTTCCTCTGCAACCCAGAGGGAAACCGGAGTTAGACTCCCTTCCTCCACATACCGGAGGGGAACAGATCAGAATTAGACGAAGAACACATAAAGAAAATCAGAAAAGAAACTAAAGACTGATCGAGAAAACATTCGATACTGAGAGTTAATACAAATGTAGCTTCCTGGGAAGCAATTTCAAAAACCAGATACTGCAAACTCTCTTTCTCTCTTCACTGCTATCTCTCTTTTTCTTTCTCTTCACTGCTATCTCTCTTTTTCTTTCTCTTCACTGCTGGATCGAGCTCTCTGTAATTCTGCCTTTTCTTTCTTGGCTCTGATCTTCCTTCATCGGTGGGCGAAGGTTTCTATTTATAGCGGCAGCAGGTGGATAGGGCACAACATGCGTGTGCTTCCCACGCTCGATCCAGAACCTTCCTGCAACGTGTCCTCATTGGGTTGGTTCCTCTTGTCTTGGATCACGTGCAGCCCATTTATTTGGGAATATTCTTCCTCGTACCTGTAAGGAGATAAAAACCATTAACAAGATGTATGGCCACTAAAACTAAAGCTGCATGAGGTATATGATAACAACACGACGTGACAACTACACGAGATAAGAAAAGAACGACACGAGATACAATGGACAAGACTGACACAATCAAGGAAGGTGACACGAGGTCAGATCAGGATAGCACGAGGTGAGAAGAAAATATCACGGAGTGAAACAATAGAAGAACACGCAATTTAGAAGAAACCTGGACGAGGTTAGAACGAAACAACACGAACTAACAAACGGCAACAAAAGACGACACGAAGTGAAACAACACTTGAAAACATAAGAAAAACAACTCGAGCATAAAATAGCTCGAATGAACGACTCGAAGACGAGGCGACACGGGCTGACCACGACACGAAGACAAATAACAGAAACCGTCACGAGTTGAAGACAACACGAAGATGAAAATAGAAATCGACACGAGTTGAAAACAACACGAAGATGAAAACAGAAACCGACACGAGTTGAAAACAACACGAAGACGAAAACAGAAACCGACACGAGTTGAAAACAACACGAAGATGAAACACAGGAATTGACACGGAGTGTGGTCAAGGCGAGAAGGACACGAAGTCTAAAGAGAAAAATAGCACGAAGACAGAAGAGTGACACGGCTATCACGACACGTGATGAAGCAGTGACACTAAGAAAAAGAACGACTCGAGGAACAACAGTAAGTGACAAAAATTAAACAAGCAGACATAAAAGATGACACGAGATGAGCAACTAAAGGACAGAGAGAAACGACACGAGGTTCACAGAGAAGCGACTCGGAGTTCGTCAGAACTATTCGAGCTGCTTCAGTAACACGACACGAAGACAGAGGGAGACACGACACGAAGTTAAACAACCGAGACTAGGACTCGAAGACATAGATGACAAGGATAGAACAACATGAAGTATTACCTCATACAAGTTTTCCTGACAAGCATGGAAATCAACACGAAGTGTTTTAAGCTCAGACGACACGAAATCTTTTCGTGTTAGTGAAGGGAAACAACACGAAATGTGGCTCAAGTGGCACGAAAACAACTCCCAAAATTAACTGAAGTGGCCCGAGGATTTACATTAACACAGAGAAACATTTTTGTTCACAAAGGTTCATAGTGTTCAAACCATCAAGACATTATGACTCATGCAACACTAAAATTCATTTGGTCAAATTGTTCAATTGAACAGGACATTCCCTTACAGTGTAATCCATTCACTTACATGATGAAACATGAGATTATCTTGAGATAAAGAAATGATTTATAGTGTGAGACATCATCAAAATCATAGGGACACAACACTTCACTGTTTTACATGAACCTCGACTCTTGTATTAGGAGAAGTAGGCCCGATTTCACAGATCAAAGTTCCCTTTTCCGTTTTACGTGAATCTCAACACTTGTTAGGTGAAGCAGGCTCGGTTACTATGATTAGGGCATTTTTCATGGTCTTTTCATTTTTTTTCTGATGTGCTTTTGATAGATAACTTGGCAAAAAGCTTGAACTTATCTCCTTCTTTGAGAAGTGCAGAGCATCAGACACAATGCCCAAAAATAATAGAAGGCTTGTCCTATTTGCTTCATTAGTGTGCAGAGTAAATTTTTTTTTTAAAGTGCACATGATCTTTAAGGAGATTCTTTTATCGGTTTTCCTTAGCTAGATTGTCTAAATTTTCCTTCATCCTTTTCCCAGCCTTTTCCCATTCCAGAATTGCTTTCAATAAAAGTGTAAATCAAGAGAACTCAATTGGAGATTTCATCTTTTCTCTTTCATGTGCAAATTGTATACAAGACATTATACAAAAACTCCTATCAGGTTGTAAAAAATTCTCTCTCCCCCCCAACTTGAATGGCATTGTCCTCAATGACATATGAGAGTAATGAAAATATCATAGAAATGCGTCTGAGTAGGAGAGAAACAACCTGATGTCCGGGGCGAGAAGCTCTTCAAAAATGATGGCGACACCGTCTTCGTCCTGACCTGTCTACTACAAAACACTAAAATGAAAGCATCAAATAATAAAAACCTTGGGTTGCCTCCCAGAAGTGCTAAGTTTAACGTCTTCAGCCAGACACATGAAAGCTCACAAATGTTTTTTTTCAAATCACTTAAAGCAATGGATTCCTTTTGCAGCTGCTCATCTTCCAAATAGGGCTTCAATCGTTGACCGTTGATAGTGAAAATGTGACCATTATTAGGATTTAGAATTTTTACAGCACCATGGTCAAAAGCCTTAATGACCACAAATGGTCCGTCCCATATGGACTTCAACTTTCTGGGAAACAAGCGTAGCCTAGAATTAAAAAGCCAAACCTTTTGATTTGGTTGAAAAGTTTTCCTTTGAATATGTTTATCGTGAAAAGCTTTCATCTTGGCTTTGTAGATTTTAGAATTCTCAAAGGCTTCATTACGTAGTTCTTCCAGTACATTCAATTGTAGGGCTCTTTGTGACCCAGCTTGAGTGAGATTGAAGTTAACTTGCTTGATGACCCAGTATGCTCTATGTTCCAGTTCTATGGGCAAGTGGCAGGCTTTTCCAAAAATGAGACGGTAAGGTGACATGCCAATGGGAGTCTTAAATGCAGTTCTGTAGGCGTAAAGTGCATCATCTAGTCTCTCGGACTAGTCTTTCCTATCCGGCTGAACTATTTTATGCATGATGTTTTTGATCTCCCTGTTGGAAACTTCTACCTGGCCACTAGTTTGATGATAAGGGATTGCGAACTTGTGAGTGATTCTGTATTTTTAGAGTAGAGCTCGGAACTGAGAATGGGTGAAGTGAGAACCCCCATCACTGATAATAGCCTTCGAACACCCAAATCTAGAAAATATGTTTTTCTTTACAAATTTCATTACAACATTGTGGTCATTTGTCCTCGTGAATATAGCTTCAATCCATTTTGACACATAATTGACCGCCACCAAGATATATTCATTTCCAAAAGATGGTGGAAACGGTCCCATAAAGTCAATTCCCCAAACATCAAAGATTTCTACTGTTAGAATGGGACTTAACGTCATCATATCTTTCCTTGAAATGTTGCCCACGGCTTGACACCTTAGACATGTTTTAGAGCATTCATAAGCATCTTTGAATAAAGTGGGCCAATAAAATCCACTTTGTAAAACTTTTGCCGCAGTCTTCTTTCCTGAAAAATGTCCCCCATAAGCAGAATTATGATAGAAATTCAACACAGATTGTTGTTCTTCCTCGGGGACACATCTTCTAATGATTTCATCAGGATCCATGTGAAACAGCTCCGGGTCCTCCCAAAAATAGTGATTTACCTTTGAAAAGAATCGATCCTTCTCCTACTTAGACCACCCTCTTGGAATTTGACCTACCACCGGGTAGTTGACTATGTGAGCGAACCATGGGATTGTTTCGTGAGAGATGGAAAGAATTTGCTCATCAGGAAAAGAATAAGACATTGAGGCACTTTCAGGTATGACAATTCTTGACAAGTGATCAGCGACAACATTCTCCAACCCCTTCTTGTCTCTAATCTCTAAATCAACCTCTTGCAATAGTAAAATCCACCGGATGAGATGGGATTTGGCTTCCTTCTTGGAAAGTAGAAATTTCAATGCTGAGTGATCTGAATCAACAATGACCTTTGCCCATAACAGATATGATCGAAATTTCTCCAGGGCAAACACAACAGCTAAAAGTTCTTTCTCTGTGGTGGTGTAATTCAACTGGGCATCGATGAGGGTGCGGCTCGCATAGTAATTCACCACGGGCTTTTTATCAACTCTCTGACCCAAGATAGCTCCAACAACATAATCTGAGGCATCACACATTATCTCAAAGGGAAGCGACCAGTCAGGAGATTGAAGGATAGGAGCTTGAGTAAGGGCCGCTTTAAAAGAATTGAACGCCTCAAGACAAGAATCATTTAAATGGAAGGGAGTGTCTTTGGCTAGCAATTGTGTGAGAGGGTGAGCAATAGTGGAGAAGTTTTGTATGAATCTTCTGTAGAAACCCGCATGGCCAAGAAAAGATCAAATTTGTTTGACAGAAGAAGGGGGAGGAAGATTAGAAATCAAGTCAATCTTGGCTTTGTCAACCTCTATTCCCTTCTCCGAAACAACATGGCCTAAAACTATTCCTTCTCTCACCATAAAATGGCTTTTCTCCCAACTTAATACCAGATTTGAATCAATGCACCTCTTCAGAACCTGAGTCAAACTTTTCAAACAATCCTCAAATGAAGAACCCAAAACCGAAAAACCATCCATAAAAACTTCCATACATTCCCCCATCATTTCTTAAAATATTGACATCATACACCGTTGAAATGTGGCGGGGGCATTGCACAGCCTGAAAGACATTCTTCTGAAAGCAAATGTGCCATAGGGGCATGTGAAAGTTGTCTTTTCTTGATCCTCCGAGAAAATTGCAACTTGGTTATACCCAGAATAGCCATCCAAAAAGTAATAGTACTTCTGCCTAACCAATCTTTCCAAAATCTGATCTATGAACGGGAGTGGGAAATGATCTTTCTTTGTGACTGAATTCAATTTTCTGTAATCAATACAGACTCTCCACCCCGTTTGCAATCGTGTGGGCACTTCCTCTCCTTTCTTATTTATTACCAATATCAGCCCTGACTTCTTGGGAACTACTTGGGTTGGGCTGACCCATTTGCTATCTGAGATGGGATAAATAATCTCGGCATCCAACCACTTAACAACTTCTTTCTTTACCACCTCCTTCATACTTGGATTCAGCCGATGCTGCATTTCCCTGCTCGATTTGGCATTGTCCTCCAAATAGATATAATGCATGCACACGTCTGGACTAATACCTTTCAAATCTGCCACAGACCAACCTATCGCTCCCTTGTGTTCCTTAAGGACTTCTAGAAGCTGAGATTCTTGGGCAGAGGTGAGATGGGAAGCAATGATTACGGGCATAGATTGGTCAGGACCTAGATAAGCATATTTCAGAGAATCTGGCAGAGGATTTAATTCAAGAACAGGTGGCTGATCCAAAGATGGTAAAATAGGTTCAGCTTGCAATGGAGGGAGTGGCTCAATTCTAGAGTGGGGTGCACAAAAGATAGGGGAATCCTGGAGCATACTGCCCTCTTCTATCAAATCCTTGTTAATATCCAGACTTTCATCAATCAACTCCTCAAATATGTCAACAATATTGCATTCTTCTTCATGGTCCGGATACTGAGATGCCTTAAACACATTCAAAGACACCTTCTCGCCTCCAAAGGAAATATCCATCATTCCCATGGCACAATTTATATTGGCCTTTACCGTAGCTAGAAACGGACATCCCAAAATAATTGGTGTGTGTTTTAATTCCTGGGACGAGGCCATATCCAGAATAAGAAAATCCACTGGGAAATAACATCCATGAACTTATCACATCTTCCAACAGGCCCCTAGGAGTTTTCACGGAACGATCTGCCAATTGAAGGATTATGGACGTGGGCTTCAACTCCTCTAGATCAAATTGTTCATAAATAAAGGTGGGCAACAAATTCACACCAGCTCCAAGGTCCAGCAATGCTCTACCAAATGTCATTCCACCTATATCATATGAAATTAGTGGGGCTCCGGGGTCCTTCAACTTCTTAGGCAAATGGTTCGTAACAACATCACTAACATCTTCAGACAGGCGGACCTTTTGGGTTGTTGCCTTGGGTTCCCTCTTTGGAGTGCATAGCTCTTTCAGAAACTTTGCATATGCCGACACATGCTTGATCGCATCCAGTAGTGGAATATTGATATTCACCTGTTTAAACAGTTCCACTAATTCTTCTTGTTGGACCGGCTTTTTCTTGTGAGCTTTCAATTTTAAAGCATCAGGAAAAGGGACTTTAGGTACGTAATCTCGGGGTCCTTCATCAACCTTTGCTTTCCCTTTATCCAGCATGTTTTCCCCCTTCTCCGGCTTCTTCTTCTCTTGTACAATCATAGGCTCCTCATCCTCACTATCACTCTCCATGTGGGCTTCTTGGCCCGAGCTACAACCAACATCCTTAGCCTGATATGGGTCAACTAGAATTTTCCCGCTCATAAGGGTATATATGGCTTTAGAATTCTTGAATTGAGGACCAACAGGAGGGGGCGGCTGAGGTTGATTGGGTTGTGGAAGAATGGGCGCTCTTTGGGGGAAGCCTGGGGGTTGTTGATTTCGGGGGTTGGCCACTGGTTGGCTAGGAAGTTGGCCTACCTCTCTCCTCATGCTATTTTCTGCTAGCTACCCTATTTGGTTCTCCAAGTTTGAAATGGACTGCACCTGAGTAAGGATGAGTTGTTGGAGTTGTTCAAATTTTTCATAAAAATTGGGCTGAGTGAGAGGTGGCTGATAATGTGGTTGATGGGAATGATGCGTAGGAAATTGATGAAATTGGCCCTGAGAGAATTGAGTTTGAGGGTATGGGGCCTGAGTTTGATGGAATGGAGGTTGCTGAAATGAGTGTTGGTGAAAAGGAGGCTGATAAGAGAGATTATGGTTAGATTGATTTGGCATCGAAAAATATTATTTCGGGACTGGATGGTGTGAAGGATAGGATTGGGTGGATGGACCTTGCTGAGTCTTCCAAGAAAAAATGGGGTTATTCCTCCAACCTAGATTGTGGGTACTAGAATAGTGATCATATGCAAATTTGGAGACACCTTGAGCGGCAAAGATCTGTTCTTGGATGAACGGGGGAAGTTGGGCTCTTGTGGGACAATCAATCACAGCGTGGCTAGGGCTGGAACACAAAGCACAAATTTCTTCATGAGTGGGAGTTGAGAACTATTGAGATTGAGGAGCAGAAGGTAAGGAAGGTTCCTGCCTATTCATGAGAAATAACTGGTCTAGCTTCTGGGCAACCAAATCAACCTTTTTCATCTTCTGCGCCAACAAGTCCATTTTATTCAACTTCTGGGTTATGGCATGGATATCCATTTTGTTCTCACACTCCCCTTGATTCTTAACTTCGCAGAGTCTGGCCCTCTTGTTTGGCCCAATCATTCTTTCATATGAAGTTAGCGAGGCATGACTAATGGAATTTTCACTAAGCATTTCAAATAAATCGTACGCCTCATCCTCGCTCCTGCTCATAAACGCTCCCCCACATGAAGCATCCACCATCTATCTATAGTTCACTGTCAATCCCTCATAGAGTGCCTGAATAATTTGCCATCTTGACAATCCATGTTGGGGGCATTTCCTTAATAAATCTTTCAATCTATCTCGTGCCTCATGGATTTGCTCCCCAGAGTTTTGTGTAAACCCAGTTACAGCTCTTCTCATTGTATTGGTTCACCTTATGAGGTAGAATTTCTTCAAAAATTCTGTTTGCATTTTGGCCCATGTGTCAATTGATCTACCCAAGGCTCCTAACCAATACTTGGTTTTGTCTTTGAGAGAGAATGGGAAGAGAGTTAGCCTAAGAGCATCGTTAGAGAGATTCTGGATTTTGACAGTTGATCAAATATGAAGGAATTCATCAAGATGTTTGTATGGGCCTTCATTGGGATTTCCATAGAAAGATGGCAGCATTTGGATGGTACTTGACTTGATTTCATATTAAACCGCCTGGTTCTGAGGTGCTTGGACATAGAAGGACGGTTGCTATTTGTTTGACATGAAATAGTCCTTCATTTGTTTGGGAGCTTGGTTTTGATTTTGGTCAGCCATGAGGTTAGGTTGAGGATGATTTCTAAAATGCACTAACCTCTCTATGTTTTCGATGGGTCCTATCAAATGTGGGTGTAGGAATCTCCTACCTTGCATGCAATGCAAAAAGGGCCCAATAAAGATGTTTTGTTTTATTTTTTTTAATTGGTAAGCAATGCAACTTAAAATGCAATGAATTAATTCCTATATGATTGGTTTATGAACAAATGGTGATGATTTTTTTAATTTTTAATTTCTTATGAAAATGAGTTTGGAAAATTAATAAATCATTATATGAATGTATTTATTATTATTATTTTTTGAAGATAAGAATTGGTACTCACTACTAAATTGGTCAACCGGCCAGGTAAGAGGTGGAGTTATGAGAGGCTCCCCCTACTTTCGTAGTGTCCTAATTAAATAACCACAATCTCACTTAGGCATTTGCCTTTTAACCTCTAGCCTTAGACACCAAGTTTTCAAAATAGAAATAAATTCTAAAACTTTTTTTTATGTGAAACCTTCTAAGGGCAATCTACCTTCGGGGTACTTCGCAGTACAACTTGCCCGGCTTCCGCGAGAGAATCCACGGGTGTAGGGACTTATGGAGGTCTTGAAAGTAAAATTTTTAATTCAAAGAGATGGAATGCTCAATATGACACACCCCGAGCCTTTATGACAGCGGAAGACTCGCTCTAGAAACACGAACAGCCGGCATGGTAAGCCTCTTGCAAGCAAGAATGATCAGAGCGCAAGATAATCACACACATAAATGCAATTGCACAATATTTTCTCAAACTCCAGCTTTATTTCATAATAATCAAATATTCAAATACAACCACTAATTCAACTTATTCCAATCTATCAGACTCAAGAAATAGGAAAATTACATAGACTCAATCTAAACAATATAGACTTTCCTAAGTCTTCACTCTCATCTTTGACAATACTTTCATTTGCTCTCGGACCCGCTACTTGTATAACCCGAATCCGAATTCGATTCACTTTTATTTCTTGAAAAAGAATGGAAATAGGTAATGAGCACACTTACCCAGTAGGTATCTTCGCATCAACATGAAGGCATCATTAAAGTAATTAATATTTTTTCTCTAGGGGAATAAGGTAAAATCATGCGAATGCGATCAAACACGCGATTAAATCAAAGTAACACGATGATCATGAAGATAGAATGAGTTCAAGTATGAACTAGAAAGAATGTTATAAGAACATGATATGGCCTTTCATGAACAAGAATGTAATGAGAATGTACTAGCAAGCCACGTAATCATCACTCCAGTATCTTTTGCTTATGAGCAAGTACTTCGTGAATTTCTGTGGAATATCAAGAAAGTCAAGTATCAATCATGATGTATTGTGTTATGTTGTGTTGTGAATTTTCACTTATTTATAAAGAAAATACTCCCAGCGTAATGCGACACCAGTAGCATCATACCCCATGGTTTATAATAGTATGTTTTCGACAATCAGTCGAGGGGACTAGCATAGAGCCCTTGAACACAATCAGTGCTCGATCGCATCTTCAAGTATAAATCAAGCTTTTTCCACGCATGTAACAATAAAGTATGGCCAAGAATGTACAATTCCAACAAGCTCTTGATAACAACAATAAATGAATGCTTTAATGAGAATTATGAGAAATCAAGAATGACTTATACTATGTTATGCTTATAGAAATAAATCGGCAGCATAACGGTACATTCTTTATCTTCCATTCATTATATTAGGTTTCTTGATCAATATGATAAGTTCTAGATCATCAAGAGTCTATCTAGAAACCTTTGGAATATCAACCCTTGGTCAAACCTTGGTTAAAATACTCAAGCAGTGTGATGGACGTGCACTAGGCCGTTACATGATGTGACGGTCTAGAGTTGATGCGTTAGAACGACTAAATCCAGAAACAGTAATTGGACTCAGTTAACTGTGACTGTTGTATATTGGGCAGTTACATATGCCTGACGGTCCAATATAGGTCCGTTACACTACTGATAACCAAAAAACATCGATAGTGTAATCTAATCACTTGGGTTTTAATGGTACACCCAACTCGGCGTCCTAGTGGGAATCCCAGGCTCACGGAGAATTACGGAGGTCTTGAAACAAGATTTCCTAGTCTATTGGAAGGAATATCTAATAGAGAGGTCCTCATGTCCAAGAATAGTGTTCCTATAGTGCAAAGTATAACTAATGGACATATACCTGAATATACGCCACGTACTTAGAGAAATGACTCTATAGATAGAAAAGAATGTGTATCAATGTGAAACCAAGATAAAATCCCGTCAATACATCTTTGGAAAATCATGATTTAGATACAAAACTATAGAGTTTACCCAATGAAATTAGCATAACCTAAAATAACTCAAAATGCTTTAATCATACAATTTCCTATCATGAATCAATTAAGAAACTCAAAGTCATGAAAATAAGGTTAAAACTTAGATAACTAGGCTTATTTATAAGTAAGTTTGGCTGTCCTCATCCTATCTCAGTTTGACAGTAAACCGCACTCTAACGGTCTAGTATGGGCGCGTCACATGGCTGTGACGGTTTATCGTAAGACCGTTACAGTATTGTAACGCTCCTGTTATGGTGCGTCAGAGATAACTGAGAAACTTTAAATACAACAGGGGTTGTGACGACTTATCATAAGACCGTTACAGTCATCTAACAGTCCTAGTATGATGCGTCAGAGTCCCTGCTAATAGTATAATAAAATAGAAAGACTATGATTTGAAACCATGTTATGTTTTGAAAAGATTTAACTACCCCAATCATGACAAAATGAAATAAAGATCATCTAGATGCATAGGTTGCAGTGAATTAATCAAGATTATATCCTTGATCTTAGATTAGGGCTAAGGATATGTATGTATGCATGAACCAACTAAAACATGAAATTTATAGTCTATAATGCATGAAATCAAACACAATTAGAGGGCTTTTATCTCTAACAAGACGTTTTTGCGAATCATGAGATAACCTACCACTTAACTAGGCTTTAAACTTCTAATTTGAGCTTTCAAAGACCGCCCTAGTTCCTCTCTTTTTGTGACTTTTCAGCAACTTCACGCTGCCCTAGCTCCTCAGCCTCTTGACCTAAGGACGTGAAATTTTTGAGGGTAAGAAGATGAAACTAAGGTGATCAAAAAGTTCTAAATAATCGAACTCTAATTACCTTGTTTAGACGTCCTAATTCCCTGATCTTCAGTGGCCTTTAGCTTTGATTCCTGGGTTACTATGGTCGAACCAGCAACTTTGGAAGCTTCAATCTCCTTGGTTGCTTGATCTCCTAGCACGAAATTTGGAGAACTATTAGTCTAAAGTATACTAAACAAAATCTTATAAAGAACTTACCTGAAATTATATCTCCTTACCTTGATTCTTCACGAGCCAAAAGTAATGGTCGCTCAGTTCTGAACTAGGTCCTATTTATAGGCTTTTGAAGATTAGATCGATTCTAGAGTCCATAATTTGCCAGAACCTAATCCCTAAGAGTCCTTAGTAATGTTATAAGCTCTCCCAAGTCGATCTCTTATAGATAAGATCCTAAAGTTCTAATTTTTTTGCTCGTTCTTTCTTTCACGGAACTGTTAGAGTGTAACGCATCAGCCTAGGTGCGTTACATGCATGTAGCGGTCGCCCGATAGACCGTTACACCAAACGCATACAGAGTTTCAATTAAATAAAACACTCTTGTTCATTTATCCTTTATAATTATCTATAAAAATAGTATTTATCTTTAAAATTCGTGAATAAGTCAATTAACCTTCTAGAATATGGGCCAAACTTAATGGGCTTGGTCCATTAACCTTTTGGATTATCTTTAAATAGGCTAGGTTAATTATTTAACCTAATTGGGCCTTATAATGACTTATTGATCTATTATTTTTTTATTAATTTATTTAGGCCTTTATAAATTCTAGAAAATAATTAAAAATTCCAAAAATAATTTATAAAAATTCTGGGGTCTTACACCTTCCCCCACTAAAGAGAATTTGGTCCCCAAATTTAATACATGGTTTATGGAGAGTGTACTTATAGTTGAATAATTCTGGAAATCTTTTCCGCATGGCTGCTTCGGTTTCCCATGTTGCTTCATATGGCCATGTTTTCTTCCATTGAATCTTAACCATAGGAATAATTTTATTTCTTAGTTGACGCACTTCCCGTTCCAGAATCTTTATTGGTGTTTGCTCGTACATCATATCCTTCGGAATCTCCATATTGTCATAAGTGATAATATGGTCAGGATCATATACATACTTCTTCAGCATAGAGACGTGAAATACGTCATGAACTCCTGCTAATTGTGGAGGTAAAGCCAGTCTATAAGCCACTTCACCGACCCTTTCGAGAATTTCAAACAGACCAATGAATCTTGGAGTTGGTTTGCCCTTAATGCCAAATCTTCGAATACCACGACTTGGAGAAACCTTGAGATACACATGGTCTCCTACTTGAAATTCCAAGTCGCGCCTTCGATTATCAGCATAAGATTTTTGCCTATCTTGGGCCATCTTCATTCTCTCTTGAATGAGCTTGATTTTCTCTGTAGAATCTATGATAATATCGGGGCCTAGGAATTATCTTTCCCCTATTTCACTCCAACATATTGGTGATCGACAACATTTTCCATATAGAGCTTTAAAAGGTGCCATTTGTGTGCTGGCCTGATAACTGTTGTTATAAGCAAATTCTACTAGAGGCAAGTGATCATGCCAACTACTTCCAAAATCAATTACGCAAGTCCTGAGCATATCTTCTACCACCTGATTTGTTCCTTCTGTCTGACCATCAGTTTGTGGATGAAAGGCTGTGCTGAAATTCAATCTAGTTCCTAGTGACTGTTGTAGTCCCTTCCAAAAATGTGATGTGAATCAAGGATCTCTATCAGATATAATAGTGACTGGGACACCATGTAATTTAACAATTTTCTCTTATGTATAATGCTGCCAGGATATCCACAGACCATCGACTTTTGATTGGTATGAAATGTGCAGATTTAGTTAATCGGTCTATGATTACCTATATACCATCGTGTCCACCTCTTGTCTTAGGTAACCTCATAATGAAATCCATCCCTATACTCTCCCATTTCTATTCGAGAATATTCAAGGGATGCAGTTTACCTGCGGGCCTAAAATGTTCTACCTTTACTTGTTTACAAGTGAGACAGCGCGACACGAAATCAACTATTTCTCTCTTCATGTTGGGCCACCAGAAATTTCTTTTAAGGTCTTGATACATTTTTGTACCACCTGGATGACTGGTGTATTTGGAATTGTGTGCTTCTTCTAGGATCAATTTCTTCGTATCCTCATGATCCGGTACACACACTCGGCCCTTGAATAGCAATCTTCCATCCTCCGTAATAGAGATGTCCGGCCGTTGTTCAATACTAGCCTTAATTTCTAGAAATATAGGATCATCATTTTGCAACTTGACTAAATCCTCTATTAAGGTAGGTTGAGCTTGGATATTAGCCATGAAGCAATCTTCTTCCTTCCTATCAATATCTAAGTTCAACTGAGCAAATTGAGAAATAAGGTTAGTCATACTAATCATAAGACTTGATAGCATACCCATTGGTTTTCTGCTGAGTGCATCCGCAACAGCATTAGCCTTGCCAGGATGATATTGAATAGAAAAATCAAAATCCTTGAGATATTCCAACCATCTTTTCTGCCTCATATTTAGCTCTTTTTGAGAAAATAAGTATTTCAAGCTTTTGTGATCCGAGTAGACCATAAACCTTTCTCCATAGAGATAATGATGCCAAATTTTTAAGGTAAATATGACAGCTGCTAATTCCAAATCATGTACAGGATAATTTTCCTCGTGACGTTTCAATTGTCTTGAAGAATAACATATTACTTTTCTATTTTACATGAGGACACACCCTAAGCCAATACCTGATGCATCTGTATATACTTCGAATCCACCACCTTCCATCGGTAGTGATAGAGTAGGAGCTGTGGTAAGATGATTCTTAAGAGTTTGGAAACTCTTCTCACATTCCTCTGACCAAACAAAATGATTTTCTTTTCTCGTGAGTCTAGTTAAAGGAACTGCTATCTTTGAGAAGTCCTTAATGAATCTTCTATAATAACCAGCTAGACCCAGAAAGCTTCTTACTTATGATACAGTCATTGGTCGGCTCCAATTTCTGACTGCTTCTACCTTAGAAGGATCCACAGCGATACCTTCTTTTGAAATAATGTGGCCTAGGAATGAAACTTCCTTGAGCCAAAATTCACATTTATTTAGCTTGGCATAGAGTTTATGTTCTCTAAGTGTTTGCAAAGTTATTTTCAAATGTTCTTCATGTTCCTCCTTTGTCTTGGAGTATATCAAGATATCATCAATGAAGACGACGATAAATTGATCCAGATATGGCTGGAAGACACTGTTCATAAGTTGCATGAATGCTGCCGAGGCATTAGTTAATCCGTATGGCATTACCACGAATTCATAGTGGCCATAACGACTTCAAAAAGTAGATTTATAAATGTCCTCTTTTTTAATTCTAAGCTGATGATAACCTGATCTGAGGTCTATCTTAGAAAAATATTCTACTCCGGAAAGCTGATGCGGCAATGGATACTTGTTTTTAATTGTGAGTTGATTCAGTCGCCGGTAATTGATGCATAGCTTGAGAGAACCATCCTTTTTCTTGCCAAATAGAACCGGCGCACCCCAAGGGGATGTGCTAGGTCTGATGAAGTCTTTGTCTAGTAATTCCTGCAACTGCCTTTTTAATTCTTTGAGTTCTGTGGGGGACATCGTGGAAGGGGCTATAGAAACATGTGCTGCTCCTGGGATGAGTTCAATAGTGAAGTTCACTTCCCTCTCGGGCAGTAAACTGGGTAAATCGGATGGAAACACGTCTGGGAACTCATTTACAATAGGAATGTCTGCTAAGATAATCTCCTTGGATTCGGTAACAATGACAGAAGCAAGAAAAGCTTCACTTCCTTGCGAGATAAGTTTGCAAGCGTGAAGAGAAGATATGATAGTAGGATGCTTCTTGTACTTGATGCCAAGAAAAGAGAATCTCGGAAGACCGGGCTTTCGATAGGATATAATCCTATTTTGGAAATTGATATAAGCATCATGATCTACAAGCCAATCTACCCCTAGAATGGCATCATAACCTTTCATGTCAAGGCATATTAAGTTTGCGGGGAGATTGTGACCTTCTACTATCACTTCACTATTAGGATAATAGTCAGTAAGCTTTATTCCAGAACCTAAGGGTGTGGAAATTGCGAGATCTGAAGGTAGGGGAACTGATGCAATTGATAATATTTTCGCAAAAGTAGTGGAGATAAAAGAATGAGAGGCACCAGTGTCAAATAGCACAAATGCAGGATGAGAACAAATTTGAAGAGTACCTTTCATAAGCCCACCATCCCTGGGCGCTTCCTCTTCTTCTAAAACGGCATTGAGGTGAGCCTGCCCCCTACGTCCATCACCAGATGACTGGTCCTTCATAAGGGGGCAATCTGGCATGCGATGCTCCCTGCTTCCACAACGTAAACAAGCGCCAAGGCGCTTCCAACACTCCTCACCCGAATGGCAAAATTTTTCACAAAATGTGCAAGCCGTGGCAACCTGCTCCTTCTCCTCCTTGACTTTCTTTTGCTTATGGGAACTTCCACCATTCCCATTCTTGGATCTTTTCTTACTATCACGGCTCTTGTAAGGCTCCGTGATGCTAAACTTTTCTTTCTTATAACGCCGATCTATGCATCGGCTAGACTCTTCTCCTTTCCCTTTTAATTTTTTGACCTTTTCCAAGGTCCTTTCACACAAATACGCTCGTTGAACCATTTCCGCATAAGTATGGATGTTTTGGGTCCCGAGCTGCTGAATGAAATCGGGTCGTAACCCGTCCATGAACCGATTAGCCTTCAATAAATCAGTGCTGATAAGATGCGATGCGTAAGGTACATGCCTTGAGAATTACAGTTCATATTCGGCAACCGTCATCATTCCTTGCCGAAGAGCGGCAAACTCCATAGCCTTTCGTTCCTTTACGTGCTCAGAAAAGAACTTGGCACAGAATAGGGTAAGAAAACCATCCCATGTATGAGGTGCATCGACCGGAGGTGCCGGAACCAACTTCCACCATGTGTGAGCATCTTTGTTAAGTTGAAAGGTTGCGAGACGCACCTTCTCCTGATCAGTGCATTGGATAACATCAAAGATATGGTTCATTTCGTCTATCCAGTTATCTTCCTCGTCAGGATCAGAAGAACCATAGAAATGCGGAGGGTTTCAACTCCGAAAGTTGCGAAATCACCAGCCCTTGCTCCTGCGCCAGCTTGCGCCATGGTTTGTAATGCCTGAGTGAGGCCAGCAACAGTTTGTTGCATACCATTCCAATCTACGCGATGAGCCATGATAATAATAGGGTACCTGAGAGAAAATAACAACTTGTTATTTCTCGTGGAATTGGAAGAAAAAATCAATCTTAAAACTAATTAACTATCTTATCCCGGGCTCTACCCAATTCTCACATGGGTGTGGAAATTTCTTCCTTAGTTCATAGGTATGGGTCCTTAAACCTTGGACTTATCCTATGACATGACTCTTCTTCCTAAGTCTTGAGACTTAGGCTCTGATACCAACTTAACTGTCACGCCTCGAGCCTTTATGACAGTGGAAGACTCGCTCGAGAAACGTGAACAGTCGACATGGTAAGCCTCTTGCCAGTAAGAATGATCAGAGCGCAAGACAATCACACACATAAATGCAATTACACAATATTTACTCAAACTCCAGCTTTATTTCATAATAATCAAATATTCAAATACAACCACTAATTCAACTTATTCCAATCTATCAGACTCAAGAAATAGGAAAATTACATAGACTCAATCTAAACAATATAGACTTTCCTAAGTCTTCACTCTCATCTTTAACAATACTTTCATTAACTCTCAGACCTGCTACTTGTATAACCCGAATCCGAATTCGAATCACTTTCATTTCCTGAAAAAGAATGGAAATAGGTAATGAGCACACTTGCCCAGTAGGTATCTTCGCATCAACATGAAGGCATCATTAAAGTAATTAACATTTTTGCTCTAGAGGAATAAGGTAAAATCATGTGAATGCGATCAAACATGCGATTAAATCAAAGTAACACGATGATCATGAAGATAGAATGAGATCAAGTATGAACTAGCAAGAATGCTATAAGAACATGATATGGCCTTTCATGAACAAGAATGTAATGAGAATGTACTAGCAAGCTACGTAATCATCACTCCAGTATCTTTTGCTTATGAGCAAGTACTTCGTGAATTTCTGTGGAATATCAAGAAAGTCAAGTATCAATCATGCTGTATTGTGTTGTGTTGTGTTGTGCTGAGGATTTTTACTTATTTATAAAGAAAGTACTCATAGCGCAATGTGACGCCAGTAGCATCATACCCCATGGTTTATAATAGTATGTTTTCGACAATCAGCCGAGGGGACTAGCATAGAGCCCTTGAACACAATCAGTGCTCGATCGCATCTTCAAGTATAAATCAAGCTTTTTCCACGCATGTAACAATAAAGTATGGCCAAGAATGTACAATTCCAACAGGCTCTTGATAATAACAATAAATGAATGCTTTAATGAGAATTATGAGAAATGAAGAATGACTTATACTATGTTATGCTTATAGAAATAAATCGGCAGCATAACGGTACATTCTTTATCTTCCATTCATTATATTAGGTTTCTTGATCAATATGATAAGTTCTAGATCATCAAGAGTCTATCTAGAAACCTTTGGAATATCAACCCTTGGTCAAACCTTGGTTAAAATACTCAAGCAGTGTGACAGTCGTGTACTGGGCCGTTACATGATGTGACGGTCTAGAGTTGATGTGTTAGAACGTCTAAATCTTGAAACAGTAATTGGACTCAGTTAACTGTGACAGTTGTATATTGGGCCGTTACATATGCCTAACGGTCCAATATAGGTCCGTTACACTACTGATAACCAGATGTAATCTAATCACTTGGGTTTTAATGGTACAACCAACTCGGCGTCCTAGTGGGAATCCCAGGCTCGCAGAGAATTACGGAGGCCTTGAAACAAGATTTTCTAGTCCATTGGAAAGAATATCCAATAGAGAGGTCCTCATGTCCAAGAATAGTGTTCCTATAGTGCAAAGTGTAACTAATGGACATATACCTGAATATACGCCATGTACTTAGAGAAATGACTCTATAGATAGAAAAGAATGTGTATCAATGTGAAACCAAGATAAAATCCCGTCAATACATCTTTGGAAAATCATGATTTAGATACAAAACTATAGAGTTTACCCAATGAAATTAGCATAACCTAAAATAACTCAAAATGCTTTAATCATACAATTTCCTATCATGAATCAATTAAGAAACTCAAAGTCATGAAAATAAGGTTAAAACTTAGATAACTAGGCTTATTTATAAGTAAGTTTGGCTTTCCTCAGTCCTATCTCGGTTTGACAGTAAACCGCACTCTGACGGTCTAGTATGGGCGCGTCACAGGGCTGTGACGGTTTATCGTAAGACCGTTACAGTATTGTAACGCTCCTGTTATGGTGCGTCAGAGACAACTGAGAAACTTTAAATACAACAGGGGTTGTGACGGCTTATCATAAGACCGTTATAGTCGTCTGACGGTCCTAGTATGATGCATTAGAGTCCCTGCTAACAGTATAATAAAATAGAAAGACTATGATTTGAAACCATGTTATGTTTTGAAAAGATTTAACGACCCCAATCATGACAAAATGAAGTAAAGATCATCTAGATGCATAGGTTGCAGTGAATTAATCAAGATTATATCCTTGATCTTAGATTAGGGCTAAGGATATGTATGTATGCATGAACCCACTAAAACATGAAATTTATAGTCTATAATGCATGAAATCAAACACAATTAGAGGGCTTTTATCTCTAACAAGACGTTTTTGCCAATCATGAGATAACCTACCACTTAACTAGGCTTTAAACTTCTAATTTGAGCTTTCAAAGACCGCCCTAGTTCCTCTCTTTTTGTGACTTTTCAGCAACTTCACGCTGCCCTAGCAATTCAGCCTCTTGACCTAAGGACGTGAAATTTTTGAGGGTAAGAAGATGAAACTAAGGTGATCAAAAAGTTCTAAATAATCGAACTCTAATTACCTTGTTTAGATGTTCTAATTCCCTGATCTTCAGTGGCCTTTAGCTCTGATTCCTGGGTTACTATGGTCGAACCAGCAACTTTGGAAGCTTCAATCTCCTTGGTTGCTTGATCTCCTAGCATGAAATTTGGAGAACTATTAGTGTAAAGTATACTAAACAAAATCTTCTAAAGAACTTACCTGAAATTATATCTCCTTACCTTGATTCTTCACGAGCCAAAAGTAATGGTCGCTCAGTTCAGAACTAGGTCTTATTTATAGGGTTTTGAAGATTAGATCGATTTTAGAGTCCTTAATTTGCCAGAACCTAATCCCTAAGAGTCCTTAGTAATGTTATAAGCTCTCCCAAGTCAATCTCTTGTAGATAAGATCCCAAAGTTCTAATCTTTTTGCTCGTTCTTTCTTTCATGGAACTGTTAGAGTGTAACGCATCAGCCTAGGTGTGTTACATGCTTTTAGCGGTCGCCCGATAGACTGTTACACCAAACGTATACAGAGTTTCAATTAAATAAAACTCTCTTGTTCGTTTATCCTTTATAATTATCTATAAAAATAGTATTTATTTTTAAAATACGTGAATAAGTCAATTAATCTTCTAGAATATGGGCCAAACTTAATGGGCTTGGTCCATTAACCTTTTGGATTATCTTTAAATAGGCTAGGTTAATTATTTAACCTAATTGGGCCTTATAATAACTTATTGATCTATTATTCTTTTTATTAATTTATTTAGGCCTTTATAAATTCCAAAAAATAATTAAATATTCCAAAAATAATTTATAAAAATTCTGGGGTCTTACACAATAGAGGGTGCTTCCAAATCCAAGAGGAGTGTAAAGGAACCTAACTTGTCCTTAAGAAGGGGAAATAGACAAAAAAAGAGAAATTTTTTTTTTCAAAATGATGCAAGTAAATGAGAGATCAACTAAAATAAAAAATGCATGAAAATAATGCAACTAAGATGAAGGCATGCTAGCGTTGAACACTTTTTTTTCTATTTTTCTATTTTTTGATTTTTTTAGAGATTTTTTTCCAAAAGATGAATAAAGGAAACTATTAACTAAAAATAATAAACAATGTGCCAATCCTCTGCAAAATGAATCCAAAAGGCATGTTTTTGATGTTTTCTGATGTTTTTGATTTTTATGAATTTTTCAAGAATTTTTCAGAGTTTTTGTAATTTTTCAGAACATGACCTTTTCCTACGTTTACTTACCTTTAGCGATGCTTGATTTTTCTGGATTTTCTCATTTCTGGCTTTCTGCTACAGTTCTGGCTTTCAGCGACGCTTTCTGTGACAGATTATTTTCTGAGAATTTCAGGTCTAAATTTTTGCGAGTTTTTGATTTTTTCTATAAAATAAAAATAGAAAATTTAGTATTTACATATATAAATCAAACACAAGAATTTTCAACCATTAAAAATAATTTCATCTCCAGCAACGGCGCCAAAAATTTGATGTGCAAGACAAGATGTCGTTTAAAATATACTGTGCCACATATAATTTAAAATTTTATATAACCGCACTCACTCACTTAAATAGTTTTGAAAATTCAAGTAAAGCGGTGAGAATACGGGTCGATCCCATGAAAAAGAAATATTTTTAATTAAGCTTAGTTGAAAAATTACTTGTATTTGAGAAAATCTGAATTTGAGTGAGCCTAAATTAAAAGAAAGTAAAGATGCATGGAATTGAAATAAATCTAGCTAAAGAATGTAAGAGGGATTAAGAAGAGAAATTTGGAAGAGATAGAGAGAGAAAAGAGACAATTGGCCACAATGAATTTTATCACTATGAAATTGAAGAGTACAATTCTATGAAAATTAAAATTACAACTTGTAAATGAAACAAAAGGAAAGAGGAAGAAGTGTAGCCGGGATTGGAAGAATGCCGCCGTCCACGAAGGGGGCGCCTGGGGGCCTTCTTCAAGGGGGCGCCTTCTTCAAGGGTTTTTTTTCTATTTTTTTCTTTTCTGCAGGTCTGGAAAGGGGCGCCCAGGGTCCTGGGCGCCTTTTTATTACCTCCCCTTCCGCTGCATCAAATGGGTGCCTAGTCATCTGGGCGCCTCCTTCATTGGTCCTGCAAAAATTCAAATAGCCATCGTGCTTAATCCAGAATAGTTATGCAACTTCTTGAATGTTTCTTACATTATCATTTTTTCTTAGAAATGATGATAAAATGCATGCAAACTCAAATTATGTGTGAGAGTAAAATTATGTGTTAAAATTGCGCAACTTTATTCTCTTAATGCACAGAGATGATGTATGTGATGCAAGTTATGATACAAAATGTGATACTCATCAAATACCCATTTGGTACCTATGACAGATTTTGTTGAGGGTCTAGGAACAAGGTGCCAGACTTTATTTCATTCAAACAGGTTTAATTCATCTTGCATGGAGTTTATCCAATTTTCATCTTTCAAAGCTTCTTCAACATTTTTTTGTTCAATTTGTAAGACAAGAGAAATTTAGTCCAATTCTTCAACTATTCTAAAATGGGGCATGGTTCTAGGTGGTTCATTCAAGTTCCCAATTACATTTTCCAAGGGATGATATTTAAGAATTCTAACATCAGTAATGTCATTACCTTCACCGGTAGCCGGATCCGTTGAGTTGCTTGATTCTCCCAAGTCATCATTTTCTCTTGCCTCCTCTTGTGGAGAATCATGTTTTTCCTTTGAGTTCAGGAACTCCTCATTGTCATCTTCCCTGCAAGGCTTGTCATTGTTAGATTCATTATTGAATTCATCAAAAGTAACATGGGATGATTCTTCCACGACTTGACTCTTGATATTGTAAATTCTATAAGCCCTAGATCGATCAGAATAACCAAGAAATATACCTTCATCGCTCTTGGGCTCGAACATATCAAATTCTCTTTTATCATTGTTATGAATGAAACATTTGGATCCGAACACTTTTATGTGTGATATAGAAGGCATTTTACCTTTGAGCAACTCATAAGGAGTCTTTTTGGTGAATGACCTTACCATGGAGCGGTTGATGATGTAACATGTTGTATTTACCGCTTCGGCCCAAAATCTCCTTGGGAGTTATCGTTCAGCAAGCATCATTCTAGCCTTCTATATGAGTGTTCGATTTCTCCTCTCAACTACCCCGTTTTGTTCAGGGGTCCTTGGTGATGAAAACCTGTGAGATATACCTTCAGCCCTGCAAAAATTATAAAATTCAGCATTATCGAATTCACCACCATGATCTGATTGAATGTTGGAGATTTTTAACTCACCATCTTGCTTTATCTTCATGTAGAGTGCCTGAAACTCACCAAAAGTATCATTCTTGTGTGCAAGAAAGAACACCTATGTGAACTTAGAAAAATTATGCACTAGCACATAGCCATATCTTCTACCACTTAAGCTAGCAGTTCTTATTGGCCCAAACAAGTCCATGTGTATTAGTTCAAGTGGTTGAGATGATAAATTTTTAGTTCTGATTTTCAATGCTTTTCTTGTTTGTTTCCCTAAGATGCAAGCATCAAACATTTTATTATCTTGTTTGAAGGAGAGTTCAGGCAGCCTTTTCACCATTGAATTTTTCATAAGTTCATGTAAGACATTTTAGCTAGCATGTCCTAGTCTACGATGCTATAACCATGCAAGTTCAGATTTTGGTGCAGCAAGATAGAGATTCAAATGAGTTGGATCATCTAAGTCAATCATGTATACATTGTTGACTCTCTTACCAGAAAACTTGATTTTATCAGATTTTGGTTCCAGAATATTACATTCATGAGAGTCAAACACTACTCTATGTCCTTTATCACAATTGACTTATACTCAATAGATTGTATTCTAAACCATTAACCAATAAAACATTTTCAATTGAGTTAGTGGGATTCTTACCTACTTTACCTGAACCAATGATCTTTCCTTTATTGTTCCCTTCAAAGGTGACATGCCCAGCTTCTTTTTTCAGCAAAAGGCAGAATTTAGTTTTGTCCCCCGTCATATGTCTTGAACAGCCGCTATCAAGATACCAACGGTTATGTACGGCTGCAAGACATTCCTGGAAGACAAATTAAGCAATAATCTTTGGAACCCATACACGATTGGGTCCCAGCAAACCATTCATCTCACCAAGGCATGATACCACAGACTTAGGAATCCAAATTTTACTCTCATACTTGGTTTCCTTGCTTGATGGAGAATTCCGGTTCTTGTCTTCCATTTTCACATTGGTTCTTTGTTTCAGAATGCTTTTAGCCTTTGATTTGTGGTGGGAGTTTGAAAATGGTTGATTGTGGTTCCAATTATTTTTATTTGATTGATAGAAAGTATTATGGTTCATAGGGAAATAAATTTGGCCAGGTCTGTGCGTGTATGAATCATAATTTCCCCAGAAGTATGACCGTGTCGACCTGTGAGGGTGTGAGTGTCGACCTGTCCCCTGTTCTACCCATTCATAACGGCAGCTGTTTGGTGGGAGTGTCGACCTCCTGTGACCTAAGTGTCGACTTGAAGGGGCATTTCTAGCAACCTGACTGGGTGATGACTAGGAAGGTGTCGACCTTGGCTGATGATATTGTCAACCTGACTTGAATTTTTTAGCATTCTTCTTATGGATTTTAGGGTTATTCTTTAGGGGCTCTTCCACTTTTTCTTTTCCTTTCTTGTTTGATTTTTCTTGACTTTAGATGGGTTTTGTGTTTGAGGAACAAGCATCTGAAAAAGAAATACTGGTGATAGTTTTCATGCCAATCTCTTTCTTTTTTGTGGGATTGTATCCTAGCCCTTCTTTGTTAAAGTTCATTCTTGTTCCTAACAAGGCATCTAAGTTCTCTTTTCCATCCACAAACTTCTCCATATGTTTTTGTTTATCCTCCAGTTCCTTTTGGAGCTTTTCAACATTTTCTTGAAGTTTGGCATTGACTTCCTTGACGGCTTCATATTTTTCATTTGTTATTTTTGTGTCACTTTAAATTTTTTGCATCTTTAATTTTGCATCAGCAATCTCATCTCTTAAGCTCTCATTTTCAACTTCTAGGTCTTTCAATTCATTCCTTCCATATTCCAGATTTTCAACCAATTTCTTCAAATCTAGAATTCCAGATTCCAGTGATGCATTCTTTTCACTTAAAGGGTGATCATGCACAACAATGTTGATTTTCTTTTTCAAAGCTTTATTCTCCGTTTTGTACATGTCATATTTATCCATCAACTCAGAATAAGCCTCTTCCTAGTCACTAGTTGTAAAATGATCAAAGGGATAGTGTACCTCTGATTCTTCATCTCCCTTAGCCATGAGGCAGAAATTTGCCTTTTTCTCTTCCGTGGAGCTTGTTTCATCATTATCTTCTTCTTCATCACTCCATGTAGATACCATAGCCTTGTTTTTCTTTCCTTTCCATTTGGGTGATGATTTCTTCACTTCTTTAGGGCATTCATATTTTACATGCCCAGGCTTCTTGCAAGAATAGCACACAATCTTATCAGATTTCTTTACATTTTCATATTTTGATCTGAATGATTTCCTTTCCTGGGTCCTCCCTTTTTTGAGGCCTTTACCTTCCTTTCTTAGAAATTTTTTGATCTTCCGGGTGAGCATAGCTACTTCATCCTCATCTTCATTGCTAGTGGATGACTCACCTTCCTCGGACGTTTCTCGATTGCTAGGTCCAACTTTCAAGGCTAGAGGCTTTTTCTTGTTATGTCCCTGTGATTTTGATGATAGCAAACACTATAAGTCATCATGTGTTTACATGAAAGATTGAATGATGATGAAATATGCATTTGATTATGCATCTGGTCATTGCACTGTGCATTAATGAGGATTGTTTATTATGCATTGATTTTTGTGCATTAATGTTGTCATCATAATAATTTGCATGATATATGCTTTTTCAGATAGATGCATTTTCACGCTGCATAGAACCTCATCAGATTGAATGCACAAGTCATTTCATCAAACAGATTGCATGCATACTAAGGTCGATGCATGTTTACTGTGTTGCTCATGAAGGTCGATGCATGTTGCTAGTGAGGCAGAGGCAAGTCGGTGCACATTACTGTTCATGCATACACAAGGTCTATGCACATCACTATTCACTGCATGAAAAAGGTCGGTGCATGTTTTTGTCTCATACACATATAGGTCGGTGCATGTTCTATATGTTTGCACATAAGGTCTGTGCACATCCTGTGTGACTGCACACAAAGTCGGTGCACGATTGCGTTTTGCATATAGTCGGTGCACGATTGCATTTTGAATATAGTCGGTGCACGATTGCAATGAGCATATAGCCGGTGCAGGATTGCATTTCACATGTAGTCGGTGCAGTTTTTTGTTGTGAACATATAGGGTCGGTGTAGGTTTTGTTATGAGCATATATAGTCGGTGTAGGTTTTGGGCATGTAGAGTCGGTGCAGGTTTCGCTATGACCACATGAGGTCTGTGCACATTTTTACCTTACGTATTTTGGAGGTCGGTGCACATTTGCTATATGCATGTAAGGGTTAGTGCACATTGTTACCCTATGCATGTGTAGGTCAGTGCATATTGGTTATAGGCATGACTTAGGTCGATGCTAGTTGTGTATCTTGCATACAACGTCGGTGCTAGAACGTAGCTGGCTGCATCTAACGTCGATGCTAGTCTTTGTCTTAGTGCATTTAAGGTCGGTGCAAGCATCATGTTCACTGCATTAAAGGTCCGTGCAAGCACCGTGTCTCCTACATCTAAAGTCAATGCTAGTCCTCTGCCCTGTGCATAAGGTCGATGCTATTGTGCATTGTCTTGTGTTCAAGGTCGAAGCTAGTAGTCTAGTTTCATTCTGAGGTCTGTGCATGTCATGTACAAGGTATGTGCATGTTTGCTCATTGCACTATCAGGTATGTGCATATAGCTTTATCAAGTCTTACATTACATGGTCAAAGCACATGTCTAAGCCTATGTACTCAAGTTTGAGCACATGCACTGTTGAGTTTGAACATTTAAGTAAAAGGTCAATGCACGTTGACTATTCACTCATGCTGATGAAATGTTTGACAAAATGCCTTTTATTCTTTGACTGGAACTTAAGTTGCAGAGGGTCAAGTCACGTGACTTGAGACTCAACTTAAACAGACACGTGATCCAAGGTAGCTACAGGCACATGATCCAAGGAGGAGTCAAGCATGGAGATTCTGCCACGTGGACTCCAGCTGTACATCAGTGAAACACTTTTCTGGAAATGGAATTGGCGGGAGTGTTCCCTCCACACTCATCTTGAGTGAATCTCGTAGGGACCATAGGATCAAAGCGCCATCATACCACGTGGGAGAATCAGAAGAAGTGGGAATCATTTTCTTGATCCATTTTTATCTCTGGTACCCTTCCTTCTATATATGAAGACCTCTGCGGAGAAGAAAGTGAACAACGAGGTGAATGCAGAAGAAGAAAAGAAGGGTGAGCAGCAGAGATCTAGCAGAAGAAAAATGAAAGAGAAAAGGAAAGAGAGGGAGACAGAATTGAAGGAAGTGAGAAAAAGAGATCAGAAAGAAAAAGCAGACTGAGAAGAATTAGAGAAAGTTTTGAGAGCAGAGATCGTAAGAGAGTAAAGCAGTAAGATCAAAGGAGGAAGAAGATCTGTAGCTTCTGGATCAAATCCAAGCTACATTGCTCCAAGAGCGAGCTATATTTTCCGAGCTTTATTTCCAGCTTTCAGTTGCTGAATTTTATCATACTTGTTTTCCATTTTACATACCTTTTCATAAGCTGTGAATTAGCAATGGCATAAGATGTAAGGCCCATCGGTTTGAAGCTGTGAATCAGCGGTGGCTAAGCTGTATTGCCCAGCGGAGCAAGCTGTAAGTCATCGGTTGTAGGCAAGCTGTAAGGCCCAGCAGTTTAAGCTGTGTATCAGCAGAATCCACACTCTGGTTGGAGTGTGGGGTGGATGTAGGTCTGGAGGACCAAACCACCTAAAAATCTTTTGTGTGTTGTGATTTGATTGTCTACTTTGATTTCGCTAGATGCATGCTTAGGATCGTGTTTTAATTGCATATCTGTTGATGCCCCTTAATCAGTTTGCTACATATCTGTGTGTGTACTAACTGCACATTAGATACCAAGCTATTCTTTAGGCCATCGATTTGTTATTTAGTGAGTCTTTCAGTTAACCAAGTCAATCAGTTTAATTCCGTAATCATTAACTGGATAGAGTGTATTTGCCTAGCTTTAAGAGCAAAATTTTAAAGAGGGATTCATTCACCCCCCCTCTGAATCCGTGTGTGCTCCATTGCACCTAGTCTTCACAGACCAACAATTGGTATCAGAACATGTCTCTGAAGTCCAGATCCAACGATCTGCAGAGGTTCCTATCATCGTAATTGAAGTGTTTCTGCTGTGGTGATTTGGTGCCTTGGTACTTAGCTGTAAGTGTTTTAATGTTTTAGTTCAGTGCTATATCTGAATCTGTCAATTTGTTTTCAATGGCATCTCCTAGTGTCTTCAATGATTCCAATTTTAATTCATGGCTTGGTGGCCTTTGCACATACATCAACTCCATTGATTCAAAATTATCGAGTCTCATATCAAAAGGCCCACATAAACTGCCTCAAAATCAGACCAAATGGTCTAAAGAAGATAGGATAAAAGATAGTGAGAATGGCATAGTCTTTAACACTCTAAGAGATCCAGTGAACATTGATATGTTTCCCTGTATTGCAGGATGTACATCTGGAAAAGAGATTATGGATAGAATCATATCTATCCATGAGGGGCAAAAAGAAGAGTGCCTGATGGCCGATCGAAGGGATCAAACTGAAGAAACAGCATCCCAGGTAAGCACTGAATCAGTAGATTTTTCTTTTGATGAATTGGTAGATATGTATGTTGATTTGCTTGAGAAGTATGAGAAAATGAAGTCAAAAAATAAAAATTTAAAGAAAAATATTGATCAAAACTGCTCTAATTTATCTTGTGAAAATTGTTCAAAACTAAAAAGGTCTAACGATGCTTGTTTGACTGATATTCAGAATTGTAAGAAACAATTGGAAGGTTTTGAAAATAGTGTTTCAGAAATGAATGAGCTGAAGCCTGAAAATGAAATCTACAAAAGACAGATTGTAGAGAATAATGAAAAGGTTAATAGACTTCAAGAAGAAAATCAAGCTGAACTTCTCAGGTATAAAGAACAAACTTCCTTGCTAAAAAATGAAAACAATGAACTTGCTGTTAAGTTTTCTGAACTAGAGAACAAACTGAAATCATTAGGAGATGATCAAATCCTACTCAATGAACTGGTTCAGAATGAACAAATAAGAAAAGAAAATGAAGAATTGAAGCAGCCGAATACTGCCATATCGGATAAGCTTCTAATACTTGAAAAAGGAAAGAATGCATCTGAAAATGAATGTGAGAAAGTAAGTGCATGAATGGAAGAGATTGACAACTACAAAATAATTAATTCTATGCTTAATAAAAAGATCACAAATTCTGAATTGCTCATCTCTTCTCTAAAAAATGATATTTTAGAATTGAATGAGTCTTTGTCTGATTCCGTTAAGAATAAGGAAAATCTGAAAGCAGCTTCTAAAAAGAAAGTTTCTAATATCAAGAGAGGTAGTAAGCAGGAAATGAGGAATAAACTTTACACAACTTTTGTGAGTAGCTCAGACATAGCTAGCACATCTGTCTCCTCCTCAAAACAAGCTGCTACTCAAGAGAATCAAAAAACAAAACAGAAAATACTGAAAAAGAATGATGACAATTAGCATGCTAAGAAAGTCCAGGCCAACAAATCTCTTGCTAAGAATGTCGAATGCTTTTACTATGGAAAGTTTGGTCATGAAATGCATGATTGTTTTGTCATGAAGAAAGATGATGATAGATTGCATGCTAAGAAATCCTCTTCTGTTCAGAACAAGAAGCTTCAGTGTTTTTATTGTCATAGAATTGGTCATATTATGCATGAATGTAGACTAATGAAGCAAGATGATATGAATGCTAAGAAGTATCATGCTATAAACCATGCATATTTGAACAAGAAAATTCATTGTTTTCATTGTGGCAAATTAGGCCACATTGCTGCTCAATGTTGGCATGCTCAGGGAAAGAAATCTAACTCTGGATTTGTAAATTTCCCTTTTAATAAAAATATTTTTGATAAAAATGATTTTGGTTCTAGAGGCAAGCACAATGTGTGCTTCGAATGTGGGAAACATGGCCATATAGTCAAAGACTGTTGGCATGCTCAGGGGAAGAAATTTAATTCTAAATCTGTCAGTCTCCCTAAAAATCAAAATATTTTTTGGTGGGAATGAATTCGGTTTTAAAAGAAAAACTTCTGTATGTTTTAACTGTGGAAAGCCAGGCCACAGAGGTGCTGATGGTTGGCTGGCTGGTTTCAGTAAATAGAATACTCATTCTGTTAATAAAAATTTTCATGAAAATGCACATAGACTCCATGATTACATTAATATGCATAAAAATAATTTTAATTCTGCTATTTTATGTCATTATTCTGGACGATACGAGCATTATATGGATAACTGCTCTTTAATGATAAGTGATGATCTGAAGGCTCAAAAAATGTGGAAAGCACCATTCAGAAGTGCCACTGTTATTCCAGGATTCAAGATGTCTTGGGTACCTGCTGGTGCAAAATAAAAAACTGCTTTGCAGGTGTGCCTTGGGACTGAGGAATAAAAAGAGGGTAAATAAACCAAGGCACCCTAGTATGAAAAACCCATTTCTGCACCTTTCAGGTAACATTCTCGCATTCTTCAGGCTTGCTTTCTTCAGAAATCTCGTTTGATGTATTTCATGCTTAAGTTGTTAAATAAAATCTCATGCATACATATTCTTAACTGCATTGTCATTTGCGCTGCACAATCTGAGCTTCTTCATATACTGAGCTATGTGTAGACATATTCATTAAAGACATGCTAAATTCATTTGTCATTTGCATGCATTAATGTTTGACATTTGATTATGCACATAGAGAAGACTAGAAACTCATAAGCATAGTCTGCAATTTTATGTATATATGTGAACTGCATATGTCAATTGTCTGCTTACACATCCGGTTGACATACAGTTATTGAAAATCTGATGCATTTAGGACAGTTTTGGCACTGCATTGTCATGAATAACCATTATGGTATATAAAATGGTAAGCTACTAAAGGACAGATGAAATCTGTCTGGAGGTTCTTACTATGTGTGAGGTGATCCTTTAAACTAAATCCTCTGCCTTGTACCATGGGTCATGTTGCATATAGGGCAGTCTAAGACATAATTCATTGAACTTCCTTGTATGATGTACCTTGCATATGTTGCATTTAAAATTTATTTATGAGTACATGTAGTTCATTTAGTCGGGGGGAGTCAATGCATAGGCATGCATGTGTTAATTGCATATCATTCATAATGAAAATACCAAAAAAAATAATTGTCATGCATACTCTTAGGGGGAGCTCTTGTCTTAATCTGAATCGTTTGTTCACATCCTTGGATTGAGTTGTTCTCTCTTCAATCTGAATCTCTCTTGATTGAACCTTAATGTTTCTTGATGCAAGTGAAGTAAAATTCACTTTATCCTTGATTGATTCTATATGCAAGCTTCATCTGATCCTCAGTGTTGACACCAAGAGTTGACATTTTTTTACAAGCATTATGTTTAAATGCTGACACTAAGAGTCGATATCTTCATTGGTGTGATTCTGCTTCTATATTTGTTCAGGCGGAGCATAAGAAGAATTCTTGGACTACATGACCATCTTTGTCATACTGATCTTCTTTGCTCTTCAAGCAATTTATCTCAAACATGGTATCAGTCGGTCTTACTTGCCTTCATCTGTTTTGGAATCAGTTGAACTTAAATCCCATTTGCTAAGGGGGAGCTACTTTCTGCACTTCTTGATTATCATAATCATTCTTTTAAAGTTGAAATTTCCTAATCAAAGATAGTCACCTGCTCGATATTATTCTTTGAAAATCTGTCTGGCTGATATAATTCTTCCATGACTAATCTTTGATTCATATCTTCTGTAAAAACTTCTCACTCCTTGTATGCTACTTGATGATCATCATTCTGAATCATTCTCTATGGCTGGAACACTTTTGTCAGATATTCATGAAGTTTTCAATGAGTTATCCTGATCATAAATATGAAAACACTTGTACTAGGAATCTTCCATTGTATGGAACTATGAATATATGAAATAACTCAGCTGATTTAAGTCTTATGTATTTCTTGAGTTTGATTTCGAACATCTTAAAAATACCTAAATCAATCCCTTAATAACCTTTAACCAGTTGATTCATGTTATATCATGTAAAACCTTCTGAAATCTGAAAGTTTTATAACCATGGCTTTCTTTGGTAGAGATACATAAGGAGAGTGTTGTTTTTAAACGTTTGTTTGATCTGAGTAATGTATGAATGTAAAGTAAGGTCAGAGTAATGACTTTGGTCACTGAGAAACCATGTCCAAAGGACTGTGTCATGAAGTGCCTTAATTATCTCTAGTGAAAATTTAAATGAAAAAATTATGAAAGGTTAAGGCAGAGCAATGATTAGGTTGCACTAAGAAACTAGGATCCTCATCAAAGAAATGGAGTCATCCAATGTCATGAAGTGTCCTAGTTAACTCTTTTTTATATGAATCATGACAGTCAGTCATACTAAGTGCTAAGGGATACTGGCGTCTAAACAACGTGTATCCTCTAGTTATAAGGTGTGGACTAAACTCGATTGATCTTGAGAGTTATTGCAATAAACATTAATGTTGCATAGATAGAAAAACAATATGAAAATGTGAATATTACTGAAACTTTGGACAAAATCAGATCCTTTCATGTTTGTTTAATCTCAACACTATATTTTGTAACTCTTAAGGGAGTCATTGAATTTGAATGAGTAACAGATAGGGAGGTTAAACTAGATGTTAACATGAAGGTATAGTTCATCTTTATTGAAATTGATTTGAGATATGAGTACAGAATGTATGAATAAAATGTGAATACATCATGTTTAAACCATGGTGTTCAATAAAGATTATGTCATAAGCCTTTATAATGGGAGAGTATGAAATACCTTAACCTTGAAATTATGACTCTGATAACTCATTGCAAATTTTTCATGAAACTAATCGCCATTTGTTTACCTATGTTTTTGCTCATACATTCTAATCATTTCTTTCCAAGGGAGAGAGTGCCTTCCCAGCACCCCCTATAGCTCTCAAGGGGAGATTTGTCTGATGTCTGCATTTTAGCTAATGATTCAATCATATCATGCATGCTTGTATTTATTGTATCAAACTATTTCCTTTTTGATGAAGTCAAAGGGGGAGAATAGTTTGACATGAGTCAGCATTTTACTATATCCTTATGACTCATAGTGTTGCCATCTTCAAAAAGGGGGAGATTGTTGTCCCTGCGGTTTTGATGATAGCAAACACTATAAGTCATCATGTGTTTACATGAAAGATTGAATGATGATGAAATATGCATTTGATTATGCATCTGGTCATTGCACTGTGCATTAATGAGGATTGTTTGCTGTGCATTGATTTTTGTGCATTATTATTGTCATCATAATAATTTGCATGATATATGCTTTTTCAGATAGATGTATTTTCATGCTGCATAGAACCTCATCAGATTGAATGCACAAGTCATTTCATCAAACATATTGCATGCATACTAAGGTCGATGCATGTTTACTATGTTTTTCATGAAGGTCGATGCATGTTGCTAGTGAGGTAGAGGCAAGTCAGTGCACATTACTGTTCATGCATACACAAGGTCTATGCACATCACTATTCACTGCATGAAGAAGGTCGGTGCATGTTTTTGTCTCATACACATATAGGTCAGTGCATGTTCTATATGCTTGCACATAAGGTTTGTGCACATCCTATGTTACTGCACACAAAGATGGTGCACGATTGCATTTTGCATATAGTCGGTGCACGATTGCATTGAGCATATAGCCGGTGCAGGTTTGCATTTCACTTGTAGTCGGTGCAATTTTTTGTTGTGAGCATATAGGGTCGGTGTGGGTTTTGTTATAAGCATATAGAGTCAGTGCAGGTTTTGGGCATGTAGAGTCAGTGCAGGTTTCGCTATGACCACATGAGGTCTGTGCACATTTTTTCCTTACGCATATTGGAGGTCGGTGCACATTTTCTATATGCATGTAAGGGTCAGTGCACATTGTTACCCTATGCATGTGTAGGTCAGTGCATATTGGTTATAGGCATGACTTAGGTCGATGCCAGTTGTGTATCTTGCATACAACGTCGGTGCTAGTACGTAGTTGGCTGCATCTAACGTCGATGCTAGTCTTTGTCTTTGTGTATTTAAGGTCGGTGCAAGCATCATGTTCACTGCATTAAAGGTCCGTGCAAGCACCGTGTCTCCTACATCTAAAGTCGATGCTAGTCCTCTACCCTATGCATAAGGTCGATGCTATTGTGCATTGTCTTGTGTTCAAGGTCGAAGCTAGTAGTCTGGTTTCATTCCAAGGTCTGTGCATGTCCTGTACAAGGTATGTGCATGTTTGCTCATTGCACTATCAGGTCTGTGCATATAGCTCTATCAAGTCTTACATTACAGGGTCGAAGCACATGTCTAAGCATATGTACTCAAGTCTGAGCACATGCACTGTTGAGTTTGAACATTTAAGTAAAAGGCCAATGCACGTTGACTATTCACTCATGCTGATGAAATGTTTGACAAAATGCCTTTTATTCTTTGACTGGAACTTAAGTTGCAGAGGGTCAAGTCACATGACTCGAGACTCAACTTAAACAGACACGTGATCCAAGGTAGTTACAGGCACATGATCCAAGGAGGAGTCAAGCCTGGAGATTCTGCCACGTGGACTCCAACTGTACATCTGCGAAACACTTTTCTGGAAAAGGAATTGGCGGGAGTGTTCCCTCCACACTCATCCTGAGCGAATCTCGTATGGACCATAGGATCAAATCGCCATCCTGCCACGTGGGAGAATCAGAAGAAGTGGGAATCATTTTCCTTATCCATTTCTATCTCTGGTACCCCTGCTCCTATATAAGAAGACCTCTGCGGAGAAGAAAGTGAACAACTTGGTGAATGCAGAAGAAGAAAAGAAGGGTGAGTAGCAGAGATCTAGCATAAGAAAACGGAAAGAGAAAAAGAAAGAGAGGGAGATAGAATTGAAGGAAATGAGAAAAAGAGATCAGAAAGAAAAAGTAGACAGAGAAGAATTAGAGAAAGTTTTAAGAGCAGAGATCGTAAGAGAGTGAAGTAGCAAGATCAAAGGAGGAAGAAGATCTGTAGCTTCTGGATCAAATCCAAGCTACATTGCTCCAAGTGCAAGCTATATTTTATGAGCTTTATTTCCAGCTTTCAGTTGCTGAATTTTATCATACTTGTTTTCCATTTTACATACCTTTTCATAAGCTGTGAATCAACGGTTGCATAAGCTGTAAGTCCCAGCGGTTTGAAGCTGTGAATTAGCGGTGGCTAAGCTGTATTGCCCATCGGAGCAAGTTGTAAGTCAGCAGTTGTAGAGAGGCTATAAGGCATAGCAGTTTAAGCTGTGTATCAGTAGAATCCACACTCTGGTTGGAGTGTGGGGTGGATGTAGGTCTGGAGGACTGAACCACCTAAAAACCTTCTGTGTGCTGTGATTTGATTGTTTACTTTAATTTCGCTAGATGCATGCTTAGGGTCGTATTTTCATTGCATATATGTTGATGTCCCTTAATCAGTTTGCTACATATCTATTGTAGATATATTTTCCTACCTTCTTAACCCTTCTTTATCCCTCTACTATATCAATATAAGAAATAAATGGAATGCAAGTAGAAAGAGACAGAGGTATGTGAGTGTGTGTGATCGCCACCAACGTGCCAAATGCAATAGATGCACCATACCTTGGAAAAGAAGGGAGACACTAGCCTGTGAATCAACACTGCAGAAATAAGCAGCTCTGGAAGAACTGCCCTATGAATCAGACGGTCGCTCGATAGACAGCTGAACAACGCTGGGAAGGATGCGGGATGAAGAACTGGGGACAGCGGAACGGTCCGGATCACGCCGCCGAAGGACACATAACAGTGCAGAGGAGTCTGCTCTACGCTTTAAACGGACAGGAAGATGACCGCTCAATACCACCAGGGCTTAAGCTGTGGAATCTGAACCTCCACCCCCTCCGGCCGGCCAGAAGGGATGGACCTCGTTCTAATACGCTGCTGACCTGCAAAATACAGTGGAAACACAAAGAGACAACCCAAATCAATACTGAATAGTGTAGAAACTATGGAGGGACATGAAAAATAACCAAACTAGCATGAAAAAGAGAATACCTGGGAGTTTTTAAACCCCTAGGGGCGCCAAAACAATAGGAGGGTGTGTGCAATGATGTGTAATGAAGAAAAACGTGGAAGGAAAATGAAGAGAAAGAAGCATGCAATGGACGAGACAACGGGTGGGGCTATTAAAACTAAAGACTCAAACACAAGTACTCCCTGAACCGGAGGCCTCAGTGGACGTAGAAGGCCTCCCTCACTGACTCTTGGTCGCTCTAGAATTCAGTAGGGCTTCGCCGTGACCTTAAAATCTCCCCCTTTTCAAAAGCCTGGACTAGGGGTCCTATTTATAGAGCCCATAAACCTAGCCTCGAAATTAGTGTTTTCAGTGAAAATTAGGTCAAGACATTAACATAAAATCCGTAGATAATACTCCCATCTCCCAACCAGTTCAAACAGCACCCCATTTGGTGGAGAATCCGCAGAGAAATGGGTGGAATAAGTTGGGGATTAAACCATGATTGGAGAGAGAAAATCTTTTAAAATCTCAGAAATCGGGCCAATACGCGGTTGTGCGATAGGCCGCCCAGCCTATTGCACGGTATATTGCTAGACCGTCCAACGCTGTCGGTGGGAATTATATAAAACATTTAAATTATCCATCGAACTGACCGACTATTTTGCCGTTGGACTTTTATGGATTGGACGGTCTAATGATAGACCACTCAATTCATGGGCCGGCCCAACTTCAACCGTCCAGGGCCTTGTCGGTGATAAATCCAAATAAATAGATAAATAGATAATTATCTGAAGACCGAACGAGATTAGGACTCTGCGAATTGGATGACTAAGTATACACCGTACAATGGGTTTGGATGGCTACACTCAGACCGTGCAAAAGTTTGTCGGTGGAAATCCAGAAAATCACCTAAATGTCCATAAAATAGCTGAGCGGCTCACCACTAACCGCCTAGAGACTGAACGGCCGGGTGATCGATCGTGCAAAGGCTGGGCGCTTGAAATTCATAAAGTGTGATAAATTAAGCTAAATCAAGGCCCATTAAGCCCTGAATTGAAGCAGACCGAGCCAGGGAGGGAGGCACCCATAAAATAGGCCCAAAGACATGCATAAAAAATAGCCCAATGAGTAATGGACAACTCGAGACATCAATAAATGGCGGTAAAAGGAATAACTTAAGTCATCGGTAAAAAATGGGTGTCAACAGATGCCCCTCCTTAATGTCCTCTTTGCAGGGGAGCGAGCGGAGGTGAAGCGAAAGCGAGATGGAACATGGAGACGAAGCAGAGATGAAGCGAAGCGGATTGAGAAGCGGGCGTTAAGGTAAAAGACACTCGTTTCATTGCCAACAAGCGACAAGAATCTTCCGAAAAACTCTAAACCACTTACAAGGAATAGTCTGACTAAAAGTGAAACCAATCTGGAGGAACTAAACTAAGGTAAAATAAAGGATAAAAGGAGGCAACCTCATCAGGAGACACAATCCATAACCAATGAGGGAATCAAAGTAGTAACGAAAAAGTAACGATACAGACAAAAACTCCAGATGGGGGACTTTCAATCAGCCAAACCAAGTGAACAGACCAGAAAGAATCTTCCAACTCTAAGTGGAATTGTTCCTCTAAATCAGACATGAACGCATAGCCATCCATTACTAGTGGGACATTCGCAGACAAATCATGGGTCATGAATGCTCAAAAGATGCACATGATGCATGCTGGGATAAAAATAAAAGAAATTGTTAAAACGAATGCAAAGAAAAGATAAAATATAAAATACTCGAGAATAATATTGCTAGACCAGGGCAATCAGGGTCAGGACACTATCCGCAACAACGGCGTGCGAGAAAGAACCATCGTCCCCTAATTTTTCCAACCTAACGACCTATCCATTAATTAAACGCGTGTACCTAGATCAGCATCATTTTTGATAAAGGGGAACATCAGATCTTGGAACACGCGAGCAACCAACTGGTTCTCGAGATAAATAGCATAGATACAATATAGTAATGCAATAAAGGATATAGGGATTGGAATACTTACCTGACTTACCTGACGGAGGCGAAAGGTAAGTGGAGGCAATGCTGCAAAGAGAAATTATGAGTAGGACTCGCAATAGATATCATGAGATAATTAAAGTCATCAATTAATCACATGGTGCAGCAAAGAAGGCCCCAAAGATCATTGTTTCGATTACGAAATGGTCAAGGATAGGCTGCTTAAACACAGAACGACGTGTTCCAGGCCGTGTAAACACAAATAATTTGAACGTGAATGCAAAGATGCACGGCCTTCCCTTAGACCGTTCCAAGATATGAACAGTCATACCATAGCCGCTCAACTGCAATGTACCATTGGGGATTAAACCACCTAATATGAACCGCCCAGTTGTCGAACGGTCTATCGATAGACCATGCATTTACCGATGATTTAAACAAAAAAAACCTTTCATCTCCCTCCCTCCCCACCGTAACTGACGGTGGGAGGGAAGAGAGAAATGCCCCTATTCCTCCCTCATCTCGATCTCCCCCACTCTCTTATTCTCAAACCCTTACTCTCATTCTCTCCCCATCATCTTCCTCCCGTTCATGTGTACCAAACACCAAGCGTCACGCCCGTGGATGGCCGACGAAGGAGTTCCACCGCCACCGGAAGCGGCCGTGGAGGAGGAGGCGGCGGCGCCGTCTGTCGTCGAGGAGACCAGAGCGCCACCTTCCGCTGCGGAAGAGCAAGCTGTGGTGGTCGAAGAAGGAGGAGTGGTGCCCATCGACGCCGGAGAGGAAGCCCTAGCACCAGAGACGGCCACTGCGGTGGCGGCCAAACCCCCTAAGACCGACGAGGTAGGTTCCTTAACCCCCCGCCCCCCATTTTCATTTAAAATGTATGCATGCTAGTTCTAGGGGTAGAATAGGGGCATTCGTCCCTTCTAGGGCCGGTTGGGAGGTCTTTTGGGACGCTCCCACCGGCGGGGAGGGGTTTGACGTCATCGGGGATGACAGTGATTGAGCGGTTCAACAGGAACTGTACAGAAAGACTACGCAGCTCGCATAGAGCCGCTCATGGAATGCACGGCATAGGGGTAGCCATCCTGTGGGCAGTTGAACAGACGGGAGAATGAGGACCAGCACAGTTTTGGGAAGACCGTGTTGGGCGAGGGCGGACCATTTTGGTCCATTCAAAATATGAGACTACGGAGAACTGAACGGTCTGTATTGTTCCCCTGGATACCAGCACAGTTTGAGGAGAGCCGTGAAGGTGCAGAATATGAGAGGATTGAGAGAGACACAGCGCGGTTAATGGGTAACCGTGGATGCACTGAGCGGCCAAAACAAACCCGTTCATCGAAATAGAAAGCTGAAAACTGAGCGGTCCAAACCGGGCCGTCCACAAGTTAGAGCGGTCCATGGGGAACCGCTCTGCGAACAAAGTGTGTTTTCTTTTATTTCCCTTTATTTATTGAGTAAAATGCATGAATTTATTATTAAAATGTATGCAATTATTCTAAATGAATGCAGGGAAAGTGTAGGACCCAGATCTCATGGTTGCAGGTCCGGGCAGTGTACCTCGCACTGCCCAACTTCCAGCGGGAGAGGCTGGCAGCCATGGGTTTCACGGAGTTCCTGAGCATAGAGGTGAGTCAGTTTGACACACCGCTACTCTATGCTCTGCACGACTGTTGGGACCTAGTGAGTAGCACGTTTCTCTTTCCGTGGGGGTACATGGTCCCCATGTTGGTGGACGTGGCGCGCATCACGGGCCTATGCGCGCATGGGTCCTCGATTAGCGGGAGGACATACCCCGACTACCGGGAGATGGCCCAGGAGTTACTAGGATTGGAGTTGCTGCATACGAAGCCGTAGTCCACCACCTTCACTCGGGCGAGGCTGCAGGACAGCCTCAGGCTGCGACGTGCGGGGATCGCAATAGGGGAGCTACCCGAGCTGCACCTCCAGAGGCTGGTAGAGCGGGTCAGACCGAGAGTTACGGCAAAGCTGTGAGCGGAGGCGGATCGAGTGTTGAGGAGATTCTTGATGCTACTGTTCGGACAACTCCTTTTCACGACGCGTGCAGACATGATCAGCTGTCGCTTCCTTCCGCTACTCGAGGACCTAGGCCATGTGGGCGGCTACGCGTGGGGAGTTGCGGCTCTCGCATTTCTTTTTGACACCTTGAGCTCCACCAACCGACGCACGATGCTCGGCGGCTTCTCACCTCTTCTCTAGGTGCGACTCGACTAGTTATGCAACTCTTATATGCTTCCTACATGTGCTTCATGCTGACGTTTGGTGAAATGCAATGCAGGTGTGGGCCTACGTGCGACTATGTGAGCTCAGGAGAGGAGACGAGACTTACCCCGAGCTCCTACCGATTGCCAGGAGGTGGACCGCACCTCGGGAGATCGGAGGCCTTCGGAGGCAGGTCCGAGGGCTCCAGGATGACGTGGACACCCTACTGTATATTTCGGTACGACTCTAAACATAAACCCTTTAAATAAATGCAATTTTATATGTGTGTGATGCTGATGTGACTTCCTACTTTTGACAGGTACGGTGGACTCCCTATGCAGACGAGGGGCACGAGGGCCAGCCCTGGGTAGTGGGGGCCTTTGTCTTCTCTGGACGCGATGTGTGGCTTCACTGCATGAATGTAGTGGAGCCACTCCACTTCAGACTGGTGATGAGGACGATCGGCATCCATCAGCTAGCAGTAGAGTTCCCGGCGTCGGAGAAGCATGGGGAGCGCGTGGGGTGACACCCGCGAGGCGTGGCGACGGTGCTTAACTGGAGGGAGCGAGCTACAGAGTAGATCACTGACTGGACAGCACTCGGGCGGGTTGTGACCGCCCAGGCAGAGAGCGACGCAGCGTACTACACAGCATACGCCCGGCACTACCGGGACTAGGTGTTCCGTGGTGCCCGCCGATCGGCACGACTTCCAAACCCTAATGCCTTTTATTATGCTTTCTATATGACTATGCACTGATGTTTGGACTTTCTAAATGTAGATCGACCTTGAGGGACGGATTACGGAGTTGCAGGGGCTCCTCCTCTCCATGATCCGAGAGCGCGACGAGGCCCGACGGTCCCTGGCCCTACTGGTGAGTTTTCCTAAACCCTAAACTGTTAATTATGCACTTTGATTATGATTATGCCATGAACTGACTGACCTAGAGTTTTGGATACAACAAGCCGAGGTGACCCAACGATAGGGGGCCGATGCTCCTTCTTCTTCTTCACAGACCCCTGCAGACCGAGCTGAGCGGGATGCCGAGTTCACGCAGATGGTAGCGCAGGCAAAGGCGGCCGAGGTGGCGCTCACTGAGAGGGTACGTAACTACTGCACTTCTCCTTGATTATGCTTATATTGAATTCAGTTAACTAATAATGATGCATGTATGCAGATGATCAAGCTGACAGCTGCGCTGGGCGAGAGTGCCCGGCTGTGGGAGGATACAGTCCGTCTCCGGGAGGAGTTAGCTCAGAGCCGGCCAGCGGACGCAGTAGAGACTGCACTCCTACGGGCCGAGTTGGAGCAGTTCTGGGCTAGTGCTGGAGAGGCCGAGCGATACCGGCTCGAGACGGAGCGGTACCGGCTTCAGGTGGTGAAGCTGGAGGGGCTAGTGGAGGGCCTCAGAGAGGTGAGTCGGGAGCGTAGCAGAGCAGCCCCAAGTGGCAGCCACGGCTCTCATGGTTCCATCAGGAGCTACTTCACAGGTTCCTCCGATCGACGGAGAAACGAGGAGGAGGAGCAGCACTGTCGACACTGCGAGGAGGCGACCTCGACGATGCCTCCACCAAAGAGGCATGAGGGTGCCGGTGATAGTGACGGGGGCCAGGCAGAGGGACATACCTGACTTTTGTACTTCGATAGGACTTTTGTATATATGGGCATGATAGTGATATGATATGTTTTTGGTTTGACTTTGAGAATGAATGTATGGATGAATGCATATGCTTGACACTAACTAACTAACTATGACTACTAACTCGACGTGAGTGAGATAGACACGTGTGAGAGAGAGACGACACAAGTGAGCGAGTGAGTGGGCGGGAGAGACAGACATGACACGAGTGAGTGGGAGAGACGACTCCGAGTGGGTGAGAGAGAGAGAGAGGACTACGAGTGGGTGAGAGAGAGACACCAAACAATTTTGAGTGAGAGAGAGGCCAAACAAATTGAGTGACAGAGGGACGCCAAACAAATTGGGTGAGAGAGAGATGCCAAACAATTTGAGTGAGAGAGAGAAAGATGCCAAACAATTTTTGAGTGAGAGAGAGAAAGATGCCAAACAATTTTGAGTGAGAGAGAGAAAGACGCCAAAAAAATTGAGTGAGAGGGGTGACACGACCACAGGTTAAGTGACATCGGTGCAAAAGGGCAGAGAAATAAGGTTTCAGATATCTGAACGGTCACTCAATGGACCGCTCATGTCCTTACACGGTCTGAAATGGACCGCGAGAATTCTACTCGACCGGGTTGAACCAAGGCACCTGAGTGGTTCAAGAGCAGCCGTTCATGTCATTGAACGGTGATATAGTGACCGTGCACATGGAAGAACGGCCTTCACGTTGCCGTTCCACGAGTCTAAGATCGAACTATGTAGAAGTTGATAAACGGTCCAATATAGACCATCCTAAGGGCAGTGCGGTCTATCGATAGACCACGCAATTTCATGCACTGGGAGTCTGATCGGGACTCTCTTGGAGAGTCCTAATCCATGGTAGGATATTTCAACTCAACCCAAACTCTTGCCCAACCCAATCTAGACTTATCCTAGCTCAATTCTAGTTGGTTTGGGGTCCTAATCAAGCTCTATAAGTAGGAGGAAGTCTAAATTTGTGAGTCACACCTCAACCCTTTTCAATACCTTGAAATTCTTGTTATTCTTCATCAAACCACCATGAAAAGGGCTTTTGAAGGGAGTTCAATGGAGGGAGCAGCCTTTGAAGGGCCCAGGCCGGCCAGAAAGGAGTGTGAAGTGCCCCAACGGTTGACCACGATCCCACGACATATGAGCTCCAACCCACTGAGAGAGGTAAGTTGCCATAAGTTCATTTAATTCAATTCATTTCATCACTTACATGTTCCTCCTCTCTTTCTCCCTTTTCTTTTCTTTTTTCTACTTCAGCTTCTCCCTGGCTCCAAGCGCTATTCCACCTTGAAATGGATGGCTCCCAGGATCCGTGAGTTGCCCCTAGCAGTGATATCCATCTTAAAGTCTTGGCACCTACACCCACTCTTAGTGCTAGGCAAAAACTACCCTAAATTGTCCTTAGACTGGCACAACATCTCAGCCCTGGTAGAAATCTGGCATCCTCAGACCCACACATTCATTTTCCTTTCTTTTGAGGCCATTGTCCTTCTAGAGGAGGTAGAGACCTATTTATCCTTTCCTAGGTCCAAGGTGGGTGAGGAGGACTTAGTGTGTCATACTGTTGCCCCTGTAGACCCTAGCCTTATCTTGGGAGAGTTTATACCAAATAGCAAGGACATCCGCACCTTCATAGGCCCACACCAGATCCATCTTCTCCCCCTTAGCCAGTGGGTGGTTGCTCATTGTAAGAATAAATGTGGATGGCATGAGGCCATAGCTAAGGCCATGTCTTTTTGCCTGTGTGGGGCCATCCTGTTTCCCTCTGTCGACCACGTCCTAGATACTCCTATCCTTAGCACCATTAGTGGTCTATGGTAGGGTCTCTCTATCTCCCAGGCCGTCCTCGCCTACTTGTATGATGGCCTTAGTTCTGCAGCCCTAGGAGGTCCACTCTTCGGCTCCATGATACTCCTAGAGTGTTGGATGTGTGTCAGGATGAAATTCATTCATAAGGGGGATATCACTTCGGCCAGTCGGATCTTCGGGAGTCATCCACTGTTCTTCATAGGTGGCACTTTCATGTTCTCCCCACAGGTAGAGTGTAGGACAGCAGAAAGGAAGACCAGGGACGAGTGGCAACTCTACATCAACACCTTGCCCCTGGATCAGTTCGTTATGCGCCCTGACTTCCTCCACGACACTGCAGTCAGACTTCCTAGGAGACCAGGTTTGGATCTGAGGCTCGTGAGCGACACTGCACTGGCTATGTACAACCCGCACCGGTGTTACCTACAGGTTAGACTACCCAGGACCATTCTTCCAGCACTACCCCATCTCCCTGCACTACAGGTGAGGAGGATTGGTACAGAGGAGGACGAGCAGGCGGTCAGGAGTGCCCTGATCATGTGGGAGGTTAGTAGGGTGCTCACCCTACTGGTGGAGGTTGTAGAGGCTTCAGAGACGCGCCAGGCTTATGTGAGAGAGCTGAGAGAGATTAGGCCCCGCAGGGATGCCCGTTTGAGGATTGAGTGATTTGTTTGATGATGTTGATATGGAGACTTATGTTTAGAATGTTTGCATATGAATAAATGAATAAAATTGATGATTGGATTGATTTGAGTTTGGCCCTCTTTGCAAGTGACTGAATGAGCTTGAGGTCGGATCTCGGGATGAACACAGTCGTATCCAGACCGCTCAGTTGAATAAACGGTTATAGTTTAACCGTGCCACCGGATGGCACGGCCAGACAGATACCGCGTATAAGATCAACAGCAGAATTAAGAACAGGGACCTTATAAGAGTTGAACGGTCTTTTGAAGGTCGAACAAAATATAACGTTCAAGAAAGTACCGCTGTGGTTTATGAACGGTCTAGTGAGGACCGTTGATGCACGAAGGTGCTGGAGATTGAAATGGTCTGGATAACGCCGTATGAGTGATAGAACGGTCTGATGTTGTCCGTTGGAAGGAATTAAACAGTCCAAAGTGGACCGTGCTGTCATAGAAATGCTGGATTTTGTCTTCAACCTGGCCCTGCACATGCACAAATAGAGAAATAGATTAAATCTGTTTTAGACTTAACCCCTTGTCTGTAGCAAGTTAGGAAATGACCAGCTCTTGATTTTTGGTCAATGGGGTATGGAGAGGGGGATTTCCGTAGCACACCACAAAGGCAACCCAACAAGACCCACACGGTCCAACTAGGCGAGCCCGCCCGAGTGATAGCCCGCTGGGCCCACTCAGGGAAGAAAAGCCCAATAAATAAAGACTCGAGGAACCAACTCTCCCCGGCGGCCTTCTAGGCTCGGAGGGCCCGAGACAGCGGTCAGGTCCCAAGGAATGTCCGGTCTAAAAGCCCTCTCCTCACCCGAGAGAGACAGGCTCCAGCCGACCTATCCGACCCCACCTTCGCCGGGCCATCGCTCAGACCAGAGCTAGCCTCCCCGAAGCTCGGTAAGACCGTTTGATTAATTCGCAGGTACGGTCGTTTAGAGTCCTCCACCGACGGGAGAGTCAGGGGTGCCGCCGGACTCCAAGGGGATAACGTCCCCACTATCCGGCCATAAAAGCCCCCGCTGAAGACGTAACTCCCGCCGGGAAGCCCTCAGCTCACCGGACTCTTAAAAGGCGACGCACTATTTAAGCAAGGGATACCCTCCGGAAGATGGTAAGATGAACTAGGCATTCACATACCCTAAGCTCCTGAGCATGATTCGCTTCACCCTTTGGTGGAGAGGATTCTCACGCATCAGCTCTCTCCTCCCCCCATTATCGCTTCCACCATCGCTCTACTGACTTAGCCATCGGAGGGTTTGCCCCAGGGAGATCCCCTGGGCCCTCTGACACGTTTCCCTCTCTTGCAGATTCATCTTCTGGTGATCCACAGCCCGCTCAGGACCCAGCGCGAGATTCCAACATGCGAAACCAACCGCCCCGCGCGCCACGGTCGGTTGGGGTTGCAACGCCTCCCCGGGCGATCCCCCACCCTCGACCGGCGCCGCGGGATCAACCGCACCAGAAGCTGCCGGCACTTGGGGTTGTGACGCCCCCGCGGGCGAACCCCCATCTGCGCAGACCGAACCCTCGGTCCCAGCACCGGCCACGCCGGCATCGGCCCCTTCTGTCCCTACAGAGGGGAGAGCCGACCCATCACCTCCCTCTGCGGGGCCCCTGGTCTCCTCGGCCCCCTCTCGCTCGGCGGATGGGAGAGCCAGCCCGGAAGGGTCGGCCCCATCCTGCCCCCAAGGGGGGAGTGCCGCCGAGCCAGAATCGCCCCCGACGGCGGTAGGAAGACCGACTTTCCTGGTCCTCTTCCTGGCCTTCGCGGCCTCCCGCAGTTTCCCCACCAGAGGATCCTTGCGCTTCAGACCAGTCGATCGAGAAGACCCCTCGGAGGCCGCCCCCTTGCCCTTATCTCGGGCATTGACGCGACCCACCGGGGCATCAGGCTCATCGGCTGTCGAGTCATCTCCCAGATCGATGACCTCGGCCGCCTCCTCCAGAGGCTCCCGCCTCACGTCTGCAGCAAGAAGAAGCCCCGATCAGGAGGAGAAAAAAAGAGCTACCACCCCAGAAAAAGAGCCTCAAGGGCCGTACCTGACGACGTCAACCGCGAGAGAAGACACCGTTCGATGTTCTCCGACGTCACCAGCTCCTCGGTCGATTGGCGATTCTCCAGCAGACGGGCAGCCTGCTGCTCCACGTGGGGAGGGAACTCCTCCTGGCGAGGGGGCAGATTCGGGTGAAAGTTCGGCGAGGTCCGGCATCTCCAGATCTCGTCCGTCGCCACCGCCTTCACCCAGAAGAATTGGGTCTTCCACCCCTTGTGCGAGGAGTCCTTCGCCGCAAGCGAGATGCAGCTCCTGTTCCTCCGCGCCTGGATGAAGTAGAAGCCTTTCCCCGCCTGCGGGTGCGCTTTCAACTCAAAGAAAAAGTGGAAGAGGTCCAGAGAAGGGTAGATGTCGCGCTGGCGACACAGAATCCCGAAGGCCGAATAAAGAAGATAGGAGTTGGCCACCAACTGAATAGGTGCCAATCGAAAAACATTGAGAAGCTGCAGCACGTAAGGATCGAAAAGAAGCCGAAATCTGCTCTTCCAAGCCAGAAGGAAGGTGCAAATAAGCCCAGCACGATCATCCAAACTCGTCTCGTACGGAGTGGCGGCAACAAAGCTATAGCGGAGAGGCAGACGGAAACGGTGCTCTAACCTCCTCACCTCCGTCTCCCCCAACTCGCTACAGTTGGGGACGGGTTCCTGCCTCACCGGTACAGGCTCCGGGCTCCGGTCCGCCATCGAGTCGAGAGAAGATCCCTCGCACGAGCTTGAAGACTCCGGGGGAGAAGGAAGATGTCGGATCGCCTCCGTGGTTATCCTCGCCAACTCTTCGAACGCCGTCGCAAGGCTCCGCGTCTCCGCTGTGCTCTCACGGCGCATCAAGAAGCAAGGAAAGCCTAAAACCCTGGAAGCCTAGAACGATGAACAGCGCCCCTTAAAAAACCCCTGAGGGTGGCGGTGCGCCGTTCCGTGCTCCGAGAAAAAGGGGGGCCCCTTCACTTCCAATCCGTCAGGATCATCATTATGGGCCTCGGCAACCGCTATAAGCGGCTCCACAACGCCAACGGAATTCCACCCACCTGAGCCACGCCGGTCCAAAGCCTCGAAAAACTACTCATCCGAGCCTCCTTGGCTCGGGAGTAGGAGGGGGACAAGTGGAGAGGGGGATTTCCGTAGCCCACCACAAAGGCAGCCCAACAAGACCCACACGGTCCAACTAGGCGAGCCCGCCCGAGTGATAGCCCGCTGGGCCCACTCAGGGAAGAAAAGCCCAATAAATAAAGACTCGAGGAACCAACTCTCCCCGGCGGCCTTCTAGGCTCGGAGGGCCCGAGACAGCGGTCAGGTCCCAAGGAAGGTCCGGTCTAAAAGCCCTCTCCTCACCCGAGAGAGACAGGCTCCAGCCGACCTATCCGACCCCACCTTCGCCGGGCCATCGCTCAGACCAGAGCTAGCCTCCCCGAAGCTCGGTAAGACCGTTTGATTAATCCGCAGGTACGGCCGTTTAGAGTCCTCCGCCGACGGGAGAGTCAGGGGTGCCGCCGGACTCCAAGGGGATAACGTCCCCACGATCCGGCCATAAAAGCCCCCGCTGAAGACGTAACTCCCGCCGGGAAGCCCTCAGCTCACCGGACTCTTAAAAGGCGACGCACTATTTAAGCAAGGGATACCCTCCGGAAGATGGTAAGATGAACTAGGCATTCACATACCCTAAGCTCCTGAGCACGATTCGCTTCACCCTTTGGTGGAGAGGATTCTCGCGCATCAGCTCTCTCCTCCCCCCATTATCGCTTCCACCATCGCTCTACTGACTTAGCCATCGGAGGGTTTGCCCCAGGGAGATCCCCTGGGCCCTCTGACACGTTTCCCTCTCTTGTAGATTCATCTTCTGGTGATCCACAGCCCGCTCAGGACCCAGCGCGAGATTCCGCCTCTTCAGGGTAAACCTTATTAAATAGGCAAATGATAAAGGAAAATGAATGCAATGCATGCCATGAATGCAAATCATGATGATGAAAATATTTTTGTGGTTTTAAAAATATTTAAGTTTTTTGAATTTTTGAAATATTTGAATTTTTTAGATTTAAAAATATTTGATATTTTTTGGATTTTGAAATATTTGATTTTTTGGATTTTGAAATATTTGACTTTTTTGGATTTTGATTGGATTTTAAAATATTTGGTTTTTTGGTTTTGAAATATTTGATTGTTTTGGATTTTGAAATATTTGATTTTTTGGATTTTGAAATATTTGATTTTTTAGATTTTGAAATATTTATTTTTTTTTGGATTTTGATTGGATTTTGAAATATTTGATTTTTTTGGATTCTGAAATATTTGATTTTTTTATTATTTTGGAGCTAGCTCAAACCTGACGACGAGGGACCTTCCTATCTCATTAGGTGTTTCCCGAGTTCAATGTGCGTTGTGGGTGACCACCCATGGTCGGGGCCCAATTTTGCTTAACGGTGCTTCTATCAAGGCCATACCTGGGGTACGATTTAGTCTTTGAAAAATAAAAGAGAATTTGATAGGAAAGCCGGCAACAGGTATAGCGATTTTTAGGGCTTGAGTTCTTCTCGTGACAACCCCTTTTCAAAGAATTTGGTCTGCTACGCCGGGGCTTTGTGTCTGTTATCGAACCTACATCCGCTCTAGGCACGCATACGACCGGGCACATGATGTCTCGCGGGGAAACTGTACTGCCACTCTTGTCATGTCTAGTTTCATTCTTTTGGGAGCATTTAGACTTTTGAGCTTCGAGCTTTTGAACGAGCTTTTAGCTTTGCCTTGATTTTACCCCTTCTCTTTTGTTTCTTTTATTTCTTTTGCTTTTATGAATGCGGAATCAGGTCATAACAGACTGCCCCTATTTGAGACCTTCCTTTTTTATCGGGGTGTCTAGATCAGTTCTCGCCTCCTTATTCACTACTTACCCCTATTTTCGGCTGAAAGAGGGGAAAAATAAGGATTTTCACTTGCCCTTAGGCATGGCAAAGGGAGAAACGTTGTTGCGCAAGAAAGGAAAATTGAACCACGGGGGTCGTGTAGTGTGTGAATATTGAACCAGGGACCTCCCTTCAGGATCAAGTAAAGGAACACCCCGCCACCGGGCCGTTGTTGGCTTTACTCTATGGATAAAAACGTTTTAAATATAACCCATTCCACGGATTTGGCAATTCCTCACCCTCCGCATTAACAAGACGGTATGTGTTCCCAGGATAGATTTCTTTGACTACAAACGGCCCTTCCCAATTGGGTTGCAACTTAGACCTAAGACCTGCTCGTTGGTTTGAACTCCCTCAGTAACTGGGCCCTGGGATTTTCTTGTGGTCTTGAATTTTTGGGCCTCAAACAGGGAATGAATAGGGGAGTCTTTGAACTCAGTCTGGATAAATCAGGCCTGACTGTACAATTGGTGCATATTTGATATGTCGTTCATCGTCAGAATGTTTTGGAATGTCGGTGTAGCATTTGAAATTAACAATTTAACCTTTTCTTTTTTCGGGATCTGCCCGGGCACACGTGAGGCCATCTGCCTCCATCTATCTGCCTAAGTAGTGAAGTCCTCATCTGGCTTCATCTTCTCTGCTACTAAATTGGTGAAGGAATACTCTGGGCCCACTCGGTCTTGGAATCTTGTTAAGAACTTCTCTTTGACAACTTTGAAGCTTTCTGCTTCCTCCAAAGGCAGTGTATAAAACCATTCTAAGCCACCCCATCCAATGACCGGCGAAAGAGATACGCCATAAGGCGGTCATCATGCTGAAATTGTGCTGATTCATACAAAAACTCCCTGATGTGAATGAACGGGTTGCCATTCCCATCGTACTTTCGATATGTAGGGAGCTCCGACTGAGGTGGGAAGCGAATGTCCCAGAAGTTAGGAATAGGGACATCAGCAGGAGACTGTCGGCCCACCCGCTTGTGGAGGAGGTCAATCTGCTACTGCATGGCAGCCCATTTGTCGAGAAGTTCCTGTTCCCGGGAAGGAAGAGACACATCAGGAAAAACAGAACCAGAGTATGAAGCTGAAGGATAAACTGACTGAAGGGGAAGCCCACAAGATGGATAATGGGCCAAGGAGGGGCGCATGTCCGCGTGAGCCGACTGGGCGGCCCCTGGTTGTAGAAGAATGAAATCAACCGGGGCCACAAGGGCCTGCGGTGCTAGAGAGACAGTGGTGTAAGGATCAACATAAGAACTAGAGGGGATCTGGGTCTTCCCCTTGTCAAGAGGCTGTTGGGCCGAGGTGGAGGCCTGGCCCATCTCCATGCTAGAGAATCGGAGGGTCCGGGGGTGAACTGGAGTGAGATCGATGGGCGCAGCGGAGATGGCCCCTGACCTAATAATAGGAGATGTAGTTGTGGCAGCAGACGGGCCATAAGAAGGAACTGAAGATGGGGGATCCGCCCCCTACAGAGCTTTCCGAATAAGGTGAAGCTGAGTCGGATCAAGCTGGGCCACCATGTTAAGAATTTGATTGGCCGAATTCTGGGAAGAGGGATCAGAAAGGGAGGGCTGAGTACCCTCAACAACAATGGTTGGAAGGGGAGGGGCGGTCCCCTCTCCTCCCTGCATGCGGGCGACCCTAGGCTGGTCCTCCAGAAGCCCCTGAGGGAGAGAATCCTCATGGGAATTTGAGAAGTTGTAGGACAACATAGTGGGTGATGAATCGAACAGAGGGTTGAAATAAGAATAGAAATGGGAGCTGCCCCTAGGAGATGATCCTGAGAGTGTGAAGCAACTCCACATGCAAGGGAGACTGACACAAAAGAACAAACCTAACGAACTTCTAAACAACCAATCAAACAAATGCACACCACAAGAGAGGAGGGAAGAGGTAGTCAATTGACCAACCAAGTTAAATGATGCGTGGCAAATTTTTTTTAGAAATTCTCCCTTTGGAACCTTAGTGATTAATTAAAATGGCAATTTTCTCCACAACAAAGGTACCTAACAAGGGGTGGAATGGACAACTGGGCTTACTCTAAGGGGACTCTCTCTCTCACGTATGCAACCCTAGACCGGTGTGGCAAGGTACAACCTGCCCGGCGTCCGTGTGGGAATCCACGGCTCGCGGGGGCTTACGGAGGTCCCGGGTAAGGTCACCTAGTCGGCTCAAAGGAATATGGAGATGAGAGGATCCCCTACCTAGGTAGGAATGCAACTAATATGGAAAGTATGTATCAATCCTATGTGCACCGGAATGCATGTAAGAGTCTAACCTAGATCTTGCAATCAATGAGCAAACAAGTATGAGAAATATGAATAACAATCACGCAAAAGCAAAGAACAATCAAGGGAGATCAATAATCAGCACCAAAAAATATCATGAAGGGTGTGAAATGATAATTAAAATGGAGGCTCTGGTGCACTGTTGCACAGACAGACGGTCTGTGGCAGACCGCTCAGGGATGGCGACGGTCCTGGGTGGACCGCTCAACGGCAGGGAGTAATGACAGAAACTGACAAAATCACAGAATGTTGAAATGAACAGAATGTTGAAATGAACAGAAATTGGGAAGTGGGGGCGTATCTGGGTGAACGGTCTTTTGACAGACCGCGCACACTCTGGAACGAACCTGAGACAACCGTAAAATGTTAGTAAAACCACCAGCGTATGGGCAGAAGTGTACCTGAGCAAGTGATGCCGGACGGTCTGTGGGAGACCGTAGGATTAGTGAGCGGGTGGAATGAGATCGCGGAAGGCAGCAGGCTCGCAGAAGAAACAACACCGATAGTCAGAACAGAATGGGCACTTCCCGGCCGCGCAGATACTTGGATGGCGCTGAAGGAGCCGTGGAATCTCCAGAGGATAGAAACGAGAGTGGTGCGGACACCCGAGCAGTTGAGCGGCGCGATACGCCGAGCCACCGGTACCGCACACGGAGCACGACTCGAGCCACCTCAGCATCTATTTGGCTCGGAGATAGCCTGGAGACGCCCCCCTGAGTCCCGGCATTTATCATATTTAGTTAGACTTTATGTGTGTGTAATTTGTGTTTATTTCATTGTATGCGGTTTGCTATTTTGATTGTAAGAGGGGCTTATGTGCAATTTGGACCCCGTGGGCCCCACGGCCCCCCCAGGCCCCATCCCATTGAGCCACCTCAGCCAAGGGCCCCATGTGGGGTCAGTCAACATGTCAAATGGAGGCTTCTAGATAGGTGGGCCAAGTGGGGGACAAGTGGCTTGGAAAGTCCAAGTTGGCCACCCACCCCACCTACCAAGTCCACCTTCCACCTCCTTGGTCCAAGGGCCGCCCCCCCCTTAAATTTTTTAATGTATTTTGTGTGTGTGTGTCACACTCCATCCAGGCCACCCATTCCCATCCCCTAGATCCAACGGTGGACATTGGATGTGAGATGTAACACATAAATACTTGTAATTTCCCATTTTGATGAATTAATGCCATTTGATTCAAACAAATTCAAGAGCAAGGGCTGGTGCGCCCGCCTCCTCTCTCATCCCTCTCCCCCTTGGGTGCTGTGAAGGCCTCCATTCTGAGGTGTGAAGCCTCGTTTATCAGTTCCGACAATCACCGCTACCGCCACGAGCCGCCACTGCACCGCCATCGCCATCAACGGAGTTCTGCCCGCGCAGTACCACAGAAGCTTCCACGAATTTCATGTCTCAGCCCCAAGCTCAGATGGATCTGGGGATTTTAGTGGATGTTCCAGAGGTGTCAAGGACAGTCCACAAATTTTGGTTTGCTATTCCGATCTCGTTTCATATTTTTTGATTTTCGTCCACTCTTCCATTTCGGTTCTACCAGAGTTCTGTCCAGATTCATCCCCGCCTTGAGTTTCATGTCTTAGGTCCACGTTTTGAGTTTTATTGGTTCCCCCAATTTTACTAGGGGTTCCATTCATTTACCCCTTCATCTAAATTAATTTTTCATTCACCCATCTCATATTTTCTAAAAATCATTCTCAGTCCCATCTACAGTTCTATCCTCTTGTTCCCAGATCCGACCACCAGTCACCCCAAAAATCATAGTAAATCACCACCACCTCCAAATCAAATTCTAAAAATAGTCCCAGTTCCGCGGTTTGATACCCTACACGTTTTAAGAAGAGCTTGAAGACTGAATCCAAATGTACGTAGGCGATCAATGGACATTTATAGGAAACTGATGTGCTGATATGATATTTCGGGAGCTGTGGAGCAGAGGATTGGAAAATTGTTAAAGCCCAGGTTCACCCAGGTTCAGAAGGGGCCACTTGCCTTAGATTGAAGGATTTTGAATCCTCTTTCCAACGGCGCTGGTTTCGTCACATTCTGGCGACGGGGCTGACCGCAGCGGCCGTTTTCGCCGGAGCGCGCGCCTGAAAACAGCAACCAAACTCCGTGGGCAGCAACTTCAAGACTTGGGAATCGGGACCGATCGACCCTCGATCGGTGTTCCCGGCCGACCGCCGTCCGTGGAGGCGCGCCACCAGGGGTCCCCATCATAGTGGGTCCCACCCCCGCAGATCCGGAGGATAGCGCCATCCGTGGGCCCCGCGGGCCCGCAGAACCCGCCGTTCGAAAAGCACGAAAACGCGGAGTTCGGCATCGCCGGGCGACATCAAGATGCTGCCCGTCAACCCGAGTTGCGTGATTCCCGGGCTCCACATGTGACCTTTTGCCTCCCTGCGTGGAGTGGGTCAAATCTTTGTATTGCTGTGATATTGCTTAACCGGGAGTCCGTGATTCGGCCGGGGTTGTCTTCGCCACGCCGGGTGCGTGGAGGTAAAGGTCTTAACTCCTTGGCATTACATTGCTTAGCTAGTATACGGTCTTAGGCCGCTGTCGAGAGTGTAGGTACTTACCCATGTGTCCATGTCACTGCTTTGAGAGTGAGAGTGACCCGTCCCGTGACTCGATCCGAGTCCGGAAGTTGAGTCGGACTACCCTTGACCTCCGTCGGTTCCTTAACTGTGCACGGTCCGCGCTTTCCCTCGCTTGGGACGACGAGTGAGCTTCCAGTTCTGTTAGCGACGTTTTGCCACTAGGAGCTCGTAGTGTCGGGCTTAGTGTCTCCCTGGTGTGTGCTGCTGGTCGCGTCTTCATCTAGAGTTCGAGGGTGACACCTAATAGTGTCGTCTCCCGTGTCCGTCCCGCATCAGTTTGGTATCAGAGCAAGTCGAGTCTAGGGTAGTTGTTGCATAAGTCATGCATAGTCTAAGGTTACCCCACACACACCTTCACTCGGTATATCAAAAGGTGTTGTCCGACCGTTAGGTTACGCATATTGGGAAGACCGCACACTTGTGCGAGTGACCTTCGGGTCGATTATCTCCGCCGCGTACCGAGTCTTGGTCGTGTCTAGGGTGTACTCGAGTCTCATCCTTTTCAAAACAAAAAAAAGTTTTAAATTGAATTCTTTTCAAAATACCAAAAAAAAAGAGAGAGTGTTTCAAATTGCATTTAGGTCCAAGTGCATCGTGCATCAGTCGGTGTCTTCTAGGTCGTGTGTCTTTGCATGCCCACTCGTCGAGGCACCCAGTACTCGCCACCACCACCTATGGCGGACTCCCAGGCCCGTAGCTCCGGCGAGTCCTCGACGGCCGAGATGTTCCGAGCCATTATGGAACGTCTTGACACGCGTATGGATGGCCTTAGTACGCGTATGAATGGCATAGGAACGCGTCTAGAAGGGCGGATGAATGCCCTCGAGGATCGGGCCGAGAGTTCGGATCAGTCCATCCAGGGCTTAGTTGGGAGGATTGCCATCCTAGAGAGGGGCCCAGTAGCGGCGCAACCCGCGCCGACGAACGGCCAACAGGAGCCGGTTTGGCAGCCTGCTGTGCCAAGGGCTCAGGCGGAGAATGTTGGGGTTCAACAGGTGCATGTGGTGGATGATTATGCATCTGATAATGATCAAGGGGGTAACGGTCGTCGTCATCAATGATGGAATCGTGATGACGAGGATGACGACCGCATTCTTAGGGGTGTGTGTGCGGATCCTCCCACTTTTAGCGGGTCTTTGGACCCTAGGGTGTATTTAGATTGGGAGGCCGGCATGGACCGGTACTTCGAGTGGTTTGAGATGACGGACCACCGAAGAGTCCAATACGCAAAGATGAAGCTGCAAGGGCAGGCCCAAACTTATTGGATCAATGTGGAGAGCCTGCTCAACCAGCGACGTCAACCCCAAATCGGTACTTGGGATGATATGAAAATCAAATTGAGGGAGAAGTACCTTCCCGCCTCATATCGCCAGCGTCTTATAGACAAGTGGCAAAGCATCTCCCAAGGGAACCGATCCGTGACCGAGTACACCGCCGAGTTCGATGAGTATTACTTGCGGTGCGGGGTCACGGAAGAGAGCACCATGACGATATCCCGCTTTCGGAGAGGTCTGCGGCCCAATTATCAATATGAACTCTTTCGCCGCAACGCGACCACTTTGGAGCAGGCATATCAGATTGCTCTCGAATTGGAGCAGTTCGAGGCTGAGTTCGAGTCACCCCACCACTTGGGCTCTTTTCCCCTTCGTAGTGTCGAGCCCCGTGGCTCTTCTGGCACGTATCCGAGGGCCCCCATGGCTCGACCTCAGGAGCCCGCTCGTCCCGAGCCGTTTACTCCTAGGCCTCGTCCTCCACCCCCGAGGGACCTCCCTCGTCCCCAGCATCTTACGGCCCTACCCACAGCCCGTCCACCGGCACCCGTACCTCCTGCACATCCTTTGTTGCCTACACCTCCTATCCGTCGGGAGGATAAAGGTAAAGGACCTATGATTGGGGAGCATAGTGGATCACGGCAGCAGTGTTATCGCTGCAATGGGTTTGGCCATTTCGCCAATCAGTGTCCTACCCGCCCATCTTTTCACATTGGGGACACACAGGCCGAGGATACCACCCCTACGGGCCTCAAGTTAGTCAGCTATGAGGCAGATGAAGAGTTAGCTGATGAGTACTATGAGATGGGAGGTGAGGCCCAGGATGTCCAGCAGTCGGATGATACCCACGTGAGGGTCGTCAGATGTATCCTCACCCAGCCACAGGTCATTGATGACTGGCGTCGGACCACTATCCTTCAGGTATTCTGTAGGCTGGGAAAGCAAATTTGCTAGGTGGTCATCGATAGCGGGAGTTGTATCAATGCAATCTCCACGAACGCTATCGCTCATCTTGGTCTCACACACATAGACCATCCTTGTCCCTATCAGGTATCATGGGTGGATACCACTTCCATTTCGGTCAGGCTGCGGTGCTTGGTCCCGCTGCAGCTCCACTCCTACCGTGACGAGATCTGGTGTGATGTTCTCCCCATGGAAGTGGGAAGTATCATTCTTGGTAGGCCGTGGTTATTCGACCGAGATGCCACACTCCATGGTCGGTCAAACACCTGTACCTTCGACCACGATGGCCAGCGGGTCACCCTCCACCCCGTTCGGCCCAGGAGCCCATCAGTCAGGGGTCCTACTGGTCCTAGTACTCCAAAGCCTTCCGTACCCGGGCCCAGTACCCCATCCCCAGCTCGGACTATGACCGTTACCTCTGGCCCAGGAGAGCCCTCGACGAGGAGATTGATGATGATTAGCTCCCGGGAAATGGAGCAGGAGCTTAGTCAGGGCTGTCCGGTGTTTGCCATTACGGTCCGAGAGGTGGAGCGGGACTCCGGGGGTGAGCTCCCACCCGAGGTTGTTCCCATTCTGTAGGAGTATGCTGATGTATTCCCCGATGAGCTTCCCGAGGGACTCCCACCTATGCGGGATATTCAGCATGCCATCGACCTTGTTCCGGGCTCTTCTTTGCCCAACCTTCCTCATTATCGCATGAGTCCCACGGAGCATGCCGTGCTTAAACGGCAGGTCGATGAGTTAGTGTAGAGAGGGTCTGTTCGGGACAGCATGAGTCCATGTGTTGTACCCGCATTACTCGCCCCGAAGAAGGATGGCACGTGGAGAATGTGCATTGATAGTCGTGCCATCAACAAGATCACCGTGAAGTACAGGTTCCCTATTCCCCGCCTTGATGACATGCTGGACATGATGGCAGGTGCCACTATCTTTTCGAAGATCGATCTTAAGAGTGGCTACCATAAGGTGGGGATTAGGCCAGGTGATGAGTGGAAGACCGCATTTAAGATCAAGGACGGTCTATATGAGTGGTTGGTCATGCCTTTTGGGTTGACCAATGCCCCTAGCACTTTCATGCGGCTCATGACTCAGGTCCTTCGACCTTTCATTGGAGTCTTTGTAGTGGTGTATTTTGATGATATCCTTATCTACAGCCGCACCACAGGGGACCACTTAGACCGCCTTCGGCAGGTCTGTCTACTTCTTCGGCGAGAGCAGCTATTTGCGAACCCACAGAAGTGTGCCTTCATGACATCTCAGCTTACCTTCTTGGGTTTCATTGTGTCTAGTACTAGGGTCTCCGCCGATCCGGAGAAGGTCCGGGCCATTGTTGAGTGGCCGGAACCCTGTACGGTTCATGATGTCCGCAGCTTTCATGGCCTTGCGACGTTCTACCATCGCTTCATCCGCGGATTTAGCTCCGTCACCGCCCCGATCACGGATTGCATCCGGAAGGGCACATTTGTATGGACGAAGGCCGCATCTGCCGCCTTCAAGGATATCAAGGAGCGCATGACCCAGACACCTATCCTTCGATTGCCTGATTTTTCGAAGGTGTTCGAGGTCTCTTGTGATGCATCGGGTGTTGGGATAGGAGGAGTTTTGAGTCAGGAGTCCCACCCGATCGCATATTTCAGCGAGAAGCTGAATGACGCGAAACTGCGATATTCCACGTATGATAAAGAATTCTATGCAGTTGTTCAGGCTCTTAGGCATTTGAGGCACTATCTTTTACATCAGGAGTTTATCCTATACTCCGACCACGAGGCATTGAGGTACCTCCATTCGTAAAAGAAGCTTAACTCGCGTCATAGTCGTTGGGTCGAGTATCTCCAGCAGTTCACCTTTGTACTAAAACATAAGGCTGGAGTGGAGAACAAGGTGGCTGATGCCTTGAGCCGGCGAGCATGTTTGCTTACCACCATGAGTGCCGAGGTCATAGGGTTAGAGAAGATGAAGGAGGCCTATGTTGATTGTCCTGACTTTGGTCAGATTTTTACCACCCTCCAGGCCGGACCCTCGAGAGACCTTGATGAGTATGTGCTTCAGGAGGGTTACCTCTTTCGAGGTAGCAGGCTGTGTGTTCCCCGAACTTCGGTTCGAGATTTCTTAGTGTGGGAACTACATGCGGGAGGTCTAGCCGGCCACTTTGGTCGGAACAAGACTATTGAGGTAGTGGAGCATCGATTTTATTGGTCGAGCTTGAAGCGCGATGTTGCTAACATCATGGCTCAGTGCCGTACATGTGCTACGGCCAAGATGAAGAAGCAAAGCTCGGGCCTTTATACGCCTCTTCCCGTGCCTGATGCCCCGTGGCAGGATGTTAGCATGGATTTTATTTTGGGATTGCCACGTACCTCCAGGAAGCATGATTCGGTCTATGTGGTGGTTGACCATTTCTCGAAGATGGCCCTCTTTATCCCTTGCTCGAAGACTTCGGATGCTTCTAGGGTAGCCCGCCTATTTCTTACTCATGTGGTGTGCAAGTTCGGGTTGCCTCGCACTATAGTGTCTGACCGTGATGTTAGATTCACTTCCTACTTTTGGAAGACACTATGGCATATGATGGGTACTCACCTCAAGTTTTCCACTGCATATCATCCCCAGACTGACGGTCAGACCGAGGTGGTCAATAGGAGTCTGGGAGATCTTTTGAGGTATCTAGTTAAGGACCGCATTGGGGATTGGGATCTCATTTTACCTATGGCTGAGTTTGCATACAATGATTCGGTGAATAGGTCTACCGGCATAAGTCCATTTGAGATTGTCACAGGTCGTAGGCCTAGGAAACCCGTTGACCTCGTCCCCATGCCTATCCATGCTAGAGTGTCGGAGTCGGCCGAGTCGTTTGCTAGGCATGTTAGGAGTTTGCATGACGACATCCGTCGTCACATTGAGGCCAGCAATGCACGTTACAAAGAGTTAGCCGATGCCCACCGACACCACCGAGAGTTCCACGAGGGCGAATACGTCATGATCAGGGTAAGACCTGAACGGTTTCCCTCTGGAACCGTTAAGAAGTTGCAAGCTCGCGGAGCCGGTCCCTTTAGGGTGTTGAAACGCGTTGGATCCAATGTGTATGTTGTGGACCTGCCCGAGGAATATGGTATAAGCTCTACCTTCAATGTATCGGATCTTGTTGCATATAGGGACCCAGCGGTGATCCCTAGTGAGCCTTTTGAGCCATCTCCTCCCCTTGAGAGTGATCCCACACCTGAGTGTCCACTTCCACCTCCAGCCCCTTTTTCACGGCAGCGTGAGCATATAGATCGTATACTGGAGGAGCAAGTGACAGTTACCAGGAGTAGATCTTACCCGTGCTACCTAGTGCGATGGAGAGGACGGCCCGCTACTGAGGACACATGGATCACACATGGCGAGTTGCAGCAGATGGATCCGGACCTTTTGGAGCGATACAGGAGCGATGCAGACCCTTACTCGACAGGGTGTGTCCGAGGGCCGCCCCCCCCCTTAAATTTTTTAATGTATTTTGTGTGTGTGTGTCACACTCCATCCAAGCCACCCATTCCCATCCCCTAGATCCAACGGTGGACATTGGATGTGAGATGTAACACATAAATACTTGTAATTTCCCATTTTGATGAATTAATGCCATTTGATTCAAACAAATTCAAGAGCAAGGGCTGGTGCGCCCGCCTCCTCTCTCCTCCCTCTCCCCCTTGGGTGCTGTGAAGGCCTCTATTCTGAGGTGTGAAGCCTCGTTTATCAGTTCCGACGATCACCGCCGCCGCCACGAGCCGCCACCGCACCGCCATCACCATCAACGGAGTTATGCCCGCGCAGTATCACAGAAGCTTCCAATATTTTCATGTCTCAGCCCCGAGCTCAGATAGATCTGGGGATTTTAGTGGATATTCCAGAGGTGTCAAGGACATCCCACAAATTTTGGTTTACCATTCAGATCTCGTTTCATATTTTTTGATTTTCGTCCACTCTTCCATTTCGGTTCTGCCAGAGTTCTGTCCAGATTCATCCCCGCCCTGAGTTTCATGTCTTAGGTCCACTTTTTGAGTTTTGTTGGTTCGGCCAATTTTACTGGGGGTTCCATTCATCCACCCCTTTATCCACCATTTTTTTTAATTTTTCATTCACCCATCTCATATTTTCTAAAAATCGTTCTCAGTCCCATCTACAGTTCTGTCCTCCTGTTCCCAGATCCGACCACCAGTCACCCCAAACATCATAGTAAATCACCACCACCTCCAAATCAAATTCCAAAAATAGTCCCAGTTCTGTGGTTTGATACCCTACAACTTTGAAGAAGAGCTCGATGACGGAATCCAAATGTAAGTAGGAGGTCAACGGCCATTTACAGGAAACTGATGTGCTGATCTGATATTTCGGGAGATGTGGAGCAGAGGATTGGAAAATTGTTAAAGCCCAGGTCCGCCAAGGTTCAGAAGGGTCCACTGGTCCTAGATTAAAGGATTTTGAATCCTCTTTCCAACGGCGCTGGTTTCGTCGCATTCCGGCGACGGGGCTGACCGCAGCGGCCGTTTTCGCCGGAGCGCGCGCCTGAAAACAGCAACCAAACTCCGTGGGCAGCAACTTCAAGACTTGGGAATCGGGACCGATCGACCCCCGATCGGTGTTCCCGGCCGACCGCCGTCCGTGGAGGTGCGCCACCAGGGGTCCCCATCATAGTGGGTCTCACCCCCGCAGATTCGGAGGACAGCGCCATCCGTGGGCCCCGCGGGCCCGCAGAACCCGCCATTCGAAAAGCACGAAAACGCGGAGTTCGGCACCGCCGGGCGACATCAAGATGCTACCCGTCAACCCGAGTTGCGTGATTCCTGGGCTCCACATGTGACCTTTTACCTCCCTGCGTGGAGTGGGTCAAATCTTTGTATTGCTGTGATATTGTTTAACCGGGAGTCCGTGATTCGGCCGGGGTTGTCTTCGCCACGCCGGGTGCGTGGAGGTAAAGGTCTTAACTCCTTGGCATTACATTGCTTAGCTAGTATACGGTCTTAGGCCGCTGCCGAGAGTGTAGGTACTTGCCCGTGTGTCCATGTCACCGCTGTGAGAGTGAGAGTGACCCCTCCTGCGACTCGATCCGAGTCTGGAAGTTGAGTCGGACTACCCTTGACCTCCGCCGGTTCCTTAACCGCGCACGGTCCGTGCTTTCCCTCGCTTGGGATGATGAGTGAGCTCCCTAGTGTCTCCCTAGTGTGTGCTGCTGGTCGCGTCTTCATCTAGAGTCCGAGGGTGGCACCTAATAGTGTCGTCTCCCGTGTCCGTTCCGCATCAGAGAGATGACGAAATAACAACCTGAAACCAATCAAACACAAACCCTAAACAAGAATAGAAACTGGTCAGTACACCACTAACACGATGGGCACTAGGCTTCCCACCGTGATCACCAGAAATTCAGGATGTAGATATGTTTTCCTACCTTCTTAACCCTTCTTTATCCCTCTACTATATCAATATAAGAAATAAATGGAATGCAAGTAGAAAGAGACCGAGGTATGTGAGTGTGTGTGATCGCCACCAAGGTGCCAAATGCAATAGATACACCGTACCTTGGAAAAGAAGGGAGACACTCGCTTGTGAATCAGCACTACAGAAATAAGCGGCTCTGGAAGAACCTCCCTAAGAATCAAACGACCGCTTGATAGACCACCGAATAGCACTGGGAAGGACGCGGGATGAAGAACTATGGACATAGTAACAGTCCGGATGATACCGCAGAAGGACGTAGAACGGTGCAGAGGAGTCCACTCTACGCTTCAAATGGACATAAAGATGACCGCTCAATACCACCAGGGCTTAAGCTATGGAATCTAAACCTCCACCCCTCCGGTCGGCCAGAAGGGATGGGCCTCGTGCTAGTACGCTGCTGACCTGCAAAACACAGTGGAAACACAAAGAGACAACCCAAATCAATACTGAATAGTGTAGAAACTATAGAGGGACATGAAAAATAATCAAACTAGCATGAAATGGGGAATACCTGGGAGTTTTTAAACCCCTAGGGGCGCCAAAACAATAGGAGGGTGTGTGCAATGATGTGTAATGAAGAAAAATGTTGAAGGAAAACGAAGAGAAAGAAGCATGCAATGGACGAGACAACGGGTGGGGCTATTAAAACTAAAGACTCAAACACAAGTACTCCCTAAACCGGAGGCCTGAGTGGATGTAGAAGGCCTCCCTCCCTGACTCTTGGTCGCTCTAGAATTAAGTAGGGCTTCGCCGTGACCTTAAAATCTCTCCCTTTTCAAAAGCATGGACTAGGGGTCCTATTTATAGAGCCCATAAACCTAGCCTTGAAATTATGGTTTTCAGTGAAAATTAGGTCGAGACATTAACATAAAATTAGTAGATAATACTCACATCTCCCAACCAGTTCAAATGGCACCCCATTTGGTGGAGAATCCGCGGAGAAATGGGTGGAATAAGTTGGGGATTAAACCATGGGTTGGAGAGAGAAAATCTTTTAAAATCTCAGAAATCGAGCCAATACGCGGTCGTGCGATAGGCCGCCCAGCCTATTACACGGTCTATTGCTAGACTGTCCAAGGCTGTCGGTGGAAATTAAATAAAACAGTTAAATTGTCCAATTATCCATCGAACTGACCGACTATTTCACCGTTTGACTTTTATGGATTGGACGGTCGAATGATAGACCACTCAATTCATGGGGCGGCCCAACTTCAAACGTCTAGGGCCCTGTCGGTGATAAATCCAAATAAATAGATAAATAGATAATTATCTGAAAGACCGAACGAGATTAGGACTCTGGGAATTGGACGGCTAAGTACACACCGTACAATGGGTTTGGACGGCTATACTCAGACCGTGCAAAAGTTTGTCAGTGGAAATCTAGAAAATCACTTAAATATCTATAAAATTGCTGAGCGGCTCACCACTAACTGCCTAGAGACTGAACGGCCGGGCGATCAACCGCGCAAAGGCTGGGTGCTTGAAATTCATAAAGTGTGATAAATTAAGCGAAATCAAGGCCCATTAAGCCCTCAATTGAAGCAGACCAAGCCAGGGAGGCAGGTACCCATAAAATAGGCCCAAAGACATTCCTGAAAATAACCCAATGAGTAACGGGCAACTCGAGACATCAATAAATGGCGGTAAAAAAAATTACTTAACTTATCGATAAAAAATGGGTGTCAACATCTGTGTGTGTACTAACTGCACATTAGATACCAAGCTGTTCTTTAGGCCATCGATTTGTTATTTAGTGAGTCTTTCAGTTAACCAAGTCAATTAGTTTAATTCCGTAATCGTTAACTGGATAGAGCTTATTTGCCTAGCTTTAAGAGCAAAATTTTAAAGAGGGATTCATTCACCCCCCCTCTGAATCCGTGTGTGCTCCATTGCACCTAGTCTTCACAGACCAACATTTCTTGCTTACCTCTACTTGTTCTTGAGATTTATCTCATAGGTCATGAGGGATCCTATGTGTTCTTCTACCTTGGTGGTTGACAAATCTCTGGATTCTTCAACCATAGTGGCTTTGGTATGCCAAGCTGAGGTTAGTGATCGAAGAATTTTTCTTACTATTTCCTACTCAAAACAACTCTTTCCTAAACCAATTAGACTATTAGTGAGCTGAGTTAAACAAGCGTACATATCTGAAATGGATTCATCAGGCTTCATTTTTAACATTTCCTATTCTGAAATCAACATGTTGGCTTTGGTCTCACGTACTTGAGATGTGCCTTCGTATTTACCTCTAAACGGTCCCACATCTCTTTGGTTGTAGCACATGTTGATACTCTTGAGAACTCCACAAGATGCAGAGAACACTGCATTATGTGCTTAGCACTCCAGTTGACTGTGGATCTCCTTATCTGCTCCTTTGTCCAAGTGTCCTCATCTTCTGGAAGCTCAAAGGGACCTTTGCTAACAACTTTCCAGAGCTCATACTCTTGAGCGCGGACGAACACCTACATTCAATTTTTCCAATATGAGTAGTTAGTTCCAGTGAAAAAGGGTGGTCTGTTGATAGAATGTTCTTCGGGCATGAGACTCTTGGATGCCATTCCACCATTTCTCTCAAGGTCGTTGGACCTCATCATGAGAGATTGGCTCTGATACCACGTGTTGTGTGGGAATGGCTGATCTAGAGGGGAGGGGTGAATAGATCTTCCCCTCTTTTTCTAGAAATAAAAACGACCGCAACGGAATAGAAGGAAATACTTTAAATGCAAGAAATACACACACATAATGCAAGAGTGTAAATAGATAATGGGCTTAGACAAGCATCTAGCGAAGAGCAAACACACATGCAAACCACAGAGACAGTGATTTTTAAGGTGGTTCGGACTTTCTCCAAAGTCCTACGTCCACCCCTCACTTAAACCAAGTGAGGCTTCCCAAGTGCAACTGCACAACCCGCTAAATACACAGCTTAATAACTCGATGCCTTACAACTTGCAGAGAGATAATCCTGTTGGATTTTTCAACGTCTCCCTTAGGGATTTGTTGTTCCACGTGGATTATGGGGTCCACGTTGGGCATCGGTGCATTGGCAGCCCATCCCGTCGCATGGATTATAGGGTCCATGTGTGAAGCCTCTCATGTCCACCCACAGCACGGTAGTGTGGGGTTCTGCAATGCCATAAGGAAATACGGTCCGCCTTCGCTACAAGCTCGATTGCAGAACCCCACACTATCGTGTTGTGGGCGGACATGAGGGGCTTCGCACATGGACCCCATAATCCATGTGGCGGGATGGGCTGCCAAAGCACCGATGCCCCACGTGGACTCCATAATCCACGTGGAGCAGCAAATCCCTAAGGGAGATGTTGGAAAATCCAACAATCTCCCCCCCAACGGCACCTGGCGGATTTGAACCCGCGACCTCGCTCTGATACCAGTTGTTAGGATGCAAGGCTCGAATTCATAGGGGGGTGAATGAATCCCCTTTAAAAATTATTGCAAAATTAGAATCTCGATCAAGTTAGGGACACTCAATTAAAGATGATGAATGAATAGCTCAAACTCTAGGAGTAATTCTGCTCTGATCAAAACCTAACGCTTAGCATGCTCACAAACTAAAATAACTTTGGAGACGTTCAACACATTGAGTGGGGAAAATCTCTCAGCACACGAATCAATGCTTAGAGGGTGTGTAGACAGATTTATCTTCTCGTAAGAATAGAAGACTTATCTCAGATCAATAAATCAAGGAGAACGAGTATTAACAAGGTAGCGCTTAATAAAGCAAACTAACACATCCTGTCAAAAAGATAGAAGACATGGAGTCACACACATTCACAAACTATGGGCACACAAAGTTTTTAGATGGTTCAGTCTGCTACCATAGACCTACGTCCATCCCCCACTCAAACCCGAGTGAGGCTTACCACTGACAAACAGCTTGAAACACTGAGCATCACAGCTTGCTACACGCTGATCCTTATAGCTTTGCTACACGCTGAGCCTTATAGCTTTGCTATCCGGGGAACAAATCCTCATCGCTCAGCCTCACAACTTGCTACACGCTGACTAATAGCTTGATGAAAGAAATCAAGGAAAAAATGAAAGACAAAAGTAATAGGAACTATAGCAATAGTAGCTATGAAAATGAAAACCACGATGGCTTGGATTTGATCCAGAGGCCAAGAAAGAACACCCAGAACTTCACTCAGAACTATGCTGCACACATTTACTGCGCGGGCTCTCTCTTTCTCTTCTTCTTCTTACTTTTACAATACTCTATTTTTCTCTCCTGCTCTCTTCACTTCTCAGCTCTCACTTTCTTTTTCTTCTTCTGCACATCTCTCTTTTTTGAATGGAACCTTCGCTCACAGGAGCCCTTGCACTTTCTGCTGCCTTCTGCAGCCCTTCAGCCCCTTTTCATCGAAGGATGAGGTAGTCTTTATAGGACAGAGCCTCCGAATGGATGAGGCAGAAAAGTAACCTAGTGATATCCTATTGGTCCACGTGACAAGGATGAGAATGTTCCTCTAACCTTAGCCTTGGATCACGTGCCCATCACTGTTATACCAATGATTGGTCTCACTTGACTTCTTATGCCTAGTCAAGTGCCTCCGTAAAGTTCGCTGCTTCATTTAAGTCTCGCTGCTGCCAACTATTCTCTTAGGCATTTCATCAAACACCTTTGATTTGCTTAAGGTCTTAGGTGCATCGACCTTATACATGCACAAACCAAAATGTGCATCGACCTTGAAAGCTTAAGGGCAGAACTAGCATCGACATTCTTGCTTAAGGGCCAAAAGGTGCACCGACCTCAGTTACTGTGCGACCGAAGTGGCATCGACCTCTGTTGCTGGAGGCCTGAAGTAGCATCGACCTTAACTATGCATTAGGTTAAAACATGCATCGACCCCATTACAACTAGCACATACCTTATTAGCAAATGTACATCAACATTTTTTATGCGATGGCTCGATGTTCATCGCTGCGTGCTAACTGAAGTAGCGTCGACCTCAGACACTAGAAATCAAAACTGGGCAGAACTAGCATCGACCTTCGTTGCTTGAGGGCAGAACTAGCATCGACCTTCGTTGCTTGAGGGCAGAACTAGCGTTGACTTTTGTTATTGGCTGAAGGCGATATGCATCAACCTTAGAAGCTGACGGACCAAAGGTGCACAGACCTTGTTTGCTTGTTTGCTAATGGACCAAGGATGCACCGACCGTATGCCTTTGATATATGAGATGTGCACCGACCTCATCTGCCATAAATGAAGTGTGCACCAACCGTTTGCCTTTGAAACCAAAACCTTGTTTGCTATCGGGAGAAAGTTGCACCGACTTGATCCCTTTGAAGTCGAAGGTTGCACCGACCGTCTCCTTTTGAAGTTGAAACTTGCACCGACCTTGTGCCTTTAAAATCAAAAGACTGCACCGATCTTGCTTGTGCTAGCGAAGAGATTGCACCGACCTTCGTTGCTGTGCCAACTATCTGTCGGCCATTAGTACAGTTTGTGCTGATTGGAGCTTTGACTGGCTGAGCTAGACCATTGAGCTTTCTTGTTGACTGTGCATTGACTTCATTGACCATGTTTACTTATCTTGTTGACTGTGTGTTGACTTTTGAATTTGACTAGCCTTTATCCTGTTCTTTGGGCAACATGGCAATTTTATCACTTAAACAACTCAATCAAAAACAATTTAAAGAGTATACATGATTCACGGTTTTGATAGCATCAAAACACAAGGACATAACAATCTCCCCCTTTTTGATGATGGCAAAACTATGAGTCATTACAACTCATTTCAATCAAACAACTAACTAACTCCCCCATAACAATGTAGCATATTAAGGACACAGCATGCATCATGCATCATCTCCACTCATTAATGACAATGTTCAATGACCCCAATAAATGACTGATAGACTCACAGACTATTAGCTCATAACTCCACTCATCAATGACAATGTTCAATGACCCCAATGAATGACTGATAGACTCACAAACTATTCTCCCCCTTTGACAACATCAAAAAGAAGAAGTTTGAGAGTAGAAATGAGATATTAAGGCAAGAAAGAAGAGCAAGAGGGCTTGGAAGGTAGGATTCTTAGAACCAAAGGCAATAGCTAGAATGGATTTTTAGGTAGGCCAATTTAGCAGATAGGAATGAAGGGATTCTCAATCAGATACTAATTTCATAAATCAGAGTAAATTCAAGTTCAGACTCTTTCATTATAAAAGAGTTATGATCAGATCCTAATCCACATGCATGGTTCAAATCTAATAAATTCAGAGTTTATCAATGAAAATTTTTTTAAAAGAAAGAACTGCATTCTTGTTTAATAGAAATGAACCAATTTTCCATAATAGAGCCCTGACAACGTCCTATTATCTTACTCAAATAAACAAATGTCACCTCTAGAAGTTACTCAAAAATAGTATTGAAGCTAAACACAAAAATAGTTTTGTTCAGGTTCTCAGGGTTTTAGCACATTTGCTTGACCTTTGGTCACAATTTCATATTTTTCTTTTTGGCTTAGAATATTTTTAAGAGCAATCAAGTGTAGTCAATACCTTTTGACTTAAGGGTACACATTGATCAGACGCCAGCACCCCTAGTTACTCGGTGGGACTAACTGTCTTGCTTCAATTTGAACAGAGATAGCAAGGACACCTTATGACTAGGTCCACTCCATTTATTTGATGGAGGGCTTAGTTTCTCAGTGTAGCCTTTGTCATTGCTCTACCATGAGCATTGCAACATGGAAATTTAATCACTTAAACAACTCAATCAAAAACAATTTAAAGAGTATACATAATTCATGGTTTTGACAGCATCAAAACATAGGGACACAACAATCTCAAGGAACCGCTGTCACATAGCTTGATGGCACACCGGCCAGACCACAGATCCAAGCACACTAGCTTGATCTGTCTTCCTACTATCACCGGTAGGGACGGTTCAAGATTCAGTAAGAATAAGAACAAAACAGAAAAGAGTAATGAAGAACTTCAGACAAGAATAATGAAACTCAATGCCAAATGTAAATGTGCTTGTCTGAAAACTGGAGGTAGTGGTTTATTGCTTTCAGATTCGTTGCTTCAGTAGAGGAAGCTTCTCCTTGCTTCTTGCAGGATAAAGAGTAGGTGTAGAGGAACAGCTTGTGCTTCAGCTTCAAATCTTTAAGAGATGGGTTTAGGATCTTCTCATTCTTCTCCTACTTCTTTCTTCTTCTCTTCTGGATGTGGCTTTTCTCCTCCAGGTAGTAGCTGCTTCTTCTCCTTCTCCAGTGGCACCAGCCTCTCAAGCAGCATCAGCTTCTCCTTCTTCTTCTGGTCGCAACACCCTTTCAAAGAACATGAGTTGTGTGCCCCTTTTTGTTTTTTGGTTTCCCAAGAGAGGAAAATTCCCTCCAAAAATCTATCCACTGATTTGTCCAACATGCGTGAAAAAAGGTGTTTTCATACCTATTTTCTTTTGATTGGCTCAGAGGAGATATGGAATAAGACTTTTCTTTAGCTCTAGATCTAAGCATTTAATGATCCTTATAGAAGAAGTCTTGTTGTCTACTTCCGCATTGGCTCATGTCAATTCTCTGTTCTGTGTACCTTTCTAGGACCAAATCCCATTGGGTGCCTGCAGAAAGTGGTGTCATGACAAGAGACATTTCCCAGATATGAACTCTGACATGGCTGCCTCCAAAAAGTCATTCAGATATGGTGATGATGGCTGAGACATTTGTCAGACCTTGTACCTTCCTCCACACCTCAAAATCCATGTTTTTGGGGATTTACGATTCATATTTTTATTCCCTGGATGACCCGACGTCTTTGACAGAAAATAGCTTACAGTGCTTCTGGGAAAACCATGGTGTCGACCTGCCGTAACTATAGTGTCGACACTACCATAAGAAATTATGTCTTCAACGCTTTCTGGAAGCACATGGTGTCGACCTGCTGTAACTATAGTGTCGACACTACCTTAATAGAACCACCAGTATGACATTTAAGCTGTGAGGTCGATGCAGTGGCTCCATGAGGTCGACACTTCTTATTCACTTTTCATTTTTTCAGCTTGGCCACCTATGTTTCATCATCTGCCTTGATTTTTATGCAACCAATTGCTTCGATTCTTGTGCACTTGATTTCATTCTATTCATTTGAGCCTTTTGCTTGATCTGCAATGAGAATATCAAAGTATCATTAGAAAGTCAATGACTCAAGGTGTTAGACAGCATCAAAACTATAGGGACACAACATTAGTCACATCAAGTATCTAGGGGTACTGGCATATAAACAACGTGTACCCTCAAGGTATAAAGTGTGTACTGAACTTGATTACTCTTGAAAAATTGATATGAAAATTTTTGTTGAACAAAAGAAAATATCTGAAAATGGTAGCAAAAGATAGATCTTAGGGGCTGATTAGTTATCTAAGCATGGTGCTAGTGTTCATTGTAAGTCAGGAGTAGTGTCTTTCCCTGGACATCCTGAGCTTTCTTTCTCTGGGTCTAGGCTATCCAAGTCTGTGCCGCTCATTTCGGCACTTCGGGCGGATAAGTTGTTAAGAAAGGGGTGTCCAGCATTCTTGGCTTTGATTTCTTTAGCTGATAAGGAGAAAGTGGAGTTGAAGGATATCCCTGTTATTCAAGATTTTTCAAAGGTGTTTCCAAATGAATTACCAGATCTTCCACCTAAAAGGGAGGTTGTTTTCTCTATCGATCTGATTCCTGGCGCCTCACCTATTTCGAGAGCCCCCTATCATATGTCCCCTACTGAGTTAAGAGAATTGAAGGTGTAGTTGTTAGACTTGCTAGGAAGAGGGTTCATTCGTCCGAGTACTTCCCCGTGGGGTGCTCCTGTTCTTTTTGTAAGGAAGAAAGATGGTTCCTTGAGGCTGTGTATTGATTATCGTCAGTTGAATCAGCTCACCGTGAAGAACAAGTACCCATTACCAAGGGTCGGTGAGTTATTTGATCAGATATCTGCAGCCCAGTACTTCTCAAAGATCGATCTCAGATCTAGGTATCATCAGTTGAGGATAAAAGATGAAGATATTTTGAAGACGGTATTCCGTAGTAGGTATGGGCATTTTGAATTTGTGGTAATGCCGTTTGGACTAACTAATACTCCTGCAGCCTTTATGCAACTAATGAATAGTGTGTTCCGGCCCTACTTGGATCAGTGGGTCGTGGTATTTATTGATGATGTTCTGATATAATCAAGGAGCAAGGAGGAGCATGAAAGGCACTTGAGAATGGCATTACAAATATTAAAGGATCATCAGCTATACGCCAAGTTTAGTAAATGTGAGTTCTGGTTACAAGAGGTATCTTTTCTAGGGCACATTATTTCTAAAGAGGGAATCGCAGTAGACCCTTCCAAAGTTGAGGCTGTACGTAATTGGGCAAGACCTGCGAATGTAACTGAGATCAGAAGTTTCTTAGGCTTAGCAGGCTATTATCGAAGGTTCATTAAGGATTTCTCCAAGATTGCAGTGCCTTTGACAAGGTTAACTCGTAAGGAGAATTGTTTTGAGTGGAGTGATGATTGTGAGAAGAGTTTTCAGACTTTGAATGGGTTTTTGACCATTGCCCCAGTTTTGGCCTTGCCCTTAGGTGAAGGAGGTTTTGAAGTTTACACCGATGCTTCAGGAATCGGTTTGGGTTGCATATTGATGTAGCGAGGGAGAGTGATAGCCTATTCCTCCAGACAATTGAGAAAAACATAAAGAGAATTACCATGTTCATGATGTGGAGTTAGCAACTGTTGTGTTTGCTCTTAAGATATGGAGGCATTATCTTTATGGAGAAACTTTCACCATGTACTCAAACTATAAGAGCTTAAAATATCTATTTTCTTACAAGGAATTGAATATGAGACAGAGAAGGTGGCTAGAGTACTTAAAGGATTTCGACTTCTACAATGAATATCATCCCGGAAAAGGGAATGTTGTAGCAGACACTTTGAGCAGGAAGCCGGCAGCTAGATCAGCCAATTTGATGCTTCAAGAGTGGAAGTTGTTAGAACAGTTTGCCAGTCTAGATATTACAGAAAAGGAAGATCGAATCTTGGTGGCTCATGTCCAGCTTCGTTCAGAATTGCTAGCAGAAATTAAGCAGTTACAGGATAATGACCCAATGTTCGTTGAAATTAAAGAACAGATGGATAGTCGACCAGATTTTATGTTTGTTGTTGATGGGAGATTGTTGTTTCGAGGGAGTTAGAATTTTAGACTGGGGAACACGTATTTCTGAAAGTTTCACCATCAAGAGGAATTAGAAGATTTGGAATTCGAGGCATGTTAAGCCCAAGGTGCGTTGGCCCATTTGAAGTTTTAGAGAGGGTAGGCGAAGTTGCCTATAGATTTTCCTTACCACCACAGTTAGCAGGCATTCACAATGTGTTTCATGTATCCATGCTTCGGAAGTTTGTGTATGACCCTTCGCACATTATCCAGTATTCTGATTTGGAATTGAAGAAAGACTTATCTTATGAAGAAAAGCCTATCAAGATATTGGACTTCAAGCAACAGCAACTCAGGAATCGATCTATTCCGATGGTCAAGGTCCAGTGGAGTCGGCGTGGAGCAGAGGAAGCAACATGGGAGTCTGAGGATGCAATCAGGAAGTTATATCCCGAATTATTTTAAGGTTGGTTGTTATCAGATTCAGTGAATTTGGGGACCAAATTCCTTAAAGAGGGGGAGGGTGTAGCATCCTGCATTTTTATTGTAATAATTCCATATAAGTTAATTATTTATTGGCAACTTCTAATGAAATTATTAAAAATCTAGAAAAATATGTATCTGGTATAAAATTGAATTTGTAATAACTTTGTCTTCAGGTAAGAGCTCCAAATAAAATTTGTGAAGACCCAATTTCATGTTTTAGCAGTTTTTCGTGGGTTAGAAGACCTAGTTTAACCATCGTAAGTTGGGTCCAATTTAAGCCCATTTGCGCCCCAATTCGAGCCAAACCCTAACCCATTGATAGTTCCTTATTTTCTCTTCGAAAACCCTAAGCCTAGATGTTTATACTGGCGGCGGCGGCGGTGGATTAGAACCCCATCCGAGATTTTCGTCGGAGTTTCTTCATTGGACTCTTTAACCAAATTCGATCGCTAGGAGTCCCTATAGGTCCTATTTATTGAGGGCTTTCGACGCTCTAGAACCCTATTTGCACCAGCGGCGGGTGGCATAGCTGATCGTGACCGGACGGGAGAGAATTTGGGCGTTCTAGGAGCAGTACCTAGGGTTCCGGTGACCCTTCTTTTCGTCTTTCTTTCCTTCAAGCTAAGGTAGGTGTCTCTAGGCCAAACGAAAATCTAATGATACCATCTTGTCCATCTTTTGGAGCCCTTTCTTTTGATACCTAATTGCCTAATTCTTGTACACCATGCTGTTCTAATTTCATGTTTTACTTCGATGTATATAAAAGAGTAACTTTCATGTTAACTAGTCTAAAGTTGAATTTAATCATTCTTAGTCTTAATCAAAGCATAATATCTTGTGCGAAATTATATGCTCTTTCGAACGGTAGTATTTTTCCTAATTTCGGTTCACTCTATCATGAGAAATCGAGGTTTTTAGCATAGCATGTCGAAGTTCATCGTTGGCGGGTTCCAAGTCGAGGTGACGCGCCTTCCAGAGACTGTTACAACCGTGATGGCCGCATGATAAACCGTCACCAGAGCCTGACGACCTCATGACAGACCGTCACATGCCCTTGTGTTTTAAAATTTTTAAGATTTATATCTAATTATTTTCTTATACGTAACGCACCTACTATAGACCGTTACATGCTTGTAACGCCCCTTATATGGACCGTCACGTTCTTCTGGCAGAGTGTTTTAAACTCTAATTCATGCGTTTTGAACCAAGAACTTGCTATGTTTTAGTATGACATCTTGATCTGTAACAACGCAGAACGTGATGATAATCTAGTATCATGATCATAAACATTAAAATATAATTCTCTACATGAAAGTTGTTAGATAATCCTAAGTTGAATGATCATATGGAATATGATAAAAACCTTTTGAGTCCCAAAGGGCGGCAATCAAGAAGGGAGGGGTGAATTGATTGGCCAATAAAATTTACTTCTACGAGATAACTTGTAAATTAAGCATGCAAGCAGTAGAACTCACCGAAACATGGATGCACTTGTTAATGCGTGTGAGAAATGTAGATGTTTGATAATGAAATAGGTGTACGCTCAACTCACCGTGAAGCCCACTCGATTAAGGAAGCAGAAATACAAACCACAAGAGACACACGGAATTTTTAGGTGGTTCGGGTACACTGCCGTGTCCCCTACGTCCACCCCTCACTCGTGAGGATCAAGACTTCACTATGAAGTGAGCCACACACACACGCTGTGTATAACAGCAAACACTCACACACATGGCACCCAATCTGGGCTGCCACACACACACACACACACACACACACACACACACACACACACACACACACACACACACACACACACACACACACACACACACACACACACACACACACACACACACACACACACACACACACACACACACACACACACACACGTTCGTGGTTCCGAGCATGAACACCATACACAAGAATATGAATCAAGTTTTACAACTAATGCTCATGCTCAAACTAAATGATTCAGAGAATAGGGAGTGAAGAAAGATTTATCGTGGTTGAAGCTCCCCCTTTCATTTCTTTGAAGGTAGTTGAATGCTTCTTTAGGAGGAACGGTTGATCTTGTAGGAAGATTGGAGGAGAATGGTGCAAAAATGAAGTTGTAGCTTGAAATCCCTTGCAGCTTCCAATTGCAGATGATATGGAGACTTGTTTCTGACCTCTTCCCTTCATTTTCAGCTTCAGATCTAGGTGGAGGAAGGCATGGGAGCTGCAGCTGCGACCCTGCACACAAAGAACAATATTTTTCTTCAAAAAAACTCTTCTCCCTTTGATCTCACATAGCATCCATTTTATCATAGGCCACTTGGGCTTATTTAATTGCTTAAGAGAGTCAAAAGAGGCTAGGAAACCAGATCCACAATTTGTGGAATGTTTTGTGGAGGTTGGACTAGGATAGGAAGACTTTTAGTACAAGAAAACTAAAGTCAAAGATGGCGGCTGGAGGTCGGAACTGAAGGGGTCGACCCTCGAAGAGGGTAGCCTATGCCAGGAACAATGGGTCGACCCTTGGGGTCGACCCTCGTTCAAACAAAAAATGTAACCAGAAATTTTTACAGGGGTCGACCCTTGGGGTCGACCCTCGCATTGGTGGGTTCTAAAGAATGAATGTTTCTCCCGGGGCCGACCCTTGGGGTCGACCCAAGTGCCAGAACAAACAAAGATGTGGTAAAAACCACCAAGATAGGGTACCAACCAAGTGGGGTTAAGGAATAGAGTATACAACAGTAAGATGCATGAATCTATGGCATGAATAATAAGGAACCAATTAAATTACCTTAGATTCTAAAAAATACTCTATTACCTACTTAATGCAAGGCATGAATTTTCACAAGGATATTAAAAGAGCTAGGATTGATCTCACCAAATGTCCTTGTGTCATTCAAGTCCTTAACTGCCTCCTTGCCCCTGTCAAGACATGCATTCTAAGTTAGCTTTGGCGTTTGCAAATCAAGATTGAACGTCTTACCAACAGAGGTGATTCTTGTACTTCCAAATCTCCTTAACTCATTAAGTGGAAACGATTCCAAAGCTTATCATGGCATTCAAGTTAGAAAAAAAGATATGTAGTGTTTTAATCATCATCAAAATTCATTACAAATAACCACATAGAGGGGGTTCAACAATCTCCCCCTTTTTGATGATGACAAAATACTTCATCCCAAGGATAATTTCATTCCACTGGAGCAAAGACTTATAAGATTGATAAAAAGGCATATTCCATCAACCAACAGTGCTTGAATTGAAATAACAACCACAGTTCATAATCTGGTTTCATTAACAAGAGGAAATGAGTAATGCAACAAAATGCACCAGATGCCATGCCATGATTAAGGTGACAAGATGACACTAAAGACAATACATGAATGCAAATACAATATGAGAATGCAACACACATGCATGCAAGCATACAGCACACATAGACTATAAGTAGCTGTGCCGAATAGCTAGCAGGGCACAAATATAGACAAAACTTCTCCCCCTTTGGCAACATCAAAAAGAGGGGGTGAAATAGGATAATAAGTGTGCCATGTGAATGAAGTGCAACGGCCTAATGATCATCCGGAGTGCGTGGACTGGGAGGACGTCGGATATGATCCAAAATTTCGTGGTACAGTTGGGTGTGATGAGCCAAGGCATCGGTGAATGATTGAGTGCATTCTTGGTGAGAAAGCTTCTGATCATGAAGTTCATTTTCAATAACTTCCAAGGTCTCTCCATACTTGTCCAACCGTTCATCAATGTGATCCAAACGATCTATGATTAGCCTGGCCGCCTCGGAGGTTATATCTGCCACAGGAGCAAGGGGTGATCCCTCCCCATCTCGTTCTTCTTCAGCCTCATCGTCCTCCTCGGAACTTGCAATTGGAATGGCGCTTTTCAGCTGGCGAACTAATTCACCATCTTGCATAACATAGCCCATGTTGTGACAGATTGAGTGAATGGTAAAAATATCAGCATCTCGCATAGTCTGTGAAGATTCTGCTGAAACATCTATCTCCTTGTATTGGAAAATGGCAGTTAATGCAGCAGCATAAGGCAAAGTTCGATTCTTGTGTTTGATGCTCGAGCATATATCTCCAAAATAAGTGCTGGAAAGTTGATTCGAATCTCATCCAAGAGGCAACAAATAAGAAACATATGGATTTCTGTTACTTTGTCATGACCTCCCCCTCTTGGAAGCAGAATGGTAGTAATCATTTTATGAAGAATGTGTTGAATAGGAGGGAAGCGATTGGCATTCAACCCAGCGACGGAACGGCCTGCTCGGTCTTCAGAAGTCATGTAAAGATAAATTGTATCTTCGAGAACAAGAATATCACCAAAAGCATATCCCTCATGAGGAAGCTGAAATGCTTCACCTAGTAGCTGTGGGGAAAGAATAAGCTGAACCCCATTGACCTTAGAGATCAGATTGTCACCGGCCATTGACAGGTTGCTATAGAACTGATGCACTAAGTTGGGATTAATCCGTCGGTGGGCAGACATGAAAACGTCCAAGTTCGGCTGACTACAAATGACATCAACTAGACTTGGAATATGGTTGCTCAGATTACCAAAATCGACTGCCCGAGGATGGAGAACCTTCTGATCGAGCACCTTGCTGGACGACAGGTGACCACGTAGTGCTGCACATTGTTCGGCTTGTTTAGAGCGAAGCTCTCTTGCCGTGCTCGAATCTTCACCTCGGCGAGATGGACGACTCCTTAGGGGCCATCTAAACAAAAGTCGAAAGGGCCTCATGATGTGGTATAGAGCGAGATGGTTCAACCGGAGAGGAAAGCTATCCAAAAGAATTTATGATCCTCCACACACACCAAGAGCGTACCTCAAGAGATTGGAGGAGCAAGGAATGATCCTTGGACTCGAAGGAAGGAAACTCGCTAGGGTAGCCACCGGGAGATCCGCGGCTAGGGTTGGAAGATTTTGGAGCCAAGAATGTGTTTTTAGGGTTTTCAAGATGTGGTGGCTGGCCTTGGAGGGGGTTAAGAGTATTACATAGGCATGGGAGGGGCTAACTTAGGGTTAGAACCCCATTCGAGGACGGCCCGGACGCGGATGAACCGCGCCGCCGGAATGCGTCGACCCATTGGGTCGACCCCTGTAACTCAAACCCCGACAGAAACTATTTTTGCGAGGGTCGACCCCAGGGGTCGACCCCTTTACTGAAATTCAGCAGAAGGATGGAAAAATAACCAGAGGGCCAAAATAAATGTTAGGCTCGAGTCCCCAATGTAGAAAAAATGTGGAATCAATGAAAATGAGAGTGTTTTTAAGGTTTTAAACAATTGGGGGAAAACCATATTAATTTTAAGATCATATTTTGGCGTGCTTATATCCATTGCTCCGGAATTCAGAATTAGGACAGTTTTGCTCCATTGATGGCATGCAAACGTATTCAAGATCATAATTGGCCATAGAAGTGACAACAAATATGTGGGAATATAATATAGATAGAAGAAATGCAAGAACACACGAAGATAATTGATCATGCAATGTTTTTGGTCTTTTTGATTTTTCACACAACTTGCTGCACATGTATGACAAGGAAAATATAAACTAGCATATGACTAATGCAAATGGATGTAATGAGGTGATCTATACACACACTGACACACATAATCATGATGTAGACTCTTCTATTCTACAGACCCCTAATTCTCTTCTAAAGGTTGTGAATTTCTCTTCACAGAGTGGTTTTGTGAAAATGTCGGCAATTTGATGATCTGTCTCAATGAAGCTGATATCTACATCACCCTTGCAAACATGATCTCTAATGAAATGATGTCTAATTTCAATATGCTTGGTGCGAGAATGATGGACAGGGTTCTTGGATAGATTTATGGCTGATGTGTTGTCATAAAGAATTGTAGTGTTTTTGAAGGATTCACCATAATTAATCTATGTTGTTGGATCCATAGCACCTGGGCAACACAACTCCCGACAGCCACATATTCGACTTCGGCGGTTGATAGAGCCACTGAGTTTTGTTTCTTGGAGGCCCATGAGACCACGCACCCCCCAAGAAATTAGCAATACCCGCTGGTGCTTTTCCGATCTACTTTACAACCCGCATAATCGGCGTCAGAATAAGCAACTAAATCAATGCTCGAATTACGTGGATACCACAATCCTAAATTACTTGAACCAGCGATATATCTGAAAATTCGTTTAACAGCCGGCATGTGTGATTCTTTTGGATTCGACTGAAATCGTGCACATAAACACACAACAAATTGAATGTCAGGCCTACTGGCAATTAAATATAACAAGGAACCTATCATGCTTCTGAAAAGTTTTTGATCCACGGATTTACCTGATTCATCTTGATCAATTTTTATTGAGGTGGACATGGGAGTTGGTTGTGGTTTGATAGAGGTCAAGTTAAACTCTTTTAGCAGCTCCAATGCATACTTCTTTTGATGTATGAACATACCGTCAGCCGTCTGTGTGACCTGCAATCCCAAGAAGAATGTCAGCTCTTCCATAAGACTCATTTCAAACTCACTTTGCATTAATTTGGCAAAGTCTTTGCTGAGAGCATCGTTGGTGGGGCCAAAAATAATATCATCTACGTAAATTTGAATAATTAAGATTTCCTCACCATTCAACTTCGTGAAAAGGGTTTGATCAACATTACCTCGTTTGAATCCATTTTGAATGAGGAAATCACTTAACTGTTCATACCATGCCCGGGGTGCTTGTTTCAGACCGTAGAGTGTCTTGTCTAGCTTGTTCACATGGTCTGGATGCTTTGTGTCCTCAAACCCCGGTGGTTGCTTCACGTACACGTCCTCCTGTATGTAGCCATTCAAAAATACACTCTTAACATCCATTTGAAACAATCTAATAATGTTACAGCATGCAAATGCTAGTAGGACTCTCATAGCCTCGAGTCTTGCTACTGGAGCAAAAGACTCATTGAAATCAATTCCAAGCTCTTGGCTATAGCCTTTAGCTACTAGCCTGGCCTTATTCCTAGTTACCACTCCTTGATCGTTTGTTTTGTTTCAAAAAACCCACTTTGTTCCGATCACTGAGTGGTTCCTAGGACATGGCACGAGGAACCACACTTTGTTCCTTTGGAACTGGTGTATTTCTTCTTGCATAGCCATGATCCAAGACTCATCCTTCAAAGCCTCTTCAATAGGGTGAGGTTCAAACTGAGAGAGTAAGGCAATATAGTCCTGATTTTCAACTTCTTTGAAGGAGGCTCGTGTTCTTGTTCTGTCTTCAACATTGCCGATCACATTCTCCGACGGATGGTCCTTTTTGAAAGTCCATTGCCTTGGAAGCTGTTGTTCCAACTGATCTTTCAGATTTGCATCATCTCCTTGTGGTTCTTTTACTTCTTGTTTTTCAGTTTTTCCTTCCATCATCTTGATATTACCGTCATTAAATTCATCATCCTGCAATACAAAATTTTCATTAGTGCTTTTAGAAGATGATTCATCAATGATGACATGGGGGCTTTCCTCAACAACAAGAGTTCTCAAGTTATACACTCGATAAGCTCTTGAGCTAAGAGAGTATCTAAGAAATATACCTTTGTCACTTTTGGGGTCAAATGTAGTCAGGTCCACCTTACCATTATTGTGAATGTAACAAACTGAGCCGAACGGTCTAAGATAGGAGATGTTTGGCTTCTTACCTCGGTACAACTCATAAGGGGTTTTCTTCAACAATGGTCTTTCCATGGCGCGATTGACAATGTAGCAAGCAATGTTCACTGCTTCAGCCCAAAAGTACCTCGGTAAATTATTCACGTTTAGCATGGTTCTTGCCATCTCAATTAGCGTCTTGTTCTTCCTTTCTACAACACCATTCTGTTCGGGGGTTCTCGGTGCGGAGAAGTCATGCGTATAGCCTTGAGCCCTACAAAAATTGCTGAACTCATGGTTATCAAATTCCTTACCGTGATCGCTCCGCACAGCCTTGATGCAACACCCCTTTTCATTTTAGACTACCCTGCAAAATGTTTCAAATTCTGTCAGGGCATCATTTTTATGTGAAAGGAAGTAAACCCAATAAAATCTTGAGTAATCATCCACAATGACAAACCCATATAATTTACCACCCAAGCTATGTGTTCTGCTTGGTCCAAATAGGTCAATGTAGATTGACTCAAGGGGCCTTGATGTAGTTACATCATTCTTGCACTTGAATGATGTCCTTGTTTGCTTACCCATGCTGTACGCCCCACAGACTCCTTCATCAGTAACCTTCAGCTTAGGCAATCCAACAACCAAATCATTCCGAGACAGTTTTAGCAAAACATTAAAACTCGCATGCCCAAGTCGGCGATGCCAAAGCCAAATATCATCATTATTCCTTGCAACCAAACACAGATTTTTGTGAGAGGGTTCATCCAAATCAATCATATATACATTGTTATGCCTGAGACTAATGAACTTTATCTCATGAGTATTTTTATTTACAACGGTGCCGTAGTTAGAGTCAAAAATCACATTGCATCCTTTATCACAAAGTTGACTTATACTCAAAAGATTATGATGCAATCCTTTCACGAGCAAGACATTCTCAATGGCATGATTTTGATTCTTACCTATCTTACCTTCTTCGATGATTTTGCCTTTGTCCTTACCACCAAATGCTACTGTTCCACCATCCTTTTCATGCAGGTCCGCAAACAATTCTTTGTTTCTCATCATGTGCCGAGAGCATCCACTATCCAAATACCACCTATTCCATTGAGCTCTCAAGCAGACCTGCAGTCACAACAACTGTACTTATGCAAATTTTGGTACCCAAGCAAGCTTGGGTCCATGATGGTTAGAAACATGAGATATGTATGATCTATTTCTTATTCTAGCAAAGCTTTCATCATCAAATTTTAGAATTCTGCAATCATACATATCATGGCCTAACCTTCCACAATAAAAGCATGTAGTGGCTCTGTCCTTGTTTCTTCTCCTTCCTTTATTCAAGGATGAATTATGCACATGTGTTTTTGACGTGGATGGAGATGAACTTCTGGGAGGCATGTGAGTTGAATGTGTTTTAGATTGTAAACTTTTCCCCTTTTTAAAAATGGCAATAGCATCCTTCAACTCATGGTTTTCATGCATTAGAGAATGGACTTGATTTTCGGCCTTTTCTTTTGCTTGATTGCATGCCATGCTTTCAAGCCTTTCTTGTTCCAGATTATTTTTCAAATCATCATGCATTTTACTTAGTGTGAATTGCTCCTCTCTCATGCATGAAATCTCTTCTTCAAGCAATTCATTTTTTGACACAAGAATTTCTTTCTCATTTATCAATTTCTCAGTTTCCGCTTTCAACATATGGCAATTTTCACATGAGTTTTCAGCATGCACTAGATGTTCAATTTTCTTTTTCAAATGTCTATTTTCAGATCTGAATTTTTTACATTTTTCATATAACGATTCATATGCAATTTGCCATTGTTCACAAGTAAGAGTTTCAGTTTCAGAATGTATCTCATTTCCATCGTCGTCATTTGCCATGAAGCATAGGTTTTGGACCAGCTCATCTAGTCCATCTTCATTCTCGGACTATTCCTCATCTTCATCGATCCAAGTGGCCACCATGGCCTTGGGCTTCTTGAATTTTCCTTTCTTCAGCTTCTTCATCAGATCAGGGCACTCTCCCCGCGTGTGACCGGGTTTCTTGCATTCGTAGTATATCACTTCTTCTTTCTTGCTACTTTGTCCTCTATTCGGACCTTGCCTTCTTGGTCCCTTTCTGAATTGACCACCGAAATTTTTGGTCCTTTTGACGAACCTTCTTGCCCTTCTTGTAATCATGGTAACCAGCTCTTCATCTTCAGTGTTACCGGTTGAATCATTTCACTGCCCTCTGAATCTTGTGGATTCACTTTTAGAGCCAAAGGTGTGACTACCTTCTTCTTTTTATGGTCCTCCTCGCTCCTCTTGATGTTGATTTTGTATGTCATCAAGGAGCCAATTAGCTCATCCAATTTCAAAGTGCTGAGATATTTTGAGTCGTCGATTACAGTGGCCTTTGTGTGCCATTGTGATGATAAGGATCTCAGTACCTTTCTGACGAGTTCCTTGTCGGAATACTCTTTACCAAGACCCTTTAATCCATTCGTGATTTCTGTCAATCTTGCAAACATATCAGAAATGGACTCTTCTGGTTTCATCATAAATAACTCATAATCCCGGACTAGCAGATTCGCCTTGGTTTCCTTTACTTCCGATGTTCCTTCATAGATCAACCGCAGCTTGTTCCACATCTCCTGCGCGGAAGAACACATGGAAATACGTGAGTATTCATTAGGATGAATGGCAGATTGTATTATATTCATGGCTTTAAAATTTGTTGAACACTTCTTTATATCCTCATCATCCCACTCATCCTCATTTTGAGACAGAGTATACGAACCCTTGCTTATGACGCGCCACACATCATAGTCTTGGGCTCGTAGAAAGTCATACATTATGTTCTTCCAATAAGGGTAATTTGATCCATCAAAGAACGGGGGTCTTTGGATCGAATGCCCTTCGGGCATCATCCCCTTGTTTGCCATAAGGAGGGATCTACTCTACGACTGTGTGGTCGAGTGAAACAGAGACCAAAGCTCTGATACCAATTGTTGAGTCCCAAAGGGCGGTAATCAAGAGGGGTTGGGTGAATTGATTGGCCAATAAAATTTACTTCTACGAGTAAACTTGTAAATTAAGCATGCAAGCACTAGAACTCACCGAAACATGGATGCACTTGTTAATGCGTGTGAGAAATGTAGATGTTTGACAATGAAATAGGTGTACGCTCAACTCACCGGGAAGCCCACTCGATTAATGAAATAGGTGTACGCTCAACTCACCGGGCTTCACTGCCGTGTCCCCTACGTCCACCCCTCACTCGTGAGGATCAAGACTTCACTATGAAGTGAGCCACACACACACGCTATGTATAATAGCAAACACTGACACACACGGCACCCGTTCTGGGCTACCAAACAAACACACACACACACACACACACACGTTCGTGGTTCTGAGCACGAACACCACACAAAAGAATATGAATCAAGTTTTACAATTGATGCTCATGCTCAAACTGAATGATTCAGAGAATAGAGAGTGAAGAAAGATTTATCGTGGTTGAAGCTCCCCCTTTCATTTCTTTGAAGGTAGTTGAGTGCTTCTTTAGGAGGAACGGTTGATCTTGGGGGAAGATTGGAGGAGAATGGTGTAGAAATGAAGTAGTAGCTTGAAATCCCTTGCAGCTTCCAATTGTAGATGATATGGAGACTTGTTTCTGACCTCTTCCCTTCACTTTCAGCTTCAGATCTAGGTGGAGGAAGGCATGGGAGCTGCAGCTGCGACCCTGCACACAAAGAACAATATTTTTCATCAAAAAAACTCTTCTCTCTTTGATCTCACCTAGCATCCATTTTATCATAGGCCACTTGGGCTTATTTAATTGCTTAAGACAGTCAAAAGAGGCTAGGAAACCAGATCCACAATTTATGGAATGTTTTGTGGAGGTTGGACTAGGATAGGAAGACTTTTAGTACAAGAAAAGTGAAGTCAAAGATGGCGGCTGGAAGTCGGAACTGAAGGAGTCGACCCTTGGGGTCGACCCTCGAAGAGGGTATCCTATGCCAAGAACAATGGGTCGACCCTCGTTCAAACAAAATCTGTAACCAGAAATTTTTACAGGGGTCGACCCTTGGGGTCAACCCTCGCTATGGGATCATTCTGTATAAACAGAATTTTTCAGGGGTCGACCCTCGCATTGGTGGGTTCTGAAGAATGAATGTTTCTCCAGGGGTCGACCCTTGGGGTCGACACAAGTGCCAGAACAAACAAAGATGTGGTAAAAACCACCAAGATAGGGTACCAACCTAGTGGGGTTAAGGAATAGAGTACACAATAGTAAGATGCATGAATCTAAGGCATGAATAATGAGGAACCAATTAAATTACCTTAGATTCTGAAAAATACTCTATTACCTACTTAATGCAAGGCATGAATTTTAACAAGAATATTAAAAGAGCTAGGATTGATCTCACCAAATGTCCTTGTGTCATTCAAGTCCTTAACTGCCTCCTTGCCCCTGTCAAGACATGCATTTTGAGTTAGCTTTGGCGTTTGCAAATCAAGATTGAACGTCTTACCAACAGAGGTGATTCTTGTACTTCCAAATCTCCTTAACTCATTAAGTGGAAATGATTCCAAAGCTTATCATGGCATTCAAGTTAGAACAAAAGATATGTAGTGTTTTAATCATCATCAAAATTCATTACAAATAACCACATAGAGGGGGTTCAACAAAACCCTTAATACTTGTATAAATTCTGATCCATGCTAGATGTATATTGGTCTTGGCATGTTTGTTTTACAGTCATTCCACACCGGTGGGATTGACTGACCGCACCGTCTTGGTTTTCCATGTTGTTTAAGCCTCAATTCTTATAATAGATGAGACTCTCCGCCGGATATTACTTCCGTCGAACTAGGACCACTATTATGAGACCTCCGTAAGACCCCGTGAGCCTGGGATTCTCACCAGGACGCCGGGCAGGTGGTACCCCAAAGACCTGAACCCATGAACGTGGTTTGAATCGTGTATCGAGCCAGTCCAAACTGGACTGATCTGTGAACTGTAACGGCCCAAGGTTTGACCGTCACGTCATCGTAACGGACTAAGGTTAGACCATCACGTTCCTGTAGCGACCCAATTTTCGATCGCCATAGGTAAGATATTACATATGTTTCCCTTGTTTTATTATCGTGTAGCAGTCATCAAGGTTGGCCTTAAACTGTGAAATCGTGCGTGATTCTTGTTGGATCCTTGTCTTTCTACCTAATGTTCATTCCAACGATGTTGGAATTTCTCTAAATCTTAGAAGTAAGTTCGTGAGCTTAAACCTTGGAACTCTTGGCCATTTAATTTGATTAATGTCTAGACTAGGATCTATGATCCAACCCTTCAATGCCAACGCATCATAAAGGGCTCGGTCTGGTCCTGAGAGGAGTGCCCAAAAGTACTTGTGCCACAGGGAGTTTGTAATGACAAGGTGTGGCATTGCACCAAAGTGCATGACTAGCGTGATTGGTCTGAGACATTCTACTTTTACTCATTTACTTGAAATTCCTGCGTGACATGCGTGCTTGTTATGGCCAATTCCATATATCATTTTCGTGTAATTTTCATGAATAGTTCTTGCTATACTCTTTACTTGAAAGTTCATATTCCTTTTCTATCTATCTTTTGTCATTATTTATCATTACTTTCGTTGCAACGTTATTCCTAATTGAATGGTTAATTACTTTAATTATGCCTGATGATAGAGATATAAAATCCTACTGAGCTTTGCTCACCCCTACTTTCCAATCCTTTTCAGGTAGTTCAGATGAGGACGTGCATTCTGATGGGGACGGGAATGAGTGATTCCAGGAGCGAGCCATTTAGAATGATGTTCAAGTCAAGTTTAGATTAGTTGTTGAGTTGTTATCTAGAGTTGATGTATTTTTTGTTAATAAGTTAGAAGTCCACAAGGAGTCGAGTGTAATTAAATATTTTCTCATATTATTATCAATAAAGATGGGTTAATTGTTTTTCTTTATTATTAGCTTGGTGGTTTAGTCTCTTGTGGCAACGTATGCTCTGATTGACATGGATGATATAAACTGATGCGTTCCGATTTTTCGTGTCGGGGCGTGACAGGTATTGTGGAAATCGTTTCTATTGAAAATGAGCTCATATGTTGCTATCTTATTTTGTAGGTTGCTTTACTGGGTTGAGAAGCAATGGCTCTTCATGAATATATTTTTGATGGTCTCATGCATTCTGTTCATGAGACTTTGGAGAATTCATCTAGATACTGTGTTTTTCAATGGGTTTTCAAATGGTTTGCTAGATGGCCATTTCATTTTAAGATTTGTTGAAGGATCCTCATTGCATTTCATGAGTGTCGACACCCATCTATAAGTGTCGACACCTCTACTGTTGCAGCTCTTGTTTGATGACATTTTAAGCATGCTAACTGTGATGATTTATTGTGGCTTGAGAGAGCATATTCATTATATGATTATTTCTGCTGCTACTGTTTCATCAATGATGGCTGTTTAATCATTTTGCTCATATGGCTTCAATACTTCCAAAGGTTTAACTCATTCCTTTAGTTCATGTTGTTAATGGTGAATCTTGGAATGTGACTTTTGAAGGGTGGATGTGTGAATTGGTTTATTGAATCTTGTCTGCCCTTGTTTGATCATGATAAAATCTGAATATAAGCTTTATATGAAATGATCATTTGAGTATTCAATTCCTGGAATGCTATGGTTTACTGAAATTCAGCTTGGTTTTTATTGAAATGTGATTTCATGAAACTGGGTGTTCTAGTGTCCTCATGAACTTTGATATTGAGGATCTCATGCTGATTGTTCAAGCACTTTGATTGTATGGGTTCTATGATTTCATAGGTGAAACCCATTTCATTTGTTCACTTTACTTCTACGGATAGAGTTTAAGTCTCAATATAGTGCAGGTTCAATCTTGCCCACAAATGCTTGATTTATAAATTACTCTCAAATCATTGAATCCATGGTAAGATTGTATTTCTGAATTTGATTCTTAGTTGGCTTGAATGGGGTTATTGCATATTTCATGGCATTGGGCTCTAATGGACTGCCAAAGGCAGTTTTCTGGTTTGGCTCTACAAGTGTCGACTCTCAGAGTCGACACTTACAGGCCGGGTGTATTTTTTTATCGTAGATAGAACACTTGGAAAAAAGTGTCGACTCTGAGAGTTGACACTTTCTACTGTATATTGTTTCTTGTTCTTTGGCAGAACACCCGCGAACCAGAGTCGACTCTAAGAGTCGACACTTGTCCTGGGTGGTCCGATTCGGGTCTGTCGTATGTGTTTCGAAACCCACCTTTTTAGATCCATTTACCTTGATCTTTTACACCCTTACCCTTAGGGTTTCTACACATGTTTAAGGGTTGTTTTGAGAAGGCTTTGCAAGGGCTATTGTTGTCTTTTGTTCATCTATTTGTTGCCCTATATATCCTTGCGATTTTCAGATCGGAAGGAAGCACAAAAGGGGCTAAACGTTTCTATCAGTTCTTGCAAGTGAAGGAGGATGAGCTGGAGGGTTACTACATCACTGGAGGAAGGAGAACGCCGCGAAAGATGCCATCCGCGAGCTGCCACTCTGATCTGTAGCTGGTCTTGCTGTTCATTACCGAGTTCCTGCTTTGGGTGTTCTTTACAACGCTGGGCTCTTCCTACTCTGAGGATCAAACTCCAAATGCACCCTACCATTGCTATCTACGAGATTCATTGTAGATTTGAGGGGGATTTCTTCATATCTCATTTCTATTCCTTTATCTGAGCATAGATTGAGATTTGGGCGATCATTGTATATCTTTTCATTTTGTCAAACTTAGAATATTTGTGTGTGTGTATGGAGCTGCATCTCCGTGTGAGGTTTAAAGTACGGGGTGAGTTCCCCGAGTTTGTGTGTGTGTGCTGCAGTGGCAGTGGCTTGGGGCCAAGCCCCGGGTGTGTGATTTGCTGCGGAAGCATCGTGTGTGGTGTTGGTGTTGATCCCCGTGGTTGCTACATCTCGTAGCGTGTTAGTGAAGCCTCACCGAGTTTCGGTGAGGGGTGGACGTAGGGAGCCCGTCATGGTCTCGAACCACCTAAAAATCTTTATGTTCATCGTGGATGCCTGTGCGATTGTCCATTTCTCCTACCTCCGTTCACAAGTCTATTTAATTGATTTTTATTCACAACACCTTCACACTTCACTACCTCTACAATTTGCTATCAGATTTGTTCATCGTTTGTTGGTTGGATATACGTGCTTAGTTGTAGTTAACTCGTTCCTTGCATTGTATATCCGTGTGAGATCGAAAAGGTTGAGAGAACATTTAAATCTCACTTGAGTTTAGGCTAATTGACGTAGTTAATTTTAATTTCGCTATGATTAGTTTAGATTATTTTTAAAATCCGCCATCTCGGTTGGGAGACAATTCAACCCCCCTTCTTGTCCGCCATCAATTTTGGGCCAACAGTAATTATAAACAACGAAAATCTCTTTGTTTATTGAAGCCTTCACTATTATTACTCCCTCTTGCTATTCCATCATCTCCAGATTCTACACATCTATCTAAACTATCTTCTTTTTGTCAAAGGGGAAGCTAGTTTTCTGAATTATCTGTTGGAGATGTATGTGTGTCCATTTCATGCTATACTCAGTCATCAAGGAGGATAATTTTTTTAAATGTCTATATCAAATCATTTCTTCTATTTGATAATGACAAAGGGGGAGAATAGTTTGATATGAGTCAGTATGACAACATGTATTCTTTTGTGTTAATTTGGTTTGGTTATAATGGTCATAATGACTCATAGCGTTGCCATCATCAAAAAGGGGGAGATTGTTATATCCCTGTGGTTTTGACGATGTCAAACTCTGAGTAATCATGAGTCTACATGTGTATGGTTTTTATGTTTTGATTATGATGTCATATGTCTGACGTCTAGTGCATTGGCGCATTGTTTGATGCATTGGCCTTATGTATGTGTTGAAGTCATCATGAGTCAGTAAATGATGTTTATACTCTTGATTGGGTTTCAATGTCTGTGTTGATGTCATCATGAGTCAGTAAATGAAGTTTATACTCTTGATTGGGTTTCATATTCTTGATGTCTAGTATGGTGCACTAGATTTATGATCTTAATGCTATATGAAGTTTTATCTCAAGCGAACAGGTCGAAGCAGCAGTTTGTGATCGCATAAAATAGGTTCACAAGGCTCAAGCTTTAGTTCAAATGTTCAGAAATTGCAAATATAGAATTTAGAAGTACAAGCAAATTCTATGGAAGATCAGTTGAAGGCAAGTTTGCAGAAATGGTTAGCCAAGCAAGAGCTCATACAAAGGCAGCAGCCACATGTCCTCGAGCACCTATGTTCCTCAAGAGAATATGTGTTCTGTTTGCTGGAGCTATGTCAAAGAGGGAGAGGAAGTTCTGAGAAAAGATAGATCAAATTCACATAGAAACAAGGTGAAACTTGTAGGAGTAAAGTTAAGAGAACAGGTGATGTGATTGCCATAAAAGTGTCAAAGCAGGATCACCACCGCCTCGATGCAGTCATGCCCACAGAAGCGATTTCCAGAGTTTTGCATCGATGCAACAGAGAACTGCACCAACACACCAGGAACAAAACCAAAACTTAAATGTGACCACGTCGAAGCATCAGGGAACTGCATCGGCGTGACCATGTCGGAGCATCAGCAAACTGCCTCGATGCTCTAAGCCTAGAACCAAAAAATGATGCCACCACGTCAAAACATCAAGTGATGCAACGATGCAAGATAACATATCAAAGTACCAGCACTAGACAATAGGTCGAAGCACAGTGCAATAAATCAATGTAACAGTGGGATGCATCGACGCAATAGTATAGTGCATCAACGCAGTCATGCACACAGAGGCTATTTCCAGGAGCTCACCTTCAGTAGTGAGTCGATGCACTAAGCCCAGGATCTGCATCTTAACGTTACTATGTCAAAGCATCATGAAATTGCATCTACGAACCAAATGTCTATGAGAATCCATGGGTCTAAAAGCCTTTCATTCTCACTACACTGACGCATCAAGTTGCTGCATCGATGCAACTTCACTCATTTCTCCACAACGTGAGAAACTGAGTGGATCACGTGCCAACAACTTCAAGCCAGTTGGCGCTCAACACAAACCACGTGGCTGAATTCTGGAGAGATAAAGTTGACAGAATATTCTCTTGCCACCTAGACCAATGGAGTAATTTGTCTATGGATTAGTTTTTTAAGTGGAGATCAATTTTTATGCTCTATATATAGATGTTGTCTTCTACTGAAGATGAGCGCGACAAAAGGCTACCATGAGGAAAAAGAAAAGAGAAGCGGCCATAGAAGAAACCTAGTGAGAGTGATCTGAGAAGAAAAGAGTGCAGTAGCCATTCCAAGAGATTGAGAGAAAAATATGTGAGAAGAAAAAGAAGAAGAGAAAGAGAGAGCTCGAGAGAGAGAGTCCAGATCCCAGGGCCAGTTCGTAAGAGAAGAAGAGTGTGTAGCTGGAGTCATTTAGTCTCTGTGGTGTCCATTAGCTCGTGGATCAAATCCAGAGCTATTCTGCTCCTGAGGAGCTATATTTTGTTTGTTCCTTTTTCTTGTGTTTTTGTTTGCTCATCTTTTTATTTTACTTCTTGTTCTTCTGATGCCCTGTTCAGGGGTCGGGCTCATTCTGAGTTTTCAAAAGAAGGGAGAAGTGTTTTCTCTTGGTTCCCTCTAAGGTTTCAGAGGAAGAGAGGATTGTTTCTCTGGGTTGTGAGCAATTGGGTTGCTCATGGGTTCCTTCTGTGACCATATGAAGAAGGGAGAATTTGCTTCTCCGATCATTGCCAGTGGTAGTGGTTCTGATCTCGCTTGGTGTAAGATCAGGTTGAAGGATTTGTCTCCCTCAGGTTCAAGCTCTGTTGTGAGCAGTTATTGCAGACTGAGTCTGCGTCTTACATCCGCAAGGGAAGCCTCACTCAGGTTTGAGTGAGGGGTGGACGTAGATCTGCCTGTGGCAAATTGAACCACCTAAAAGATTCTTTCCTCTGTGGTTTGTCTTTCATATACTCCTTATCTTCTACCACCTTCACAGGTTGGCGTGTGTGTTATTTCATCACTCCATTCTGACATAGTGCTAAGCGCTCGATAGTAATTCTGTGTGAACCGTTTACTATTGTGTATGATTTGGTTTGCTGGTTGTTGGGAGTTTGCTAGCTGTTTGCGTTATTGCAAGCAGTGCAGTTGATCTCATGGTGTGTTAAGTGTTTTAGTTCTGTCCTGCGTGGATTGATTCAATCTCAGTGCTATCTGCTAGTTACCTCTGTGCATTGGTTTGATCATCAGTAAACTAGTTAGTCTACAATGTTAGCTTCCGTTGCATTTTAATTAAGTATGCCTTTTAGTTGAAAGAAGTTTTTTTTGATTGAGTGATCTATTCACCCCCCCTCTAGATCTCGACTTTGCACCTAACAGATGCTTCCAACATTCTTTGACCGAGTGACTGAACTTTTCGCAAAAAGAGCAAGCCACCATGACTTGCTTTTCTTCTTCCTCCTTGACTCTTTTATTCTTGCTATTGCCATTGCCATTGCTGTTGCCGTTCCTCTTTCCATTATCGTTCCCATTGTGGGACCTCTTCTTGCTATTATGGGATTCATCATCCTCCGTGATGCAAAACCTTTCTTCTTTTTCCTCCCGCTTATCATGACTTCGACTCGACTTTTCATCTCCCCCCCTTAACTTCTCTACCTTCTCTAAGGTCCTTTCACATAGATGTGCCCGTTGGACCATCTCTGTATATGTACGGATATATTGAGGTCCAAGTTGTTGAATAAAGCCGGGACTTAACCTGTCCATGAATTGGTTAACCTTTAATAAGTTGATACCAACCAAATAAGGAGCATAAGGAGCCAGACGAGAGAATTGAAGCTCGTACTCCGCTACGAACATCATTCCTTCGTTTAAGGAGGCAAACTCCACAACTTTCGTCTCCTTGACATGTTCGGAGAAATATTTGGCTCGAAAGAGTACAAGAAACTCCTCCCATGTAACTTAAGCATTTTGAAGATGTGCCGAGGCGGCCTTCCACCAAGTACGTGCATCTTTGTTTAGTTGGAAAGTGGCGAGATGGACGTTTTCTTGGTTGGAACATTGCATGACTTCAAATATCCGGTTCATCTCATCGATCTAATTTTTAGCTTCGTCAGGGTTGGAGGATTCAGAGAATCGCGGAGGGTTCAAACTCCAAAATTTTTGATGTACATCACTAACGCCCGCCCGAGCGTCGGCTTGGGCCATGGTTTGGAGGGCCTGGGTGAGGCCTATAACGATTTCTTGCATCTCATCCCAGTTAACACGGTGAGCCATTGCGAAAAAAGGTACATGAGGAAAGGATCAATTTGTTAATTCCTACGGAATTGAGGGGAGTTAACCTAGAGATAATTATTAAATAACTATCTCATCCCAGGCTCTACCCAATCTCAAATGGGTTGGGAAAGTTCTTTCTTAGTTCATAGGTGTGGGTCCTTAACCTTGGACTTAGCCTATGACATGACTTTTTCCTAGGACTTACTTATGCCTAGGCTCTGATACCACTTTAACTGTCACACCCCGAGATTTTGTACAACAGAAGATATTCGGGAACGTGAACAGCTGGCAAATAAAGCCTCAAGCGAGCAATATAATCAGAGCGCTAATACCTCCACACATAAGAATGAATGCACAATAATTGGACAAAACCTTTACTTTTATTGAATAATAATTAAGTACAATGATATTTGACTTCCTTGACATAACGGCAACAAGACTCAATAAAAGAAAAATTACATCATGACTATAACTAAGACACTACTAGACTTCACTCCATTCTTCATTCACTCTCGGACTCGCCACTTGAATAGTTTGAATCTGACCCGCTATCATTTTCTGAAAAGATTGGAAATGTAGGGAATGAGTACACTTGCCCAGTAGGTATCTTCGTATCAACATGAAGGCAAGTTTAAGTAATTAGCAATTTAGCTCTAAAAGGTAAGATTAAAGAAATACGATGAAACGTGTGATAAAATCAAAGTAACAAGTATCAAGATGTATATCATAGAGATATGAATGTTCATGTAGAATGATTTCATGATCAAGCGAGAATATAAAGTGGCCTTTCATGTAACGAGAATGTACTTGCATGTAACGAGAATGTATTTTTCATAACCATAAAGGTTATGCACTAGAAAGTTATGTAACAAGAATGTATAATTTCATGTAGAGCCTCGTAGTTTTCACTCGTCTATAAAAAAAGTACTCCCGGCGCAATGCGACGCCAGTGTTCATCATATCCCATGTTTTATAGCATGTTTCTGGCAATCAGCCGAGGGGGCTAGCATCTAGCCCTTGGACATAATCAGTGCCCGATCTGCATCTTCAAGTTATAAATCAAGCTACTTCCACGAGATATAAATAAAGTTTCTGCCAATAATGTACAGTTCAACAACAGCTTTATGATAACAATATCAAGGTAAGAATGCACCAAGTATGAACATGTGAATTCAAGGATGAATTAAGAACAAGGTCATGCTACGGAAGAAATCCGACAACATAACGGTACATTCATTAATTTTCATAGTTCCTTAATAAGTTAATGTATAAGATGTTGGGTTCCAGATAGTTAGAAGATCACCTGGGAATAGAACAAGTTCAACCCTTGGATCAGACCTCGAGTTAGACAGAAGTTACGTAACGCGGCGCTCTTGAGGGTCGCGATAATTCATTAACGTGGTCCATCATTAGTATGCAATTATAGAGAGAGTCGACGCAGAAAGAAAGTCGAGTCGACTCGAGGGAAAGGTCTGTGGCTGGACAGGAACGTGACCACAGGAACCAACGCGATAATAGATTAACGCGACTGGATGGTAGGGCGCGATCATGCCAGTTTATAGAAAACATGGAAAACACGAAGTGCTCTCTAACATTTCAGTTTTTAGGGTACAACCAGCTCGGCGTCCTAGTGGGAATCCCAGGCTCGCGGAGACTTACAAAGGCCTTGAAATAAGATCACCGAGTCTGGCGGAAAGAATATCCAACAGAGAGGATCATAAGTCCAAGAGATGTGCCTATCAAGTGTAAAGTGTAACTAATAGCAACGTACAGGAATACGCGCTATATGTCTCATAAAATAGAAACAACGATGAGAAAGGAACGTGCCAAACATAGATCCAAGTGCACTAAATTCAAGGAAATTCCTTTAAGTAAAAAACTATAATGTTTTGTCAAGAAATTAGCAAATAATGAAATTAAACTTTGAAAAGCATGCTAACACTATATATGCAGTCATGACATGATCAGGATGTGAGACTACAAAGATAAGGCATGCATATTAGTATATATATATGGGAAATAACAAGGTTTAACGATAGGTTAACGCGACGGTCATAACCCGTGCGTTCTACATTAACGCGGTAGAAAGAACCAGCACGTCATTACCTTAACACGATGTATCGAGTGTGCGCGTTAATAAACGCGACCCATGTTACAACCGCAATCATCTCACAGTGAGACAGGGATAATACCGGTCTTGCAGGGCTATTCCCTAAAGCAAATCTATATGGAACTAACTATAAACTAGTAGGGAAAGCATGTTATGAAAGAAATAAAGCATGAAAACGTATGTAATAGACATATTGTTATTATCTTTTAGTTAAGGTTTCAAGGATAGCATGTAGTAAAACCCTATTGTGCAGTCATGATAAAATATGAAATACTCCACATAGAAAGCATGAAATCATGAGAAAGTTGAGGGTTTTTATTCCTAACAAATTGTTTTAGATGATTCATGAGATAACCTACCTTTGATTTGATCCCTAGGTAGAGAATTTCTCGCCAGAAGACAGTGCCAGTTCCTGCGTGTCATGCGTAGAAACAACAACTTCCTGGCCTTCTATCTCCTTAACCTCTAGACCTAAATTTTCAAGATTTGGAGGAGAGTTAGAAGACATGAAGGGGAACAAATAAGTCTAAAGGATTAACATCATAATATCTCGTTTATGGTTTCTAATCCTTAGATCTTCATCGGATAGATATGCTGATTCCTGAGCGCTCTACAGAGGAACAACAACTTGCGCGAGTTCTATCTCCTTGGATACTGGGTATCCTAACATGAAATTTGACAGAGGGTTAGACAATACTAACGGGAACATAAAGTTCTAAATGACTAATGTGAAATATGAAGTTTCGTGATCAATGACACCCAAGAGGGGGGTGATTTGGGTGTTTAAAACTTTTACGAAAACTTTTGGCCTTTTTGAAATATGTGATATAAAGCTAATCAATAGGTTCAAAACTGTTTGTTCACAAATTAGATTTATCAAACTTAATTAGATGATGATATAGATTATGCAAGATATATGTGGATAAATCCGGAATCGCAATTACACTAACACCCACGTAGAATGGAGGTAGAAGAAAAGGACCAAACCACACAATTCAAAACACAATACACAGCGGTTTTTAAGGTGGTTCGGATGCAACGACGGTAATCCTACGTCCACCCCTCACCAAACCCGGTGAGGCTTCACTCGGGGATAAATCCCCAAACGGAGATGACGCTCCAACCACACACGCAGGACGACACCTGCCCACACACACGAGGATGCACCCCAACACACACATACACGGAGACGAGGTCTCCAACATGATCCGATAACCGGATCACCAACACACACACACTTGCTGCAACAGATGCAACACTCTCCACACACAAACACTAAGACCTGGAAAAAACCACACACACACGTAGATCTAAGAAGACCTACGCACACACGAATCAAATACAACACACACGACCACGGATCCAACAACGATCCACACACACACACAAGTTTTCACAATTTATACAAAACACGAATATGAACTTGAAACATAATAAGGCACAGTTTAGAAATCCCCTGATTTGGCTTCCTTTTCAACGTATGCTGCTGATCTTGAGTGTTGCCTTCCCTCTTGCTTGAATGACTTGAAGTGGATTGTGAAAACATTGCTCTTTTCACCCTTGAACAACCTTCTTCTCAGATCTGTGCTTGCTTGATTCTTCTTCTTTCTTCTTTGGGCAATCTTCCTTTGAATCCTTGCTTCCTTGCTTACTTCTTTTCCTTTGAGGATGTTGATTTTAGATCTACCTTCAATGGGTTGAGGATGGATGAAGAACACTTGCTGCACGGAGTACTGTTCATGGCTACAGTACTTCTTCTCGTCCTCCACTTGGATAGCCTCCTCTTGATCTCCCTTAAAGCCCTCTTGGTTTCTTAGGGTTTATGACTCCAAATGATAGTTTTATAACCCCTTGAATGGTCCTAGACAAGCTCCAGACCAGATCCACAAATCATGGTGTAATTGGGGTCATTTGGATCAAACAAATGGGTGGAAAGACCTCTCCTCGAGCTTGAAACAAAAGTCAACAAAAGGGGGTCTCGGGGCTGGCGGTCGACCGGAAGGCATGGGGCGGTCGACCGGAATTTTACAGTCGGTTGATTTTTCATCTCTGGCAAAACCGGTCGACCGGACGGCTAGGGGCGGTCGACCAAAACCTGTAAAAATGCCATCTTTTCAGTTCTAGCAATTCTGGTCGACCGGCCCTATGGTCTTGGTCGACCGGAATAACCCATACCTGCAAAAATGAAGTGTTAGGCCACAGAAATATATCCATAAGTCAAGATATTCATGTCCTCATCTATTCCATGCATTTTGGGATTGGATTCAACTTGGTTTATGTATTAGTCCATTTGAGCATTTCTAAATTTTGTTCTGGGGGCTCCGCCCCCAGAAACCGCCGCAAGGGGCGCTGCCCCCTTGACCCCCGCGACCTGACTGCGCAGGTCGATCCGCGGGTGAGGGCGCACGATGGCCACAAGGGTTTCATGTTTAATATGCATGAATGAGGTATATTAAGGAGAGGTATATGAGATACACATGGTGACATCGATGCTAAGACAAGGTAAGGGTCTTACCAATGGTTCTTTGACAGTACATGACATATACCACCTGTTTTGGATGGTAGAGGAGCAGGGTGGGTATCCACACATTTGGTTCACCAGGTGACTGCCATGAGTTTAATCCTGCAAGCAAGATAGTTAGGGTTAATACCATGCTTGTTCGCATTAAAGAGGTTATGAAACCTCTTACCTCTTGTAAAACCAATATATGCAAACCAAGGATCAAGATCATGTAACCGTTGCCATTTGCCATCTCAGCCATACATAGATAACAGGAGCATGAGCAATCAACCACAAGTTTAGTTATCATCACTTAATCACACATTATGTTTAGTTATCATCGAAACCATAACTTAACAATCACAACAATCATCAAAACCACAACTCAACAAAATACCATCATCTTACCGTCGAACCAGGCGAGCCAAAAGTAATGTTCGCGCAGGTCGATCTGGGCCTTATTTATAGGGTTTAGCCTAGGGTTGAGGGATTAGATCGAGTTAGGAGTCCTTATTAGGGTTAGAGTCAATCCCCAAGAGTCCTAGATAGGTTTTCCTCTCGAGATAAGATCGATCCATGGACTAATCATGGATAAAAATCCAAGCTTTCAGTGTTTTGGTACATTTTGGTTCTGTAAGATTATCGCGGTCATCCACAGTACCGCGGCCTTCAACAACGCGGCATATCATACGGGCGCATTCAAGACTTCACCCCGAATTTGGGTGTTAGTCAATTTCCACTTCTCTTTATCCCCTATTTATCTAACCAAAAATAGGGAATATATCTATTTACGTCTCTTTTAGGTGGACTTGGGCCTAAAGGCATAGAAATTGGTCTTTGGGCCTATTTTAAGTGGGTCCATTTACCTAATTAATAATTGGGTTTTTAAATTACTTAGTTTTGAATGGCTAAGCCCACTTAAGCCTATTAAGTCTTTTTAAATGCTTAATAATTATATTTATTTCCTAAAAAATCCTAGAAAAATTTTGGGTGTTACACGTAATGATGGGTGATGAAGGTATATAATGGTACAGAGGGTTTGGAAAATATGAATGTGGAGGCGGAGGGCCATATGAATGAGTGGTGTGAATGGGTCGAGGAGGCATATAATGACATGGAGGTTTTTGCGTATATGGAGGCGGATGTGGAGGCGGATGGCCATATGGATGAATAGGGTGAATGGGTGGAGGGTGGATAGCGTCCACTTGATTATTGAACCTTGTAGACTCATCTTGCTCACATAGATTGTTGATGTCATTGTCATCTTTCCTCCCCTTCCAATCTTTCTCCATCTTAGTTATGTTATTCCTGAAAGCATGAAGAGGATTAACTTGAGAAGGAGGAGGGGGCGGCCGTGGGCTTGAAACCCTTATTAGTTGTTCCTCAAATTTGGTAATTTTATCAAGAAGAGTTTGTTGGAGGGGAGTGACATGCGGAATAGAGGGTTGGCATGACGGCCGTGGAGCTTGGAGGGGCTGACCCACGAAAGGACCCGGACGGATCAGGGGGGGGCAAGGAATATAAGAGCCTTGGGGCCATGAAGGAGGGTGGTTGGAACGAGGCAAGTGATGGGCCACCCGAGAAGGAGTATGTGTAGAAGAAGGCGGGTGAGAATAGGGAGGCTGGTGATGAGCCACCTGATGGGGAGTGTGAATAGAAAAAGATGGGTGATGGGCCACCCGAGAGGGAGTGGGAGGAAGATGAGATGATGAAGCTAGGCCCTCAACAATGGCCTTAAGGGCTTGGGCTTGTTGAGTGATGAGATATAATTTTTGGGAGACCGTCTCTCTCTAAGTGGAGTAGATGGTTCCGAGGGAATTGGGGCTCGCGATTGATGTAAGGGACCACAAGATTGGAAATTGCCTATGGGTTAGGTAATATCATAAGAGTGAGGGCGTGATCCCTTAGAACAATTATGGTGAGAATTATAAATCTGAGGATTATAGGAAGTGCTAAGTTGTTCATCCTCATGATTATATATTGAATTAGACATGTTGGTTTTGTTATCAAGGTGAAACATCATGCAAATCAAACAATGGTTCAATTAAGATAATTTGTAAAGATATCAAACAAGTTGGGTGCTTACGCTTGATTTTTTATAGTTGAACCTTGGTGTGAATTAAAGATTTTAGCAAAGTTTAGTATGATTCACTCAAGGTAAGAACCTAGTTTCAATATGGGGTCAACTCCGGTGCCAACTAGGTGAATGTATCTCACCACGTATAGGCCAACTAAACCCGGGAACTTCAAAAGGTACAACCGGCCTAGCGTCCGTGAGGGAATCCACGTGTATGAGGACTTACGGAGGTCTTGGAAAAGGAGATTCCGGTCCAATGAGACGAAGTGCTCAATTGGAGGGTCCTTCTTTCACCAAGAGGGGGTAAATATCTCGTAGAAGTGTGTGAGGAGAGGAGGTATCCCAAACCAAATGCCCTAAGAATGCAATACTAATGCAAAAGAAAGGGAACAAGCATATATGAATAGAAATATGTAAAGATAATGTAAAACAGATCACAGAACAGGGGTATTCTGTGAAAACACAGAGAATTGGCGTCAGTGACAGTGGGCGCCAATTTTTAAATTGGCGGCCACTGCCCTGGACGCTCTTTTTTTTTTTACAAAAACAAGAACGCGTCCAACACCATGGATGCGGTTTTGTTTTGTTTTTATTTTTATTTTTTTTAGAAAACGGTCAGAAGGTTAGAAAAAATGAAGAAAAACTAATAGAAAATAGGAAAACACTCACAAACTCACAACATAACTCATGGCAATCAATAAGAATATGAAATAAAGCATGGCGGGCTCACTTTTTTTTTTAGTTAATAAAAATGGAATTCCAAAATCTAGCAAATTAATAATCATGTAGGGGCGGGGGGTTGTGCACATGGTGCACGAGGGGTAAACATAGCAAAAAAGATGGAGTGCTACGTGGAGCACAAAGAGGGATGCACCGTGTGTGCAAAATGAGATGGCACACGTGGATGCTGAGTGGAGAAGGGTAATCAAAGAAAAATAAACGGTGGTCCCACCGTGATCGCCAATTTATAGATTATGGAATTAATCCACTTAAAAAAAGAATTAATACAAGGAAAAAGAAGGGGAAAGAGGATAAAGGGAGCATACGTGGATGCTAAGCGAAAAGGTAATCGCCAGAGAAATGTAGGACTCAAATGATATTAACAATAAATAACAAACGTAGGATCGCGAATATAAATACCTTAAAAGTGCGGGGAGATTGTGAGTGCACCTTCTCTTCCAATCGGCCGGCCGATGAAGAAAGTTTCGCCTTAGATGATTACCCTTGCAAAACAAAGAAAACACCAATAAAAGAATGGATTAAAAACCAAGGTGAGTGTAGCATCAAATCATTAATGAATATAACATGAAAAGCATGAAGTTAGATACACCTTGTTGGTGTTGGCTTTTAAACCCCTTTGCAAATGGTGGGAAATATGATGAAAGGAGATGTGCAAGTGTTGCACTATGGAGATCTCAATATTGAGATGAAAAGAAGAATAAGGGAAAGAGCATGATGCACGCAATGCTAATGATAATAAAACAAAGAGATAAGAGAAAAGGAGCGCTTATTGAATGTTTTCTCCAATTGGGGTGAGGGCTTCAAATCTTCAAAGGAGGAAGAAGATCTCCAAGGGATGAAGCTTTAAGCATGGAAGACCTCCTCCTTGAGCCTTCAATTCAGCAGCACCTCCCCTTTGATTAGTTGAGCAGCCTTAGCAATGTGGGAGAGGGGGGTCCCTATTTATAGGACAGAAATTCGGAGTTTAATTCAAGGGAAATTAGGGAAACTAATTTTAATGGGATTCGGAAGAGAATATTCATTGGCCAAGTGTCCTCCTAGCCCTAGAAACCCTTAGGGCCCCTTCCCAAGTGGAAAAGGAGAGCAAAATGAAGAAGGAAGGAGGCTCTGTTCGGATTCGGAACACTACAGGAAAGGGCGTCTGACACAATGGTCGCCAATTAAAATAGTGTCAGCTTAAAGAGGCGCCAATTCTGAGCCCATTTTGGAAAGATTAGGAATTACCAAAATTAGAAAGAAAATCACGTCTGGGGTGGTGGATGCGAATTAGCAATTTTACAAATTTTGGTCAGAATTAAAATCTCAAATTAAGGTAAGAAAAACCGCGTCCGGAGTCCTAGACGTGTCTGAAAATAGGTGACAGGCTGGACAGACACCATTTCTTAAATATTTTAGGAAAGTCAAAAATTACAAAAAATTGAAAAGGAAATCACGTCCAAGAGGATGAATGCTACTTCAAGAACGCGTCCAAATGGCTGACGCAGTTTAGGAAATTGTGGGATTTTGGTAATTACTTAAAAGTAACATCAAAGTGATGGACGCCAATTCAAGAATTGGCAGCTTTCTAGAAAGGCGTTAATTCTTCAAGAACATGTAGTTGGCACATACTCGAAAATAAGAAGAATATGCATCCAAGTGCCTGACGCGACTTCAAGAGCGCGTCCACTATAGCGGATGCAGTTTCAGAAAATAGCGCCCTTTTGAAAAGTCATTAATTCAATGATTAAAATGAATAAATGAATATGCATCCAGTATGGTAGACGCGTTTAAGAATAGGTGACGTTCCAAATAGACGTTAATTCATGAAATAAACTAGGCCAAAAATATTAGGAAATTGAAGACGTGTCCGCCATAGTGGACGCGAATTTCAAAAGTGGCAACTGTCCAGGAAGGCATTAAATCTTAAAAGAATTGACGACTTAGACGTTGTCGTTGAATCAAGAATTGGCGCCCACTATGCCGAGCGCTAATTCTTTTGTGAATAATTAGCATCCGTGAGCCTGATTGTAATTCAGAATAGCCCCGAAAAATTGGAGAAAAGCCTAGGAAAAATCAAGAAAAATAGGGAAAAAATGAGAAAGCCAAGGAAAGTTGAATAATCAAGAAAAATGAGAAAAATCAATCAAATAAGTCGATTTGAGGGTCAAATCGGGGCATCGCAATGCGATAGGAGATATACTCAAAGTGATGTCAATTTTGGCATGTCTACAACTAGTAAATACATAGTATCAGACATCACATTAAAATAACAGAAGGCTTGTCCGCATGCTTCATTAGTGTGCGAGTGATTTTTTTTTATTTTTTTATTTTTTTGTTGAAAGTGCTAATAGACTTTAAGAGATTCTCAGTCAGTTTTCCATGGCTAGATAAAATAAGATTCCATTGTCATTCTCTTTAGTCTTCTCCATTCCAGAGTCTCTTTCATGAGAGCATGAATCATGAAAACGCAGTTGGGGCACCTTTTTTTTATAACAAAATGCGGCATATGTTGTATGAGATTTTTACAATGATCACCCTTACCCCCCAACTTAAGTAACATCGTCTTTGATGATATGAACAATATAGAAATAGAACAATATGCACAAGAATGCTTGGGAAGGAAAGGTACAACCTGGGGTGGGCAGCTGTGGTTCTCTCCAGATATCCTCCTGGTGCTACTGTTGACTCCTACACAACAAAGAAAATAATTTATTGAATCAGTAAAGAGGAAATGTTGTGTGAGACCCGTTATTTAACGGATCTTTTCCGATAATAAAATAGAATTTGTTCCATGAATTTCAGCTATTTTCATGAAATTTATGGGCTTTTTCTAGTATTTAATCTAATTAGATTAAAAAGTTTTAAGAAATTAAAGGGCATATGCATAATTATGCCTATTTGGGGGTTTGGAATGCAAAATAAAGTTAAAAATAAAAAAAATAATATCTTAATCTTTTTTTTTAACCCACGGTCGACCCCCTCTCTCTCACTTTACTCATTTCTCCCCCCCCTTTTTCACCCGAAACCGCAGGCACCCGAAGGCGCACGGCGGAACTCGCGAGACCGGCGACTCTGCCTCCCCCTTTCCTCTTCTCGATGGAGCAGTGAACGGACGTCCACGGCGAAGGTTCGGCGGCCTCGCCGGGGAGCGGCCAAGGTGGAGCCACCACGGTGGCGCCCCCATCGGCTCCGATCCCGGCGTGGAGGGGCGAACCCACGGCGAAGATGGTGGTCCTATCTCCCTCTCTCACGGCATTCTCGCAGCAAATCGGCACCCTCGGCTCAAATACGGTGGAGGGGCGGCCTTCCTCTCGTGCTAGGACCGGCGGAGGCTTCCCCGGCGATGCGAGGAACGAGGAGGCATCAACCCGAGAAGAACCGTGGAGTGGAGAGACGGCCGAGAAAGGCGACCCGCGGTGCGTCCCTCGACTTGCATGCGGTCGGAATGGACATTTTCATCGCGTTTGAGGTAGGGGGATCGATGCCCTAACCCATTAGATCATTCCTAAAAGCATGCCCATCGTCTTTATGTTTTAAGAGCATGCCCATCGTCTTTATGTTTTCGGAGCATGCCTATCGTTGCTGGGTTCATAGGCGATGAATTATTGTATATTATGATGGTGGAATGGCAGGGAACATGTTAAAAGTTATGAATCACGTTGATTTGGGTCGACCGGCAGGGGATCTGGTTATGATTCCCATGGATCCGATTCTCCGGTGAGGACCATGTTTATATTATTACAAATTTTGTAACAGTCCGCCATAACCTGTTTATTGACCCGAGCAGCTGACATCTCGACCGTGTGAATATGCTAAATTTGAATGGGAATAGAAACTTCACGGTCAGTCCGTTTAGCAACACGCAGCGGTGCGTTGTTCGACCGCCTAAGACTATAGCGGCTCTAGTTCAACCGCTTGTTTTACAAATTATGCGTGTTCGTTTAATTATGCATTTAATATCGCATCTTCTCCATGTGTAGATTATCTTATAGACTGGGGCGGTTTTCATTCAACCGCCATTTCTTGCAGCATTTTAATTCAATCATGTTCAATTAATTATGCGTTATGCACTGCATAATTGCCATTTTAGCATATTCAATTACTCATGCATTTAATTGTGGAATAATTGCAATGTTTAATTGTTGTCATAAATTATGGCATGTTTTTAGATTGAAATATAATCATATTATCTTTCCTAGTGATGGAACCACCAGTCGTAGCCCGACAACTTTTAGTGTTGATCCCACCTGGGAGAGGTGGCGGGGTATCCCAATTTACGGTTTTTAAGCTAGTTCCGTGGGCCCCAGTCCAACCGTAGCATCCTACGGAGGGGAATACTAGCTAGAGGCCTGGCTCTAGGCACGAGCCAGTGTGTGCACACGTGGTCAGAGGCTTGGACTGACACTAACGAGTGTTACTCTGAATAATTACTTATTTCTGGTACTGTTACGCATCTCGCTTGCTATGATCAGGCTTGCGTAGATGCTTGAGACACAGTGTAAGTCGTCAGTGGACGCATCTGGTTTCTTCTTCTAGTGGATCTCCTCTCCTTCTCTCTCTTGTCACTTGGGAATGATTGAGTTATTATCTATTGATACATTTCGAGTACTCACATTTAAATTACAATTGGCATATTAGTTAGCTGCTCTTAAATCGCCTAGATAATTTTACAGCTTTACTAGATTGTCTTTTATTTCTGCCAATGCATGCTTTACTGCTATCCTTTAGTTAGTTGCGAGTTAGGGATCCCTGTGAACCCTACCGAGTCTCTGCTGTGAGACTCACCCCTTGCTTTTTCAGGTGAGGTGGAGCAATAGGCTGCAGGATTCCCACGTGCTTTTGGTGAAAAGTCTTAGAGCCCACAGTGGTCTGTCAGTGGTCGGTTAGTAGTCAGTTTGTCTTCTTTCTTCTTTTGCCAGGGTATGCCCCTTGTAGTTATTTATTTTGACCATTGTACAGTTTGGGACTTGTGATATATGGATCTGAACTACATGTATAAATTCTTACCACTCTGATATATTTAATTGCTTCCGTTTAAAGTTCAAATGAATGATTTAATTAATATTGCGTGTGTAATTTCTTTATGTTATGCATCCCCTCGACAAACACTTACTAACCCTTACGGGGCCTCGTCAGCCTCTTGGGTGGCTTCCCCGAGCTCTTGGTATTTGAAGAGGCGTAATCTCGCACTGGACCTGAGCTGGGGGATGATCACCGAATAGTGAACTGTAAGAAAGGGAAACGGATCAGGGGTCCAAGGATGGTTCCCTGGGGAAAACCCTCTGATGCCTAAGTTAGTAGAGCAATGGTGGAAGTTATGAAGGGAGGAGGAAAAGAGAGGCGCGAGATCCCTCTACACCAAGATGGTGAAGTGGTTCCTGCTCAGGGAGTTTAGGCATGTGTTGGCCCTTACCTTTCTCTGGATGGAGTCCCAGGTTTAAATAGTGTGCTGGCTTCATGAGTCCCGTAAGCTAAGGAGTTTCAGGCGGGAGTTACGTCCTCAACGTGGGCTCTTTACGTCCTCATCGTGGGATCTTTATAGCCATGAGGAGTCATGGGTCACTTATCCTCTTTAACTCATGCTCATAATGGGTTTCTCAACGGTAGCGTGGATAAACAATCATCGGTCGATCCAAGCATGAAGGGTGCCAACCTTGTCCGTGCGATAGGCATAGCTCGGATGAAGGTAGGTCGGAGTGGGCGTTGAGCGTTTGCCTCTATCCCAATGAAAAGATAACTCGGGCATGGGTCCTCCTCCGTTCTGACCGACGTTCGGGCCTTCTGAGCCTAAGGGCCGCCGAGGAAGGGTTTAACCCCGAGTTATCTTATTGGGCTTTTTATCCTGAGTGGGCCCTGTGGGGCTATCACTTGGATGAGCTGGGCCTCGTTTGGTCCTGACGGACCTAGTTCGGCTGCTCTTAGATGGGCTATAGAAATCCCCCTCTCCACTTGTCCCCCTCCTACTCCCGAGCTTTAGTAAGCTCGGAAGAGTAGCTGTTCAGGGTTTTGGACCCACGTGGCTCAGGTGGGTGGAGATCTGGCGGTGTTAGTAAGCCACGTGTCGTGGTCACCTGGGCCCGTAATAATGATGATCTTGACGGATTGAACTGAAGGGGCCCCCTTTTCTCGGAGTTCGGAACGACGCGCCGCCTTCCGCGCAGAAATATAGGTGTTGTGCGCTTATCGTCACTCCAGACTCCATCCATTTTTAGGGTTTGGCTCTCCTTCATTCTTGGTTTTGGGGCTCTTTGATGCATCGTGAGAACACGGCGGAAGAGCAAAGGCTCACAGCGGCGTTCGCGGAGTTGGCGGAGATAACTGCGGAGGCGGTCCGACAGCTTCCCCTTTCTCTAGAGTCTTCAGGGTCCCGGGAGCATCTTTCTTCAAGTTCCTCTCTGGATTTCATGGCAGACCAGCGTCCAGATGTCGAAGAGTGGGAGGGTGAGCCTACGGTGAGGGCATCAGCTCCAAACTACAGCGAACTGGGGGAGGCAGAGGTGAAATGGCTGGAGAACCAGTTTCGTCTGCCCCACAAGTTTTTCTTCGCCGCGGCTGCCCCGCACAAGTCGAGCTTGGCTTCTCGTACGGGCCACATCTGCACCTTTCTACTATCGTGGAAGGGTGGGTTCCGCCTTCCCTTCGAGCCCTTTGTTCTCAAACTTCTTAATTTCTTCCAGTTCGCGTGCAGTTGGTAGCCAACTCCTATCTTCTTCTTTCCGCCTTTCGCATCCTCTGCCGTCAATGGGGAGTTCCTCCTTCCTTGGACCTCTTCCACTATTTTTTTGAGTTGAAGGTGCATCCCTCGGCCGGGAAGGGCTTCTATTTCATCCAGGCGAGGTGGAATAGGAGCTGTATCTCCTTGGCCGCGAAGGATTCTTCGCACAAGGGGTGGAAAACCCAGTTCTTCTAGGTGGGGATCGTCTCGGTGGACGAGACTTGGAGATGTCAAGTAATCCCTAATTTCCATCCGAATATTCCTCCGGGGCAGGTCGGGTTTCCTCCGCACGTGGAAGAGTGTGCGACTATTTTACTGAAGCATCGTCAGTCCACGGAGGAGCTGGTTACTCTGGAGAATGTTTACCGGTGTCTTCTTGTGAGGCTGCAGTCGGCAGGTTTGGTCACCACGAATCAGTTTCTTCTTCGAATGTTCAGACCATCTTCTTTTCCTGATCATATCTTTCTTCTGCGTAGACACCAGGTGGTCGACTTTAGAGGAGGCCGGAGAGGTGATCGATCTCGGTGGTGACTCAACTGCCGATGAGTCGGCTACTCCCACGGGTCGCTCCCGAGCCAGAGACAAGGGCAAGGGGGCAGCTCAAGGCGAATCTTCTGGGCCGCGGGGGTCCAAGTGCAAGGATCCCATGGAGGGCATGATCCAGGCCGTCGTGAAGGCCAGGAAGCGGGCCAAGAAGGCCAGGGCCGTTCTCGCAGCAGAAGGCGACCTTGCCGCGGCTCACCCCTCCGACGAGCATGATAGGGCCGACCCTAATGGGCGAGCTCTCCCACCCTCCGAGCAAGAGGGGGCCGAGGAGGCTGGGGCTGCTCCTGCGGTCGGTGACGATGCTGGCTCGGCTCCCTCTTCGACCGGAGCCGAGGGGGCCGAGGTTGCTTCTGCGGTTGGCAGCGGTGCTGGCTCGGCTCTCCCCTTGGTAGGAGCCGAGGGGGCCATAGATGAGGCACGTGATGTTGGGACCACGGTCGAGATTGGGGCGTTGACTGAGGCGGGCGATGCTCCAGGTGGTGGTGCAGGTGCCGAACCGGTCCAGGCTAGTGGGTCGCGAGAAAAGGTGACGCAGCTCCGACCGACCGAGGCACGAGGGCTGAACGAAGCTGCTGCTCGATCTGGGTCGTCCGGCAGGATGCTGACCGAAGAGAGGGTCTCTATTCTCGCGGCCTTGGAGAGGCTCGTCATCCAGGGCAATCTCTATTAAATATGTCACGGTATAGCCGCGAAGGTGAAGGGGGGAGACAAGCAACACTCCCCGTCCGTGGCCCTCGAGACGGTAATGGAGGGCGGCTTGGTCCTGGCCCAGATGGGGGCCACTCTGGCAGAAGCTTACGCTCGGTCGAAGTCAGAGCGGGCGAACCTGGCCTGGACCCTTGGTGGGTCTGATAGGAAGATGGCTCGGCTGCCCGAGGAGCGTGATGGGCTTCGGCGTGAGCTTTCCTCAGTTAGGGAGTTGGCGCGGGCGAGCCAGGTGGAGGCTCGGGCATTGACCGAGCAACTAGCTAAGGCCTGCGAATCGCTCGAGAGGAAGAGCAGGCTTCTTGAAGAGGAGCGTGTTGCTCGCACCGAGCTAGATGGCCGGTGGGAGGCCGAGCGTGCCGAGCTGGTGGACCGAGCAGTGGAAGCTGAACGCCTTCGGAGGGAGGCCAAGGCTGATCGGGTCGAGGCGGAGAAGCAGGCGGCGGAGGCCGAGAAGCAGACGGCTGAGGCCGGATGGAGGTTAGCTGAGGCAGAGCGCGAGAAGGCCGAGCTTGCTGGTAGGGTGGGATCGGCCGGGGTGGAGGTGCTCGAGCAGTACAAATGCTCAGAGGCCTACTGGGTCGACCTTAAGGAGGCTGCCCTCCCCTACTACAAGTCGGGACTTCGCCGAGGCCTCCGCAAGGGGTTCAAACAAGGCTACGACCGGGCTGTCTCTTATGCCGAGGAGCAGGCGTCCGAGACAATCAATTTCTCCTCCGGGTAATGCTATGGCTCAGACTTGTCATCCTCCGGCTCCTCTGCGCCGGAGGAAGAAGATCAGGGGGGGCTCTTCGTTCGAGGGGTCGCCAACTCCGGATGCCTCGGGACGGCGCGCAACCGAGACAGTTCCCACGCCGGTGGGGTCAGTGCCAGGGTCAGCCGTGGCCGAGGGTGCCGGGGGCAGACCGTCTAAGCCTTCCACTTCCGAGCTTCAGGGTAGGCCAGAGGCCTAATGTATCTACTTTGCTTTCTCTTTTTATATGTCTTTTTCTTTTTCGAAGGAAAACTTTCCTTGTTGCATAGGGGAAAAAGTAAGGCAGTAGCGTTATAATGAAGACTTAACTATTTCGTATCACCATTGCCGTATTTTGTTCAGCGTATCTGCAATTGTTGGAAAGTGTCGATACTTTCTGCGTGGATTTCGCCTAATGGTTGGGCGAGCGTCTGACAGGGTGTCCTTCCATTTTCTCATGCTTTGAATGCCTGGCCGCTTCGTGTGTCCCGCTGGGGTGAAAATGAGAAGTTTGAGGTGACCGTTCGTAGAGAGAGGTCCCCTTGGCGTATTTTCGAGGGGAGAATCATTTAAGGCAAATAGCCTCCCTTCACCTATAAAAGGTCTGAAGGGTGTCCCTTCCTCTCCACCGCTTAGGGTTTTCCTCGACAGTCTTTCCTCATTCTTTCTTCACGTAGCGTTGTGCCGCTATATTTGAAGCATGGAAGACGCTCTGGAAGATGATGCTGCCGATGACGGAGGGCAGAAAGCCAAATAATACCAATTGATAGGAGAGATTTTGAAGCTCAATGTTTTCAAAAATATGTTTAAGGTCTATCAACAAAATCAATAAGGAAGGATATGCAATGAATTCTCACATGAGTATACATTTGTCAACCTATATGCAATGCATTGACTCCCCCTCACAATATGCATTCAGTTCAGATTTTCAGAAATTTCAGAGTGCATGATCAGAAAATAATGCAACTGGCAGATGATGAATGAATATGCAAGAACAGATTTAATATGCATGCACTAGATGAAACTAAGAACAGGATATGCAAGAATACATCAAACCAGATATGCAATGAGTTTCAAAATGGGAAATGCAGAGAGATTACCTGAAAAGTGTGAGAATAGGGTTTTTCATTCTTGAGTGCCTTGGATCATTACCCCTTTATTCCATCCAAGGCACACCTGCTAGGCACCTTCCTATTTTCCACTAGCAGGAACCCAAGTGGTCTTGGGTCTTGCATAGTAATTAGCCCCTTTTGGGAGTTCCTGCATCTTTTTCTGTGCCAAATAGTCATCAGAGTTCATGATAAAATAGTTATGCATTGAGTGCCCAGACAGCCCACAATAGTGGCATGAACTAGCAGGTTTCATGTTTCTCTTATGTATACTAGCATGAACTTGAGCATTATAAGAGTGAGCATGAGGGTTTCTGTTATTATTATGAAATTTTTTCTTTTCTTGACCAGCTACCCTGCAAGCAGCAACTTGGTGGCCTGGTCTTCTGCAATTTGAGCAAACATGAATTCTTTTAAAAATAAGTTTGTTCCTACCAAAATCTTTGGAATTTCTATTCCTACCCTGAACATGCCAGCAGTCCTTGACTGCATGGCCATGCTTCCCACAATGGGAGCAGAAAGGGAACTTTCTTCTAAAAAAGCTTGCCCAACATTCAGTGGCCTTGTGCCCAAGCTTGTTACAATTAAAACCTTTGACATGCTGGTTCAGAGAAGCAGTTTTATTTATATTAAAAGCATGTTGGTTAGCATAAGATTTAGCATGATGTGAAAGTAGTTTTTTCCTTCCATTAGCAAACCAACATTGAGCAAAGGTGTGGCCTAATCTACCACAATGAGAGCATTCACTTTTCTTTGAATGAACAGCATGTTTTCTATCATGATATTTCCTAGCATTCATCATTTCAGCATTCAAATCATCCAGTTCGTTTAATTCACACTCATGCATCAAATGACCAAATTTATGACAGTAATGACAGATAATCTTCTTTTTAGATGCATGTGAGTGTGTGTGAGGACTGTGATCAGCAAACACTGATGGACCCTTTTTATTTATTTTCTGTTTTCCAATCATTTTCTAATTTTTATCATGTTTTTCTATTTTCTTAGCCTTATACTGAGGTGAAGATGAAATAGAAGGCTTTTCCTGTTCAGAAGATTTAACAAAAATAGTTTTCAAATTGGATCCATCGACCTTCCTCATGACTGGACTATAGCCCAGTCCCTCATTCTTAAAATTATCTTTTGCTCCCAACATTTTTTGAGCAATGGGCTATTTGTCTTTAGAGGTGGTGGCTACATCTGAACCATTTACAAAAGATGTCATAACTTTGTTCTGAAATTCTTTCTTGTTTATCTTATTGTAGCCCAGCCCTTCCTTCTTAGGGTTGATTTTTATACCTAGTAGCTTGTCTAGGTTTTTCTGCCCATCAACAAATTTAGACAAAGAAACTTTCAAATCCTGAATTTCATTTTCTAAAGAGGAAATATGCAACTCATAACTGGCAATCTCTTGCTCACTGCAATTCACACATTCAATTAACACATTGTTTGCAGTTTTGTATTTTTCAACTTCCTGTTCCAGATTGCTCAGTTTATTAGAATCTTCAATGCAAACAGTTTTTCCTCTTTCCAAAGTAAGAAGTTTTCCAGACATGCCACTGTTTAACAGCTTCAATTTTTCAATTTCTTCTTTAAGCTTATCATTTTGAACCAATTCATTTATTAGAAGCTGATCTTCTGAATTGACTTCATACTTTCTTCCAGCCTCAAGTTCCTTCAAATCTTTTTGCTATTTTTCAAGATCTTTCTGTAATTCTATGTTTACAGATTTTATGGCATTAAATTTTTCAGCAAACAAGTTCTTCTCCTGCTCAAGTTTCTCAAATTTTTCATCATTTTTATTGACATATTTTCTCAGAGAATCATTTTCAGATTTTAACTTGTTTAAATCTGAGTTCACACTTTCAAAGTTTTTCAGCAATTTTTCATACTGGTCATGATAGTTAACAAGAGTCTGATTATCATTATCTGACTTGAATTTTTCTTTGAGTTCAAATATCACATTTATATGATCTTGATTCTCTGTTTTCAATACTGAATTTTGTTTCTTCAACATTTGAAAATCAGACATACAGGCATCATGAATATTTTTCAATTCAACATAATTTCTACAAGGAGAACTTGAACTATCCAAACCAGTACCCTTCTTCAATTTTGTATACTGTTTTCTTAACAGTTCATGAGATTCAAATAATTCAGCATATGCATTCTCCCAATCTTCTAGAGAAAAATTCTCGAAGACATTTACCTCATCATCATTATCTTCTTCAGTTTGATTGCTGCCTTGATCATTTCTGTCAGCCATCATGCAGCTGTCCACATCTCTCTTCTGAGTTCGCTTCAGCATATCCAGAATATCTTTAGCAGAACTACAATCAAAGAAGCATGAATGAAAAGCTATATCAGTAGCTGCCTTCATTAGATTTATAGCTATCTGATTCTCTTCATGCATAGACTTGTGACTGTCAGTCCATTTGGACTTTTTCTTTGGTAGTTCATGAGGACCATGTAAAATTACTTTCCACAGGTCTGGATTCACAGATTTGATATAATTCTTCAGACTAGCGAACCATGCATTAAAATGCGTACCACTGAAAATCGGTGGATGAGCCATGAGAACACAACAGATTAATGCAACAGGAATATTGATGCACTAAAAACAAATTAGCACCTAAGACTAAAAGATCGAATCTGCAGGTCGCTGGACCTTGTATGCTGACACCGCTATGATACCAATTGTTAGGGTGCTAGGCCCGGATACAGAGGGGGGTAAATGTATCCCTCTAGAAAATATAGACCAAATTAAAACTCTAAAGCTCAGATATGCGGAATAAAGACTAATGAGCTTTCCAAGATGAAATGATAAGGTAACAAATGAACAAACAGTTGGACTGCACCAATGCAGCCACCTGAACAACCAGAAAAGAAGCCAGAGCTAAACAACCCAATCACACTTAGCAGAATACAATGCTCAAAAATAACTCTCTAGATAATGCAACTAGCCAAGCATGCACAACCTATGAATGGGAGGTAGAAGATATGGAGCTAACGCAAGGAAAACCACTACACAAATAATTTTAAGGTGGTTCGGTCCTCCAGACCTACATCCACCCCTCACTCCCAACCGGAGTGAGGCTTCACTAGCCAATGCTAGAACCAAGCAGACTTAGTCTGCAACAGGTGCTGACACATAGCTTGACCAGGGGAACAAACTCCCCTCTTCCTCCCAACCGGAGGGACACCCCAAGTGACTCCCAGCCACTTGGAAACCAGAGACCGAAGTCTCTCTTCCTCTAGACCGGAGGGACCCCTGGACTTGCTACCCACAAGCCCAGAACCGGAGACAAGTCTCCCTTGCTCCAAACCGGAGGGTACCCACAAGTAGCACCCAGCTACTTGCAACCGGAGATCAGATCTCCCTTCTCCTGACCCACCAGGAGGAACCCGACCTCAGTCCAGAGGATCGGAAGTACAAAGCTAACCAGAAAAATAAAAGGGAAAATAAGGAAACATAAAAAGTACAGCAACAAAAGCTAGAAATGAAACACAATAGTCATTCTGGATTTGATCCACGAACAGACTAAACAGGTCTTCAATAGACTCTCTCCTCTTCTTCTTTTCTTCCTCTTCTTTCCTCTTCTCAGCTCACGCAATCTTTCTCTTCTGCTCTCACTCTCTATTTTCTTCTCTTTCGCAGGCTCTCCCTGTCTCTTCTCTTTCTTCTTCTTCTTCTGCTTCCTTCTTCCTTCTTCTTCTTCGCTCTGCTGCTTCTCTTCTCTTCTTTTGCTCACACTCTCAGATTTCTTCGCTGGAGAGCTTCCTCTTCTTTTGTGGAGAGTTAACCCTTTTCGAGAGGATGATGGGGTGCTTTTATATCAGAAACAGAGCCTCCGAAGGTTGAGTAGAAAATGCCCTAGTGACCACTGATTGGTCCACTTGGCGGGGTAGCACCCCTTATCTAACACGTGTCAGCATCCTGCCCCTTTTTCCCATCGGATCACGTGCCCCCTCGAATGGTTGGAGGCATCCTCAGACTAGAACGAAAGTTCCTTCCTCGTGGCAGGGTAGCAGTCAGTGGCTTACACGTGTCTGGCTCGTAGGGTTCTATTTCTGGAGACTGACCGCATTGACGCACTGGCATCACTGCGTCTACTCTTCGCTTGTACACATTTGAATTTGCCCCACTGCGTCGACCCTGCTGTGGATAGCGTTGACGCGTTGAAGACAGCCAGAGATAAGTCGCCCCTTTCTTAAACTGCTGCGTCGATGCTGCCAGTTGGTGGCGTTGACACATGGATGAAAATCAGAAGTGTGTATTGGCCTCTCTTCCGCCGCTGCATCGACGCTGCTCCATTGTGGCGTTGACGCAGTGGAAGATATCGTGAAGTCTTCGTCAACTGATGCGTGGACGCTTTAAGCTCCCAGCGTCGACCCTGTTCCCTTCAGCAACAAGAAAGAAGTCATAAGATTTAAGTATGTACATTGCAGTGTATATACTTCGTTGTATAGACTTGTGAAGGCAAATGCAACGTACAGACTTGGTAAAACAAGGTCCAGTGTAGGCTTGGTAAAGTGAAGTCCAGTGTATAGACTTCAGTTAAGTTCAGGCCTCTAACAACGAGTGTATAGACTTGGGCCTAACAATTGAATGTATAGAGTTGAAGCCTGACAACCCAATGTGTAGACTTGAAGCTTGAAAGGATGTATAGACTTTACATAACACAGTCCGATGAATAGACTTGGAGATTCAACAGAAGACTGTATACACTTGACGAAACAATCCAATGTATAGACTTAAGACAAGGAGGCCAATGTATATACTCCGAGAAGTGATGCACAGTTCACGCTGTACAGACTTCAACATAGGGAAGACTCTAAATGAGACGTTGGCAGAGACAATGCATGAGACGGTGAAGGACCGATGTATAGACTTCACCAACACGAACAGGTTGCACAGTCCACTGTATAGACTTGATGATATGAACTTCAGGAGCATATGACACGGCTGTACAGACTTTGTTACCCGAACGAATGAATAGACTTTGCCACAGTCTAATGTATAGACTTGAAGAAACTGAACTGAAGAGTCGACGCATCCGCTCAAGGAGTTGACGCATTACTGTGTGGACAGAGACAAATATGACTGAAGGGTCGATGCATCAGCACGGGTGGGTCGACCCACTACTGTTCATACTAACTAAGCAGAGTGTAGCAATGAATGCTTTATGCATCAGTTAACATGACTGAACATTTGATAGACTGAGTTACGATCAGAAAATAACTGAATAACATCATGATGACTCACACAGCAAGATGACTCACAGTGATTAACTCACATCAAAAACCAATCATCAAAACCACAGGGGCACAACACTGGCTGCCTATGGAACATGCAATATTTCGTCTGATCAACGGCTGGGTTCCAGTTAGGCCGTTCCGGAGGAAGTTGAATTGCATTCACCGACATAAGAGCCGAGAAGATGTCCGTGAGGGTCTCCGGCAGTGGAGGATATTGTGCCCTCTTAGGAGCCGGGCGCTTGTTGTTAGTATTATTGTTATAGCCGTTGGGTGGAGGGACATTATGGAATTGTGGAGGTGGTGGTTGTTGCTGCGGAGCGATGAAGGCGTTTTGTGGAACGGTGAAGGCAGGCAGAGGGTTTTGTGGAGCGGCTTGAAAGTTCTGTGAAGCGGGATTTTGTGGAGTGCGGGGGTTTTGGGGGAAGCGGAATGGTGTGGCTTGGAATGGAAAGGCAACGGCTTGTACCTGTTTGTTTGTCTGGACCCCCTCGGTAACCGGCCCTTGTGGTTTCTTGTGATATTTGGGCTTTTGGTTTTCAAATAGGGCATGTATGGGAGAATCCGAGAACTGGGTTTGTATGAAGCGCGCCCGGCTGTAGAGTTGATGCATGTTAGCTATATCATTCATTGCCAGGATGTTCCTGAAGGTCGGGGTAGCATTTGAAATGAGCAGCTTGACCTTCTCTTCCTCCGGAATGTGGCCAGGCACTCTAGCAGCCATCTGTCTCCACCTGTCTGCATAAGTGGCGAACTCCTCATCTGGCTTCATCTTCTCGGCTACTAGATCTGCAAATGAGTATTCCGGGCCGACCCTGTCTTGGAACCGCTGGATAAATTTATCCTTTACTACCTTGAAACTTTCAGCTTCTTCTAGCGGCAAAGAGTAGAACCACTCCAGAGCAACACCATCTAAAGATCGGCGGAATAAGTACGCCATAAGGCGATCATCATATTGGAACTTCGCTGACTCATATAGAAAATCCCTCACATGAATGAAGGGATTGCCGTTCCCATCGTACTTGCAATAGTTAGGGAGTTCTGATTGTGGGGGGAACCGAATATTCTGGAAGCTCGGGACAGGAACATCTGCCAAAGATTGCGGGCCAACCCGCTTCTGGAGGAAATCGAGTTGTTGCTGCATGGCGGCCCATTTATCAAGCAAGTCCTGCTCTCGGGACGGAGCAGGGGTAGTGAAGGATGCTGATTGAATTTGAGGAGCAGATGGAACGATTGCGGCAGAAGGTGGAAGCCCATAAGCAGGAGTGGAGGGATAAACAGTAGAGATGGGGGGCCCATAAGAAGGATATTGGGCTTGAGATTGGCCCAAATTAGAATGGGCTCGAGCCGCCCCTTGCTGCGGGCGCAAGAAATCTGAAGGGCCCATGAGAACTTGCGAAGCTACCGAAGTAGATACGCGATGATCCATTTGAACAAAAGAGGGGATGGGCGACTTTCCCTTATCGAAGGATTGTTGGGCCGAATTGGAAGACTGGCCCGTTTCCATGCCCGCGAAAGTGATGGTCTGTGGTTGGACCGGGGTGAGATCAATTGGAGTGGGCTGAATGGGAAGCCCAACAATGGAAGGATTGGATTGATTTTGGATGATGGTAGAAGGAGATGCATTGGACCCTTGCATGGCCTGATAAAGAGCTTGGAGTTGGGCCGGATCCAATTGGGCCATCATCTGAAGGACGGAGCCCACGGAAGGAGTGGAGAAAGAAGGGGTGGCTTGACCACCTTCCATGGAAGTGGAGGGCAGAAGAGGGGCAGTCCCCTCTCCAGAAGAAAAGGAGGTAACCCTGGGAGGGTTTTCAAGAAGCCCTTGAGGAAGGGAGTCCTCTTGGGAACGGGGAGGATTAAAGGATGCCATGGTGGACTCGAAAAGAGGATTGGAATAGGACTTGAAGAAGGAAGTGACTTGAGGAGATGAGTCGGACGGACGAAAACAACTCCACATGCAACGGACAACCTTGACAAAATGCAAACAAACAACACAAACAATCACACAATGAGTAACTAAACTCGAATGTTTTTAGAAAGGATGTAAGTGATAAAAGGTGAAGACACTCAAAGTCAACGAAGTTGTTTTAAGATGGTGCAACACAATTCTTGTGATTTCTCCTTTGGAACTTTAGCGAATTGATTGAAATGTGCTCTCAACAATGGGTTCCTAACAGGAGATGGGTATGGGATTTGGTTCGACTCTAAGTGTAATCACTCCTCACTTATGCAACCCTAGACACAGGGTGGGAAAGGTACAACCAGCCCATCGTCCGTGTGGGAATCCACGGCTCGCGGGGACTTATGGAGGTCCCTGGTGTGATTTCCTAGTCGGCCCCAAGGAATATGGAGACGAGAGGTCCGCACACCAAGGTAGGAAAATGCAATCTAGGATATGAAAAGATGAATGGTCCTATGTGCACCGGAGTGTGTGCAAAGTCTAGCCTAAAATCTAGCAATCAATGATGCACACAATGATATGGAGATATGAAACAAAGCAAGGAGGAAGTCAAGTATCACCCAAGCAAAAGAGTCACAGCAGAAACTGCGGAAATAAATGCACCTGGGGGCATACCTGTCTGGAGTATAACGGTGTAGGAACCCTGCGTCATAAGAAAGTAACGGTCGAATGCCAGACCGCCAGAAATAATATAACGCAGGGAGCTAGGACCGTCAAATGAGGCAGAGAGCCAAAATCAACCAGAAGTAACAGGAAAAGACCGTGAAACTCTCGCGGCAGAACAGATGTGGCGGTCTAATGACCCCGCGTCAGAGGACTCCAACGCGTGGACACAGGGCCGTCAGAGCGCTCAGAAAACCAGGATCAACAGGAAATAAGAGGAAAGCGGGAGGGGAACAACACAAGAGATGATGGCAGGTTTAACAGGAATCAAAAGCACGATTGGCACAAGTTGTCCCACCGTGATCGCCAAAAAATTATCTGTTGATTTTATTTTGCTTATCTATCTCCTTTTCTTGGGGGGTTTAGTGATGATATATAGCAAGATGACAAGCAAATAATCAAAGATCTGCACTCAACCAATGAACATGTGATCATGAACCTAGGCAACGAAAACAAGCTATAGCATGGGCATGCTACCTCAATCAAACTAAGCTAAGGAATAAAGGAAAAACACACGCCGGGGCGTGGAGCAAGGAGTAAATAGAAACACACCGGGAGGGGTGAAACAAGCAAGGAAATAAAAGATGTGAGATGCGAAAGAGAAAGCTAATGCCTAATACTTAAGAAAGTCGTGATCACCACCAAAGTAAAAACAAGCCAAAGACCTGAAAATACCTTGGAAATAGGTGGATGAAGCACCCGCCCATGGGAGAGAAAACCAAAGAGAACATGCAGGTCAGCTAGAAGTAACGGCCAGAACCCCATGCATCACTTTGAAGTGACGGTCGCTCGATAGACCGCTGGAAGACTCTGACGTGCCTGCACAAGGCCGTCGTAATACCTGCAGTAGCAAAGTGTGGATCCTTTTAACTCCAACTCTTCCAGCCGGCTAGAAGACTTTGGCCTCGCCCTAGTGAACCTGTAAACATGCCAAAGAAGTGGAAGACAAGAACAAAACAACCCAAATTAGCCCTTTAGACAAAATAGCATCAATTCTTCAATAAACAAAATATGATCAAAAGGAGAGGGGAATACCAGAGAGTTTTGATTTTTTAACCCCTCTGGGCATTTTAAAAGATTAGGAGGATGTTTAGATGATGAAAACCAATGAAAAACGTGGAGAAAGGAGAGAAATAATGCTTATGATGAAAGGGAGAATGAATGGAAACTCAATATGCAATTATGAGCTTTAGAACCAAAGGAACAAATACTCCCTTCACCATGCAGCAAACGAACGTGAGAAGCACTTCTCCTTGATCAAACGTGACTCTAAAGTGCGGCAGCACTTCGACGCAAACTCCAGATCTTCCTCTTTGGTCATGAAGAAAAGGGTTCTATTTATAGACCCTCAAATCGTCAAGTCGAGCAGAGGATAATCCGGCTAGAGAAATGAATAACTCTTAGCAAATCCTCGAAGATAATATCACCAAGAGTCCATAGAATCAAACAGAAGGTCCTGAGGATTAGAGTTGGAAGAGATATCGTCAATCCAAGTTCTTATCTCGACCACGGAGTAGCAAAGAAAAGGCCTGAACTGCCAGGACTCTCTGAAGGAAGTAACGGCTGCACGACAGACCGCCACTTGGAAATAACGCACCAAGGAACATCCGTTACTTTCAACCTTATCCCAAAGAGATAAGATCAACAGGAAGAAGATCAAAACAATAGGACTCTGTAAAGAAATCAATGGCCAAGGCATGAGGCGTCATAATGAAACAACGGCTGCACGACAGACCGTTATTATCAACGTGTAAGCCAAAAGATAAAGATTGAAACGAGACTTTAAGCCTTAGGACTCTTCAAAGAGTAACGGCCTAGGACCCACCCGTTATAAAGAAACAACGCTCCTGGAGCAGACCGTTATTATCAATGGAGTTCAAAAGAAGAAATGAAGGTTTTGCTAAGCTTTAGTCAAATGAAATGCCACAAAAAGCCATATCCGATCAAGGAGTCAAGACCAAAGAAATAGGCTCCAAATCAATCAAGGGGGCTCAATGAAGAGTGAATTACTCGGAGCATCATATAGAATGAACAAGGAGATGACCCGACTTATTGGTCATAAAACGGGTGTCAACAAGTACCAGGACAAGTAACTAGTCAGAGCAACACTCGTCAGTGTCAGTCCAAGTCTCTGACCACGTGTGCACAAATCGGCTCGTGCCTAGAGCCAGGCATCTAGCTAGTATTCCCATCCGTAGGACGCTACGGTTGGACTGGGGCCCACGGAACTAGCTTAAAAACTGTGAAACTGGGATACCCCGCCACCTCTCCTGGGTGGGATCAACACTGAAAGTCGTCGGGCTAGGACTGGTGGTTCCATCACTAGGAAAGAGAATAAAGCTCTATTGGGATCTAAAAACATGCCATAATTTCTGATAAGAATTAAACATGGCAATTAAGCAAGATTAAATGCATAATTAACTGAATATGCTAAGATGGCCATTATTCAATAATTTAATGTTTTAATAATTTGAACATGCTAAAATGGCAATCATTCCATAACTAAATGCATAACTATTGAACATATTGAAATGGCAAACACGCATCATTATAGAACAAGCGATCGGAGTAGGGCCGCTATGGTTTTAGGCGGTCGAACAACGAACCGCCGCGTGCTTCTCAACGGACTAACCGTGAATTTTCTACCACCATTCCAACTTAATTTATTTACGTAGTCAAGATGTCAGCCGCTCGGGTCAACAAACAGGTTATGGCGGACCGTTATAAAATCTAAAATAACTGAAACATGGTCCTTACCGGAGAACTGGATCCATTCTCGGTCGATTTAAATCGAAGGGAGTTATTATTATTTTTTTAACATGTTCCCTGTCAATCCATCATCTCAATATAACAATTTATCATCTATGAACTCAGCGACGATGGGCATGCTTTTGTTAATCTATGAACTCAGCGATGATGGGCATGCTATTAAAACATAAAGACAATGGGCATGCTGTTAAAACATAAGGATGATGGGCATGCTATTATTACTCTATGAACTCAGCAACGATGGGCATGCTATTAGAACATTTTAACGGGCTAGAGCTATGATCCCCCTACATTAATTATGCCGAAAGCTCCTATTCCGACAACGAGGAAGTCGAGGGATGCGCCGCGGTTCACCTTTTCTCAGCCGTCTCTCCACTTCACGGATCCTCCCGAGTTGAAGACACGGCGATCTTTGTCACTCCAAATGGGGCTAGGAGGCCGTCCCCCCACCGGATCTAGGCCGAGGATGATGATTCCACCGTGAGAACGCCATGAGAGAGGGAGAGAGAGCCGCCGTCTTCCATCGTGGGATCGGGTCCGACGAGACCGTCGTTGCCTCCTATGTCTTGTAGGCTCGCCGAAGGAGCTCCGGCTCCTCCACCAAGGTCATCGAGTCATCGGCGCACCGAGAAGAGAGAAAGAGGGTCGCCGTTGCGGGTCCTCCGCCGTGAAAGGAGAAAGGGGGTGAGAGAGGGGGAGGCCGATCACGGTCCTCATCCTTGCACCAGCTCACCGCCGGCACTCCTCCGCCATGGCCGGCAGGTCGCCGGACCTCCACCGCCTTGGGCCACCGTGCGCCGCCGTGAAGAGGAAGGCGAGAGATAGAGAGAGAGGGCCGATTGCGGATTGGCGGGGGTGAGGGCGCCGCCACGTCTCGTCGCCTTGCAGGTTCGCCGGCGAGGCCGCCGGAGCTCGCCGCCACTGTGGCCGGGGTCGCCGCGTCGAGAAGAGGGCTGGGGGGAGGCGGAGTCGCGCCGTTCGCAGCGTTCGCCCGCCCGCCCGCGGGTTCGCCTGCGTTCGGGTGAAAAAGAGAAAAAGGGGGAGGGGGAGAAGAATTGGGAAAGTGGGAGAGAGAGAGGGTCGACCGTGGGTTAAAAAAGGTTAAAATATTATTATTTTTTTGATTTTTACCACTTAATTACATTCTAAACCCCACATGAAGTCAAATTGTGTATATGCCCACTAATTTACTTAAAGGCTTTAATCTAAATAGATTTAATACTAGAAAAAGCCCATAAATTTCATAAAAATAGCCCAAATTCATGGATTAAAATACATTTTAAGATCGGTAGAACTCCGTTAAAGAACGGGTCTCACAATTGGGCCATCCGAGTTCGAGTCTTATCCTACGCATCTTGCCACCCCTTTTTTTGTACCGCCGCCATAAAACCCCAGGCTGACATCCCTCGAGGATTAAATGTGAGCCGGGTAAGCCCCCCCCCCCTCGAAGAACTTAAACCATAGACATTCATTGGTTGACGTAAAATAGACAAGAATTTTCTATTTTTATCTCAATAAGGTTAGGTTCATGCATGATAAATGAACTAACTATGCAGTCCCAATAAAATACGAATTACTCCACATACAATGCATGAAAACGACTGAAAATTGAGGGCTTTTACTCCTAAGATCATGTTTAAGCCATTCATGAGATAACCTACCTCTGATCTGGGCCTTAGACTTTAAATTTAGGGCTGGAAGTCAACCCTAGTTCTGCTCGTCCTGAACCGAACTAGCAACTTCACGCCCCTCTAACTCATGATTCCCTTCACCTAAAGCCATGAAAGTTTGAGGGTAAGAAGAGGGTACTAAAAGGAACAATTATTTTCAAAGAACCTCTATCTAGTTACCTCGTTTAGGGCTTCTAGTTTTCTGATCAATCTGGCTCAGTCGCACAAGTTTCTGGGTTGCTTGTACTGAACCAGCGTCTTTGCAGGCCTCTAACTCCTTGTGGTCTTGATCTCCTTCAATTGAAATTTTGAGGGAAGGCAGACCTTAGTATTATGAACAAAATACTCTATAGAACCTACCTGAAATAATGCTTCCTTACCTTAGCTCCACGCGAGCCAAAAGTAAGGGTCGCGCATGTGAAACCTTAGGTCTATTTATAGGGTTTAGCTCGGGTTTCATGGATTAGAACAAACCTAGAGTCCTATTTAGGTTTTTAATTCGATCCCCAAGCATTCTAGACTCATCCAACTAGAGGATAGCATTGATCCTGGGCGATTAGGATGCCAAAGTTTCCATCTTTTCATGCCTTCTTCCATTCACAGAATCTGGAGATAGAAGCAGTCGTTTGTAGATAGTTTCATTCTTCAGGTGGTCGCTCGATAGACCGTTTCTATAATTGGGCGCCAAATTTGAAATTCTTCAAACTCTTTTTGATATTATCTCCATTATTACTCCATTTGTTCCTTTAATTCCGTAAATACACTAGTCCATGCTTCTAGAATATGGGCCAAGGTCCAAAAATCATAATTTAGTCCATCTGGGCTTATTTAAATGGGCCTGGTCCATCAATTAGTATAAAGCCCTTTTTAATTTCTTAATTCTTTTAATAACTCATTTAGCCTTTGTAAAATTTATTTAATAATCCATTCATTTCTAGAAAAATCTTAAAAATCTGAGAAAAATTCTATAAAATTCTAAAATACCTTACATAATTTTTTTGGGTATTATAGGTAAACAGACGGGAGAACGCCAACTTGGAAAAGAGGTGAACATCATTGAGTTCACCCCCACCGCCAGAGCCAGCAAGGAGGGCAAGTCAAGTGGCTCCGACAAGAAGCCTGCAGACAAACCAACCTCTCCTTCTTTTTCAGAGCATATGAAGACGCGATTCTCCTTCAAGAAGGAACATATGAAGATGCTCTTCGACCTCTACATGGCCCAGAAGATCATTGAGCTGCTAGAAGCTCGCAAGCCAAATGATGCCCAGAAAGCTGATGACCCTAGCTATTGCCCGTACCATCGCATGTTAGGTCATCCACTTGAAGATTGATATGTCTTCAAGACGTAGGCATAAAAGCTAATCCGAGATGGACTCAGTAAAATGAAGAGTAGTCTCATCGATCCCCCGCAGCCACAAGCGTGGCCCAGACCCGCTAAGATAGCACGTGTGATTCACTATTCAGCTAATGTGATTCACATGATGGCTACATTCTCTCTCTCTGATGTTGAAGCAGGGGAGCCCGGCACCAGCCAAGGCGAGCACTCACTATGGTATCCGGGGTGGAGACCCTGGCATGACCGCACACCTCTTTCCTTTCCAACAGAAAGGACTAGGCGACTCTTTGATGTCCTTGTCCAGAGAGGGAAAATCATGGAACGTGAGCCCCAGTAGATTACACTCAATGGGACTTCAGTCACCCCCAGTATTGCCCTTTCCATGCCAGAATCTGCCACGTGATCGAGTCTTGTGAGGAAGTTCAATACTTAATCCAGGAGCAGATCCAGTGGGAGCAGATTGATGCTGGGGGGAACTCCATGGCGACACTGAGGCTCTGAGAAGCTGTTGTGGAAACCCTGGGCATTGCCAGAAATGTACCAGATCAACCATATCCTCCTCAAGCAAATGGGCACGGTTTGCCTTATCGACATGTCCCAGAGTGGCTCGAGTTTTGAGCTGACATTCGAGAAGCTCTCGAGCGACTGTAGAGTCATGGGAGGCAAGATAACAACCATGGGATTAAGCCGAGTAATTTATGGGTCAATGTTTTCCATCCTCCTACCACCTCAGCTCCTCCAGATACCCAGACGCCGAGTACCAGTCAGTCGGCTCCTGCTACTTCTGCCTCGCATTGGCGGCCCTGGCAAGAGTTGGAGTCTCATCCCTTCTCCAAGGAGGATACGACTAGGCTACTCTGAGTCCTCCTCGGCCGAGAGGATGCCCTAGTAGGCGATACGATGATGGGCGTCCCAACCTCTTCTCGCTACTCCCTGGCTTCGACTCCACTACCTATGTCGAAAGATAGGAAGGGGTAACAAAAATAGGACGAAGCCTCGGCACACCCGTGTTGTGTCTCTCCATCTAGCATGCATGTGGGTTCCCTTCATATACCCTGCAGCCTAGTTCAGATCAAGAAGAAGACATCTTCGGAATCTTCAGTGACTCTGGTAAGCTAGTCGGGCCCTTCACAGCCAGGCCCAATTAATACGGAAGGTCAAGGTAACCGCCAAGAGCGGCAGTGCCCCACTACGACTACAGTTACCATAGGATGCCGCTCCAAGTCAGATAGCAAAGGCGAAGCAAAGGAGCAAGACTCTAAGCGAGTCCTGATGAGGACATCACCATCAATTTCATATGATCGAGGATCCCGATACTCGCCGCCTAAGCCACATCTTGTTCACCACGTTATTTCGAGTCCTATGATGTAATTTTTATTTTCTACTCATGTAATTTGCCTTTTATTTGAGTCTTGTACCTAGGTTATAAAGTCATTTCCCTAAGTTCGAGTCTCATTAGGCTATGGTGCTTGCTATTGGGCCTATTTCTTTGGGCTAGGCCCATGGGCGCACCCCCCTTCCTTGGTTATCTGTTAGTATGTTAAAAGTCAGGGTCTTATATGTAAAAGTGGGTTTCCTATAAATAGGACCCCAATCCCTCAGTTGTAAGCTAATGAAAGTTTGAATGAATTTTGAGCATTAGTGCACCTCTCTCTCCCTCTTACTCTCTCTCTAGCTCTCTCTCTCTCTCTAAAGGGGGCGGCCCCCTCTCTCTCTCCTCCCCCTCTCTCTCCAAATTTCGCCCCCTTCTCTCTCTCTCTTCTCCTTTCCACATCACCCCACCCCACCCCTTCACCTCCCCAAGGCCATTAATCATCATAACTCCCTTCCCCTTCCCCATACAACCCTTCCCCTTCCCCATACAACCCTTAACTTTCCCAAGAGAGAATCCCCTCTCCCAAGTAACATTCCCCCCCCCCCCAAGACAACCCCTCCACCTCCCTAGGCCACCATTAACACCACCCATTAACCCTCCACCCAAATCAAGAAGAAGCCTCCCCACTTCCCCAAGCCCATTTGCGCCCCCTCCACTCCACCTCCAAGGGGGAACTCCCTCTCCCCACCACCCACTCCCCACCCCCACTAGCTGCGCCCTTCTTCCCCCTCCACTGCTCCTCTTTGCCCTTCCCCTCCATGGCACTCCCCTTCCCACGTCCATTACTCTCCCATAGCCATCCATCTTCTTCCCCTTGCCCCTCCACCACCCTCTCCTCCATCCACCCCTTCCAATACTAGCAGAACCAGTTCTGGTTCGCAGGCAGCAGAGAGAAGGCAACTTACAGAAGCTGTTCCGGTGTCCTTCGACATCATTTGAAGGCGTCGCCTACATCGACGGTAAGCTCTACCAGTCAGCTTCGCATCGGCGGTGGTCTCATCCCCATCTGAGATCCGTGCTACCCGGGAGGTCCGATCTCCCCCGACTGCGCAAAGCTCCCCCTGCAGAGTACCTGAACCAGTGGAGAAGCTGTACCACGATGAACCGCGGAAGAATCAGGCAAAGAGCTCTTCTAAAAAGTTCTTCCTCGTCCAGTCTGATTTCAGAATCAGGAAGCGGAACATCGATTGGCGTCCGGACACCAAAGTTACATTTTTTCTCCCTCGGCTGCACGGGTCTGCCACCCATAGCCTGCAACGACCTGCCTCCACCATTCTGAGTCCCCCAGCCCTCTCCGACATCAGACGGCTTCCCCGTCAGTTTTTCTGCGAAGAGGACTCGTCCACGATTCCAACGCCTCTGGCGGTTCATGATTCAGAGTACGGGAGCGGTCAGGGAAGTCTCTGCAAGCTGCTGTCAGAAACAGGAAGCTGCCGCGCCCAGATTTTGTCTCCCTGATCGAACCTCGTCCCGGACCCGCAACTTCATCAGAAGAATTCAGAAAAATTCAGAGGCATCCAGGTTCCAGATACGAAGCGTTCCCCACTGGTCTCGCCATCAGCAGAATTCCAGAACGGGATCTACGGCTTCAACACCAACTGTCAGTCAGCTATCGCAGAGAGCAGGCAGATTCGGCCACGGCTTCACCTTTCGCGTTTCCGGCGAATCTCCCCTCCCCGCCTGGCCGGCTCACCGCCCCTCCCTGCGTGGAGGTAGTATTTGCATGTAATAAAAATCATCCCCACCCCAAGTCCACCCTCCTGCGTGAGGCGTAGTGAATGTTATTATTAAACATGGATCAAGCTACACCGGCACAGTGTGCGGGGAACCCACACTTCCCCGCTCGCCCTTGTCTCCGAACGGGGTTGGTTTCTTCAAACCAACCAGGTGAGCTCTGACCTTTGCTCTATTTCCTTCTGGTGCTTGTTCATTTAATATCCGTAGAATCCGCTCCGTTGAGCAAGCGAGAGAGTGTTCGACCCCACGTGCTCCACTTACGAGCGGTCACCGTGGAGTGTGTAAGAGAGGGACCTAGTGCTCCAAGTGGCACCCGGCCAGCCCCTTAATTGTGGGCTTCGTACCTTCGGGAGAGCAACCCTAGCCTTGCTGGCACTCTACCAGCAAGGGTCTTGATCCATCACCTCCCCTTAGCATCATTTAGTCACCCCGGGCTCGTGTGTGTGCGACGGCGAATTGGCCCGATCTGCCAACTGAATTGCTATGTGGTTGTGATTGGGGAATAGGTCCTAAGTTTCTGTTTGCTTGCTGCATACCCCGTGGTCGTTTCACATCAAGTCCCCAAGTTCACATCCCAACAAAGAACTTCGCCACTGCGGGTAAGGCATTAAACCACGCATACGTCTTCGGACGCCAACCCCAGCATCCCAGCATACCAGGAGCTACCACCTAAGGTCATTGAACGTGCAATTAATGCCACCTTCCAAATACAACAAGCGGAAGGTGCCTGGATTGAAATCCAAGCAAAGAAAAGCCGTCAACCTCCCTCTGCCAAGACACCAGCTCAGAGATATCCTTATGGGGATTTGTCAACTCCAGTTTCAGCACCTCTCCCTCCTACTCCCCTGGAGGCGGCCATTGCCAAAAGATAGGAGAGAAATAGGAGCAAGAACCTCAAAAGATGGCTCAAGAAGCAAGCTGAACAAGTAGTCGCCTTACAATCTCCAACCGAGCTAACGCCTCTCTAGAGGCTGCAATAACTCATGAACGACCTGGAGGAATATATTCCTCCTCGTCATATGGGTGCACTCCCACTCGATAGCTATATCCAATGGGAAGAGATGCAAAAGTGAGCTCGCCTTAGAAGCTGGGTTCAAGAAATGATCCAGAAGTTTAAGAATGGCGAAAAGCTCCTCATTCCAGAAGAACTCTCCTTGTTCTACAAAGATAAGGAGATCACCATAGAGCAGCTGGAAGAGATGCTTCACGGTTGCACCTGCAACATGGTGGCCATCGTACCTCCTGACAACATCAACACCTCTCGACAAGGTGAGCCAGTGGTCGCCCAAAAGAGACAAAGAACCACCATCCCACTAGAGCTACAACCCACTCCGAAAAATAGCAGCCGTAGTCGAGGCCGTGGTCGTTGACGTGGCCGAGGACGTGGGAGGATCCCGGAGCAACCTCTCCACTCGCCCACCTTTGACCTAGAGCGAATCATCCTCTTTCGAGGCGAAAATCTTGCCCCCGTTTCGGAGATAGAAATTTAGAAGGGCCCCAGCATCTTTGATCCCTCCGACATGGAGGAGGTCACCACCAGTGCTCCAGTCCCTGCTCCAGCGTCTGTCATTTCCAAAGATCGAGCAGGTCCATCCAGAAAGGATGGCCCGGCTCACCAGTCACCTCCAGAAGAGCCATCCTTGGCACCTCTGTTCCAAGAACTCATAGGTGGTCAGGGCCAGTTCGATCCCAGTGGCAAAGGCAAGGCAGTGCAACTTCCTGATGGGGAGTAGCACGATAGCTCGCAAAAGACCCAACCTGACATACTACCCTCATTGGAGGATGCTCGTGCTAGAGCTGATCGAAAAGTCCTCCACCAGATGAAGCGACTTCCTACCAACATTTCAATTTGGGAAGCCATTGCTTGGAGTTAGGAGATTAGAGAAGCTCTTATCAAAATACTCTAGGATTCGGAAGCTTACGAAGCACATGCTGCAAAAATAAAGGCGGCAACGTATGAAACCTTCGCAGCCACCGTCACATTCACGGAAAAGGACATGCTACTATCCTCTCTGTGTCACAACTACCGTCTCTACATGCGGGGGAAAATCAATGGACATGAGACGAACCGGATCATGGTGGACGCCGGCACTGCCGTCAACATCTTACAACTGAAAACTTTAAAGACTCTATATTTAACTCCGTACCTTCAGAAGGTTCAAGCGATCAAGATATTCGGGTTCAACCAAGACACCGAGGACGTCCTCGGCCGAGTAGATTTTGACCTGGTACTCGATGATTTCACCTCCAAGGTGATGTTCTACATCATCAATGCCAACACGTCCTACAAAGCACTATCGGGCAGACCCTAGTTGCATGAAAACTGGGTCATCCCGTCAACTCTCCATCAGTGCATCAAATATGCCATAGGCGGAGAACAACATATGGTCTTTGCAGACCTATCGCCGTTCACCCCATCAGTATGCAATCTTGCCGATGCTGCCCTTTATTTCGGGGGACCTAGTGCCTACCTCGTGATCAAGAGCAATGGCTAGGTCTCAGAGAAAGATGAGGGTGATCTCTTCTCCATTGACAAAGAGAAGGCGGAGCTCCATCGGCTACGCCTCAGCTCTAAGTCAACTCCAGATCACCCTAAGAGGCGTAAAATAGACTTCGAGTCAAATCTCATTAGTCGAGCCATCAATAAGAGCATATGCTTGCGACAAGATTGCATATAGCTCCCGTGTGCATCAGAGCAGCACAAGGTTGAGCCACTCACGACATTTGTCGTTACCTACAAGCGACAACTCAGAAACAAGAAGAAGGCTAACAGGGAAAAGGCCATTGTCTTCTACAAGGGATGTTGTGCCCCTGGCCCCTGTGACTTGTGGTTTTGATGATTGGCTTTAGGGGTTTGTGATGATTGTTTTTAATGTGAGTTAATCACTGTGAGTCACCATGGTTTTATTCAGTCATTCTTATATTCAGTCTGTCATTCAAATGTTCATTCAGTCTTTCATATGTTCAGTCAGTTTATCTGCTTACACTGTGAGTCACTGTATTTGAAGTTCAGACTGATTATCTGCTGCATAAAGCATTGATATGCATTAATAGAATCTGCACATTTGCATCAGGCAGCAAGTGTGTACAATGCCCTGTGTAGGCACGACAAGTCCATACACTGGTTGCACATTGTACAGCTGCAGGCACTTCTAAGTCTACACATCGTGTAGCTTGCTGGCATAGTCTGTACACTCATCTGTTTGCATGTGTCACCAAGTCCACACATTGCATCATGTGTTTCTTCATGAAGTCTATACATTGGCATGCTACATCTCTTGAATTATGTACATCCTCTTCAAGCATTTCAAAGTCTATACATCGCTTGGAGTTCCTTCAAGTCTATACATTGTTGAGCGTCTCACTGACTGTCTCATGCAAGTCTATACATCCTGCACTGTCTCATGCAGCATTTCAAGCCAAGTCCATACATAGTTCATCAGCACTTAGAAGTCTGTACATCGGTCCGTCTTGTTCAGTGTCTTAGTGCATTTAAAGTCTGTACAGCGTCCGTCTCAGCCAGCGTCTCATGCTGCGTCTTAGGCAAGTCTGTACATCAGCCTCATTCGTTCAAGTCTATACATTGAACTGCTCTTACAAGTCTCTACAGCGTTCGTCTCAGCCAACGTCTCATGCTGTGTCTTAGGCAAGTCTATACATCGCCTTCAGACTTTCAAGTCTATACACTCCATGATCTTCCAAGTATGTACATCCACAGTGTATCTTCAAAGTCTGAACATTGTCTCACTCCGTCAAAGTCCATACATTTGTTTTCTCTTCAAAGTTAGTACATTGGCGTTGGGCATCAAAGTATATACATCGCCTTCGAGGCATCAAGCCTATACACTGGACAGTGCTCATAAAGTCTGTACAGCATTCCTTTTTGTTCACACCTTTTAAAGTCTGTACATTGGCTTCGCATCTGCAAGTCTGTACATCGGTTTGATATCAACAAGCCTGTACATTGGCTTCAACTCTCCAAGTCTGTACAGCCACACTTAATGGGTAAAGTCTATACATTCTTCAGCTGGAACTGTGCAAGTCTGTACATTGTTATTTGCCAAAGTTTGTACATTGGCATCTGTTCCTACGTTGCACTTCCAAGTCTGCACATTGGGTTCTTTACCTACGTTCAGCTTTGAAAGTCTGCACATTGGCAATTTTACCAACGTTACCTTGCCAAAGTCTATACACTCGCTGTCTTCCATTGTTTCAAGTCTGTACAGCCTTTCCATTGGAAAGTCTATACATTGGTCGCTGAATGATCTTCAAGTCTATACAGACCTTGACTCATTCTAGTCTGTACATCGATAAGCTATAATTGGCAAGTCTACACATCGTGATTTCATCGCTTCAAGTCTGTACAGTCTCTCCCTCAGTAAGTCTATACACTGGGGTCGTTCAGCTGCAAGGACAGGATGTCTGTACTTTGGGTGCTCAAGCATTGCTCTCATCGAAGTCTACACATCCGATAGGCTTGTTACAAGTCTGTACACCGAGGAAGCTTGAAGGTTCTCAAGTGTATACACTCTACACACTTGGTTATCTAATGCACTTAACTGCAAGTCTATACACTATGCTCGCATGAAGATATCCAAGTCTATACACTCTCTCAGTGTACACACTTACTCACTTGCTGTTCTTCAAAGTATGCACATCGTATAGCTTCACATATTTGAAGTCCATACATTGGTAGAGTCTGTACATCAGATGTGCATGCTCGCCTGTCCCCCCAGATGCTCTCCTGGGACAGAGTATGCCCTCCAGTGACTGCTAATGCTTCCCCAACTTTGAGGATGCTCCCCTGGAGCAGCGATTGCTCCCTAGAGACAGCATGTGCTCCACATGCTCTCCTGATGCTGGTGTTGCTGTCCAGAGGCCATAGATGCTCTCCTGAGACTTCATATGCTCCCGTGCGAGAACGCACAAAGTCTATACAGTCTGAAGTATATACAACGCATTTCATTCACAGAGACTGTACAGGGTCTAGACTTAACCTGATAATCCGATACTCTGTCTGACAGGTGCTCTGCTCGTGAAGCTTAAGGATGGCACGTGATCCAAGGCTGGAAGGCCAGACCAGATGATGACACATGTGATGAAGCAATGCTGATGCTGCCACGTGGTCTGAGAGTTTTGGGCGGGAGATGTGGAAGCCACACGCCCTACCCTAATTGCTGCTGCTGCTGCTATATATACGAGCCTTCTTCCACAGAAAAAAAAAGATCGAATTGGCGAGAGGTGAAGTCCACACAGAGAGCCACGATCCAGACAGAGAGGAGAAAAGAAGAGAAGAGCAGAAGAAAAGTAAAGAGAGCAAAAGAAGAAAAAAGAGAGCAGAAGTGAAATAAGAAAAGAAGAGAAGAGTAGAAGAAGAGTGAAGAGAGCAGAAGAAGAGTGAAGAGAGAGATAGTGCTCGTGAGAAGTGAGAAGAAAGAGAGAAGAAAGAGAAGCAGAAAGAAGAGGAAGAAAAGAAGAGGAGGAGAGACTCTATTGCAGATCAGTTCAGTCTGTTCGTGGATCAAATCCAGAACGACTATGCTCATTGAGAGCTACATATCTTGTGTTTCATTTCCAACTTTTGTTGCTGTGCTTTTTATGTTTCTTTATTTTTTCTTTTGTTTCTTTGGTTAGCCTTGTTCTTCCGACTGCCCTGCTGGGGATCGGGTTCCTCCTGTGGATTCAGGAGAAGGGAGACTTGTCTCCGGTTCTGGGCTTGTGGCTTGCAAGTCCAGGGGTCCCTCCGGTTGGAGGAACAGAGCTCTGCGACCTCTGGTTACTGGTGACTGGGAGTCACTAGCGGGTTCCCTCCTGGTTTGGAGGAAGAGAGAGTTCGGTCTCTGTTTTCCAAGTGGCTGGGAGTCACTTGGGGTGTCCCTCCGGTTGGGAGGAAGAGGGGAGGTTGTTCCCCTGGTCAAGCTGTGTGGCAGCACCATGTTCGCAGACTGAGTCTGCTTGGTTCTAGCGTTTGCTAGTGAAGCCTCACTCCGGTTGGGAGTGAGGGGTGGATGTAGGTCTGGAGGACCGAACCACCTAAAAATCTATTGAGCAGTGATTTGCTTTGTGTGTTTACTTCCGCTAGATGCTTGGATAGGCGCGCTCCATGTGCTTGCTCATAAGTTTAATTGAATTAGTTTTATTCTGTGATTGCGTCTAGCATCTGAGTTTTTATTTGGGCATTATTCATAGAAGGATACATTCACCCCCCTCTGTATCCGGGCCTAGCACCCTAACAGTTGGTATCAGAGCGGTGTCTGCATACAAGGTCCAGTGACCTGCAGATTCGATCTTGCAGTCTTAGGTGCTAATTTGTTTTTAGTGCATCAATATTCCTGTTGCATTAATTTGTTGTGTTCACATGGCTCATCCACCGATTTTCAGTGGTACGCACTTTAATGCATGGTTCACTAGTCTGAAGAATTATGTCAAATCGGTGAATCCAGACCTGTGGAAAGTAATTTCACATGGTCCTCATGAATTACCAAAGAAAAAGTCCAAATGGACTGACAATCACGAATCAATGTATGAAGAGAATCAGACAGTTATAAATCTGATGAAAGCAGCCACTGACAAAGCCTTTCACTCATGTTTCCTTGATTGCAGATCTGCAAGGGATATGTTGGAGATGATGAAGAGAGCCGGGAAAGGAAATCAAGCAAGCTGCATGATGGCTGACAGAAGCAATCAAAGCAGCAGCCAAAATGAAGATGATGATGAAGAGGTAAATCTCTTCGAGAATTTTTCTCTTGATGATTGGGAGAATGCATATGCTAAATTGTTAGAGTCACATGAGAGCTTAAGAAAACAGTATAAAAAGTTGAAGAAGGGTACTCGGGTAGATAGTTCTAGCTCTCCATGTGAAAATTATTCAAGTACGAAGCAATTTCATGATGCATGTTTGTCTGATAATCATATGTATAAAAATCAGGATGCAAAACTGAAGAAGGAACTTTAATGTGTTTACTCTGAACTAAACAAGCTAAAATCTGAAGATGAATCTCTCAGAAAACTCTCCAAAGAAGATGAAGAAGAATCAGAGAAACTTAAGCAGGAGAAAAACTTGCTTGCTGAAAAACTTGAAGCCATCAAATCTGTGAATGTAGAATTACAGAAAAACATTGAAAAGAAGGAAAAAGATTTGAAGAAATTCAAGGCTAGAAGAAAACTTGAAACTAACTCAGAAGATCAGACTTTGATAAATGAGTTAATTCAGAATGACAAACTTAAGCAAGAAAATGAGAAATTGAAAATGCTGAACTCCACTATGTCAGAGAGACTTCTAGCTTTGGAAAGAGGAAAAAGTATTTGTGTTGAAGATTCTGATAAACTGAGCAATCTGAAAAATGAAATTGAGAAATATAAAACTACTAACAAAGTTTTGAATGAAGCTATGAATTGCAGTGAGCAAGAGATTGCCAGTTATGAGTTACAAATCACCTCTTTAGAAAATCAAATCCAAGACTTAAAGAACTCTCTGTCAAAGTTTGTAAGTGGACAAGAAAATCTGGATAGGTTGTTAGGAGTTAAGGTCAATACTCAAAGGGAAGGGTTAGGCCACAACAATGTCAATAAAAAGGCTTTTGAAAACAAGCTGACGACATCCTTTATCAAAGCATCTGATGTAGCCACCACCTCAGAAAATAAACAACCAAATGTTCAGAAGAATCAGAAACAAACTGAAAAGTTGAAAAAGGTTGATGGATCCAAGCTGAAAACTGTTTTCATTAAAACCTCTGAACAGGAAAAGCTTTCTACTTCATCTCCAATTCAGTACAAGGCTAAGAAAATAGGAAAATAGGATAAAAATTAAAAAAGGACTGTAAATCAGAAAATAAATGAAAAGGGTTCATCAGTGCATGTTGATCACAGTCCTCACACACACTCACATGCATCTAAAAGGAAAATGTCATGCCACTACTGTCATAGATTTGGACATTTAATGCATGAGTGTGAATTAAACGAACTGGATAATTTGAATGCTAAAATGATGAATTCTAGGAAATATCATGATAGAAAACCTGCTGTTCATTCAAAGAAAAGTGAATGCTCTCATTGTGGTAGATTAGGCCACATCTTTACTCAATGTTGGTTTGCTAATGGAAAGAAAAAACCTCTCTCACATCAAGCTAAATCTTATGCTAACCAACATGCTTTTAATATAAACAAAACTGCTTCTCTGAGCCAGCATGCCAAATATTTTAATTGTAACAAGCTTGGGCACAAGGCCACTGAATGTTGGGCAAGCTCTTTTAGAATAAAGCTCCCTTTCTGCTCCCATTGTGGGAAGCATGGCCACGCAGTCAAGGACTGCAGGCATGTCCAGGGTAGAAATAGAAATTTCAAAGAATTTGATAGGAACAAACTTGTTTTTAAAAGAATTCCTATTTGCTCAAATTGCAGAAGACCAGGTCACCAAGTTGCTGCTTGCAAGGTACCTGGTCATGAAAAGAAAAAATTTCATAATAATAACAGAAACCCTCATGCTCACTCTTATAATGCTCAAGCTCATGCTAGTATACATAAGAGGAACATGAAACCTGCTAGTTCATGCCACTATTGTGGGCTGTCTGGGCACTCAATGCATAACTGTTTTATCATGAACTCTGATGACTATTTGGCATAGAAAAAGATGCAGGCAGTCCTAAACGGGGCTAATTACTATGCAAGACCTAAGACCACTTGGGTTCCTGCTAGTGGAAAATAGGAAGGTATCTAGCAGGTGTGCCTTGGATGGAATAAAGGGGTAATGATCCAAGGCACTCAAGAAGAAAACCCCATACTGAACTTTTCAGGTAAACTTCCTGTTCTTCTTATTTTTAGTTTTAATGCATAGCAAGTTAAATCTATTTTTACATTTTCATTCATCATTTGCCATGTGCATTATTTTCTGATCATGCATTTGCTGAGAGTTCTGTGCAAATATCAGATTAAAAAGGGATGTCTGTATCTGATGCATACATAGGCTAATTGCAATTGCTTGATAATTGTGTTATGCATAGACTCTGAAAACAAATTGCATTTCAAATTTTCTGAAAAATCTGAACTGCCTATGAGTGTGACTTGAAACTTGTGTGTTGCAATAGCTCACTGAAATTCTGAATTGCATATAGGACTGCATGTTGAATAATCATGCATGACCTCAATGGTATATAAATGGTAAGGTACCAAAGGGCAGGGAGGTCTGTCTGGAGGTTCTTACTATGTGTGAGGTGGTCTTTTAGACCAAGTGCTCCGCCTAGTACCATGGGTCATCTTGCTGGTTAGGACAGTCTGAATGTGCATGAATCATTTGGTATCATATGTTCAGTTTTCAGTGCAAACATTGCATGTTTTCAGAGGGAGTTAGTTGCATATCCTTGCATAGCATTCAATGTTGAGTCTTTTCATGTCCCTGCATACATATAGTGCATTGCATTTTTTCATATTGAAAAGGCCAAAAAGAGAGTTTGAATGCATATTGTGAGGGGGAGTCAATGCATTGCATATAGGTTGTCAAATGCATACATGTGTCAAAACACATTGCATATTCTCTCTTATTGATTTTGTTGACAAACCTTAATCATATTCTGAAAATATTGAGCTTTACAATCTCTCTTAACAATTGGTATTCCTCCTATCAATTGGTATGATTTGGGTTCAGAATTCAATCAGTCCTTCATGAAGATTTCAATGGGCTATCTCGATCATAAATCTGAAAATTTTGAACTAGAAATCTTCTATTATACAGTTTTATGAATGTCTGAAATAACTCGTGTGGTTTAAGTTTAATGTTCATGGAGTTTGACTTTAAAATCTCTTAAAAATATCTGAAGCATGCTTAATAAACCTTAACCATTTGTTTCATGCTATGTCTTGTGAAAAATTTCTGAAATCTGCACTTTTGAATACATGACTTTAATTGGTTAAGTACATGAAATTATTATTGATTTGAAGCAAATGAATGTCTCTGAAATGTCTAAAGGGTTATATCTGTCAGAGCAATGACATTGGTCGCTGAGAAACACAAGTCCAAAGGACTGTGTCATGAGGTGCCTTAGTTAACTCTGTATAAAATTCATTGAAAATCAGGCAGAGCAATGGCATGCACACTGAGAAATACAACTCACTCATTAAAAATGATTTGTAGTGTGTCATGATGTGTAAATGCTAACTCTGTTCACATAAAGCATGACAGTTAGTCACACTAAGGGCTTAGGGATATTGGCCTCTAATCAAGGTATATCCTCTAGTTGCAATGTGTGCACTGAACTAGAGTGCTCGTAAAAGTTGTAGCAAGAAAATTCTTGAACAAATTGAAATATCTGAATATTGATGCTAAAATCAAATTGCTACAACCCTAGACAAAATCATATGACTTCATAATTGCTTGATTTCAATACTAGTGCATGTAATTCTGAAAGAAGTTAATAGATTTGATTATGTAAGACAAAGGGAGATTAATCAAGATAAATATGAAGGCTTGATTAATTTCTTATTAAACCATGGTTTTAGATATCAATACAGAATTTTACAGATAAACTCTACATACATTATAGTTAAACCATGCTGAACAATAATGCTCATTCATAAGCCCTTATAATGGAAGACTTTGAAAAACTTATGTTTTGGATTTATGAGATTGCTATCTCTTTGAAAATCTGACTGAACTTCTTGTGATTGGAGCTTCTTTGAAAATCTGCTACTTGAAACTCTTCTGCTAAATATCATTGATTCATTGACCTGAACCTCTCCTTGTTATCCATCTCATAAGATTCCACTTATTGAGGGGGAGCTTCCATGTCACATGCATCATGCTGCATAGAAACTCTTAAAGGGGGAGCATTGTGTTCTTGCATTCATATCTCTAGGGGGAGCTCTTGCATTTTGGTATCTCCTTCTGCTGGTATGAAAGGGGGAGTTTATATCAAAGGGGGAGAATTTTATTCAATCATTACATGCTGGTTTGCTTTCACTTCTCAAACTATTTTCTTTTTGATGAAGTCAAATGGGGAGAATAGTTTGAGTCATCAGAATGACTTTTATAAGAATGTATTACATCATCAGAATGACTCACTGTGTATTGTTGCCATCATCAAAAAGGGGGAGATTGTTGTGCCCCTGGCCCCTGTGGCTTGTGGTTTTGATGATTGGCTTTAGGGGTTTGTGATGATTATTTTTAATGTGAGTTAATCACTGTGAGTCACCATGGTTTTATTCAGTCATTCTTATATTCAGTCTGTCATTCAAATGTTCATTCAGTCTTTCATATGTTCAGTCAGTTTATCTGCTTACACTGTGAGTCATTGTATTTGAAGTTCAGACTGATTATCTGCTGCATAAAGCATTGATATGCATTAATAGAATCTGCACATTTGCATCAGGCAGCAAGTGTGTACAATGCCTTGTGTAGGCACGACAAGTCCACACACTGGTTGCACATTGCACAGCTGCAGGCACTTCTAAGTCTACACATCGTGTAGCTTGCTGGCATAGTCTGTACACTCATCTGTTTGCATGTGTCACCAAGTCCACACATTGCATCATGTGTTTCTTCATGAAGTCTATACATTGGCATGCTGCATCTCTTGAAGTATGTACATCCTCTTCAAGCATTTCAAAGTCTATACAACGCTTGGAGTTCCTTCAAGTCTATACATTGCTGAGCGTCTCACTAACTGTCTCATGCAAGTCTATACATCCTGCACCGTCTCATGCAACATTTCAAGCCAAGTCCATACATAGTTCATCAGCACTTAGAAGTCTGTACATCGGTCCGTCTTGTTCAGCGTCTTAGTGCATTTAAAGTCTGTACAGCGTCCGTCTCAGCCAGCGTCTCATGATGCGTCTTAGGCAAGTCTGTACATCGGCCTCATTCGTTCAAGTCTATACATTGAACTGCTCTTACAAGTCTGTACAACGTCCGTCTCAGCCAGCGTCTCATGCTGCGTCTTTGGCAAGTCTATACATCGCCTTCAGACTTTCAAGTCTATACACTCCATGATCTTCCAAGTATGTACATCCACAGTGTATCTTCAAAGTCTGAACATTGTCTCACTCCGTCAAAGTCCATACATTTGTTTTCTCTTCAAAGTCAGTACATTGGCGTTGGGCATCAAAGTATATACACCGCCTTCGAGGCATCAAGCCTATACACTGGACAGTGCTCATAAAGTCTGTACAGCATTCCTTGTTGTTCACACCTTTTAAAGTTTGTACATTGGCTTTGCATCTGCAAGTCTGTACATCGGTTTGATATCAACAAGTCTGTACATTGGCTTCAACTCTCCAAGTCTGTACAGCCACACTTAATGGGTAAAGTCTATACATTCTTCAGCTGGAACTGTGCAAGTCTGTACATCGTTATTTGCCAAAGTTTATACATTGGCATCTGTTCATACGTTACACTTCCAAGTCTGCACATTGGGTTCTTTACCTACGTTCAGCTTTGAAAGTCTGCACATTGGCAGTTTTACCAACGTTACCTTGCCAAAGTCTATACACTCGCTGTCTTCAATTATTTCAAGTCTGTGCAGCCTTTCCATTGGAAAATCTATACATTGGTCGCTGAATGATCTTCAAGTCTATACAGACCTTGACTCGTTCTAGTATGTACATCGATCAGCTATAATTGGCAAGTCTACACATCGTGATTTCATCGCTTCAAGTCTGTACAGTCTCTCCCTCAGTAAGTCTATACACTGGGGTCGTTCAGCTGCAAGGACAGGATGTCTGTACTTTGGGTGCTCAAGCATTGCTCTCATCGAAGTCTACACATCCGATAGGCTTGTTACAAGTCTGTACACCGAGGAAGCTTGAAGGTTCTCAAGTGTATACACTCTACACACTTGGTTATCTAATGCACTTAACTGCAAGTCTATACACTATGCTCGCATAAAGATATCCAAGTCTATACACTCTCTCGGTGTACACACTTACTCACTTGCTGTTCTTCAAAGTATGCACATCGCATAGCTTCACATATTTGAAGTCCATACATTGGTAGAGTCTGTACATCAGACGTGCATGCTCGCCTGTCCCCCCGGATGCTCTCCTGGGACCGAGTATGCCCTCCAGTGACTGCTAATGCTTCCCTAACTTTGAGGATGCTCCCCTGGAGCAGCGATTGTTGGTGTTGCTGTCCAGAGGCCATAGATGCTCTCCTGAGACTTCATATGCTCCCGTGCGAGAACGCACAAAGTCTATACAGTCTAAAGTATATACAACGCATTTCATTCACAGAGAATGTACAGGGTCTAGACTTAACCTAATCAGGTGCTCTGCTCGTGAAGCTTAAGGATGGCACGTGATCCAAGGCTGGAAGGCCAGACCAGATGATGACACGTGTGATGAAGTAATGCTGATGCTGCCACGTGGTCCGAGAGTTTTGGGCGGGAGATGTGGAAGCCACACGCCCTACCCTAATTACTGCTGCTGCTGCTATATATACGAGCCTTCTTCCACAGAAAAAAAAAGATCGAATTGGCGAGAGGTGAAGTCCATACAGAGAGCCACGATCCAGACAGAGAGGAGAAAAGAAGAGAAGAGCAGAAGAAAAGTAAAGAGTGCAGAAGAAGAAAAAAGAGAGCAGAAGTGAAAGAAGAAAAGAAGAGAAGAGCAGAAGAAGAGTGAAGAGAGCAGAAGAAGAGTGAAGAGAGAGATAGTGCTCGTGAGAAGTGAGAAGAAAGAGAGAAGAAAGAGAAGCAGAAAGAAGAGGAAGAAAAGAAGAGGAGGAGAGACTCTATTGCAGATCAGTTCAGTCTATTCGTGGATCAAATCCAGAACGACTATGCTCATTGAGAGCTACATCTCTTGTGTTTCATTTCCAGCTTTTGTTGCTGTGCTTTTTATGTTTCTTTATTTTTTCTTTTGTTTCTTTGGTTAGCCTTGTTCTTCCGACTGCCCTGCTGGGGATCGGGTTCCTCCTGTGGATTCAAGAGAAGGGAGACTTGTCTCCGGTTCTGGGCTTGTGGCTTGCAAGTCCAGGGGTCCCTCCGGTTGGAGGAAGAGAGGTCTGCGACCTCTGGTTGCTGGTGACTGGGAGTCACTAGTGGGTTCCCTCCTGGTCTGGAGGAAGAGAGACTTCGGTCTCTGGTTTCCAAGTGGCTGGGAGTCACTTGGGGTGTCCCCCTGGTTGGGAGGAAGAGGGGAGGTTGTTCCCCTGGTCAAGCTGTATGGCAGCACCTTGTTTGCAGACTGAGTCTGCTTGGTTCTAGCGTTTGCTAGTGAAGCCTCACTCTGGTTGGGAGTGAGGGGTGGATGTAGGTCTGGAGGACCGAACCACCTAAAAATCTATTGAGCAGTGGTTTGCTTTGTGTGTTTGCTTCCGCTAGATGCTTGGATAGGCGCGCTCCATGTGCTTGCTCATAAGTTTAATTGAATTAGTTTTATTCTGTGATTGCGTCTAGCATCTGAGTTTTTATTTGGGCATTATTCATAAAAGGATACATTCACCCCCCTCTGTATCCAGGTCTAGCACCCTAACAAGGGAGACATGGCCCCTTAAGCCCCTCCGCAAGATGACTTCGGCTGGCCCAAACGGGCCGGAGATACCCCTGAAGCGGTCCAAATAATGGATGACCTGCCGTAACATATTTGAGAGATGTGCCTAAAGCAACACATTCCCCAATGGCAAGATTCCATATGGTGTTTATACTTTCACTGATTGTGGTCTCCTTCTAAGGTTCGGGGGCAACCCCCGTACTCCCACAAAGATACCAGGGGGCTCGGGTATGACCAAGACTTGGACTTCCTCGTCTACTACGAGGTCAACGTTGTAGGCCCGACACAGCTAGTGGACGACTAGACTAAGGTCGATGCAAAATTCGGCACCTCCGGGGATGAGGAAGAGGAGATCCTTGTTGTACCCGGGCGAATGGTAATCAAGACGGGAGGGGTGAATTGATTACCAATAAAAAATTTAACAATAAAAATTAATTGTCCAGCACCCCTCAAAAGTTAAGCATAGAACAATAATGCAATGGATAAGAAAACCCAACCTCTCTTTCTCACCTCGATTCAAATCACACTCGTGAGAGGTACAAGATTGTTAGAACACAATTTCTGAACATGAAAAAGATTCACTCATATATCCGCAGTGATGTGAGACGAGGTCGAGGAAGGACTTCAAACTGTCAGCCGGAGAGCAGGAAGGCGAGGTGACTAGAGAAGAACAGAGAAGCTCGGTCGGGGCCTCACACCCATCCCCATCTCAGGGACGACGCAGTCGCGCTCTTTAATTCTTCTCTGCGGTGATGGCGGTTGCAGGCGTTGCAGTTGGCACGGCGGTGGTGGCGGTGGTGATGGACGACGACGACGGTTGAACGCTGAAGGAGGAAGATCGTGGAGCTTCGATGGGGCTTCACACCCGTCCTCTTCTCGAAGACAATGCACCGGAGCTTCACGCACGACCTCCATGGCGGGGCGAAGTGGGGTTGGGCCTCTCACCCGGGGTTCCAAAAATCTGGAAGAACACTCATAGCCATAGCTAAACTGGTTTTTTCTTCATTCTATTGCTTCAAATAAGGACTACAAGACTCTTTTTATAGACTTCATGAAGAAGATCAAAGGACAAACTCTAAGACTCTTTAATGCCTAGAAATATGAAAAGACACCTATGACTTATTATAACTCTCTTAAAAACTCTAAGACTCTTTAATGCCTAGAAATATGAAAAGACACCTATGACTCATTATAACTCCCTAAAAAACTCTAAGACTCTTTGATGCCTAAAAATATGAAAAGACACCTATGACTTATTATAACTCCCTTAAGGACACTTAGGGATATCAAAAGATAAACTTCAAAGACCCTTATGTAAAATAAAAAAAATTACAAATATTTTAAGACGGAAGATCAAGTCCGATGTCGATGACGATCCCATCAAATTTGATGTGAGACGAGGTCGAGGAAGGACTTCAAACTGTCAGTCGGAGAGCAGGAAGGCGAGGTGACTAGAGAAGAATGGAGAAGCTCGGCCGGGGCCTCACACCCACCCCATCTCAGGGATGACGCAGTCGCACTCTTCAATTCTTCTCTGCGGTGATGGCGGTGGCAAGCGTTGCAGTTGGCACGGTGGTAGTGGCAGTGGTGATGGACGACGACGACGGTTGAACTGTGAAGGAGGAAGATCATGGAGCTTCGATGGGGCTTCACACCCGTCCTCTTCTCGAAGATGAGGCACCGGAGCTTCACGGACGACCTCCATGGTGGGGCGAAGTGGGGTTGGGCCTCTCACCCGGGGTTCCAAAAATCTGGAAGAACACTCATAGCCATAGCTAAACTGGTTTTTTCTTCATTCTATTACTTCAAATAAGGACTACAAGACTCTTGACACAAAGACAAATAACCAAGGGGGGTAGGGGAGCACCTGGGCCTGGCCCAACGAATTGGGCCCAATAGCTAATCTAATCAACCTAATGACTCTCAAACTTAGGAAATGAATCAAAGACTTAGGTACATGACCCCAATAAAAGAGAAAATACATCAAATGACTCAAATGGAAAGCTCAAAAAGGATAATTGGGCCCACATAGAGTGAAGCCTGAGCTCAAATGACTCCGGAGTGTGTGGACGACCCAAGCCAGAGGGAGTCGTGGGTGATGCCTCCATCAAATCCCCTGGGCTGCGAAGAGCTCGACTCCGTCGAGTAGGGGTCCATCTTGCTGTGGTACTGCTCAAGAAGGTCAGGATCCAGCCGCTGAAGATCTTCCCGACCCACCCATGAATCCTCCGAAGGAGGCCGATCCTTCCACCTGACGAGATAGCGCTCGTACACCTTGCTCCTGGTGGCTATGACCTCTTCATCCAATATTCGTTCAATTCGCTCATGCTGGGCTCTCTTAGCTAGTGGGCTCTTCTCACGGGTGGGGACTCTCTCAATGGGGGTAGTGGGCTCAATATCCTCACTAGGTACCACCGTGGGACCCCTATATGGAACTAGATCGGCCACGTTGAATGTGGGGCTCACTCCGTACTCCTCGGGAAGATCTATCTCATAGGCATTAGAGCCAATGCACCTCAAAACCTGAAAGGGACCTGCCCCATGGGGACTCAATTTAGAGTTGGCTCCTGGGGAGAGCCTCTCCGTCCTCACCATCACAAAGTCACCCACATGGAATTCTTGGTGACGCCGATGAGAGTCAGCCTGCCTTTTATAAACATCATTCTTCTTACTGACGTGCTTACGAATTTCCTCATGTAATTCTCTAATGTGCTGGGCAAACGACTCAGCTGAAACAGACACTCTAGCATAATGGGGGAGGGGAATGAGATCAGAAGGTTTCCTTGGCTTATACCCATGCACAACCTCGAATGGACTCATCCCTATGGACTTATTGATAGAGTTGTTGTATGCAAATTCAGCCTGTGGTGCAATGAGATCCAAATTCCCTGGACGATCCTTAACAAGACACCTAAGGAGGTTCCCTAGACTCCAATCGACAACTTCAGTTTGGACATCGGTTTGAGGGTGGTAGGCTCTGGAGAATTTGAGGAGGGTACCCATCAAGTGCCAAAGAGTTTTCCAAAACTAGCTGGTGAACTTGACATCCCTATCGGAGACTATGGTCTTGGGTAACACATGGAGGTGAACAACCTCATCAAAGAACAATCGGGCCACATGGGAGGCATCAGAGGTTTTGGAGCATGGGATAAAGTGAGCCATCTTAGAGAATCGGTCAACTACCACAAAGACCGAATCATGTTTCCTTTGAGTCTTGGGTAGGCCTAAAACAAAGTCCATGCTTAAGTCTTGCCATGGACGGTCGGAGATGGGGAGAGGGGTATAAAGGCCAGTGTTTTGCTTCACCTGTTTGGCCGAAGCACATGTGCGGCATTGGCCCACAATCTTGGCCACGTCTCTCTTGAGACTTAGCCAAAAGAATTGACCCTCAACTACAGCAATGGTCTTTTGAACCCCAAAATGGCCAGCTAGTCCCCCGGCATGTAACTCCCAAACCAAGAGGTCACGGAGTGAGGTCCGTGGTATGCAAAGCCTTGGCCCCTTGAAGAGGAACCCATCTTCCAAGATAAAACCATCATGTTCCCTGCTAGAATGGGTGGTCAAGATGGTATAGATGTGCCCAAAGTCGGGGCATCCATGGTACTCATCCTTGAGCCTCTCAAATCCGGTCACTTCCACTTGGATAGTGGATAACAAAGAGACTCTCCTACTAAGGGCATCCGTCGCTCGATTCTCACTTCCCGCCTTGTGTTTGATAACAAAAGTGTAGGATTGGATGTACTCAACGCAGCGGGCATGTCGGGCATTCAACTTTTTTTGGGAGTTGAGGTATTTGAGGGCCTCATGGTCAGAAATAATGACAAATTCTTTGGGCAACAAATAGTGTCTCTAATTTCGGAGGGACTGAACAACGACATAGAACTCTTTGTCATAGGTAGAGTACCGTGTTCTAGCATCACATAGCTTCTCACTGAAGAAGGCAACTGGGTGACCCTCTGGGCTAAGGATCCCTCCAACCCCCATCCCATAGAAATCCGGCATCTCCTAGAAGAATTCCATGATGTGTTCCCGGAAGAACTCCCGGACCAACTCCCTCCCATGCGTGATGTGCAACATGCAATTGATTTAGTTACAGGAACCACCGTTCCCAACCTTCCTCATTACCACCTCAACCCCACGGAACATGCCGAACTTCGGAGGCAAATAGAAGAACTCATTAGGAAGGGCTTCATCTGCATTAGTAAAAGCCCATGTGCCGTACCGGCCCTTCTCACTCCCAAGAAGGATGGATCATGGCGGATGTGTGTGGATAGTCGGGCCATTAATAAGATCACCGTCAAGTATAGGTTTTCCATCTCTAGGCTTGATGACATGCTTGACATGCTAGCGGGAGCCACTATCTTCTCCAAGATTGACCTTAAGAGTGGCTACCACCAAGTTAGAATTAGGCCCGGAGATGAGTGGAAAATGGCCTTCAAGATCAAAGATGGCTTGTATGAATGGTTGGTCATGCCTTTTGGGCTCTCAAATGCCCCAAGTACTTTCATACGTCTCATGACGGAGGTCCTTAGACCTTTCATTGGGGTCTTTCTAGTGGTCTACTTTGATGACTTTTTGTAAAATGTGGGTTGCCTATATATAGGACCCCATTCCCCCCATTTTAAGTTAATAAAAAAATTTACCTTGGAGGGAGTGGGTTCCTCTAGACAAATGACCACCGCACATAAAGGTGCCCCTTGAGCTATTTCCTCCTCAAGCTCTTTCTTGGTGATGAGGTGAAGACCCTTGGTCAACCCCGAGGTCATCACCTTGTTTGGGATTTTGTGTAAGGGATTGGGTTGGAGGGGTGGAGTTCCTCGAGACTTGTGGTATGGTGGGGTGATGTCCTTGAGGGAGAGTGTCCCTCTTAGGCATGGGACGTGGTGGGGAGGGATTAAGACGGATAGTCTTTCTCTCATGCTCAAAGGTGCATGTGTTGGTCCTACCCAAGATGGTGGCATCTACATCATAAAGCCAAGGTCTCCCTAGTAGGATGCTACCTACTTCCATGGGGATGACATCACACCATATTTGACCATGGGAGGAGGAGAAGGTGAGAGGCACAAGGCAACGGGTGTTGACCGGGATTGAGTTATTATTGATCCATGAAACCCGGTATGGACTTGGGTGGGGAGTGGTAGTAAGCCCAAGGAGCTTGACGGTGTCGGGGGACATGGCATTGACACAACTCCCACTATCTAAGATCACTTTTCTTACATGACCCCCTATCTTGACAAAGGTGGGAAAGATTGAGGTTCGACGCCAGTCCTCCTCTTGGGGTTTAGTGAGGGTGCATCTAATCAATCCTAGATGGGAGTCAGTGGATGTCATGGTGTGATCTAGACCCGTCTCATTGTATTGGGCCTCGTACTCTTCCTCCCAATCTAGTGAGGCTTCATGTTCCGCAATCGTGCTCCCAAGCTCCCCTTGGGGTGGGGGAGCTTCTCGCTCCACTAATAAACTAGACAATCCTTTTGATGGGCATTGCCCCGTGAAGTGCCCATACCCTTGACATCTATAGCATTGTTGGCGCCCACTACCCGGGGTGGTCCCTCCTACATTTGGGCCCTTGGAAGCCTCTTCCCTCCGTGGAGAGGGATGGATAGGGGCGGCCTTGGTTGGAGTGGTGATGGGAGGTGGGTTGTAAGGCCTCAATGGAGCACTCCCACTCGAGCTAGGGGCCTTCATGGGAGTGGCCGGGGTAGGTCGGGGTCCCACGCTTTTGGGATCGGTCGGCCGTGGGGAAGCAAACCTAGGAATCCTTGAAAATCATTCAACATCCCGAGCTACTTGGTAGGCTTGTTCAAGGTTGTCAACATCTCTCATGAAAAGCTCCCTCTTGATGTGGTTTTGGAGCCCATTCCTAAATCGGGACAAGGTGACTTCTGGGTCCTCATGAACTCCACACTTCAAATGATAGGAGTCAAATTTCTCAATATATTCGACCACGGTCTTCCCTTCTTGGGTGAGGCTTTGCCACTCATCCAAGAGCATTTGGTGGTAGGATAGGGGAATGTACTTGTTTCTAAGTTGGGTCTTCATACCCTCCCAAGTGTCAATAGGCTCTTCCCGCCTAACCCTTCTTAACCCCTCTTGGTTTAGCCAATAAGTCTGGGCTAATTTGGTGAGGTGCATCTTGGCCAACCTCACTCTCCTAGGGTCGGACATAGGGTACCATTCAAAATATTGATCCATGGCGGTCTCCCATTCTATGTAGGCACTTGGTTCATGGGAACCGTCAAAGTTTGGGGCTTCTACCTTGATCATTCTTAGGAGAGGGTCATTCGGGTCATCCCGTGGACGCCTTTCATTATAGTGGTGGTGGCGGGGCCTCTCATAGTCATTGTAGGGATCAACATTCAAGTCCCCCCTATCAATTTCAACACATGGAGGATGGGATCTAGGTCCGTTGTTCCTTGGGTGGAACTCATCCCCATTCATTTTAGCATGTGGAGGGTGGGCTCTTGGTCCATTGTTCCTTGGGTGGAACTCATCCCTATTAATTTCAGCATGTGGAGGGTGGGCTCTTGGTTCATTGTTCCTTGGGTGGAACTCATGCTCTTCTAGCCGAGCAAGCCGAGTGGAAAGAGACTCTAGTTGGGCAAGAATGGTTGCAAGAGTAGCATCCATCCGGTCCATTTGGCCTTGGGGTTCCTCCCTATGGCCATCTTGATTGAGTTGGGGATTGGGATCCATGGGGGGAACAAAAGAAGATGGATCGGGTCGGTATACGGCTCCACTACGGGTGGACATGCACGGGAGGGGAAAGACTTGATGGACAACACAATGCAATGGTCCGAGGACTTAGACTTGATAGAGACAAGTCTTAACTTGCTCTGATACCAATTGATATATATGAGATGAGGTCGAGGATGGACTTCAAACTATCAGCCGGAGAGTAGGAAGGTGAGATGACTAGAGAAGAACGGAGAAGCTCGGCAGGGGCCTCACACCCATCCCCATCTCAGGGACGACGCAGTCGCGCTCTTCAATTCTACTCTACGGTGATGGCGGTTGCAGGCGTTGCAGTTGGCACGGCGATGGTGGCGGTGGTGATGGACGACGACGACGGTTGAACGCTGAAGGAGGAAGATCGTGGAGCTTCGATGGGGCTTCACACCCGTCCTCTTCTCGAAGATGATGCACCAGAGCTTCACGGACGACCTCCATGGCGGGGCGAAGTGGGGTTGGGCCTCTCACCCGGGGTTCCAAAAATCTGGAAGAACACTCATAGCCATAGCTAAACTGGTTTTTTCTTCATTCTATTGCTTGAAATAAGGACTACAAGACTCTTTTTATAGACTTCATGAAGAAGATCAAAGGACAAACTCGAAGACTCTTTAATGCCTAGAAATATGAAAAGACACCTATGACTAATTATAACTCTCTTAAAAACTCTAAGACTCTTTAATGCCTAGAAATATGAAAAGACACCTATGACTCATTATAACTCCCTTAAAAACTCTAAGACTCTTTGATGTCTAAAAATATGAAAAGACACATATGACTCATTATAACTTCCTTAAAGACACTTAGGGATATCAAAAGACAAACTTCAAAGACCCTTGTGTAAAATAAAAAAAATTACAAATATTTTCAGACGGAAGATCAAGTCCGATGTCGATGACGATCCCGTCAAATTTGATGTGAGACGAGGTCGAGGAAGGACTTCAAACTGTCAGCCGGAGAGCAGGAAGGCGAGGTGACTAGAGAAGAACGGAGAAGCTCGGTCGGGGCCTCACACCCATCCCCATCTCAGGGACGACGCAATCGTGCTCTTCAATTGTTCTCTGCGGTGATGGCGGTTGCAGGCATTGCAGTTGGCACGGTGGTGGTGGCAGTGGTGATGGACGACGACGACGGTTGAACAGTGAAGGAGGAAGATCGTGGAGCTTCGATGGGGCTTCACACCCGTCCTCTTCTCGAAGAGGATGCACCGGAGCTTCACAGACGACCTCCATGGTGGGGCGAAGTGTGGTTGGGCCTCTCACCCGGGGTTCCAAAAATCTAGAAGAACACTCGTAGCCATAGCTAAACTAGTTTTTTCTTCATTCTATTGCTTCAAATAAGGACTACAAGACTCTTGACACAAAGACAAATAACCAAGGGGGGTAGGGGCGCCCCTGGGCCTGGCCCAACGAATTGGGCCCAACAGCTAATCTAATCAACCTAATGACTCTCAAAGTTAGGAAATAAATCAAAGACCTAGTTACATGATTCAAATAAAAGAGAAAATACATCAAATGACTCAAATGGAAAGCTCAAAAAGGATAATTGGGCCCACATAGACTGAAGCCCGAGCTCAAATGACTCCGGAGTGTGTGGACGAGCCAAGCCAGAGGGAGTCGTGGGTGATGTCACCATCACGCAGAGCCCACACGAGATCGACAATGGAAGACAAACCACAAATGTGAACATGCAATTTTTTAGGTGGTTCAGGTCCACAACTGTGTCCCCTATATCCACCCCTCACAGTGTGAGGATTAAGCTCCACTATATGTGAGGCAAACACACACATGTGCTGTAAGCACAAACCACACAAACACATCCGACCTTGGCCGCACAACCACACAGAAACACAGCCGACCTTGGCTGCACAACCACGCACAAGATATTCTCAAATGTTGTAGGATGGAAAATGAATATTCAATAACATATGAGGATATGTGTTGAAACCAAGATCTGAAGGATTCTAAGTGTATTTAGCTCCCCCTTTAAATATTTCTGTTGGAGTTCGAGCTCCCCTTCTTGAAGTCGGAGACGATGATCGACGTTCCAGCAGGATGTCGAGCAGTCGTCGCGTCCCCTTCACCGAAACACGTAGCAGCTGGATCAAGCAGGTAGTGGATGAGGGTTCCTTCCTCAGATGATCAATCTTCAGTGCACAAATCGAAGGGGAATGCCATGTTTGCCACCGCACTCTCCCTGCAAAACCAAAAATAGAAAAAACATGAATGCCGTTTCTCTCAATTTTTAATCACCCTAATCTCAAGGTATATATATACCCCAATGAAAGGGGGGACACGTGGAGGGGACATTGACCTATGGACCAATCATAGAAGGGCACAAAAAAAGCGTGGAAAATATTTAGGGTGTCGAGCCCGCATGAACAGGCACAAAAGATGATCGTCGGAAAGTGTCGACTAACAGAGTTGACACTCTCAGTCGGCCAGCAGAAGAAAACACATGGATAGAAAAGTGTCGACTCAAGGAGTCGACACTTCCTACCTGTAACTCTAGAAAATGCCAAGATAGAGTTCCACTAAATAAATGTCGACTCAATGAGTCGACATTTACACCCCAGGTAACTAAACATGCATAGGCGAGATTAGAAGGGAATAATGTGTCGACTCTAAGAGTCGACACTTTCACCTGGGTGTTTCAAAAACAATGAAGATGAAAGGGGTTAAGATGAAACCTTAGGAATCGGAAGATCAATAGAAAAACTTAGCAATGCTTACCCCCACTCCTTTAGCTTATCAACAATCAATAATGCACAAACTTACCTTTGGCATTTGTGTATCTATTTGGAACACTATCCTGTTTCTGTTGAACTCAAAAAGAAACAGTTCGTGATTGATTGATTGGAGAACACTATGAGAGCATCATTCAAGTGTTAACTGCATGATCTTTTATATTGAAGGCCAATCAAGGATAGCTTCAATGTATCCTTCATTTAAGACATCTGCACAATACCCCTGTCATTTATATACAAGTGAAAATCAATTAGCCATTCATCCACTTTTTAAGAGAAGGAGTCAATCAATCTGAGTTAAATAGCATCTCCTTCAACTTTGTCCTGCCCAAAAGCTCATGGCCATATCAGTCACTGTAGTAAGTAATGAAATGAAAAGAAGGGGATGCCATTCTTGTGGAAACTATAACAAGATCTTACATATTAAAGCACCAATCATAGTCTAGTTCAAAAGCTCACATATCACCTCATTTATCTATTTACAAATCTTAGCATTTATTTAGTCTACCTTGAATCAAACGTTCTCATATTCATATGAATCATCGTCACATTATATTTGGTCATCGTCAAAATTCCTTAATACAAAATTGCCACGCACGTGGTTCAATAATCTCCCCCTTTTTGATGATGACAAAATATAATATGCATCAAAATAAAGAAGTATCAACCAAAAATTTAGCATTGTCATACTTTGCTTTTGAATTAATGAAAAAGAAGAATTCATTCCATTCCTAATAAGGTTTTCACAAGATAGCATCAATGTAACTCATTCAAATACAAGATAGCATCGATATGACTCATTCAAGCAATGTAGATAGATCATTGGCATCACAAAATTTGCCGACCACCATAATGTTAATTCATTTCACAACAGTTAAAACAACAAGGGACACACTGACTGACAGAGAGAAGATAAAAACTATACTATGCATGCCATACCATGTCTTGCGGACCCTCATTCTACTTGATGTTCACTCAGGCATACGGCACGCAAGCATGCAACACACACACATAACTGTCATTGACAGGATAACATAACAAAGATAACATAATCATAACATAACCATTTCTCCCCCTTTGGCATCATCAAAAAGAAAAGGGGGGAATCTAGGATAAGTGAAAGTACTACTAGTTTGATAGAACTAAAATCAATCTCCTAAGATGGATCAAGAGGGTGATGGAGGACGACGAATGAGATCCGTTATACCATCAAGCTTGTAGGATTGAACACCCAAGGCTGAATGGAGTGAATCAATGGAATTTGCCAGAGCATCAAATTTCTGGAGATAGGTGTTGTGGTGCAGTTTCAAATCAAAAATTTCCTTGGTGAGACCAGCCACCGTCTCCTTGACCTAAGTAAGTTCACCGCCTAAGGCATCAATCTTTGAATGCATCGTCGTGACATCCGTAGAGGCGAACTGAGTACCAACATGTTATTCTTGACCATTGTCATCACTGTCATCAGACGCAACTGCAGGAGCTATCCCTTTGTGAGATTTAAGAGTGCAGACTAGACGGCCGTGTTGGAGTTCATAACCCATGTTGTTGCAAATAAAAGGAAAGGTGTAAATATCGGCATCTCTGATGGTGTGACTGACCTCGTTGGTTAAGTTGATATGAAGATAACAAAAGACCGGTGTCAGTGCAGCAACAGAAGGATGATTTCTGTTCTTTGACTTCCGACAGCTTATGATATACTCCAACATAACAGTAGGAAAATTAATTGGATCACCACTAAAGATATAGACAAAAAGGAATTGTTGTCTATGTGTAACTTGTTCTCTTCCTCCAGATCGTGGGAGCAAGATTATAGTCATCATGTGATGTAAAATCCTTTGCATTGGGGGAAAGTTGTTTGCATTCAACTTACTCGTGGACCTGTCACCCATTTCTTCACCTGTCATAGCTTCAAATGCATCACCTTCAATAAACATAGCATCTTCATAATGACAACCATGGTCATATGGCATGTTAAGAGCTTTTCCAAGTAGTTGTACGGTTAGAGGGATAGCCTGACCATTGATTTCTATGACAAGATCTTCATTTTTCACTACCATGTTACCATAAAACTTATGCACAACAGAATGATTATACTTTCCGATGATCAAACATAAAGGATATCAAATTTGGTTGCTTCTGACGCAACTGAGCTAACTCGGGGAGAGCAGTTTCAAGACTTTGAAAATCAACCACCCTTGGGCGAAGTACCTTTCGTTCGGCAAGCATGAGATTTTCAGCCGCAGCTTTCTTCTATTGAGCTTGAATCTGTTTATCCTTCTGGCGAAGTTCTTTCAGTATATGGGCTTCTTCTATCTCTTTCCCAGACTGCTTCTTGGGATCCATTTGGATGCACCTCAGATTGGAAGCCAGCAGATGGTGAAGCTTGATGGTCTATTCGACGAGCGACGGCTTCCCTTGGAGAGAACCGTTCTCCACAAGCCACGCACGGACTCCAGACAGGACTGGCTCGAATGAGAATACCTCGGGTGCTCGGAGAAGGATGGGGGCCGCGGGTGCCGCAAGACATCTGCGTCAGAGGCTGGACGGTGTGAGGGGGACAAAGAGGGGTTTTTAGGGCTCAAAGAGGGTGGCACAGTCTATGAAGGGGACGCACGAGGTGCTTTATGGTCATAGGGGTCACTTTTGTTCGAAGAGAAGTGGACCCCCAGTGGTCCGGTTCGCGCACTTGGATGCAACCGAAAAGTGTCGACTCTTTGAGTCAACACTTTTTAGCACCCGTTCTGTCCCTCGAAGCAACAGCTGTAACAAAAGCAAGAGTCGACTCTGCCCTATAACATGAATGTTTCAACCTGAAAAAGGAATTGTGAGGGCCAAGCCATAAGGCTTGATTCCCCATTGATGTGGATTTATATTGATGAGTGTATGGGTTTATCAAATGGGGTTTTGATAGAAGATATAATGGGTCTCATCCATCCGATTATATCGTCCAACTTAACCAACTTGCAGACTTTCATCCAATTTCTCCAGCAGAGTGCATTATTTAACAAGAATTTGTATAGTCATAGAAATCAGAAATGAGGGCTCATATATAACTAAATAGAAATCATGCAACACACGAATGAGGGTTCATACAAGCACACTTTTATGTAGTTCAAGCACTATGATGCAAATGCATGTCAAGAGGAAAGTCTAATGCAAACATAACCATATGCTTATGAATGCAATGCATATAAACAAGAAAGAGCTAATGCATGACTCTAGACTCTAAATTATTCATAAGGAAGGATGAATTTATTATTCATGCAACTGACTGACACTGACTAACTCCCAAGCCTACACACTCTTAACTCTCTTCTAAAGGATGTGAATTTATCTTCATTTAGTGGCTTAGCAAAGATGTCGGCAATTTGACTGTTTGTTTCAACAAATTTTATTTCGACATCACGCCTGCTAACATGGTCCTGCAAAAATGGTGTCTTATCTCAATATGTTTTGTTCGAGAATGATGCACATGATTTTTTATAGATTAATTACAGATGTGTTATCACACATTATTGCAGTGTTTTTTAGTTCAATACCAAAATCAACCATTTGTTGTTGGATCCAAAGCACTTGGGCAACACAACTACCTACGGCCACATATTCGGCCTCGGCGATTGATAATGCCACTGAACTCTGTTTCTTGGAGGCCCATGAGACCATGCAACCTCCAAGGAACTGGTAATACCCGCTTGTACTTTAACGATCCAATTTGCAACCTGCATAGTCAGCATCGGAATACGCAAGTAATTCAAAACTTGAACAGCAGGGAAACCAAAGTCCCAAATCACAAGTGCCAGAGATATATCTTAAAATCCGTTTCACGGCCGACATATGAGACTCTTTTAGATTTGACTGAAATCTTGCACATAAACATACAACAAACAGAATTTCCGGCCTACTAGCTGTCAAATATAGCAACGATCCAATCATACTTCTTAAGAGTGTTTGATTAATAGATTTACCTTTATCGTCTTAGTCTAGCTTAAGTGATGTGGACATTGGAGTTGGCTGTGACTTAGCTGTGCCATGATTGAATTTCTTAAGAAGCTCCTGTGCATATTTCCTTTGACTGATGAAGAGACCATCCTCCATTTGCTTAATCTGCAGTCCCAAAAAGAATGGTAGCTCTCCCATAAGACTCATTTCGAATTTGCTTTGCATCAACTTTGTAAAGTCCTCACTAAGATCATTATTAGTGGAGCCAAAAATGATATCATCTACATAGATTTGGACAATCAAGATTTTCTTACCATTCATTTTTGTAAAAAGAGTTTGATCGACATTACCTCGCTTGAAGCCACTTTGAATGAGAAAAACACTAAGTCTATCATACCATGCGCGAGGTGCTTGTTTTAGACCATACAATGCTTTCTCTAGCTTGAAGACATGATCCGGGTATTCTTGATCCTCGAACCCCGGTGGCTGCTTGATGAGGGCATCCCTTGCCCCTCCACTCTTTTTCCAGACTCGGATTGTTCGACGGCAAGCACCATTATATTTGTCATGTATTTTTGAGACTAGTCATGTAATCTTCACATTTTCTTTGAGTCATTATCATGTAATTTTCCCTTTATTTTGAGTCATGTACCTAGGTAGTTGAGTCATTTTCCTAAGTATTGAGTCATTATGTTGGTTAGATAGGTTAATGGGCCCAATCCATTGGGCTAGGCCCAGGGGCGCCCCTCCCTTGGACTGTGTGGTCTTTAGTTAGTTTGTCAGGGTCAGTTTGGTCTTAGGAAAATTATGGAGTCTATAAATACCCCACCCCTCTCTCATTTGTAACAACTTTTGATGAATATTGAAAAGCATTTGCCATCTCCCTCTCAATATCTCCCTCTCTCTCTCTCTCTCTTACTATCACTCTCTCTAAGTGGGTTGTACCCCCTCTCTCTCTCTCCTCCCCACCCCAATTTCGAAATTCACTCTCTCTCCTCCCCATTCACCCCTCATTAAGGCCCCTTCCCCTTCCCCATGCACTCATTCAACTCCCCCTCCAACCCCTAGGTGGAAACCCCTTCTCCTAGGCACCTTTCCACTTTCCAAAGCACCCCACCACCTTCCCAAGGCTGAATTAACCCCTCCCAAAGCCCAAATTCGAATTTCCCTCTCCCTAGGGCTGTGCCCCTCCATCTCCCCCACCCCCAAGCTCCCAAATTCGTCCCCCACCTCCCCTTGGTCAAACCAAGTTCACCCCCCCTCTCCCTTGCTCTCCCCTTGCACATCTCCTCATTCTATCTCTGTTTCAGGCAGCAGAACTACAACAAGTTGCAGACGCAGCCACGACCGTTACTTGAAGATTCAAGTAGCAAGGCCTACATCTCTGGAAAGGTCTTCCAGAGAGCTTTCCAGGCGAGGCGGTTTCGTCAGCATCCGAGCTCCGAGCAGTCCGCAGCATCCATTCTCCCTCGACTGCGCAGGAGACCCCAGGCAAGGAACCAGAACGTGATTGGAAGCTCAACCACGGCAAACCCTTTGGGATTCAGATCAAGTGTTCTTCAGAAGAAACCTTCCCTCTCAAGTCCTCTTTAATCCTCAAGAAGCAGAGCTGCATTTGGATATCGGCATCAGAAGTTACGAATTTTCTACTCCAAGGCATCAGATCAGTTTTCAGGAGCCAGAACCGACATCCCTCTGCTCATCTGTTCGTCCCGGTATACTCCAACATCGTCCGACATCGCCGTCAAGTCCGAAAGAAAGAAGACTTGACCACGGTTCCAACGGTTCAAGTCTCGCCTCAATCAGAGCTCGGTAGCAATCGTGGCACCCCCTGCATCCAGTCACATGGTTCTGCACCAGACAGAGGCAGAACCAACCATCCCGGTTCCAGACTCTGCCACAGCCAGCTCGTGAAGGCTCTGAGCGCCATTTTTGGAGGGGAGAAACTACTTCCCGCTAGCTGCCACCTCCAAGAAGAAGGGACTCAATCGACCTCTGAAACCCTCTGTTCCAATTTTCTTCGTCGGAGAGGGCAGACTGCCCCTGTGGTCCCAGGTTAGATCAGTCTTCATTTCTCCGGTCACTCCTCTCTCCACTGACATCGGATTGCATCCCCGTCAACTCCTGCTCGAAGCTACTCCGACCAAGTTCGCGTCACCGCTAGTTTCATTCCAATCGGAGTCCGGGAGAGCCCACAGTGACTTCTGCAACCTACTGCTTCAGCCCGATACCAGCCAGAGACCAGACGGTGGTGTCCTGTTCCAGTCGCCGGTGCAGTCAGCCCCGAGACTCAAAGCTTCCCCAAAAATTCAAGCTTCATCCCCCGTCAGCTGAGGAACTTTTGGCAGTGGTTTCGTCAAGTTTGGAGCCCCGTGGAGCCCGTGGCAGTGTCAACAGCGACACCCTATCCTGCAGACCTGCAGATTGGCAGAACCGGCGGACTCGGAAGATCGGCTTTTCCTTTGCATAAAACCCCACCCCGCTTGGCCGGCTGAAGGCCCCTCCCTGCGTGGAGGTAGTTTTGAATGTAATAAGAATAATCCCCACCCCAAGTTCATCCCTCCTGCGTGAGGTGTAGTGGTGTAATTCTTTCAATTTCAGGTTCAAGCTACATCGCCGCGGCGATCGGGTGTATACCCTCGCCTCCCGGCTCGCCCTCGTCTCCGGCCGGAGTCGGCGTCTTCACGCCGGCTAGGTGAGCCTCAGTCCCTCTCTTGCTTGGTTTAATCACTTGCTTAGCTTAGTATTATTGCTAGTACTGCGTCGGACGGAGAGTGAGAGCTCGGCCCAACTTGCTAGTTCCGTGAGTGACCACCGCGGGCGAGTTGAGAGTGAACCCACTAAACCCACACCCTTGGTGTGCTGGCCGCCCATGGTTTGGGCATCCTAGGCCCACTTGGGGTTCTCCACAAGCTAGCCAACCATTGGAGCTTCATGGTCCCGCCTCGGACCCTCTCCCACATCGCTTAGTTGCCAACGGGCACAAGTGTGCACCAAACGGGTGAGATCGCTAGTGTGAGTCCGCTGCTCAACTTGAATGCTTGAAAATAGGTCCAAGGTTCGGTGTCACATCAAGTGGTATCAGAGCAAGTTCACAACTTGTCTCTATCAAGTTGGTCCTAGGGCATGTCTAAGCATTTAGAGTCTTCAAATGCATCACTCTTGTCCCCTAATATGGCCACCTCATATCGACCTTACCAATCGGCCCACTCCATAAGTCCAAGTCACCAAAAGATGCCTACCACTAACACCCATAACTTCCCGGGCCATATCAACTACTTCATGAAAGCCTTGACCTATGCCAATGAGCGGCTTGATAACATATCGGGCCGACTCGACCAACTTGGAAAAAATAGGCCCGCCCCAAGGACGGACGATAGGATGGCCCCTTTCCCACTTCCCACCTTTGATGGGACCTCTCCTAGCAAATATTTAGATTGGGAAGCTACAATGGACCAATACTTCAATTGGTATCATATTTCCAAGGATGAAAAAGCATGGGTTGCCAAAATGCAACTAACCAAAAGGGCTCAAACTCATTGGTGTAAAATTGAGGGCTTAAGGATAATTAGACGGGAAGCTCCCCTCACCACATGGGAGGACATGAAGGATCAACTAAGGGCTAGATATGTGTCCCCTTCTCACTCGGATCACCAAAACCCAAGGAGCACTCCCACTCCTCCCACCCCACCCGTCCAAACCCTTATCACTAAAACCCAAGTACCTAAGACCTCCACCTCCCCACCTAACCCCATGAGGTCCCCCACACCCCAACCAAAACCCCCTTCCCTAACCTACACTAGTCAAGCCCCTTTAGCCCCCACTTCCACCCCAAATGATCCCAAGGGCAAGAGACCCCTAACCGACTCAATTCCCTCCATGGTGACCACCACTCATCCAACCCTCACCATTAAAAACCATGTGGACACCATGTCCACCCCTCCACCAAGGCCCATAATGGCCACCACCCCAAAACCCAAAACCCCTCACCCAACCCACCTCCCACTTCCTACACCAATCTTTCCCCAACCTAGGCCTCCTCTACTTCCCCTTCCTAGCCCAACCCAAGCCCATGCTTATTCACCACCCCGGGAGTGTCATACGCTAGCTATCACCAAACCACCCACCATAGATCCCCCTACTCCATTAGCAATAGAAGTTGCAACCCCCACACCCACCCAAGTGGAAAAAGATGCCCCTCCGGATCCACCTCCCAACATAGAGGAAATCCAAAGGCCAAACAACTCACACACCCCTAGCCTAGATCCTCTAGAGACACCCAACCTCACCATAGATAAGTCCATACTCCAATGGCTCAAGAAAAGTCTCACCATTCCTAGTTCACAACCATGCCACCTACCTATGGGATATCAATCTCAAATCATTCCCATTCAGCCACATGTCACTTATCAAACTTCCTATTGTGTGGAAGATTTGGGAGACTTAGTGAACTACCTACATGGGCAAATTCACTTGACCAATATGCTAGCCATGAGGCCGCCCGAAACTAACACCATTAGCCTAGCATATCCCACAATTGGCTCCATCACTTCCATCTATACTAATGGCCAAGTTACTAGTGGGATCATCCTCCTTCTTCCCATGGAGGAAGAACCTATCATAGTCTACTCCCCAACCATTGAGATCCCAAGTGCTTTGATTGGCCAACCCATTAGCAACCTTGGCCCAATTATCTTGGAGGAGGATGACTCACCATTTGAGGTCCTTAAGAACACGGAGTACCCCTACCTAGGTGACCCTTACCATGATCCCTTTGACCCTTTTCTATGGGAGCCTAAATCTCCATGTGACCCTCTCCCCCTATTCACCACTCACCTCACCCTACCCATACCACCCATGTTGACCCAAACTCCTCCCTTCCTGGAATCGGGTTACACCATGAGAGCATTGACCTTAGACAACAAACACCTCGGGATTGAGGAAATGACCCACCCTATATCCACCTACCTAGATCCCTTCGACCCTTTTGAGTGGAAGCTCAAAGACCACCCCACCATCCCACATAAGGAAGTCATCTTTGGGAAAGGAGTTCATATGTCTTGGCACATCACACCGCTTGGCATGATTAGTCCGTCGGGTACATTCATCCATATCACCCACATGTCAAGAAGAAAATATGAGTGGTCAATATTTGGTTGTCATGGTCCACCATCATTCATCATAAATCTCAAGCATGTTAGGAGCATTCATGGATGTTCGGATCCTCCAACGTTCATCACACTCACTCACAAGAGGGACACCTATGGATGCCCTGGTCCTCCCAAATCCTTCAAAGTCTTCATACCATCAATGCATGATAGGTCTATATGTGGTTGTCCTGGACCCCCTTTGCATACCATACATTGTCAACTCACACCGCGTCATAGTACATGGCATATGCATTCAAGCAAGTATCAAGCAACAAGCGGTGAGATTCACAACAAGCGAGCAAAAACTCGTGAGCGCCACTTGGAATTCCAAGTTGGTAACTTGACGATGATGACTTTGGAGTGGCTCTACCCTAGGGTCACCTCCAAATTGAGGGCACGAGGACTTGGACCTTGCCAAGTTCTGAGTGACTTTTGGCAACCCGGCTTATGGGTTGAACTTTCAAAAGAGTTTTGGGATTCTCCCCCATTTCTCATGTGGCGGATCTAGCACCCTATAAGGGCACCGCGGTGGATCCTAGTGAGTGCCTCCAGCTTACACCTACCCTTGTGAGAGACACCCTCGGAGTGCCACCACAAATAGCCTGAGAGCCCGACGTGAGCACACAGCGGCAATACTAGGCAAGCAAGATCCCATCACCAGCATGAGGGTATGACCGAGTCACTTTGTCGACTGAAGCACCGTTCCCCGACTAGAGTCGCGGGTTGAGTATGGAGATCGTGGATCGCCCCGAGCTGCAGTTCGATGCACTACTTCCCTGGTGGACCCATACTCGACGGAGTCGAGTTTTCCCCACCCCGGGGGTATGATGAGGGCATCCCTTGCCCCTCCACTCTTTTTCCAGACTCGGATTGTTCGACGGCAAGCACCATTATATTTGTCATGTATTTTTGAGACTAGTCATGTAATCTTCACATTTTCTTTGAGTCATTATCATGTAATTTTCCCTTTATTTTGAGTCATGTACCTAGGTAGTTGAGTCATTTTCCTAAGTATTGAGTCATTATGTTGGTTAGATAGGTTAATGGGCCCAATCCATTGGGCTAGGCCCAGGGGCGCCCCTCCCTTGGACTGTGTGGTCTTTAGTTAGTTTGTCAGGGTCAGTTTGGTCTTAGGAAAATTATGGAGTCTATAAATACCCCACCCCTCTCTCATTTGTAACAACTTTTGATGAATATTGAAAAGCATTTGCCATCTCCCTCTCAATATCTCCCTCTCTCTCTCTCTCTCTTACTATCACTCTCTCTAAGTGGGTTGTACCCCCTCTCTCTCTCTCCTCCCCACCCCAATTTCGAAATTCACTCTCTCTCCTCCCCATTCACCCCTCATTAAGGCCCCTTCCCCTTCCCCATGCACTCATTCAACTCCCCCTCCAACCCCTAGGTGGAAACCCCTTCTCCTAGGCACCTTTCCACTTTCCAAAGCACCCCACCACCTTCCCAAGGCTGAATTAACCCCTCCCAAAGCCCAAATTCGAATTTCCCTCTCCCTAGGGCTGTGCCCCTCCATCTCCCCCACCCCCAAGCTCCCAAATTCGTCCCCCACCTCCCCTTGGTCAAACCAAGTTCACCCCCCCTCTCCCTTGCTCTCCCCTTGCACATCTCCTCATTCTATCTCTGTTTCAGGCAGCAGAACTACAACAAGTTGCAGACGCAGCCACGACCGTTACTTGAAGATTCAAGTAGCAAGGCCTACATCTCTGGAAAGGTCTTCCAGAGAGCTTTCCAGGCGAGGCGGTTTCGTCAGCATCCGAGCTCCGAGCAGTCCGCAGCATCCATTCTCCCTCGACTGCGCAGGAGACCCCAGGCAAGGAACCAGAACGTGATTGGAAGCTCAACCACGGCAAACCCTTTGGGATTCAGATCAAGTGTTCTTCAGAAGAAATCTTCCCTCTCAAGTCCTCTTTAATCCTCAAGAAGCAGAGCTGCATTTGGATATCGGCATCAGAAGTTACGAATTTTCTACTCCAAGGCATCAGATCAGTTTTCAGGAGCCAGAACCGACATCCCTCTGCTCATCTGTTCGTCCCGGTATACTCCAACATCGTCCGACATCGCCGTCAAGTCCGAAAGAAAGAAGACTTGACCACGGTTCCAACGGTTCAAGTCTCGCCTCAATCAGAGCTCGGTAGCAATCGTGGCACCCCCTGCATCCAGTCACATGGTTCTGCACCAGACAGAGGCAGAACCAACCATCCCGGTTCCAGACTCTGCCACAGCCAGCTCGTGAAGGCTCTGAGCGCCATTTTTGGAGGGGAGAAACTACTTCCCGCTAGCTGCCACCTCCAAGAAGAAGGGACTCAATCGACCTCTGAAACCCTCTGTTCCAATTTTCTTCGTCGGAGAGGGCAGACTGCCCCTGTGGTCCCAGGTTAGATCAGTCTTCATTTCTCCGGTCACTCCTCTCTCCACTGACATCGGATTGCATCCCCGTCAACTCCTGCTCGAAGCTACTCCGACCAAGTTCGCGTCACCGCTAGTTTCATTCCAATCGGAGTCCGGGAGAGCCCACAGTGACTTCTGCAACCTACTGCTTCAGCCCGATACCAGCCAGAGACCAGACGGTGGTGTCCTGTTCCAGTCGCCGGTGCAGTCAGCCCCGAGACTCAAAGCTTCCCCAAAAATTCAAGCTTCATCCCCCGTCAGCTGAGGAACTTTTGGCAGTGGTTTCGTCAAGTTTGGAGCCCCGTGGAGCCCGTGGCAGTGTCAACAGCGACACCCTATCCTGCAGACCTGCAGATTGGCAGAACCGGCGGACTCGGAAGATCGGCTTTTCCTTTGCATAAAACCCCACCCCGCTTGGCCGGCTGAAGGCCCCTCCCTGCGTGGAGGTAGTTTTGAATGTAATAAGAATAATCCCCACCCCAAGTTCATCCCTCCTGCGTGAGGTGTAGTGGTGTAATTCTTTCAATTTCAGGTTCAAGCTACATCGCCGCGGCGATCGGGTGTATACCCTCGCCTCCCGGCTCGCCCTCGTCTCCGGCCGGAGTCGGCGTCTTCACGCCGGCTAGGTGAGCCTCAGTCCCTCTCTTGCTTGGTTTAATCACTTGCTTAGCTTAGTATTATTGCTAGTACTGCGTCGGACGGAGAGTGAGAGCTCGGCCCAACTTGCTAGTTCCGTGAGTGACCACCGCGGGCGAGTTGAGAGTGAACCCACTAAACCCACACCCTTGGTGTGCTGGCCGCCCATGGTTTGGGCATCCTAGGCCCACTTGGGGTTCTCCACAAGCTAGCCAACCATTGGAGCTTCATGGTCCCGCCTCGGACCCTCTCCCACATCGCTTAGTTGCCAACGGGCACAAGTGTGCACCAAACGGGTGAGATCGCTAGTGTGAGTCCGCTGCTCAACTTGAATGCTTGAAAATAGGTCCAAGGTTCGGTGTCACATCACTGCTCCACATACACGTCCTCCTGAATATATCCATTTAGAAATGCACTTTTAACATCCATCTGAAATAATTTAATATTATTGAAACATGCAAATGCTAGAAAAATCCTCACAGCTTCGAGTCTTGCCACAGGGGCAAAGGACTCATCAAAGTCAATTCCTAGTTCTTGACAATAGCCTTTGGCTACCAGCTTGGCTTTGTTGCTAGTTACCACTCCTTGATCATTTAATTTATTCCGAAAAACCCATTTGGTTCCGATCACGGAGTGGTTTCTAGGACGAGGCATGAGGAACCACACCTTGTTCCTTTGGAACTGGTGTAGTTCCTCCTACATAGCCAAGATCCAGAAATTATCTTTCAAAGCATCCTCTACAGTGTGAGGCTCAAATTGAGAGAGCAGGTCTATGTAATCTAAGTTCTCTACTTCCCTGAAGGATGATCTTGTTCTAACTCTTTCTTCAACATTGCCAAGTACATTCTCAGCTGGATGGTTCTTTGCAAATGTCCACTGCCTTGGTAGTTCCTACACAGCTTGATCTTCTTGAATCTCATTTACCAGTCTTTCTTCTTGAATGTCCTATTCTTGTGTGGCCTTCGGTGCATTTTCTTCTCCATTCACTTCATCTTCATCCTGCACATGTGAATCCTTGTTAATATTCCAATTGAACGACTCATCTACAATGACATGCGGGCTCTCTTCCACTATAAGAGTTCTTAGGTTGTACACCCGATAAGCTCTTGAAGTGAGAGAGTATCCAAGAAATATTCCACGATCACTTTTTGCATCGAATTTGCCTAAGTCAGATTTTCCATTGTTCAAAATGTAACAAACAGAACCAAATGGTTTAAGATGGGAGATATTAGGCTTCTTAACTTTAAAGAGTTCATAGGGTGTTTTTCTGAGGAGAGGACTTACCATGGCTCGGTTTATGATGTTGCATGCCGTGCTAACAGCTTCTGCCCAAAAATACCTAGGTAGATTATTTTCATTGAGCATTGTACAAGCCATCTCAACAAGGGTTCTATTCTTCCTCTTAACAACCCCATTCTGTTCTGGAGTTCTGGGTGCTGAAAATGTGTGCGTGTACCCGTGTTCCTTGCAAAACTCATCAAACTCATTATTCTCGAACTCCTTACCATGATCGTTTTGGATTATTTTGATGAAATATCCTTTCTCATTTTGAACTTTCCTGCAAAAACCTTTAAACTCAGTCAATGCATCATTTTTATGTGTCAAGAAGTGAACCCAGCAAAACCTTAAAAAGTCATCTACAATGACGAATCCATATAGCTTTCCACCTAGACTGCGAGTTCTACTAGGTCCGAACAAATCAATGTGAAGTAATTCAAGGGGCCTAGTAGGTGTGACAACATTCTTCCTTTTAAAGGAAGTTTTGGTTTGCTTACCTTGGCTACATGCCTCACATACTTTGTTTATTTCGAACTTCAGCTTCGGCAATCCAACGACTAGATCATTTCTGGACAACTTTGTAAGAACATTAAAACTGGCGTGCCCAAGATGGCGATGCCAAGCATTATCTAAATTATTTGCAACTAAGCAATGGTTATTGTGTGATGTATCATCCAGGTCTATGATATATACATTGTTTTGTCTAACTCCTATGAACTTTATTTCATGTGAATCTTTATTTGCAACTAAGCAAAGATTATTGTGTGATGTATCATCTACGTCTATGATATATACATTGTTTTGTCTAACTCCTATGAACTTTATTTCATGTGAATCTTTATTTACAACCGTGCAGTGTGTTGAGTCAAAAATCACATTGCACCCTTTATCACATAATTGACTAATACTCAATAAATTGTGATTAAGACCTTTGACCAACAAAACATTTTATACACTATGAGTAGATCCCTTACCAATCATACCTTCACCAATGATTTTTCCTTTATCCTTGCCCCCGAAGGCAAGAAGCCCACCATCCTTTTCTTTGAGGCCTACAAAGATTTCTTTGTTTCCGGACATGTGTCGCGAGCATCCACTGTCGAGGTACCATTTGTTTCTTTGAGCCTTCATCCAGGCCTACAAAAACATCAAGACAGGAAAACTTCTATGATTTTGGTACCCAAGCTTGCTTGGGTCCATAATGGTTAAAAGTTCTTGATCTATTCAACCACTTTGATTTTCTTATAAATCTTTCATCATAAGCTAACATTAATCTGCAAGTATACATGGTGTGGCCATACATTCCACAATAGAAGCATGAAGCAATTTTCTTGTTGGCATTCCTTTTCTTACTTTCATTCATGAAGGGTTTGCGAACATGAATTTGTTTTTCATTCTATTTGTGCGATGAACATGATGAAGATGAAGCATTCACATGCACATAAGAAGTATAAGTCTTATTTTCAAATGCTTTCTTGTTGCTTGGATTATATCCTAGACCTTCCTTTCTGAAATTCACTTTCATTCCTAGCATGGTGTGTAGAGTTTGCTTCCCTTTGACAAATTTTGCTAATGTTTCTTTTAGATCTTCCACGTCATTTTTTGGAAGCTCATTTACTTTTTCAACATCCATCTTATCCTCTTCCAAGCTTTTTACGTCCACATTCACTTCCTCAATGGTTTTCCTAAGCTTCTCATTTTCTTCAATTTGTTTCATGGACTTTTCATCATTTTGTTGTTCTTCTCTTAGGCATGCTAGTTCTTCTTCAAACAAAATGACTTTAGAGCTAAGCAATTCATTTTCGTAAGACATTGTTTCAATTTTGGAGGTTAATTCAACACATCTCGCACATGAAGGTTCATTGAGCATATTTTGTTCAGCCTTTTTCTTTAGGATTCTATTTTCAGACTTCAATTTCTTACATTTTTCATACAAAGCTTCATAGGCTATTTCCCATTGTTCACATGAGAGAGTCTCAGTTTCAGAACATACCTCATTGGAGTCTTCTTCATCCGCCATGAGACACAAATTTTGCACAAGTTCATCCAACTCATCTTCAGATTGGTCATCGATGTCGTCTTCATCACCCCAAGTCACCACCATAGCCTTCGGTTTCTTGAACTTTCCCTTTTTGAATTTCTTGTGAAGTTCGGGGCACTCTCCACGCATGTGCCCTGGTTTTTTACATTCATAACAGATGACTTCTTCCTTTTTGCTATTTTCTCCTTTCTTAGCTATCATCTTCCTTCGTGCTCTTCTAAATGGAGCTCCTGCTCTTCTGGAATTCTTAATGATTTTTTTGGCCCTTCGTGTTGTCATGGCCACCAGCTCTTCGTCCTCACTATTTCAAGCAGACCCACCTTCACTGTCATCTGAACCTTGAAGGTTGGTCTTTAAGGCCATGCTTCTGATCGGCTTCTTTTTCTTGACGTCTTCCTTATTCCTTTTTATATTCAGCTCATAGGTCATCAATGACCCTATGAGCTCATCAAGCATCAGTGTACTAAGGTCCTTTGAGTGTTCAATGACCGTGGCTTTAGTGTGCCACTATGGTGAGAGAGACCTTAATACTTTCCATAAAATATCCTGGTTGGAGTATTCCTTCTCGAGTGCTTTCAATCCATTGGTTATCTCCAACATTCTAGCAAACATCTTTGAAATGGTTTCGTCTGGCTTCATCATGAATAATTCATAGTCCCGGACGAGCAAATTTGCTTTATTCTCTTTCACTTCCGATGTTCCTTCATACATTAACTGGAGTTTGTTCCACATTTTCTGCGCGGAAGCACACATAGAAATTCGTTAGTACTCATTGGGGTGAATTGCACATTGAATTATATTCATTGCTTTGAAATTAGCTATACACTTCTTGATATGCTCTTCTCCCCATTCATCCTCTTTTTCAGGTAATACATATGAACCTCTACTGATAACTTGACAAATATCGAATTCCTGAGCCCTTAGAAAAACATACATCCGATTCTTCCAATATGCGTAATTCGACCCATTGAAGAACCAAGGCCTATGAATTGAGTGCCCTTCGGGCAACATCCACTTGTTCGCCATTCGCAAGGATCTTACTCTGTGACTGTGAGGTCAATGTAAGCAGAGACCAACGCTCTGATACCAAGTGTTGTACCCAGGCAAATGGTAATCAAGAAGGGAGGGATGAATTGATTACCAATATAAATTTTAATAATAAAAAATAATTGTCTAGCACCCCTCAAAAGTTAAGCGAAGAACAATAATGCAATGGATAAGAACGGCCAACCTCTCTTTCTCAACTCGATTCAAATCACACTCGTGAGAGGTACAAGATTGTTAGAACACAATTTCTAAACATGAAAAAGATTCACTTATATATCCGCAGAGCCTACACGAGATCGACAATGGCAAATAAACCACAGATTTGAACACGCGATTTTTTAGGTTGTTCAGGTCCACAACTGTGTCCCCTACATCCACCCCTCACAGTGTGAGGATTAAGCTCCACTATATGTGAGGCACACACACATGTGCTATAAGCACAAACCACACAAACGCATCCGACCTTGGCCGCACAACCACACACAAACGCATCCGACCTTGGCCGCACAGCCACACACAAGATATTCTCAAATGTTGTAGGATGGAAAAAAGATATTCAAGAACATATGAGGATATGTACTGAAATCAAGATCTGAAGGAGTCTAAGTTTATTTATCTCCCCCTTTCAATATTTCTGTTGTAGTTCAAACTCCCCTTCTTGAAGTCGGAGACGATGATCGACATTCCAGCAGGATGTCGAGCAGTCGCCGCGTCCCCTTCACCGAAACACACAGCAACGGGATCAAGCAGGTAGTGGATGATGGTTCCTTCCTCAGATGATCAATCTTCAGTGCACAAATCGAAGGGGAATGCCAGGTTTGCCGCCGCGCTCTCCCTGCAAAACCAAAAATAGATAAAACGTGAATGCCCTTTTTCTCAATTTTAAATCACCCTAATCTCAAGGTATATATATACCCCAATGAAAGAAGGGACACGTGGAGGTGACATTCACCTATGGACCAAACATAGAAGGGCACAAAAAAGCGTGGAAAATATTTAGGGCGTCGAGCCCGCACGAACCGGCGTAAAAGACGATCGTCGAAAAGTGTCGACTCATAGAGTCGACACTCTCAGTTGGCCAGCAGAAGAAAACGCATGGACAGAACATAGGAGAGAAAGTGTTGACTCAAGGAGTCGACACTTCCTGCCTGTAACTCTAGAAAAAGCCCAAACAGAGTTCCACTAAATATATGTCGACTCAATGAGTCGACATTTACAACCTAGGTAACTAAACATGCAAAGGCCAGATTAGGAGGGAATAATGTGTCGACTCTAAGAGTCGACACTTTCACCTGGGTGTTTCAAAAACAATGAAGATGACAGGGGTTAACATGAAACCTTAGGAATCAAAAGATCAATAGAAAAACTTAGCACTGCTTATCCCCACTCCTTTAGCTAATCAACAATCAATAATGCACAAACTTACCTTTGGCATTTGTGCATCTATTTGGATGACTATCCTGCTTCTGCTTAACTCAAAAAGAAACCATTCATGATTGATTGATTGATTGGAGAACACTATGAGAGCATCATTCAAGTGTTAACTGCATGATCTTGTATATTGAGGTCCAATCAAGGTCAGCTTCAATACAGCCTTCATTTAAGACATCTGCATAATACCCCTGCCATTTATATACAAATGAAAATCAATTAGCCATTCATCCACTTTTTAAGAAAAGGAGTCCATCAATCTGAGTTAAATAGCATCTCCTTCAACTTTGTCCTGCACAAAAGCTCATGGCCATATCAGTCCCTATAGTAAGTAATGAAATGAAAAGAAGGGGATGCCATTCTTATGGAAACTATAACAAGATCTTACATATTAAGCCACCAATCATAGTGCAGTTCAAAAGCTCACATATCACCTCATTTATCTATTTACAAATCTTAGCATTTATTTTGTCTACCTTGAATCAAACGTTCTCATATTCACATGAATCATCGTCACATTGTATTTGGTCATCGTCAAAATTCCTTAATGTAAAATTGTCACGCACGGGGTTCAACAATCCTAATCTCGCTCCCAGCCAAGGCCAGCACCCCAGTTCAAGCAGTCAAAGAGTCTTCATCGCTTTCTTGTGAAGATATTTGGGCTGAAGAAGCTCCCCCTACCTCCCAACTATAGACACGCCAAAATTGACACCACTTTGAGTACATCTCCTATCCCATTATGGTGCCCCAATTTGACCTCAAATTGACTTATTTGAGTGATTTTTCTCATTTTTCTTGAATATTCATCTTTCTCACATTTTTTTCACATTTTTCCAAATTTTTCCTGGATTCTCTCCAATTTTTCGAGGCTGTTGTGAATTAGAGTTATACTCACGGACGCTAATTCTTCTCAAAAGAATTAACGCCCGATGCACTAAACACCAATTCCATGATTGAACAATAGCTGTCAGGATGCCAATTCTTAAACTTCAAATCCACGTCCGGGGGGATGGGTGCGTATTCTTTTTCTCCCCATTTCTGTTCCAAAATTCATATTTATTTTGAATTAACGCCTTTCTAGAAAGTTACCCATTCTTTGAACGCATTTTGGTTGGTGGACACGTATTCCTTTATTCATGATAATGCTTGAATTAATGCCTTTGTCAAAAGGCGCTAATTTCTAAAATCGTGTCCGTCAACCTACGTGTGTATTATATACTTGCCCGCCTCAGTGGATGCGAATTCTTCTTCTTCCACTTGTTTGAGCCAACTTCATATTCATGAAGAATTAATAGCTGTGTGAGAAGGCACTAATTATTTAATTGGCTTCCAAAGCACGGACGCAAATTCTTTTCTCCATCTTAAACCTTGAATTAACGCCTCTTTGAAAATGCATTAATTCTTTAAGTCACGTCTGGGATGGTGGACGCATATTCTAGTCGCATCCGACACAGTAGACGCGAATTCTTCCTTTCCTCATTTTGTGCCAAAACTTCATTTTCATGAAGAATTAACGCCTCTCTACAAAGCTGCCAATTCTTTAATTGGCGTCTACCTCCTTGATGTTAATTCCCTTTCCAATTTTTTTGGCCTTCTAAATAATTACCAAATTCGTCAAATTTCCAAATTCGCGTCTGTCTATATGGACACGACTTAGCTTTCCAATTTTTGGTAATTTTTGACTTTCCAAAATATTCTAGAAATGGTGTCTACCAGGCCTATCGTTTATTTGAAGACACGTCCATACCCTCGGACGTGTATTTGCTTGCCTATTTTTTGAGATTTTAAGTCCAGCCAAAATTCGTAAAATTCCTAATTCGCGTCATCTATGGTGGACGCGAATTTCCTTCTAATTTTGAAAATTTCTAATATTTCTAAAAATGGCTTAGAATTCGTAGCTAGCTGGCTGACGCAACTTTAATTGGCGCCCACTGTGGTGGACGCCAATTCTGACAGAATTCCCAATTCGAACAACACCCCTTCCTTCCTCATTTTGAGCTACTTTTCCCCTTGTGAAAGGGTCCCTATGGCTTTCAAAGGTTGGGAGGGCACTTGGCAACTGAATATTTTATCCCAAATCCCAATAAAACTTGATTTCCTATTTTCCATGCAATTAAATCTATGAATTTCTCTCCTATAAATAGGACCCCCCTCTCCCTTGTTCGTAAGGCTGGTTATATTGATCAAGGGGAGGTGGTGGACTAAAGGCTCAAGGAGGGAAAGCCTCCCATGCACTTTAATGCCACACCACGTTGGTGCTTCTTCCTTTGAAAAATATTACTTTTAGAAGCCCTTCCTTGCAGATCAATAAGCCTATCTCTCCCTTTATGTCTTTTATTACTTTCATGTATTACATTTAGTTCATGCATCATAATCATCTCCTCTTCTATTTATTTTCTTTATCTCAACCACGTTGAGATCTCCCAATTTTGCAACACGTGCACCCTCCCTCTTTGCATATCATCTTCTTTTTCCTTGCCCTTTGCATAGGGGTTTAAAGGCCATCACCAACAAGGTGTGTTCTTATACATATTTCTATTGCTTATTCATACTAAGAATTTGATGCTACACACTTGATATCTAATTCCATATCTTTTGTTGGTTGTTGTTTTCTTTGTTTTCCAAGGGTAATCAATAAAGAAGAGCTCTCTTCATCGGCCAGCAGATTGGAAGAAAAGGTGCCCTCATAATCACCCTCGCGCTTTTCAAAGGTATTCTTCGTGATCACCTCCCTCTTTATTTATTGTTAAATTCATTCGAGGCCCGCGAGTCTCTGGCGATCACATGTCCACCTAGCATCCACGCATGCTCCCTTTGCTCCCCCTCCCCCCCTCTTTCCCATCTTATTTTCCCCTTATTTTTAATCTAATTTTTAATAATCTTTGTGGATTTTCCATAGAATCTACAAATTGGTGATCACAGTGGGACCACCTTTATTTTTCATTTGATTACCCCTTTCGCTTCGACACCCGCGTGTGCCCTTTCCTTTTGCACCCACGGTGCATCTCCCCCTGTGTTCCACGTAGCACTTTTCATTTTTATTTTTCATCTCTCGTGCACCGCGTGCACAACCCCCCCTAAGTGATTAGCACTTTGTTAGATTTTAGAAAAATTCCATTTGTTTATCTTAAAAAAAATCAGGATTCCATGCTATATTTCATATTCTGTTGATTACCACGCTTTTCATGCTGATTTTGTGAGTATTTTACCTTGTCTTTTCCATTGATTTCCTTTATTTTCATAGTTTTCTTGCTACTGCAGGGGGTTTGAACACGGTCCTCAAGGAGACCGCGTTCTTTTGAACACGGTCCCCAAGTAGACCGCGTTATGTAAAAAAAATCGTGTCCATGGTAGTGGACGCCAATTTGAAAATTGGCGCCCATTGTCCCAGACGTCAATTCCCTATGTTTTTCACAGAACCCCCTTGTTCTGTGACCTGTTTGCATTGTTCTTACATATTGTTACTCATACATGCATTTGCCTTTTATTTTGCATTAATTTGGCATTCTTAGGGCATTTGACTTGGGAGACCTCCTCTCCCCACACCTTCTTAGGTGATTTTACCCCCCTCTTGATGAAGGAAGGACCCTCCAATTGAGAATTCCTCTCATTGGATCAGAATTTCTTCCTCCAAGGCCTCCGTAAGTCCCCGATACCAATGGATTCTCTCTTTGGTAACCAGGCTGGTTGTACCTTGAAGTCCCCCAAGATTAGATGGCCTATACGCGGTGAGATATAAACAACCTAGTTGGCACCGAAGCAAACCACATTGAAACTAGGTTCTTACCCTTGAGTGAATTACACCAAACCTTGTAAAAATCTTTAATTCACCAAGGTTCAACAAAGAAAAATCAAGCGTAAACATCCACTTGATTGATATCTTTACAATTGTGCTTTAATTGAATATTGATTGCTTTGCATGATGTTTCACCTTGATAACAAAACCAACATGTCTAATCATTTATATACTTATGAGGATGAACAACCAAGCACTTCATATAACCCTCAAATCTACAATTCTCACCACAATTTTTCCAAGGGACCACGTCCTCATTCTCATGGTCTTGCCTGCCCCATGGTTAATTCTCAATATTATGGTCCCTCGCATCAACCGCGAGTCACTACTCCCCGGGGACCATCTCCTCCACATCACAAGGAAATCTCCCATGATTTGCATCTCACCCCTCAACAAAGCCAAACCCTTAAGGCTATTATTGAGGGTTTACCTTATTCATCTCGTCATCCTCCCACTCCTTCTCGGGTGGCCCATCACCCGCCTCCTTCATCTATTCATCCTCCCTCTTCGGTGATCCACCACCCACCGCCTTCTTCTACATATCCTCCTTCTCGGGTGGCCCATCACCCGCCTTCTTCCATTCATCCCCCTCCTCGGGTGGTCCATCACCCGCCTCCTTATATTCACCCTTCTCCAAGGCCCCAAGGCCCTTATGTCTCTTGCAACCCAGCCCGACCAGGTCCTTTTGTGGGTCAACCCCTCCAAGCGCCACGGCCATCATATGCAACCCATCCACGGTCTCAATGCAAACCCTCTACTTTTTTATTCACACCACTACAACGAGCTCTTCTTGATAAAATCCATAACATGGAGGAACAATTGAAGAGGGTCAAAAGCCTGCAGCCGCCTCCTCCTCCTCCTCAAATCGATCCCCTTCATGCTTTTATGAACAACATCACCAAGATGGAGAAAGATTGGTAGGAGAGGAGAGATGATAATGGCATCGTATAAACAAGTGAGCTAGATAATTCAATGAAGTTCAACGATCAAGTGGACGCCGTCCGCCCACCATCCGTTCGCTCCACTCATTCATATGGCCCTCCGCCTCTGCATTCACAACCACAAAATCCTCCAGCTCATCATATTTCTCCACCCACCATTACGCCTCCACCACGGTGTCCACTTGAATCCAATGATGAAGAATTGGAAGCAACGCATGATGAAATTTTTGATAACGAATTGGAGCCACAAGATGATGAAGCCCCTAAAGTTGCACCCACCCCGAGCTTCCTTCGTTTTCCTCTCCCTCCATTGCCACAAGAAGAATCCCATGCTCAAGATGAAGCCACTGTCCCTACCCCTATCTACGAAACCAATTGGTGTTACAATGATGGGTGGATACTCCAATCACCAACACCGATGCACCATGAATTAGCCTCTACCCTTAACGCCTCTCACCCCACTAAAATCTGACGCTTCCTTCGTACCAAGCTTTCCACCATTATTTCCTCTCCAACTATACACTTAACCTCCACGACATCAGCCTCCACCAAGCCATCCGAGCCCTCCATTGATTTACCTCCAACCATTATGCCTCCATTAACAACTAATCCGTCGACTTCCTCCAAGCCTTCTACTATTATACCCCCTTCAACTGCCATACCTTCAACCTCCATATCATAACCTCCACGCCACTGGCCTCCGTCGAGCCTCGCATCAATTTTTCTACCCAACCAAGTAACCCTCCATTGCCGCCATCTCGGCCTTCCACTATCCCTATAACTCAAAAGATGGTTATTACCAACCCGCCACATAACCCTTCACCTAAACCCATGGCTAATCCTGAGCAGGGTCGATCCATTTTTGCACTCGAGCCAACCCCGTTCGCTTCTGAGCAAGGGGAGAAGCCTGACGTGTTTGAGCTTCCACTTCCACTTACCCCTCCGTCAACACCCTCCATTAAACCTTCATCACCTATTGAGCCTACCGCCTCAATCTCACCTTCCTCCACCTCCCCTCAGAGTTGATGTATGATTATAAACACATGTGCCGAAGATGATTACCAAGAATCGAGCAAGAAGGATTTGGTCATGGCTATGCATTTCAAGATGCAAGAGTTTATTTGATGAATGCTGATCCGTGTTCTTGTACCGGGTATGTTTGAAAAGTCTTCGCAGATGCTCACTAATGAAAAATGTCAAGATTTGATGCCATGCCGCCCAAGGCCAAGATTGTTAAGATTACATTGCTCATTGGCCAAGCTATTTTCGATGCTCTCATTACCCATCATTCTGTTATAATACAAATTCATAAGAAGGGGTTCTCCTGCTGCATTATTATGGCACATTCTATTGCTAAGTAGATGATGAAGTCTATGCTCAAGGGTAGGATAGGGCATCCCTTGCTTGAAGCTTTCAACATCAAGTCTATTTTGTTCCCACTTCCTTGCAAGGGGCGAAAGCCCGTTTTATCGAATGCTTTTCATGAAAAATTTCCACGATCCTTGGGCACTACAAAGCTTCCCATGCCTAAATTCCAACTCCCTCGCATTAATATCCCTCTCCTTTTAAGGGAGTTACCATTGAAGAAGCCTTTTCCTATCAAGATTCTCACACTACAAGTGGAGCTCCCTAACTTTCATCATGTCTACTCACCAAGGGAGTTGCCACTCACTTTGGACCATACAATTGTTAAAGCTTCATCAAATGAGAGCACTTGGGCCTTGATTCCATTCATTGAGCTGCCTAGCTGCGCACGTTGTTTGCCATGGATGGGTGAGCATTCTTTTGATGACGGACCTTTTACCAATCCACTCACCCTTTGGTCCACTCCATTCACCCTCCCACTCACCATTAACCTCTCCTTATGGGCCACCCATTGGGGGAAAAGGTGGCTTTCACCTTTGCATTCCATGCATTCATTACATTTCAAGCATTTGCATATTCATTGACTTTTCTCTCCCGGGTCTCTTGACCCTTATCTTCCCCAATTTCTGGAACCTCCAGATCCTCCACATTCTATTCCTTTCGATTCACCTTTTTCTCTGGAACCTCCGGATCTTTCTCATCATCCTTCTTATCATTGACCTTTATCTCTGGGACCTCTTGATTTCCAACCCCTTCTCCCAGGGTATCGCATCCCTTCTTATTCTCCTCCTCCAGAACCTCCGGATCTCTTGTTTCATTGCCCAATCCTTTTCGGACATCATGCCCCTTCCCATTCTCTCCCTCCGGAGCCCCCAAACCTTCTTCCTTTCTTCTGATTGATCTTCCAACTCTTCCGGGACATCATGTCCTTTGTTCTCTTCCTCATTTTGAATTGCCTTCTTACATACCTTTTCCCAGGGCATCGCGTCTCTCGCCATTTTCTTCCTCCGGAACCTCCGGATCCTCTCCCGCATGATTCTCCTCGTCTACCTTCGGACCCTCCGGATCCTCCACCTCTCTCAATCTACCAATTCCTTCTCTTAGTTCCTCCCGATCTCGGGTCCGACCTGACTTCTTCTACATCAACTGCTTTGGGCATCTACCCATTTGCCCATTACTTTAAAGGCTTTAGTCCTCACCCCCTCTCTTAATTTTCTTTTCCTTCTATAGACCATTCATGCGATCAAGTTCTCTGCACCTTAGTGAGGGAGTTCTAGCCATCACCTCTTTTCCTTTTCCCCCTTATTTGTCTGAGTCCGGTCTTGGCTCCACTCCCTCATGTTAAGCCACTTCCAATCCTTGCTTCTTATTCCCTTCTGCCAAGTGAGGACAAATCCCATGTTAATCAACATCGCCTCCGGTAGCTATTTTTACAAATAAAGGTCGCAAGGTAATGTATTTGCGTAAATACAAATTTTCATTACCCCATTCATCTTCATGCACAGTTTTTAACACGAAGTGCCTCTTAACATGATTAAGAGTGGCAGTCTAGGCCTAGTCTTAAGTCTTTGTTTAAGTTTAGTCAAAAAAAAAAAGAATCTTTAGGCTTGCTAATGCGGCATCTTTGGTTGTGAGAACCCCGAGCTTGGAGTTTGACATTCCCTCCCCACTCATTAAGGGCAACCCTTAGCTGGGCACCTCACACACTTCATGGCGTCCTTAGTCATCTTCTTTGGTAAACACTGTTGCTACTTGGGCCATTCTCGAGGCACGAGGTCTTTTTGTAACAACCCAACATCCGGATATCGGGAAGGACCCGATACCATTCGAATCCTAGTCCCCCGCCCACGAGCCGGAGGGCTCGGAAGAGCTAAAGGATGTGTGTGTGTGGAGTACATAGAAATAAGAAATTAAGCAGGAATATAACAATTAAATAAACTAACTACAGAGTCTAGTCCAAAAAGTATAGTCTACAGAACTAAAATGTACCCAATGCCGAGTGAACACTCGGCCCGACGAGCTGGCAACTACGAACCTCCGCGCTGCACCTCTGAACCTCGAGGAGGGGTCGCCATGTTAGGGTGCTAGGCCCGGATACAGAGGGGGGTGAATGTATCCTTCTATGTATAATGGCCAAATAAAAACTTGGATGCTAGAGATAGACACAGAATAGAACCAATTCGATTCAACTCAAGTACAAACACTTGGAGCGCGCCTATCCAAGCATCTAGCGGAAGCAAATCAAGCAATCAAACCACTGCTCAATAGATTTTTAGGTGGTTCGGTCCTCCAGACCTACATCCACCCCTCACTCCCAACCGCAGTGAGGCTTCACTAGCAAACGCTAGAACCAAGCAGACTCAGTCTGCAAACAGTTGCTGCCACACAGCTTGACCAGGGGAACAGCCTCCCCTCTTCCTCCCAACCGGAGGGACACCCAAGTGACTCCCAGCCACTTGGAAACTAGAGGTCGCAGACCTCTCTTCCTCCAGACCAGGAGGGACCCGACCTCAGTCCAGAGGATCGGAAGTACAAAGGTAATCAGAAAACAAAGGAAAACAATAAACGAAAATAACACAGTAATCAGAAGGCTGTAAAAGATGAAAACACAGATGTGGCTCTCAACGGAGCTGACTGGCCTGGATCTGATCCACGGTCCAGTAGGAACTAGTCTTCAGATGAAGCTTCTTCTTCCTCTTCTCTTCTCTCTCACTTTCTTTTTCTCTTAACCCTCACGAGCTCTCTAACTCTCTCTTACTCTTCTTCTCCTTCTACTCTTCTTCTCTTTCTTTTCTTCTTCTTTCACAGGCTCTCTCTATCTCTTCTCTTCTCTGGATCGAATACTCTCTGCTGCTCTCAGACTGGATGTATAGACTTTTCTCCTTTCTTTCGATCAGCCTTCTTCAGTGGAAGAAGACTCATATATATAGCAGCAGCAGCAGCAGCTCCTGGGCACGTGGCTTCCACGTTTTCCCGCCCAAGGAATTCGCCAGATCCGAGGCAGCTTCATCCACGTGTCAGCATCTGCATACCTCGTCCTCCTGGGATCACGAGCCAGGTCATCAATCTCGGTAAGAATCCCTGTCAGACATAGCATTGAATAAGTCATCAGCTTAAGTCTGAACACCCTGTACAGACTCTGTGAATGCAAAGCATTGTATAGACTTCAGAAATCAATATAGCAAGTGTGTACAGAGTGAGGAGTGTATAGACTTAGCAGTCTTCATGCGTGCTCAGTGTATATACTTGCTGAAGAGTGTATTATCATAATAGAAGAGTGTGTAGACTAAGGCCTTCTGTTCAAGATAAAAGCCAATGTACATACTTCATGTTGTACAGACTTGATGTTGATCAAGACACCCTTGGACATCAGCCCAAGGCGTCAACGCTTCCAACGTGCAGCGTCAACGCAGTGAACAAGACAGGTGATGAACAATGCAAGCACTAGGTTTTCCAATGTGTGGACTTCACATAAGAAGCCAACGTCTGTACAGACTTATAACAACCTTCAACTCACTGCGATGAACAGACTCTGAAGAGCAGCAGCCAATGTATGGGCTTGCTCAGCCATAGTCTTCAGCTCAAGGCCAGTGTATGGACTTGATGAGACACTCACGAGTGTATAGAGTTAGTTGAGTGAGCATGCAGTGTATAGACTTGACATAAGAGGACATCCGCTGTTCAGACTTAAAGAGCATTCGGCAATGTGCAGACTTCATGATGTATAGGCTTGTGAATGCAAATGCAATGTACAAACTCTCCAGTTATGGTCTTCAAATATGTGAAGCTATGCGATGTGCATACTTTGAGAACAGCAAGTGAGTAAGTGTGTACACTGAGAGAGTGTATAGACTTGGATATCTTCATGCGAGCATAGTGTATAGACTTGCAGTTAAGTGCATTAGTTAACCAAGTGTGTAGAGTGTATACACTTGAGAACCTTCAAGCTTCCTCGGTGTACAGACTTGTAACAAGCGTATCGATGTGTAGACTTCGATGAAAGCAATGCATGAGCACCGAAAGTACAGACATCCTATCCTTGCAGGCTGAATGACCCCAGTGTATAGACTTGCTGAGGGAGAGATTGTACAGACTTGAAGCGATGAAATCACGATGTGTAGACTTGCCAATTATAGTTGGTCGATGTACAGAGTAGAACGAGTCAAGGTCTGTATAGACTTGAAGATCATTCAGCGACCAATGTATAGACTTTCCAATGGAAAGGCTGTACAGACTTGAAACAATGGAAGACAGCGAGTGTATAGACTTTGGCAAGGTAACGTTGGTAAAACTGCCAATGTGCAGACTTTCAAAGCTGAACGTAGGTAAAGAACCCAATGTGCAGACTTAGAAGTGCAACGTAGGAACAGATGCCAATGTACAAACTTTGGCAAATAACGATGTACAGACTTGCACAGTTCCAGCTGAAGAATGTATAGACTTTACCTATTAAGTGTGGCTGTACAGACTTGGAGAGTTGAAGCCAATGTACAGATTTTATGATATGAAGCCAATGTACAGACTTGCAAATGCGAAGCCGATGTACAGACTTTAAAGGGTGTGAACAACAAGGCATGCTGTACAGACTTTATGAGCACTGTCCAGTGTATAGGCTTGATGCCTCCAAGGCGATGTACAGACTTGTAATAAAGCTTGCAGAAGGTGATGTATATACTTTGATGCCCAACGCCAATGTACTGACTTTGAAGAGAAGACAAATGTATGGACTTTGACGGAGTGAGACAATGTTCAGACTTTGAAGTTACACTGTGGATGTACATACTTGGAAGATCATGGAGTGTATAGACTTGAAAGTCTGAAGGCGATGTATAGACTTGCCTAAGACGCAGCATGAGACGCTGGCTGAGACGGACGCTGTACAGACTTTAAATGCACTAAGACGCTGAACAAGATGGACCAATGTACAGACTTGTAAGTGCTGATGAACTATGTATGGACTTGGCTTGAGATGCTGCATGAGACGGTGCAGGATGTATAGACTTGCATGAGACAGTCAGTGAGACGCTCAGCAATGTATAGACTTGAAAGAACTCCAAGCGATGTATAGACTTTGAAATGCTTGAAGAAGATGTACATACTTCAAGAGATGCAGCATGCCAATGTATAGACTTCATGAAGAAACACATGATGCAATGTGTGGACTTGGTGACACATGTAGACAGATGAGTGTACAGACTATGCCAGCAAGCTACACGATGTGTAGACTTAGAAGTGCCTGCAGCTGTGCAATGTGCAACTATTGTATGGACTTGTCGTGCCTACATAGGGCGTTGTACACACTTGCTGCCTGATGCAAATGTGCATACTCTATTAATGCATATCAATGCTTTATGCAGCAGATAATCAGTCTGAACTTCAAATGCAATGACTCACAGTGTAAGTAGATAAACTGACTGAACATATGAAAGACTGAATGAGCATTTGAATGACAGACTGAATATAAGAATGACTGAATATAGAATGACTGAATAAAACCATGGTGACTCACAGTGATTAACTCACATTAAAACCAATCATCACAAACCCCCGAAAGCCAATCCTCAAAACCACAAGCCACAGAGGCCAGGGGCACAACAATCTCTCCCTTTTTGATGATGGCAACAATACACAGTGAGTCATTCTGATGATGTAAGACATTCTTATGAAAGTCATTCTGATGACTCAAACTATTCTCCCCCTTTGACTTCATCAAAAAGAAAATAGTTGGAGAAGTGAAAGCAAACCAGCATGCAATGATTGAATAAAATTCTCCCCCTTTGGCAAAAATATCCCCCTTTGATATAATCTCCCCCTTTGATACCAGCAGAAAGAGATACCAAAATTCAAGAGCTCCCCCTAGAAATATGAATGCAAGAACACAATGCTCCCCCTTTAAGAGTTTCTATGCAGCATGATGCATATGACATGGAAGCTCCCCCTCAATACGTGGAATCTTATGATATGGATAACAAGGAGAGGGTCAGGTCAATGAATCAATGATATTGAGCAGAAGAGTTTCAAGTAGCAGATTTTCAAAGAAGCTCCAATCACAAGAAATTCAGTCAGATTTTCAAAGAGATATCAGTCTCATAAATCCAAAACATAAGTTTTCAAAGTCTTCCATTACAAGGACTTATGAATGAGCTTTATTGAACAGCATGGTTTAAACATGATGTATATAGAGTTTATCAATAAAATTCTGTATTGATATCTAAAACCATGGTTTAATAAAAATGAACCAAGCCCTCATATTTATCTTGATTAATCTCCCTTTCTCTTACACAATCAAATCTATTGACTTCTTTCAGAATTACATGCACTAGTATTGAAATCAAGCAAGTATGAAGTCATATGATTTTATCTAGGGTTGTAGCAATTTGATTTTAGCATCAATATTCAGATATTTCAATTTGTTCAAGAATTTTCTTGCTACAAATTTTACGAGCACTCTAGTTCAGTGCACACATTGCAACTAGAGGATATACCTTGATTAGAGGCGAATATCCCTAAGCCCTTAGTGTGACTAACTGTCATGCTTTATGTGAACAGAGTTAGCATTTACACATCATGACACACTACAAATTATTTTTTAATGAGTGAGATGTATTTCTCAGTGTGCATGCCATTGCTCTGTCTGATTTTCAATGAATTTTATGCAGAGTTAACTAAGGCACCTCATGACACAGTTCTTTGGACTTGTGTTTCTCAGTGACCAATGTCATTGCTCTGACAGATATAACCCTTTAGACATTTCAGAGACATTCATTGGCTTCAAATCAATAATAGTTTCATGTACTTAACCAATTCAAGTCATGTATTCAAAAGTGCAGATTTCAGAAATTTTTCACAACACACAGCATGAAACAAATGGTTAAGGTTTATTAAACATGCTTCAGATATTTTTAAGAGATTTTAAAGTCAAACTCCATGAACATTAAACTTAAACCACATGAGTTATTTCAGACATTCATAAAACTGTATAATAAAAGATTTCTAGTTCAAAATTTTTAGATTTATGACCGAGATAGCCCATTGAAATCTTCATGAAGGACTAATTGAATTCTGAACCCAAATCATACCAATTGATATGAGGAATACCAATTGTTAAGAGAGATTGTGAAGCTCAAAGTTTCCAGAATATGATTAAGGTTTGTCAACAAAATCAATAAGAAAGGATATGCAATGAGTTCTGACACATGTATACATTTGACAACCTATATGCAATGCATTGACTCCCCCTCACAATATGCATTCAAACTCTCTTTTTGGCCTTTTCAATATGAGGAAATGCAATGCACTATATGTATGCAGGGACATGCAAAGACTCAACATTGAATGCTATGCAAGGATATGCAACTAACTCCCCCTGAAAACATGCAATGTTTGCACTGAAAACTGAACATATGATACCAAATGATTCATGCACATTCAGACTGTCCTAACCAGCAAGATGACCCATGGTACTAGGCGGAGCACTTGGTCTAAAAGACCACCTCACACATAGTAAGAACCTCCAGACAGACCTCCCTGCCTTTTGGTACCTTACCATTTATATACCATTGAGGTCATGCATGATTATTCAATATGCAGTCCTATATGCAATTCAGAATTTCAGTGAGCTATTGCAACACACAAGTTTCAAGTCACACTCATAGGCAGTTCAGATTTTTCAGAAAATTCGAAATGCAATTTATTTTCAGAGTCTATGCATAACACAATTATCAAGCAATTGCAATTAGCCTATGTATGCATCAGATATAGACAGCCCTTTTTAATCTGATATTTGCACATAACTCTCAGTAAATGCATGATCAGAAAATAATGCACATGGCAAATGATGAATGAAAATGCAAAAACAGATTTAACTTGCTATGCATTAAAACTAAAAACAAGAAGAACATGAAGTTTACCTGAAAAGTTCAGTATAGGGTTTTCTTCTTGAGTGCCTTGGATCATTACCCCTTTTTTATTCCAGTCCCAAGGCACACCTGCATAGCAATGTTATTTTGCACAAACAGGTACCCAAGAAGTCTTGGGTCCTGATAAAACAGTATTACTCCTAGCAGGTTTTCTCAGCACATTTCTAGGAGCAGTTTTCAGATCTGATTTATCCACATTCTTGTTAGCATGAATTCTATGTGCATAAGCATGAGATTTCTTGTTAACAGAATAAAAATTATGTTTGCCAAAACCAGTTTGGTTTTGATATCCTGCCAGCCAACAGGTTGCAGCCCTGTGACCTGGCTTCCCACAGTTATAACATGAAAGTTTTACAAATTATCTTACAGGGAATTTAGCATGTTTGAGATTCACATTTCTACCCTGAATATGCCAACAGTCCTTGACTGTATGGCCATACTTCCCACATTTGAAGCACTCATTGTGCTTGCCTCTAAAAACATTACTTCCAAAAACATTTCCATTTGCAGGGAGTTTAACAGTTTTAGAATTGAATTGTCTACCCTGAGCATGCCAACAGTGGGATGCAATGTGGCCCATCTTGCCACAGTGAAAGCATGAATTAGAGCTTTTCTTACCAGCATTCAGCCAGCATTCAAATCTCTTATGACCCAATTTTTCACAGTTAAAGCATGTCATATGCTGGTTTATTGGAGCATACTTGTTCTTGTTAAGAGCATGATCGTTTGCATGAAATTTATTCTTATCACTAACAAACCAGCATTGTGAAATTTTGTGTCCTTATTTACCACAATTAAAGCACTCAATTTTCCTTTTCTGAGATGAAGGATTTTTATCATGATATCTCCTAGCATTCTTATCATCCTTCTCCATCAACTTACACTCATGCATCAGATGTCCAGCTTTATGACAGTAATGACAGATAATCTTCTTTTTAGATGCATGTGAGTGTGTGTGAGGACTGTGATCAGCAAACACTGATGAACCCTTTTGATTTGTTTTCTGATTTACAGTCCTTTTCTGATTTTTATCCTCTTTTCCTATTTTCTTAGCCTTGTACTGAATTAGAGATGAAGTAGAAAGCTTTTCCTGTTCAGAGGTTTTAGTGAAAACAGTTTTCAGCTTGGATCCATCAACCTTTTTCAACTTTTCAGTTTGTTTCTGATTCTTCTGAACATTTTGTTGTTTATTTTCTGAGGTGGTGGCTACATCTGATGCTTTGATAAAGGATGTCGTCAGCTTATTTTCTAAAGCTTTTTTATTGACATTGTTGTAGCCTAACCCTTCCCTTTGAGTATTGACCTTAACTCCCAACAACCTGTCCAGATTTTCTTGTCCACTTACAAACTTTGACAGAGAGTTCTTTAAGTCTTGGATTTCATTTTCTAAAGAGGTGATTTGTAACTCATAACTGGCAATCTCTTGCTCACTGTAATTCATAGCTTCATTCAAAACTTTGTTAGCAGTTTTATATTTCTCAATTTTATTTTCCAGATTGCTCAGTTTATCAGAATCTTCAAAGTAAACACTTTTACCTCTTTCTAAAGCTAGAAGTCTCTCAGACATAGTGGAGTTCAGCATTTTCAATTTCTCATTTTCTTGCTTAAGTTTGTCATTCTGAACCAATTCATTTATTAGAAGCTGATCTTCTGAATTAGTTTCAAGTTTTCTTCCAGCCTTGAATTCCTTCAAATCTTTTTCCTTCTTTTCAATGTTTTTCTGTAATTCCACATTCACATATTTGATGGCTTTAAGCTTTTCAGCAAGCAAGTTTTTCTCCTGCTCAAGTTTCTCAAATTTTTTATCATTTTTATTAGCAGATATTCTCAGAGAATCATTTTCAGATTTCAGCTTGTTTAAATCTGAGTTCACACTTTCAATGTTTTTCAGCAATTTTTCATACTGGTCATGATAGTCAACAAGAGTCTGATTATCATTATCTGAGTTGAATTTTTCTTTGAGTTCAGATATCATATTTATATGATCTTGATTTTCAATTTTCAATAATGAGACTTGTTTCTTCAATATTTGAAAATCAGACATACAGGCATCATGAATATTTTTCAATTCAATACAATTTCTACAAGGAGAGCTTGAACTATCTAAACCAGTACCCTTCTTCAATTTTTTATACTATTTTTTTAACAGTTCATGAGATTCAAATAATTCAGCATATGCATTCTCCCAATCTTCTAGAGAAAAATTCTTGAAGAGATTTACCTCATCATCATCATCTTCTTCAGTTTGATTGCTGCCTTGATCGCTGCCACTTTGATTTCTTCTATTGGCCATCATGCAGCTTGTTTGATTTCCTTTCCCGGCTCTCTTCATCATGTCCAACATATCCCTTGCAGATCTGCAATCAAGGAAACATGAGTGAAAGGCTTTGTCAGTGACTGCTTTCATCAGATTTATAGCTGTCTGATTCTCCTCATACATTGATTCGTGACCGTCAGTCCATTTGGACCTTTTCTTTGGTAATTTATGAGGACCATGTGAAATCACTTTCCACAGGTCTGGATCAACAGATTTAACATAAGCACGTAAAGCACTGTGCCACTGGTTGAAATCAGAACCACTAAAGACTGGTGGACAAGCCATTGAAACAGATAGCAGATAGATTCAATGCAACAGGAATATTGATGCACTAAAAACAAATTAGCACCGAAGACTGCAAGATCGGATCTGTAGGTCACTGGACCTTCTAAGAAGACACCGCTCTGATACCAACTGTTAGGGTGCTAGGCCCGGATACAGAGGGGGGTGAATGTATCCTTCTATGTATAATGGCCAAATAAAAACTTGGATGCTAGAGATAGACACAGAATAGAACCAATTCGATTCAACTCAAATACAAACACTTGGAGCGCGCCTATCCAAGCATCTAGCGGAAGCAAATCAAGCAATCAAACCACTGCTCAATAGATTTTTAGGTGGTTCGGTCCTCCAGACCTACATCCACCCCTCACTCCCAACCGGAGTGAGGCTTCACTAGCAAATGCTAGAACCAAGCAGACTCAGTCTGCAAACAGTTGCTGCCACACAGCTTGACCAGGGGAACAGCCTCCCCTCTTCCTCCCAACCGGAGGGACACCCAAGTGACTCCCAGCCACTTGGAAACTAGAGGTCGCAGACCTCTCTTCCTCCAGACCAGGAGGGACCCGACCTCAGTCCAGAGGATCGGAAGTACAAAGGTAATCAGAAAACAAAGGAAAACAATAAACGAAAATAACACAGCAATCAGAAGGCTGTAAAAGATGAAAACACAGATGTGGCTCTCAACGGAGCTGACTGGCCTGGATCTGATCCACGGTCCAGTAGGAACTAGTCTTCAGATGAAGCTTCTTCTTCCTCTTCTCTTCTCTCTCACTTTCTTTTTCTCTTAACCCTCACGAGCTCTCTAACTCTCTCTTACTCTTCTTCTCCTTCTGCTCTTCTTCTCTTTCTTTTCTTCTTCTTTCGCAGGCTCTCTCTATCTCTTCTCTTCTCTGGATCGAATACTCTCTGCTGCTCTCAGACTGGATGTATAGAATTTTCTCCTCTTCTTTCGACCAGCCTTCTTCAGTGGAAATAGACTCATATATATAGCAGCAGCAGCAGCAGCTCCTGGGCACGTGGCTTCCACGTTTTCCCACCCAAGGAATTCGCCAGATCCGAGGCAGCTTCATCCACGTGTCAGCATCTGCATACCTCATCCTCCTGGGATCACGATCCAGGTCATCAATCTCGGTAAGAATCCCTGTCAGACATAGCATTGAATAAGTCATCAGCTTAAGTCTGAACACCCTGTACAAACTCTGTGAATGCAAAGCATTGTATAGACTTCAGAAATCAATATAGCAAGTGTGTACAGAGTGAGGGAGTGTATAGACTTAGCAGTCTTCATGCGTGCTCAGTGTATATACTTGCTGAAGAGTGTATTATCATAACAGAAGAGTGTGTAGACTAAGGCCTTCTGTTCAAGACAAAAGCCAATGTACAGACTTCATGCTGTACAGACTTGATGTTGATCAAGACACCCTTGGACATCAGCCCAAGGCGTCAACGCTTCCAACGTGCAGCGTCGACGCAGTGAACAAGACAGGTGATGAACAATGCAGGCACTAGCTTTTCCAATGTGTGGACTTCACATAAGAAGCCAACGGCTGTACAGACTTATAACAACCTTCAACTCACTGCGATGAACAGACTCTGAAGAGCAGCAGCCAATGTATGGGCTTGCTCAGCCATAGTCTTCAGCTCAAGGCCAGTGTATGGACTTGATGAGACACTCACGAGTGTATAGAGTTAGTTGAGTGAGCATGCAGTGTATAGACTTGACATAAGAAGACATCCGCTGTTCAGACTTGAAGAGCATTCGGCAATGTGCAGACTTCATGATGTATAGGCTTGTGAATGCAAATGCAATGTACAAACTCTCCAGTGTATGGTCTTCAAATATGTGAAGCTATGCGATGTGCATACTTTGAGGAACAGCAAGTGAGTAAGTGTGTACACTGAGAGAGTGTATAGACTTGGATATCTTCATGCGAGCATAGTGTATAGACTTGCAGTTAAGTGCATTAGTTAACCAAGTGTGTAGAGTGTATACACTTGAGAACCTTCAAGCTTCCTCGGTGTACAGACTTGTAACAAGCCTATCGGATGTGTAGACTTCGATGAAAGCAATGCATGAGCACCGAAAGTACAGACATCCTGTCCTTGAGGCTGAACGACCCCAGTGTATAGACTTGCTGAGGGAGAGACTGTACAGACTTGAAGCGATGAAATCACGATGTGTAGACTTGCCAATTATAGCTGGTCGATGTACAGACTAGAACGAGTCAAGGTCTGTATAGACTTGAAGATCATTCAGCGACCAATGTATAGACTTTCCAATGGAAAGGCTGTACAGACTTGAAACAATGGAAGACAGCGAGTGTATAGACTTTGGCAAGGTAACGTTGGTAAATCTGCCAATGTGCAGACTTTCAAAGCTGAACGTAGGTAAAGAACCCAATGTGCAGACTTGGAAGTGCAACGTAGGAACAGATGCCAATGTACAAACTTTGGTAAATAATGATGTACAGACTTGCACAGTTCCAGCTGAAGAATGTATAGACTTTACCTATTAAGTGTGGCTGTACAGACTTGGAGAGTTGAAGCCAATGTACAGACTTTATGATATGAAGCCAATGTACAGACTTGCAGATGCGAAGCCGATGTACAGACTTTAAAGGGTGTGAACAACAAGGCATGCTGTACAGACTTTATGAGCACTGTCTAGTGTATAGGCTTGATGCCTCCAAGGTGATGTACAGACTTGTAATAAAGCTTGCAGAAGGCGATGTATATACTTTGATGCCCAACGCCAATGTACTGACTTTGAAGAGAAGACAAATGTATGGACTTTGACGGAGTGAGACAATGTTCAGACCTTGAAGTTACACTGTAGATGTACATACTTGGAAGATTATGGAGTGTATAGACTTGAAAGTCTGAAGGCGATGTATAGACTTGCCTAAGACGCAGCATGAGACGCTGGCTGAGATGGACGCTGTACAGACTTTAAATGCACTAAGACGCTGAACAAGACGGACCAATGTACAGACTTCTAAGTGCTGATGAACTATGTATGGACTTGGCTTGAGTTGCTGCATGAGACGGTGCAGGATGTATAGACTTGCATGAGACAGTCAGTGAGACGCTCAGCAATGTATAGACTTGAAAGAACTCCAAGCGATGTATAGACTTTGAAATGCTTGAAGAGGATGTACATACTTCAAGAGATGCAGCATGCCAATGTATAGACTTCATGAAGAAACACATGATGCAATGTGTGGACTTGGTGACACATGCAGACATATGAGTATACAGACTATGCCAGCAAGCTACATGATGTGTAGACTTAGAAGTGCCTGCAGCTGTGCAATGTGCAACCAGTGTATGGACTTGTCGTGCCTACACAGGGCGTTGTACACACTTGCTGCCTGATGCAAATGTGCAGACTCTATTAATGCATATCAATGCTTTATGCAGCAGATAATCAGTCTGAACTTCAAATGCAATGACTCACAGTGTAAGCAGATAAACTGACTGAACATATGAAAGACTGAATGAACATTTGAATGACAGACTGAATATAAGAATGACTGAATATAGAATGACTGAATAAAACCATGGTGACTGACAGTGATTAACTCACATTAAAACCAATCATCACAAACCCCCTAAAGCCAATCATCAAAACCACAAGCCACAGGGGCCAGGGGCACAACATGCCACACCTGAAAAGTAGGGGTGAGCCTCATCTCACTGGCTTAGTAGGGGTCCCGCGGAACCCCAACCGTAAACAACGGCGGTAACGGAAAGTAGCAACAACAGCAAACACGGTGGCCGGCAAAACCTCAGCTCTATAGCTACTCCTACTGTACCGAAAAACATGCCCCGATTTCACAATCGGGGGACCATCGGACTAACGAGAAAATTGTGGCTACGCTGCCAGAAGAAACACCATGACAACGCTATCGTGGAGGCTTGTCCTCCCTGACTAAGGCCTGGCCCAAGACCATGCGGTTTGGGAGCGCGGTCACGACCTCGCTGTAGTAAACCCGACACCATCTAGGGAAAACCCACGGTAACCCTACTGAAAACCCAAGACCTCGGTGTCGGGAAACTCCCAAAAACTACACATAAAATAATGAAGGAACCCACCTCGCGTGATAGGAGTACTGCCTTCTAGAAGCATGACCGGATGCATCCACTGACGTCTTAGTCCGCGCCTCAGGGTTCCCCCTCGCCCCAGCCGAAAACTGAGACACTGTACTAGTAACCACAAAATAAGGGTCTAGTCGAGGTCGTGCTCGTCAGCACGCGTCCGAAGTCCCCGACCATGTGTGCACACACTGACTGACTGCACGTGTTAGGCACTCTAGCTGGTTTTCCTCCCGACCCGGACTCGAGCCGCTACAGGGGAGGCCCTACGGTAACCAGCCTAAAAAATGTCTCTCTCTCAGGAGTCGCTCTCTACCTACTCCCTGGTGGGTATGCACATGCGTGCAAAGGCAAAATACCACTAGTGGGACCTCACTGAGTAGCAAACGACTCTCGGAAGAACCCTACGGAATACAGACAGGCTACGCACGAGCCCGTCATAAATTAGCTCAAAAAATAGGTGGCACGATGCCACCAGACTCTGGGCAGTACACTAAACCTAATAAACCCAACGTCCCTCGAGTCACAAGACTCGGGTCAAGGCTGTTGCACAGGACAACCCTAGGCCGTCAATCTAGCCTACCCCAAGGTCAGAAGCCTCGGGAAAATAATCCTCAAGGCGGCCCACTACCGTCGAGCTTAATCCCTTTCAAAGGGAAGCTAAGAAACCCTCCAGCCCTTGGCTGGGTAATTGGACTAGCAGTCCACAGGCCATACCCATGGCCCATACGAAAATATCTTTCCGGAGAAGCTCACGATGTGCAGGAATAGCCCTTCGCACTCATGCCGATACGCGAAGACTCGATCAAGCATAACACGGAAGCCCAGAACACGAAAGGGTCACCCGGACCCCTAAAACCCACGGGCATGCTAATCGAAGTAAATCGATACCTCCGAACACCCAAAAACATGGTCACGGTACCCATGAGGTGTTCGAGACAACCCCGGGACCAAAGCTCGGTCATTGGGTCTCAACCGGACCGACCGGAGGCTAAAACGGTGAGACTGGGGTAATTTGGTCGACCAAACCCATTGGGTCGGTCGACCAACACACCCTACGCTGGTCGGTCGACCGGCGCAGGTGGGCAGCGTCGACCGAATACGATAACCACCCCGACCAAGCCCACCCTAGGGGCTCGATTTCCATGCCCACTCAATCCCAATCGAGGGGGAAAACATAGGGGACCATTCCCCGGGTCCCAAAACCCAAAAATGGAAGGAAATAAATGGGAAAATGACACTTGATCTGACGAATCCGTTGCACGCCGTAAAAACATGGTTTTGAACCCTCCACAAGAAATAAACCCTCTCGGCTCACCACGTCCTACCAAACTCGCGGGAAAAGAAGTACATGGGTTAAGGGTCCATCCCCCTACCTCCACTGAAGATTCTGTGTGCCGTGGACACTGTTCCACGCGAAAACACCACACAAACCCACGCCGAGGCCCCGAACTCATGAACGAGCATCATGCCTCCACCGCCTCGATCCTTGCCCTATCCTTGCGCTCCTTACCCTCACGCCATCTCCACCTCGCCTGCCTCCGCCCCTGTCGGCCGCCCGGAGAGGAGGGAGAGAGAAATAGAAGAGAGAGAGTGAGAAAGAGAGAATGCGAGGAAGAGAGAGGGGTGGGGGTGGGGGGCTTAAATAGGAAATTTTGGAATTATTAAAATTTAGAAAATACAAAAATATGGAAAAATACTCCCCACTGTTGCATCCCCTAGTTGATATTGATGTTTGATTTCAATGATATCAAAACAATTGTGCTTGTGTGTGTTTCATTGAGCAACATGTTTGTATATTGACTGATGAGTTGAAAGATGGCTTCAAGGTTCACACTTGAAAGTCATATGAATTCTTGGTGTTTAATGAACTCATACTATATATATTGGTTTGCACGATCAAAACTATGGTTCATATTTTGGAACTCAAAGGAGTGCATCAATGAAGTTCTTAGTAGAAAAGGGAGTTAACTCACTCATTACATTATGTCGACTCCCACTATGTTTCATGCATTTCATCAAATTCGTTTTCAAAGTCTTGATTGGGTATTTTCATGCGGTTTCCTCATAAGGTTTTTGGGCTTGAAATATACTCAACCTATTTACTTGAAATTTGATGAATGTGATTTTAAATGATGCATACTCATTATATGGACTCATGGTCATTTGGTTTTGACAACTCAAGTGAATGTGCTTAATGTGTGCTTGAAAGTTGATTAAGCTAACTCATGTGAACTTTGGTGAAATTAGATTTTATGATGCTCACATGTGTTGCTTATATGCATGTCAAAATGATCACATCTCTAGATGAGGATTTGATGGTTTGAGAATGTGTTTCATGCATTTTCAATATGTTAAGTTGCAAGGCTTTATGAGCTAGCAAAGTGTTAATGAACCCCTCATGCAAATTTTGGTATATATTAGTGAATGATGTTTTCAAGATCTATGATACTTGGTTACTCAATGCTTACATCACTCTTGGAATATTTGGCTTCATGATGCTCATTCAACTTGCATATGTTCATGCATATTCCCATTGTGATCTTTATGGCCTTTAATTCAAATATAGGAGCTTTTGTGAATCTTGGTAGGATATGGTTGATATGTGTTCTCACATTGCATATATACCAAGGAATATGTAGTTCTTCAATGCTCACATCAATCTGGGAAGGTTTGGTTACATGATGATCATTCATGTGTTTAATTTCATTGTCATATGAACTTGTTTTTTGGTTTGGATCATCAACTTGAGAATGAGTGTTATCCTCCTTCATTAATGAGTTTTCAGGAGTGTGTTTTATATATTTGAACTTGGGGTGATTAAGTTATATCTTTATATGTTCATTCATGAAGGTTGATTGCATATGCATAGGGTTTAAACTCTTAAGACCGAACTGCACAAAATCTGGAAATGCAGCATATTTCGGTCAACTGCCATGGGGTTTTGATCAACTGGAATTCCCAGGGTGGGCTTCTTTTGTGACTATAAATTTTAGGTCGACCGCCCCATTCTTCTGGTCGACCAGTCACGGCGAAAACCCAAAAACGTCAAGCCGAAAACCCACTAAACCCAATCCATTTATGATCAAACATTACCCATTTGTCTCTAGGATTAATATACATATCTTAAGGGTGTTTTCCATGGGTTTGATGAAGGGTTTATGTGTCTTTTCATGTGCTCTATATATACTCTCATGTGACCTATGATTTTAAGAGAGGATCCCATTATATGAGCTTATTTCTCTATCTTGTAGGAGAAGAAGGCCGAGGAGGAGGAAAGGAGAGCTTGGTCAAGGGTTTTGATCTCCTTCAAGGCATCTTCGGGGTTCGTGAAAGAAAAAGAAAAGGAGCGGATCGACGAGAGGATCAAAATGACGCAAGAATCGTCGTCATCCGATCCGAGAGCTTCGAGCAACTCTAACTTTTCATCTTGGAAACAAGGGGGAACAACATCTACATCTCATTCCTATCTATTTGTCATGTTTGCCATGGGTTGTATTTTGATTTGAGCATATCTGAATATTTGTGTTTAATTTCCAAACATTAGAGATATTCGTGTGTGTGTGACCGTCTGCATATGGTCGTGTAGTTTATTGTGCTGCAGTTGTTGCAGCGTGTATGCGTGTGTTTGTGATCTGTTGGTCGGATCGTGTGTGTGTATGTGTGCGGGCGTCGTCCCGTGTGTGTTTGGAGCGTCGTCTCTGTTTGGGGATTTATCCCCGAGTGAAGCCTTACCGGTTTGGTAAGGGGTGGACGTAGGGAGCCCGTCGTGGTCCCGAACCACCTTAAAAACCCTTGTGTTGTGGTTTACCTTGTGGTTGTGCTTAATAGCTTAATTAGTTTATCTTAATCGTGTGTGAACGGTGAGATTGAGAGAACTAAGTTTACCTTGCTTAGTTTAATTTCTTCAATCATGTTCAAAATTGTTAACTCCGTTGTGTTAGTTTTTAATTTACCATCGATCGTGGGGGACAATTGAACCCCCCCTTCTTATCTACTCGCCTACACGGGGACCAACAATTGGTATCAGAGCCACGGCTCTATCATATTGGGTCTAACGACCTTTAGAGTGATCCCTCGGCGAGTTTCATTGAGCATCATGTCTGATAGTTATATGTCTTCTCTTCCTCCTCATTTTAATGGCTCAAATTTCAATGATTGGCTTAGGCACATGAGTCAATATGTTAAAACCATTGATCCCAAACTTTTAGATTTGGTCAAGCATGATTCTTATGAAATGCCTAGTGATGATTCTAAGTGGACATTTAAGCATGTGAAGAGATATAAAGACAATTCTAAGCTTCTACATATTTTTAGAAGTTCATTTGATCTTGACAAATTTCCACTCATTTCTTCATGTAGAACGGCCAGGGAGATATTGAAATGCTTGATCAAGAATTATAAAGGAAAGAAGGACACTGACTGCTTGATGGCGGACAAGCTCGACACAACAAGCAAAGAAAGTTCAGAGGTAGGATCCGAAGGTGAGGAAATTTCTTTTGAAGAGCTAATGGAGCTTTATGAGTAATTGTTAGGTAGATATAAAAAGGTCAAATATGAAAATAAGAAATTGACAAAGAAAATTGAAGATGTTGTGAATTATTTTGCCTCATGTGAAAATGAAAATGTGCATGCTAACCCTTCTTGTGAAAATTGTAAAACTTTGGAGTCAAAAATTGAAGATATGGAATGCAAAGTTGAGTTGTATTCTGATGAGATTTCTTGCTTGAATGAAGAGATTGAGAATGTTAGAAAATCTAGTGCCTCTCTTGCATGTGAAAATGACTATCATGATTTGTGTGAGCTAAATGAAACCTTGTTGTCTAAGATCTCTTTGCTTGAGAAGAATGAAGAATGTCTTAAGAGCAAGTTAGATTCATTGTCTGACGATGATAAAATGTTTGAGAAATTGCTTGACAATGAAATTGACAATAAAAGCATCATGATTGAAAATGAAAATCTTAAAAAGGAAAATGGTGTCCTGCTAATTCAAATGTTTTTACTTGAAGGTAGCTTAAAATATTTTAAAAAATATGAAAAAAAATGCATTGTTTAAATCTGAAAATGAAAAGCTGAAACAATTGAACATAACCATGTCTGAAAAATTACTCTTTCTAGAAAAAGCAAAATCCACTATTGTCAATGTTGATGTATGTGAAAAAGTGCATGTGCTAGAACAAGAAGTTGAGAGCTATAAAACTACAAATAAAATGTTGAATGAATGTGTTATTTGCAGCGAACAGGAGATAGTTAGTTATGAGTTGCACATTGCATCCTTTGAAAGTGAAATCATTGATTTGAATGCATCACTGTCTAAATTTGTCAAAGGGAAGAGAAATTGAGACAAAGTGCTAGGTGTTAAAGTGAACTTTCAAAAAGAGGGTCTTGGATACACTCCGGTCAACAAAACTTCTTTTGAGCATAAATTGAAAAACATTTTTGTTCATGCATCCGATATTCCTGGTACTTCCAAAGCTCCTCCTCCCACTTCTTAAATGAAAAGTTCTAAGAATATTTTTGTGAAAAAGAAAAATGTCAACACTAAACCTTCTATGCCATATAGATCTCAAAAATCAAAGTCTAATGTTGAATGTTTCTATTGTTGTTTGTTTGGACATGTGATGGATGATTGTGTTGTCATGAAAGAGGATGACAAATTTACATGCAAAAAAAAATGCTTCCAAGAGAAAAAGAAATGTTTCTTGCTTCTATTATCACAAACTTGACCATGTCATAGATAATTACTTTGTGAAATAAAATGATGACTATCGTGCCATTAATGCTAAGTTTAATATTCAAAGAAAATTTAGTGACAAACATACTTTTCGTGCTCAAAGGTTTACATCTAACAAAGAAAAGTTCAATGGAAAAATTCATGCTCATAATGAAAAATCATTCCCTAAACCCACATCTCCTTGTTGCTATCATTGTGGGAAATACGGGCATGTTATGAAAGAATGTTGATTTTTAAAAACTAATGATTTTCATACTTTCAGAATGAATGCTAGGTTTAATTTTGTTAAATCTAGACCTTTTGAAAATAGAAGATGGAATGGTTTTAAAAACTCTTTTGATCATGCTAAAAGAAAATCTTTTCCTAGAAGTGCCATCTCTCAATGCTTTTATTGTAGAAACCATGGACATGTCATTGAGGATTGTAGGATCATGAAGAATGATATGAAGGCAATGAAAAGAAAGAAAAATGTACTTGATAAGAATGCCACTAACGTCAAGGGACCCAAAAATACTTGGGTGCCCAAATCCGTTGAATGAATTGGCTTTGATGCAAGTGTGCCTTGAGGTAAATAAAGAATGAAAGGGGTTCCAATAAAATGGAACAAGGCACACTCATTTGGTAAAACCCCGACTTTACTTTTTCATTGTTAAATTTGATGGTGTTGATGTTTTGGTATGTTATTTTGTTGTGATTTTCATTTCATATTCTGATCTCTTCACAATCCATACTTACTTTCATTAAATGAATATTTGGTATATCAAATGGTGATATGTGAAATGACAGATTAAGTCTGTCAAAAAACTGTCACTATGTGTGAGTTGGATCTTCGGATCAAGACCTCCACCTTATACCAATATTCAAAATTTCAATTTTTAAAGCTTAATGAGTTTGTGTGGTTGCCTTGAATTGGTGATAAGTTGTTTGACATGTTCAAAAATCTTCATCTTGATTATAGATATTCAAACACTTATCTTGCTTGATTATCAAACTTTGTTTGAAAGTTGTTGGAAACTTGATCATGCACATCCAAACTGCATTTTGCATGTTTAAATACAAAAGTCATATCAGGTTCAAACTGAAGCTCATGTCTAATCTAAAAATATTTTTGAATGATCATAGTTGAACTTTTGGGTTCTAAGGAAAATGGTTCCTCATGATAAAATATGAAACAAAATGCTCATGATTCAGTTCTAAATTTAATGAAAAATTCATCTTCTGAATTCATTGGTTTCATGCTTGCTTGAATTTTCATGAATCCACAAAAATTGAAAAACTGCATAAAAAGATCGCATTGGCATCTTTACATATCATTCACAAACTATCCATGCATTGTGAATTTGAGTCTCATGCTTACTTTGACTTATTTATGCTTGAATGTCATGATTTACGGGTACACAAAATGGTAAAAAGATGCATATTACATTTTCATGCATATAGGGCATATGCATACATTTCATGATAATTGCATACCTTGATTCATGAATGCTTGCATGAATGTTTTACTAAATCCTTGCATGTTTGCATGTACTAGGTTTACAAAACCCTTCCTTGAATTTTTTAAGACCTTACCTCCTTGTTAAATAACAATGCAGTGATTTTATTCATATGTGATATATGTCATACACTAAGGGGGAGGATTTATTTCCGACCGTACATACACTTAGGGGGAGTCATAGCAGTGTCTTGTCAAATTCATTCTATACATGCAAAATAAAACTTTACCCCCACACTCTTGCACATAATGAATTTAATGACTTTACTTGATAAGAATTTAAGAAATTCCTTCCAACACTTCAAAGGGAACTTGAATCTCTACATGGACATTAAGGAGTAATCGTGAGGAAAAAACTGCCTACCCCATAAAATTTAATAAGTGGTATGTCAAACCAAGTAGCCGGGAATCCCCATTGAGACAAATGAGGAAACTCGCGTCGAACGGTGAAGTATAAATCTACATGTGTGACCAATCCAAGTAGTCGGGAATCCCCATTGAGACATATGAGGAAACTTGCACCGAACAGTGAAGTCCATTAAAAAAAAAATCGGGGTTGTGCGAAGCTACCGAAAGTCAAGAATCTAAAGTGAAAGTGTAGAAAAGAGATTACCTTCTAATGTTCTTTAGAAAATCTGAAAATCCATATATGTTGAAGCTCATAGTTCATTGCATCACATTTCACTTAGGTATTTTTGTGATGTATGTATTCTATAAATTTGTTCACATTCATGGTTTATGTAGTACTTCTAATTGTGTACGCACAAATCACTTAGTTATGGTTCATGCCTTACATTCTTAAATTTGAATCACATGCTCTTTTGTTAACCTATGCCTCATTTAGGGGGAGTTACTATATGTAATATTTGTGTGCATGACAATTATGCTTGTGTTCTTGCATGTTCATGCATTCCCCTTTGATCTAATTCTAAGCATAAACCTTGCATTTGAAGGATGAAAGTCATATTATGCATAGCTTCATATCTTGCATGACTAGCATTCACATAGTGCATATTCATTGTATTTGAAAGATGAAACTCATCGTGTGTATATTTAAATATTTTACATTTTCAACATGCATATAGTTCATACATGATATCATCTTAAACAATTCATACCTTCCAACAAGTGGTATAGTTCATTTTGAAATGTTTCATTTTGAACACATCACGTTGCATAAATGCCAAAATGAGTTCTTCCAACAAATGGTATCATCTCTTCGAGGCTAACTCTTCAAGAATTGACATGGCATATCTTTGGGCCGTTAATTTGATCAACATTTGGTATCATATCCTTGAGCCTTTAATTAGAATCAATTGCTATTCGTATTGATATCATATCATTTGGCCTAACATGTTCATTTCATGTCTCATAACCCCATGTCTTTTTGTAGATGATAAAAAGGGGGAGAATGTTTAGTGTGTGCTCAATGCCTTATCTCTGTACTTTATGAATGATGTTGTTTTGGGGGAGAATGGGAGAATTCGTGTATGTGCCCAATGTTAATGTTAATTCTCAATGCTTAATACTAAATGATTAGTCTTTCATAAAGATGTTTGCAAAACTGCTCTATCACACACATCGTTTTGTCATCATCAAAAAGGGGGAGATTGTTGCATCCCCTATTTAATATTGGTGTTTAGTTTAAATGATATCAAAACGATTGTGCGTGTGCGTGTGCGTGTTTCATTGAGTAACATGTTTCTATATTGACTGATGAGTTGAAAGATGGCTTCAAGGTTCACACTTGAAAGTCATATGAATCCTTGGTGTTTAATGAACTCATGCTATATATCTTGGTTTGCAGGATCAAAACTATGGTTCATGTTTTGGAACTCAAAGGAGTGCATCAATGAAGTTCTTAGTGGAAAAGGGAGTTAACTCACTCATTGCATTATGTCGACTCCCACTATGTTTCATGCATTTCATCAAATTGGTTTTCAAAGTCTTGGTTGGGTATTTTCATGTGTTTTCCTCATAAGGTTTTTGGGCTTGAAATATACTCAACCTATTTACTTGAAACTTGATGAATGTGATTTTAAATGATGCATATGTTGTGACCCCTCTATGTTGATGATGTTGACACTTGCTTTATTTCATTGGCAACACCATTATTTTGATTGATTGGCAACTGCTTTTGATTTGATGAAATTGCTCTATCAGATTGACTATGTGTTCTTTGCATTTAATACACTGCTATCTGCAATTCTTACTGTCATGAGTTTATACACTAGAAACTCTCATGTCGATTGAGTCTATACATCGTCCATTTTGGATAAAGTCCACACACTGCATTTCAATTGAATTGGTTAAGTGTGCACAGCGTCAACGCATCATGTTACAGCGTCAACGCACTTCATTGGATGTGTACAGCGTCAACTCGCTAAGTGTGTACAGCGTCAATGCATGAAGTCTGTACATCAATCTTAATATTAAAGTCTATACAGTCCAGCCTAGTCCTACGATCAAGGGTTTAGCTACACTCAAGTCTGTACAATGGCTTCGCTTCATCAAGTCTGTACATTGAATCGCCAACTTCTTTGAAACCCATACATCGCTCAAAGTCTGTACAGAGTCCAGCGTCTCAGTTAGCGTCTCATACATTTGAGCAAAGTCTGTACATCGATCTGTCAGCAAGTCTGAACATCGTCCGTCTTTGTTAGCGTCTCAGGCATTGGGCTAAGTCTGTACAGCATTCAATGTCTAGAGCTTCATGAAGTCTGTACATCAGACTGTTACAGCAAGTCTGTACATTGTCCGTCTTCCTTAGCGTCTTGATATTTGAAGTCTGGACATTGATCTTCAAATCCAAAGTCTGCACATTGGTCTTTGAATCCAAAGTCTATACAATGGTCTTCACACTTGAAGTCCATACATTCGATGTGTAGAGTTGATGTCTATACTGTGCCTTATGCTGATCAAGTCTACACAATGGTCGGTGGCAAGCCTGTACACTGGCCTCAGCTTCTCAAGTCCATACATTGGCTTCAAGACTTTCAAGTCTATACACTGACGGCTGAACTGAGAACTCTATACATCGTATGTCTGCACTAGAGTCTCATGGAGTCTATACATTGCACTCGACTTCTAAAGTCTATACACTGAAGTCTTCACATTCGTTTGCATTACATGAAGTCCATACATTGGGCAAGTCTGTACGTTGCATTCGCCTTCACAAGTCTATACAACGAAGTATATACACTGCAATGTACATACTTAAAACTTATGACTTCATTCTTGTTACTGAAGGGAACAGAGTCGACGCTGGGAGCTTAAAGCGTCCACGCATCAGTTGACGAAGCCTTCGCGATATCTTCCACTGCGTCAACGCCACAAGCAAGCAGCGTCGACGCAGCAGTTGAAGAAGCATTCACCGTCACAGGCTATTCCACTGCGTCAATGCCACAAGCAAGCAGCGTCGACGCAGCAGTTGAAGAAGCATTCACCGTCACAGGCTATTCCACTGCGTCAACACCAGAATTGATCAGCGTCGATGCAACAGCTAAAGAGACGAGGCTAATGGCTACTGGAATGCCTCACTGCGTTAACGCCATTGATTGACAGCGTCGACGCAGTAAGTCAGACTGCTGTCATTGAGCACATGAGCTGAGAACTCTATACATCGGACTGAAGAGGCTGATGAGGGGCACGTGATCTGAGGTACCTGGCTCGTGATCCGAGAAGGATAAGGTATCCATATGAGGACACGTGTACTGACACTACATTGGATGCTGCCACGTGGTCCAAATGCTTTAGGTGGGAAACGTGGAGAGCACACGCCTGCTGCTGTTGCTTCTATATAAACAAGCCTTCTTCCACTGAAGAAGAGTGATCGAAGAAGAATAAGAGAAAGACTATACACTCAGCAGCAGTGAGCCTTCGATCCACAGAGAGAAAAGAGAGAAGAAGAAGATACAGAGAAGAAGACGAAGAAATAGAGAGGAAGGAGAAAAAGAGAGAGGAAGAGATCGAGAGAGATTGAGTTGATAGAGAGCTGATCGAGAGTGAGAGTGAGAGAGTTTGTATCTCAGTCTCGTGGTTCAAAACTAGAGCTGAGCTTTGCTCTTTAAGAGCTACATTGCTTTTGGGTTTTGCTTTTTCGTTTTGATTCTGTCTTTCATTTCCGAACATTATTTCTTCAAGCTGTGCGTCTGCGGTATTGAAGTGGTGGTCTCCACTGGACGGGTTAAGCTGTATTTCCCCAGCGGTTGCAGAGGATCAGATCCTCTGGTCGGCAAGCTATGGTGCCCAACGAAGCTGTGTATCAGCGGATGGTTTGGCCAAGCGGTAAAGCCCAGCGGACGCAAGCTGTGCTGCGCAGCAGGAAGCCATACTCGGTTGAGTGTGGGGTGGACATAGGTCGTTGACCGAACCACCTAAAAATTGTGTGTGTAGTGTGTTTGTGTTTTTGTGTGATCTACGTGCGATGGGAATTTCTTGCTTAGCTTATTTGATTGCATCGCTTATGCTCATGTCTAGCTTTCGACCTTTTGCTTAGCATTATTCGTTTAGCTTAACTGATGTTTGCCTAAATTCCACTTTAGAACTTACAGTAGTTTTAAATTAGGCAAGTTGATCTATTCACCCCCCTCTAGATCCACACTTAGTGGAGATAGACTGCGTCCATCTAACTCAACACTTGGTATCAGAGCCTAACTCTTCTACAGGGACTCATCGCCTGAAGAGAATAGGCAAGATGGATGCTCGAGGGATGACTGCCGAAGGTCACTCAACAACGAAGCCCCCATTCTTCGATGGATCAAACTACGCATACTGGAAGAACCGTATGCAAGTGTTCCTCAGGGCTAAGGATTATGAGATTTGGAAGATTGTCAGCAAGGGACCTTATGAGCTATCCCCGAATGAAGATGTATGGACCAAGGAGGAGATCAGAAGGTCCACGCTGAATTGGAGTGCTATTAATGCTATCCAGTGCGCTCTACATCCTACAGAATTCTCCCGTGTGTCTGCTTGCAAATCAGCTAAGGAGATGTGGGATGCGCTGGAAGTAATTCATGAAGGTACATCTCAAGTAAGAGAGCAGAAGGCCAATCTTCTTGTATCTGAGTATGAAGCCTTCCAGATGAAGCAGAACGAGTCCATCAGCGAAATGTACGCTCGGCTGACTGTCATAACCAATGGCCTCAGAGGTTTTGGGAAACCTCAGGCAGAGTATGATGTAGTGAGGAAAATTATGCCCTCCCTGACTCCCAATTGGCACACCAAAGCAACAGTGATGGAGGAGTCAAGGGACCTGCATAATACTAAATCTGATGAGCTGATTGGCTCACTAATGGCATATGAGATAAACATGCCAAGGACAGATGAAGCCGAGAGGAAGAGGAAGCCGATAGCGCTGAAGGCTAGTTCCAGCAAATCAACAAAATCCAGCTCCAGCAGCTCTTCATCATCAGAGGAGAGCCTAAATGAAGAAGAAGATGTGACTCGATCTGAGATAGCCATGATGACTAGAGAGTTCAGGCGATTTCTCAGAAAGGGAGCAGGACGGTTCGGTCATAAGAAATACAGTGGTGACCGAAAGGATAAAAGGTATAAATCTCAACCTGCAAAGAAAAATGAAGCTAATGTCTGTTATCAATGCAGGAAACCAGGGTGTAGCAACCCTAATAAATGAATAATTGAAATGAATTAAAACATATATATTACAGAAGTAAAATATATAAAAGGAATAGGGTTAATTGGACGAAATAAGACAAATTAAAAATAACGCCTCTTATTAGGGCGTTAATTCAAAAAGAAACGCCTCTATCAAAGGCGTGACTAAAGAAAGGACGCCCACACGTGCGGTCGTCAACTCTCACGACCAAATAGGCAAGTGAAAGAAACGCCCTCTGCCTGGGCGTGTTTTAAATAAATCACGACGTACCTAACGGCGTTACATGTAACGGGACGGAACTTATAAAAGTCAGGCCAAAGAAGCGCCCTCTACAAGGGCGTGTTTTAAACAAGGAACGCCTCTCCCTTAGGCGCTTTTTAAGAATATACGCCCTTACCTAAGGCGTTAATTCAGTTCGTGAACCGTTCGAACCCAGAACTTATTCAGAGTAAGTGATAAGCATTAGAAAGAGTTCAAACGTGATAATGACTCTATCATAGAAGTATTACTTCCACTAGAACACTAACCCTAACAGGACGTCCAAAATCCTATAAATAGTCTTGATCGAACAAACCCTAAACCTATTTGATTCAAGCCTCTGCGACAATAAGTGAAGAACATAACTGTTCTTCTTATTCCTTTCTTTCTGTTTCTAGTGTATGAAGAACTAACGTTCTTCATCTCCTTTCTTCCCCTACAGGCTGAGTGAAGATCATCGTCGCCATCATCTTCATCAAATTAATTTTTCTTCTTATCAAGTCATTCACGTGTTCCATCTCCAGATATCAACAAAGGTAGGTTTTCTCAAGCTACTGTAGCCCAAATGAAATTAATGCAAGATATATATATATATATAAGCATGTCATGCATATGATTATTATAGTTCTCGTACGTTTTCTGAAATATTTTGAAAGAAACGCCCTTGATTAGGGCGCTAATTTAAAAGAAACGACCATACCAGTGGTCGTCAATTTAATATTTGACGCCCTCTACGCAGGCGTTAATTTTATAAGAATCGCATGTGATTAATAATTGATCTGTTTAAAAATTACAATACATATGAAATATTGATTTTTAATATCTTGCATGACTCTGTGAATTCCTGTTAAATTTTACTGCCATGACATGTCTCTTGTCTCTCGAAATATTATTTATTAAAAATCCCTTGAAATTCACGACTTGGACAAAGTCGTTTTCCATCTGGTAACGCCCCATCACAGGGCGTGAATTAAAAATAAACGCCCCTTACTAGGGCGCGTATCTGTTAAAATCCTGGAATATATATTCTGTGAAAATAAGAATTTAATGATTAACGCCCCTGCCAAGGGCGCGGTTTTTGATAATTTCTGAAAATAAATATGTTCTGATAAATATTGTAAATAAAAGGACGCCTGCTACTGTAGTCGTCAACTCTTGAATAAACGCCCTTGCCAAAGGCGCGGTTTAGATAAATTATTGAAATAATGAAATTCTGCGAAACGGAACATATATAAACGCCCTGATACTAGGCGTTAGTTACTCGAAAAACGCCCCAGACAAGGGCGTGTTTTTCATAAATTAATGAGATTATTGAAAATTCTGCAAAACGGACCATATGTAAACGCCCTTCTGTTAGGCGTTAATTACTTAAGAAACGACTTTACCTAAGTCGTTATTTTACTGTAAACTGATTTTTCCTCTGGTTTGCTGACCGATGGTTTTATATATCATAATATATATATATCGGCACTATTCTCCACTCCGTGAGTATAGTCCCACGTTTCATGATGATTTATCGATCACACTCAACTCTCATTGACATACAAGCTCTCCATTGGACATTCCGTTCCTTTGGACTAGCGAGTTAGTCATAGAGACCTCCGTAAGACTCCTCGTAGCCTTGGATTCCCTCAAGGCCGACTGAGCTGGTTGTACCCTAAAAACCCATTACACAGTTTTTGCCATGTCAATCTAAAGAAAACATGGTATACCGGCCCTTATGATTATACAAAGAGTATATCATAAGAAATTCTTGATGGGATGATGATATCATGCCATATCGTGTCATTCTTGTAAACCCCAATTCTATGATAAGAATGAGGGTATCTTGCTTGATCTAATGTTCATGTGGACCTCAATTCTATATAAAGAATGTCCATATTGATTTGTCATGGTACCTAAGTTAAGGGAACCATATTCTACCTAGTTTTATCGAACTCGTGATTATACCGTTATTATCGCCATTCTATGTCCTTTGTCATATTTTGGACTCTTTTCTATCAAAGTTGTCATACGTATCTACAAGCTTGATTATTGAAATTCTATATTGGCTATATAAACAAGAGTGGATGTCAAAACACATGATAAATGCCTGCGCATATAGGGCCCGATCTGGTCCTGGGAGGAGCACCCGAAAGTACTTGTGCCCATGGGAGTTAAAATGATAAGGTATCTGGCATTATACCGAGTACTTGACTTGCTTGATTGGACATTCCACACACATCTTGTACTTGACTCGTACTTGACATGAAATGATATGCGTGGCCCGAAAAAAGGGTAATTTACTTGCTTGATACATGATAGCCAAAGTTCTTGACATGACTCGATAATGGTACTTGCTTGAATATCTTGAATAACTTGTATCTTGTTCATGAAAGTTCATCTTATTTCTTTGATATTACATTCTCTCTTTCTTGTCGTTTTATGCGAGCATGCATAGCTTTATTGCATTCATGAAAGATGTAATTACTTAAACCCCTTGCTAGTACTTGAGATATAATTTCCTACTGAGCGTTCGCTCATTCCGTTTGTCCCTTTGTACTTTTCAGGTAAGTCCGACGACGATGGAAGTCAATCGGATGGGAATTGTCAAGAGTGAAGAGATAGAGATTCTCCAAGTGTCATCTAGTCTTTTCTATAGTTTCTTGAGTCAAATATGTATTCTTTTCCTTTTTATTAAACAGAGTATTGGATTTGTAATAGTCTATCCATTATGAAATAAAGGATTGGGTTATCTTGCTATTTTGCGCATCTCTGTCTTTGTGTCGAATACACGACCACTCTGATTGACATGATTGATATAGACACGTCGCGCATCTCCGGGTATCTTCCGCGCTCGGGGCGTGACAGTCTTTGTGGTATCAGAGCCTAAGGTATTCAATTCCTAGGAAACCCAAGTCCAAGGATAGGTTTCAAAACCTTTAACCAAGTGAGAGTGGGTAGAACCAAAGGTTAAATGATCAATGAGTCCTTTATAAGATCATAGTGATATAATACTAACATAGCTATTGTAATTGTAGGATAATGGCTGCCGAACGTACTCAACTGGCGCCTATGGATATTCAAGTTTATACTGAAATAGTGCGCCGAGCTCAGTTGCTTGAAGATGCCACGGAACTATCTGATAGGATCCGTGGGAAAGACAAAAAGGAGCAAGTCACAAGTTCGGGTTCTTTTAAACCCAACTTTAAGAAGAGGCCCAATAATGGAGGTTCTTCCTCTCAAGATCAGAAGTTCAAGAAATCCAAGCCTTTCTCTATCACCACTACACCTTCAAACGTAGTATGCAGGCATTGTGACAAGGCTGGTCACAAAACAGAAGAATGCTGGAGGAAATTAGGAGCATGTCTCCGTTGTGGGAGTCGTGAACATCGGATTCCCGATTGTCCATTAATGAATGACCAAGACGGTGAGGGTAAACGCCCAGTGACAAGGAACGCGCGTCTTCATGCGATCCAAGAGACCGAACCAGAAGAAGAAGGCGGATTGGTGGAAGGTACATTAAAAATTTGTTCCAAATATGCACATGTCTTATTTGATACAGGTGCATCGCATTCCATTATTTCCAAGAAGTTTGCTGACCCATTACCTCTAGAACCAGAATGGATGAAGTTAATATTGTCTACTCCTCTCGGAAACGAGACGGATATCACACATCATTACCAAAATTGTGAGGTATTGGTTCGAGGAAAGAATTTTCCTATTGATCTTATCTGCTTAGATCTAAAAGAATATGATGTTATACTAGGAGCAGATTGGTTATCCAAATACCAGGCAACGGTTGATTGCCGTGATAGCAAGATTGTTTTCAAGGAACTGACTTATACTAGTCCTAAGAGTCGAAGCAAATCCCCTCTTATTTCGGCTCTTCGAGCAAGCAAGCTCGTCAAGAAAGGATGTGTATCCTTCCTTGCTTTTGTCACTATTAAAGAAGCTAAGGAAACCAAGATAGAAGACGTTCAAGTAGTACGAGAATTCCCAGACGTATTTCCAGAAGATTTGCCGGGATTACCCCCTCAAAGAGAAGTGGCCTTCACCATTGACTTAGTCCCTGGTGCTGGTCCTGTTTCAAAGGCACCATATAGAATGTCCCCTGCTGAACTCAAGGAGTTGAAGGAGCAGTTGATGGAACTAATCCGAAAAGGGTTTATTAGACCAAGTACTTCCCCGTGGGGAGCACCAGTCTTATTTGTAAAGAAGAAGGATGGATCCATGAGATTGTGTATCGACTATCGACAGTTGAATCATCTTACTATCAAGAACAAGTATCCACTGCCGAGAATCGATGAGTTATTTGATCAGATTTCAGGATCCAAATATTTCTCCAAGATTGATCTCAGGTCGGGATATCATCAATTAAGAATCAAGGATGATGACATTCACAAGACCGCATTCAGAAGCAGGTATGGCCATTACGAATTTGTTGTTATGCCTTTTGGACTAACAAATGCCCCTGCTGCCTTTATGCAGTTAATGAATAGCATATTCAGGCCTTACTTGGATCAATTCATAGTAGTCTTCATTGATGATATATTGATATATTCTAAGACTAAGGAAGAACATGAAGAGCATTTGAGGATTGCATTGCAAGTCTTGAGGACAAATCAATTATATGCTAAACTCAGCAAATGCGAGTTCTGGCTTGAAGAAGTGGCTTTTCTCGGACATGTCATATCCAAGGACGGTTTATCTGTGGATCCGTCAAAAGTTGAAGCTGTGAGAAACTGGGAGAGACCCACTAATGCAAGCGAGATCAGAAGTTTCTTAGGTCTTGCAGGCTATTATCGGCGATTTATCAAAGATTTCTCTAAGATCGCCGTACCACTTACAAGATTAACTCGTAAGGAGATCCGATATGAATGGAGCGAGGAATGTGAAAGCAGTTTCCAAACTCTCAAGGATCATCTCACCACAGCTCCAGTCTTAGCCCTACCAATTGAAGGAGAGAAATTCGAGGTCTACACTGATGCTTCTGGCATTGGCCTCGGATGTGTTCTAATGCAACATGGGAAGGTCATAGCGTACTCTTCTCGTCAACTAAAGAAGCATGAGGAGAATTACCCCGTCCATGACTTAGAACTGGCCGCGGTAGTATTTGCCCTAAAGGTATGGAGACACTACTTATATGGAGCACAGTTTACTGTATACTCCGATCACAAAAGTCTCAAATATCTATTTTCACAAAAAGAGCTAAACATGAGACAAAGACGCTGGCTAGAATATCTCAAGGACTTCGACTTCAATATACAATACCATCCCGGAAAGGGTAATTATGTTGCTGACGCCCTTAGTCGAAAGCCGAGAGCAATGATAGCAAATTGTATGATGCAAGAATGGAGGTTACTTGAACAATTCTCCGAGCTCAATATAAGCTTGGACACGGAATCCAAATTTGTCACACTATCTCATGTAAGCATACAGTCAGATTTGTTATCTGAGATACAAACACTTCAGGATGATGATCCTATATTAGTAGAAATCAAAGGCAGATTAGAAGGACAATCTGATTTTCAACTAACTTCTGATGGAAGATTATCGTTCAAAGATAGAACTTGTATACCCGATTGTCCGGAATTAAAGAAGAAGATCTTAGATGAAGCTCACCGATCAAGATACACTATTCATCCTGGATCAACTAAAATGTACCAAGATGTAAAGAGGAACTTTTGGTGGCCTAATATGAAAAGAGAAATAGCGGACTATGTATCACGCTGTCTCACATGCCAACAGGTCAAGGCGGAACATCAAAAGCCTGCGGGAAAACTACATCCTCTAGATATTCCTAAGTGGAAATGGGAGGATATTGGTATGGACTTCATCATGGGTTTGTCTAAATCTAAAGGAGGACATGATGGAATCTGGGTTATCATTGACCGATTGACTAAATCGGCACATTTCTTGCCAATCAAAAGCCGATGGTCAATTGATGTGCTAGCTGCACTATACATCAAAGAAATAGTCAGGATACATGGAATTCCTGTCTCAATCGTGTCTGATAGGGATCCCCGTTTTACTTCTCATTTTTGGAAGGGATTACAACATTCGTTGGGGACAAGGCTCAACTTTAGTACTGCTTTCCACCCACAAACGGATGGTCAGACCGAGCGAACTAATCAAGTTGTTGAAGATATGCTGAGAGCATGCATTATTGACTTTGAAGGAAGCTGGCATGACCACTTACCTTTAGTTGAATTTGCATATAATAATAGCTACCAAGCTAGTATCCAAATGGCACCTTTCGAAGCCTTATACGGAAGGAGTTGCCGATCTCCCATATGTTGGAACGAAGTTGGAGAAAAACAACTATTAGGTCCAGACATGGTAAGGGATACAACCGAGAAGATACAAGTAATCAGAGAAAGATTACAAGTTGCTCAGACAAGGCAAAAGGCTTATGCTGATACCAGGAGAAGAGATCTTGAATTCCAGGTTGGAGATCATGTATTTCTTAAAATATCCCCTGGACGTGGCATACGAAGATTTGGTGTTAAGGGTAAGCTTACGCCAAGATTCATCGGACCATTTGAGGTACTCGAAAGAGTTGGCGAGGTTGCTTATCGCATCGCGTTGCCTCCTCAGTTGTCCGAGGTACACAATGTATTTCACATATCTATGTTGAAGAAGTATGTGCACGATCCGTCACATATTATTGAGCATGGAGATCTGGTGATCCAGAAAGATCTCACATATGAACAAAGGCCCTTGAAGATATTAGATCGAGAAATACGAGCTCTAAGGAATAAGGTTATTCCCATGATCAAGGTGCAATGGAATAAGAATCCTGAACGCGAAGCGACATGGGAGACCGAGGAATCTATGAAGAAACGATTTCCCGAGTTATTCTAAGAGGTATATGTCCTACACTCTCCGCGTGTATAATTATATATATATTGAATTTGGGGACCAAATTCTTTTTAAGTGGGGGAGGGTGTAGCAACCCTAATAAATGAATAATTGAAATGAATTAAAACATATATATTACAGAAGTAAAATATATAAAAGGAATAGGGTTAATTGGACGAAATAAGACAAATTAAAAATAACGCCTCTTATTAGGGCGTTAATTCAAAAAGAAACGCCTCTATCAAAGGCGTGACTAAAGAAAGGACGCCCACACGTGCGGTCGTCAACTCTCACGACCAAATAGGCAAGTGAAAGAAACGCCCTCTGCCTGGGCGTGTTTTAAATAAATCACGACGTACCTAACGGCGTTACATGTAACGGGACGGAACTTATAAAAGTCAGGCCAAAGAAGCGCCCTCTACAAGGGCGTGTTTTAAACAAGGAACGCCTCTCCCTTAGGCGCTTTTTAAGAATATACGCCCTTACCTAAGGCGTTAATTCAGTTCGTGAACCGTTCGAACCCAGAACTTATTCAGAGTAAGTGATAAGCATTAGAAAGAGTTCAAACGTGGTAATGACTCTATCATAGAAGTATTACTTCCACTAGAACACTAACCCTAACAGGACGTCCAAAATCCTATAAATAGTCTTGATCGAACAAACCCTAAACCTATTTGATTCAAGCCTCTGCGACAGTAAGTGAAGAACATAACTGTTCTTCTTATTCCTTTCTTTCTGTTTCTAGTGTATGAAGAACTAACGTTCTTCATCTCCTTTCTTCCCCTACAGGCTGAGTGAAGATCATCGTCGCCATCATCTTCATCAAATTAATTTTTCTTCTTATCAAGTCATTCACGTGTTCCATCTCCAGATATCAACAAAGGTAGGTTTTCTCAAGCTACTGTAGCCCAAATGAAATTAATGCAAGATATATATATATATAAGCATGTCATGCATATGATTATTATAGTTCTCGTACGTTTTCTGAAATATTTTGAAAGAAACGCCCTTGATTAGGGCGCTAATTTAAAAGAAACGACCATACCAGTGGTCGTCAATTTAATATTTGACGCCCTCTACGCAGGCGTTAATTTTATAAGAATCGCATGTGATTAATAATTGATCTGTTTAAAAATTACAATACATATGAAATATTGATTTTTAATATCTTGCATGACTCTGTGAATTCCTGTTAAATTTTACTGCCATGACATGTCTCTTGTCTCTCGAAATATTATTTATTAAAAATCCCTTGAAATTCACGACTTGGACAAAGTCGTTTTCCATCTGGTAACGCCCCATCACAGGGCGTGAATTAAAAATAAACGCCCCTTACTAGGGCGCGTATCTGTTAAAATCCTGGAATATATATTCTGTGAAAATAAGAATTTAATGATTAACGCCCCTGCCAAGGGCGCGGTTTTTGATAATTTCTGAAAATAAATATGTTCTGATAAATATTGTAAATAAAAGGACGCCTGCTACTGTAGTCGTCAACTCTTGAATAAACGCCCTTGCCAAAGGTGCGGTTTAGATAAATTATTGAAATAATGAAATTCTGCGAAACGGAACATATATAAACGCCCTGATACTAGGCGTTAGTTACTCGAAAAACGCCCCAGACAAGGGCGTGTTTTTCATAAATTAATGAGATTATTGAAAATTCTGCAAAACGGACCATATGTAAACGCCCTTCTGTTAGGCGTTAATTACTTAAGAAACGACTTTACCTAAGTCGTTATTTTACTGTAAACTGATTTTTCCTCTGGTTTGCTGACCGATGGTTTTATATATCATAATATATATATATCGGCACTATTCTCCACTCCGTGAGTATAGTCCCACGTTTCATGATGATTTATCGATCACACTCAACTCTCATTGACATACAAGCTCTCCATTGGACATTCCGTTCCTTTGGACTAGCGAGTTAGTCATAGAGACCTCCGTAAGACTCCTCGTAGCCTTGGATTCCCTCAAGGCCGACTGAGCTGGTTGTACCCTAAAAACCCATTACACAGTTTTTGCCATGTCAATCTAAAGAAAACATGGTATACCGGCCCTTATGATTATACAAAGAGTATATCATAAGAAATTCTTGATGGGATGATGATATCATGCCATATCGTGTCATTCTTGTAAACCCCAATTCTATGATAAGAATGAGGGTATCTTGCTTGATCTAATGTTCATGTGGACCTCAATTCTATATAAAGAATGTCCATATTGATTTGTCATGGTACCTAAGTTAAGGGAACCATATTCTACCTAGTTTTATCGAACTCGTGATTATACCGTTATTATCGCCATTCTATGTCCTTTGTCATATTTTGGACTCTTTTCTATCAAAGTTGTCATACGTATCTACAAGCTTGATTATTGAAATTCTATATTGGCTATATAAACAAGAGTGGATGTCAAAACACATGATAAATGCCTGCGCATATAGGGCCCGATCTGGTCCTGGGAGGAGCACCCGAAAGTACTTGTGCCCATGGGAGTTAAAATGATAAGGTATCTGGCATTATACCGAGTACTTGACTTGCTTGATTGGACATTCCACACACATCTTGTACTTGACTCGTACTTGACATGAAATGATATGCGTGGCCCGAAAAAAGGGTAATTTACTTGCTTGATACATGATAGCCAAAGTTCTTGACATGACTCGATAATGGTACTTGCTTGAATATCTTGAATAACTTGTATCTTGTTCATGAAAGTTCATCTTATTTCTTTGATATTACATTCTCTCTTTCTTGTCGTTTTATGCGAGCATGCATAGCTTTATTGCATTCATGAAAGATGTAATTACTTAAACCCCTTGCTAGTACTTGAGATATAATTTCCTACTGAGCGTTCGCTCATTCCGTTTGTCCCTTTGTACTTTTCAGGTAAGTCCGACGACGATGGAAGTCAATCGGATGGGAATTGTCAAGAGTGAAGAGATAGAGATTCTCCAAGTGTCATCTAGTCTTTTCTATAGTTTCTTGAGTCAAATATGTATTCTTTTCCTTTTTATTAAACAGAGTATTGGATTTGTAATAGTCTATCCATTATGAAATAAAGGATTGGGTTATCTTGCTATTTTGCGCATCTCTGTCTTTGTGTCGAATACACGACCACTCTGATTGACATGATTGATATAGACACGTCGCGCATCTCCGGGTATCTTCCGCGCTCGGGGCGTGACACAGGGCATCTGAAAATTGACTGTCCAGACAATCAGAAACATAAGGACAGGTCAAAGAAGAAAACCAAGAAGGGAAGAGCTATGATCACCACATGGAGTGATGAAGATGAAGGCTCTTTCAGCAGCAGCTCAGATAGTGAAGCCGAATCTGAACAACCCATTTGCCTTATGGTAACAAGCTCCGAAGATAGAGAGGAGGACACAGATGAGGTAATCACTAGATTTGAAAACTTCACAATTGCAGATTGGGTATATGCTTATCATGACATAGCTGATAGAGCTGATGATATTAGAAAAGAAAATAAGCATCTTAGAAGAAAAATCAATTCCATGCAAAATGATAAAACTTTATCTGATAAAATTGCATGTTTGGAATCTGAGATTGATGAATTGAAACTCACATGCTCTGAAGAAGATGAAATCAAAAATGAGTTAAAAGCTTCTAAGGAAGAGAATCTAAGGCTTGAAAATGAAATTGATGAATGGAAGCTGAAGATTCAAAAATGTGAAAGTGAAGTCAAAATTATCTCTGAAAAATATGAAGATGTCCTCAATGTCAACAATGAGCTGAAAAAGGCTATTGATGAACTTCAGAAAGACAATGAGGATACAATGAAAACCATTGAGAAAATGACCCAAGGAACAGATAACTTAAATGCTTTGTTAGGGTCAAAGGTTAATTTCAGAAAAGAGGGCCTAGGATTTAATTCTAGTGCAACAAAAACATTCGGAATGAAAACAATTTCATTTGTTGCTAAAACGGAAAAGGGACCTCTAATTAGCATGAACTCAACAAATTTAACGAACAAAACTACTAATCTGAAAAAGTCCAGTGCTGAGGAAAAGGGTAAACAAAAACTCAGTGAGCCTAGTAGAGCTAGCACATCTAAGCAGAATCCTAGGGCTCAGACTAAGGTTAGGGGTCAACCTACACAGTCCAGTAAACCCCAGGTCAAGGTAACCCAGTCTCCATCAACACCTCCACCTCTTAAGAAGACCCAATACAAACCTGTGTATAGGTCAGCAGGGTCCAAAGTACAGGGGAGACAAAGTGCTACTAGGAGTCAACCCAATTATCTTCATCAACCCAGAGCTCAGACCCACTACAATGCACAGCCAACCTACTTCAATAGGTCAGATTGGTGTAGAACTCAGGGTAGGTTTACAGGTCTTGCACACCAGGGTGCTCAATATCAAAGACCTTACAGTAGAAATTGGGTCAATGGGTATGGCTACTGGACATCTAGAAATCAATATTTTCATAGCCAGCCCAGGAACTACTATGACCAAAATATTGTGGACATACCTTGGCCAAGGCACTGGCACAAAAATAACAACACTGTCAATAATCATGCTGCTGCCAATAAGAAAAAGAACAATAAAAAGAAAAGGAACAACAACAGAAGAAAATCTGTAGGATCCACTGAACAAAATTCATTTAAACAAATGTGGATTCGAAACATTTGCTTTCCTGCTTTGCTTCTAGTTCATTTACATTGAAGCCCAATCAGTCTTGGGTTCCAAACTTCTCTACCTAATTGTGTATGCAGGTATGTCTGGCAGCCAAGAACAACTTGTGGTACATGGATAGCGGCTGCTCCAGGCATATGACAGGAGATAAGGCCAAAATTTGCATACTGACTGAGAAAGTAGAAGGCCTTGTCACCTTTGGAAGTAACACAAAGGGTAGGATTATCAGATCAGGTATGGTAGGTAAGTGTTCTACCTATTGCATTGACGATGTTATGCTGGTTGAAGGGTTAGCCTATAATCTACTTAGCATCAGCCAGTTATGTGATAAAGGTTACAATGTTTTATTTAATTCTCAATGCTGCAAGGTTTTTGAACCTGACTCTGATATTGTCAAATTTTCTGGAAAAAGAATAAATAATACTTACATGATAAATTTAGATGAAATTCAACACACTAACCTTTGCCTTACTGTCAGTAGAGAAGACATAGCATTTTTATGGCATCGTAGGTTAGGTCATGCTAGCTACACTGTTTTGCACAAATTAAATAAGCATGGCATGGTTAGAGGACTTCCTGAAGTCTCATTCAAGAAAGAAAATAAAATCTGTGGTGCATGCACTCAATCAAAGATAACTAGAAAGTCATTTAAGTCTAGAACTGAAAATCTATCTTCCAAACCCTATGAGCTGATACATATGGTCCTTTTTGGGCCAACTAGATCTGTCAGCTTATCAGGGAGGAGGTATGGGTTTGTCATGGTAGATGACTTTTCTAGGTATACTTGGGTTTATTTCTTATCTAATAAGAGTGATGCTTTCTCAGAATTTCAGGAGTTCTATGTTAAAACAAATCAGAAAATTGAAAACATTTTGTCTGATCATGGAGGTGAGTTTGAAAACTCACAATTTGATGAATTCTGCAGGTCAAATGGAATCAACCACAGGTATTCCTCACCAAGGACACCTGAGCAGAATGGAGTTGTGGAGAGAAGGAACAGAACCCTAGTGGAAATGGGTCGTACACTGCTTGTCGAAGGTGGTCTACCAAGGAAATTTTGGGCTGAAGCAGTGAACACTGCCTGTTATGTAATTAACAGAGCCATGGTAAGACCTTCTACCTAGCAAACACCATATGAGATATTAAAAGGTAAGAAACCTTCTATTGCTCACTTCAAGGTTTTTGGTTGTAAATATTTCATTCACATAAATGATAAAAAGGACCTTGATAAATTTGAACCTAAAGGAGAACCAGGAATTTTTCTTGGCTATTCTGAAAACACCCGAGCATACAGAGTGTACAATCTGAACTCTAAAACTGTTGAAGAATCTCCACACATAGTTTTTGATGAATCCTTGGCAAATTCTAATGTTGGTCAATGCAGGAATGAAACCAATGGTGAAATTCTGAAGGAAGGAGATCCTGCAGACAAATCCGAGGATGAAGAAGAACATAAAGAGCTTAATGAAGAGGAGCCTACAGTTCAGGGGGAGGTAAATCAAGTTCATGATACTCCAATTGCAAATATTAGATATCTCAAGGATCATCCTGTAGATAATGTTATTGGAAATCTGCATGACCCCCCTAGGACTAGAGGCCACTTAAGAATTCAACATGAACTGAATGCTTATGCTTTTGTATCAAACATAGAACCCAAGTCCATTGACTGTGCTCTCCAAGATGTGCATTAGATTAATGCCATGCATGAGTAGCTCAATCAGTTTGACAGGAATAATGTGTGGCATTTGGTTCCACCTCCTGATCATGAAACAGTCATAGGGATTAAATGGGTATTTAGAAACAAAACTGATGAAGCGGGGAATGTTATTAAAAATAAAGCCAGACTTGTAGCTCAGTGGTACAATCAGGAATTTGGAATAGACTTTGAAGAGTCTTTTGCCCCTGTAGCTAGGTTAGAAGCAATAAGAATTTTATTGGCTTATGCATGTTCCCTAGGAATAAACCTTCAGCAGATGGATGTGAAATCTACTTTTCTAAATGGGGAAATTAATGAGGATGTATATGTGAGACAGCCTCCTGGGTTTGAATGTTTAGATTTCCCTAAACATGTTTACAAGCTCAATAAAGCTCTCTATGGTTTAAAGCAAGCTCCTAGAGCTTGGTATGACAGGTTGAGCAAATTCCTCACCAACAAGAACTTTACAAGAGGTATAGTTAATCAAACATTGTTTACCAAGGTAAGTCATTCATATATTCTTATCATTCAGATTTATGTGGATGACATTGTGTTTGGGTCAACTAACCCCAAATTGTGTGAGGAATTCTCTCAAATAACGACTGATGAGTTTGAAATGAGCTCAATGGGTGAGCTCAAACTATTTCTTGGACTGCAGGTTACACAAACAGAAGATGGCATTTTCATCTCTCAGTCCAAGTATGTAAAGAACTTATTGAAGAAGTACAAAATGGACAACCTCAAGGAAATAGCTACTCCAATGGGTATATCAACCAGTTTGGATGAAGATTCTAAAGGTAAACCTGTGGACCAAAGGCTATACAGAGGTATGATCGGATCTCTTCTCTATCTTACAGCATCTAGGCCTGACATACAATTTGCTGTGTGTTTATGCTCTAGATTTCAGGCCAGTCCTAAAGAAAATCACTTTAAAGCTGTGAAAAGGATTTTTAGGTATTTACTAGGCACCCAAGAACTAGGTCTCTGGTATCCTGCTAAGTGTGAGTTAGAGCTTCTAGTCTACACTGATGCAGACTATGCTGGGTGTCGAGTAGATAGAAAAAGCACTAGTGGCTACTGTCAATTCCTTGGTGGCTGTCTAGTGTCTTGGGCATCTAAGAAGCAACACACTGTAGCATTATCCACAACTGAAGCTGAGTATGTTGCAGCATGTAATTGTGTAGCCCAAGTACTTTGGATTAAGCACCAACTGGCTGATTATCAGATAAATCTGGGATGCATTCCACTTTTATGTGATAATACTAGTGCTATATGCCTTGCTAAAAATCCTGTTCACCATTCTAGGACTAAGCATATAGAGATAAAACATCATTTTCTTAGAGATGCTGTAAATAAAAAGGAGATTGAAATGAATTTCATAGAAACAGAAAAACAAATTGCTGATATTTTTACTAAGACTCTTGGGAATGAAAATTTTAAGTTTTTTAGAAGAGAACTTGGCTTATGTAAATTTCAGCATGATGAATGATTGTTTAAATCGCTGTGAATAAAATCTCTGATGTGGACTTGTTTTTGATTGCTTGGATAAATCATGTGGATGTGAATGTGGATGTAGAACTATCCTGCATTGCATATATTCAGGGGGAGCTTGTCGAGTCTTTGCAAGTCTTTGCATATCATTCATTCATGACCTATGCATAAGCTCTCTCTCAATTAATTCTTGCCATGTTGCATGCATATAGACAGGGGGAGTATTGCTAGAAATTCAGAGTGGTTTCAACTTTCTTGAAGTCATTCAACCTTTAATTCTGAATACTTGTCTCTGACATTCTGTTGGTCAGTTCTGATTTCTAAGCAGTAGAAAATGGACTTCTTCATTTATAAGAATTTGAATTGTTCAAAGACTGATGTAATGGTTTAAATCTTATAATGGTTGGAGTTTAAAGATTGCAATCGGTATATAAGTAAGTTGAAAATTGATAAAACTCTCAATCTCTTTCTTATTTCATGTCAGACAAAGCTAATCATATCTGAAATCTGAAAACTCATATGAAATCATGATTAGAGAGGATAAGTATATGTATTGTTCTTAAACAAGTCATTCTGAAACATAAAAAGGACAGCTAAGAAAGATATTGAAAAACATTGAAAAATATTGAAAATATATATATTGGCAGAGCAATGACTGGTAAATCACTGAGAAACTAAGTGATCCATCAAAGAAGTGGACAACACTCGTGTCATGAAGTTTATTAGCTATCTCTATTTAAAATGTTCAAAACAACATGCTGGTTTCACTGAGTACCTGGGGGTAACTGGCGTCTGATAAACGTGTACCCTCATTCAAAAAGGTATAACTCAGTTCTGTTGAATTTGATCATAGGTAAAATGGTCCATCTTGTTGAGTATCTAGGGGTATTGGCGTCTTATAAATGTATACCCTTACGCAGAAATACTTATGGTACCTAAATGCTCAAAATGATCTAATATTGATAATGCTACTCCTTCAAAAAAAAAGTTCATGAGTGTAAATTTGTTTAGTTTCAATACATGACTTGGGTTCTCTCAATATTTTTTTGAGACTATGAAAGTAAGATATCATGAAACTGAATCTTTCATGCAAATGTGATTCTTGTTTATTGTTTTATCATGCACAGTGAACTTATCTATTGCTTGTAGTGCATGAACTCCAAATTTTATTATCTTTAAACCAGAACTCTTTCTGACAGCAGTTTCTAATTTCATATGACTGAAGACTTTATGCTTTAGAATGTTGATTCATGAACTACCTGTTCAGAATGCCAGTCAGTTCTTCTCTTGATTCCTCCATTGTATTTAATTTTTCCCTCCTCTTTGTTGATGGCAAAGGGGGAGAATATTGTCTAGGGTCTGTCTAGGGGGAGAATACATATTTGTCTGAATTCTGAATTCCAAGGGAGAGTTTGAGGCAGTGAGTTGCATTCATTCATAGCATCTGCATGTCAATCTGCATAACACATCATGTCTTTCATCAAACATATATATCTATGATAGGTTGTTGCTATTCTACTTCATATGGGGTTGCCATCATCAAAAAGGGGGAGATTGTTGTGACCCCTCTATGTTGATGATGTTGACACTTGCTTTATTTTATTGGCAACACCATTATTTTGATTGATTGGCAACTGCTTTTGATTTGATGAAATTGCTCTATCAGATTGACTATGTGTTCTTTGCATTTAATACACTGCTATCTGCAATTCTTACTGTCATGAGTTTATACACTAGAAACTCTCATGTCGATTGAGTCTATACATCGTCCATTTTGGATAAAGTCCACACACTACATTTCAATTGAATTGGTTAAGTGTGCACATCGTCAACACATCATGTTACAGCGTCAACACACTTCATTGGATGTGTGTACAACATCAACTCGCTAAGTGTGTACAGCGTCAATGCATGAAGTCTGTACATCAATCTTAATATTAAAGTCTATACAGTCCAGCCTAGTCGTATGATCAAGGCTTTAGCTACACTCAAGTCTGTACAATGGCTTCGCTTCATCAAGTCTGTACATTGAATTGCCAACTTCTTTGAAGCCCATACATCGCTCAAAGTCTGTACAGAGTCCAGCGTCTCAGTTAGCGTCTCATGCATTTGAGCAAAGTCTGTACATCGGTCTGTCAGCAAGTCTGAACATCGTCCGTCTTTGTTAGCGTCTCAGGCATTGGGCTAAGTCTGTACAGCATTCAATGTCTAGAGCTTCATGAAGTCTGTACATCAGACTGTTACAGCAAGTCTGTACATTGTCCGTCTTCCTTAGCGTCTTGATATTTGAAGTCTGGACATTGATCTTCAAATCCAAAGTCTGCACATTGGTCTTTGAATCCAAAGTCTATACAATGGTCTTCACACTTGAAGTCCATACATTCGATGTGTAGAGTTGATGTCTATACTGTGCCTTATGCTGATCAAGTCTACACAATGGTCGGTGGCAAGCCTGTACACTGGCCTCAGCTTCTCAAGTCCATACATTGGCTTCAAGACTTTCAAGTCTATACACAGACGGCTGAACTGAGAACTCTATACATCGTATGTCTGCACTAGAGTCTCATGGAGTCTATACATTGCACTCGTCTTCTAAAGTCTATACACTGAAGTCTTCACATTCGTTTGCATTACATGAAGTCCATACATTGGGCAAGTCTGTACGTTGCATTCGCCTTCACAAGTCTATACAACGAAGTATATACACTGCAATGTGCATACTTAAAACTTATGACTTCATTCTTGTTGCTGAAGAGAACAGAGTCGACGCTGGGAGCTTAAAGCGTCCACGCATCAGTTGACGATGCCTTCACGATATCTTCCACTACGTCAACGCCACAAGCAAGCAGCGTTGACGCAGCAGTTGAAGAAGCATTCACCGTCACAGGCTATTCCACTACGTCAACGCCACAAGCAAGCAGCGTCGACGCAGCAGTTGAAGAAGCATTCACCGTCACAGGCTATTCCACTGCGTCAACATCACAATTGATCAGCGTCGACGCAGCAGCTAAAGAAACGAGGCTAATGGCTACTGGAATGCCTCACTGCGTTAATGCCATTGATTGACAGCGTCGACGCAGTATGTCAGACTGCTATCATTGAGCACGTGAGCTGAGAACTCTATACATCGGACTGAAGAGGCTGATGAGGGGCACGTGATCCGAGGTACCTGGCTCGTGATCCGAGAAGGATAAGGTATCCAGATGAGGACACGTGTACTAACACTCCATTGGATGCTGCCACGTGGTCCAAATGCTTTAGGCGGGAAACGTGGAGAGCACACGCCTGCTGCTGTTGCTGCTATATAAACAAGCCTTCTTCCACAGAAGAAGAGTGATCGAAGAAGAAGAAGAGAAAGTCTATACACTCAGCAGCAGTGAGCCTTCGATCCACAGAGAGAAAAGAGAGAAGAAGAAGATACAGAGAAAAAGAAGAAGAAATAGAGAGGAAGGAGAAAAAGAGAGAGGAAGAGATCGAGAGAGATTGAGTTGAGAGAGAGCTGATCGAGAGTGAGAGTGAGAGAGTTTGTATCTCAGTCTCGTGGTTCAAAACCAGAGCTGTTTGCTCTTTAAGAGCTACATTGCTTTTGGGTTTTACTTTTTCGTTTTGATTCTGTCTTTCATTTCCGAACATTGTTTCTTCAAGCTGTGCGTCAGCGGTATTACAGTGGTGGTCTCCACTAGATGGGTTAAGCTGTATTTCCCCAGCGGTTGCAGAGGACCAGATCCTCTGGTCATCAAGCTGTGGTGCCTAGCGAAGCTGTGTATCAGCGGATGGTTTGGCCAAGCTGTAAAGCCCAGCGGACGCAAGCTGTGCTGCGCAGCAGGAAGCCATACTCGGTTGAGTGTGGGGTGGACGTAGGTCGTTGACCGAACCACCTAAAAATTGTGTGTGCAGTGTGTTTGTGTTTTTGTGTGATCTACGTGCGATGGGAATTTCTTGCTTAGCTTATTTGATTACATCGCTTATGCTCATGTCTAGCTTTCGACCTTTTGCTTAGCATTATTCGTTTAGCTTAACTGATGTTTGCCTAAATTCCGCTTTAGAACTTACAGTAGTTTTAAATTAGGCAAGTTGATCTATTCACCCCCCTCTAGATCCACACTTAGTGGAGACAGACTGCGTCCATCTAACTCAACAGCATACTCATTATATGGACTCATGGTCATTTGATTTTGGCAACTCATGTGATTGTGCTTAATGTGTGCTTGAAAGTTGATTAAGCTAACTCATGTGAACTTTGTTGAAATTGGATTTTACGATGCTCACATGTGTTGCTTATATGCATGTCAAAATGGTCACATCTCTAGATGAGGATTTGATGGTTTGAGAATGTGTTTCATGCATTTTCAATATGTTAAGTTGCAAGGCTTTATGAGCTAGCAAAGTGTTAATGAACCCCTCATGCAAATCTTGGTATATATGAGTTAATGATCTTTTCATGATCTGTGATACTTGGTTACTCAATGCTTACATCACTCTTGGAATATTTGGCTTCATGATGCTCATTCAACTTGCATATGTTCATGTATATTCCCATTGTGATCTTTATGGCTTTGAATGCAAATGAAAGAGCTTTTGTGAATCTTGGTAGGATATGGTTGATATGTGTTCTCACATTGCATAGATACCAAGGAATATGTAGTTCTTCAATGCTCACATCAATCTTGGAAGGTTTGGTTACATGATGATCATTCATGTGTTTAATTTCATTCTCATATGAACTTATTTTTTGGTTTGGATCATCAACTTGAGAATGAGTTTTATCCTCCTTGATTAATGAGTTTTCATGAGTGTGTTTTATATATTTGAACTTGGGGTGATTGAGTTATATCTTTATATGTTCATTCGTGAAGGTTGATTGCATATGCATAGGGTTTAAACTCTTAAGACCGAACGACACAAAATCTGGAAATGCAGCATATTTCGGTGGACCGCCCATGGGGTTTCGGTGGACCGCCCATGGGGTTTCGGTCGACCGAAATTCCCAGAGTGGGCTTCTTTTGTGACTGTAAATTTTAGGTCGACCGCCCCATTCTTCCGGTCGACCGGTCACGGCGAAAACCCAAAAAGGTGAATCCGAAAACCCACTAAACCCAATCCATTTGTGATGAAACTTTACCCATTTGTCCCTAGGGTTAATATACACATCTTAAGGGTGTTTTCCATGGGTTTGATGAAGGGTTTATGTGTCTTTTCATGTGATCTATATATACTCTCATGTGACCTATGATTTTAAGAGAGAATCCCATTATATGAGCTTATTTCCCTATCTTGTAGGAGAAGAAGGCCAAGGAGGAGGAAAGGAGAGCTTGGGCAAGGGTTTTGATCTCCTCCAAGGCATCTCCGCGGTTCGTGAAAGAAGAAGAAAAGGAGCGAATCGAGAAGAGGATGAAAAGGATGCAAGAATCGTCGTCATCCGATCCGAGAGCTTCGAGCAACTCTATCTTTTCATCTTGGAAACAAGGGGGAACAACTTCTACATCTCATTCCTATCTATTTGTCATGTTTGCCATGACTTGTATTTTGATTTGAGCATAATTGAATATTTGTGTTTAATTTTCAAACATTATAGATATTCGTGTGTGTGTGTGTGACCGTCTGCGTATGGTCGTGTGGTTTATTGTGCTGCAGTTGTTGCAGTGTGTGTGCGTGTGTTTTTGATCAATTGGTTGGATCGTGTGTGTGCGTGTACGGGCGTCGTCCCGTGTGTGTTTGGAGCGTCGTCTCCGTTTGGGGATTTATCCCTGAGTGAAGCCTTATCAGTTTGGTAAGGGGTGGACGTAGGGAGCCCGTCGTGGTCCCGAACCACCTGAAAAACCCTTGTGTTGTGGTTTTCCTTGTGGTTGTGCTTAATAGCTTAATCGGTTTATCTTAATTGTGTGTGAACGGTGAGATTGAGAGAACTAAGTTTACCTTGCTTAGTTTAATTTCTTCACTCACGTTCAAAGTTGTTAACTCTGTTGCGTTAGTTTTTAATTTACCATCAATCGTGGGAGACAATTCAACCCCCCCTTCTTGTCTACTCGCCTACCCGGGGACCAACACCTACGATCCTCGAAAAATGCACAATGCGCCTGCAACTTCTCGAAGCCCGACAATACATCGGTTCACCTTGCATAGGGTTCCAAAGTTTTGTCAGACACAAACCCGCGTAAATCCCAAAACACGTTTCAGGACTCACAACGACGCTCCGAACTCACGGATCTTAATCCGAAAAAATGAAAACAAATTCAGGGTGTTATAGTTCTCCCTCCTTACAAAAATTTCATCCTCAAAATTTGAGGCAACCACCAAGGCACAGGGGAAGAACAACGCATGTAGCTAGCAATGCTCCGAGAGCTCCAGATCAAAAACCTCGATACTTGTGGAATACTTATCCTGAGGGATACATCCAGATCATAATCACGAACAAACGCCTTGCTCTACTCACAACACACATCGATCATCAGAGCATGCATAACACAAAAGGGAACAAGTCTGGCGTTGCCTCAGCCACCATGAAATTCCAACCGTGCCATCACTGCCGTGATCTCGCTCACTGAGGAAACGCAATCCTCGCTACGGGAAATAGCCACTAATCAAATCCCATGCTTGGCGGACCAATCACGCGTCAATTCCACTACCAATTGACTGACCTCACGCCCTCCACAAGGGACGACCATTACTAAGCTTCGCCAGCTCACACAGTCATTCCAACAGACTGCGATAAATCCATCGACTCTGCACCATGAACCATCTCACACCTGGCAAGCCGAATGCCAATAACCGCACTGGACCAGCTCCTTCAGAACTCAAACTTCGATAAAGCCCAGATCCCATCTGGGAAAAGGCACATCACGAAAATGGCCACCAAAGGCCTTGCTTGCACATGGCTCTTACCGTTCTCGATGCACAACAACCAGCATCTTCTGTCTGTGAAAGACCATACATCGATCACCAGACACTCGTCAACGGGAAGCCTTCACTCGCTCAACTTCTTCCTTCCTTCCTCGTCCATTACAAGATCCAATGATCACATTGCAAATCTGGACAGGCCATCCGCTGACTCACGCACAGACCATTATCGCATCATGAGCCGATCCTCACTCAGATACCGCATCTGATCCGATCTTCACGCCAACTCTACCTTCTCAGGGGAGCACGGTGAAACCAAATGAACAAGATTCCGGAATCCTCGATCCTCACCTCACTTGACTCAGGCTAACGCGAAAATCCTCCCATGCTGGTCACAAGACCAATGTTCAACATCAAACCTCAACTTCCTCAAAGAATCTCGTACACAGTTGGGGTCCATCGTCCTATCTCATCGAATCCTATCTCATCTCAATTACTCCTAATGGACGCCTGCCAATTCCTCAGCTCCGTTCTAGCCACAGAGCCACAGGACAACTGTAACGACCCAGAGTTCAGGATACCGATATACCGATAACATCGATACACCGATACCAAGAACTAGGGAAGTCACCCAAGAGGCTGATGAGGCCCCTGAAGGGTTAGAAGAAAAGTGCTGAGGGATATGCATAACGAATTGGAATTCGGAACGCGCAATTTACAATTAAGTGAAGAAGTTAACACAGGTGCGGAAGCAATTCAAAATAACTAGAGTGATATGTATATACTAGTCCAGAGAAACAAGAGTACTAGTCCACAAATAGGTACAACTACACGGGGCATACCCCGGCAAAAGTACAACATAAGCCTCAAAAAGGCAGCTCGTGCACAGCTGGCAGCTAAGGACGGTCTCGAAACAGCACACTAAACTCTGGGAGAGGACGGGCGCGGCTCACCTGAAAGGAGAAAGGGTGAGTCACAGCCAGACTCAGTAGGGGTCACGCGGATCCCTACCTCGCACTAAACAAGCATACATGCATAAATAAAGCAAGTAGAGCATGCATTTCAATAAGCTAACAGGCAATGGCATGGATGACTACTCAAGTAAAGCTGTAAACTCTAACTAAGCAAGTATAACAGCTAAAGCAATGCCACAACTAACTAAATGCGAGCGTTAAAACCAAAACTACCAAATAGAATAAGTCTTAACTAATCCAGGCAACAAGGAAGGACAACCACTGGAATAGAAACCAGAAGCGTCCACTGATGACTTACACTGCGTCTCAAGCACTCGCAGTCAAAGTGACAAGCTAAGCGCGCAAACAGTACCAAACCAAGTGACCAGTCGGAGTGGCACCCGTCGGTGTCAGTCCACAGTCTCCGACCATGTGTGCACACTCTGACTCTAGCCTGAGCCAGGCCCTCTAGCTAGTTTTCTCCCTTGATAGGACGCTACCATTGGCTGGGAGCCCACGGAACTAGCTTACAAACCGTGCATGGTAAACATACCCCTCTGCCATCCTCAAGCGGGTCGGCACTCAACAGACCTTAGGGAAACAACAGTGGCTCCATTGCTTGGAAAGAAAGGCTACTCTAATGGTAATAAAACACGCCACTATACATTAAAACAATACGAATATGGCATGAGTATAAAAGGGAACGCATAACGAAAGGGCTGGGAACATATTACAATAATCAGGGAAGCGGCGGTCTAATACCCACGCGCTACTTGAAAGTGACGGTCGGGGACTGGCGCGTTACACCAAGAATGACGCGTTGGTCTCCATCCGTTACTTCCACCTGAGTTCCAGCTCAAAGGTGCAAGAGGGAATGTAATGGTAGGGGCCCTATGTGTTACTTCCAAGCAACGCGATGGGTCACCGCCGTCACATCCACCCGAGGCCACCAAAACAACTAACAGCGTTGAAAGCCACAGTAGGCGAAGCGACGCTCCGGTCTAAGCGCGTCAGAAGTGAGCGACGGTCGGCCGATAGACCGCCGGGCTCACCGCCTCACCTGGCTAACGGAAAACAACGGGCGAGTAACGGATGGGACTCCCACCGTTACTCTCCAAATGACGCACCCCCGATGGGCCGTTAATTGGAAGCGACGCGTCCACTATGGACCGTCAGGCAAGTGACGGTTCCTGGCAGGACCGTCACGTCACCTGGGTTACGGGTGGGTACGGTTTGTAAACTGAATCCCTCCCGGACGATAGAAATCATCGGGTATCGTCGAAAAACCTGTTATCCTGCCAAACCACGCATGATAAACAACAATTTAACAACTTAATCTAGCACATGCAAGGCCTAAAACGCATTAAACTCAAAGATTTAAGCTAAAACCCAAAATATGGAAACATGGGTATCATGCATTGTAACAACCCGAGAATCCGATTACCGGGAAGGCCCGATAACCCGAGACTCGTACCGCCACCCACGAGTCCGAAGACTCGGAAGGGTAAAAAGGATGGTGTGGAAACTACACAAGTATCACAAATAATTACAGAAATTAAACAGTTATATTATTAAGCAGAAAATAAATTAACATTTTACATGGTCCACAATAAAATAGCAACAACAGCAACGGTAGTCCACGACTAGTACAGTGACAAGAAAGAAAAGTACAGCTACACGGGGCATCCCCCGGCTCTGACCTTTGGCACTACCTCTGGGCACCCGCACCACGCTGCGCTCCTGACGCGCTCCCCGAAGGTGGCGCCTCACCTGAAACACGGTGAAAACACGCAGGGAATGAGTCTCAGAACAAGACTCAGTAGGGATCACTCGAACCCTACCTAGAAAAACGAGAAACCACTACTCTAGCGGTAGGAAAGTACCTCGGAAAGGAAAGCCTTGTACTCTACAGAACTAGACCCTACGGCACGCAACCGACACACGTGCCACGGTACGAGAAGACCGAAACTCAACGGTCGAACCGTCAAAAACCCGAAGGTCGGAAACACACAACTGACAGTGTGACACTCCGTACTCGACAGGAGTACCACCCACTAGAAGCACAGCCGGTAGCGTCCCCTGACGTCTTACACCGCACCGCAGGTGAACCGCCTGACGTGGTAGGTCCTACCCGAGGCGCGAACACCGTACAAGTAACCACAAACAAGTGACTAGCTGGGGTCACGCCCGTCGACGTGGGTCCAACCGCCCCCAACCACGTGTGCACACACAGACCACGCGTCCCAGGTCTGGCCCTCTGATCGGTTTTCCCCTCAGCCGGACTCTGGCTGCAAGACGTGGGGCCCAACGGTAACCGGTCCACAAACCGTCTCGAAAGGTCGGCCCGTACACCACTCCCTGGTGCGACTAGCACCCGCGTACTAGTAGGCTACGACTAGTGGAGGGTCACTGAAGGAGTAGACTCTCGAGTCAACGGAAAACGACGTCCGAATCCGACAACAGGTGGGAATCACCCCACACACCAGCCCCGTCGCACGGTGACCACGGTCGGAAAGGAAACAGACGCACGGCCCACGGTCAAACGCCTGACCGAGGTGAACGGGACTTCCGGACACCAAAAACACGGTCACGGAACTCCACGGGGTGCCCGGGACGCACTCACGGCCCAAGGGGAACACCCAACAACGACCTGATCGCGCTAGGGATACCCAGCGCGATAGAGACCATCGCGCTAGGGTACCCTAGTGCAACAGCGAAGATCGCGCTAGGTCTACCTAGCGCGACAACGACCATCGCGCTAGGTCTTCCTAGCGCGACAAGGATGATCGCGCTATGACCCCATAGCGCGACAGGAACCGCCTCCTGTTCATCTTCTCCGATGAACGCGCTCGGTCGGGGCAGCGCGACCTCCAAGAACGCGCTACTGGAGTATAGCGCGTTCTCAGTCCGCGGTCGAAAACGGTAAGAACGCCCAAAAAACCCAACCACGCCCCCATACCTCCATAGGAGAGGGGGAAAACAAAGGGGAAGACCCCTGGGGACCCCTAGCATGATTCTAGGCCCTCAAAACACGAATCCATGCATTAAATCCATAGATCGGGCGAGCTCTCCCCAAATCATGGAAAAACCCAAAAATGCTCAAATGATCCCCTCTCGGCCTCCCTGCGGCCTATAAATCACGGAAAAGAACGGCATGAGGCTAAGGAACGTCACCCTACCTCAATGGAGCGAATGCTCTGCCGAATCGATCACGAATCACGAAGAATGCTCGAAGCTTCACGAACTCCCCACGCTTCCCACGCTCGCCGCACGCCCACGAGATCGCCTCACCGTCGCCCACGCGTCCGCGCCGTCGCCCCGCCGCCGTCCGTAGCCGGAGAGGGGTTCGCCGCGTCCGAATGGGAGAGAGGGAGAGAGAGGGGGGCTCACGGTGGGAAGAAACGGAGGAAGAGGAAGAAGAAGAAAGAGAAAGGAGAAAAGAAAAAGAAAAAGAATTAGGGCTTTAAAGAAAATCCGAATTTTCGGAAAAATACCGAAAAATAGAAAAATACATTTCTGGAATCCTCGGAACGCACCGATCGCAACGGTACCACTCGTGCCCGGGTGAACGGCCCAGTTAACCCGCAGCGAGCGTCCGAAGGAAAAGCTGAAACACACGCCGGGAATCGGAAAACACACGCGGAAAAGCCGCGGAACGCCTCCGGGCCTCCGAAACGACTCCGGATCGCGCCGATCTGAACACGGAAGATGTCCGAAACGAAATTTCGGACACAACAGAGCTGGACGCTCCGAAAACCAGATCCGGGACCCACGAAGAAGGATCTGAAAGGTCCGGGATGTTACAGCCCTCCCCCCTTAAGGAATTTCGTCCTCGAAATTGAGAACAACCAAAGGGGAAAGAAGAGGAAGACTCACTCAAACAGATACGGGAACTGCTGACGCATCTCGTCCTCACGTTCCCACGAAGCCTCACCACCAGAGTGTCGTTGCCACACGACCTTTACCAAGGGAATAACCTTGTTCCGCAGGCGCTGCTCTCGCCTATCCTCCACGCGGATCGAAAACTCTGGGAGAGAAAGATCTGGAGTCACCTCAGGCCAAACAGAAAACTCGAGCACATGAGAGTCATCGGGCATATACTTCCGCAGCATCGAGACGTGAAACACGTCATGCACCGATGCCAACTCAGAGGGTAACTGCAACCGGTAAGCAACTTCACCGATGCGCTCCATAATCGCGAAAGGACCAATGTAGCGGGGGCTCAGCTTCCCACGCCGTCCAAAACGCATCACCCCCTTCATCGGAGAAACTCTCAAGAACACACGATCGCCCACGGTGAACTCGAGAGGCTGTCGCCTACGGTCAGCATAGCTCTTCTGCCGACTCTGGGCCGCCAACATGTTCTGACGAACCAGGTGCACAACATCCACACATTGCTGCACCAATTCCGGTCCCGTCAAAACACGCTCACCCACCTCAAACCAATCAAGTGGAGTCCGACAGGGACGCCCATACAGAGCCTCATAGGGAGCCATGCCGATGCTCGAATGATAGCTGTTGTTATAGGCAAACTCCACCAACGGTAGGTGATGAATCCAACTCCCCTGCCACTCCAGGCAGCAGGATCTCAGCATGTCCTCCAAAGTCTGAATGGTCCTCTCAGACTGACCATCTGACTGTGGATGATACGCCGAGCTAAATGCCAACTCCGTGCCAAGAGCTTGCTGGAAACCCCTCCAGAATCCAGAAGTGAAGCGCGGATCTCGATCCGACACGATCGAAATGGGAACCCCATGCAACGGCACGATCCGCTCCACATACAGACGAGCCAACCTGGACACGCTCCAGCTGACCTTGACCGGTAACAATCGAGTCACCTTCGTCAGCCGATCCACCAGCAACCAAATACTGTCCTGCCCACTCGGGGTCCTCGGCAACCCCACCACAAAATCTGTGGTCACATGGTCCCACTTCCAAGCAGGAACATCCAAAGGCTGGAGAGTACCTCCTGGTCGCTGATGCTCCGCCTTCACCTGCTGACAGATCAGGCACCTGGCCACAAATTCGGCAACATCTCTCTTCATGCCAGGCCACCAGAACTGCCTTCGCAAGTTCCGATACATCTTCGTCGCACCCGGGTGCACAGTGTACCTGCTCCCATGAGCCTCGCGTAACACCGCACGACGAACCTGCTCCTCGGCCGGGACGTACAACCTGCCACGAAACCTCGCAGCACCGTCCTTGCCAAGCTCTACGTCAGCCATAGCCAAAATCCGGGGCAACTCAGGGTCCGCATGCTGAGCCTCTGTCACCTGACGACGGATAGCAGGAGTGACAGTCAGACTCGCAAGCACTGCCAACCCTCGCTCCTGGGGAATCTTGAGCCTGAAGGATACTTCGGGCACCTGTTCCCAGAGCCTCCACTTCCTCAGCATCAAGGTACTGACCGCCACCTTCCGACTCAAGGCATCGGCGACGACATTCATCCTACCCGGCTGATAAGACAGGGTGAAGTCATAGTCCTTCATGAACTCCATCCAACGCCTTTGCCTGAGGTTCAGATCTCTCTGCGAGAACACATACCTCAAACTCTGATGGTCAGTGAACACCTCGAACTTCTCACCGTACAGATAATGCCTCCAGATCTTCAGCGCGAAGATCACCGCCGCCAACTCAAGATCATGGGTAGGGTAGTTCTCCTCGTGAGGCTTTAGCTGCCGAGATGCATAAGCCACCACTCTACCATGCTGCATCAGAACAGCACCCAATCCAACGCCGGAAGCATCTGTACACACCACAAAACCTCCCGATCCAGAAGGCAAAACCAACACCGGAGCCGAGGTGAGCAACCTCTTCAGTTCACTGAAGCTCTGCTCACACTCCTCGGACCAAACGAAAGGCACATCCTTCCGCATGAGCCTAGTCATCGGGGTCGCAATGCGAGAAAAATCCTGGATAAACCGACGATAATACCCCGCAAGCCCCAAGAAACTCCGGATCTCCGTCACCGACCTCGGCCTCGGCCATTGCATCACAGCCTCGACCTTGGCGGGATCCACGGAAATGCCATCACCAGAAATCACGTGCCCCAGAAAGTGCACCTCGCTGAGCCAAAACTCGCACTTGCTGAGCTTCGCATACAACTGGTGATCTCGCAACGTCTGCAGCACCACACCCAAATGGTACGCATGCTCCTCAGCAGACCGCGAATAAACAAGGATGTCATCCACGAAGATGACCACGAACTGGTCCAAATACGGATGAAACACCCTCTGCATCAAGTCCATGAAGGCTGCTGGGGCATTGGTGAGCCCAAACGGCATCACCAAGAACTCATAATGCCCGTACCTCGTACTGAACGCAGTCTTCTCCACATCGGACTCGCGAATTCTCAGCTGATAGTAACCGGACCGCAAATCAATCCACTAGAACACTCGCGCAGACTGAAGTTGGTCGAACAAATCATCAATCCGCGGCAACGGATACTTGTTCTTAATGGTCACGTCATTCAGCTGCCGATAGTCAATGCACAACCGCAGACTACCGTCCTTCTTCTTCACAAACAACACGGGCGCACCCCAAGGGGAAAAGCTCGGACGAATATACCCCTTGGCCAGCAGTTCCTGCAACTGCGCCCTCAGCTCCCTCAACTCAGCGGGGGCCATACGGTAGGGAGCCTTCGCCAAAGGTCCCGTACCAGGTACAACCTCAATCACGAAATCGATCTCCCGCTGGGGAGGTAATCCAGGCAACTCCTCAGGAAAAACATCGGGAAACTCGCACACCACCGCAATGTCCTCGACATCCGGCTCCATCCGGTCAGACACAACCACAGACGCGAGAAAACCCTGACAACCTGAATCAAGCAATCGACGGGCTCGAATAGCAGAGATAAGGAATCGAGAAGAGGTGGAACGGATACCTTGGAAATAGAAGGTCCTCTTGCTCGGATGCTGGAAGTAGACCCTCTTCATCCCACAATCCGCCACCGCTCCATGAGTCTCGAGCCAATCCATGCCTAGAATCACGTCGTAATCCCGAAGCTGCAACGCATACAACCTGCCTGGCATACTCCGCCCATCGATCCACACCGGAACCTGGTCGAAGCAATACGGAGTGACCATAAAATCACCCGAAGGTAACTCCACTGCCAAATCACAGGACAACTGGGTCACCGGCTCCTCGACGCTCGACGCGAAATCCTCCGAAATAAACGAATGAGACGCGACAGAATCAAATAAAACCTGAGCCGCACAACCCAAAATCTGAACGGTACCTTCCACGAGCTGCGACGCCACTGCCTCTGCCCTGGTCAAGTGCGTGATCTGGCCACGAGCCCTCTGCCTGCCTCCCACACTAGCTGACCTGGGTAGCGGCGGATACTGTCCCTGTTGCTGCTGCTGCTGTTGGGGAACCTGCAGCTGCGGCGGCCTCTGAGGACAGTCACGCGCCATGTGCCCTGGCTGGTCACACCGAAAACAGATGATCGGCGCCGTGCACTGCCTGCCTGGGTGGGTCCCACCACATCGTGGACAAGGTCCTCGCGATCCACCCACTGATCCCTGACGCTGCAAAGGAATCGGCTGCTGTACACTGCCCGATGAAGTCTGCCCCTGATCTCTGGACTTCTTCTTGCCGAACCCCTTCTTGAAGAGCTTCTTGACCTTCGAGCCGAAGGACGCAGATCCTGTCACCGAAGCTGCATGTGCCGGCACTCCTGAACCACTCATCGCATGCTGGAAGGAACCCTGCTGCTGGGTAGCCGACTGCTGGCTGCGACCTGACAAAGACTGCCCCTGGCTGATCGGTCCTCGAGTCCTCTGCATATCCATCTCCAGGGAAATCGCAACACGAGACGCTGTCTCTAGATCAGTGGCCCCATTCGCGATCAAATGGTGCCTCAGCTCCAGCCTCAAGCCCTGCACAAACTGCGTCGTCCTCACCCTCTCATGCTCCATGATATGAGGTGCATACCGACCCAGCTCGACAAATCGGGCCCTATACTGCAACACGGACATGTCACCCTGCACCAGCTCCAGAAACTCCCGCATCCGCTGCGTAGCAACAACATCTGGACAGTACATACGCTCGAAAGCACTAACAAAGTCATCCCACTCGACCTGCTCAAGTGGGCGAAGCTGAAAGGACGTCTTCCACTCGGAAGACCACCACCTCCGAGCCGTACCCTGCAACTGGTTATAGGCCAACACCACTCTGTCCTCGGCAGTACTCTTCGCAGAACTGAACACCCGCTCCATCTCATCGAGCCAATCACGAGCCGCATCAGGGTCTGCCTGGCCGCTAAAGTAAGGTGGATGGAACTACATGAAGTCCCTCACTGCTCGGCCTGGCCCACCCCTAGCTGACGAGCCCTCACCGGCCTCTCCGCCAAACTGCTAAGACATGAGATGGTACATGCCACGGAAGAAATCCTCGGCCCCCGGAGCCCTCGCAGCATCCGCGGCCTCGGTAGCTCCCGGAACTCTGCTATGCTCCTCCTGGTCCCTCTGGACCCCCTGCTGGATCTCCTGACCTCCAGCCGACTGCCCCTGCTGAGAGCGAGAACTTCTCCTCGGCGCCATCCTCGCTTCTGAAGCACAAGACAGAAAACACGGAAACGGCAATGTCAGAATAAAACACGCGGTGCCCAATGCCAGCGTCACATGTACATCATCGTTATGGACTAGTGGACCAATACAATCACCTATGATTCTCATGTAATTCCACAACCGCGCTCTGATACCAGCTGTAACGACCCGAGAATCCGATTACCGGGAAGGCCCGATAACCCGAGACTCGTACCGCCACCCATGAGTCCGAAGACTCGGAAGGGTTAAAAGGATGGTGTGGAAACTACACAAGTATCACAAATAATTGCAGAAATTAAACAGTTATAATATTAAGCATAAAATAAATTAACATTTTACATGGTCCACAATAAAATAGCAACAACAGCAACGGTAGTCCACGACTAGTACAGTGACAAGAAAGAAAAGTACAGCTACACGGGGCATCCCCCGGCTCTGACCTCTGGCACTACCTCTGGGCACCCGCACCACGCTGCGCTCCTGACGCGCTCCCCGAAGGTGGCGCCTCACCTGAAACACGGTGAAAACACGCAGGGAATGAGTCTCAGAACAAGACTCAGTAGGGATCACTCGAACCCTACCTCGAAAAACGAGAAACCACTACTCTAGCGGTAGGAAAGTACCTCGGAAAGGAAAGCCCTGTACTCTACAGAACTAGACCCTACGGCACGCAACCGACACACGTGCCACGGTACGAGAAGACCGAAACTCAACGGTCGAACCGTCAAAAACCCGAAGGTCGGAAACACACAACTGACAGTCTGACACTCCGTACTCGACAGGAGTACCACCCACTAGAAGCACAGCCGGTAGCGTCCCCTGATGTCTTACACCGCACCGTAGGTGAACCGCCTGACCTGGTAGGTCCTACCCGAGGCGCGAACACCGTACAAGTAACCACAAACAAGTGACTAGCTGGGGTCACGCCCGTCGACGTGGGTCCAACCGCCCCCAACCACGTGTGCACACACAGGCCACGCGTCCCAGGTCTGGCCCTCTGATCGGTTTTCCCCTCAGCCGGACTCTGGCTGCAAGACGTGGGGCCCAACGGTAACCGGTCCACAAACCGTCTCGAAAGGTCGGCCCGTACACCACTCCCTGGTGCGACTAGCACCCGCGTACTAGTAGGCTACGACTAGTGGAGGGTCACTGAAGGAGTAGACTCTCGAGTCAACGGAAAATGACGTCCGAATCCGACAACAGGTGGGAATCACCCCACACACCAGCCCCGTCGCACGGTGACCACAGTCGGAAAGGAAACAGACGCACGGCCCACGGTCAAACGCCTGACCGAGGCGAACGGGACTTCCGGACACCAAAAACACGGTCACGGAACTCCACGGGGTGCCCGGGACGCACGCACGGCCCAAGGGGAACACCCAACAACGACCTGATCGCGCTAGGGATACCCAGCGCGACAGGGACCATCGCGCTAGGGAACCCTAGCGCAACAGCGAAGATCGCGCTAGGTCTACCTAGCGCGACAACGACCATCGCGCTAGGTCTTCCTAGCACGACAAGGATGATCGCGCTATGACCCCATAGCGCGACAGGAACCGCCTCCTGTTCATCTTCTCCGATAAACGCGCTCGGTCGGGGCAGCGCGACCTCCAAGAACGCGCTACTGGAGTATAGCGCGTTCTCAGTCCGCGGTCGAAAACAGTAAGAACGCCCAAAAAACCCAACCACGCCCCCATACCTCCATAGGAGAGGGGGAAAACAAAGGGGAAGACCCCTGGGGACCCCTAGCATGATTCTAGGCCCTCAAAACACGAATCCATGCATTGAATCCATAGATCGGGCGAGCTCTCCCCAAATCATGGAAAAACCCAAAAACGCTCAAATGATCCCCTCTCGGCCTCCCCGCGGCCTATAAATCACGGAAAAGAACGGCATGAGGCTAAGGAACGTCACCCTACCTCAATGGAGTGAATGCTCCGCCGAATCGATCACGAATCACGAAGAATGCTCGAAGCTTCACGAACTCCCCACGCTTCCCACGCTCGCCGCACGCCCACGAGATCGCCTCACCGTCGCCCACGCGTCCGCGCCGTCGCCCCGCCGCCGTCCGTAGCCGGAGAGGGGTTCGCCGCGTCCGAATGGGAGAGAGGGAGAGAGAGGGGGGCTCACGGTGGGAAGAAACGGAGGAAGAGGAAGAAGAAGAAAGAGAAAGGAGAAAAGAAAAAGAAAAAGAATTAGGGCTTTAAAGAAAATCCGAATTTTCGGAAAAATATCGAAAAATAGAAAAATACATTTCTGGAATCCTCGGAACGCACCGATCACAACGGTACCACTCGTGCCCGGGTGAACGGCCCAGTTAACCCGCAGCGAGCGTCCGAAGGAAAAGCCGAAACACACGCCGGGAATCGGAAAACACACGCGGAAAAGCCGCGGAACGCCTCCGGGCCTCCGAAACGACTCCGGATCGCGCCGATCCGAACACGGAAGATGTCCGAAACGAAATTTCGGACACAACAGAGCTGGACGCTCCGAAAACCAGATCCGGGACCCACGAAGAAGGATCCGAAAGGTCCGGGATGTTACATGCATGCTACGGGGTGCTAATCAACAAACGAGCTAAGGGAAACGATCCTAGCAAGATCGGGATTCCATCCCCCTACCTCTCGCAAGTCGAAACGGACGAAAAGACCGCATGCACCGAGGTAGGCTCACCGAGCCTTCGAGCTCCACCCCGCTCCCACGATCACCGAACCATGCCGAAGTGGACACCTACGCGCTCCTCTCGACGCGAGGAATCTAACGGCGCCAACCTTGTCTCAATCCGACCTCGTCTCGCCCGAAATCCCTAGAGAGGAGAGGGGACGAGCGCACGGAGGAGAGAGAGAGTGAGGGTGAGAATGAGAGATCGACGAGGAAAGAGAGAGGGTGAGGGATTATAAAAATAAAAATAAAATTAATATATATATAATATAATCATTATATATATAAAAATCTTATTAATATCAAATAATCCTCAAACAACTCCAAATAAATCCAGAAAAATACCAGACAAATTCCTAAAAATCCAGGAAAATAACCAGAAATTCCAGAACAAATGATAGAACAAAAACCATCAAGGATCCATTAAGGCACGGGCCTTACAGTCCCTCCCTCCTTATAGAAATTTCGCCCTCGAAATTTATAACAATCGAAAAGGAGGAAACTGAGAAAGGACATATACCTCACTGGAATAAAAAGGGAAAAAGCTGACGCATCTCATCTTCACGCTCCCAAGTAGACTCATTACCAGAGTGACGCTGCCAAGCAACCCTTACCAGAGGAATAACCTTATTTCTCAACCGCTGCTCACGACGGTCTTCAATTCTGATAGGAAACTCTGGCGCGGACAAATCAACAGTCACCTCAGGCCATACTGAATCATCGAGAACATGAGAAGCATCTGGCACATATTTCCTCAATTGAGACACGTGGAATACATCATGAACAGCTTGCATAGCCGCAGGAAGTTGCAAACGATAAGCCACCTGACCGATAGCTTCAACAATTGGAAAAGGGCCAACATACCACGGACTAAGCTTTCCACGTTTCCCAAACCTGGAAACACCTTTCATCGGAGATATTTTAACAAACACCATATCTCCAGGCTCAAATCGTAGCGGACATCTGCGCTGATCTGCATAGCTTTTCTGTTGACTCTGAGCCATCAACAATCTCTGCCTGATCAGACGAACCACATCAGAACATTGCTGCACCATGTCAGGTCCTGTCAATAATCTGTCACCAACATCAAACCAATTCAGAGGAGTTCGACAAGGACGACCATAAAGTGCTTCATAAGGAGCCATTCCAATACTGGAGTGAAAACTATTATTATAAGCAAATTCAACAAGTGGCAAATGCTGACTCCACGAACCCTGCCAATCAAGGCAACACAATCTCAGCATGTCTTCCAGAGTCTGAATAGTCCTCTCTGACTGTCCATCTGACTGAGGGTGATACGCTGAACTGAAAGCTAACTCAGTGCCCAAAGCTTTCTGGAAACTACGCCAGAAGCCGGAGGTAAAATGTGGGTCACGATCTGACACAAGTGAAACAGGCACTCCATGCAGTGGCACGATCTTCTGCACATACAGCTCGACCAATCTCTGCACATTCCAGGCAACCTTAATCGGTAACAATCTGGCAGTTTTAGTTAATCTATCGACCAACAACCAGATGCCATCAAAGCCCTGAGAAGTCCGAGGCAAACCCACCACAAAATCTGTAGTAACATGGTCCCATTTCCACATCGGAATCTCTAATGGCTGAAGCAAACCACCTGGCTTTTGATGTTCGGCTTTAACTAACTGACAAGTCAAGCACTTAGAAACAAACATAGCCACGTCTTTTTTCATACCTGGCCACCAGAACTGCTTCTTCAAATTCTGATACATCTTGGTGACACCCGGATGAATAGCAAAACGGGAACCATGGGCCTCACTCAGAATCTCATTCCTTAAATCATCATCAGCGGGAACATATAATCTGCCTTGAAAACTGACAACTAGCTCGTCATCAAAATCCACATCATAACTTGATATAACACGAGCCAAATCAGAATCAGCTTGCTGGGCCTCTTTAATCTGCCGATACAAAGCTGAACCCAAAACTAAGCTAGCACAAACTGCCATCCTCGGATCAGCAGGAAACTCTGCACTGAATGCCTCGCTCAGAAGCCGTTCCCACAATTTCCATTCATGAAGCAACAAATGACTGACCTGCACTTTCCTGCTCAGAGCATCGGCCACGACATTCATTTTACCTGGCTGATAGGAGAGTGTAAAGTCAAAGTCTTTCATGAATTCCATCCATCGACGTTGCCTGAGATTCAAATCTCTCTGGGAGAATATATACTGTAAACTCTGATGATCAGTAAGAATTTGAAATTTCTCACCATACAGATAATGTCTCCAGATCTTTAAGGCAAAAATAACTGCAGCTAGCTCCAGATCATGCGTGGGGTAATTCTCTTCATGCTGTTTCAATTGCCGAGATGCATATGCGATAACCTTACCATGTTGCATCAGCACTGCACCCAGACCTACTCGAGAAGCATCAGTACAAACTAGAAAACCACCCGAGTCGGAAGGCAAAGTGAACACAGGAGAAGAAGTCAATAGCCTCTTCAATTCAATAAAGCTAGCCTCACACTGATCCGACCAGACAAAAGGTACATCTTTACGAGTCAGTGTAGTCATCGGCGCTGCAATCCTTGCAAAATCCTGAATGAATCTGCGGTAATACCCAGCCAAACCTAGAAAACTTCTTATCTCAGTGATGGTCCTCGGTCTCTGCCAACTCAAAACAGCATCAATCTTTGCAGGGTCCACTGCCACTCCATCACCAGAAATCACATGACCAAGAAAATGAATTTCCCGAAGCCAGAATTCACATTTACTGAGCTTCGCATAAAGCTCGTGATCCCTTAGAGTCTGCAGAACGATCCTCAAATGCTGCACATGATCTTCATCAGAGGCAGAATAGATCAAGATGTCATCAACAAAGATCACCACAAACTGATCAAGAAACGGATGAAAGATACGCTGCATCAGGTCCATGAAAGCTGCTGGGGCATTAGTCAAACCAAACGGCATGACTAAAAATTCAAAGTGACCATATCGAGTACTGAAAGCAGTCTTCTCCACATCGGATTCCCGGATCCGTAACTGAAAATAGCCAGATCTGAGATCCACCCGTGAAAAGACAGTAGCAGACTGTAACTGGTCAAACAAATCATCAATCCTGGGAAGCGGATACTTATTCTTGATAGTCACCTGATTCAACTGCCTGTAATCAATACAAAAGTCTCAGGCTTCCATCCTTCTTTTTCACAAACAACACTGGGGCACTCCACGGAGAAAAACTGGGGCGAATATAACCTTTTTCTAGTAACTCAAGTAGCTGTGCTCGCAGTACTTTCAATTCAGTTGGAGCCATACGGTACGGTGCCTTTGCTAAGGGGCCGGTACCTGGAATCAATTCAATCACCATCTCAATCTCTCGCTCTGGGGGCAAGCCTGGCAACTCGTCAGGAAACACATCAGGGAACTCACAAACAACAGGAATATCACAAACATCCCGTCGTGGTTTTTCAACAACAACCACTGAAGCAAGGAATCCCTGGCAACCTGCGCTAAGTAACCTATAGGCTCGAATAGCAGAAATAATCATACGAGAAGATCGGGATCGAATACCTTGAAAATAAAAGGCTGATTTTCCCTGCGGCTGAAAATAGACTTTCTTCGATCTGCAGTCAACCACAGCTCCATAATGCTCCAACCAATCCATTCCCAGAATAACATCATAATCTGCCAGCTGCAACGCATACAACCTTGCCGACAACTGGTGATTATCAATCATCACAGAGATTCTTCCAGGCACAAAGGTGTAACCATGAAATCTCCAGAAGGCAATTCAACAAACATCTCACAAGACATCTCAGAAGTCGGCTCGTCAATACAGGCCATGAAATCCTCAGAAATAAAAGAGTGAGAAGCACTAGAATCAAATAAGACACGAGCTGAATGACCATAAAGCATAATCGTACCTTCCACAAGATGGGACGCAACAGCATCAGCTCTAGTCAAATGAGAAACCTTGCCTTTCTGCTTCTTAGAACCAGCTGAAGATTGCTGAGAAGACGCCGACGCCTGAGAATAAAATTGCTGAGCTTGCGGTGCAGGAGGTATGAACTGCGGCTGAGGTTGAGAGAACTAAGGAACTTGCACTTGTTTCGGCCTCAGCGGGCAGTCCCGAACCACATGACCAGGCTGGTCACACCGAAAGCAAACAACAGGAAGAGAACACGGCTGGCCCTTGTGATGACCACCGCATCTCCGACACGTCCATGGCTGACCCTCAGCGGAGCTCTGACGAGTCTGAGAAGAAGGTGCTGTCGGCTGCTGAACAGAATCTGTACCGGACGGCTGTTGGAAAAACTTCTTCTTCTTCTTAAACCTTTTAAACTTGGGCTTGGAAGGAGAGGAAGCACTAGAAAATTCTGACTGGACCGAAGGAACACCTGGCACTAGCGATCGGTAAGCTTGTTGAACCTGAGCTACCGGCTGCACTGACCCTGCCTGAGAATATCCACCCAGTCTCGCCATCTCCAGCTCAAGTGCCACAACTATCTGGCACGCACTATCCAAATCCGCAACACGACTGGCGATAAGAGGCATCTTCAATTCAGGCCTCAAACCTCGCAAAAATTACTGAGTCTTCAAAGCTTCACTGGCCAGCACATGAGGCGCATACTGACCCAACTCCATGAACCTATTCCGATACTGAAGCACAGTCATACCGCCCTGAGTCAGCTCCATAAATTGATACATCTTGTCCATCTGAAGACAGGCGGGAGTATAAGCACGCTCGAAAGCAGCAACAAACTCTACCCAAGTGATCTGCCGAAGAGGTCTAGAACGAAAAGCGATCTGCCACTCGGCTTTCCACCACGTGATGGATGTACCCTGGAGTTGAAAAGTAGCAAGCATAACTTTTTCATCTTTAGCACACTCCATCGACACGAACACACGCTCGATCGCATCCAACCATTGCCTTGCCACTTCTGGATCAGCTTGACCATCGAAAGCAGGCGGATTGAACATAAGAAATTCTTTCAATGCCTTGCCTCGACTGCCAGACGTTTCAACAGGAGGAGCAACAATCGGCGCTGGAGGAGGAACAACTGGAACGACAGGAACTGCAGGAGGAGGTGCAGAACCACTGTCTTCCCTGGGCGCATCTCGAGGAACCCGAGGAGCTCGAGGGGGTCTTCCTCGACGGGGAGGCATAATTACACTGCCAAAATACAGATCAATCACAATTAATCAATCATACGAAAAACATCCTATGCCAGTAATAGACGACGCAATGGACTAGCTCTAGACAAAGCGCAAATTTCAATTCCTTATACAGTTCCTCAAACAACGCTCTGATACCAACTGTAACGACCCAGAGTTCAGGATACCAATATACCGATAACATCGATACACCGATACGAAGAACTGGGGAAGCCACCCAAGAGGCTGATGAGGCCCCTGAAGGGTTAGAAGAAAAGTGCTGAGGGATATGCATAACGAATTGGAATTTGGAACGCGCAATTTACAATTAAGTGAAGAAGTTAACACAAGTGCGGAAGTAATTCAAAATAACTAGAGTGATATGTATATACTAGTCCAGAGAAACAAGAGTACTAGTCCACAAATAGGTACAATTACACGGGGCATACCCCGGCAAAAGTACAACACAAGCCTCAAAAAGGCAGCTCGTGCACAGCTGGCAGCTAAGGACGGTCTCGAAACAGCACACTAAACTCTGGGAGAGGACGGGCGCGGCTCACCTGAAAGGAGAAAGGGTGAGTCACAGCCAGACTCAGTAGGGGTCACGCGGATCCCTACCTCGCACTAAACAAGCATACATGCATAAATAAAGCAAGTAGAGCATGCATTTCAATAAGCTAACAGGCAATGGCATGGATGACTACTCAAGTAAAGCTGTAAACTCTAACTAAGCAAGTATAACAGCTAAAGCAATGCCACAGCTAACTAAATGCGAGCGTTAGAACCAAAACTACCAAATAGAATAAGTCTTAACTAATCCAGGCAACAAGGAAGGACAACCACTGGAACAGAAACCAGAAGCGTCCACTGACGACTTACACTGCGTCTCAAGCACTCGCAGTCGTCAAAGCGACAAGCTAAGCGCGCAAACAGTACCAAACCAAGTGACCAGTCGGAGTGGCACCCGTCGGTGTCAGTCCACAGTCTCCGACCACGTGTGCACACACTGACTCTAGCCTGAGCCAGGCCCTCTAGCTAGTTTTCTCCCTTGATAGGACGCTACCATTGGCTGGGAGCCCACGGAACTAGCTTACAAACCGTGCATGGTAAACATACCCCTCCGCCATCCTCAAGCGGGTCGGCACTCAACAGACCTTAGGGAAACAACAGTGGCTCCATTGCTTGGAAAGAAAGGCTACTCTAATGTTAATAAAACACGCCACTATACATTAAAACAATACGAATATGGCATGAGTATAAAAGGGAACGCATAACGAAAGGGCTGGGAACATATTACAATCATCAGGGAAGCGGCGGTCTAATACCCACGCGCTACTTGAAAGTGACGGTCGGGGACTGGCGCGTTACACCAAGAATGACGCGTTGGTCTCCATCCGTTACTTCCACCTGAGTTCCAGCTCAAAGGTGCAAGAGGGAATGTAACGGTAGGGGCCCTATGTGTTACTTCCAAGCAACGCGATGGGTCACCGCCGTCACATCCACCCGAGGCCACCAAAACAACTAACAGCGTTGAAAGCCACAGCAGGCGAAGCGACGCTCCGGTCTAAGCGCGTCAGAAGTGAGCGACGATCGGCCGATAGACCGCCGGGCTCACCGCCTCACCTGGATAATGGAAAACAACGGGCGAGTAACGGATGGGACTCCCACCGTTACTCTCCAAATGACGCACCCCCGATGGGCCGTTAATTGGAAGCGACGCGTCCACTATGGACCGTCAGGCAAGTGACGGTTCCTGGCAGGACAGTCACTTCACCTGGGTTACGGGCGGGTACGGTTTGTAAACCGAATCCCTCCCGGACGATAGAAATCGCCGGGTATCGTCGAAAAACCTGATATCCTGCCAAACCACGCATGATAAACAACAATTTAACAACTTAATCTAGCACATGCAAGGCCTAAAACGCATTAAACTCAAAGATTTAAGCTAAAACCCCAAATATGGAAACATGGGTATCATGCATGCTACGGGGTGCTAATCAACAAACGAGCTAAGGGAAACGATCCTAGCAAGATCGGGATTCCATCCCCCTACCTCTCGCAAGCCGAAACGGACGAAAAGGCCGCATGCACCGAGGTAGGCTCACCGAGCCTTCGAGCTCCACCCCGCTCCCACGATCACCGAACCATGCCGAAGTGGACACCTACGCGCTCCTCTCGACCCGAGGAATCTAACGGCGCCAACCTTGTCTCAATCCGACCTCGTCTCGCCCGAAATCCCTAGAGAGGAGAGGGGACGAGCGCACGGAGGAGAGAGAGAGTGAGGGTGAGAATGAGAGATCGACGAGGAAAGAGAGAGGGTGAGGGATTATAAAAATAAAAATAAAATTAATATATATATAATATAATCATTATATATATAAAAATCTTATTAATATCAAATAATCCTCAAACAACTCCAAATAAATCCGAAAAATACCAGACAAATTCCTAAAAATCCAGGAAAATAATCGAAAATTCCAGAACAAATGATAGAACAAAAACCATCAAGGATCCATTAAGGCACGGGCCTTACAACAACACCTGAATGATCCTCGGCATACGTCTTTATAACAGACAAGCGCTGCCTGCCAGCACACCATCCTGGTCAACGACACTGCGACCAATGCACATGAGTCCCCAAACCTCACAGATTCTTATCACCGTTGAGTCCTCTTCCACATCATTCCGAAACTCTCAGACTCAACTGGGCTTCTTGATAATATAGACCTTGCCATGGTCGACTACTCGACTAGACTTACCAGCCGTTCACAGCTATCAAATGGGACCCATAATCTCTCAAAGATCACTCCGGGAGAACCACGATCTCATCCGAGGACATAGCTTCCAACGCAAGTCGGGCACCAAGCCAACGACTCTGACCATCACATCCTTATCTTCCGTCTGGCGATTCCTCAGCAACTACATCTGGGTTTAGAACCAGATGCCTGACACGGTTTCCAACAAAGGAACAGGGTACTCATGCGGCAACCTTGCAACATATTTCCCCGATTCTCCATCCTCACATTGCCACGAATCGCTATGCCTGCAACAACCAACATGGCTCACATAGCTAGAGACAATCTCACACCGAGGAAGCAATCCTCCGATGCTCCACACATATCCTTGGGAATCTGCCTGTAGCAACCAACGCTACAATCCTGGGCCTACATGGTTATATGCCCACTACGCTTCCACTGCGCACTCTGATCTAGGCGCGCAAAAACCATAGCAATGACTTGGGATCCGCCACCCCGACAATCCTCAATTCGGCTGGCTAATCCTAGAGAACAGGGTGAGGAAAGACCCAATTACCTCGAACCCAAGCACATATTCTCTCTCCAAATTTGGTAATCCTATGCAACTCCGTAGGCTTCGATCTAACACATTGGGAACCACATCACCAACTACGAGTCTTTGCAATCACCGCCTAATTGGCACACATCCTTTCGGAATAAAGCCAACGCCCTTACACATCAAGGGAAAAAGGGCAACGCTTCTCACAGGCAACCTCATTGCCGCAACACAGGACGCGTCTCGCACGGACTTCATGGCACACACGAGAGGCAAACAAATCCGAACACATGACGAACTTGGCAAAACGCGATCTCTCCAACCAAGGAGAAACCAACCTACTTCCTACAAATGGGGAGATCTCCATGCTCGACTTGACCTCAAACCTTGCACACGCTAGGAATAGCACCTTCCATTACCCGGAGAATACCATTGCCTCTCGTCAGGTCAGTTCCTCTGACAATACTCGCCAAGTGTTCCGTCGCACAACGATCACAGCATCTCTTGATGCACCACCACTGCAATTCCACGAACTGCAACTTGCCATGCCTCGAGCACTGATTCTGCTGATCGCCAGCCACACCCTACCACAGTAGTTAAGCTAGTCGCTGCCACACACTCCTCACCTACACCTGCCTCGAATCTTGAACAACATCAAGGAGAGCTCAGGCCTTTGCAATTATACTATTAGTCTTTCCATAATAGTGAGAAATAGCAAGTAGAGTATTTCCTCTATGGTCTCTGATGATAGCACCTCCCCCTGAATCACAGGATTTCTTAGCTGCCCCGCCATTGTTTACTTTTAGGAATGGCCAAGGTGGACAAATCCATTTTATGATCTTAGGAGGCTGTCGGCCAGGAGTGACAATGTGAAGCTGTGAAGCCCAACATCTTGCATGATTTTTCTTTTACTGTGATTTGATTCCTTTAGCTCGGAGGCTGCTGCATCTCTAGCCACCAGACATTATTCCCTCGATTATGTCCGTGCTAACACTGATCCATCCTCAATAATCGGATCCTCAGAACATCCATCTTCTGAGCTACCACTCCGCAGACCACCACACCAAGAGCCACGACACGAACCACGATCGGCACCTGCCAACGCTCATCCTCCGTCCCAAATCTATCGTGAAACCTTTACATCTCACCTGTAATCTCGTACAGCGCATCTAAGGTAGTGCGTAATGGCCCCAAATACCATAATCTGGGCCAAAACTAAGCCACTACCACATAATCTCGGACCCAATCCAGGACTAAGGTAGCCCATTCACGCGAAGAAACGTAAGACTTATAGCTCCCTGGGACATCTCTACCCAATCCTACCTCAAAATCCGTAAAATATTCGGGACTAGCACATCATTTCGGATGCCACAGAGCATAACAAGAACGTCGGGCTCATCAATCAGCAGCTCATCTGGAAGATCTTCCACTCGTTCGAGAACATCTCTCGACTAGAACACCCATTCTGCCACCTAAAACTATAATCTCGATGCCTCAGGGGTTGGACAAACACCAAAATGGGGTAGCCAAAATGGCATTAACTCCCTCGGAGCACACTGATGGCCACTTAACCCTGAACAATCCTCGCCAGTCACCTAACCTCACTGTAAATTCCTCGAATGCAGCACCACAGTAATGCACCTGCCAACAACCTTTGCCCAACGCAGCACCACCGGGGCCACCACCCATCAGAAAGAAATCTCTCTATCTCATTCCTCAGTCCCCACTCCGACACTCCAACGAAATAGCAGCCACCTTCACAGCGCCAACGCATCGCACTCAAGCTCTCAAGCGAGAAACAAAGCGAAAAATAAACACAAAATGCTATGCCAGCTACCGACTGTATTGGACCTTATGAACTCTGATCACTATAATTATCTCGAATTCCCATGTACACTCCATAAACACACTTGCTCTGATACCATCTGTAATGATCCAAGATCCGGATACCGAGAAGGACCCGATACCATTTGAATCCTGGTCCGTCGCCCACGAGTCGGAGGGCTAGGAAGGGCTAAAGGTTGTGTGTGTGTGGAGTACACATACATAAGAAATAAAGTAGGAATATAACAATTAAATAAACTAACTACAGAGTCTAGTCCAAAAAGTATAGTCTACAGAATTAAAATGTACCCAATGCCGAGTGAACACTCGGTCGGGCGAGCTGGCAACTACGAACCTCCGCGCTGCACCCCCGTACCTCGAGGAGGGATCGCCACACCTAAAAAGCAGGGGGTGAGCCTCGTCTCACTGGCTCAGTAGGGGTCCCGCGGAACCCCAACCGTAAACAACGGCGGTAATGGAAAGTAGCAACAACAGCAAACACGGTGGCCGAAAAAACCTCAGCTCTATAGCTACTCCTACTGTATCGAAAAACACGCCCTGATCTCACAGTCGGGGGACCACCGAACCAATGAGAAAACCCTGGCTACGCTGGCAGGAGAAACACCATGACAACGCTGTCGTGAAGGCCTGTCCTCACTGACTAAGGCCTGGCACAAGACCACGTGGTCTGGGATCGATGTCATGACCTCCCTGTCGTAAACTCAGCGCCATCTAGGGAAAACCCACGGTAACCCTACCGAAAACCCTAGACCTCGGTGTCGAGAAACGCCCAGAAACTACACACAAAACTATGAAGGAACCCGCCTCGCGTGATTGGAGTACTACCCATTGTTAGGATTGGTGCGGAGGATTCAGAGGGGGGGTGAATGAATCCCACCCTTAAAAAACTTTTCGGCTCAATAATAAAACTAGAACTCTAACAAAGCAAGACAACCAATCTAAAGAACAGGTAGAATATCCTTTTAAACCAAAGATCAAATACGTAACCTGCGCCCAAATAAACAACTAGCGGAAGCAGCACAGATATAAACGAGAATGCAATGTAACCTGTGAAGTAGATAGGAGATGTGGAGCAACCAACCACTGCATAGAGATTTTTAGGTGGTTCGGTCCACGGACGTACATCCACCCCACACTTAAACCGAGTGTGGCTTCACTAACAGCTGGGCAACACAGCATGCCAATAGACGCTGATACACAGCTTACCCAGGGGAACAATCTCTCCTCTTTCTCCTACACGGAGGGAACCTCTAGCAACCCAAAGTCACTAGAAACCAGAGACTCACGTCTCTCTTCCTCTATACCAAGAGGGAACCCCACTAGTAGCAGCCCCGCTACCAGTGAACCAGCCAGTAGCACTATGCTACTAGCAATACACCAGAGGCCTAGCCTCTCTTCCTCCTAGCCAGGAGGGAACCCACAAGCAACCCCCCAGCTGCTTGCAGACCGGAGATCAGATCTCCCTTCTCCTGACCCACCAGGAGGAACCCAACCTCAGTCCAGAGGATCGGAAGAACAATAGCAATAGGAGTATATAAAAAAATAAGAAACAAGAAAAGCACAGCAACGAAAGCTGGAAATGAATCACAATAGTCGTTCTGGATTTGATCCACGAACAGACTGAGCAGGTCTTCAATAGACTTCTCTCCTCTTCTTCTTTTCTTCCTCTTCTTTCTTCTTATCAGCTCACGCACTCTTTCTGTTCTGCGCCTTTTCTCTCGCACTCTTTCTGTTCTGCTCTTCTCTTCTGCTCTCCTTTTTTTTTCTCACGCTGTTCTCTCCTTCTTCTCTTCAACTCTTTTTCTTCTTGCCGGCACACTCTTCTTCTATTTCTTCTTCTTCTCTTTTTGTAGATTGAAAGGGCTTTCTGCTCTCCAGGCTTTTTTCTTCGATCAGCCTCCATCAGAAGACGAAGGCTCCTATATATACCAGCAGCGGCTAGGGCGTGTGTCTTCCACATTTCCTGCCCAATACTTGGCCCACGTGTCAGCAACTAGAGTCAGGTGGCGTCAACTCACTTGCTCCAAAGGGTTGACGCAGCCTTCAAGAACATTCTACAGCAAATCTCAAGTCTGCTGCGTTGACTCCATCAACATGCTGCGTTAACGCATCGGTGATCCAGTGATCAAGGCTTCAACAGATAGACATGCTGCGTCGACGCTCTCAGCATGCTGCGTTGACGCATTGATGTTCCAGCATCTGAACTTAGATGGCTTCAGCCCTCGCACGTTTTGTGTGGAGTGCGTTGACGCATTGTGCAACTGCGTCCACCCACTGGTCACCTTGTCGATCCATCAACTTGCTGCGTCGACGCCACTTGATGACTGCGTTGACGCACCAGAGTAATCCAGTAAGCCATTGTCTCTTCCTTTGTAACTGCTACGTCGACGCCACTTGATGAATGCGTTGACGCAGTGAAATAACTTGTGAAGGTCTCTACTTCGTGGAGTTAACATTATGGATATCAGTGAAGGCTTCTTCAACTGATGCGTGGACGCTTTAAGCTCCCAGCGTCGACCCTGTTCCTTTCTAGCAACAAGAATGAAAATTAAGTGAAAGTATTATCGAATGAAAATTTAAGTCATCACTGAATTGAACACATCATTCATATCTCATGGTTGTCATCATCAAAACTAGGGGCACAACAATCTCCCCCTTTTTGATGATGGCAACTATGTGGTGAATGCCATTAATGCCATTGCATCTAAACAACCATGGTTATTCATATCAAGCAAGGAGCTTTAGATTAACAGGAAACCTATTCATTGATTGAATCGAGCATTAATTTTGTCATCCATTCAAGTTCAAGACTTTACAGACTTTACATCATTGAACCAGACAAACAGAAGAAAACATATAGTTAGTCAACAGGATTGATGCAGATGCAATGAACTCTAGTTTAGATTCCAGCTTGACTCCAGCTTGACTTCATAATTCTCCTCCCCCTTTGACATCATCAGGAAGGGGAATAGATGTGGGAGAGCTATGGAAAGTAACGATTGAATTTTCTGGCAGAAGAAGGCGTTTGTTGCTGACGAGAGGATTACCCTTGAGGTGGCTGATGAAACTGCTGTCCTGAGGCAGGTTGATCTCTGGCCAGTATATTCCTGATATCCTGAGAGATTTCGCCCAGCTGGTGACTTAGAGTGGTGCGCACACTGTCAATGGCAGAAGAGAGATCAGCTGTGGCAGATTCCTTATTGTGAAACTTGTCTCCAAGTGACTGAATTGCTGCAGTCACTTTGTCAATCTTTTCTAACACAACTTTAAGGCATTGGGGAATTGCATTGATAGGACTCTTGATGGTTTCAACTGCTATCCTCACATCATAGCACAGATCAGTAATCTTGGCAAAGGATGAAAAAGTTGTAGCTTGTTGGCTGTGCATTTCTGTCATCAAAGTGGCTAGTTTGTCAAGGAGAGATGATATGTGCTGAAGGACTGTCCTTGTAGCTTGGTCAGAAAGCATCTTGGAGAGTAAGAATTTTTGCCACTCAGATAAAACAGAAACTTCGAATTGTATAATCCTAGTAGTCAGTTTGTTGAGGTGGTGATTTGTGAATTCCATTAATTTGTCCATCTTGGTATCCTGACGCTGCATCATCATAGTCATGTTCACTAACATTTCTTCAATAGTTGCTGGGGGTGGAGTTGCATTAGAAGTTGGAGAAGGTCTCCTATAAACATCAATGGTTCCAGTTATAAGGGGTTCCATTGTAGGTGCAGAACCACTGGGTTCCCCAGTTTCCAACTGAGGGCTAGATGATCTAGCAAATGTGTCCTCAACCTCTGGTCTTTCTTCTCTCACATCTGATGGAATCTGTATCTCTGTCCTGTTCACTTGACTTTCATCCATAGTGGCTGTTCTTGATGCCTGACCTGTTTCTGATGGAGCTATTTTCTGACTGGGAAGAATTCTAACTGGCTTACCATCAATGACTTTAAATCCCATAAACTTCTGAATGTAAGTAAGGGTGTAAACATTCCCTTGAGGAATGATTATTTTCTTCTCAAAACCAAAGTCGACACCCACTTTTCTAAAAATGGCAGTTAATGGAGCAGCAAAAGGAAGTGTTCTGGACTGTGTGAGACAAGACCCCATAGTTTGAATCACTACATCAGACAGGGAAATCTGTATTCTCTTCAGCATACAGTAAAGTAGAAACATTTGCATCTCAGTCACCCTTTCTCTACCACTGCTCTGTGGTGTGATCATTGAAGTGCAAATGTGATGGAGCAGTCTATTCAATGGAGGGAATTGATTGGCTTTGAGACTGGCTAGATAGGTTTCCCTGACATCGGAATGGTCACTGGGTTTGTCAGTCAGGAGCGCAAAAGCATCGTGCTCATCGTACTAAAAATCATGCAGCTGAACTCCATTTTTGGGGATTTTCCAGGCTCGGGCAAACAGCTTATTTGTTAGTTCGAAACAGACATTCTTGACAGATGATGTAAGTTTTGGAACTTGTGGTTCATATTTCAAATTTTTGTAGAACTCTCTGACCAGGGTAGGATAATAGACCTTATGGTTTGTGACAAACGACCACCAGCCCTGATAGTCTAAGGTCAGAAACAGTTCCGGAAAAACTGCAAGCATCTCATGGTCGCTAGCATCAACATATCGGGAGATGAGAACTTTCAGAGGTTCTTCTACTGTGACTGGAACAGATCTGTCCGCACCTTTCTGACCTGTTGCAGAGCCTGAAGATGAACCCTTCTTTTCTTTCCTGACTTCAGATGCCTTCCGCTTTTTGGTTGGCGGACTAGGATTGCGGGGACGCATCTCCTTCCTCTTCCCTTTATCGTGATCAGCTATGGAGCTGGGCTCCATTATGCCTTCGGCTGATGCTGAGCGTCTGGGAGGTTCCTCTACCCTCTTCTTCCCCTTTGTAGCGGATGTCGGAGGAGCCATGGCAGCGAGGTGAATGGAACAGGGAAAAAAACTGTGAGGGTTTTGGAGAACACGGAAGGTGGAACGACCAAGGGTTTTTGAAAGGAGTGGAGACGATCAGTGGTTAAGCTATGCTTTTAAAGAAGCTTCGAAGACCCTTTTAGTGAACGGTTCAGCCGGTTCAAGTCGGTGAACCGAATTGTGAGGAAGGTTGTATTAGAAGTAATGCGTGGACGCCAGGGGACATTGCGTCTACGCAGTGAGGCAGATATGAACAGAAGAAACAAGATAAGTAGCCAGAAGGACATCCGTTCAAGGAATTTCCTTAAGATACTAAGATAATGAGTTGACATGTTTATATTCAAGAATTTAAGAGTTGCAGATCAAGTTCCCATGAAAGAGATGTATGTAAATAGGCTCCAATTCATTTAATGATAAAGAGTTGAAATAATCTTAAAACATCGAATTAAAAACCATGAACCACTAAAGCCACCTGTCTGGAGAAAAAGTGGAACTCTTTTCACACTAGAACCATTTTCATATCTGTCCCTTATATCTGTCAATTTTAAGAAGCCTTTCAGAGAGAGAAATTTAACTGGCACTGATGATAGACTCAGTTGAATAAGGAGCTTCAGATCAAACATACTCACAAGTTTTGATTATTTTCACATTTTCAGCATTTTCAACTTATTTTTACTTTTTCATTTGCAGTCAAGTATAGCTAGCCTTTTGACACGAGTACACATGTTTATCAGACACCCGAGTCCCCGGTTACTCAGCATAGCAAACTATTCTACATATACGAACCAGAGTTGGCAACTGACGTCATGACATGCCTATCATCACTTCAAAGGTGCATGAAGGTAGTTTCTCAGTTAATAGTTACCATTGCTCTGGAATAATTTATTTTTCACTTGAAGACAGAGATAGTAGTGCACCTCATGACTTGCTCTTCAGCACTTCTTTGGTGCATAGGGCTAGTTTCTCAGTGAATAACTACCATTGCTCTGCATTTTATTACATGTGTAATATATTGCATCTTCAGCGTTTATAAACAATTTCTGAGTTCATTATCAATACAAATATTAAATTCCTCTGCACACATTGGTTTCTTTACTTTTGAGCAATAAGGTTAGAGAGATGATAAGGTCCTGGTTTTATTAAAAGGTTCAGCTTTTGATCCATACATAGTGCATTATTGGGTTCAAAAGTTCTTAAATTCAGATATCATAAGAATTATAGATCTCCTATCATTAGCATATCATAGAGCTATTCAGAACATATCTCATACTCAACAAGAATTATCACTTTAACTCCCCCTGAATTTAAGACATCATCTACATATCTCAGTGCTCTAGAGTTCTTCCCTCATACTAAGAAGTCAAGGAGGCTTTATTGTGGGATAAGAACTGAAGGGACGGAATTGATGGACAAAACAAGTTGATGTGAGATAGGGAAGTTTCCAAAAGAAAGATATAACAGAGAGATTTTACCATGGCATAGCTGTTTTGACTCAGTTCTAGCTCACAAACCAATCCAGTTTCCAAATTATATTCCTCAGTGCGTTAACTCAACCTCAGTACTGCGTCAACTCATCCAACTAGACAGCACAAACATTTGCTCAAATTCAGAAACCAATTTCCCACAGCGTTAACTCAGTTTCATCATTGCGTCAACTCACTCATCCAACCAGCAGTAACAACTCTATACTTTATTCAACATTTTGTCACCGAGAAATTAATCTTAAGCTAACTCCCCCTCAGACCATGTACGAATGAAATTATAACAGCCAATAAAATGAGTATCAAGCTGAAACTGTATTCATGATGAGATGATTGAAGGAAAGATAGACACAACAAGCAAAGATGACTAAGCTTCCCCTGAGAACATGCAATCCTATATGTAATTCAAAGGTTCAGTGAGCTATGCATGCAAGTCACATATATGCACTTCAGATGAGGAAAATTCAGAAACATCAATTTAGACAATGCAGATGAAGAGTAAATAAAAAATATTTAACATGCTATGCAGTAACACTAAAACCAGGAAGTGCAAGAAATTTACCTGAAAAGTTCGGGAAGGGGTTTTTCTTCTTGAGTGCCTTGGTTTATTATCCCTCTTTATTCTTCAGCTTCCAAGGCACACCTGTAGGTTAGCAAGATATCTTGCACAAATAGGCACCCAAGAAATCTTGGGTCCTGAATTAGTAGTGACATTCCTAGTATATTTTCTAAACAATCTCCTAGCAGCATGGTCATCGAATTTCATCATGTAGCAATTATTCATTGAATGACCAATTGTACCACAATAATGGCAAGATGCAGCAGGTTTCAGATTGGATTTATGCACATTCTTATTAACATGATTTTTATGTGCATATGTATGAAAATTTCTGTTTACAGAATTAAAGTTCTGTTTACCAAAACCAGCATTGCTTTGGTATCCTGCCAGCCAACAGGTTGCAGCCTTGTGACCCGGCTTTCCACAGTTAAAACAATGAGAGGAATTTATTCTCTTAAAATTCTCATGAACAACATGTCTATTTGCAGGGATTTTAGCATGTTTAAAATTCTCTTTTCTACCCTGAGCATGCCAACAGTCCTTGACTGTGTGGCCATGCTTTCCACAGTGAGAGCATTTGAGAGAATTTCTTTCAAAAGTACCTGACCAGCATTCAGAGGTCTTGTGACCAATTTTGTTGCAGTTAAAACAGATGATGTGCTGGTTCATTGAAATAGACTTGTTTCTATTAAAAACATGTTGGTTTGCAGAGAATTTAGCATGATATGAATAGAAGTTTTTCTTACCACTAGCAAACCAGCACTGAGCAATTGAGTGTCCTAATTTGCCATAATTAGAACATGTGACACTCCTTTTCTGAGATGAAGGATTTTTAACATGATATTTCCTAGCACTCAGATCATCCTTTTCCATCAATCTACATTCATGCATCAAATGACCAGGTTTATAATAGTAATGGCATGAGGTTTTTTTTTTAGATACATGTGAGTTTGTGTGAAGACAGTGATCAACATGCACTGATGGACCCTTTTTATTCACTTTCTGTTTTCCAATCATTTTCTGATTTTTATCCAGTTTTTCTATTTTCTTAGCCTTATACTGAGGTGGAGATGATGAAGTAGAAGGTTTCTCCTGTTCATAAGATTTACCAAAAACGGTTTTCAAATTGGATCCATCTTCCTTCCTCATGACTGGACTGTAGCCCAGTCCCTCTTTCTTAAAATTAGAGCTAGAACAAGAAGATGTCTGAATTTTGTTTTCAATGTTCTTTTTATTTATAGGGTTATAGCCTAACCCCTCCTTCTGGAAGTTGACCTTTGTTCCCAACCATTTGTTCAGATTATCCTGCCCATTAACAAATTTAGACAGGGAACTCTTCAAATCTAGAATTTCATTTTCTAAAGTGGTGATTTGTAACTCATAGCTGGCAATTTCTTGCTCACTGCAATTCACACATTCAGTTAACACCTTGTTAGTAATTTTGTAATTTTCAATTTCTTGTTCCAGATTGCTCAATTTTTCAGGAACTTCAACACTAACTGTTTTTCCTTTTTCTAAGGTTAGAAGTCTCTCTGACATAGTGGAGTTCAGCATTTTTAACTTCTCATTTTCTTCCTTAAGTTTGTCATTCTGAACCAATTCATTTATTAGAAGTTGATCTTTTGAATTGACTTCTTGCTTTCCTCTGTTTTCAAATTCCTTAAAATCTTTTTACTATTTTTCAAGATCTTTCTGTAATTCTACGTTTACAGATTTTATGGCATTACATTTCTCAGTCAGCACCATGTTCTCCTTTTTGAGTTTCTCTAACCTTCCTTCATATTCTTTAACAGATTTTAGCTTGCTTAGTTCTGAGCTAACACATTAAAATTCCTTCATCAATTTTTCATACTGATTTTTATGTGTGTGAATATCAGATATGCAGGCATTATGAAATTGCTTCATCTTAGAATAATTTTTACATGGAGAACTTGAACTAACTAACCTAGTACCCTTCTTCAATTTTTTATACTTTTTCTTTAACAGTTCATGAGATTCAAGCAGCTCAGAATATGCATTCTCCCAATCATCTAAATCATAGTTTTCAAAGGGATTTACCTGATCATCATTGTCCTCTTCATCACTTTGATTGTTGCTGTGATCAGTCTCATTGGCCATCATGCAGGCGTCCTCCTTTGACTGGAAAGCTATCTTCAGTTTGTCCAGGATTTCGGTGGCTGACCTGCAATGATAAAAACACGAGTGTAAGGCCTTGTCAGTGGCAGCCTTCATAATTTCCATAGCCTTCATGTTTTGATCACACATGGATCTATCACTGTCAGTCCATTTGGATGTTTTCTTTGGCAGTATGTGTGGACCATGTGAAATCAACTTCCACAGATCCGGATCAAGTTGTTTAACATAGATACGCAGACCTCTAAGCCACAACTTAAATCCAGAACCACTAAAGATCGGTGGATGCTTCATTGAATCAGTTTAGGAGTAACACCAAGCAATAAGACCCGATCAGAAATGCACCTATTAGACCAGCAGGATCCCCTACAGATCGTTGAATCTGGAGAAATAGGGAACCGCTCTGATACCAATTGTTAGGATTGGTGCGGAGGATTCAGAGGGGGGGTGAATGAATCCCACCCTTAAAAAACTTTTTGGCTCAATAATAAAACTAGAACTCTAACAAAGCAAGACAACCAATCTAAAGAATAGGTAGAATATCCTTTTAAACCAAAGATCAAATACGTAACCTGCGCCCAAATAAACAACTAGCGGAAGCAGCACAGATATAAACGAGAATGCAATGTAACCTGTGAAGTAGATAGGAGATGTGGAGCAACCAACCACTGCATAGAGATTTTTAGGTGGTTCGGTCCACGGACCTACATCCACCCCACACTCAAACCGAGTGTGGCTTCACTAACAGCTGGGCAACACAGCATGCCAATAGACGCTGATACACAGCTTACCCAGGGGAACAATCTCTCCTCTTTCTCCTACACGGAGGGAACCTCTAGCAACCCAAAGTCACTAGAAACCAGAGACTCACGTCTCTCTTCCTCTATACCAAGAGGGAACCCCACTAGTAGCAGCCCCGCTACCAGTGAACCAGCCAGTAGCACTATGCTACTAGCAATACACCAGAGGCCTAGCCTCTCTTCCTCCTAGCCAGGAGGGAACCCACAAGCAACCCCCCAGCTGCTTGCAGACCGGAGATCAGATCTCCCTTCTCCTGACCCACCAGGAGGAACCCGACCTCAGTCCAGAGGATCGGAAGAACAATAGCAATAGGAGTATATAAAAAAAATAAGAAACAAGAAAAGTTCAGCAACGAAAGCTGGAAATGAATCACAATAGTCTTTCTGGATTTGATCCACGAACAGACTGAACAGGTCTTCAATAGACTTCTCTCCTCTTCTTCTTTTCTCCCTCTTCTTTCTTCTTATCAGCTCACGCACTCTTTCTGTTCTGCTCCTTTTCTCTCGCACTCTTTCTGTTCTACTCTTCTCTTCTTCTCTCCTTTTTTTTTCTCACGATGTTCTCTCCTTCTTCTCTTCAACTCTTTTTCTTCTTGCCGGCACACTCTTCTTCTATTTCTTCTTCTTCTCTTTTTATGGATCGAAAGGGCTTTCTGCTCTCCAGGCTTTTTTCTTCGATCAGCCTCCATCAGAAGACGAAGGCTCCTATATATACCAGCAGCGGCTAGGGCGTGTGTCTTCCACATTTCTTGCCCAATACTTGGCCCACGTGTCAACAACTAGAGTCAGGTGGCGTCAACTCACTTGCTCCAAAGGGGTGACGCAGCCTTCAAGAACATTCTACAGCAAATCTCAAGTCTGCTGCGTTGACTCCATCAACATGCTGCGTTGACGCATCGGTGATCCAGTGATCAAGGCTTCAACAGATAGACATGCTGCGTCGACGCTCTCAGCATGCTGCGTTGACGCATTGATGTTCCAGCATCTGAACTTAGATGGCTTCAGCCCTCTCACGTTTCGTGTGGAGTGCGTTGACGCATTGTGCAACTGCGTCCACCCACTGGTCACCTTGTCGATCCATCATCTTGCTGCGTCGACGCCACTTGATGACTGCGTTGACGCACCAGAGTAATCCAGTAATCCATTGGCTCTTCCTTTGTAACTGCTACATCGACGCCACTTGATGAATGCGTTGATGCAGTGAAATAACTTGTGAAGGTCTCTGCTTCGTGGAGTTAACATTGTGGATATCAGTGAAGGCTTCTTCAACTGATGTGTGGACGCTTTAAGCTCCCAGCGTCGACCCTGTTCCTTTCTAGCAACAAGAATGAAAATTAAGTGAAAGTATTATTGAATGAAAATTTAAGTCATCACTGAATTGAACACATCATTCATATCTCATGGTTGTCATCATCAAAACCAGGGGCACAACAATGAGAAGCAAGGCCAGATGCGTCCACTGACGTCTTAGTCCGGGCCTCATGTGTCTCCCTCGCCCCAGGCGGAAACTAAGACACTATACTAGTAACTATAAAATAAGGGTCTAGTCAAGGTCATGCTCGTCAGCACGCGTCCGAAGTCCCCAACCATGTGTACACACACTGGCTGATTGCACGTGTTAGGCCCTCTAGCTTGTTTTCCTCCCGGCCTAGACTCGAGCCGCTATAAGGGAAGCCCTATGGTAGCCAGCCTAAAAATTCTCTCTCTCGGGAGTCGCTCTCCACCTACTCCCTGGTGGGAATGCACAGGCGTGCAAAGGCAAGCTACGACTAGTGGGGGCTCACTGATAAGCAAACGACTCTCGTAAGAACCCTACAAAATACGGACAGGCTACGCACGAGCCTATCATAAATTAGCTCAGAAAATAGGTGGCACGATGCCACAGGACCTTAGGCAGTCCAATAAACCTAATAAACCCAACGGCCCTCGAGTCACAAGACTCGGTTCAAGGTCGTTGCACATGACAGCCCTACGCCGTCAATCTGGCGTACTCCTAGGTCTGAAGCCTTGGTAAAATAATCCTCAAGGCGGCACACGACCGCCAAGCTTAATCCCTTTCAAAGGGAGGATAAGAAACCCTCTAGCCCTCAGCTAGGTAATTTGACTCGCAGTCCACAGGCCATGCGCATGGCTCACATGAAACAGCTTTCTGGAGAAGCTTACGATGTGCGGGAATAGCCCTCTGCACTCATGCCGATACACGGCGACTCGATCAAGCGTAACATGGAAGATCGGAACATGAAAGGGTCACCCGAACCCCTAAAACCCATAGGCATGCTAATCACAGTAAAAAGGTACCGTTGGGCACCCAAAAACATGGTCACGGTACTCACGGGGTGTCTGGGACAACCACGGGACCAAAGGTCGGTCATTGGGTCTCAACCGGACCGACCAGAGGCTGCAACGGCGAGACTGGGGCAGTTCGGTCAACCAAACCCATTGGGTCGGTCGACCAACGCACCCTGCGCCAGTCGGTCGACTAGACCGATCCCGTCGGTTGACTGGCATGGCGGGCCGTTCGGTCGGCCAACTACAACCGGTCAGTCAACGAAATACGGCGACCACCCTGACCGAGCCCACCCTAGGGGCTCGATTTCCATCCCCACTTGATCCCAATCGAGGGGGAAAACATAGGGGAGCATTCCCCGAGTCCCAAAACCCAAAAATGGAAGGAAATAAACAGGAAAATGGCACTCTATCCGATGAATCCGTCACACGCCCTAAAAACATGTTTTGAACCCTTGACAAGAAATAAACTCTCTCAGTTCACCACGGCCTACGAAACTCACGAAAAATGAAGTACAGAGGTTAAGGATCCATCCCCCTACCTCCACCAAAGATTTCGCAGGCCGTGGACGCAGTTCCACTCCAAAATGCCGCACGAACCCATGCCGGCGCCCTGAACTCGCGAACGAGCACCGCGCCTCCACCACCTCAATCCACGCCCCATCCTGGCGCTCCTCACCCTCACGCTGTCTCCACCTCGCCCACCTCTGCCTCCGTCGGCCGCCCAGAGAAGAGGGGGAGAGAAAGAGAGAAAGAGAAGAGAGAGAGTGAGAAAGAGAGAATGAGAGGAAGAGAGAGGGTTGGGGGTTTAAATAGGAAATTTTGGGATTATTAAAATATGGAAATAACAAAAATAGGGAAAAATACTCTCCATGGTCCTCAAAAAATGCACAACGTGCCTGTAATGTCACGGAGCCCAGCAACACAATGGTTTACCCTACATAGGGTTCCGAAGGTTCGTCAGACACAAACCTGCATAAAGCCCAAAACATGTTCTTGGACTCACAACGACGCTCCGAACTCACGAATCCTAATCCAGAAAAATGAAAAAAAAATATGGGTGTTACACTTTTTCTCCTCATTGCCCCACCGAAATATGACAGCGGAGGTAGTCTGGGCAAGACAACCAACCTAAGCACACCCCGACAAGAGGAAGTCTCAAATAGGGGCAGTCTATTAAGATCTTATTCTCAAATTTTAAACTTCAATTTCAATATCTTTCAAAGTCCAAAGAGACACAACAAGAAAAATGATGTTTAAAAGAAAAATAAAAAAAGAACAAAAATTTTTATGGCATGGCAAGAGGGCAGTACAGTTTCCCAGCGGGACGTTATGAGCCCGGTCGTAGGCGTGCCTAAGTGAGAATTAAGGTTCGATGATATGACAAAAAGTCTCGGTGCAACAGACTGAATCACTAGGGATTGTGCTATGGAAAGAAGTTAAAACACGTTATCTTCTTAAGTCATATCAGGCTTACCTCTAATTTTTCTTCTCTTCTCCCTCTAGGACCGAGTGTTTCTTAGGTATGGCCTTAGTAGGGGCACCGTTAACCTAGGGCAGCCCACTATAGGGCGCCACCTTCAATGCACGTCCTGCTTTGGGCTGTTCTTAACAAAAAGGGAAGGAACAAGGACCCCTAGCCAGTGGTTTGAACACCCTTTTGATGCTGCAATTAGCAATCTCTAAACCAAAATTAAAAAAATATAAAAAATAAATATTTTCTAAAAAAGATAAAAATTTGAATATATTTAAAATCCATAAAAATTTGCATATCTCAAAATCAAAAAAAAGTGCATTGTATTTTACACTAATTTTTTAATCCAGATGGTGTCTTATAGGGACAGCCACATTGCAAGGACCAAGAACATGGGATGAGTCCTCTCTTCCATTCATATCAATCCTTCGATTCTTTCCCTTATTCTCAAAATAATGTCATTCAATTCCTCTAATTATTCCTGCCGCTCTGGGCATCACTTTGATTATTCAAGAGTCGATCTTTCTAAAGTTATTCCTGCTAGCGTTGCTTAACTATTCTGGATATCACTCAAATCTTTCAAGAACAAATCTAGTGATATGAAGTTGTCATCCTCATGGTTCAAACACAACAAACAATGATTGATACTTACATGAATGCTTTGCTTTAATGACTAAACATGTTTTGGTTTGACGCTATACATGCTTTGATATGCTTTAATGCTATGCTATCCATGCCTTAATGCTATCCAAGTTGCGATCCTATGCTATCCATGTTTGAATGCTTAGATCAATGCTATTCATGCCTTCCATGCTATGCTTGCTATGCTCTTCATGTTAATTCATTGCTTGTTATATTTCATTATATCTTAGCTAATCAATATTTGAGCGTAGGAATGAAGCTTCTTTGGTCCCACCGTCCGGGCATCATCACCTTGGTCCCACGGTGATTGTGTTGCATTTCTTAGTTCCCATATGCTTATTGCCTTCGCCATCTTCCTTGTATGCATTTTTACTATATGATATCTACGCTATTAGATTATATCAAGGACCTTATGACTTTGGTAAATCTAGAATTTGAGTTCCCCTTCATCAAAAATAATGATAATTTCAGAGGAATCTTAGTCACACGGATAGGCTGTTGAGCCATCTAAGACTGGGGACGATGGTCCCCTTTTGTGAGTTGGTGCGCTGATAAATGGGTTTCGGCTTAGTATCAGCTCACAAAATTGGTATCTTGACCCAGTCTGGACAACTTAACAATATTATCCTTGATTATTTTTTATTTTAATTTATTTTAATTTTCCCTTTAAACTCAACATGTATTCATGTAGGACTTTGAATTAACTTTGGAAAATCATTCTTCTAACTCGATTTTGAGAGTCAATTGATCGTTAATTTCTAAGATATGTGATATTCCATGCCGAATTGAGTCCTCAATTTACCTTGTAGCCATTTTGGGTTGTTTCCTTGAAAACTCATTTGTTTGGATTCCTACCCTCTTATTCAGTAATTTTCCCTTAGATCCACATTAGTTGCTGCACGTCCACATTGGCTGATAACCGCTCTCCAATGGAGAAATCTACAGGTTTGTGACTTGGGGTACTTCCACCGCGCTGGAAGTTGTTCGCCCTTTTTTCTACTTCTTCGTGCCCGTGTGCACACTCCCTCCTTTATCCAAACAATTGATTGCCTTCATTGAACCTTTCCAAGATTACTTCATCTTGAACTCCAGAACTAATTCTTATCAAGTTGTGTTGATCGTGTGTCTTATCACACCTTGGCATCTACTTTTTAGTTCGCTATCCACTCCATTCCACTTCATTTCATTACGTTCCACACCATTCAACTCCGTGTCTCTCCCTTACAAAGCAGACGCCAAGACGGGGCAACTGTAAACACGCCCAAATTGACATCACTTTGAGTACATCTCCTATTGCATTACGATGCCCCAATTTGACCCTTAAATCGACTTATTTGAGTGGTTGTCCTCATTTTTCCTGAATATTCATTTTTATCACATTTCCAAATTTTTCTGATTTTTTTAGAATTTTCTCTAATTTTTCGGGGCTATTTTGAATTAGAGTCAGACTCACGGACGCTAATTCTTCTCAAAAGAATTAACGCCTGGCGCAGTGGACGCCAATTCCATGATTCAACGACAGCTATCAGGACGCTAATTCTTAAACTTCAAATCTACGTCCGAGGGGATGGACGCGTATTCACTTTCTCCCCATTTCTGTGCCAAAATTCATATTTATTCTGAATTAACGCCTTTCTAGAAAGTTGCCCATTATTTGAACATGTCTGGGTTGGTGGACGCATATTCCTTTATTCATGATAATTCTTGAATTAATGCCTTTGTAAAACGGTGCTAATTTCTAAAACCGCGTCCGTCAACCTAGACGTGTATTATATACGCGTCCGCCTGAGTGGACGCGAATTCTTCTTCTTCCACTTGTTTGAGCCAACTTCGTATTCATGAAGAATTAACGACTGTGTGAGAAGGCGCCAATTCTTTAATTGGCGTCCAAAGCACGGACATAAATTCTTTTCTCCATCGCTGTAGCACCCCGATAAAAATAAATGGAGAAACTAACTTTTTCCTAAATAAATAACTATATATGAAGGCCAAATAAAAAGATATAGCCTGGCCTTATACTTTATGAGGGCCACCAACTAACTAACTAACTATATATATATATATATATATATATATATATATATATATATATATATATATATATATATATATATATATATATCTTAACAACCAACACGTGAAGGGGTTCAACCTTTCCAAAACAATAGGAATGGGCGTCCCCATGGAAGGGCGCCAATATCTATGATAGGGGCCACCCAGATAATGGGCACCCCTATGCTAGAGCGCCAATTCCAACAGTGCATACCACTGTTCTTCCAGTTGTTCTTCTAGAAGTGTTTGACAGACATGTTTTAAAACCTTCACTGGCTATGGACCCTGCCCTATCTTTGGACCCCGTAGGTCTTATTTCCCTATAATTATTTTCCCTCCATCGAACGTGTCACTGGCCGTCATCCTACTGTAGATTCTAGTCTCCACCTACAGAAGAGAAGGATCTTCCTTATTTTCTTCAGGGAAGAATACATGAACGTGAAAGGCATCTTCTTACTCCTGTTTCCTACGTTCTCCATCCTACTATTGAGATCTTGCTACAAAGAACATGGAGGGCTTGGTTTTCTTTATTATTTCTTCTACTATACCTCGCTAACCACACTAAAAATGTAGGTGTTCTCAAGATCTAGCTAAACTCGTAGTTAATATAGGGTAACAAGCATGAATAGCACTAGCTTAGCTTCCATCTTCCATATTATATAGCTCTGATATACCGTTCTTTTTTTTTTTTCCAAAAATGCTGCATGTGTAAATAGCTCCCTGCCTACTGCCATCATTTAATGGGCGCCCATGTTCTGGGTGCCATTTTGTTGAATAGGCGCCCAGAGTGCAGGCGCCTATTAATTGATGACACAATGCACAAGCGCCAATTCCTTGTCCATATTTAATAATCACTCATGCTTAGAAAATTCATATCTATGAAACTAAACTTTAAAATTCCTACATGAGTACGATTATGTGATCCTGATATTTTTCTCTATCCATCCATGTCCTTATTTCTTGATTCCGAGAACTTTAGACCTGATGAATAGTGTTTTGAGTCTTGAAATGTACCTGCCCGGTGTGTGAAACACCCACAGAAATGGGCGCCCTTGACTATGGCGCCATTTACTAGATTAATGACTCTTTGCAGAGACCCCAATTAAATGGTGACACTACAGAGGGGCACCATTTCCTTTTGACAATATATATATATATGTAGGGATTGGGCGCCCCTTCCCAAAGGCGCCATTTACTTAAATAATGGCACCTGTAGGGGCGCCAATTCCAATCTAGCAGGGTATGTGCGCCCCCTGTCCAGGCGCCATTTACTGATATAATGGCACTTGCCAAGGCGCCATTTCCTGATATAATGGCAGCAAGATGGGCGCCATTTCGACCCTGATGATTTCCAGGTTTCCAAGAGTCTGTCTGTTTCAAAGAATGGGCACCCCTCTGTGAGGGTGCCAATTCTGAATATAATGGATACCCGAAGGGCGCCAATTCAATAACCTATGGCAGCCCTTGAAACTCTAATTTCACCCAGATTCCTTGTATGTTGCGTGTTTTACGCGATTTAGTCACGGCTCATCCTTACATGATAATATGCCCTTGAAATCCATTCATGAAATCTACCTTATGTTCCTACAATGGTTAAAGCCTTGGAATTCTATATTGGCTATAAATGAGAGTGGATGTTGAAAGAAATACATGAAATAATGATGGGCATATAGGGCCCGATCTGGTCCTGGGAGGAGCACCCGAAGGTACTTGTGCCCATGGGAGTTAAATGATCACGATGTTTAAGCATTGCACCGAAGTACTTGCTTGCTAGACTTTAGACATCCCACTCACTCTCTCGTGACACTACTTACTTACTTGACTTGACTTGCGCGGCCCCAAAAAGGGCAATTATGTGACTTGTGTGGCCCGAAAAAGGGCAAAGTACTTGTTTGATTGAAATAGTTATTCCCAATTACATGTACTTGATATTACATGTGCTTGATATTACTTTCTTGAGCATGATCCTTACTTCCTTGAACTCGTCCCTCGCTTTCTTGGAAAATTGTGTAAACACTTGATAGTACTTGAAATCCTACAATACTCTTTCTATAAGTTCTTGATATCTTGCTTGTCAACACTTTAAAGTAGAAAACATGCGATATTCTTCTATACTGTTCATGATTTTCTCACTTGTCTAGCATGCATAAGATATACTTGCATTACACGTAACATGTAATTTACTTAAAGATTGCTCGAACTTGAGATGTAATTCCTACTGAGCGATTCGCTCACCTATTTGCATTCTAACATTTTTCAGGTAACTTGGATAGCGACCACCACTCGGATGGGAATGATACCGAGTGGTAAGTGCTAGAATCACCGATCGTCTATTGTTAGCTAGCCGTGTCTTTTGAGTTCTTGAGTTTTTTCCTTGTACTTCCAGTTATGTCAGTCTAGTCGATTGAAACTTGTTAAGACTTGTGGCCTAGTAGTTGGATGTGAATAACGAATGTCATGGAATAGAATTATCGTCATTTGGTTAATTGGAAAATTGTCATTTTGGATTATTGGTATCATTTTGCAAATTAAATCTTAATTATTATTTAGTATTTTGCGCACTCTATCTTTTGTCAAAAAACCCTACTGCTCTGATTGATTGGTTCTATATAAACTCGTCATGCTACCGGGTATCTTCCGCACTCGGGGCGTGACAGTTTTCATGGTATCAGAGCCTAGGATTTCAAATTCCTAGGAAAACCCAAGTCCAAGGATAGGATTACTCCTTACACCAGGTGAGATGGATAGATCCATGGGTTAAGTTCTATAGACCGAATGTCTTATAATAAAACACGATACCTTATGATATTTACATTCCCTTATAGGAAAATGACCGCTGAAAGAGCACAATGGTGCGAGATGCAGTGCACAGTGCAATGTGTTACACAGGTGCTACAGCAAGTGACGCAAGGCGGAGCTAACCGTGGAGCTAGTGATCTCCACAGAGGTTTTTGCAACATGAACCCACCCAGATTCGCGGGTTCGTCTGACCCCGAGTATGCTAAAAACTTGTTGAAGTAATTTGAAAGAATTTTCGGTGTAATGAAATGCACGGATGAAGAAAAGGTTTTACTGGCTATATTCAAACTAGAGCGGGACGCTCGAGGCTGGTAGGAATCTATAGAAGCAACATTGCCAGGTGACTATGTCACGTGAGATGAATCTGTTGAACATTTCAACACCAAATACTTTTCCGACCGCATTCAGGAAAAGAAGGCCACAGAATTTGCCGCACTAAAACAACGGACCCTGAAGGTGGCCGAGTATGAGGCTCAGTTCTCAAGACTATCCAGGTATGCACCCCACTTGGTGTGCACTGAAAAGATGAAGGCAAGAAGGTTCCTCAACAGGCTTCGGCCCCAATATATTACCCAACTTGTGCTGATGGACATCCAAGTCTATTCAAAATTGGTTCGGCATGCCCAGCTACTAGAAGACGCCACTGGATTATCTAAGAAGATTCGAGGAAGTGACAAGAAAGAACCTGTCACAAGCCTGAGAAATTTCAAATCATCATTCAACAAGAAGCGGTTCTTCAATGAAGGGGAGTCTTCCAAGGAAAACATTTCAGAAAAATGACAAGCCATTCTCTACCACCACACCTTCTAAGCAGGTTTGCAAGTATTGTGACAAGGCCGGTCATAAGACCGAGGAATGCTGGAGGAAACTAGTAGCCTGTCTCCGATGTGGGAGTCTAGAACATCGAATCCCTGATTGCCCGTTGATGAATGAGCAAAACACTAAACATGAGAAGCGTCTGGCAAAGAAACAAGACCGTCTGCAAGCTCTTAAAGAGACGAAATCGACAGAAGGTGGAATCGTGGAAGGTACACTAACTGTTTGTTCTAAGACTGCTAAAGTTTTATTTGATACCAGAGCAACTGATTCATTTGTTTCCAAGAAATTTGTCACTTCATTTTCTAAGAAACTTGAACTGTTAGATTTGGTTATATCTACACCTCTTGGGAACGAGTCCGATATCACCCATCACTACCCAAACTGTAAGGTTATCGTTAAAGGAAACAATCTACCTGGCAACCTGATATGCCTAGATATGAAGGGGTATGATGTCATACTAGGTGCCGACTGGTTATCCACACACCAGGCTACTGTGGATTGTCAAAATGGTAAGATGACTTTCTTGGATTACCCCCAGTTGGTTTACATTAGCCCTCAGATTAGATCACCTCTTATCTCAACTCTCTGAGCTAGCAAACATATAAGTAAAGGATGTGTGGATTTCATAGCATTTGTGGCTGCTACAAAAGTCGAGGAGTCTAAAATTGAAGACATCCTTGTGGTTCGGGATTTTCTCGACTTTTTTTCAGAAGAATTGCTCGGCTTACCCCCAGAGCGGGAAGTGTCATTTATAATCGACCTTGTTCCTGGTGTTGGTCTTGTTTCCAAGGCACCTTACAGAATGTCCCCCGCTAAGCTGACGGAGCTAAAAGAGCAGCTAATGGAGTTACTGAAAAAGGGTTTCATCAGGTCGAGTACTTCCCCATAGGAGCACCCGTGCTATTTGTGAAGAAGAAGGATGGGACAATGAGACTTTGTATCGATTATCGCCAGTTGAACCATCTTACAATCAAGAACAAGTACCCGATACCGAGAATTGATGAGCTGCTCGATCAATTATCTGGAGCTACATACTTCTCCAAGATTGATCTTCGTTCTGGTTACCACCAACTGAAGATCAAAGAAGAAGACATTCATAAAACTACATTCCAAAGCAAGTATGGGCATTACGAATTTACTGTTATGCCTTTCGGACTAACAAATACCCCTGCATCTTTTATGCAATTAATGAACAGCACCTTTAGGCCACATCTGGACCAATTTATTGTGGTCTTTATTGATGATATTTTAATTTATTCAAAGTCTGAAGAAGACCATGAAGAACATCTGAAGAAGGCATTATCGATATTGAGGGAAAATAAATTATATGCCAAATTTAGCAAATGCAAGTTCTGGCTCGAGGAAGTATCCTTTTTGGGCCACGTAGTCTCGAAGAACGAAATTTCCATAGACCGATCAAGGGTCGAAGCCGTGAAGAATTGGGAACGACCAACAAATGCAACAGGGATTCGAAGCTTCTTGGGACTAGCTGGTTACTACCGACGTTTCATCAAGGACTTCTCAAAAATTGTTGTTCCTTTCACTAGGTTGACTCGCAAGGAAGTACCTTATGAGTGGAATGAAGATTGTGAGAAGAGTTTCCAAGCTTTGAAGGATCTCTTGACCACTTATCCAGTCTTATCATTACCAATTGAAGGAGAGAAGTACGAGGTATATACTGATGCTTCGGGTATTGGCCTCGGGTGTGTATTAATACAAAATGGAAGAGTCATTGCATACTCTTCCCGGTAATTAAAGAAGCACGAAGAGAACTATCCGGTGCATGATTTAGAGCTAGCCGCGGTGGTATTTTCCTTAAAGATCTGGAGACACTATCTCTACGGAGAACAATTCATAGTATAATCCGATCACAAAAGCCTCAAATATTTATTCACCCAAAAGGAGCTGAACATGCAACAAAGGCGTTGGCTCGAATATCTCAAGGATTTGGACTTCACTATACAATACCATCATGGTAAGGGTAACTCCGTAGCAGATGCCCTCAGTCGGAAGCCAAGAGCAATTTTGGCCAATTGTATGATTCAAGAATGAAAGTTGCGGGAAAAATTATCTGAACGCAATATAAGCATAGGTGAGAGGAACGAGTGTATTACTCTATCCCATATGACTCTACATCCAGATCTGCTACATGAAATTAAGAAGCTACAAGAAGAAGATCATGCACTAGTGGAGATAAGGGACAAGCTGGATGAGAGACTCGATTTCAAGCTGGTATCCGATGGTAGGTTGCTATTCCAGGAAAAGACATGTGTAGCAGACTATCCTGAGTTGAAGAAGAAGGTTCTTGAAGAAGCTCACCGATCAAGATACACAATTCACCCTGGAGCCACTAAGATGTACCAAGACTTAAAACAGACTTTCTGGTGGCCTAATATGAAAAGGGAGGTAGCGGACTTCGTGTCTCGCTGTCTAACGTGCAAACAAGTGAAGGCGGAACATCAGAAATCCACTGGAAAACTGTATCTGCTAGATATTCCCAAGTGAAAGTGGGAAGACATCAGCATGGACTTCATCATGGGCTTGCCCATGTCTAGGGGCGGACATGATGAAATTTGGGTAATCATCGACCGTTTAACTAAATCGGCTCATTTCTTGCCCATCAAGAGCCGATGGTCAGTTGATATTCTTGTTGCTTTGTATATCAAAGAGATGGTTAGATTGCATGGGGTCCCTGCGTCGATCGTATCCGACCGAGACCCATGCTTTACTTCTCATTTTTGGAAGGGCCTACAACACTCTCTGGGGATGAAACACAATTTCAGTACAGCTTTCCATCCCCAGACAGATGGTCAGACCGAGAGGACAAACCAAGTTGTTGAAGATATGTTAAGGGCATGTATTATAGATTTCAGTGGAAGTTGGCATGATCACTTACCTCTAGCCAAATTTGCTTAGAACAACAGCTATCAAGCCAGTATCCAAATGGCACCTTTCGAGGCACTTTATGGCAGGAGTTGTCGATCTCCAATATGCTGGGATGAAGTCGGCGAAAAACAAATTCTAGGCCCAGATATGGCAAGAGATTCAACCAAGAAGGTACACCTCATTCGAGAAAGGCTAAAGATAGCACAGACCAGGCATAAATCTTATGCTGACAACAGAAGAAGAGGTCTAGAATTTCAAGTTGGAGACCATATTTTTCTCAAGGTATCTCCTGGCCGAGGTATTAGAAGATTTGGTGTTAAGGGCAAGCTTACACCATGGTTTATTGGTCCATTTGAAGTGTTGGAAAGAGTGGGCGAGGTGGCTTACCGCATTGCCTTGCCTCCATAACTATAAGAAGTGCACAATGTATTCTATGTTTCGATGCTGAAGAAGTATGTGCACGATCCTTTGCATGTCATTGACCACAATGACATAGTGATATAGAAGGACCTTACCTACGAGCAAAAGTCGATGACGATCCTCGACCAAGAAGTCAGAGTTCTAAAGAACAAGGCGATCCCTATGGTGAAAATCCAATGGAATCGATGCTTAGAACAAGAATCTACATGGGAAACCGATGAGTCTATGAGAAGGAGATTTCTGGAACTGTTCTAGTCTGTAAGTACTCCACACCCTCCATGTCTCCGTATATGTAGTTGAATTTGGGGATCAAATTCTTTTAAGTGGGGGAGGGTGTAGCACCCCGATAAAAATAAATGGAGAAACTAACCTTTTCCTAAATAAATAACTCTATATGAAGGCCAAATAAAAAGATATAGCCTGGCCCTATACTTTATGAGGGCCACCAACTAACTAACTAACTATATATAAAAATATCTTAATAACCAACACGTGAAGGGGTTCAGCCTTTCCAAAACAATAAGAATGGGCGCCCCCATGGAAGGGCGCCAATTCCTCTGATAGGGGCCACCCAGATACTCGGCGCCCCTATGCTAGGGCGCCAATTCCAATAGTGCATACCACTGTTCTTCCAATTGTTCTTCTAGAAGTGTTTGATAGATAAATATCAAGGTTTTAAATCCTTCGCTGGCTATGGACCCTGCCCTCTCTTTGGACCCCGTAGGTCTTATTTCCCTATAATTATTTTCCCTCCATCGAACGTGTCACTGGCCGTCATCCTGCTATAGATTCTAGTCTCCACCTACCAAAGAGAAGGATCTTCCTACTTTTCTTCAGGAGAAGAATACGTGAACGTGGAGGGCATCTTCTTCCTGCTGTTTCCTACATTCTCCATCCTGCTGTTGAGATCTTGCTACAGAGAACATGGAGGGCTTGGTTTTCTTTAATATTTCTGTTGCATCTCCTAGTTGATGTTTGGTATATGGTTTTAATGATAACAAAACGATTGTGCTTGTGGTGATGTGCATCATTGAGCAACGTGTTTATCAAACCGAGTATGCTTGTGCATGAATTCATAGTGTCATCATTTGTATGCATCGAGTTTTTATGCATTTCAAAAGAAAAATCTAAAAATCTAAAAATGAAACATTTAAAAATAAAAAAAGGGGATTTGATGTCTCAACTGTTATATTTTTTTAAAAAAAAAATATCTTGCCGTTGCTTTGCTAGTGCATCTTGTGAAACTCTGAAATGGGCTTTAGACTTTGAATGCTATCATGTTGAACACTTTATGTTGCATAAATCTTCCAACAATGGTTCATATCTTTGAGGCCAACTCTCATGCACTAAAAGTTCATATCTTTGAGGCCAATAATTACCAACAATTGGTATCCAAATTGGTATCATCTCTTCTGGCCTAACATGTTCGGATCATGTCACATAACCCCTTGTCTTTTTGTCGATGACAAAAAGGGGGAGAATGTTGGTTGTGTGCTCAATTTCTTCTGCTCAATGAGAGAGAGTAGTTTTGAGGGAGAATGTGATTGAATGTGATTAACTGCCTCATCCTTCATTCTCATAAACTTTCATTGAAATGATTCTACTCTATCTTTTGGAACTCTGGCACACATTATTTTATCATCATCAAAAAGGGGGAGATTATTGCATCTCCTAGTTGATGTTTGGTGTTTAATTTTAATGATAACAAAATGAGTGTACTTGTGGAAATGTGCATCATTGAGCAACGTGTTTATCAAACTGAGTATACTTGTGTGTGTTTCATTAAGCAACATGTATGCATCTTGGTTGATGAGTTAAAAGATGACTTCAAGATTCTCACTTGGAAGTCATATGAATGATTATTGTTTAAGGAACTCATGCTATGTTATCTTGGCTTACAGGATAAAAATCCACAAGTCATTCTTGGAACTTAAACAGGGAGTCCATCAATGAAGTTCTTCTTCAAAAAGAGAGTTGACTCTCTCAATGCATTGCGTTGACTCTTTCTGTGCTTCATGCATTTCATCAAAGGCTCTTTCTGTGCTTAATGCATTTCATCAAAGCGAAGAAATAGTTGGATCACACATAAACATCACATGGATGCATGGTAACTCTCATTTCTTCTGTCTCATGAGATTATGGAGAATGGCTTTTATGTAATCAAGGTTACATGGGTATCTTGTATAGTCTTGAATGCATTCCATGCATATTTCTCTTGAAGTATTAAAAGCCATCATGGTGAGTACTAGTTGAGATTTTCACATGAATCTTGATAAGCTAGCCTTTACTCACTTACGTTGATGAGGGCATCCCTTGCCCCTCCACATTTTCTCCAGACTCGGATTGTTCGTCGGCAACCGCCATTATGTTAGTCATGTATTTTTGAGTCTAGTTATGTAATCTTCACATTTTCTTTGAGTCAATATCATGTAATTTTCCCTTTATTTGAGTCATGTACCTAGGTTGTTGAGTCATTTTCCTAAGTATTAAGTCATTATGTTGGTTTGATAGGTTAATGGGCCCAATTCATTAGGCTAGGCCCAGGGGCGCCCCTCCCTTGGACTGTTTGGTCATTAGTTAGTTTGTCAGGGTCAGTTTGGTCTTAGGAAAAGTGTGGGGTCTATAAATAGCCCCACCCCTCTCTCATTTTTAACAACTTATGCATGAATATTGAATTCCAGATATACTCCAAATCTCTCTAGCCTTCTCTCTCAATATATATCTCTCTCTCTTTATCTCTCTCTCTCTCTCTCTCTCTCAAGGGGAAGAATTCGCCCCATTCTCTCTCTCCTCCCCCCCTCTCAATCACTTCCAACCCCCACCTACCTCCAATAACTCCCCACAACTTCCCACAACCCTCCTTTACTCTCCATCTAGTCCCAACAACCCTCCACCAATCTAAACCCTACTTCCCAACCACCACCACTTCCCTAGGCACCTCTCCACCTTCCCAAGGCTGAATTAACCCCTCCCAAAGCCCAAATTCGAATTTCCCTCCCCTCTCCCATCCCTCCCACACCCTAGGTCGACCCAAACCAGACCCCCCTTGGTCTGGTCGCCCTCCTCCCCCTCCTCTCTTCTCACCCTCTCTCTTGTGCACACCCACTCCCCCATCTCCACCTCTAGCAGTTCCATCCCCCCCTCTCACTCCACCACTACCACTCCTGACCTCCTGGAGCCCTAGCCACGTCCTTCCCCTCTCCCTAAACCTTCAGCCATCATTCACAAGCCTAGTTAACCCCCTTCCACTCCCTTTATTCTTGCTAGTTTACAGTTTCAGATAGCAGGTCGCTGGCAGCAGAGTTGGGTCCTGAAGATTGCATCGGGTCCGGCCGCTCCCTGGTCCTCCAGATGTCAAGGCCTACATGTCTGGAAAGGTCATTCAGAGAGCTTTCAAGGCGAGGTGGTTTTGTCGACATCCGAGGTCGGAGCTATCCACAGGAGCCGATCTCCCTCGACTGCGCAGAAGACCCCAGGCAGAGAACCAGAGTGAGAGTGGGAGCTCGGCCACGGTGAACATTTTGGGATTCAGATCAAGTGTTCTTTAGAAGAATTCTTCCCTCTCAAGTCCTCTTTCATCCTCAAGATAAAGAGCTACATTTGGACATTGGCATCTAAAGTTACGAATTTTCTACTCCAAGTGTGTCAGGTCAGTTTACAGGATCCAGAACCAACACCCCTCTACTCATCTGATCGCCCCGGTCTTCTCCGACATCTGCCGACCCCGCCGTTGGAGCCAACAGAAAGAAGACTCGACCACGGCTCCAACGGTTCAGGTCTCGTCTCAATCAGAGTTTGGTAGAGATCGTGGCACCCTCTGTAACGGGCCACATTGTTCTGCACCAGACAGAGGCAGAACCAGTCAGTCCGGTTCCAGACTCTGCCCCGGCCAGCAACGATTTTACCAAGCTCAGCAAAAATTCAGAGATCATCCTTGGTCCGTTGGGAAGCTTTTGGCGCAATTCTCATCAAGTTCTGAGCTCTGCGGAACTTGTGGCGGCATCATCACCGCACCCCTATCCAGTCATTCTGAAGATTGGCAGAACCGGCATCAATCCGAACGTCGAGTTTTCTTCATAATTCCCCACCCCGCATGGCCGGCTGAAGGCCCCTCCCTGCGCGGAGGTAGTTTTGGCTGTAATTCAAATAACCCCCACCCCTAGATCCTCCCCCCCCTTGCATGGGGTGTAGTTCATGTCATTAATAAGTCGCAGGTTTGAAGCTTCAATCGACGCGGCGTGCCGGTGCATACCCTCGCCTCCCCGCTCGCCCCCGTCTCCGCTCGGAGTCGGCGTCTTCACGCTAGCTAGGTGAGCCTCGGACCCTCTCTTGACTGGTTTAATCACTTGCTTAGCTTAGTATTATTGCTATTGCTTCGTTGGACGGAGAGTGAGAGCTCGGCTCAAATTGCTAGTACCGTGAGTGACCACCGCGGGCAAGTTGAGAGTGAATCCACTTAACCCACACCCTTGGTGTGTTGGCCACCCATGATTTGGGCATCCTTGGACCATTTGGGGTTCTTCCCAAGCTAGCCAACCATTGGAGCCTAAAGGTCCCGCCTCGGACCCTCTCCAACATCGCCTAGTCGCCATCGGGTACTAGTGTGCGCCATACGGGTGAGCTCGCTAGTGTGAGTCCGCTGCTCAAACTTGAATACTTGCTAAATAGGTCCAAGGTTGGTTTTACATCAAGTGGTATCAGAGCAAGTTCACAACTTGTCTCTATCAAGTTGGTCCTAGGGCATGTCTATGCATTTAGAGTCTTCAAGTGCATCACTTTTGTCCCCTAATATGGCCACCTCATATCGACCTTACCAATCGGCCCACTCCATAAGTCCAAGCCACCAAGAGATGCCTACCACTAACACCCATAACTTCCCGGGCCATGTCAACTACTTCATGAAAGCCTTGACCTATGCTAATGAGCGGCTTGATAACATATCGGGCCGACTCAACCAACTTGGAGAAAATAGGCCCGCCCAAGAACGGACGATAGGATGGCCCCTTTCCCACTTCCCACCTTTGATGGAACCTCTCCTAGAGAATATTTAGATTGGGAAGCTACAATGGACCAATACTTCACTTTGTATCCTATGTCCGAGGATGAAAAGGCATGGGTTGCTAAAATACAACTTACCAAACGGGCCGAAACTTATTGGATGCAAATTGTCGGGCTAAAGGTACTTAGAAGGGAAACTCCCATCACCACTTGGAAGGACATGAAGGAGCAACTTAGAGCAAAATATATGTCCCCTTCCTACCCGGGTTACCAAAACTCGAGGAGCACTCCCACTCCTCCAACCCCACCCATCCAAACCCTTACCACTAGAACCCAAGTGGCCAAGGCCTCCACCTCCCCACCTAATCCCATAATGGCCACCACCCCCGAACCCAAAACCCCTCACCCAACCCACCTCCCACTTCCTACACCAATCTTTCTCCAACCTAGGCCTCCTCTACTTCCCCTTCCAATCCCAACCCAAGCCCATCCTTGTTCACAACCCCGGGTGTGTCATACGCTAGCTATCACCCAACCACCCACCCTAGATCCCCCTACTCCATTAGCAATAGAAGTTGCTACCCACACACCTACCCAAGTGGAGAAGGATGCCCATCCGAATCCACCTCCCAACATAGAGGAAATCCAAAGGCCAAACAACTCACACACCTCTAGCCTAGCTCCTCTAGAAATACCCAACCTCACCATAGATAAGTCCATACTCCAATGGCTCAAGAAAGGTCTCACCATTCCTAGTTCACAACCATGCCACCTACCCATGTGATATCAATCCCAAATCATTCCCATTCAACCACCTGTCACTTATCAAACTTCCTATTGTGTGGAAGATTTGGAAGACTTAGTGAACTACCTACATTGGCAAATTCACTTGACCAATATGCTAGCCATGAGGCCGCCCGAAACTAACACCATTAGCCTAGCATATCCCACCATTGGCTCCATCACTTCCATCTACACTAATGGCCAAGTTACTAGTGAGATCATCCTCTTTCTTCCCATGGAGGAAGAACCTATCCTAGTCCACTCCCCAACCATTGAGATCCCAAGTGCTTTGATCGGCCAACCCATTAGCAACCTTGGCCCAATTATTGAGGAGGATGACTCACCATTCGAGGACCTTGAGAGTATAGAGTACCCCTACCAAGATGACCCTTACTATGATCCCTATGATCCATTCCAATGGGAGTCAAGGAACCCGTGTGACCCAACCACCTTAACCACCACCTACCTTTCCCTACCCCAACCCACCATATTTGATCCAATCCACCCCATCCCAGACCCGGGTTACACCATGAGAGCCATGACTTTGGGTGGTATACACCTAGGGATCGAGGAAGTGCCTCATTTCATGATATCCACCTGCTAGACCCCTTTGACCCATTCCAATGGAAGTCCAAAAGCCCACACATAGGAGACATCTTTGTCACAAGAGTGCATAAGTCTTGGCATACAACACCACTTGGCATGATTCATAAGTCGGGAACATTCATTCACATCACCCACATGTCAAGTAGGAAGTATAAGTGGACCGTATTTGGATGTATTGGCCCACCTTCATTAATCATGAGTCTTAAACATGAGAGGAGCATACATGGACGTCTGGGTCCCCCGACATTTGTCTTACCCATACATAAAAGGTTCATCTCTGGATGTCCCGGGCCCCCTAAGTCTGTCACAGTTTTCATGGCATCAAAGCATGATCGAACTACATTTGGCTGCCCCGGACCACCTTTGCATACCATACATTGTCCACTCACACCGCATCATAAAGCATGGCATATGCATCCAAGCAAATATCAAGCAGCAAGCGGTGAGATTCATAATAAGCAAGCAAAAACTCGTGTGCGCCACTTAAAATTCCAAGTTGGTAACTTGACGATGATGACTTGGGAGTGGCACTACCCTGGGGTCACCTCCAAATCGAGGGCACGAGGACTTGGACCTTGCCAAGTTCCGAGTGGCTTTGGCAACCCGGCTTATGGGTTGAACTTCCAAAAGGGTTTTAGGATTCTCCCCATTTCTCATGAAGCGGATCCAACACCCACTAAGGGCACCGCGGTGGATCTTAGTGAGTGCCTTGAGCTTACACCTATCCTTGCGAGGGACACCTTCGGAGTGCCACCACAAATTAGCCCGAGAGCCCGACGTGAGCACACGGCAGCAATACTAGGGAAGCAAAACATCATAGCCAGCATGAGGGTGTGTCCGGGCCACTTCGAAAGGCTGAAGCGCCGCTCCCCGACTATGGTCGCGGGTTGAGTATGGAGATCGTGGATCGCCCAGAGCCGCAGTTCGATGTACTACTTCCCTGGGGGACCCATACTCGACGGAGTCGAGTTTTCCCCACCCCGGGGGTATGATGAGGGCATCCCTTGCCCCTCCACATTTTCTCCAGACTCGGATTGTTCGTCGGCAAGCGCCATTATGTTAGTCATGTATTTTTGAGTCTAGTTATGTAATCTTCACATTTTCTTTGAGTCAATATCATGTAATTTTCCCTTTATTTGAGTCATGTACCTAGGTTGTTGAGTCATTTTCCTAAGTATTGAGTCATTATGTTGGTTTGATAGGTTAATGGGCCCAATTCATTGGGTTAGGCCCAGGGGCGCCCCTCCCTTGGACTGTTTGGTCATTAGTTAGTTTGTCAGGGTCAGTTTGGTCTTAGGAAAAGTGTGGGGTCTATAAATAGCCCCACCCCTCTCTCATTTGTAACAACTTATGCATGAATATTGACTTCCAGATATACTCCAAATCCCTCTAGCCTTCTCTCTCAATATCTCTCTCTCTCTTTATCTCTCTCTCTCTCTCAAGGGGAAGAATTCGCCCCATTCTCTCTCTCCTCCCCCCTCTCAATCACTTCCAACCCCCACCTACCTCCAATAACTCCCCACAACTTCTCACAACCCTCCTTTACTCTCCATCTAGTCCCAACAACCCTCCACCAATCTAAACCCTACTTCCCAACCACCACCACTTCCCTAGGCACCTCTCCACCTTCCCAAGGCTGAATTAACCCCTCCCAAAGCCCAAATTCGAATTTCCCTCCCCTCTCCCATCCCTCCCACACCCTAGGTCGACCCAAACCAGACCCCCCTTGGTCTGGTCGCCCTCCTCCCCCTCCTCTCTTCTCACCCTCTCTCTTATGCACACCCACTCCCCCATCTCCACCTCTAGCAGTTCCATCCCCCCCTCTCCTTCCACCACTGCCACTCCTGACCTCCTGGAGCCCTAGCCACGTCCTCCCCCTCTCCCTAAACCTTCAGCCATCATTCACAAGCCTAGCTAACCACCTTCCACTCCCTTTATTCTTGCTAGTTTGCAGTTTCAGATAGCAGGTCACAGGCAGCAGAGTTGGGTACTGAAGATTGCATCAGGTCCGGCCGCTCCCTAGTCCTCCAGGTGTCAAGGTCTACATCTATGGAAAGGTCATCCAGAGAGCTTTCAAGGCAAGGTGGTTTCGTCGACATCCGAGGTCGGAGCTGTCCACAGGAGCCGATCTCCCTCGACTGCGCAGAAGACCCCAGGTAGAGAACCAGAGCGAGAGTGGGAGCTCGGCCACGGTGAACCTTTTGGGATTCAGATCAAGTGTTCTTCAGAAGAATTATTCCTTATCAAGTCCCCTTTCATCCTCAAGAAGCAGCGCTGCATTTGGACATTGGCATTTAAAGTTACGAATTTTCTACTCCAAGTGTGTCAGGTCAGTTTACAGGATCCAGAATCGACACCCCGCTACTCATCTGATCGCTTCGGTCTTCTCCAACATCTGCCGACTCCGCCGTTGGCGTTGACAGAAAGAAGACTCGACCACGGTTCCAACGGTTCAGGTCTCGTCTCAATCAGAGTTTGGTAGAGATCGTGGCACCCTCTGCAACAGGCCACATTGTTCTGCACCAGACAGAGGCAGAACCAGTCAGTCCGGTTCCAGACTCTGCCCCAGCCAGCAACGATTTTACCAAGATCACAAAAATTCAGAGATCATCCTTGTTCCGTTGGGAAGCTTTTTGCACAAGTCTCATCAAGTTCTGAGCTCTGTGAATTTGTGGCGGCATCATCACCGCACCCCTATCCAGTCATTCTGAAGATTGGCAGAACCGGCATCAATCCGAACGTCGAGTTTTCTTCATAATTCCCCACCCCGCTTGGCCTGCTGAAGGCCCCTCCCTGCGCGGAGGTAGTTTTGGCTGTAATTCACATAACCCCCACCCCGAGATCCCCCCCCCTTGCATGGGGTGTAGTTCATGTCATTATTAAGTCGCAGGTTTGAAGCTTCAATCGACGCGGCGTGCGGGTGCATACCCTCGCCTCCCCGCTCGCCCCCGTCTCCGCCCGGAGTCGGCGTCTTCACGCTGGCTAGGTGAGCCTCGGACCCTCTCTTGACTGGTTTAATCACTTGCTTAGCTTAGTATTATTGCTATTGCTTCGTCGGACGGAGAGTGAGAGCTCGGCTCAAATTGCTAGTACCGTGAGTGACCACCGCGGGCAAGTTGAGAGTGAATCCACTTAACCCACACCCTTGGTGTGTTGGCCGCCCATGATTTGGGCATCCTAGGCCCATTTGGGGTTCTTCCAAAGCTAGCCAACCATTGGAGCCTAAAGGTCCCGCCTCGGACCCTCTCCAACATCGCCTAGTCGCCATCGGGTACTAGTGTGCGCCATACGGGTGAGCTCGCTAGTGTGAGTCCGCTGCTCAAACTTGAATGCTTGCTAAATCGGTCCAAGGTTGGTTTTACATCATACGTGTTCATGCATATTCTTATTGTGGTTTTTGTGGCCTAGAATGCAAATTGAAGGGCTTTTGTGAATCTTGATAGAATATGCTTGATATGTGTTCTCATAATCCTCATACATGGTTGTTGAATGCTCATATGAACCTTGGTAGATTTGGTTAAATGGTACTCATACTTTGTTCACATGCATAGAAATATCTCTTGTTCTTTAGCTTAGAACACGTGTGTTTCAAAGTGTTCATATGCACCTAGTTCATGGGCCTTCATACATGTACTTCATGCATTTATCATATAGATTATTGAGCTAAAGTTCTAATCCTTCTTTCTATGATTTTTCAAGTCAAAACAATCAGCATATATTCCCCAAGATCAAAGGAGTTTGAAGCCTCAGACTAGAACGGATTGCTAATGGGGCTAAGGAGTTGACCGTTGCAAATCTGGGAATTTACCAGATTTTGGTCGACCGCCCCTGGGGTTTTGGTCGACCGAAATCCCCAGAGAGGGCTATTTTCAGTCTGTAAATTTTAGGTTGACCGCCCACCCCATGTAGGTCGACCGGCACCGGCGAAATCCAAAAACATGGATCTAAAAACCATCTAAACCCAGTCCATTTGTGCTTAACTCTTACCCCTTTGCCCTTGAGTTGGTGGGAGACCTATTGGGGGTCCTTTTGAAGGTTTCTAGAAGGGTTATACTAGTCTTTTGATGTCTCCTATATGTATACATATGAGAGCTACGAATTTCATAAGGAGAACCCTAATGTGTTCATTGTTTCTATCTTGTAGGTGAAGAAAGGGGAGAAAGGAAGGAAGAGCTCAAGCCAAGGGGATTTGATCTACATCTAGGAGGATTTGGAGATCGTGCATGAAGAGAAAGTTAAGCGGATTGAAGAGAGGAACGCTTTGACGTTCAAATCGACATCATCCGACTTCCTTCCAACCATTGCTTGAAAGAACATCATCAATCGGGTTTTGAAAACCAAAGGGGGATCTTTTCTACATCCATTCGATGTTGTTCTTGATATGTTTCATGATCTATGTTTAGGGTTGAGCATGTTTGAATATCTGTGTAAATTTTCTGAACTAGAAATATTGTGTGTGACCGTTTGTATACGGTCGTGTGTCTCCGGTGCCGTTTGTTGCAGCGTGTGTGTGTATTTGTGATCCGGTCGTTGGATCATGATAGAGACTCCGTCTCCGTGTGTGTTTGTGGTTGTATACCATGTTTGCAGGGTTTACTCTGTGTATGTGTGTTGGGGCGTGTCCCTGTGTTTGTGTGCAGGCGCCATCCTGCGTGTTGTTGGAGCGTTGCCTCCATGTTGGGGACTTATCCCCGTGTGTGTTGGAGCCTTGCTTCGTGTTGGGCAGTCTTCTCCGTGCAAGTTTATCCAGCGAGTGGATCCTTACCGGTTTGGTAAGGGGTGGACGTAGGGAGCCCGTCGTGGTCCTGAACCACCTTAAAAATCCTCGTATCTTGTGGTGTGCATTGTGGTTTGCTTTATTGTGATTAATTGTTAATTCAATACACGTGTGATCGGTGAGTATGAGTGAATTGTAATTGCACAAGCAAATTTCAATTGCCTAGATTACATTGTGTAACGTGCTTACTTGCTTAAACTTGTGCATGATCGAGTGAGCTCAGCGAGATTGAGAGAGCTTAAATCACTTTGTTAGTTTAATCCTTTTAATCTTGTCAAAGTTGTTATTTCCGCTTAGTTAGTTTTCAAATTTATCATTTTGAGTGGGGGACAATTCAACCCCCCCCTTCTTGTTCGCTCACCTACACGGGACAATTAATTGGTATCAGAGTCACGGCTCTAATTTCTTGGGTCAAATGACTTTTAGAGTGATCCCTCGGCGAGTTTCATCGAACATCATGTCTATATGTTGCTTGTCTTCTCTTCCTCCTCGTTTTGATGGTCACAATTTAATTTCTTGAAGAAATAACATGTGTGCTTATCTTAGAGTTTATGAACCTGAAATGTGGAAAGTGATACGTAATTGTCATGCTCCGTACTCTATACTGTTGAGGTATTGTCCGCTTTGGCCTATCGGCCTCACAGCTTTGTCCCTTTCTAACAGTGATCGGCTCCAGAATAGGGGACTTCCTGGGAGATCACCTATCCCAATACTAGTCCTCATTAAGCACGCTTAACTTCGGAGTTCTTTACAAGAACTGAGCCAATACTTCAAAAGGTGCCTCGGTGATATAGAGTACAACTTAGCTATATTTGAGGGTGTTACAATCTACCCCTCTTATATAGGCGACGTCCTTGTCGCTGGGTACATATAGCATGCAATCAAATCCCCAGGCAGGTAGAAATCTTGATGTGACACCACCTTAGGGGTGGCAACCACTCGACCGATGCCATTGCACCTACAATCGCAAGCAAGAAACTTGAGCAGTGGACTCCCTTTAGCAAACTCATTCGCATAGCGCACACTAGTGCTCGTAGGCGACTCGATGATAGTGGAGAGGGTCCGAAGTGGGAGCTTGACGTTCCGGGGTAAGACTGGCTTGGGATGGACCCCTAAGGGCCTGGGATGCCCAATTTCATGGGCGGCCATCATGCCAAGGTCGTGGGATGTAGGGAGCTCTCGCCTCACTCCGCGGTGGTCACTCGCGTTGTTGAATTCAGGATCGAGCACTCAACTCACTTGCCGACGGCCCACTAGCTGCAATACTAAGCTAAGAAAAGAGTGAACCAGCAAAGAAGTGTGGTCACGTGCTCACTTGATCGGCGTGAAAATGCCAACCCCGGCCGGAGACGAGGGCGAGCGAGAAAGCGTGGGCTTACCCCGCACGCTGCGCCAGTGTAGGTCTAACCAGAAATTTTAGAATAGTACACCACTACGCCTATTGCAGGAGGGGGACATCGGGGTGGGGATTAATTTGAATTACACCCAAAACTACCTGCACGCAGGGAGGGGCGGTCAATCGGCCAGGAAGGGTGGGGAGATCAGAGTGGCCGAAGGAGAACGAAACCCGACCTACGCAGACTGAATCACTGCCCTGGCTGACTACAACCAGCACCTTGTCAGTGGTAGAGCTCTCTGCCAACATGTCCGACGGAGGCGGGATTGGTGTCTTTGGAAAGCTGATCGAATTTAGAATCAACAAGAGGAAGAATCGCCATATTCTGATCTCAGACGAAGCCGAGCTGCCGAATCTCGCGGAGCTGCACAGGTGATAATACTGGCGGGCCAGAGAGCTAATTGTCGGGATCGTACTCTCAGCTGGGGTGTCGGATTGAGGCGGGACCAGCGCCGACGTACTCTTGGGAGAGTCTACTTTCAGCGGGAACTGACAGAGCTCTGAGAGGAGATCGGAGTAGGGTGCTGGAAGCAGAAAAGTGACAGGGTGTCCGAACTAGTTCTGCTGGACTAACCTGCGCACTCCGTGGAGAAATACTGGAACGCAGTCCTCCGGTGCTCAAACGACTCCCTTCTTCTTGCGTCTTGTAGAGGATGTGTAGAAGAGGTCCTCCTTTAAAGGGCAAAGCAATAACTTCACAGAGCTGATCGTGAGGTCTTCTGCAAGTCGCCTCTGACAGTCAGCTGGAGATGATCTGCGCAGTCTGGCGAGGATGGCTCCACCGGACAGCACGGACGTCGGATGGAGGCGGGACCACCTCTCCTGCGAAGCTGCTTGGACGAGATTTCCACCAATATAAGATATGCCACTTGAATCCTTGAAGTGATGTTGGGGTCGAGCCTGCAACTCGTGCCTCTACTGCTGCCTGCAAATTGGGCTGGGCAGGTTGATGATAGGTGTTGCTAGTGGTGGTAAGGGGTGAAGGGATTGCAATGGGGTGAGGTCTAATGGTTGTGGAAGGTGGAGGGGGATGTTAGGGGGGGGTTTGCTGGGGGGCTGAGGGGTGCAAGGGAGGGTGGAGCTGGGGCTGGGATGAAGTGGAGATGGGTCTAGGTGGTGGGGTGCAGTCTGCTCACAAGAGTATGGGAGGGGAAGAGAGCTGGTCGACCAGCCAAGGGGAGGGGGCGAGGAGTGCGACCAAAGTGGGAAAGGGGGGCATGGGAAAGGGTGGGAGAGGTCCCCAATGGGTGGAGGAGTGATGGCTGGGCTTGGGGAAGAGGGAGGGGTGCTTTGGGAGGTTAAAGGTTGCTTGGGGAAGAGGAAGGGTTGCTTGGGAGAATGAAGAGGTGCCTAGAAGGTGGTGATTCTACCTTGGGGTTGGAGGGGAATTGAATGGGTGTATGGGGAAGGGGGAGGGGTCTTAATGAGAGGTGAATGGGGAGGAGAGAGAGGAATTTTGAAATTTGGGGGTGGAGGAGAGAGAATGGGGTTTGCCCCCTTTAGAGAGAGAGAGAGAGGGAGAGGGATGGGTTTCTCACCCAAGGGAAATTTAACTAGATTTTTGAAATCTTTCAACTATTCATTCATTCCTTCAAATGATGGGAGTGGGGTCCTATTTATAGGATTCCCACAATTTAACATAAGTCCATGACTTTTGGATGATTAACAAGAAACCAAAGGGAAGGGGGACGCCCATGGGCCTAGCCCATTGAATTGGGCACATAGCCTACTTAATTAACCCTATGACTCAAGACTTAGGTAAATGACCCTTATACCTAGGTACTGGACTCAAATAAAAGGAAAATTACATGGTTTATGACTCAAATAAAATATGAAAATTACATGGATTGACTCAAAAAAGTGTGAAGAACACAATGGCGCATGCCGACGATCCATCAGAGCTTTGAAAAATGTGGAGGGGTCAGTGATGCCCCCATCAACTCTAGAGGTGGCCCCTACAGGCTCAAGAGGTGGCTCCCACTATGTAGCACTTTGTCCCATTGCGGGTTCAAGAGATGGCTCCCATAGCGTAGCACTTTACCCTGCATGGCACTTAGTTCTCACACTTCCGATTGGGGTATAGCTCTGATTCCATTCTGTCATGCCCCATACTCTATACCGTCGAGGTATTGTCCGCTTTGGCCTATCGACCTCACAACTTTGTCCCTTTCTAACAGTGATCAGCTCCAGAATGGGGGACTTCCCGGGAGGTCACCTATCCAAAACTACTCCCCATTAAGCACGCTTAACTTCGGAGTTCTTTACAAGAACTGAGCCGATACTTCAAAAGGCGTCTCGGTGATATAGAGTATAACTTAGCTATAATTGAGGGTGTTATAATAATGGTCCACATAAACTTCCTGCAAATAAAATCAAGTGGAATGAAAAACACATCAAGAAAAATGATATAAATGTTACTGCATGAAATATTTTGAAGAATAGCATAGAATCTGATGTGATTTCACGATTTCTAATGTGCAGATTAGCAAGGGAACTTTGGGATGAGCTGGCATGCAAGTATGAAGAAGATGCAAAGGATACATGCATGATGGCTCATGGAGAAAGTGAAGGTGAGGTAAATTCTGACTTTGAAGAACCTTCAATTGAAGCGTCGCAATTAGCATATGCCGATTTGCATGACATATGCAAAAAATATAAATCTGAAATCAAGAGATTGAAAAAGAAAAATGATGAGAATGTGCATACTAATTCTTCATGTGAAAATTGTAAAACTTTGGAGTCAAAAATTGAACATCTAGAAGATCAAAATGAATCTCTTGAATCCAAAGTTGAATTACTTTCAGAAGAAATGTCTTGTATGAATGAAGACCTTGAATTGACAAGAAATTCTAATATCTCTCTTGCATCTAAAAATGATTGTCATGATTTATGTGAGTAAAATGAAACCTTGTTGTTTAAAATCTCCTTGCTTGAGAAAAATGATGAATGTCTTAAAAGCAAGGTAGCTTCTCTTTCTGATGATGAGAAAATTTTTGGGAAATTACTTGATTCTGAGATTAATAGCAAAAGTATCATGATTAAAAATGAAGATCTTAAAAAGAAAAATGGTGCTATGTTAATCCATAATTCCTTGCTTGAAAGTAGATTGAAAAATTTTAAAAAACTTGAAAAAGAAGTTTCATTGTTAAAATCTGATAATGAACAGTTGCTTGCTAAGATCTCAAAGTTTGATGAAACTGAGATTGTTCTTGAAAAATTGACTGGAAAACTGCATGCCTTAAAAGATGAAAACAAAGAAGTCAAGGAAGAAAATGGAAGCCTCAAATCAGTGAACTACTTGCTGAGTGATAAAGTGTCTGCATGTGAAGAAGAGATCATAAATGCTGAAATGCATATTTCTGGTCCAAAAGAAGAGGTGAAAATGTTGAAAGATGATTTGTCTAGGTTTGTCAAAGGGAAAGAGAATTTAGACAAAGTGCTAGGTGTTAAGGTGAACTTTCAAAAAGAGGGTCTTGGATACACCCCGTTCAACAAAAAGTCTTTTGAACATAAAATGACAACCTCTTTTGTTCATGCATATGATATTCCAAGCATTTCCAAAGCACCTCCTTCTACTTCTCAAATGAAAATTTCTGAAAATGACTTTGAGAAAAAGAAAATTTTTAACATAAAGTCCACAATGCAAAAAGGGTTTCAAAAAGTTCAAAATGGGTAAAAAATGAAAGTGAATATTGAATGTTTTATTGTGGCATGCATGGCCATGAAATAGATGATTGTGTTGTCATGAAAATAGATGATGAAAAAACAAACAAAGATAAATATGTTATAAAAAGAAAGAAAATTTTTTCTTGCTTCTATTATCACAAACTAGGCCATGTGATAGATAATTGCCCTGTGAAATAAAATGATGATTTTCGAGCCATGAATGCTAGGTTTGATGTTCAAAGAAAATTCAGACATGAACATGTTTCTAATGCTCAAAGGTCTTCATCCTATAAAAGAAACTTGTTCACAAACACTTATGCAAATAATGGGAAGTCATTCCATAGATCCACATCTCCTTGTTACTTTCATTGTGGGAAGTACAGGCATGTTATGAAAGAGTGTTAGTTCTTGAAAATATAAAATTTCTATGTTTCTAGAATGAATGCTAAGTTTAATTTTGTTAAATCTAGATCTTTTGAAAATAGAAGATGGAATGGATTTAAAAATTCTTTTGCTCCTAAAAGGAAGTCTTTTGGTAAAACTGCTTCTCCTCAATGCCTTTATTGTGGAAACTATGGACATGTTATTGAGGATTGCATGATCATGAAGAATGATGATATGATGGCTATGAGAATGTCGAAAAAAGATTTTTGTAGAAATGTTTCTAATCTCCAGGGACCCAAAAAGGGTTGGGTGCCAAAATCTGTCAACTGAGTTAGTTTTGATGGAGGTGTGCCTTGAGGTAAATAAAGAATGAAATGGGTTCCAACAAAATGGAATAAGGCACACTCGAATGGTAAAACCCCAACTTTGCTTCCTCTTTGTCGAAATTGATATTCTTGATGTTTTCCTTCTGCTACTTTGTACAAGCCATTTATGCTCTCATTGAATGAATATTTGGTATATCAAATGCTATCATATGAAATGACAGATTAAGTCTGTCAGGAAGCTAACACCATGCGTGAGGTGATCCTCGGATCAAAGTTCTCCACCTTATACCAAAATTCAAAAATTGAATTATTTGGTTAATGAGGAAACATATCTTTAGAAGAAAATCAATTTGCCATGAAATTCTGAAATACCATGTGCTTTCAAATTGATTCTGAAATTTCTTCTTGCTTCAAGAAGGCAAAATTTCTGAAATGCATAATGTTTCCTTTGACAGATATTGATTCTGAAAACTTGATCTGTTATTCGTGTATTTTACTATGATGAACATGTCTCATTGGTTGAATAAAATTAAAAATTTTAAGGAATAAGTATGATGTCTCTGCCTATTGAATACTTTTCAATCTGAAATGCATGAGCATCTGAGCTTAATTGAGTCTCTGGTATATCAAATGGTGTATGGTGGAAGGGTGGATTATGTCTACCTGGAAACTATCACTATGTGTGAGTTGGGTCTTTAGACCTTCACCTCTACCTTGTACTAGAACTTTAAAAAAATGTGTTTGGCTTGTGGATGATATTATAAGCTTTTGAAATAATATTGAAAATCTATTTTTGAACGTTTCTAAAAATAATTGGGTTACATTACTTAATTTTGATCATTTGTGCACCCTTATTCAAAAAGGCCAAGTCTTGGAAATCTGTCATTTGAATGTGTATGCCACTTTGTGCAATCTATCATGATGTTTTAACAAAAAAGGTTTTGCAACTTATTTTTGCATCCTGCATTGCATTCTCATATTTTTATAAGTTGCATGCACTAGAAAATTCATAAGGTGCATTTAGATCATTCACATGAAAAACTAAAAATTTGCATCTTGCACACATGTTAAATTTTACAATACATTTAGAACTTTTAAATAAAAATCTGACATTCTGCATCACATTTCGTATTTGCATATCATATCTACATACCATTCACATAGTGCATTTATAAGATGAAGCTCACCGTGTGCCAAAATATTGTTGCATTGCATATTACATATACTCCCGTTGTGTGCTTGCATGTTATTATATGCTTATCACCCTCTTCCCTGGAATTTCTAAAATCTCATCTTTCTTGCTAAATAACATTGCAAATTGAGTCATCACTAGAATATTACATATCATACACTCAGGGGGAGTAATCTTCTGATAAGTGCATCTAGATAGGGGGAGCTGCACTGTTATGTATTCATGAAATTTTTGGTATACATGCTGAATCAAATTCGCACACTTCATGTACAAAATGTAAAAATGAGTGTTAGAGATAAGAATGTGGGAATTTCCTTTCAACACTCTAGAAATATTAAAATTACTGCATGAATGTTAAAGAGAGAGTTGAGGAAAAAGTTGGCTGCCTATTTTTGTAGAAAAAATATTAAAAGAATGGCAGAGTAATGTTTAGTCTCACTGAGTAAATTAGACACATGACACCTGAGACATGATGTGGTTCACTTCAAAAAGGTGTTGTACTATAGTATCTTTACTCAAAATGCGGTGAAATGGTTCAATATTGTGAGTAACTGGGGAGTCTGGCATGAGCTCTATGTGTCTCCTCGTGTAAAAAGGAATTATTTGAACTTGATCATTCTCGAAAAATTCTGACTATCATGTGATATTGGTTGAGTTGAAAATTTATGGTGAAAACTCGTTGTGACAGAGCGTAGCCTCTAATACGTTGTTCTCTTTAAATGAAATGCAGTCTATATAATCTCTCATTATGTTGATATGAAAATATGAATGTCCATAAGGCTACAATCTATTTTCATGTTATTCACCTACACATATGAAAATTTAATTTAATATGTATTCAGAAAATTGATTGATTGCATTGATTATTACATAACTATTCTATGTGATTGCACAATCTCCTTGGTGTTACACATGAGCATCCTAGTAGGTTTGACTCACATGCACCTTTCTTATTCCCATTCCCCTCTTAAATAAGTAAGGGGAAGTTGTGTTGCATGTATATATATATATCTGTTTGGTTGCATTCCATGCATTTTTGTGTCCTTATCTGTAAGCATCTAGCCTTATGCATTTCAATAGAAAACTAAAAACTTGAAAAACTGGTATTAGAGCAAGGTCGCAGGTTCAAATCCCCCATGTGCCGTTGGGGGGGAGATTGTTGGATTTCCAGTATCTCCCTTCGGGATTTGCTATTCCACATGGATTATGGGGTCCACGTGGGGCATCGATGTGTTGGAAGCCTATCCCGCCGCATGGATTATGGGGTCCATGTGCGACGCCCCTCATGCCCGCCCACAGCACGGATAGACGTGGGGTTTAGCAATGCCATAAGAAAATACGGTCCGCCTTCGCTACCAGCTCGAGCTTTTAGCACAACAGTTGGGGCATGATCCTAAAAATTTCTTCTACTATACCTCGTTAACCGCACCAAAAAGGTAGGTGTTCTCAAGATCTAGCTAAACTCGTAGTTAATATAGGGTAACAAGCATGAATAGCACTAGCTTAGCTTCTATCTTCCATATTATATAGCTATGATATACCGTTCTTTTTTTTCCTGAAAATGTTGCATGTCTAAATGGCGCCCTGCCTACTGCCATCATTTAATGGGTGCCCATGTCTTGGGTGCCATTTTGTTGAATAGGCGCCCAGAGTGCAGGCGCCGAGTAATTGATGACACAATGCACATGCGCCAATTCCTTGTCCATATTTAATAATCACTCATACTTAGAAAATTCATATCTATGAAACTAAACTTTAAAATTTCTGAGTATGATTCTGTGATCCTGATATTTTTATTTATCCATCCATGTCCTTATTTCTTGAATCCGAGAACATTAGATTTGATGAATAGTGTTTTGAGTCCTGAAACGTACCTGCCCGGTGTGTGAAACACCCACGGAAATGGGCACCCCTGACTAGGGCACCATTTACTTGATTAATGACTCTCTGCAGAGTCCCCAATTAAATGGTGACACTACAGAGCGGCGCCATTTCTTTTTGACAAATATATATATATATATATATATATATATATATAGGGATTGGGCGCCCCTTCCCACAGGCGCCATTTACTTAAATAATGGCACCTGTGGGGGCGCCAATTCTAATCTAGTAGGGTATGGGCACCCCCTGTCCAGAAGCCATTTACTGATATAATGGCACTCGCCAGGGCGCCAATTCCTAATATAATGGCAGCCAGAAGGGGGCCATTTCCACCCTAATGATTTCCAGGTTTCCCAGAGTCTGTCTATTTCGTAGAATGGGCATCCCCCTGTGATGGCACCAATTATGAATATAATGGCTGCCCAAAGGGCGCCAATTCAGTAACCTGTGGCAGCCCTTGAGCCGCCAATTTCACCCAGATTCTAGGTATGTTGCGCGTTTTATGCGGTTTAGTCACGGATCATCCTTAAATGATAATATGCCCTTGAACTCCATTCATGAAATCTATCTTATATTCCTACAATGGTTAAACCCTTGGAATTCTATATTGACTATAAATGAGAGTGGATGTCGAAAGAAATACATGAAATAATGCTGTGCATATAGGGCCCGATCTGGTCCTGGGAGGAGCACCTGAAGGTACATGTGCCCATGGGAGTTAAATGATCCCCGTGTTTAACCATTGCACCGAAGTACTTGTTTGCTAGACTTTAGACATCCCACTCACTCTCTTGTGACACTACTTGCTTGCTTGACTTGACTTGCGTGGCCCGAAAAAGGGCAATTACTTGACTTGCGTGGCCCGAAAAAGGGTAAAGTACTTTCTTGATTGAAATAGCCATTCCCAGTTGCACGTACTTGATATTACGTGTGCTTGATATTACTTGCTTGAGCATGATCCTTACTTGCTTGAACTCGTCCCTCGCTTTCTTGGAAAATTGTGTAAACACTTGATAGTACTTGAAATCCTGCAATACTCTTTCTATAAGTTTTTGATATCTTGCTTGTCAACACTTGATAGTACTTGAAAACATGTGATATTCTTCTATACAGTTCATGATTTTCTCACTTCTCTAGCATGCATAAGATATACTTGCATTACACATAACATGTAATTTACATAAAGATTGCTCGAACTTGAGATGTAATTCCTACTGAGCGATTCGCTCACCTAGTTGCATTCTAACATTTTTCAGGTAACTTGGATAGCGACCACCACCCGGATGGGAATGAGACCGAGTGATGAGTGCTAGAATCACCGATCGTCTACTATTAGCTAGCCGTGTCTTTTGAGTTCTTGAATTCTTTCCTTGTACTTCCAGTTATGTCAGTCTAGTTGATTGAAACTTGTTAAGGCTTATGGCCTAGTAGTTGGATTTGAATAACAAATGTCATGGACTAGAATTATCGTCATTTGGTTAATTGGAAAATTGTCATTTTGGATTATTGGTATCATTTTGCAAGTTAAATCTTAATTATTATTTAGTCTTTTGCGCACTCTATCTTTTGTCAAAAAACCCTACTACTCTGATTGATTGGTTCTATATAAACTCGTCGCGCCACCAGGTATCTTCCGCGCTCGGGGCATGACAATCTCAAACCATGAATTAATGCCTCTTCGAAAAGGCGCTAATTATTTAAGTCGCATCTGGGATGGTGGATGCGTATTCTAGTCGCGTCCGCCACAGTAGACGTAAATTCTTCCTTTCCCCATTTTGTGCCAAAACTTCATTTTCATGAAGAATTAACGCCTCCTAAAAAGCCGCCAATTCTTTAATTGGCGTCTACCTCCTTGACGTTAATTCCCTTTCCAATTTTTGGCCTTCTAAATAATTACCAAATTCGTCAAAATTCCAAATTCACATCTATCTATAAGGACGCGACTTAGCTTTCTAATTTGGTAATTTTTTACTTTCCAAAATATTCTAGAAATGGCGTGTTCCAAGCCTATCGTTTATTTGAAGTCGCGTCCTTACCCCGGACGCGTATTTGCTTGTCTATTTTTTGAGATTTTAATTCCCACCAAAATTCGTAAAATTCCTAATTCGCATCAGCCCTGGTGGATTTGAATTTCCTTCTAATTTTAGAAATTTCTAATCTTTCTAAAAATGGCTTAGAATTGATAGTTGGCTGGCCGACGTAACTTTAATTGGCGCCCACTGTGGTGGATGTAAATTCTGACATAATTCCCAATTCGAACAACACCCCTTCCTTCCTCGTTTTGAGCTCCTTTTCCACTTGGGTAAGGGTCCCTATGGCTTTCTAATGTTGGGAGGACACTTTACAATTGAATATTTTCTTCCAAATCATAATAAAACTTGATTTCCTATTTTTCATAGAATTAAACCTATGAATTTCTCTCCTATAAATAGGAACCCCCTCTCCCTTGTTCATAAGGCTGGTTCTATTGATCAAGGGGAGGTGCTGCTAGACTAAAGGCTCAAGGAGAAGAAGCCTCCTATGCACTTCAATGCCACACCATGTTAGAGCTTTTTCCTTTGAAGAATATTGAGTTTTGATGCCCTTCCTTGGAGACCAATAAGCCTATCTCTCCCTTTATCTCTTTTATTACTTTCATGTATTTCATTTAGTTCATGCATCATAATCATCTCCTCTTCTATTTATTTATTTTATCTCAACCACGTTGAGATCTCCCAATTGGGCAACACTTGCACACTGCCTCTTTGCATATCATCATCTTTTTCCTTTCCCTTTGCATAGGGGTTTAAAGGCCAACACAAACAAGGTGTGTTCTTATACATGTTTATATTGTTTATTCATACTAAGATTTTGATGCTACACACTTGATCTCTAATTCCATATCATTTGTTGGTTGTTGTTTTCTTTATTTTGCAATGGTAATCAATAAAGAAGAACTCGTTTCATCGGCCGACCGATTGGAAGAGAAGGTGCACTCATAATCTCCCCCACATTTTTCAAAGGTATTCTTCGCGATCACCTCCCTCTTTATTTATTGTTAAATTCATTCGAGACCCGCGAGTCTCTAGCGGTCACATCTCCACCTAGCATCCACACATGCTCCCTTTGCTCCCCTTTTCCCGTTCTTCTCTTTTTAATTAATTTTTAATAATCTTTGTGGATTTCCTACAATCTACACCAGCCTATCATATGATCCAGCTCGGCAAACTCTCCCGATGGGGAAGGTGCCCAGAATACTGGCCATGAAATGTTATCAGCTTTAGCAGGAAACCCTAGGGAAGCTTCAATGGCACCAGTTAGCAACTGCCGTCAAGGCGCTAGAGGTTCAGAACAATCATTTCCAGAGACGAGTAGCAATAATTCTCCAGCTCCATCAGCGTGAACTAGTGGCTTCGAAAACCAAGAAATACACGAAGCTAACACTGACGATGAAGATTTCATCGACTTCTAACCCGCTCCTCCCGTGCTGGAGGACGGTGGCCAAGCAACCGTTGATGAACTTGTTGAGATCAACTTGGGTGAAGATGAATGTCATGCCCCGAGCGCGGAAGGAACCCGGGAGTGTGCGATGAGTTTATATCGATCATGTCAATCAGAGCACGAGGTGATTCGACACAAAGACAGAGTGCACCAAGCAAGATAATTACCAAATCCTTTTTTCATTAATAACTCCAGTTACCTCCATTACATAATCCCAAAAGCGACCAAATATACTTAAATGGTAAACTAGACTCAATAAAAATAAAATTACAATGATGACTCAAGGAAAAATAGGAAGACTTGACTCGATGATAGCATAAGACATTCGGGTTCAGCTCTACTCTCATCTCTCTTGGTCATCCCCATTGGAGTGAGCCTCGTCATCGGAATCACCTGAAAAATAAGGGAAAATACTAGATGAGCGAACGCTCAGAAGGAATTATATCTCTAATCTAGACTTGCTTAAGGTAATTAACCGTTTAAAATAATGTGACATGCTCATGAATGTAAGATAGCAAGAGAATATTGAATGTAGAGGCAATCATGAAATAAAGGAGTGATCTAGCGAGATTTCTAGATAACCAAGTAAAAGTATTCAAGGCATCAAGCATATAATATCAAGTCATGTCATGTGATATTGGCTATTTCATTTCACGAGTAAATACCCAAGTCCGGGCCACGCAAGTGAAGTCATGTCATGTCAGGTAATACGAAATGTGGAATGCCATAGATTAATCTAGAAAGTCATGTTGTGCCCCTATGGTCATTTGAGACATCTTGTGATCACTTGGGTCATTCGACATCATCATGTGGTCCTTTGAGTTATTTGACATTCTTGGTTTTGATAATGGCTAAACACTATTAGTCATTGTTATTTTTCACTCTTATATGACTGACATACGTGATGTTTTGTTCATGACAGATATGCAAATTAATGGAAAAGGAATGGAGTGGAGTTGGCAAGAGTGAAAGCTCAATGACAGTTAAGGTCGATGAACAAAGAAGCATAACCAAGAGAACCCAAAGTCAAAGACTCAGTTGACACCTTCTAGACTGTCAAGGGTGATGCTACAGACAAGAATGGGGTGCTAAAGGACTTAAGCGACTGAGCTAAGAAGGTTAACGGACCGACCCGGGAATACTCGGGGTCTGCCCAGCTGGCGGTCGACCGCCAGCACAGGGGCGGTCAATCGCCCCAGCCAGATGTTCCCAGTCTGCACCTCTCTTAGTGGCGGTCGACCGCCAGCCAGTAGCGATCGACCGAAAATCCCAGGGAACATCCGTCTACAGCGTTTCTCAATAGAGGTCGACCGCCAGAAGCCAGAGGTCGACCGCCAGCCCCGACGCAGCCATGTTTGACTTCGATTTCCACCTCGAGGCCAGCCCCTTTCCTTTGATTTGTTTAATCAAAACTCACCTAATCTCCCATGAATTGTGGATCTGGTCTGGGGGATGTCCAAGGACCATTCAAAGTCTATAAAACCAACACTTGAGGAGCTAGAAACCCTAATGCTTCAATTAGAACAAGAGAGATCAAGGGAGGCGAGAGGAGGAGATTCGCGGGTACTATAGAACCTCCGTGAACAGTGTTTCGGGCTAGAGTTCTTCATCCATTCCAAGGGATTCAAGCCTAGATCTGAAGCTATCTCAACCTGCAAGGAAGCAAGAAGCAATCAAGGCTCTCAAGGGTGATCTAAACTGCATCAAACTCTTCATCAACTCAAGAAGATCAAAAGGAAGATCCAAGCTACATCCATAGTCTTCCTCATCAACTAGAAGAGATTCAAGGAAGATCATCTCTCAAGGAAGAAGACACCATCGAAGCATCAGATTCAAGCTCCTGCAACTCAGACAAGATCTTTCTACTTTGATCATATTCTCTATCTTGTTTGATGATTGAGTGTTTTCATATTTATTCTTTTTCATTTCATACAAACGATTGAAACTGAAGATCGTCCCTACCGGTGGTTAGTAGGAAGGCAATCGGAAGTTATCCGATCTGTGGTGTTGACGTCCCTACCGGTGGTTAGTAGGAAGGTAATCGGTGGTCTTTCCGATTTGCGGTTCAGTGCGAGGCACTAGTGGAGCCTCACCGGATTTAGTGAGGGGTGGACGTAGGACTGGAGATTCAGTCCGAACCACCTTAAAATCCTTTGTGTTGTGGTTTGATTGTGCGATTGATATGTTTTAGATGCATGCTTAGGTTCAATCTCCATATTATGAAATCATATTTCTAAGCAAATCATTTTATACATCGCTAAGCTAGTTGTATTCCGCTGCAATTATTTTTAACTAGCCTTATAGAGGGTTGTATTGCAAAAAGAGGGGCAGATCTATTCACCCCTCCCCTCTAGATCCGCTGTCCACTACACAACAAGTGGTATCAGAGCCTAATCTCTCATTATGGGGTACAACGACCAGGGAATTGGTGGATCAGCGTCTAAGGGTTATTTACCTGAAGGACATTCTGTGAATAGGCCTCCTTATTTCACTGGATCTAATTATGCTTATTGGAAACATCGCATGCAGGTGTTCATTCGCGCCCAAGACTACGAACTCTAGCGAGTGATCAGCAAAGGTCCGTATGAGCTGTCGGATGATGAGGACTTGTGGACCAAAGAACAGATAAGGCAATCCACTGTCAACTGGAGTGCTAAACATATCATGTAATGCTCACTCCATCCAATTGAATTCTCAAGAGTGGCCACCCGTGCATCTGCAAAACTAATGTGGGATAAGCTAGAGGTAATATACGAAGGAACCTCTCAGGTACGAGAAACAAAAGCCAACATTTTAGTTTCTGAATATGAAATGTTCTGCTTGAAGCCTGATGAGTCAATTCAAGATATGTATGCTCGATTGACTGTGCTCACTAATAGTTTAACTGATTTGGGAAAGAAATATTCAGAGCAAGAAATTATAAGAAAAAATCTCAGATCATTAACTCCAGCATGGCACACGAAGGCGACCGTTGTTGAAGAATCCAGAGATCTCGCAACGACTAAGGTAGACGAACTCATTGGGTCATTGATGACCTATGAGATCAACCTTAAGAACAAAGAGGCTGAGGCACCTAAGAAGAAATCCCTAGCTCTTAAAGCAGGACACAGCAGTCAAGGTACTTCTGATGAAGGTGAGGATTCGGCAAGTGAGCAAGATGAGGATGACATAGCCATGCTCACACGTAAGTTCAAAAAATTCCTGAGAAAGGAAGGTAAGAGCTTCATGAGAGGAAGGTCAAAGGTAAGAAATGGTTTCAAATCTAATTCTGAAAACTCTAAGAAATCTGACAAAATCATTTGTTATTCTTGCAACAAACTAGGGCATTTCAAAAATGATTGTCCCGACAGATTCAGAAAAGTTGACAAATGGAAGGGCAAAAAGAAGAACAAGGCCATGGTGTCCACATGGAGCGATGAAGAGGAAAGTGATGACGGAACTAGCTCCACGAGTAAAGAAAAAGAAGATCTCTACCTTATGGCCAAAGGTGATGAAGAAACTGAGGTAAATTCTCCATTTGAAGATTATACAATTGATGATTGAGAGGATGCATATATACAACTCATGAAAAAATATGAAATGTACAAAAAGGAGAATAAATCATTGAAAAAGCAAATTAACTCATTTGTGCATGATCATGATATAAATGATAAGAATGCTCTACTTGAAATTGAAATTGAAGATCTTAAGAAAATGATTGAGAACTTGGAGGAATGACGAAAAGAAATGGCTGACTTGGAAACTGAAAATGAAGATTTGAGAAATGAGATTGATAGCATGAAGCTAAAAATGCAAACCTATGAAAATGATAGCAAATTGAGCAATGAAAAGTATGAAGCTATCAAACAAGTCAACATTCAACTCCTATAAAATATTGAAAACTTACAAAAAGAGTTGAAGGATAAACAACAATCTTTGGAAAAATTTGTGGATGGAATAGAAAACCTAGATGCACTACTAGGTACCAGAATGAACTTCAACAAGGAAGGGTTGGGTTTTGAACCTACAAACAAAAGGTCAATTGGGCTAAAAACAATCACATTTGTTTCCTCTTCTGATGCTTCAACCTCAAAAATAAAATCCAAAGGAAAAGAAAAGATTGAAGTGGCAGTAACTGAAATTCTCAAAAAGTTTGTCCAAAAACCTAAGAAATATCGACCTTCCCCGCAGCATAGGTCAACACTTCCTCGGCCATTGCAGGCTCAATCTTCCAAATATCACCATAACTGGATTGCACATTCATATAGGCCAACACCATCATATTCTAGGGGCAATTGTGACTTCTGTGTGCATCAATCCCATAGGTGTCAAAATAATCATTTTCAACCCAAAACCAACCAACCACCTCAATGGCTTAAGAAGCAAAATTCATCAAACTTCCACAAAATCCAACAAAGACCTTCTAAACAAAAAGTGAATGTCAAAGCTGAAAAGAAAAATCAAATCCCTGCTCTAAGCAAACAAAACATGAATGTTAAGAAGGTTTGGATTCCAAAAGAAATGGTTTCATGTTTTGAAAATTTGAAAAGTTTGATGGGACCCAAATTTGGTTGGGTTCCAAACACCATTGCTTAATTACTTGTGCAAGAATGTCTTGCAGTAATGCATAACAGGTGGTACCTTGATAGCGGCTGTTCAATACACATGACTGAAGACAAATCAAAATTTTATCTCTTGGAGGAAAAGGAAGGAGGATATGTCACACTTGGAGGGAACAACAAGGGAAAAATCATTGGAACATGTAATGGAGGTAAGAACCTCTCCAACTCCATTTGTAATGTGCTGCTAGTTGAAGGTTTGAAATACAACCTACTTAGTATAAGTCAATTGTGTGATAAAGGTCACAAAGTGTTGTTTGACTCTCATGAATGCAGAATTCTTGAACCAAAATCTGACAAGGTAAAATTTTCTGATAAGAGAGTCAACAATGTTTACATGATTGACTTAGATGATCCTGCTTATTCAAACCTTTGTCTTGCTGCACCAAAATCTGAAATTGTATGGTTATGGCATCGTAGACTAGGACATGCTAGCTACAATGTTTTACATAAACTGTTAAAGCATACAATGGTGAAAGGGTTGCCTGAATTATCATTTAAACAAGAAAATAAGTTGTGTGATGCATGTGCCCTAGGTAAACAAATAAGAAAATCTTTCAAAGGAAGATATGAAAATACATCATCCAAACCACTCGAGCTAATTCATATGGACCAGTTTGGCCCAACCAGAACTGCTAGCTTAAGTGGTAGAAAATATGGATATGTCTTGATGGATGACTTTTCTAGATTCACATGGGTTTTCTTTCTCACACATAAAAATGATACTTTTGATGAGTTTCAGGCACTCTACATGAAGATAAAGCAGGACGGTGAGTTTAAAATTTCCAAGATTCAATCTGATCATGGTGGTGAATTTGAAAATGCTAATTTCTATAATCTTTGCAGGGTTGAAGGCATTTTTCACCAGTTTCCTTCACCAAGAACCACAGAGCAAAACGATGTAGTTGAAAGGAGGAACCGAACACTTATAGAAATGGCAAGAACTATGCTTGCCGAACGGCAACTTCCAAGGAAATTTTAGGCTGAAGCGGTAAACTTGGCATGTTATATTATCAACCGCTCTATGGTAAGGCCACACACCAAAAAGACTCCTTATGAGTTGCTGAAAGGTAAAAAACCATCTCTCTCACATATGAAAGTGTTTGGGTCAAAATGCTTCATCCACAACAATGACAAATGAGACTTAGATAAATTCGAGCCCAAGAGCGATGAAGGTATATTCCTTGGATATTTTGATAGATCTATGGCTTATAGAATTTATAACATTAAGAGTCAAACTGTGAAAGAATCACCCCATGTTTCCTTTGATGAATATCGTGATGATTCTAACAATGATAACTCTTATAGGAAAAACGATGAAGATGGGGAATTCCTAAGCATGAAGGACAAGAGTGATTCTCCACAAGAAGAAACAAAAGAAGATGGTGACCGGGCTGAATCAAGCAATGCAAGGAATCAAGCTCCAGGAGAAGGTAATGATTCTACAAACATTAGAATTATTAAGGATCATCCTTTAGGAAATGTCATTGGAAGCTTGAATGACCCACCTAGAACAAGGTCACATTTTAAAATTGTGGAAGAATTAGATCAACTTGCTCTTGTCTCTCAGCTTGAACCCAAAAACATTGATGAAGCATTACAGGATGAAAACTGGATAAATTCAATGCAAGACGAGTTAAACCAGTTTGAAAGAAACAAAGTTTGGCATCTTGTTCCTAGACCTTCATCACAATCTGTCATTGGCACTAAATGGGTCTTTAGGAACAAACTCAGTGAGGATGGCAAGATAATAAGAAACAAGGCTAGATTGGTGGCTCAAGGGTATAATCAGGAGTTTGGGGTAGACTTTGATGAATCTTATGCCCCAGTTGCTAGACTCGAAGCCATCAAAATTTTACTAGCCTTTGCATGCTCCCTTAGAATAAAGCTGTACTAAATGGATGTAAAAAGTGCTTTCTTGAATGGCTTGGTCAAAGAAGAAGTCTATGTTGAGCAGCCCCCTGGCTTCGAGAATTCTAACCATGTAGATTTTGTATACAAGCTAGACAGGGCGCTTTATGGACTTAAGCAAGCACTAAGAGCTTGGTATGAGAGACTAAGCTCGTTCCTCATTGAAAAAGGGTACACACGAGGTAAGGTAGATGAAACACTTTTCACCAAGCAGCAAGGTAATAACATCTTGATTGTTCAAATTTATGTTGATGATATTGTGTTTGGTTCTACTAAATCTGAAATGTGTGAGGAATTTGCTAACCTCATGACTAGCGAATTTGAGATGAGCCTAATGGGAGAACTCCAATTCTTTCTCGATTTACAGGTCAACCAAGGACAAGATGGGTGCTTCATAAGTCAAGCCAAATACATCAAAGAGTTGCTGAAAAGATTTGACATAATGAACAATAAAATCATTGCAACTCCTATGAGCACCACAACATCACTGGATTCGGATGAAAATGGTAAATTAGTGGATGCAAAGATCTATAGAGGTATGATCGGCTCTTTACTTTACTAGACTGCATCCCGACCAGATATCCAGTTTAGTGTATGCCTTTGTGCTAGATTTCAAGCTAGTCCTAGAGAATCCCACTTGACTGCCGTCAAACATATCCTTAGATATCTTACCGGCACTCAAGATTTGGGATTGTGGTATCCGTCATCATGTGATTTATCTCTTATATCTTAATCTGATGCCGACTATGCTGGATGCAAGCTGGATCACAAAAGTACTAGTGGCTACTGCCAGTTTCTGGGCGGGTGTTTAGTTTCTTGGGCCTCCAAGAAACAATACTCGGTTGCCCTCTCAACCGCAGAGATAGAATATATTACTGCGGGGAGCTGTTGTAATGCCCCGGATTTTTTGGATATTTTTCGGATCATTTTAGTGGGTCTCGGAGTGTATTTTGTGCTTTACACGTGTTTTTCCCTGATGTGCCTTCGAAAATCTTTGCAAGGCAAACCGTGACGTTCTCCGACTCCGGGACGTTACCACTGCGTTGTGCTCTTCCCGAGGATCGCGGAGGTAATTTTTCATAATTTTTTGAATTTCTGTAATTTTCAGGTTTTCCTATATATACTAACCCTTTTCTCTCTCCCCCTCTCATTTCTCTCTTCCCTCCCTCTCTCTTCTCTCACGCCCTCTTTCTCCCCTCTCTTCTCCGGCGGCCAATGGAGCGAGGCGGGGGCCAGGTGGAGGTGGCGCGGGCGAGGATGCGGGCGAGGACAGGTGAGGATCGAGGCGGAGGAGGCGCGTGGAAGCTCGGTGGCGCGATCGCGAGCCGGCGAGGGTTTCGCGACGATTTCTTCATGGATCGGCGTCCACAGCGCGTCGTTTCTTCGGTGGAGGTAGGGAGACGGACCCTCAACCCGCGTACTTCATTTCCCACGAGTTTTGTAGGCCGTGGTGAGTCGAGCGGGCTAAACGGGGTGATTTGGGGAAAATACATGTTTTTGGGTGTGTGAGTCGGATATCTCATTTTACGGTGTTTTTGGCCGTTTCAGGGGTTTAGATGCATGCATAGGGGCTTGGGGATGGTTTCCCCTTTTGTTTCCCCTTCACCTGGGGGTGGACGGGGCGTGGAATAGTTTTTCCCACGGTTTCCACCGTTTTCGGGCACGGACTGAGAACGCGCTATGCTCCAGTAGCGCGTTCTTGATGGTCGCGCTGCCCCGATGGGGCGTGTTCATCGAGGAAGATGAACAGTTTGGCGGTTCCTGTCGCGCTATAGGGCCCCAGCGTGTTCAGGGTTGTCGCGCTATAGGATCATAGCTCGACCTGGTCTGGTCACGCTATGGACTTGTAGCGCGTTCTTGTTGAACACGCTAGGTATGTATAGCGCGTTCTGACTGAACGCGCTATGCACATGTAGTGTGTTCTTGGAGGTGACCAGCCGGGCTGCCCGGGGCGGGCGGTCTGCGGCTGATCGTGCTCCCCTTGGGCCGCGTGTGTCCCGGACACCCCGTGGAGTTCCGTGACCGTGTCTTTGGGCGTCCGGAGATCCGTTTACTTTGATTAGTGTCCCCCTGAGTTGAAGGGTCTAGGTGACCTTTTAGCGTTCCGATTGTGTTGTGTTGGTCTCCGGTCGACCCGGTTGTGACCCAGTGGTCGATCTTCGGCCTCGTGAGTGTCTCGGACACCCCGTGGGTTTCGGTACCGTGTTTTGGGGTGTCTGGAAGTACCATGTTACCTCGATAAGTGTGCCCATGGGCTTGGCGTGTCCGGGTGACCCCAGGTGTTCCGGGCTTCTGGGTTCTTACTAGATCGAGTCACCGTGTATCTGTGTGAGTGCGGCGAGGTTTCCCCGCACGTCGTGGTTTCTCCGGGAGTTGGTTTTGAGTGGGCCATGTGTGTGGCCTTGGTCTGCGAGTCCAGCTGCCCAGCCTGGTGCTGGAGGGTTCTCACTTTTCCCAGGGTTGGGAAATCGGTGTGGCAGCTTCCCGGCCACCTTGGGAATCGTGCTTCTGTGGTTTCTACGTAGGCCGTGCCTATGACCTGTGAACCGCGAGTCCATGTCCTAACTTGGGACTGGAGGTCTCCTGAGTTCCCAGGTGGGGGAATGGTCTCGGCGATTGCGTTTCGCCTCGTGAGTCATCACATTGTGGTTTTGGACCTAGGGATTAGGCCAGATTGACGGCTCAGTGCTGTCGTGTGCAACGGTCTTGACCCCGAGTCTTGTGACTCAAAGGCCGTTGGGTTTCGTAGGTCTAGTGGACCATCTGTAGTCTGGTGGCATCGTGCCACTTGTTACTCCATGTTACTCGCAATGGGTGCGTGCGTGGTTTTCTGTGTCCACGTTCTGTGACACGTCCACTAGTCGTAGCGTTCCCACAGCACGCGTGTGCTGGCTCGCCTGGGAGTGGCTGAGCGACGTACCCGAGAGAGGCGGTGAGTAGGATGGTTACCGCAGGGCCCCCACGTACTTCCAAGTCCGGGTTTAGGGGGAAATACCAGCTAGAGGACAGGCCTAGGGCGTACGGTCTGAGTGTGCACATGAGGTTGGGGGCGTCAGACGGCACCGACAGGCGCGACCCCAACTAGTCCTTGTTCTGTGGTATTGATTACTGAGTGTGTCTGAGTCTCACGCCTGGGGCGTCGTAGCTAGACACTTGTGACGCGGTGTAAGACGTCAGGGGACGCAGCCGGTCGTTCTTCTAGTGGGTGGTGCTTCTGTCACGCGATGTGAGGTGTTGTGTACCGGGTTCTGTTTCCGTCCGCGAGATGGGACTTCGTGAGTGGTTTCGGGAGTGTTCCCGGAGTCGAGGACTGGGGTTTCCGGTGAGTGTCACCGAGGGCCTTTCTCCAGACAGTGTTGTGTTCATGACGGTGAGGTTATGACCGTGTTTCCTGATCGTGTTGTTTTGGCTTGGGCCCTTTTCGGAGGGCAGGCCTCCGCTACGGAGGTAGTGTGGCATTTTCCTATTAGCATGGCTAGGGTGGTTCGTGTCTGGTGGTCCCCGATCGTGGGATCGGGTGGTCGGGCGCGTGGCTTGGTTGTCCCCGGACGGGAGACTAGGTTGTGTTTTCTGGTACAGTAGGAGTAGCTATAGAGCCGAGGTTTTGTCGGCCACCGTAGTTACTTTCCTGCTTTCGTGGTTACTTCTTTCCGTTGCCGTCTTGCTAGCGTAGCTTTCCTTCTGCCGTTGTTTCTCAGTTGGGGTTCCGCGGGATCCCTACTGGGCCAGTGACAGGAGGCTCACCCCTGCGTTTCAGGTGCGGCGGTTCTACCTCGGGGTTCGGGGGTGCTGTGCGGAGGTTCTTAGTTGCCAGCTTGCCGGGCCGAGAGTTCACTTGGCATGTGGTACGTTTTACTACTTTGGACTGTACTTTCTATTGGACTGGACTCTGTAGTAGTTGTTTAATTCTGTTAATTGTTGAATTGTCCTACTTTATTTCCTATTCCTTTGTGCCTCCACACTCCTTTTTAGCCCTTCCGTGCCCTCCCGGCTCGTGGGCGGCGGTGCGAGTCTCGGGTTATCGGGCCTTCCCGGTAATCGGATTCTCGAGCCGTCACAGCTGGTATTAGGGCATGGTTGTGGACGTGCATCGGAATTCGAGATATTACAGTGATCAGAGTTCGTAAGGTCCAGTACAGTAGGTAGCTGGCATAGGGTTTTGTGCTTGTTTTTCCGCTTTGTTTCTCGCTTGAGAGCTTGGGTGCGCTGTGCGGCGCTGTGAAGGTGGTTGCTGTTCGCAGCTTTCGTGCCGGCATGGGGTCTAAGGATCGAGGTTGAGAGCTTCTCCCTCATCGGTGGTGGCCCTGGTTGTGCTGCGTTGGGTAGAGGTGGCTGGCAGGCGTGAGTTCGCGGCGCTGCGTTCGAGGAACCTGTAGCATGGTCAGGTGGCTGGAGAGGACTGTTCATGGTTAAGTGACCGTGAGCATGCTCGGAGGGAGCTGCTGTTGGTTTTGGCCACTCCAGCTTGAGATTTGTACAGCCCCTGAGGTGTTCAGGTCGTGGTTAAGGCAGCAAAGCGGGTGTTCTGATCGAGAAGTGTGCTCGGGTGAGCGGAGGATCTTCTCGGTGAGCTACCGTTTCGTCGAGCCTGATGTCCTGTCGTGCTCTGTGGCGTCAGAAATGACGTGTCGGATCCAACTTTTTTACGGATTTCGAGGCAGGATTGGGCTGTGGTGTCCCAGTAAGTCTTGCTCCTGCGCTCTTATGTGCGATTGGGTTGTACTCGCCCTGGAGTTGGCTTGAGATGTGAAGGCTCCACAGCGAGTTCGGGACTCGAGGACGAGCGTCGGCGGTTGTCGTTATGGCTCGTGTTGCCGTTCTTGGCGTGGCGTGTTGCAGTTCGAGGAATTGTGGCGGTGGTACATCGGTAGATGTTGTGACTATGGTCCGACGTGACACTCGTTGAGTGTGTCGAAGGCGCTGATGTGACGAAAGCGATGGTTTTTCTTGGTGCTGGATGGTGCTGTTTCCAGCGTGCGCGAGGTTTGAGGTCAGGTCGAGCATGGAGTTCTTCCGTTGGTCGGAAGTGCGGTGGTTTCTCCTTTGGTTGGAGAGATTGTGTTGGGCTAAGGTTCGTCGTCTTGCACTGTGTGTTCGGATTGGTTGGCCTTGTGTGCCATGAAGTCTGTGCGAGACGTGCTCCTTGTCTTGGCAAGGCGGTTGCCCGTGAGGAGTCATGCCCATTCCCTTGTCGTGTGAGGGTGCTGGCACTGTTCCGGAAGAACGAGTGCTGGTTGGGCGGTGTTTGCTTTCTCGGCTGTGCGCGCGGATCTGAGTGCGCAGCGGAAGCATGGTGGGCTTATGACCCACTAGTTCAGGATCGTAGCGTTGGTTGCTACGGGCGGATTCCTGAGTTTGCGTTGAGCATTGGAGGATTGGTTCCCCTGTGTGAAACGTGTTGTTGTCGTGCCGTTGCTCGAGGTTTTGTGGTTCTTGGCATTGGCTAGATGGAGTGTTGGGGAATGTGTTGGCTAGTGCGCCGCATGAGTACCCTGTTCCTGTGAAGGAAGCCGTGTCAGGCATCGGTATTGGACCTGGATGAGGTTGTTGAGGATGTCGCCTGACGGAGGTCGAGGACGTGTTGGTTAGAGTCGGTGGCTTGGTGTCTGACTTGTGTTCCCAATCGTGTCCTCGATTGAGATCGTGCTTTGAGGATGTGGTCTCTGGCAGACTATGGGTCCCGGTTGGCGGCTGTGAGTGGCTGGTGAGCCTAACCGTGTGACCTACCATAGCAGCGTCTGTTGGCTTTACGGTCTTGTCGGATTGTGGCGGTGAGATGTATAATCGATCGGGGACCCAAAGTGCTTTGGTCGTGGTGTCGACAACTAGGTCGCCGTGAGCATTTTTCAGGTGGTGTCCCCTGGCTCTGTGGTAAGGGCGGAATCGGGATTGGCGGTTGTCCACTTGGATTGATCGAAGGATTTGATGAGACCAGATAGAAGAGTGACGCCTGTGGGCGGAGGCCTTTTTGTGAGATTGGCGTCGGATTGGTGGTCCTTGATAGGATGTTGGTGTCACAATGGTTATCCCTGGTTTGGTGACCAGCGTGGGATGGTTCCCCTGTAAGTCTGAGTCCAGTGAGGTGATGACTAAAGACACCAGGATCCATCATTTGGTTTCGTTGTGCTCCCCGAGAGGGTCGAGTTGGCGTGATGTTCGAACTCGGATGCGGAGTCCAAGAGGAGTGCAGCTCGAGATGTGGCATCAGTCTGTGTGGGAGTCGATGGATGGCTTGCTGAGGTTTGGAATGTTTCCTTTGGACCCAGTGGAGGACCAGGAAAGAAGGAAGAACTTGAGCGAGCGGTTGGTGACCGTCGGCGTGTGGTCTTTTCACAGACAAGATGCTGGTTGTTGGGGCTCGAGCATGGCGAGAACCGTGTGCCAGCGAGTCCTTGGGTGGCTGATCATGTGATGTGCCTTTCCAGACGGGATCTGGGCTTTTTCGAAGTTTGTCTTATGACAAGAGTTGGCACGGTGTTGTGTCTGGCTTTCGGCTTGCCATGTGTGAGGTGTTTCTTGGTGTTGAGCCGATGAGCTATTTGCGGTCTATTGAGATGACTGCTTGAGCTGGTGGAGGCTCTATTTTGGTTGCTCCCTCGAGGAGGGCGTGCGACCTGTCAGCTGGCTGCGAAGCTGATGTGCCATTTATCTGTCGACCATTGGATGGATCGGTAGCTGTTGCTCGTGTCGAGGGTTGTGATTCCTCGGTGAGCAAGATCGTGGCTGCGGCGCCATGGTGGATTCTCGCATTGACTGAGGTGATGTCGGACTGTGTCCTTTGGTATATGCCTACTCTACTGGCCAGTGTGCTCGGCACGAGGAGCGAGGTGTTGTGTGTGATTGTGAGTCTGGCTGTGTTCCTCATGATTCGTGTTTTCGTGAGAATCGAGGTTTTCTGTGCTGGGGCTCTGACAGCGTGTCAGTCGATTCAGTGTTCTTCCCGTGGGACTTCGTGATTGGTCGTGAATTTTGAGGATGAAATTCCTTTAAGGGGGAGGGCTGTAATGCCCCGGATTTTTTGGATATTTTTCGGATCATTTTAGTGGGTCTTGGAGTGTATTTTGTGCTTTACACGTGTTTTTCCCTGATGTGCCTTCGGAAATCTTTGCAGGGCAAACCGTGGCGTTCTCCGACTCCGGGACGTTACCACTGCGTTGTGCTCTTCCCGAGGATCGCGGAGGTATTTTTTCATAATTTTTTGAATTTCTATAATTTTCAGGTTTTCCTATATATACTAACCCTTTTCTCTCTCCCCCTCTCATTTCTCTCTTCCCTCCCTCTCTCTTCTCTCACGCCCTCTTTCTCCCCTCTCTTCTCCGGCGGCCGATGGAGCGAGGCGGGGGCCAGGTGGAGGTGGAGGTGGCGCAGGCGAGGATGTGGGCGAGGACAGGTGAGGATCGAGGCGGAGGAGGCGCGTGGAACCTCGGTGGCCCGATCGCGAGCCGGCGAGGGTTTCGCGACGATTTCTTCATGGATCGGCGTCCATAGCGCGTCGTTTCTTCGGTGGAGGTAGGGAGACGGACCCTCAACCCGCGTACTTCATTTCCCGCATGTTTTGTAGGCCGTGGTGAGCCGAGCGGGCTAAACGGGGTGATTTGGGGAAAATACATGTTTTTGGGTATGTGAGCCGGATCTCTCATTTTACGGTGTTTTTGGCCATTTCAGGTGTTTAGATGCATGCCTAGGGGCTTGGGGATGGTTTCCCCTTTTGTTTCCCCTTCACCTGGGGGTGGACGGGGCGTGGAATAGTTTTTCCCACGGTTTCCACCATTTTCGGGCGCGGACTGAGAACGCGCTATGCTCCAGTAGCGCGTTCTTGATGGTCGCGCTGCCCCGATGGGGCGTGTTCATCGGGGAAGATGAACAGTTTGGCGGTTCCTGTCGCGCTATAGGGCCCCAGCGCGTTCAGGGTTGTCGCGCTATAGGATCATAGCGCGACTTGGTCTGGTCGCGCTATGGACCTGTAGCGCGTTCTTGTTGAACACGCTAGGTATGTATAGCGCGTTCTGACTGAACGCGCTATGCACATGTAGCGGGTTCTTGAAGGTGACCAGCCGGGCTGCCCGGGGCGGGCGGTCTACGGCTGATCATGCTCCCCTTGGGCCGCATGTGTCCCGGACACCCCGTGGAGTTCCGTGACCGTGTCTTTGGGCGTCCGGAGGTCCGTTTACTTTGATTAGTGTCCCCGTGAGTTTAAGGGTCTGGGTGACCTTTTAGCGTTCCGATTGTGTTGTGTTGGTCTCCGGTCGACCCGGTTGTGACCCAGTGGTCGATCTTTGGCCTCGTGAGTGTCCCAGACACCACGTGGATTTTGGTACCGTGTTTTGGGGTGTCTGGAAGTACCGTGTTACCTTGATAAGCGTGCCCATGGGCTTGGTGGGTCCGGGTGACCCCAGGTGTTCCGGGCTTCCTGGTTCTTGCTAGATCGAGTCACCGTGTATCGGTGTGAGTGCGACGAGGTTTCCCCGCACGTCGTGATTTCTCCGAGAGTTGGTTTTGAGTGGGCCATGTGTGTGGCCTTGGTCTGCGAGTCCAGCTGCCCAGCCTGGTGCTGGAGGGTTCTCACTTTTCCCAAGGTTGGGAAATCAGTGTGGCAGCTTGTGGGCCGCCTTGGGAATCGTTTCTGTGGTTTCCGCATAGGCCGTGCCTATGGCCTGTGAACCGCGAGTCCTTGTCCTAACTTGGGACTGGAGGTCTCCTGAGTTGCCAGGTGGGGGAATGGTCTCGGCGATTGCGTTTCGCCTCGTGAGTCATCGCATTGTGGTTTTGGACCTAGGGATTAGGCTAGATTGACGGCTCAGTGCTGTCGTCTGTAACGGTCTTGACCCCGAGTCTTGTGACTCAAAGGCCGTTGGGTTTCGTAGGTCTACTGGACCATCTGTAGTCTGGTGGCATCGTGCCACCTGTTACTCCATGTTACTCGCAATGGGTGCGTGCGTGGTTTTCTGTGTCCATGTTCTGTAACACGTCCACTAGTCGTAGCTTTCCCACGGCACGCGTGTGCTGGCTCGCCTGGGAGTCGCTGAGCGACGTACCCGAGAGAGGCGGTGAGTAGGCTGGTTACCGTAGGGCCCCCGCGTACTTCCAAGTCCGGGTTTAGGGGGAAATACCAGCTAGAGGACAGGCCTAGGGCGTACGGTCTGAGTGTGCGCACGAGGTTGGGGGCATCGGACGGCGCCGGCAGGTGCGACCCCAACTAGTCCTTGTTCCGTGGTACTGATTACTGAGTGTGTCTGAGTCTCATGCCTGGGGCGTCGTAGCTAGACACTTGTGACGCGGTGTAAGACGTCAGGGGACGCAGCCGGTCGTTCTTCTAGTGGGTGGTGCTCATGTCACGCGACGTGAGGTGTTGTGTACCGGGTTCTATTTCCATCCGCGAGATGGGACTTCGTGAGTGGTTTCGGGAGTGTTTCCGGAGTCGAGGACTGGGGTTTCCGGTGAGTGTCACCGAGGCCCTTTCTCCAGACAGTGTTGTGTTCATGATGGTGAGGTCGTGACCGTGTTTCCTGACCGTGTGGTTTTGGCTTGGGCCCTTTTCGGAGGGCAGGCCTCCGCTACGGAGGTAGCGTGGCATTTTCCTAGTAGCATGGCTAGGGCGGTTCGTGTCTTGTGGTCCCCGATCGTGGGATCGGGTGGTCGGGCGCGTGGCTTGGTTGTCCCCGGACGGGAGACTAGGTTGTGTTTTCTGGTACAGTAGGAGTAGCTGTAGAGCCGAGGTTTTGTCGGCCACCGTAGTTACTTTCCTGCTTTCGTGGTTACTTCTTTCCGTTGCCGTCTTGCTAGCGTAGCTTTCCTTCTGCCGTTGTTTCTCAGTTGGGGTTCCGCGGGATCCCTACTGGGCCAGTGACAAGAGGCTCACCCCTACGTTTCAGGTGCGGCGGTTCTGCCTCGGGGTTCGGGGGTGCTGTGCGGAGGTTCTTAGTTGCCAGCTTGCCGGGCCGAGAGTTCACTTGGCATGTGGTACGTTTTACTGCTTTGGACTGTACTTTCTGTTGGACTAGACTCTGTAGTAGTTGTTTAATTCTGTTAATTGTTGAATTGTCCTACTTTATTTCCTATTCCTTTGTGCCTCCACACTCCTTTTTAGCCCTTCAGAGCCGTTCCGGCTCGTGGGCGGCGGTGCGAGTCTCGGGTTATCGGGCCTTCCCGGTAATCAGATTCTCGGGCCGTCACAGCTGTGGCACCCAAGTGTTGTGGATTAAACACCAACTCCAAGACTACTTAGTGGATCTTGGTTGTGTCCCGATTCTGTGTGATAACACTAGTTCTATCAACCTTGCAAAAAATCTAGTCCAGCACTCTAGGACTAAACATATTGAGATTAGGCATCACTTCATTAGAGATGAGGTTGGTAAGAAAAATTTTGTACTGTATTTTGTTGATACTCTAAATCAAATTGCTGATATTTTCACCAAGCCCTTGTGTAATGACAGGTTTTCAACACTCAGAAGGGAGCTTGGTCTTTGCCGACCTCAGTCCAATAAAAATTGAAATGATGATTTTGTTCAATTTAGTTGTGTGTTTTTACAGATTTGTGTCCATGCACTATTTATATATATATATATATATATATATATCATTTGTCATATGGTGTCGCATTGCATGTAGTCATGATGCATAATACAGATTGAATTCATGTTCATAATGCATTGCATGATTTGTGTAGCATCATTCTTGTATGGCCATGGTATATCAAATGTTGATGTATGGAAAGGCAGGTTATGCTTGCCTAGAAGTACTCAATATGCGTGAGGTTTCACCTCCGCCAAGTACCATGTGTCAATGTCACATATAGGCCATATAGTAAGGGGGAGTTGTCCTTGTACAGCATTCATGCATATGTTTCATCTCCATTCTGTTGCATTTAATAAGTGTACAACCATGTGTTGGGTCATGCATCTCATGTCTGCCAAATTCATGTCAACCCCTGCATGTTTCAGGTCATTCTCCTCTTGACAGTTATCATTACACTTGCTTGCACACATAACTCCTTGAGTGCATTCATTGCATATCCTTAGGGAGAGTCTTGATGCTTTTCTTAATTTATTGTGCTTCCATGGCTTACAGTCTGAATATGAGATCATGAGACTGACAAACATATGGTGTGAGAGCTTTCTATTATATGAACTGATGATTGTCTATTCAATGAAAATGGTTCAGATTTAATGATTTCCTTGTAGTTTTGATATATTTTGTTTGAAATCATCCATGTTCTGTGGTTTTAATAGACTTTAACTAAAGATTGCATGTTATGTCTTGAATGACTACCCTGAAATTTAAAAATCCAAACCTCATGACAATCTTGGTAATACACTTAGGCTTAGTATTATTTTTAAACATCTTGATGAGCTGGAATTCTTGAAAATCAATTTGACAGAGCAATGATATTGTTGCATGGAGAAATATGTCATGTCATCAAATCAAGTGACGAATGATATGTCATGATGTGCCCATGTTATCTCTGTCTTAATACTTTTAGACTCTAGGCAGAGCAATGACATAATTGCTGAGAAATATATCCTCTCATCAAAGAATTAAGACATGATATGTTATGACGTGACTTTGCTATCTCTGTTCATCCTGAAGCATAACAGTCAGTCTTACTAAATACCTAGGAATACTGGCGTCTAAACAATGTGTATTCTTACGGCTCGGAGGCATGTACTAGACTTGATTGCTTGTAAAAAGTGAGTCATGTGCCTTCAAATGTAAAAGATATTGCCAATCGAAGTTGCTGCAATCATAAAATTACATGCTTCAGTCTTGCTTGTTTAGCCTCAATACGTGCTTTTATGTTATTCTCTTTGTAGTTATTGAATATGGATATATAAGAGAAGAGAAGGTTACACACCACCATGATATGCATTTTTGGTTCATTTCTATTATATCTTGGATGTAGCTGCTTTTCGAATTCTGTTGATGATCTCAGATTTCATTAGCTTTGAACCATCTATGTTGCTCTCGGTATGTTTCAGGTTTGCATATAATGGCTTGCTCTCCACTCTCATTCAACTCTGGTCTCTCAGACATTAGTCCCCTTCTCTACCTTATCCCTCCATTTTTGCTATTGTCAAAGGGGGAGAATTCTTTGTGTGAGTCCTTTGTAAGAGTTTTACGTTATCGCGTTGTCAAAGGGGCGAGAATATTTTGTTGTGAGTCATCATTTGCTTTGTGAGTTGTCATTGGGGGATGAGTGAATTGTGTACGGGGGAGAATCCTTTGTGTGCTTTGTGTATCTCATATGTGTATGTGATGAGGTTTGCATAATTGCATAGCATTCATATCTGCATTCATAATTGCATTCACATGCTATTACTATCATAGATCTTGAGCTGCACTTGTTGCATATGTCATAAACTTTGCCATCTTAGATATTACTGCCACATAATGACTCACAGTGTTGTCATCATCAAAAAGGGGGAGAATGTTGTGCCCCTATGGTCATTTGAATCATCTTGTGATCACTTGGGTCATTCGACATCATCATGTGGTCCTTAGAGTTATTTGACATTCTTGGTTTTGATAATGGCTACACACTATTAGTCATTGTTATTTTTCACTCTTATATGACTGACATACGTGATGTTTTGTTCATGACAGATATACAAATGAATAGATAAGGAATGGAGTGGAGTTCGCAAAAGTGAAAGCTCAATGACAGTTAAGGTCGATGCACAAAGAAGCATAACCAAGAGAACCCAAAGTCAAAGACTCAGTTGACACCTTCTAGACTGTCAAGGGTGATGCTACAGACATGAATAGGGTGCTAAAGGACTTAAGCGACTGAGCTAAGAAGGTTAACGGACCGACCCAGGAGTACCCGGGGTCTGCCCAGCTGGCGGTCGACCGCCAGCACAGGGGCGATCGACCGCCCTAGCCAGATGTTCCCAGTCTGCACCTCTCTCAGTGGCGGTCGACCGCCAGCCAGTAGCGGTCGACCGAAAATCCCAGGGAACATCCGTCTACAGCGTTTCTCAGTAGAGGTCGACCGCCAGAAGCCACAGGTCGACCGCCAGCCCCGATGCAGCCATGTTTACTTCGATTTCCACCTCGAGGCCAGCCCCTTTCTTTGGATTTATTTAATCAAAACTCACCTAATCTCCCATGAATTGTGGATCTGGTCTGGGGGATGTCCAAGGACCATTCAAAGTCTATAAAACCAACACTTGAGGTGTTAGAAACCCTAATGCTTCAATTAGAACAAGAGAGATCAAGGGAGGCTAGAGGAGGAGATTCGCGGGTACTGTAGCACCTCCGTGAACAGTGTTTCGGGCTGGGGTTCTTCATCCATTCCAAGGGATTCAAGCCTAGATCTGAAGCTATCTCAGCCTCCAAGGAAGAAAGAAGCAATCAAGGCTCTCAAGGGTGATCTAAACTGCATCAAACTCTTCATCAACTCAAGAAGATCAACGGATTCAAGCCTAGATCTGAAGCTATTTCTCTTATTGTCCTTTATCATGCCCTAAATTATCCATTATTTTTTAGCCATCTTTAAGCCTATTTCGAGCCCATTTTTTGGTCATTTCTAAGCCCATTAAGCCTTGGAGCCCTTGTAGGACGTTTACTTTTTTAAAAAAAATAAAAAAATATTTTTTCAAAGTCACGGTCAACTGTTGACTACGAGCATACGGTCACGGTCAACTATTGACCGCCTCCTCCCCTTTTCTGCCTTGAGAGTCCAAAGTGTTCTAGACTCTATTTTCTGGGCACGCATGGCTCCGGGGGCTTCTTCTAAGGCCTCTATCTTCTAGAATTCTCCACCAAATCAAGTTCCAGTTGTTTCTATCTCTTGTCCTTGCTATTATCTCGAATTTGACTCATAGAACTCGAGTTTTGGTGGCGTATATCCTCCGAAAACGTAGAGGAAACGCCTGGGTTTATGTAATTTCTTTACAAGTCAAACTCTATACGATCAAGCTCCTGGCTCTCCTTTCCACGCGAATATCTTCTGTATTCTTCCACGGAATTGAGTCATGCTTGTTCCTATCTCTTGTCCTTACCATTATCTCAAGATTGATCCAAAGAACTCAAATTTTGGTGGACTCTATCTCCTAAAATCGTGAGAGAAAGTTTTGGATTTATGTAGTTTTCTATATAAAGAACCCTATGCAAACTGCGCGACGGGGGCGTGTTTCCGAGGCGACGGTGAAGCCATGCTGCATTGTCTTCATCCTTCTTCGACCCTAGCCTCAAGAGGGAATTATTAGCTTTGCGTTGGTTCTATTTGGACTTTATTTCATCATCGTTTACCATCTTTTCTTCCCCCTACTTTTGCCAAATCATCACAAATTTCTAGTTTTCTGTTACAACTTCGTGATGGGGGCCTGTTCTTTAAGCCGGAGCAGAGTTATGCTGAATCCTCTTCGTCTTCCTTTGGCCCTATCTTGAAGAGGGGAGTATTAGCTTCGTATGGATTATATTTGGGTGTCATTTTCTTCATTCCTTTCCTTATTCCCAAGCCCCGACTTTTCAGGTTTCACCATTTTGTTCTGCCAATCTGAAAGCTAGATTTCTTATGAAGGGGGCACACTTGCGTCGCCAGGGCAAGGCCATGGTGTTCCTTTGATCATTCTTTTCAACTCCAAGCTCTTAAGGGAAGTATACTTTTCATTTCCCCCCGTTCTGGGCTCATTATCTCATCCTCTTCATGCTTATTTTTGTTCATCATTTTGCACTTTCACTCAGTTTTCACACTTTTAAGTCTCTTTTCTGCCCTGTTCTGCACCCTTCATTTTCTTGTATTTTTCTCCACATTTTTCACCGGTCCCTTCCCCATCTTTAACCCTTCTTTTTGCCCTAGTTTCACCACAACATTCCCATCTTTCAATAGCATCCTTTCTTTCCCTTTTTGGTGTCTTATTCTGCAAGTTATTCTTCATTCTTTGGGTCTGATTTGTGCACTATTCTGTATTTTCTGCACTATCTGCATTTTTTGCCAAATCTCCGGTGTTATAACTTTCTGTCCAGACCACCTTTTGGTGTGATTCTTGTTCTCACTTGTTCACAATATCAAAGTCTTATGTCATCCCTGTTTTCTCCCTGTTTGGACGTCATTTGCCATATTGTTTTCATCATTCTTTGCACCATGTTTGCTCAGTTTGCACAGTTTTTCTCATGACCCGTACTTTTGCACTTTGTTTATCTTTGTTAATTATGGCATATTAAATCAATCTGTGTATTTTAATCTCATCACAATATACACACCTATTGTTTGCACCCATGTACAGGGGTTAAAAATCCTCCCCCGATGAGTTTACCCTCAATCTTTCATGTTACTTTATGCACTTGGGCATATTTCTTCACTTAGCATTTTCTAATGAGTTTTGCCTCTTGTGTTGTCTTTGTTTCGCAGGAAATCATGGAAAGTGAGGCCCTTACCTTCTAGCTGACTGGAAGGTGAGGAGAGGTAATCCACATTGTCCCTGCATTACTTATATTGAGCACGATCATCTTCTCTGTTTTCAAGGCACACAACGCGCACATAGTCTTCTTTCACAGTCTTTGGCGTTGTCTTTCCTTGGTGGAGATCACGGTATTCTTCTACATCTTTTATCGCCTTTGCCTTGTTGTATGATCATGTTACCATGTTCACATAGTCACATGTTCATGATGTTCACTTGATTGGCACATTATGTTATCACTCATGCACATATGCTCGTTCATGTGACTTGTGACACCATGTTCCACATTTCTACACCCATAGTTTTTTTTTGACGATCACGGGGGGACCTCTAGTGCCCATCACTTTGTCCATGCTTTTTGGCGATTTTGGTGTGTATATCCATATTTAGATAGAATTTCATGATCATATTGTTTATCTTGTTTGCATCCATCTTGTTATGTTAGCATATGTTCATTATTACCTTGATTTGCAAGATTTAGGCTAGAATTTGCATGCACTCCAGTGCGCATAGGGCCATGCATTCTCATTTTGTAGTTGCATTCCTACCTTGGTAAGTGATCCTCTCGCCTCCATATTCATTGGGGTCGACTAGGTGATCTTATCCGGGACCTCCGTAATTCTCCGTGAGCTGTAGATTCTCACACAGACGCCGAGCCGATTGTACCTTTCCACCCCTTAGGTTTGCATTTGCATACGTGTGAGGGAGTTTACTTTAGTTCAACCCAAAAGTTTGGACCATATTCTCATAGGATTCCCATGTCTTGAGGGAATTATGCTTAATTCAAATCATTAAAATGTCCATTAAAACTAATTAAAATTAACGATCATATCAACTTGTTTGATCTTGGTAGAATCCTCTCACATTCATAACGTTTGTTAGGCTTACCCCCAAGCCCATTTGTGGTGTTGATTGCTGCATGAGTCCGTCTGTCTCCCGCCTTCTTTCGTCACGTCACCTCCTCTCCTTGTTCTTCGAGCACTTACTTCCCTAATTGTATTCCCTTGATTTTTCTGATTAAGTCTCCATTTGCCCTCATGGAGCACCCCCCTAATCCCTTGTATCCTCCTTCTTCATCCCCCTACTCCCGTGTGGAATCCTCTTTCCACGCGGGCCCATCTCCTTGTGGCCCCTCTGACCCATCGGATGAACAAGCAAACATCATGGCCCATCTATCATCTCCTGTTTGCCAAATGGACTTGGCCCAGGCCTAAAAACTCATTGTAAATCACCTTAATGGGCCTCATTCTCTTAATGGGCCCCATCCTTTAAAGGGCCTTCATCTTCCTTTAATTGGCCTCCTTCTCGTAATGGTCCTCCATTCTCTAATAGGCCTTCTTCTTTTAATGGGTCTTCTTCACATAGTGGGCCTCCTTCCTGTTGACACCCGTTTTTAGCCCGCAAGTTGTGTCATTTCTCTTATTCATCATTTTTGATGTCCCGAATTAGCCATTATTTTAGAGCCTTCTTGGATGGATTTCGAGCCAATTTTCATTGTTCCATTCCCTTTGAGCCCTAGAGATCGTGATTTCTTAGAGTCGCTAGAGCTTATCTTATCAACTTCCGACTTCTAAGTCGACTTACGGCCCATTTAGGTCAGCCTCCATCAAGCAATCGGCTCTCTCTCACTGTGCAGTCCTGAAAGTGGTCCTTTTTCATCTCCTTCTGTTCCTCTATTCAAAAGGTTGTCTTCATCAAAGTTGTTCGATTTGTATATATCTACAATTTCTTCTTCTACGCCATTGGCCAGTTCTGCCCCGATTGTGAGCTATTCACGTTTTTCCAGCAGGCCGTTGTTCACCTACATCTTAAAATTTTCTCTGTCTGTTCTAGCCCCATTTTCTCATTCTTCTGATCATTTTCTCATCTTTCTCTCTTCATGCAAGTTGTTCCTCTTTTAGTTATCTACAATTTAATTTTTACCACTTTCACTAGTTCTTCACCGTTTGAGAGATACGCTTCAATTTATGAAGTTGCGTGCAGTCTATCCAAAATGTTCCTTCATCGGTGTGAAGGTCTATTAGTAGACCGTCAGAGCCCATATAAAGGTCTATCGTAAGACCGTCAGAACACAAGTGACGGTCTATTAATAGACCGTTACACCTAAACTTGTCTAAAATCATCCCGTTCGACCCCCGGAGCCTGACAGTCCTACCCTAGACCGTTTGTTGCCTCTGGCGGACTTACGATAGACCGTCAGATGACACCGAGAGTCCAATTCGTGCTGGGCTGTGCTCCGTTTCTATGCACCGTGGCCCTCTTGCAGAACTCATAACTTCTTAAATTCTACTCCGAATTGAGCACCGTTTATTCCTATGGTTTCTCCTTTATATTATCTTGAATTTCGTCCATAGATCTCAGATTTTCATTGGCTATCTTTCTCAGAAACGCGGATGAAAGTTGGGGGTTTATGCGTCCTAGTTCAACACAAACTCTGCAGATTAAGCTCCGGGGCTCCCTTCTAGAAGCCATATCTTCCAGATCCTTCCACCAAATTGAGTCTCACTTGTTCCTACTTCTTATCCTTTGTATTATCTCGAGATTGATCCATAGAAGATGAATTTTGGTGGACTCTATCTCCTAAAATCTTGGGAGAACTTTTTGGGTTTTTCTGTAACCTCTATATAAACTACCCAATTCGCAGTTGCAAAGGAGGGCTCTTTCCGGACATGGGGCGAAGCCATGCTGCAACTCCAACTCACAACTTTGACCCCATCTTGAAGAGGGAAGTATTCGCTTTCCATTCCATCCTTATGGGCTTGATTTCATGGTCTACACTCTTAGTTATAGTCTCCTCAAAATCACAAATCGTCACAGTTTTCAGCACTTTTCTGCTACACATGCATTTTTACATGTTTTGCATCAACGATTTCTCCCTACTCTCTTCATCATATTCCGTAACTTCAACTCTCATGCATGCACAACACACACACCTATCTTTTCTACACTTCCACAGGGGTTAAAAACCCTCCTACGGTGCGTTCTCCCCCTTTTATTCATTCTATTTTATCACTTTGGGATTAATGCTACACTTCATGATCTAATTGATTTTTGCCTTTGTGTTTTGATCTTTATTTTGCAGGAGAGCATGATATGGACGTGAGGCCCTCTTCTTCTAGCCGGCTGGAAGACGAGGAGGTTTGATCCCACAAAGTTCCCCGCACCCCGTTTCAAGCGCGATCAAGTCTTTAACTTCCAAGGTACACGGTGTCGTTCCTCTCCTTTCTTCATCCTTTGGCGTTGTTGGAACCTTGGTGGTGATCACGGCAAGTATTTCTCATCCTTTCATCCCCCTTGTCTTTGATTCACATATTTTTGCATGTATTAATTTAAAGGGGGCGAGATAGGAATCTAATTAAAATAAATCTATAGTTTTTTGGCGATCACGGTGGGACAACAATGCCCATCACGTTTGTTTTAATGCTCTTTTGTGAGTTGGGTGTGTGCATGTGCAAGTTTAGGTGATATTTTATCTATTCTTCCACTGTTTGGGGCGTTTTAAGGGCTCTGGTAGTGTGGTGGTCCTATAGTAGACCGCCAGATGGCAAGAAACGGTCATATGTTAGACCGTTACGGATTCTGGCAGTCTTGCGTGCGTGCTCACAAGGCCATATTCGTCGAGGCATAACTTTTGATCCCAGGGTCGGATTGCGCTGATTCTTGTTCCATTGGATAGCCCTTTGTATTATCTTTGCATCCATATATCATTTACTCCTTTGGTTAAAATTTGCATGTTCTAATATTGTCCAACTTTTTGAGTTTTCTGCATAAGTTCTGCAGGCAGGCTCAGGGACAAGTTCACAGGTACATCTTTATTCAGTGATTTGACTGCCTTCCCGACATTTGATTGCACGGATTTTTGTTCCATTGGATAGTCCTTTGTATTATCTTTCCATCCATAGCTTATTTGCATCATTTGGGTCTCATTTGCTTAGTTGAAAATTGTCATTATTTTAGCATTGTGCATAAAATCTGCATGCAGTCTGCGCACAGGTTCACGGAAGCAACTTTCTTGGAGGATTTGATTGACCTCCCGAGGTCCGATTACTCTATTCTTGGGCTCATTGTGTAGACCTTTGTATTGTCTTTCCATCCATATACTATTTGCATCATTCGGGTCACGTTTGCTTAGTTAAAAATTGTCATCATTTTAGCATTTTATCCATAAAATCTGCATGTGGTTTGCACACAGGTTCACGGGGGCAACTTAGCTCAGTGATTTGATTGACCTCCCGGGGTCAGATTGATCTGTTCTTGGGCCCATTGTGTAGACCTTTATATTGTCTTTCCATCCATATACTATCTGTTTTATTTGGATCATGTTTGCATAATTTAATTTTGTCTTGAGTTTCTAGTTTTAGGCTAGAAATTGCATGCACTCCGGTGCACATAGGGCCATACATTGCATATCATAGTTGCATTTCCTACCTTGGAAAGTGATCCTCTCGCCTTCATATTCATTGGGGTCGACTAGGTGATCTTATCCGGGACCTCCGTAAGTCCCCGCGAGCCGTGGATTCCCACACGGACGTCGGGCCGGTTGTACCTTTTCTACCCTTTTGGCTTGCATTTGCATCTGTGTGAGGGAGTTAACCTTAGTCAACAAAAAGTTTGAACCTTATTCCCATAGGATTCCTATCTTGAAGGAATTATTATTAATTCAAATCATTAAAATGTCTATTAAAATCCATGAAATATTTCCCATCTTATCAACTTATTTGACTTGGGTGAAAACTCTCACATTGCATTGATTGTGTTGTTTGGGCTTATCCAGGCCCATTAGTGGTGTTTGTGTTGCATTCTTTCATCATCCACATGTTTCATTATTGTTAGGCCCTTTAGCTTAGCCCATTTTGTGTGTCCATTGTCTAGTCCGTTGTCCCGTGGTCCGTTGTCCATTCATCTTTGCATTAGTGGGTCATGCCCTAAATTATCCATTGCCGTCACCATCATCTCCATCTCCACCACCAGTGCTTCCATCACCACCTCCATCTCCACGCTCGCCTCCATCTACGCCATCACCTTTGCCCAAGCTTGAGCTAGCCACACCTTTGCCTTTACCTTTACCCTAAGCCACGCCTTCACCTTCGCCTTTGTCTCCACCCAAGCCTATCATCGCCACATCGCATGCGCCTTCACTTTCCATCACCACTCCCGTTGGAGCCTCCATGCCTTCCAAACCTTCACATGTGCCACCCAAACATATTCCCTTTACTTCTCCAACCACTTCCACCCCACGGAGCGGGTATGCGCTTCCTTTGGTGCCCCTTGGGTCTAATTCCCAGGGAGACAATAAGCCAAGTCAAGATGATTCAGTTCCAGCCATGCATTTCAAGATTCAGGATTTTATCTATCGGATGCCGGTTCGCATCCTGGTCCCTGGTTATTTTGGGGATGATGCGCCTTCACTTTCAAAGATGACAGTTGATAAAAAGAGTTCCCTTGAGTTGATGCCAGTTTCTTCCCGTGCGAGGCCGGTGTAAATCTCTTTACTCGCCGGAGGGTTCACCATTGATGCTATTATTATCTCTCACTCTGTTGTTGTTCAAATAACTGGCCAAGAGGGGTCCTCTACCCAGATTGTGCTAACTCAGATGGCCGCCAAGCAGATTATGGATTCTATGTTCAAGAGGTAATTGGTCGTATCTTCTGCACTTTCCAAGGATATTCTGCACATGTGATGTAATCTTCCTCGGTTTATTAGCAAGCCGGCCATGTCAACGCCGTGTATTACTCTCCCTCAGCTTCACCCGTCTCTTCCATCAAGGGAGTTGTGCTTCAAGGCTGAGTTCCGAGTGGAGTTGCCGAATCTCATGCTTCTAGTGCCGAGAGACAAAATCTCGTGGGTTTGTGATATTCATCACTCTGAAGGGTTACTTGTCCAAGAATGTACACCTACTGTTGTTAGCATTGGGTGTCTAGGGGCAACCGCCCTAGCAAAGTTGCATATTCATAATTGGGCTAGGCCATCTACCAAATGGGCCCGTTATTTAAGACATTGCAAGTCGAGAAAGCCAAAGGTACGAGCCCGCGCCAGGCGGGTCCATTACAAGTCAGTTTCGGCTAAGAAGAGGCGGCGGCGCAGGTTCAAAAGCCGTCAGTTGTGCATTCAGGGGTCCACCTCTTCCACCCTTTCTTTTCATTCAACCTTCCTTCTACTCAGTTCCCACCCTTGGATGCTGTACCTTCCACCATCTAATCTTATTTCCATCATTTTCTCCTCCTTCCATAGGTCCGTGTGTCCCCATTCCTCTCCCTTTTCTCCGGATCTTCCAGATTTTCCCTCCTCTCACAATTCTAGGCCTCGGTCTATGTCTTTTCATCCCGATCTCGGACATCTCCCAGTTCTTCTCCTCCAGTATCTCCGAGTTCCGTCTCTAGTTCTCTTTCCCCGACCCTATCGGGTGTTTCTCATTCTCCTTCTCCGACCTTGTCAGATGACCACAACTTCTCTTCTCCGACCGTGTCGGATGATTCTTCTTCTCATCTTTCCACTCACTCTTCCTCACCCTTTCGGGGTTCTTACCCTTTTTCTTGATGTTTTCGAGGCTTTAGTCCACCTTGATCTCAGCTAATCTGGTTTCTTCTGTATTTAGTTCCTTGTTATCAGGGTCTGTGTGCCTTAACGAGGGAGTTCTAGCCCTCGTCTCTCTTCTTTTTTATCCTCCTTCGTCCAGTTTGGTGTCCGTCGCTCCTCCATGTCAAAGAATCTTTCAATCCCTTTGCTATCCTCTCTCTTTTGTCCTGTCAAGCAAGAAAAATAAAGCTCGCACTACTAAAAGCTCGATGGTCAAGATCACTCCACGGATTTTCAAAGGTATTTTTATTTTGTGCAAGAATATGTCATCATTGCTATTACGCTTATTACACTTGCAAATGCTTATAACGTTGGTTCCTCAACATGGTTGAGTGGCTTTAGTTGAATTTACTTAATTAGTCAAGAAGAGTCGCTTATGCAGCACACCTTAGGCTGGTGATAGCTCCGCGCTGGGAGTCTAATTTGTTGGGTTCGGTGCTATGATTCAGAGGGGGGGTGAATGAATTTCCCTTTAAAAACTTTGCCCAATTTAAAATCTAATGCTCACTAAAATTGCTAGTTCGCTAACTAGACAAACCTGAAGGCTAATAAGCAGTTGCGGAATTAAACAAACACACAGTGAGCAATCAAGGCAAAGCGCACCTAAGCATTCATCTAGCGCCAATCAGATAGAAGAAATCAAACCACAGAACAATGGGTTTTTAGGTGGTTCGGTCCTGCAGACCTACGTCCACCCCACACTCAAACCGAGTGTGGATTCCACTGACTCACAGCTTGAACAGCTGGGCATCACAGCTTGCCATACAGTCCATTGAGCCTCACAGCTTGCTGTTCGAGGAATCGTCCTCACCTGCTGAGCCTCACAGCTTGCTCCACTGGGCAATACAACTTAGCCGTCCAGTGGAATCCTCCACTGCAAATGCTGACAAACAGCTTGAAGAAAGGTATAAAAGGAAAATGAAAGATAGAAACAATCAGCGACTGAAAGCTGAAAATGAAAGCACAAATGTGGCTCCTAAGAGCTGACAGGAGTGGATCTGATCCGACTTCCAGTAAAGACTGATCTTCAGAATGAAGCTTCTCTCGGCCCTTCTTCTTCTTCCGATCACTCTGTCTCACTCTCTCTCTCTCTTTTTCCTTCTCTTCCTCTTTTATCTGCTAGAGCTCTCTATCTCTCACTTTTTCTTCTTTCTCTTCTGCTCTTCTTCTCTTTCCCTTTTTCTTCTTTGCTCTTCACACTGCATCGAGAAGGCTCTCCTCTGCTTCTGCTTCACTGTATAGACTTTGCCCCTTAATCGATCATCTTCAGACAAAGGATTCTTCATATATATAGTGCAGCAGGGTGGATAGGGTTGTGTGGCTTCCACATCTCCCGCCCAAAGGCTTTTCGCCAGAACTGAGGCATTTCGACCACCTGGCAGCATCCTGGATGGGCTGCATCCACGTGTCATAATCTGGGCACCTCGTCCTTCCTTGGATCACGTGTCTTCATTAGGCTTCACGACGGGTGCCTGTCAGACTGAGAATCAAGTTATCAGTTTAAGTCTAAAACCCTGTACAGACTTTGCAGGATGTAATGTATAGACTTCAGTGTATAGACTTTGTGAAGGCGAATGCAATGTACAGACTTCATATAAGAAGGCAACCGCTGTACAGACTTGCTGAAGTGTAAAGCAATGTGTAGACTTTGAAGAACATTCAGCAGCCAATGTATAGACTTAGGCAATGTAAAGACTTGCCAATGTATGGACTTGATGAGTATTCAGTAATGTGCAGACTTCAATGCATGAAGAAACAATGTGTAGACTTGACTGACACAACGTGCAACAATGTATAGACTTGAAACACTAGATGCACGATGTACAGACTTCAACTCATATGATGCACAATGTACAGACTTGATGTTATGCATGAGACTCTAAGGAAGACAGACAATGTATAGACTTCATGAATGATGCATGCATAACTTGGACAATGTATGGACTTAGCCGATGCAGACTAGTCCGATGTACAGACTTGCTCGTTGTTCAGACATCATGAACGATGTATAGACTTGCAAAAGGGAACTCTGTACAGACTTGATCAAAGCAAGGCAATCGAGTGTATAGACATTCACAATGCATAGACTTGCCAAGCGAAAGGGCTGTACATACTTGATGAGCGATGCAAGGCAAACGAATGTATGGACTTCCAATGTATGAACTTGCCAACTGGGCGATGTACAGACTTGAGCAAGGCAAAGTCTGTACAGACTTCAAAGTTCACAATGTATAGACTTTGGCAAGGAATGGTTGTACAGACTTGCACAGTTCTAGGATGTATAGACTTGCCAAGGGAAATGTCGGTAAAGCTATCAGTGTATAGACTTCGAGTGCAACGTCGGTAAAGCTACCAATGTATAGACTTACAAGATCACTGATGGATGTACAGACTTGGAAGTTCACTGATGGATGTATAGACTTGGAAGTTCACTGATGGATGTACAGACTTCACCTCGAGCAATCTACAGTGCAGTGTGTGGACTTGAAGAATGATGCATAACGATGTACAGACTTCACTTGAAACAGTCCGATGTACAGACTTACTGATGCATTGTATAGACTTACATGAGACGCTCAATGTACAGACTTCGAGTCCAGTGTACAGACATTGCCTTGGACTCTAAATGAGACGGACATTGTGCAGACTTTAGCCAATGCAATGTATAGACCTGATGCTGCATGAAACACTAAATAAGACGGACAATGTTCAGAGTTAGCCAATGCAATGTATAGACTTTGGGCTCGCCATGCAGTGTATAGACTTAGAGCACAAACGCCACGATGCAATGTATAGACATGCTAGTTATGTGAGCTGCAATGTATGGACTCTGCTATGCATGAAGACGAGTGTATAGACTTGGAAATCTGGGGGCGTCGACGCATGATGCATGAGACACACTTACTGCGTTGACGCTGCAGAGTTAGCCAATGCAATGTACACACTTACTATGTTGACGCTGCTTGACTTAGCCAATGCAATGTACACACTTACTGCGTTGACGCTGCATGACTTAGCCAATGCAATGTACACACTTACTAGCCTGCGAGAACTGCGATGTATGGACTATGCTATCTGCGACACATGCAATGTATAGAATACACTACAACAACACAAAGCCAAATGAATGTGCAGAGTTATGAAATGCACCAGTTATGAAATGCACCAATGCACACAGCCTATTCCATGTAGTGACACTCAGATAAGATGTTCAATGAAACATTCATATGCAACACAACAAATTCATATGCAGACACAAACAGATGACGACTCAATGTGTTGTTCTTATGGTGACTCATTCATGTTGCTATCATTAAAACACCATATTATCATCAAAGCACAAGGGGCACAACAATCTCCCCATTTTTGATGATGGCAACATAATGAGTCACATTGACTCGTCAAACTATTCTCCCACTTTGACATAATCAAAAAGAAGGGAAATGGTAGAGAATGAATCATGGTTCATTAAAATGAAGTTCTCCCTTATGACAATGAAACAACTCTCCCCCTATCAACATGCAAGATGTACTACTTTTCCCTTAAAAGTAGATGACCCATAACTCCCCCTGAAGCACAGGAATGAACTCCGCTTATCCAATAAATCAATCTGAATTCTGCCATTACAAAGAATCTAAATTTTGGTTACAAGAACAGAATGAAACAGAACCAGAGTTTTTTTTTTAAACTAAAGTTGATACTTGCAAGGGGGGAGACGGGAGAGGGGGTTCATCTCTTCATTACGGAAGAAGATGAAAACACTATCCCGGCCACCAGGCAAGCGATTTTCATATATGAAAGCAGAAAAAGAAAGGGGTACAGGGGGGTGGAGGGGGAACTCCCAAAGAGGGGAGGGCAAGAGGCGTACAAGGCCAAAGGCCCAAGAGAGCAAAAACAGCCAAGAGGACCCAAGCGAGGGCAGAAACAAGCCCATGAACCCACAGATGAGACAAAGCCCCTACAAATATGAATCTTCGTCGAAGACCCCTTCAGAATCAGAAGAGAACACAGAACGGACACCGCGCTGACGACCCAGAGAGAAGGGGCAATCAAGAGGGTCAACCTCCGAACCGTCTGTCTCGAGCACCTCCGTGAAGGAAGAGTCAGCTGGCGGCGGGGGCGCCAACGAAGAAGACTGGAGCCGAAGAGAGCGACGGGGTGGAGCAGCGTCCACAAACATGCACTGACGATCACGCGAGGAGGAGGTGGAGTTGGACCGCCGGAAGGAACGCCGAGGTGCTCCGCCATCCATCCTCGAGGGCGGCCGAGAGCGGTCCAGGCCAGAGGTGCCCACAAAAGCCGTATGAGCCGCCGTAAGGTCACGGGCCCCCGAAGCAGGCTCAAGCCCGGGGACATGAAGTGCCTGGGTGAGCTGAGGGAACCTGAGAGGCGTGCCAAGATCCGGGGGGGGGGCACAAAACCCGCGGGAAGCACCGGAGCGGAAGGCAGGGCAGAGTCGACGATCGGCCCGGGTGGGGCCCGGTTGATTTTCTTCTTCAAAGCTTGGGCGAAGGAGAGGCGAGGGCCAACCATCGAGGAGGAGGAGGACGCCAAGGACGCTACAACGGCAGCCGCCTGGGAGGAAGGCTGCGCTCCAGGGGACCAAGCTGCCGCATCGGCATTAAGTCCAGCATGCGGCAAGGAGGGGCCGCCATGGGGGTGAGCATCTGGTGCCGTGAGGCCAGGGACCAAAGAGGAGGCTGGCCGGGTCGCAGGAGGGACGCCCCCGAGCACAACCGAGCACGGAAGAGTAACGCCCTTCCCGGAAGGGTGAGCAGCCCGGGGGAAGGACGCAAAAGCCACTATTGATGGAGCCGGGGGGGAAACACCACAGACGCCAGCGGCCGAAGGAGAGGCGAGGCCAACAAATCTCGCATGTGCTGCCGGCAAGTCCGGAAAGAGAGACATGGGCTCCAAGCCTGACATCGAGAGCACTTGAATAGTGGGGCGCAGAGATAAAGGGAGCTCCACGGCAGGGGCGGGAGGCCCCGCAACTCCACGGGCCGGTGAGCGAAAAGCAGCAGGATCAGCAGGTGCAACGCCAACAGTAGGCTCGGGGGCAGAGCACAAGGGAGCAGCGGGCTACACGCTCGGATGTAGGCCAGCAGGAGGACAGACAACTCCCAGGGGGTGGGCGTCAGCTGGTGCGCTGACCAATGCGCTAGGTGGCTGAGCGCCATGCAAGAGACAAGCGGAGGAAGAGGGCGAGCGAACCGTAGCCAGCTGCGGTGTAGGCTCTGACGGGAAGGGAGCAGAGGGTAGGGAACAGAAGGCCGACTGGAGGGGGACAGCCGCCAAGCTTGGAGATGCATCGCCTAGTAGGGCCTGAGAGGCGTGGATGCTGGCAAGAGGCAAGTCCACGGGGCTAGCCTGGACAACTGAGATGTCCTCGTGGCCAGCAACAGGGCCTGGAGCGGCAGCTCCCAAAGGCAGAGATGCCCTTGACGGAGGAGGACCGACGAGACCAGGGGCGACTCCAAGTGGCTGGAAGTCAGCCGCCACACATACAGAGTAACCCGAGGGCAAGGGCAGGGGCCCGTAGGTGGCCGTGGGCTCCACGGACAGCGAACCTGAGGGTGGAGGGGGAGCAGAGGGGGCAGGGGTCCCATGACCAGCTAGCCTGAGCGTGGATGAAATCGGAGGTGCCGACGTGGTGTAGCTCGGAAGGACCACAGGCGGACAAATTCCGGACGACGCCTGTGCAGGGCGCTGAGCAGGCTTTGGCGGGGGACCCGCAGCTGGCCTCGCAGGAGGCGTGGAACAATGGAGGGAAGCGTGGCCCAACCGTCTGCAGGAGGTGCAGAAGGAGGGGAGGCCAACATAAACCAGGGGTTGCCAAAACCCGCGCCCGCCATACCCAACCCAAGCACGCGGTGGGGGGGCCTTAGAGAGGTCCAACAAAACGCAAACCCTTGCCGCATGGGAGTGGGTGCAGCAGAGGGTATTACGATCCACCTTCAGGGGAGGCCCAATGCCTCCAACGATAGAGAGGAGCATGGCCTCATTGAAGAAGTTGGCAGGTAAGCCCGGTAGCTCCACCCAGACAGGAACCAATGGCGAGTCTTCGTCGCAGGAGAAGTTGATGGACCACTTGAAGAAGAAGAAGGGTCTTCCTTTGACGTAGAGTGTGTCCTTGAGAAGAACATGGAGGAAGTCTTCCTTGTTGCTAAAGCATAAAAGGAGGTGGCATCGATCCAAAGAGCTCAAGAGGAAGTCCTGCTTGAACTGGAACCATTGGGCTAGATGCGCACGGATCTCCTGGAAGGGTGGACGCCCCTTCGGTGTTCTGGCAATAACAGCAAACTCTAGGGGCCGACAGGAGATCTGAGTCTCGTCCATGTTGAAGAAGGTTGTGGGTTCCCCGCCATCTATGAACGCCGGAGCATGGACCGACAACGGAAGAGTTAGGGGGGCGATGCTCTGGAGAAGCACATGAGCGAAGGAGGGGACGCTCGCGGCAGCAGGATGGAGACCCGACAGCTCCACCGCAGGAATGGCAGTGGCAGCCCCACCGAGCATACCCGGCCGGGCAGGGCGTGACCACGGGGACTTGGCAGGAAGCGACCCCGGCCGAGCCTCCCCGCTGCAAGCGGGCGCTGACGTGGAGCGAAGGACATGGGAGTCACCGGATGCTGCTATGCGGTTCAGCGTCGACGGCACTACTGCCGGAGTTGCACCGAGGATGGAAGAAGGGCCGCCACAGGTGGCGGAGGGTGACGGCGGCAGGCTAGAGGCCAGTGGCTGGGGTTCGACCGGAGCGCCGGGGTGCAAGAACAGGGCATCGTGGGGGGCGATGGATGGGGGGTGCGGCAACGGCCGGCCAGCAGCAAGGGGGGGGCCGAGAGGGGAAACGCACGAAACAGAGGGGCCTTGGGGCGAAAATAGAGTACCGTTTTCACCCAAGGTCCCATCAGAAGGATGGGTGGTGGGGCCCAAGTGAAGAGCTTCGGACGGCATAGCAACAGGGAAAGTCAACTAGGAAAGGCCGTCACCGCCAGAAGGAAAAGCTGGATAACCTTGCGTGCCCGGGCAGCCAAAAACGTGTCGCCCAACCGTTGGGAGGGAAGCAGCGATGTCGACGGGAGAGGACTCCGCTAGGACAGAGCAGGCATCCAAGGTAGGAGACGAGGACGCAACCATCACCGGAGCCCCCCCGGCGGACGACGGGGCAGAAGCGACGGTGAACTTGGCGATGGAGGAAGATGCCGAGGCAAAGGACGCCATTGTAGAGGCTTGGGCAGGGGGTGGGAGGGGCCCATCTTGAACCGGGGGAGCGGCCGCAAGAGACGAGGTAGCTACAGGAGGGGGGAGCGCAAGGCCGGAGACCAAACCAGCCGTGGAGGGAGGTCCCTCAACCAAGCAGCCAAGACCATGGAAAGTGGCGCCCGGTGCAGTGGCAGCAGAGGGACCCCCAGGGAGAGCACCAACGTCGGCAGGAATGGCACTAGGGCCTCCCGCGGCGGAGTTGACCAGGGCCAAACGGTGAAGACCGGCAAGGGGGGCACCGGCGGAGAGGACCACCGGCGGGGCAGAGGCAGGATGGGAGGGGGGGGCACAGTCCCCCCCCTACCGCCGGCCATCGCCGGGGGGCAGCATCTACCGTAGGCGAAAAACCAAAGGGGAAAGAAGTCTAACGAGGGAGGGGAGCGGGAGGGGAAACCAGAAGAGAGAGAAACGCATCACGGGAGGCCCTAGCTGAACACCGTGACTTCAAACATAACCAGAGTTGATTGTAAAACAAGATGGAAGATTTCAACAGTGTGGATCAACTGATAATGTAAGATTAGCTATGGGTAAGGGTGAGAAATGGTCAAAGCACAATACATCTCAAGGAATCAATTAATAGCAAGATGTTGATCAGGCTGTCTGGAAAGAATCTGATCATGAGGGATTTTAATGCTTGCACCACTACAATAAGTCTTAAGAAGAATAGACTCTTCTATCATAAAGGGTTATGAAGTGGCAACTTAACCAATCTGATTTAATTATGATATATACCAAATTTGTCAAATTAAACTCAATACTCATATCTGAATCCAAGTTTTAATAAAGGTGAACCAAATATTCAGATAACACTCAAAAGCAATCATCTTTTATCGTACACACATGATCTCAATGGCTCTTTCAAGAGTTACACAGATTAGTATTGAGGTTAACCACTTTTTCCAAGAATATGAGTTGACAGACTTTTCAAAATATTTTCATTTGAAGCACATTATATTTTTCCTGAGCAATTTAGGTTGATCAACACCTTTTTAGATGAGGCACAACACGTCTCAGGTGAAGTGACCCAGTTACTCAGTGTGATAACTGTCATTGCCTCTCAACATTGAGACCAGAGTTAGCAATATAAGTGTCTTTTTACATGAGGAGACACCTTGATTAGAGGCCAGACTCCCCAGTTACTCAACACAATTATGCCATTGCTCTGTCAGGTTTTTCAATAAATTTTTACCAGAGATAACTATGGCACCTCATGACATGAGTTACTTTATTTCATTGATAAAGAACTCAATTTCTCAATGACCGAGTCATTGCTCTAAATTCACAAATTTTCATTTAGTCAACATTTTTCAAGTTAATGTTTAACCACAGCACTCACTCTATGTATCTCTACCAAAGTAGCCTTGATGTCAAATTTTCAGATATCAGATGAGAGAGTCTAAGGTTTACATGACACATGTGGTTAAAGTTTATTAAACCTTATCATTCAGATATTTTTAATTTATTTAATTACAAATCTGAGAATACATTAATCTTATATCAGTCTGATTCAGTGGTAATTCTTAAACCTATATGATAGGAATTTCTACCAAGTTCTCAGACTGAATTACATGACATGCAGCTTAAGTACCTCAGATCAGAACAAATAAATTTAGCTGACCAACAATCAATAGTAGCAACAAATCAGTCACACCAGCTGAGACAAATGTGAAAGGTGAATATAAGCTGGTGCAAGAGTAAATCACCAATATAGAAATATTTCAAAAGAGTGTACATCAACACACAGTGGCTGAGTCTGGAGTTCAGACAGATCAGCTGACAAGTAGTATCATGAAGAGAGTTGAAGGAAACTCTTCTTTAACAACTCAACGAATGGAAGGCAGAATCTATTTTCAAGAGAGAGAGAAATATGATAACAGATGAGAGTTGAACAATTACTAGACAATAGGTGTTCAACATATGATAATTAAAAACACCAATTCTAAATTCTCCCCCTGTCTAGATGCAATGAAATTTCTTTTTAGGTTTTCAACTGCACTACTCTTCGTATGCAACATCAGTCAAACTCCCCCTGTCTATATGCAGTGACTCACGTCAGACTCAACAAGCTTCCCCTGAAATTATGCAATTTACGCAATGAGTTCAATTAACTATATGCAGACTATTCAACACTTATACATGAAGCAAGTATGCAATCATTTCAAGTTTATGCACCCAAGTCATGAACATTTTTGTCCTTTTTCAGATTTTTCAAAAAAAAGATGATATGCATTACACTGCTCTATATGAAGACTAGACCCTTGGTACTTTGCGGAGAACCTGGTCTCAAGGACTATCTCACACATAGTAAGAACCGCCGGGCAGATTCTCTTGCCTTTTAGTAGCTTACCATTTATATACCAAAGTGGTCATGCAAAGAAATACAGTGCAAAGCAGTCCAATATGCATTAAACGACATGCAGACTACAACAATAAGCAACTGATAGTCATGCAAATGATATATGCAAACATTAGACACATGCATTGACTATGAACATGGTTGTGTAGTGCATCTAGCATCTTATGTACACATGCAATAACTGGCAAGAGAAGAGCATTGAATTTGAGCAGAATTAAATTCAATAGCTGAGTCTGGAATACAGACTGATCAGCTAGACAAGAATAGAATATCAGACATCAAACAATCAAATCAATAATTTCAGATAATAAGATTTAAACAAAGTTTTGGAACTAACTTGAAATGGTGTAGTCATGGGGTTTTCATTCTTGAGTGCCTTGGTTAACCCCTTTTATTCTTCAGCTTCCAAGGCACACCTGCAAAGATGTTAGTCAATTTGATCCTATAGGAACCCAAGTAGTCTTGGGTCCTGAATTAATTCTGACAGGTGTTATGAATAATCTTTTAGCAATATTATCATCAAAATCCATCAGATGACAATTGGTCATGGAGTGGCCAAATTTACCACAATATCTACATGATATAACAACCCTTGAATTCTTTTTGTGAACATTGTTATAGTCATGTAACCTATGTGATTTAGCATGAAAGTTTCTGTTGCTTGCATGAACCTTTGATTTACCATTACCTGCCCACCAGCATTCAGAAGCACGGTGGCCAAGTTTTCCACATTCAAAACATGCAAGAATCTTTTCTTTAAAAACAGATCTATTCATACCAAAATCATTTCTGTTTACAGGGAATTTGACAAATTTAGAATTAAAGTGATTTCCCTGAACATGCCAGCAGTCCTTGACTGCATGACCATATTTCCCACAATCAAAACATCTAAGATGCTTGCTTCTTGATTCATTGTTACCCCAGAAATTTCCAGTCTAGCACTCATTTGCCTTGTGCCTAGGCTTGTTGCAAGTGAAACAGATGATATGCTGGCCTGAAATAGATTTATATCTATATGGGCCATGAGCATGTGTGAAAAATATAGAATTCACATTGTTGTCTTCTTTCATTTTAAAACATGCATTCATTAGATGACCACGCCTACCACAGTAATAACAGGATGCATGAAATTTCTTAGTGGCATGGTTTCTATCAAATAAATTCTTAGAATGCATTGCTTCACCAGCATGCTCATCTTCAATCAACAGTCTACAATCATCCATTACATGTCCTATCTTGCCACAATAATGGCAGGACACTTTAGTTTTCCTGGCGACATGATTACTAACAGACGGACTAGATGCATGAGAATGAGTACATGAAGCATGAGCATTTTGCATTGACCCATTACATTCAGCAGAGCTAAATGATTTCAAGATGTACTCAGAAATATTGTTTGCCTTCTTTGTATGACCCTTCTTTTTCAATTTCTGATTATTCTTAACAGTTTTTGTTTGCTTTTCATTTTTCTGGGCTTTGAACTAAAATACAGATGTTGAAGGTGGTTTCTGATTTTCATTTTATTTTGAGGATTGCTTTGAAGTACCAGCTATATCTGAGCTTTGCACAAAGGTGGCATATAGCTGGCTTTTAGTGATTTCCTTAACATCAGAAGTGCAATCTGTTCCCCCTTTTCAATTCTTATCCTCACTTTTCACAACAGTTTTTATTTTTCTTTCAGTTTTTGCAAACTTGGATGCTGAGTTTTCCAGATAATGAATTTTATTTTCCAAGGATGCTATATGAAGCTCATAACTAGCTATCTCATGTTCACTGCAATTGACACATTCACTTAAGACTTTATTTACAGTTTTATACTTCTCAATTTCTTGTTCTAGACTGATCACCATTTGTGATTCTCCATCACAAGTGAATTTTCCCTTTTTTAATGTGAGAAGAGTTTCAGATAAGCCAGTGTTTAAACACTTTAATTTTTAAATTTCAACTTTCAGTTCAGTGTTTTCCTTCTCAAATTTTTGAGGCTGAGCTTCCTTAAAAACATATTTCTCTTTTTCGATAGTCAGAAACCTCTGTGAGAAAACAGTATTTAAAACCATCAGTTTTTTATTTTATTCCCTCAATTCTTTGTTCTCTTCAGATAGCTTCATGACTCCTTCATTACATGTTCCATTTCCAGACATAAGCTCCAATTTTTCAATTAGTTCATCTTCCCTTTCTTCTGCTTTAATTTTCTCAGCAAGCAGATTTTTGTGATCATCTTTAAGTGAGGTAATTTGTTTATTTAGCCATTCATTCTCACTATAAAGATTTTCATTACGTTCTCTTAAAGCTGAGCACATTTTGTAGTTTGATTCAGCAGAAGAAGAGTGTGAAACCTTAATCCTTTCCAACTCTTCTAGATTCATCAATTGTTCATTAGTTTTCAGTTTCAGCTGACTTTCTAATTTGGAAATTTTATTGAAACCTTCTTGGTTTTCCTTTTTCAATAGGCACATTTGTTTCATATTCAAGTGATTCTCAGATAGACATTTATCATACAATTCATTTATCTTCAAGCACTTTTCACATGATGAATTAGAATCACTTTTATCAATTTTCCTATTCATTTTCTTATGTTGTTTTCTTAAATGATCATAAGATTCCAGCAGTTCATTATATGCAACAATCCAATCATCTAGGGTGTAATTTTCGAAGATGTTTACCTGATCATCGTCTTGTTCTTCATCTTGATTGCTACTTGGTTCACTTCCTTGAGCCATCATGCATCGATCATTATCTGTATCGCAAGCAGTCTTCAATTTATCCAGGATTTCCTTGGCAGACCTGGATTCAAAGAAACATGAATGAAGAGCTCGATTAGTCGCGGCCTTCATTAACTCCAGTGCTTTCTGATTTTCTGCACGCATAGATCGATGCTTGTTAGTCCATTTGGACTGATCTTTTGTTAGTTCATGTGGACCATGTGAAATCACTTTCCACAGGTCTGGATCAATAGATTTCACATGAGCACGGAAAGCACTGTGCCACTGTTTGAAATCACAACCATCAAAGACGGGTGGATGAGTCATCGAGAAGTGATAAATGCACTGAAATCAGATGAATAGCTCAAGACACACAACCGATGAAACAAAACACAGAACACAAGAAGCACACTCTGAAATGCACCAAATAGGAATGCAGGATCTGCTACGGATTGTTAGATCCTATGCACAGCAACCCGCTCTGATACCAAGTGTTGGGTTCGGTGCTATGATTCAGAGGGGGGGTGAATGAATTTCCCTTTAAAAACTTCGCCCAATTTAAAATCTAATGCTCAATAAAATTGCTAGTTCGCTAACTAGACAAACCTGAAGGCTAATAAGCAGTTGCAGAATTAAACAAACACACAGTGAGTAATCAAGGTAAAGCGCACCTAAGCATTCATCTAGCGCCAATCAGATAGAAGAAATTAAACCAAGGAACAATGGGTTTTTAGGTGGTTCGGTCCTGCAGACTTACGTCCACCCCACACTCAAACCGAGAGTGGATTCCACTGACTCACAGCTTGAACAGCTGGGCATCACAGCTTGCCATACAATCCGCTGAGCCTCACAGCTTGCTGTTCGAGGAATCCTCCTCGCCTGCTGAGCCTCACAGCTTGCTCCGCTGGGCAATACAGCTTAGCCGTCCAGTGGAATCCTCCACTGCAAATGCTGACAAATAGCTTGAAGAAAGGTATAAAAGGAAAATGAAAGATAGAAACAATCAGCGACTGAAAGCTAAAAATGAAAGCACAAATGTGGCTCCTAAGAGCTGACTGGAGTGGATCTGATCCGACTTCCAGTAAAGACTGATCTTCAGAACGAAGCTTCTCTCTACCCTTCTTCTTCTTCCGATCACTCTGTCTCACTCTCTCTCTCTTTTTCCTTCTCTTCCTCTTTTATCTGCTCGAGCTCTCTATCTCCCACTTTTTCTTCTTTCTCTTCTGCTCTTCTTCTCTTTCTCTTTTTCTTCTCTGCTCTTCACACTGGATCGAGAAGGCTCTCCTCTACTTCTGCTTCACTGTATAGACTTTGCCCCTTAATCGATCATCTTCAGACAAAGGATTCTTCATATATATAGTGCAGCAGGGTGGATAGGGTCGTGTGGCTTCCACATCTCCCGCCCAAAGACTTTTCACCAGAACCGAGGCATTTCGACCACCTGGCAGCATCCTGGCTGGGCTGTATCCACGTGTCATAAACTTGGCACCTCGTCCTTCCTTGGATCATGTGTCTTCATTAGGCTTCACGAAGGGTGCCTGTCAAACAGAAAATCAAGTTATCAGTTTAAGTCTAAAACCCTATACAGACTTTGCAAGATGTAATGCATAGACTTCAGTGTATAGACTTTGTGAAGGCGAATGCAATGTATAGACTTCATATAAGAAGGAAACCGCTGTACAGACTTGCTGAAGTGTAAAGTAATGTGCAGACTTTGAAGAACATTCAGCAGCCAACGTATAGACTCAGGCAATGTAAAGATTTGCCAATGTATGGACTTGATGAGCATTCAGCAATGTGCAGACTTCAATGCATGAAGAAACAATGTGTAGACTTGACAGACATAACGTGCAACAATGTATAGACTTGAAACACTAGATGCACGATGTACAGACTTCAACTCATATGATGCACAATGTACAGACTTGATGTTATGCATGAGACTCTAAGGAAGACAGACAATGTATAGACTTCATGAATGATGCATGCATAACTTGGACAATGTATGGACTTAGCCGATGCAGACTAGTCCGATGTACAGACTTGCTCGTTGTTCAGACATCATGAACGATGTACAGACTTGCAAAAGGGAACTCTGTACAGACTTGATCAAAGCAAGGCAATCGAGTGTATAGACATTCACAATGCATAGACTTGCCAAGCGCAAGGGTTGTACAGACTTGATGAACGATGCAAGGCAAATGAATGTATGGACTTCCAATGTATGGACTTGCCAACTGGGCGATGTACAGAATTGAGCAAGGCAAAGTCTGTACCGACTTCAAGGTTCACAATGTATAGACTTTGGCAAGGGAATGGCTGTACAGACTTGCATAGTTCTAGGATGTATAGACTTGCCAAGGGAAACGTCGGTAAAGCTATCAGTGTATAGACTTCGCGTGTAACGTCGGTAAAGCTACCGATGTATAGACTTGCAAGATCACTGATGGATGTACAGACTTGGAAGTTCACTGATGGATGTACAGACTTCACCTCGAGCAATCTACATTGCAGTGTGTGGACTTGAAGAATGATGCATGACGTTGTACAGACTTCACTTGAAACAGTCCGATGTACAGACTTGCTGATGCATTGTATAGACTTACATGAGACGCTCATTGTACAGACTTCGAGTCCAGTCTATAGACATTGCCTTAGACTCTAAATGAGACGGACGTTGTGCAGACTTTAGCCAATGCAATGTATAGACCTGATGCTGCATGAAACACTAAATAAGACGGACAATGTTCAGACTTAGCCAATGCAATGTATAGACTTTGGGCTCGCCATGCAGTGTATAGACTTAGAGCACAAAAGCCACGATGCAATGTATAGACATGCTAGTTATGTGAGCTGCAATGTATGGACTCTGCTATGCATGAAGACGAATGTATAGACTTGAAAATCTGGGGGCGTCGACGCATGATGCATGAGACACACTTACTGCGTTGACGCTGCGGACTTAGCCAATGTAATGTACACACTTACTGCGATGACGCTGCATGACTTAGCCAATGCAATGTACACACTTACTGCGTTGACGCTGCATGACTTAGCCAATGCAATGTACACACTTACTAGCCTGCGAGAACTGCGATGTATGGACTATGCTATCTGCGACACATGCAATGTATAGAATACACTACAGCAACACAAATCCAAATGAATGTGCAGAGTTATGAAATGCACCAGTTATGAAATGCACCAATGCACACAGCCTGTTCCATGTAGTGACACTCAGATAAGATGTTCAATGAAACATTCATATGCAACACAAAAAATTCATATGCAGACACAAACAGATGACGACTCAATGTGTTGTTCTTATGGTGACTCATTCATGTTGCTATCATTAAAACACCACATTATCATCAAAGAACAAGGGGCACAACATAATTCCATTCCCCGATCGTTGAGGGTGACCATTGAGCATGGGTTTTCACACACTACACGGCGAGCCATAGACGATCTCTCTGAGGCACACCGTTGCTGCTTTGGCCATACTTTGGGTATGCACAAAGGTCTTTTCTTTTCTCTGCTCGACCAAGTGCAAGGGCAAGAGATGGATGGATGAGATGACCAACCTAGGCGCTCCCTCATACGGGTGAGGTCTCGAATATGAGCAGTCTTGACCCTCGACTATGAGCGTTCATGCAATATCTAGCCAATAAGGGCTGTCAAAAATAAATGGATGAATCAATGCAAAATTATGAATCAGAGGCATGGCAAGAGTGGCAGTACAGTTCCCCACGGGATGCCATGAGCCCGGTCGCATGCATGCCTGATAAATATGGGTCTCAAAATCAAAGACACAAAGCCCCGGCGCAACAGACCTACTCTTTGAGGGGTAGTGTCCTGAAAGGAAGTCAAGTCCTGATATCTCCCATCCTACATAAAGCTTGTCTCCAATTTTCTTCTGCTTCTCCCTCTTAGGCTGGGTTGTATCTCGGGTATGGCCTTAGTAGGGGCACCATTCTTTAGAGGCGGTTGGTTGTGATAAGTCACCCTCAAATGCACGCCCTGTTTAAGGGAAGTCTTTAATGAGAGGGGGAGGAATGACGATCCCTGGCCAGCAGTTCAAGCCCGTCTTTAGGTGTTGCAGATTAATATTCCAAAAATCTAAAAAAAATGATGACATTGTTAAAAATCCAAAAAATGAGATATTGTCAAAAATCAAAAAAAGAAAATCTAAATATTTCAAAAATCTAAAAAAATGAGATATTTCAAAAAATCCAAAAAAAATCATATATTTCAAAATATAAAAAAATCGTATATTTCAAATTTCAAAAAAATCATATATTTCAAAATTCAAAACAATCAAATATTTTAAAATCTTAAAAAAATTAAATATTTTAAAATCCAAAAAAATAAAAAATAAAAAAATAAAAAAAATATTCATCTTTTTGTTCCTTTCTGTCTATTTGTTTTGAGGACGGACACGATCTGTTTGTTAAGTGTGTAGGTTGCAGAAGCTTCAAGTTTCCTTACTCTATCTCTCGTTTTGCCTCCTATCCATATCTTTGATCTGTTCTCTTCTTCAATCTACTCTCTCGATCTGTTCTATAGCTTTAGTCCTTCTTAGCTTATTTAACATGATCATATCTTTATGAGAGGGCTTTGCCTCACGACTATGAACCTGGCGGTTCTGCTTCATCTGATCTTGGGCTTTGATTGAAGGGCGTATTTGTCATGTCTTTTGTCCCGCCATATCCTAGTCACGTGTTTATGTGTTGTCCCACGCATGTTGCTTTGTCCCTCACTGCGTGTCGTTAGTTGGTCGTCCTTCTATATATCTCGTGTGTTGTCCCAACCGTGTGGTCATCCCTCATATTCTTTTCCTAACCATGTGTTGTCCCACCGTGTTATTGTCTTGTCCCATCATGTTCATCATGTATACGTGTGGTTTATTCATGCCATTGCATATGTGCTTGTTTGTCTTCTTGTGTTATTTTCCATTCGTTTGATCGTTATGTTATATTGTGTTGTCGGTCATTCAGTTGAGCGTTATGTTATCGTCATTTTGTTCATGCTTGTTTATCATGTTCATTCATATTGTTGTTGTCTTATTTGAAAATCACAAAAAGTAGAAATCGAAAATCCAAAAAATATCATTTCGCTTCGCAGGTAGGTCAGGTATGGTTCTCTATCCCTACTCATTATTACATTACTATATGGTATCTACATTATTATAGCCTCTCAAGGACCGGCTGGTTGCCCGTGTGTTCTGGGATCTGATGTTCCCCTTTAACAAAAAGGATGATGATCTAAGAGCATACGGTTAATCGTTGGATAGGCCGCTTGGTTGAGTTGGGTGGGGGACGATGGACTCTATCTCGCACGCCGTGGTTGCAAGAAGACTCTTGACCCCGTCTTGACTCAGTTTAGCAATAGTATCCTTGAGTACTTTCTATTTTATACTTTCTTTACATTCGTTTTGATGATTTCTTTATTTTAGCCCAACATGCATCATGTCATTTTGAGCACTCACGTCTCGAAATTCTCTCAATGATTTCTCCTTAGCAATAGTTGATTGTGCTTATTTTGGATAAGAGATTTTCATTCCACTCTGAATTTGAACAATTTCTCTGATCTGCCCGCTCGGTTGGGTTGGCCAGCGTGATTCCTGTCTTGATTTTATCTCAGTCTTATTCTCCTTTCAATCTCTTCAGTTGTGTTCCTTCCGACCCACTCATTATCTGTGGATTGTGTCCCCGATGAGGTTGGTCGTGTTTCCTTTACCTTCCTTAATTTAGTTCTCCAGACATGTCTCATTCTTGTCAACCATTTCGGGCGGTTAGTTCGGCATTTTCGGGAGAATTCATGTCGCTTGTTGATTGTAACGGGTGTTTATTACCTTGATGCCCGCTTATCATTTCTCTCCGCTTCATCTCCGCGTCATCTCAATTTCACGTCGCCTTTGCATCGCTTTCGCTCCATCTTCTTTCCATTCCGCCTTTGCATCGCTTTCGCTCATTCCCTTGCAAAGCGGACATCAAGGGGGGGCATCTGTTGACACCCGTTTTTAGCCCGCAAGTTACGTCATTTCTCTTATTCATCATTTTTTGATGTCCCGAATTAGCCATTATTTTGGAGCCTTCTTAGATGGATTTCGAGCCAATTTTCATTGTTCCTTTCCCTTTGAGCCCTAGAGATCATGATTTCTTAGAGTCCATGGAGCTTATCTTATAAACTTCCGACTTCTAAGTCGACTTACGGCCCATTTAGGTCGGCTTCCATCAAGCAATCGGCTCTCTCTTACTGTGCAGTCCTGAAAGTGGTCCTTTTTCATCTCCTTATGTTCCTATTTTCAAAAAGTTATCTTCATCAAAGTTGTTCGATTTTTAAATATCTACAATTTCTTCTTCTACGCCATTGGGTAGTTCTGCCCCTATTGTGAGATATTCATGTTTTTCCATTAGGCTGTGCTGTTCACCTACATTGCAGAATTTTGTCTCTCTGTCCTAGCCCCATTTTCTCCTTCTTCTGATCATTCGCTTATCTTGCTCTTTTCATGCAAGTTGTTACTCTTTCAGTTATCTATAATTTATCTTTCTACCACTTTCACTAGTTCTGCACTGTTTGAGAGATACGCTTCAATTTCTGAAGTCGCGCGCAGTCTGCCCAAAATGTTCCTTCATCGGTGTGAAGGTCTATTAGTAGACCGTCAGAGCCCATGTGAAGGTCTATCGTAAGACCGCCAGAACACAAGTGACGGTCTATTAATAGACCCTTACACCTAAACTTGCCTAAAATCATCCCGTTCGACCCCCGGAGCCTGACGGTCCTACCCTAGACCGTTTGTTGCCTCTGGCGGTCTTACGATAGACTGCCAGATGACACCGAGAGTCCAATTCGTGCTGGACTCTGCTCCGTTTCTGTGCGCCGTGGCCCTCTTGCAGAATCCACAACTTCTTGAATTCTACTCCGAATTGAGCACCTTTTATTCCTATGGTTTCTCCTTTATATTATCTTGAATTTGATCCATATATCTCAGAATTTCATTGGCTATCTTGCTCAGAAATGCGGATGAAAGTTGGGGATTTATGCGTCCTAGTTCAACACAAACTCTGCAGATTAAGCTCTGGGGCTCTCTTCTAGAAGCCATATCTTCCAGATCCTTCCACCAAAATGAGTCCCACTTGTCCCTACTTCTTATCCTTTGTATTATCTCGAGATTGATCTATAGAACACGAATTTTGGTGGACTCTATCTCCTAAAATCTTGGGAGAACTTTTTGGGTTTTTCTGCAACCTCTATATAGACTACCAAGTTCGCAATTGCAAAGGAGGACTCTTTCCAGACGTGGGGTGAAGCCATGCTGCAACTCCAACTCACAACTTCGACCCCATCTTGAAGAGGGAAGTATTAGCTTTCCATTCCATCCTTCTGGGCTTGATTTCATGGTCTACACTCTTAGTTCTAGTCTCCTCAAAATCACAAATCATCACAGTTTTCTGCACTTTTCTGCTACACATGCATTTTTGCACATTTTGCATCAACGATTTCTCCCTATTCTCTTCATCATATTCCGTGATTTCAACTCTCATGCATGCACAACACACACACCTATCTTTTCTACACTTCCACAGGGGTTAAAAATGCTCTCCCGGTGCGTTCTCCCCCTTTTATTCATGCCATTTTATCACTTTGGGATTGATGCTACACTTCATCTTCTAATTGGTTTTTGCCTTTGTGTTTTAATCTTTGTTTTGTAGGAGAGCATGATATGGACGTGAGGCCCTCTTCTTCTAGCTGGCTGGAAGACGAGGAGATTTGATCCCATAAAGTTCCCCGCACCCCGTTTCAAGCGCTATCAAGTCTTTAAGTTCCAAGGTACATGGCGCCGTTCCTCTCCTTTCTTCATCCTTTGGCATTGTTGGAACCTTGGTGGCGATCACGGTTAGTATTTCTCATCCTTTCATCCCCCTTGTCTTTGATTCACATGTTTATACATGTATTAATTTAAAGGGGGCGGGAGAGGGATCTAATTAAAACAAATCTACACTTCCCTTAATGGGCCTGCTTTCCTTAATGGGTCTCCATCTTCTACCCATGTTGTTGCTGGCCCGATTGGTCCTCATGTTCAGGTTCCTTCCAACCCTACGTATCCTTCTCCTCCCAAAATGTGCTTTCCTTATTCTTTTTAGCCTGGAGCCTGTTATTCGGTCCATTATCATGTTCCTGGTCTGAATTCACATTCTCTTGCTCATGTTGGCCTCTATTCCTCTCGATCTCTCCCTACCTCGGAGATGATCACTCAAGCCCAATGCCAACTTGATGAACTACAACGCCGGATCGATCCTAAACATTCTTTGATGTCCCATTTGCGTTTCAAAATCTTCGGCTTCCACCCCCTTCTCAAATTCTCGCATATCGCCGTTATGGTGGAGTCGGTGACCCATATGTGCACTTGAAGGAGTTTGTTTATGAGTCGGCTCAATTTCGATATGACCAACTCTTGATGGCTTATCTATTTGGTCTGTCTTTAGAAGGATTGGCTCGGGATTGGTTCTTCTATTTGCCGCAAGGGTAAATTGTGAATTTTTAAGTTGTTCAAGAGAAGTTTATTCAGCAATATGAAGACCAGGTTGGGCCCAAGTATTCTATGATGGATCTGGCCCATGAGAAGATGAAGCTCGATGAGGAGTTCTTCACCTTTGCTGACCGATGGCGTCGCCTCGCCGCGTAAGTCCCGGGGCACATTCCGGAGGGGGAACAAATCAAGATGCTCATTTCCAATACAACGCACGAGTATCAATTTATCTTAGCTTTCAATGATATCACCTCTTGGCAACAACTTTATAGCCGAGCCCACTTCGTTCGTCAACAACTTCAAGACTCCCTTGACACCGAGTCTTCCACATCTTCCACGTCTGCATACACTTTGCTATCCACCTCCACCACTCCCGCACAATAACCCTCCACATACGCCTCGCCATGCACATCCACTATTTACTACTCACCTTCCACGAGTCAACCCTCCGCTCCTACGCACCCGTCCGCTTCCGCATATCATCCCTCCATGAGTCAACCCTCCGCTCCGACGCACCCATCCGCTCCCACCAGCCAACCGTCCATAAGTTAGCTTCCCACTTCCATATACCCATGCCCAACTCCATCTCCCCTAGTCAAGGGAACACCACATCCTGAGCAAGTGGATGTTGTCCACTACATACCTCCACGTCCCGCTGCACATTTGTCTCCGTCTAGTCTCTCACTAGTCGCCACGCACCATTGCCTACACAACCTCCGCTTCCATCTCCGCAACCTTATCCGCCTTCATCCCATATCCCTCGGCATCCACCTTGCCCTAAGCAGGCTCCTTGTTCTCTGTTGCCAAAGTCTTTTACCGATATCTTCCAGGCTTTGACGGCCACTCACACATTGTAACTCCCTTCGATTGTGCCTTGCCGACCCGCAGTCAGGAATATGCTTCAGTTCTGTGAATTTCACCGCCAGCAAGGGCATTTGGTCGAGGATTGCCCCGAGTTCCATGGATTTGTTTATGACTTGGAGGATAAGAAGAGGATTGATTGGGCCGCCATGCATAAAGTTATTTTAGATCTCCGCAGTAAGCAGCAGTAAGAAGCGCCACCCAAGCAACCGTCTCCATCACTGCAAGACCAGGGGCACCCCTGTGATTCCTCTTCATCTAGTGTTGCACCCGCTCCATCATCCGCTCCGTCACCTAGTCCATCACCCATTCCCTCACCTATGTGTCCACCTACCCCATCGCCATCTCCTACCCCGGCTCCATCACCGCCACCTACCCAAGCCTCTGCTCAGGTGGGTACCTCTACCCCTTCCTTCACTCCTGTTGCCACCCCCGCTTCTGCTCCTAACGTCACCCGATGTGTTTTCTAGGCACGCCGACGGTGGGCACTGCATGCCTCCTCGCCTTCGCCATCACCATCTTCTTTGTCAGCACCATTTCCATCACCTCCCTCTTCATCACCCCCATTGCCCGCATCACCTTCGTCTCCACTGCCTTTGTTCATCCCATCTTCAACATCACCACCTTCTCCATCATTGTCTTCGTCTGAGCTTGAGCAAGCTACACCTTTACCCTCGATAGCACCTTCCACTACACTTCCTCCTTCGCCTTTCAAGCCTACCATCTCCACTTTCCCTTCTATTTCCACCTCTCGGAGTGGGTGTGTGCTACCTTTGGTGCCCCTAGGGTCAGGTCCCTGGTAAGACGATAAGCCGAGTCAGGTGGATCTGGTGCCGGTTATGCAGTTCAAGATTCATGATTTTATATATCGGATGTCCATCAGTATCTTGATCATGGGCAATTTTTGGAATGATGAGCTTCCACTGCCTATGATGGTTGTTAAGAAATGTTCCCTTGCCCTTGTGCCAGTTTCTTCTCAAGCGAGGCTAGTGGCAATCTCTTTGCTCGCCGGAGGTTTCGTAATTGATGTTGTTATTACCTCTCGCTCTATTGCTGTTCAAATGACTGACCGAAAGGGGTTCTCTACTCGAGTTGTGCTAACGCATACGGCCGCCAAGAGCTTAATGGATTCCATGTTCAAGGGGCAGTTTGCCGTATTCTCAGGATTTTTCGAGGACATCTGGCACTTTCTATACAATCTCCCTCAGTGCCGTCCTACTCTTCTATCAAGGGAGTTAAGCTTCATGTCTGATTGTCGAGGGGAGTTGCCGGATCTCATGTTGCTTGTGCCAAGTGACAAAACTCCATGGTTTCATGATGCTTATCTATTCAAGGAGTTACATGTTCAAGAATGTCCACCTATTGTTAGCACTGGATGTCTAGGGGCAACCGCCCCGATGAGGCTGCCTGTTCATAATCAAGCCAGACCGTCTGCCAGATGGGCATGTTATTTAAGAAGATATTGCAAATCAAGAAGCCCAAAGGTCTGGGTCTAGGCTAGACGGGTCCATGTTCAAGAAATCTCTGCTAAGAAGAGGTGGCGGCGCAAGTTTAAGGGCCGTCAGTTGTGCACACAAAGGTCCACTTATCCTTCTTCTTCTTCATTCCATTCATCATCTTTTCTCTTGCTCAGTTTCCACCCTTGGGTGGTGTATCTCCCCTCTTCTAATCTTCTTTCCATGATTCTCTCCTCTCCTCCTAGCTCCGCGAACCCCCACTCCTCTTCTACTCGTTCGGGGACTCTGGGTTTTCCACATTCCCGTTATTCTAGGCCTTACCCTATGCCCTCTCATCATCCTGATCCTGGGACACCCTCCAATTCTTCTTCCCCTCCGATATCTCTGAGTTCTAATTTTTCTTCCCCGACCTTGTCGGGTGCCTGTGATTCTTCTTCCCCGAACATGTCGGGTGCCTATGACTCTTCTTCCCCGACCCTATCGGGTGTCTATGACTCTTCTTCCCCAACCCTGTCGGGTGATTCTAATTCTCCGTCCCCAACCCCATCTGGTGATTATCATTCCTCTTCTCCGACTGCGTCAGATGATTCTTCTTCTTCTGTTTCTACTCACTCCTATTCACCCTTTCGGGGTCATCACCCTTTTTCATGATGTTTTCGAGGCTTTAGCCTGCCTTGATATCAGTTAATTTCTATTTATTCTATATCTGGTTCCTTGTTATCAGGGTCTCTCTGCCTTAGCGAGGGAGTTCTAGCCCTCTCTCTCTTCCTTTTTATCCTGCTTCGTCTAGTTTGATGTCCGCCGCTCCTCCGTGTCAGGGAATCTTGGAACCTTGTTATCCTTTCCGTCTTGACCCTGACAAGTAAGGAATACAAAAGTCGTGCTGCTCAAAGCTCGATGATCAAGATCGCTTCAAGATGCTATTTTCACGCTATGCATTTGCAAGGTATCTTTATTTTGTTGGATAATATGCTTTCATTTTCATTGTTTCTATTATTCCTGCGCATTGTTAAGATAATGTTGATTCCTTAACATGGTTGAGTGGCGTTATGAAGTTTGCTTAATTTAGTCAAAATGAGTCACTTCTGCAGCATCTTAGGTTGGTGTTAGCTCCGCACTGGGAGTCTAGTTTCTTTCCCTGATCGTTGAGGGTGACCTTTTTTGCATGGGTTTTCCCACACTTCACGGCAAGCCATAGACAATTTCTCTGAGGCAACATTGTTACTGCTTTGGCCATATATTTGGGTATGCACAAAGGTTTTTTCTTTTCTGATGTGAAACGAACCTCCGAGTCTGAGATTTTCTTTTCTTTTCATTTTTTCTGAACTTTTATCCTTCTCTCCTTTTCCCATTTTTTTTAAAATGAAAAAAAAATGAGGGAGTGCCTCACCGGATGCTACATTGCCTCACACCAGATGGGTTTGTTTGAATGTCACCGTATTATGTGAGCCTCCCCAAGATGAACAAGTATGGCTATCACGTGCACAAGGTGGAGCTCTAGATGCAACACCAAGTTCCTAGACAAGGTTCTCTGTATCCAATATGAAGAGATCATCATAATAAACTTTATGGGGGTTGCTTTTGGACTTTCTGTAACCTCATAATATATATAAAAAAAAGCTTCTTGCCAACTAGGGCTGCACCATGCCCTTCTCGTGCTTCTGACCTTCTACCATGCACGATAGGAAGTATCCAAGTATTGGTTGATGTATCGAGCATGTGTAGATCACTCAATGTGTTTCTCCCATCTGTTCCACCAAACACAAATAGTTCGTCTCCGATAGTGGTGCAAGTGTGACTGTCCCGTGGAGTAGGTGGAACACCTTTCATCACGGGCTTTCTTCAGACGTGCTTCACTGTGAGGGTGTTGCTCATATTGATGGAGCCTACCGCAAAAGTCTTTTGTCCACCTGCATGGTCGGAGGGGGTGCTCGGCAGCCTGGGCCATTGTTGCCTTGCTCGCGTGCAGGGTGAGATGTCGCCGGCAGGTTTGCGTGTTGGTGGGGACTCCTCGCCATTGCCGGGGAAGACAACGTGGTTGTATGCACGGCGATAGCATCGGTAGGAAGGTGACACGGCGACCGTCGACGTTGTAGGCATGGCCACGGCAGGATATGAGAGAGGTGGATTCGATAAGGTTGCATGCAGGATGTGGCCGATGGAGGGTGAGACTATGGCCGATGGAGGGTGAGACGCTGGTTATAGAGAGGGTGGGGTTGGGGCAGTAGCAGCGGACAAGAGATGGGCATGGCTTAGAGAGAGAAGTTAGAGAGAGAGAGTGAGAAAGGAAGGGAGAGAGCATGAGATATAGGGGTAGAGTTTGGAGCTCACGTAGGCCGCCCATGCTTGGACGTGGGAGTGTGATCATGGAGGCCGATGCGCTCGGTAAAGCAACAGAGTTGCGATTGTTCTCTTAGCAGTTGCTTCATAGAGGACGACGACGTGAGATGCTAGCGAGGGTGCTCGGAGGGGAGCATGCATGTGGATGCCGTTGCACTTGGTGAGATGGTCGTCACAGCAGTGAGGGTGCAGTGCTCGCACACGTGTGCTTGAGATGCCGTCCTACTCGGAGGGGTGCCGCGGTGCTCGGCTAGCTCGAAGGATGCTTGTGCAGGGCCTACCAGGCCGCTCAGTGGTGGGCTCACGTGCATAGGGACACAACGATAGCGGTGGCAACGGCTTGCTTTGCATGGCGGACTGGGATCGTATGTAGAGAACGACGCCCCGGCGAGCGAGCGGGCAGTGCCCCTGGGTGGCGGCACTCCTCTACGGTGGTGGGGAAGGTGCACCGTCAGCGACTAGGGTGGTGGACTGGGCTGACGGGTTGACTGTTGCATCATGGCAATGTCCTTGCCGGCGGCGTGTGCAAGCAAAAGTGAGTGACATCTTGACTAGTGGCAGGCAACGGTGGCGGTGGGTGCGATGGCTGGCTGGCTGGGCAGTGTGGCTGGGGTGCAGGTCGCATGGGTGGGGGGGAAGATGAGGTTAAGAGAGAGAGAGAGGGAGGGGTGGAGATGTGGGGAAAAAGGGGGGGAAGGCACCTGCGGTGCCCCTGTTTCAAACAGGGGATCGCATGCGGGTTAGAGAGGGGAACAGGGAGAAGGGGTAGGTGGGGTCAGGGATGGGGGGTGGGGTTGGTGGAGACGATGGCGCTGGCCTGTTGCAAGAGAAGTAGAGGGAGAGAAGGTGGAGGAGGAAGAGTGAGGGAGACTGCAGGAGGGAATGGGGAGAGAGACGAGCTGAGGGAGGAGAAGAAGGAGGGTAGAAACTTGGCCAACAGAAGAGGTTTAGAGGGAGAGGAGGGGGAAGATAGACAGCCGATGCAGGGAGAGAGGGGGTTGAGGGAGGGCCGGGGAAAGGGGGGGTTGGGTAGTAGGCCAAACATGAGATGTGAAGGGGGAGGGGTATGGAGAAGCAAAGAGAGGTGGGGAAGGGACGGCCGGCGGCCAAGGGGATTAGCAGGGGGATTGAGAGGAAGAGAGAAGAGAGGGGGGGAGGGGGCGTAAGGGCCCCTCGTGGAGGCTTCACATTATTTTTTTTTCCAAAAATTTTTGTCTTCATTCTATTCCTGATGTGGGATTACAAGTAACTTAAATAGAAAAGAGTGGGAAGGGGAGAGGTCACATTTATAGGGGAGGGGGTGAGACACATAGAAAACCCAAAGGACATGGGTTCTTACGAGGACTCTCATGAGTGCACACTAGGGCCTAGTTATAGCTATACACCTATTCCTAATAACAAAAGGAAACTCACACTAGGCCCACTTATATCATTCCATGTGGCCCATTAACATAAAACATTAAAGCATGGCTAATATAGTTTCATAGTTGTCGCTGCCGCTTGACGATCGTCCGTTGCCGCTTGCCGATCCAATGATGATTCTGTCAAACCCCTCCACTTGGAGGAGGTTTGACCTCGAACCTCGTAGCTCAGGATCCCAGTTGGATGGAGCAACTCGGTTCCCTAAGCTCTGATACCATTTGATGTGAAACGAACCACCGAGTCTGAGATTTTCTTTTCTTTTCATTTTTTCTGAATTTTTGTCCTTCTCTCCTTTTCCCATTTTTTTTAAATGAAAAAAAAATGAGGGAGTGCCTCACCGGATGCTACATTGCCTCACACCAGATGGGTTTGTTTGAATGTCACCGTATTATGTGAGCCTCCCCAAGATGAACAAGTATGGCTATCACGTGCACAAGGTGGAGCTCTAGATGCAACACCAAGTTCCTAGACAAGGTTCTTTGTATCCAAGATGAAGAGATCATCATAATAAACTTCATGGGGGTTGCTTTTGGACTTTCTGTAACCTCATAATATATATAAAAAAAAGCTTCTTGCCAACTAGGGCTGCACCATGCCCTTCTCGTGCTTCTGACTTTCTACCATGCACGATAGGAAGTATCCAAGTATTGGTTGATGTATCGAGCATGTGTAGATCACTCAATGGGTTTCTCCCATATGTTCCACCAAACACAAATAGTTTGTCTCCGACAGTGGTGCAAGTGTGACTGTCCCGTGGAGTAGGTGGAACACCTTTCATCACGGGCTTGCTTCAGACGTGCTTCACTGTGAGGGTGTTGCTCATATTGATGGAGCCTACCGCAAAAGTCTTTTGTCCACCTGCATGGTCGGAGGGGGTGCTCGGCAGCCTGGGCCATTGCTGCCTTGCTCGCGTGCAGGGTGAGACGTCGCCGGCAGGTTTGCGTGTTGGTGGGGACTCCTCGCCATTGCCGCGGAAGACAACGTGGTTGTATGCACGGCGATAGCATCGGTAGGAAGGTGACACGGCGACCGTCGACGTTGTAGGCATGGCCACGGCAGAAGATGAGAGAGGTGGATTCGATAAGGTTGCATGCAGGATGTGGCCGATGGAGGGTGAGACTATGGCCGATGGAGGGTGACATGTTGGTTATAGAGAGGGTGGGGTTGGGGTAGTAGCAGCGGACAAGAGATGGGCATGGCTTAGAGAGAGATGTTAGAGAGAGAGAGTGAGAAAGGAAGGGAGAGAGCATGAGATATAGGGGTAGAGTTTGGAGCTCACGTAGGCCGCCCATGCTTGGACGTGGGAGTGTGATCATGGAGGCCGATGCGCTCGGTAAAGCAACAGAGTTGCGATTGTTCTCTTAGCAGTTGCTTCATACAGGACGACGATGTGAGATGCTAGCGAGGGTGCTCGGAGGGGAGCATGCATGTGGATGCCGTTGCACTTGGTGAGATGGTCCTCACAGCAGTGAGGGTGCAGTGCTCGCACACGTGTGCTTGAGATGCCGTCGTACTCGGAGGGGTGCTGCGGTGCTCGGCTAGCTCGAAAAGGGTTTGTGCAGGGCCTGCCAGGCCGCTCAGTGGTGGGCTCGCATGCATAGGGACACAACGATAGCGGTGGCAACGGCTTGCTTTGCATGGCGGACTGGGATCGTATGTAGAGAACGACGCCCCGGTGAGTGAGCGGGCAGTGCCCCTGGGTGGCGGCACTCCTCTGCGGTGGTGGGGAAGGTGCACCGTCAGCGACTAGGGTGGTGGACTGGGCTGACGGGTTGACTGTTGCATCATGGCAATGTCCTTGCCGGCGGCGTGTGCAAGCAAAAGTGAGTGACATCTTGACTAGTGGCAGGCAAAGGTGGCGGTGGGTGCGATGGCTGGCTGGCTGGGCAGTGTGGCTGGGGTGCAGGTCGCATGGGTGGGGGGGAAGATGAGGTTAATAGAGAGAGAGAGGGAGGGGTGGAGATGTGGGGAAAAAGGGGGGAAGGCACCTGCGGTGCCCCTGTTTCAAACATGGGATCGCATGCGGGTTAGAGAGGGGAACAGGGAGAAGGGGTAGGTGGGGTCAGGGATGGGGGGTGGGGTTGGTGGAGACGATGGCGCTGGCCTGTTGTAGGAGAAGTAGAGGGAGAGAAGGTGGAGGAGGAAGAGTGAGGGAGACTGCAGGAGGGAATGGGGAGAGAGACGAGCTGAGGGAGGAGAAGAAGGAGGGCAGGAACTTGGCCAACAGAAGAGGTTTAGAGGGAGAGGAGGGGGAAGATAGACAGCCGAGGCAGGGAGAGAGGGGGTTGAGGGAGGGCCGGGGAAAGGGGGGGTTGGGTAGTAGGCCAAACAGGAGATGTGAAGGGGGAGGGGTATGGGGAAGCAAAGAGAGGTGGGGAAGGGACGGCCGGCGGACAAGGGGATTAGCAGGGGGATTGAGAGGAAGAGAGAAGAGAGGGGGGGAGGGGGGGTAAGGGCCCCTCGTGGAGGCTTCACATTGTTTTTTTTTTCCAAAATTTTTTGTCTTCATTCTATTCCTTACGTGGGGTTACAAGTAACTTAAATAGAAAAGAGTGGGAAGGGGAGAGGTCACATTTATAGGGGAGGGGGTGAGACACATAGAAAACCCAAAAGACATGGGTTCTTACGAGGACTCTCATGAGTGCACACTAGGGCCTAGTTATAGCTATACACCTATTCCTAATAACAAAAGGAAACTCACACTAGGCCCACTTATATCATTCCATGTGGCCCATTAACATAAAACATTTAAGCATGGCTAATATAGTTTCATAGTTGTCGCTGCCGCTTGACGATCGTCCGTTGCCGCTTGCCGATCCAATGATGATTCCGTCATTTTCTCTGCTCGGCCAAGTGCAGGGGCAAGAGATTGATGGATGAGATGACCAACCTAGGCGCTCCCTAATACGAGTGAGGTCTCAAATAGGGGCAGTCTTGACCCTCAAAAGTGAGCTTTCATCCAATATCTAGCCAATAAGGTCTGTCAAATTCAATGAATCAATGAATGTAAAATTATGAAATTGAAGGCATGGCAAGACTGGCAGTATAGTTCTCCGTGGGATGTCATGAGCCCGGTCTCATACTTGCCTGATAAATATGGGTCTCAAAATCAAAGACACAAAGTCCCGACGTAATAGACTGTATCTTTGAAGGGTAGTGCCTTGGAAGGAATTCAAGTCATGATGTCTCCCATCCTACATAAAACTTATCCCCATTGTTCTTCTACTTCTCCGTCTTAGGCTAGGTTGTACCTAGGTATGGCCTTAGTAGGGGCACCGTTCTTTAGAGGCGGTTGCTTGTGGTAAGTCATCCTCATATGCACGTCTTGCCCAAGAGAAATCTTTAGTGTAAGGGGGAGGAACGACGATCCCTGGCTAGTAGTTCGAGCCCATCCTCGGTGCTGCAGATTGTTTTATTGTCAAATTTTAAAAAAATTAAAAAATATAAAATTCCATAAAAATTAGATATGTCAAAAATCCCAAAAAAATTCAAATACTTCAAAATTCTAAAAAAATCATATATTGACAACAAAAATAAGGAAAATCCAAAAATATATGTCTTATGTTCCCTTTTCCTGTATTTCTGTCAATTTTATTTTTCAGGACGGATATGATCTGTTTGTTAAGTGTGCAGGCTGCAGGTGTTCAAAGCTTCCTTGCTCTTCATCATTTGCTCTGCCTCCTGTTCATATCTTCTTGTCTATTCTCTCTTCTTCAATCTATTCTCTCGATCTGTTTTGAAGCTCATGTCCTTCTCAGCTTTCGCTTTATATCATCATATCTTCATGAGAGGGCTTTGCCTCACGATTATGAACCTAGCGGTTCTGCTTCATTCTGATCATGGGCTTTGATTGAAGAGCGTATTTGTCATGTCCTTTGTCCCGCCGTGTCACACGTGTTGTTTTGTCCCTCCGTGTCATCCCATACGTGTTGTTGTCTTTCTGTGGCTGTCATGTTTTCGTCCCACTGTGTTGCCATGCCATGTGTTGTTGTTGTCATCCCACACATATGTTGTCCACGTCTTTTATCCCCCGTGGTTGTTGTCCCACGTGTCTTTGTCCCACCAGGTCCTTATCCCAACGTGCGTGTTGTCCCACCGCATTATGTTGCCTTGCCCCAACGTCCCACGTTTATTGTTTGTTCTTGTGATGTTTTATATATATCATGATGGTATTGTCATGCTTCATTCATCCTTTTCATGTTATGTTTCGTTCATGGTCTTGTTATGTTCATTTCCCTACTTATTCATCTTTGTTATGTTATGTTCATGCTTGCATATTTGTTGAACCCATAAAAATTAAAAAATTAAAAAATCTAAAAAATGCCGTTTCACTTGGCAGGTAAGTCAGGTATGGCTCTCTATCCCTGCTCATTGTTGCATTAATATATGGTATCTACCTTACTATAGTCTCTCAAGGACCGACTGGTTGTCCGTGTGTTCTGGGATCTAATGCTCCTCTTTAACAAAAAAGATGATGATCTAAGAGCATACGGTTAATCGTTGGATAAGCCGCTCGGTTGAGTCGGATTGGGGATGATAAGACTCTGTCTCATACGTCATGGTTGTAAGAAGACTCTTGACCCCGTCTTGCTCAGCCTAGCAATATTATCCTTTAGTACTTTCTATTTTATCTTTCTTTGCATTCGTTTTGATGATTTCTTCATTTTAGCACAGCATGCATCATGTCGTTTTTGAGCTCTCACATCTCATGATCCGTTCAAGGTTTCTCCTCAACAATGGTTAATTACGTTTCAATTCTCTTGGATAAAAGATCCTCATTCCACTCCGAATTTGAACGTTTTCTCTGATCTTGCCCGCTTGGTCTGGTTCGTCAGCGTGATTCCTGTCTGGATTTTATCTCAGTTTTACTCTTTCCCGTTTCCAACTTTTCAGCCGTGCTCTTTCCGATCCTCTCATTGTCCATGGATTGTGTCCCCAATGAGGTTGGTCATGTTTTCTTTTTCTTTCCTCTTAGTTTAGTTCTCCAGGCATGTCTCATCCTTGTCATCCAATCCTTGTGGTTAGTTCGACATTTTCAGGAGAATTCATGTAGCTTGTTGGTTGTGACGGGTGTCTTTTGCCTTGATGCCCACTTTTCAGTTCTCTCCGCTTCATCTCTGCTTCATCTCCATTTCACATCGCTTTTGCTTTCGCTCCATGTCCTTTCGCTTTCGCCTTCGCGTCGCTTTCGCTCATTCCCTTGTAAAGTGGACATCAAGGAGGGACATCTGTGGACACCCGTTTTTAGCCTACAAGTTGAATTATTTCTCTTATTCCCCTTTATCATATCCTCAATTATCTATTATTTTTTAGTCTTCTTTAAGCCTATTTCAAGCCCATTTTTTTTGGTCATTTCTAAGCCCATTAAACCTTGGAGACCTTGGAGGACGTTTCCCTTTTTTTAACAAAAATAAAATTAAATAAAAAAATATTTTTTTCAAAGTCACGGTCAATTGTTGACTGCGACCATCAGGTCACGGTCAACTGTTGACCGCCTCCTCCCCTTTTCTGCCTTGAGAGTCCTAAATATTCTGGACTCTGTTTTCTACGCACGCATGGCTCCGGGGGCTTCTTCTAAGGCGTATATCTTCTAGAATTCTCCATCAAATCGAGTCCCGGTTGTTTCTATCTCTTGTCCTTGCTATTATCTCAAATTTGACTAATAGAACTCGAGTTTTGGTGGCCTATATCCTCTGGAAATGTGGAGGAAACTTCTGGGTTTATCCAATTTCTGTACAAGTCAAACTATTTCCGATCAAGCTACGGGCTCTCCTTTCAACGCGAATATCTTCCAGATTCTTCCACGGAATTGAGTCCCGCTTGTTCCTATCTCTTATCCTTACTATTATCTCGAGATTGATACAAAGAAGTCGAATTTTAGCATACTCTATCTCCTGAAATCGTGAGAGAAAGTTATAGATTTTTGTAATTTTCTATATAAAGAACCTTGTGTGAACTGTGCGATGGGGGTGCGTTTCCGAGGCGACGGGGAAGCCATGTCGCATTGTCTTCATCCTTCTTCGACCCTAGCTTAAATAAGGAAGTATTAGCTTCGCGTTGGTTCTATTTGGGCTTTATTTCATCATTGTTTACCCTCTTTTCTTCGCCCCTACTTTTGGCAAATCATCACAGATTTCTAGTTTTCTGCTACAACTTCGCGACGGGGGCCTATTCTTCAAGCCGGGGAAGAGTTATGATGCATCCTCTTAATCTTCCTTGGACGCTATCTTGAAGAGGGGGGTATTAGATTCGTATTGATTATATATGGGCGTCCTTTTCTTCATTCTTTTCCTTATTCCCAAGCCCCAACTTTTCAGATTTCACCATTCTGTTCTGCCAATCTGAAACCCAGATTTCTTGGGAAAGGGGCACATTTGCGTCACCGGCGCGAGGCCATGGTGTACCTCTGATCATTCTTTTCAACTCTAGGCTCTTAAAGGAAGTATACTTTTCATTTTCCCCCATTCTGGGCTCATTATCTCGTCCTCTTCATGCTTATTTATGTCCATCATTTTGCACTTTCACTCAGTTTTCACATTTAAGTCTCTTTTATGTAATGTTCTGCACCCTTCATTTACTTGTATTTTCCTCCCCATTTTTCGTTGGTCTCTTCCCCATTTTTAACCCTTCTTTTTGCCCTAGTTTAACCACAACATTCCCATCTTTCAATAGCATCCTTTCTTTCCCTTTTCGGTGTCTTATTCTGCAAGTTATTCTTCATTCTTTGGGTCCGATTTGTGCACTGTTATGCTTTTTTTGCACTGTCTGCATTTTTTGCCAAATCTCCGGTGCTATACCTTTTTGTCCAGACCTCGTTTTGGCGTGATTCTTGTTCCCACTTGTTCACAATACTAAAGTCTTCTGTCATCCCTGTTTTCTCCATGTTTGGACTTCATTTGCCATGTTGTTTTCATCATTCTTTGCACCATGTTTGCTCAGTTTGCATAATTTTTCTCATGACTCGCACTTTTGCACCTTGTTTATCTTTGTTAATTGTGGCATATTAAATCAATCTCTGTATTTTAATCTCATCACAATATACACACCTATTGTTTTCACCCATTTCTAGGGGTTAAAAACCCTCCCCCGGTGAGTTTGCCTTCAATCTTTCATGCTACTTTATGCACTTGGGCAGATTTCTACACTTCACATTTTCTAATCGATTTTGCCTCTTGTGTTGTCTTTGTTTTACAAGAAAGCGTGGAAAGTGAGGCCCTTACCTTCTAGTTGACTGGAAGGCGAGGAGTGGTAATCCACATTGTCCCCGCATTACTTATTTTGAGCACGACCATCTTCTCTATTTTCAAGGTACACAACGCGCACATAGTCTTCTTTCACATTCTTTGGTGTTGTCTTTCCTTGGTGGCGATGATGGTATTCTTTACATCTTTTATCGTCTTTGCCTTACTGTATGATCATGTTACCATGTTCACATAGTCACATGTTCATGATGTTCACTTGATTGGCACATTATGTTATCACTCATGCACATATGCTCGTTCATGTGACTTGTCACGCCACGTTCCATATTTCTACACCCACAGCTGGCCCAGGGGCGCCCCCTCTTGGACATGTTTGGTCTTTTATTTAACGGTCAGGGGCACTTTGTTCATGTAAAGAGTTGAGCTCCTATAAATAGGACCCAACTCCCTATTTGAAGTAATTGTTGAATGAATGAAAAAAATTGAGAGTTTTCTCTTATTCCTTTTTATTGGTGGATTCCAATAGTCTATGGTGGATTCCCTAGTGTGAGTGGATTCTCCCACTTACCTCTCTCTCTCTCTCCTCACCCCTCTCTCCTCCAAACAACGTGCATCCCCAACTCTCTCTCTACCCAAGAGAGAGGGCCACTCCCTCCATCTCTCCCCTCCACCTCAGCTGCCACCTCATCCCTAACTGTCACCTCATCTGCCACATCACATGACCCCTGAAATCCCTCCCGCTCCCATTTACTACCCTCATTAACCCCACAGCCCCCTAGTGTAACGACCCGAGAATCCGATTACCAGGAAGGCCCGATAACCCGAGACTCGCACTGCCACCCACGAGTCCGAAGACTCAGAAGGGTTAGAAGGATGGTGTGGAAATTACGCAAGTATCACAAATACTTGTAGAAATTAACAGTCATAATATGAAGCAGGAAATAAATTAGCATTTTACATGGTCCACAAAAGAAAATAACAATGGCAGTAGTCCACGACTAGTACAGAGACAAGAAAGAAAAGTACAGCTACACGGGGCATACCCCGGCTCTGACCTCTGGCACTACCTCTGGGCACCCGCACCACGCTGTACCCCAGATGCGCTCCCCTAGGGCGGCGCCTCACCTGAAACACGGTGAAAACACACAGGGAATGAGTCTCGGAACAAGACTCAGTAGGGATACCTCGAACCCTACCTCGTAAAATGGGAAACCACTACGCTAGCAGTAGGAGAGTACCTCGGAAAGGAAAGTCATGTACTCTACCAAACAAAGGTCCTATGGCACGCAAACCGACACACGTGCCACGGTGAGACAACCAAAACTCAACGGTCAACCAGGCAAACCCGAAGGCCAAACACCCGATCTGACAGTCTGACTCTCCGTACTCGACAGGAGTACCTCCCACTAGAAGCACAGCCGGTAGTGTCCCCTGACGACTTACACCGCACTGCAGGTGAACTGCCTGACGTGGTGGCGCCTACCAAAGGCACGAACACCGAACAAGTAACCACAAACAAGTGACTAGCTGGGGTCACGCCCGTCGACGTGGGTCCAACCGCCCCCAACCACGTGTGCACACACAGACCATGCGCCCTAGGTCTGGTCCTCTGACCGGTTTTCCCCCGTAGCCGGACTCTGGCTAACGATGAGGGGCCCGACGGAAACCAGTCTAAAACCGTCCTCGGGGTAAGCCCGTACACCACTCCCTGGTGCGACCGGTACCGCGTACTGGTAGGCTACTACTAGTGGAGGGTCACTAAAGGAGTAGACTCTCAAGTCAACGGAAAACAACGTCACAATCGTAGGTACGCGGAACGCTCCTTGTACCAACACCGACGCACGGCGACACACGCTGAAATCACCACCTCCCGGGACCCCACGACACCCTCACGTGTGGCCCCCACATGATGCCCAGCATCAGTCAGACCACGGGTCAGCTCAGGGATCGAGACTCGCTCATCCGGGACTCGAATCGGCAAGGGATGGGAGACGCGGTCACCGGAGGACCGCCTCCTGTGGTAGCGGTCTGCCCTGGACCGCAACCACACAGTCGCGGTCCTCTGGAACCGCGACCACCCTAGGGCAAGAAAATGAACGCGGTCACCCGGTGACCGTATTCACACAGCAGCGGTCTCTAGGAGACCGCGACTGGAAACCAATGGTCAAAAATGCCTCGGGGTCTGTGCTGATCCCCATGGTGAAAGCGGTCGCCCCCAGACCGCGACCAACAGTCACGGTCTGTCGCAAGACCTTGTCCGCCCACCGACACTCCAAAGCCCCAACGGTTCAAAACTTGCTGAAAGCGGTCCCCGCCTGACCGCGACCAGTGAAAACGGTCACTGGTGGACCCCGATCACTTCGGAAAACTGAGAACGGCGGGAAACGGCCTCAAACACCATTCCACGCCCCAATCACCCCCGGGTAATGGGGAAACAAAAAGGGAACTTGTCCCCACGCCCTAGTGCATCGAATGATGCCCCCATAACTCCAAATGGCGCAGTAAAACTCTAGATCGGCGCTCAAACCCCCAAAGCATGCATTTCCCGTCCCGAGCTCAAACGAACCCCTCTCGGCTCCCCGCCGGCCTAGAAATCACGGAAAAGGAAAGTACGGAGATAGAGGATCGTCACCCTACCTCGGGGTTGTCCGAAACGCGGCGGATCACTGTCGATCCTCAAGAATCGCTTGAAACTTCACGAACTCCCCACGCCCTCGCCGAGCACTGAACACCGCCACGATCACCATGCCGCCGCCTATGCCACGACGCTGTCGCCTTGCCGCGTCCGCAGCTGAAGGGGATGGCGCCGGGGCTAGCACCGGAAGAGGGGGGCCGGTCACGGCGGAAGCGCTCACGGGAGAGAAGGGAGGAAGGAGAAGAAAGAGAAAGGGAAAAGAAAAGAAAAAGAAATGGGAATATATAGAAAATCTGATTTTTCGGAAAAATACCACAAAATAGAAAATTACGTTTCCGGAATCCTCGGAACGCACCGATCACAACGGTACCACTCGTGCCCAGGTGAACGACACGGTCCACCCGCAGCGAGCTTCCGAAGAAAAAGCCGAAACACACACCGGAAATCGGAAAACACGCACGGAAAAGCCGCGGAACGCCTCCGGGCCTCCGAAACGACTCCGAATCACGCCGATCCGAACATGAAAGATGTCCGAAACGAAATTTCAGACACAACAGAGCCAGACACTCCAAAAAACCAGAACCGGGACCCACAAAGAAGGATCTGAAAGGTCGGGAATATTACAGCCCTCCCCCCTTAAAGAATTTCGTCCTCAAAATTGAGAACAACCTAAGGGGAAAGAAGAGGAAGACTCACTCAAACAAGTACGGGAACTGCTGACACATCTCGTCCTCACGATCCCAAGAAGCCTCACCACCAGAGTGCCGCTGCCACACCACCTTTACCAAGGGGATGATCTTGTTCCACAGGCGCTGCTCTCGCCTATCCTCCACGCGGATCGAAAACTCTGGGAGAGAAAGATCTGGAGTCACCTCAGGCCAAACAGAAATCTCGAGCACATGAGAGTCATCGGGTATATACTTCTGCAACATCGAGACGTGGAACACGTCATGCACCAACGCCAACTCAAGGGGTAACTGCAACCGGTAAGCAACCTCACAGATACACTCCAAGATCACAAAAGGACCAATGTAGTGGGGACTCAGCTTCCCACGTCGTCCAAAACGCATCACCCCCTTCATCGGAGAAACTCTCAAGAACACATGATCGCCCACTGCGAACTCGCGGGGCTGCCTCCTACGATTAGCATAGCTCTTCTGCCGACTCTGGGCTGCCAACATGTTCTGACGAACCAAGTGCACAACGTCCACACATTGCTGCACCAACTCTGGTCCCGTCAAAACACGCTCACCCACCTCAAACCAATCAAGTGGAGTCCGACAAGGACGCCCATACAATGCCTCATAAGGATCCATGCCGATGCTCGAATGATAGCTGTTGTTATAGGCAAACTCCACCAATGGTATCGATGAATCCAACTCCCCTGCCACTCCAAGCAGTAGGATCTCAGCATGTCCTCCAAAGTCTGGATGGTCCTCTCAGACTGACCATCAGACTGAGGATGATATGCCGAGCTAAATGCCAACTCCGTGCCAAGAGCTCGCTGGAAACTCCTCCAGAATCCAGAAGTGAAGCGTGGATCCTGATCTGACACGATCGAAATGGGAATCCTATGCAACGAAACGATCCGCTCCACATACAGACGAGCCAACTTGGACACGCTCCAGCTGACTTTGACCGGTAACAACCGAGTCACCTTCGTCAGCCTATCCACCAGCAACCAAATACTGTCCTGCCCACTCGGGGTCCTCGACAACCCCACCACAAAATCTATGGTCACGTGGTCCCACTTCCAACCAGGAACATCTAAAGGCTGGAGAGTACCTCATGGTCGCTGATGCTCCGCCTTCACCTGCTGACAGATCAGGCACCTGGCCACAAATTCTGCGACATCTCTCTTCATGCCAGGCCACCAGAACTGTCTCCGCAGGTTCCGATACATCTTCGTCGCACCCGGGTGTACGGTGTACCTACTCCCATGAGCCTCACGCAACACCGCACGACGAACATGCTCCTCCGCTGGGACATACAGCCTGCCGTGAAACCTCGCAGCACCGTCCTCGCCGAGCTCCACATCAGCCATCTCCAGAATCCGGGGCAACTCAGGGTCCGCATGCTGGGCCTCTGTCACCTGACGACGGATAGCAGGAGTGACAGTCAGACTCGCAAGCACCGCCAAACCTGGCTCTTGGGGAATCTTGAGCCTGAAAGATACTTCGGACACTTACTCCCAGAGCCTCCATTTCCTCAACATCAAGGCACTGACCGTAACCTTCCGACTCAAGGCATCGGTGATGACATTCATCCTGCCTGGCTGATAAGACAGGGTGAAGTCATAATCCTTCATGAACTCCATCCAATGCCTTTGCCTGAGGTTCAGGTCCCTCTAGGTAAACACATACCTCAAACTCTGATGGTCAGTGAACACCTCGAACTTTTCGCCGTACAGATAATGCCTCCAGATCTTCAGCGCGAAGATCACCGTCGCCAACTCAAGGTCATGGGCAGGATAGTTCTCCTCGTGGGGCTTTAGCTGCCGAGATGCGTAAGCCACCACTCTACCATGCTGTATCAACACAGCACCCAATCCAACGCCGGAAGCATCTGTACACACCACGAAACCTCCCAATCCAGAAGGTAAAACCAACACCGGAGCCGAGGTGAGCAATCTCTTCAGTTCCCTGAAGCTCTGCTCACACTCCTCAGACCAGACGAAAGGCACATCCTTCCGCGTGAGTCTAGTCATCGGGGCCGCAATGCGAGAAAAATTCTGGATAAACCGGTGATAATAACCTGCCAGCCCTAAGAAACTCCGGATCTCCGTCACCGACCTCGGCCTCGGTCACTGCATTACTGCCTCGACCTTGGCGGGGTCCACGGAAATGCCATCACCAGAAATCACGTGCCCCAGAAAGTGCACCTCGCCGAGCCAGAACTTGCATTTGCTGAGCTTCGCATACAACTGGTGATCTCGCAACGTCTGCAGCACTACACCCAAATGGTACGCGTGCTCCTCGGCAAACCCCGAATAAACAAAGATGCCGTCCACAAATATGACCATGAACTGGTCCAAATACGGACGAAACACCCTCTACATCAAGTCCATGAAGGCTGCAGGGGTATTGGTGAGCCCGAACGGCATCACCAAAAACTCATAATGCCCGTACCTCATACTGAATGCAGTCTTCTCCAAATCGAACTAGCGAATTCTCAGCTGATAGCAACCGGACCGCAGATCAATCCTCGAGAACACTCGCACAGACTGAAGCTGGTCGAACAAATCATCGATCCGTGGCAACGGATACTTGTTCTTAATGGTCACTTCATTCAGCTGTTGATAGTCAATGCATAGCCGCAGACTATCGTCTTTCTTCTTTACAAACAACACGGGCGCACCCCAAGGGGAAAAGCTAGGACGAATGTACCCCGTGGCCAGCAGCTCCTGCAACTGTGCCCTCAACTCCCTTAACTCAGCGGGGGCCATACGGTAGGGAGCCTTCGCCAAAGGTCCCGTACCAGGCACAACCTCGATCACAAAATCAATCTCCCGCTGGGGAGGTAACCCAGATAATTCCTCAGGAAAAACGTCGGGAAACTCGCACACCACCGGAATATCCTCGACATTCGGCTCCATCTGTTCAGTCACAACCACGGACGCGAGAAAACCCTGACAACCAGAATCAAGCAATCGATGAGCTCGAATAACATAAATGAGGAATCAAGAAGAGGTGGAACGGATACCTTGGAAATAGAAGGTCCGCTTGCTCGGATGCTGGAAGTAGACCCTCTTCATTCCACAATCCACCACCGCTCCATGAATCTCGAGCCAGTCCATGCCTAGAATCACATCATAATCTCGAAGCTGCAACGCATACAACCTGCCTAGCATACTCCGTCCATCGATCCAAACCGGAACCTGATCGAAGCAATATGGAGTGACCATGAAATCACCCGAAGGCAACTCCACTGCCAAATCACAGGACAACTGGGTCACCGGCTCCTCGATGCTCAGCGTGAAATCCTCTGAAATAAACTAATGAGATGCGCCAGAATCAAACAAAACCCGAGTCGCACAACCCAAAATCTGAACGGTACCTTCCACGAGCTGCGACGCCACTGCCTCTGCCCTGGTCATGTGCGTGATCTGGCCTCGAACTCTCTGCCTGCCTCCCACTCTAGCTGACCTGGGTAGCGGCGGATACTGTCCGTGCTTCTGCTGCCTCTACTGCTGGGGAACCTGCTGCTGCGGCGGCCTCTGACGACAGTCATGCGCCATGTGCCCTGGCTGGTCACACCGAAAATAGATAATCGGCACCGTGCACTGCCTGCCTGGGTGGAACCAACTACATCGTGGACACGGTCCTCGCGACCCACCCACTGATCCCTGACGCTGCAAGGGGATCGGCTGCTGTACACTGCCCGATGAAGCTTGCCCCTGATCCTTGGACTTCTTCTTCTGGAAACTCTTCCCGAAGAACTTCTTGACCTTCGTGCCAAAGGACGCAGATCTTGTTACCGACGCTGCCGAAGCCGGCGCTCCTGAACCACCCGACGCATGCTGGAAGGAACCCTGCTGCTAGGTAGCCAACTGCTGGCTGCGACCTGACAGAGACTGCCCCTAGCTAATCGGTCCTCGAGTCCTCTGCATATCCATCTCCAAGGAAGCCGCAACACGAGATGTTGTCTCCAGATCAGTGGCCCCATTCGAGATCAGATGGTGCCTCAGTTCCTGCCTCAAGCCCTGAACGAACTGCGTGGTCTTCACCCTCTCATGCTCCATGATGTGAGATGCATACCGACCCAGCTCGACAAATCGGGCCCTATACTGCAACACGGACATGTCGCCCTGCACCAGCTCCAGAAACTCCCGCATCCGCTGCGTAGCAACATAATCTGGACAGTACGTACGCTCGAAAGCACTAACGAAGTCGTCCCACTCAACCTGCTCAAGTGGACGAAGATGAAAAGACGTCTTCCACTCGGAAGACCACCACTTCCGAGCCGTACCCTGTAACTGGTTGTAGGCCAACACCACTCTGTCCTCGGCAGCACTCTTCGCAGAACTGAACACCCGCTCCATCTCGTCAAGCCAATCACGAGCCGCATCAGGGTCTGCCTGGCCGCTAAAGTAAGGTGGATGGAACTGCAAGAAGTCCCTCACTGCTCGGCCTGGCCCACCCCTAGCTGACGAGCCCTCAGCAGCCTCTCCGCCGAACTACTGAGACATAAGCTGGTACATGCCACGGAGGAAATCCTCGGCCCCCGGAACTCTCGCAGTATCCGCGGCCTTGGTGGCCCCTGGTGGCACTCTACTATGCTCCTCCTGGTCCCTCTGGACCCCCTGCTGGATCTCCTGACCTCCAGCCGACTGCCCCTGCTGAGAGCGAGTGCTCCTCCTCGGTGCCATGCTCGCTCCTGAAGCAAAAGACAGAAAACATGAAAAATGGCAAGGTCAAAACAAACACGCAGTGCCCAATGCCAGCGTCACATGTACATCATCATTGTGGACTAGTGGACCACTACAATTACCTATTATTCTCATGTAATTCCACAACCGGCGCTCTGATACCAGCTGTAACGACCCGAGAATCCGATTACTGGGAAGGCCCGATAACCCGAGACTCACACCGCCACCCACGAGTCCGAAGACTCGGAAGGGTTAGAAGGATGGTGTGGAAACTACGCAAGTATCACAAATAATTACAGAAATTAACAGTTATAATATTAAGCAGGAAATAAATTAGCATTTTACATGGTCCACAAAAGAAAATAACAACGACAGTAGTCCACGACTAGTACAGAGACAAGAAAGAAAAGTACAGCTACACGGGGCATACCCCGACTCTGACCTCTGGCACTACCTCTAGGCACCCGCACCACGCTGCCCCCCAGACGCGCTCCCCTGGGGCGGCGCCTCACCTGAAACATGGTGAAAGCATGCAGGGAATGAGTCTCGGAACAAGACTCAGTAGGGATCCCTCGAACCCTACCTCGTAAAACGGGAAACCACTACGCTAGCGGTAGGAGAGTACCTCGAAAAGGAAAGCCCTGTACTCTACCAAACAAAGGTCCTACGGCACGCAAATCGGCACACGTGCCACGGTGAGACAACCAAAACTCAACGGTCAACCCGGCAAACTCGAAGGCCAAACACACGAGCTGACAGTCTGACACTCCGTACTCGACAGGAGTACCTCCCACTAGAAGCACAGCCGGTAGCGTCCCCTAACGACTTACACCGCACCACAGGTGAACTACCTGACGTGGTAGCGCCTACCAAAGGCACGAACACCGAACAAGTAACCACAAACAAGTGACTAGCTAGGGTCACGCCCGTCGACGTGGGTCCAACCGCCCCCAACCACGTGTGCACACACATACCATGCGCCCTAGGTCTGGTCCTCTGACCTGTTTTCCCCCGTAGCCGGACTCTGGCTAACGACGAGGGGCCCGACGGAAACCAGTCTAAAACCGTCCTCCGGGTAAGCCCATACACCACTCCCTGGTGCGACCGGTACGCGTACTAGTAGGCTACGACTAGTGGAGGGTCACTAAAGGAGTAGACTCTCAAGTCAACAGAAAACAACGTCACAATCGTAGGTACGCGGAATGCTCCTTGTACCAACACCAACGCACGGCGACACAAGCCGAAATCACCACCTCCCGGGACCCCACGGCACCCTCACGTGTGGCCCCCACATGATGCCCAACATCAGTTAGACCACGGGTCAGCTCAGGGATCGAGACTCACTCATCTGGGACTCGAATCGGCAAGGGATAGGAGACGCGGTCACCGGAGGACTGCCTCCTGTGGTAGCGGTCTGCCCTGGACCGCAACCACACAGTCGTGGTCCTCCTGGAACCGCGACCACCCTAGCGCAAGAAAATGAACGCGGTCACCCGGTGACCGTGTTCACACACTAGCGATCTCCAGGAGACCGCGACTGGAAACCAACAGTCAAAAATGCCTCAGGTTCCGTGCCGGTCCCCACGGTGAAAGCGGTCACCCCCAGACCGCGACCAACAGTCACGGTCTGTCGCAAGACCGCATCCGCCCACCGACACTCTAAAGCCCCAACGGTTCAAAACCTGTTGAAAGCGGTCCCCACCTGACCGCGACTAGTGAAAACGGTCATTGGTGGACCGCGATCACTTCGAAAAATTGAGAACGGCGGGAAACGGCCTAAAACACCATTCCACGCCCCAATCACCCCCGGGTGATGGGAAAACAAAAGGGGAACTCGTCCCCACGCCCTTGTGCATCGAATGATGCCCCCATAACTCCAAATGGCGTGGTAAAACCCTAGATCGGCACTCAAACCCCCAAAGCATGCATTTCCCGTCCCGAGCTCAAACGAACCCCTCTCGGCTCCCCGCCGGCCTAGAAATCACGGGAAAGGAAAGCACGGAGATAGAGGATTGTCACCCTACCTCGGGGTTGTCCGAAACGCTGTGGATCGCCACCGATCCTCAAGAATCGCTTGAAACTTCACGAACTCCCCAAGCCCTCGCCGAGCACTGAACACCGCCACGATCACCACGCCGCCGCCTATGCCATGACGCCGTCGCCTTGCCGCGTCCGCAGCCGAAGGGAATGGCACCGAGGCTAGCACCGGAAAAGGGGGGCCGGTCACGGCGAAAGCGCTCACGGGAGAGAAGGGAGGAAGAAGAAGAAAGAGAAAGGGAAAAGAAAAGAAAAAGAAATGGGAATATATAGAAAATCCAATTTTTCAGAAAAATACTAAAAAATAGAAAAATACGTTTCCGGAATCTTCGGAACGCACCGATCGCAACGGTACCACTCGTGCCCAGGTGAACGACCCGGTCCACCCGCAGCGAGCTTCCGAAGAAAAAGCCGAAACACACCGAAAATTGGAAAACACGCACGGAAAAGCCGCGGAACGCCTCCGGGCCTCTGAAATGACTCCGGATCGCGCCGATCTGAACACGAAAGATGCCCAAAACGAAATTTTGGACACAACAAAGCCGGACACTCCAAAAAACTAGATCTGGGACCCACAAAGAAGGATCCGAAAGGTCCGGGATATTACACCTAGACACCCCTTCACTTCCAAACACATCTCCCCCCCTTCCTAAGCACCCTTTCACTTCCCCAACACACCCTTCCCACTCCCAACACATCCCTCCACATTCCCAAGGCCTCCATTGATTGCCCACAATTAGAGCAAATCCAAACAAGGGGAGAATCTCCCTCCCCTGGGCACCTTGCGCCCCCCATCTCCCCACTCCTACATTCCCCCCTGGTTGCACCCCTCTCCTCTCCCCCTCTTAGCACCACCCAGCCCTCTCCTCCCTCCATCATCCTGGTTGCAGCCCCCCTTCCGCCGTCTCCCCTCTTACTAGGGAAATCCCCCTCCCACCCCTTCCTCCCTCTAATCTTCCCCTTTTCACTCCCTATCTCCCACTACTATCCCGGCAGCAGCAGTAGTAGACTATCTGTCTTGTTGCTGTGCCACCCCCACCTCCCCTATAAAGCTTCTGACAACAATCCTACTGTCGGTGGATTCCTCTCCGAACTAGTTTCTCAACGAGGGCTCAAGCACCCTCATCTAACGTCGGAGCTGACCGGCAGAGCTATTCCAGCTCGACTGCGCAAGCTGAGTCCGACAGGCGACAAGAGACATGTTGCAGAGGCCCCCAAGACCTCCACACTAAGCTTCTGGACGCGCCCTTAGACCGACGTGTTCCCCAATGAGTTATCTTCCAATAGCAGAAAGGAGGGATCCATTTGGCCACCGGAGCACCCCGGAACGATTATTTTTCACAGTGCGCGCAGACTGCTCGCACCCCTATTCAGGTTGGACCACCCTATGCTCTTCTGTTCATTGATGCAACCTCCGACCTCGAACTGGGCCCTCCCTTCTACTACGCATAGCAGACCCATCTACGATCATTTCTAACCTGGACCCGCCCCCTTCTGCGATCGGAGGAGTTGGTAGTTCCCCGGGTTCGCTGCGTCTGTTTGTTGGATCCTGCAGAGTCATCATGTCTGCTCGGTCTCCAATAGACCAGAACCAGGTCCATACAGCATCGAACAGACCTGTTCTCTCTATAGCACGAATAAGGCTCAGCTGCGGATAATTCAGCACCAGCCCCACCATCAACACCAACATGTAGAGCTCGTGGTGATTGAAGAAGCCGCTCTATGTCTGTTGAGGTCTACTCAGGATAGAACTACGCCATTCATTATGTTTGCTCGGATCGCAGCTCAGAGCAGCATCCCAATGACCCACTAGGTGTTCCAGTGATTCAGACACATCCTTGGAGGACTTCCCAAGTGTTTCGGCCTTCGATAGCAACCGGAAGAGCCGTCGATGTCCTCTGCATCGACTTGATGTCCTGCAAAACATAGCGTAGGCCGACTGCGCACTGCGCGCTGACCCCCTCCCCACCTGGCCGGCTGACCGCCCCTCCCGGCGTGGAGGTAATAGTTGGTTATCACCCTAATTTCCCCACCCGATGTTCCCCCCCTCTTGCGTGAGGTGTACTGTTGTACTTAAATTCATAGCAGGGGAAGCTCCATCGACGCAGGGTACGGGGAGTCCCACGCTTCCCCGCTCACCCTCGTCTCCTGCCCGGGATCGGTGTTGTCACACCGATCAGATATTCGCTTAACCCTCCCTGGTACTGTTTGTTCCTTTAGTATCATATCTTGCTCCGCCGGTGAGGTCCAAGAGTGCCCGGCCCCGTGGCTCCACGATCACGAGTGGCCACCGCGGCTAGAGTGAGAAAAGAACCCCATGCCCCCAAGGCACGAAGTTCACCCACTGTCGTTGGTACCCTCAACCTCGGTACGGACACACTTGGCTGAGCCATCGCCCCCTTACCGGCAAGGTTCTAGTCCTCAGACCCCCCCTACCATCACCTAGTCACCACAGGAAAGGGTTCCCTACGTAATCAGTCTGCCCCAACATCGAGTTCACTCTCTTGTTGCTGTGCTTGTAAGTCTAGGTCTGAGGAGCATCCGGTCTGTCCCATTGCGCCCCAAGGGTGTTTCACATGAAATTGGTATCGGGGCAAGTCCTTGACTTGTTCTCACAAGTCAGGTTTTAGGGTCGTTTGCATTAGAGTCTCCCCCATGTCGAAGATGGATCGCACCTCCGTTCTACTCCTCATGCCCAAGCTTGATGAGTGGGACAAGGTCGTAATAGGGATGCTGACTGCCTGTGCCAAATCACCCCATCCTTTGATAAAAAATATGGCCAGTGTGTATGGCTATTACCCACTTCCCCACCTACCCCAACTCCACCTCCGATTGGGGAAGAGGTCGTGCCCGAACCCATGGAGACCATGACCTACATCCCTGATCCCATGCTGATTGAGGAACACTTAGCCCAGGAGGATGCCCAAGGGCTGATTGACGTCATTAAAGAGGATGAAGTCCTACATTTCTCCTCGCACCTTGACCTTCCCCCTACACCATTCACACTACTTGAGGGTAAACTTGTCTTCAAAGGACCCGTCGCTAGTTGGCCAAAGAAAAGTCTGGTCCATGAGATCTCGGTCCTCGGTTACCCTCCCCTGAAACAAAACCTCCAAATGGTGCCCATCAACTGCTTTCACACTACCTTCCAATCCTTCTACTTCATAGACACAGTGGACGTCCTTATTAATGGACTTGGATGGCAATTGGAGCTGACTGGCATGCTAGCCATGAGGCCCAATCGACCCAAGTGCATTAGCCACATCCCCTCCTCTTACAGTTCCATTATCTCTGTCTGCACCTTGGGTCACTACACTAGTGAAATCCTCTTGTTCCTCCCCACACCTGAAAAGCCACACCCATCCCTAAGTGAAACAAAAACCAACCTATCCCTAGGCCAAACCCGCATTGGAGAACTTGTAGTGTGGGTCTTCTTTTGTCAAGGGATAGATAAAACAAACTTCGCCAAGAGTCTAACAACACTTGATCCTTTTGATCCATCCACATGGGAACCCCCAATGTAGTAACTCAAAAAAAAGAAGAAAATATTTAAATTAAGTTAAAAGAAATGATGAGATTATATTAAATTTTTCTTAAAATTAAATAACTAAAATATCAAGAAAACTAATCAAATTTCATAGAATTAACAATTTGGGCTATGGAACAAACCTTAATGGGCTGAAATTGAAGTTAATGGGCTAAAATGATTATGATTGACAATTGGACTATTGGACAACCTTTATTGGGTTAAAATTGGAGTAATGGGCCAAATAGAATGAAATGGGTAGCCCATTTTAAACACCCTTTTTTAGATTAAATTATTAAAATTCTAGAAGGATGGCCAAAAATTAAATAGCCTACATATTGGATGTGCCCATACCCAATTAAACCTAGGATAGTGACATTTTCCAACCTTATTAAAAGTGAGTTAGTGGAATAGTTTAATAATGGGCCATGAATATTGACTTAGTTGGTAGATGAGTTTAATTTATGGGGGGGAGGAATCTTTCTATTTGGCCAAATTTTTCCTATAAACAGGCCCTCTAATCAACCACTTTGCCTTACACGTTGGGAAGGGTTTGAAGGAGAAGGGAGACTCTTGGTGTTCATTTCATTTTTCTTCTTCCTCTTCCATTTAATCAGGCAAGTGTTCTCTCCCAAGCAAAAACTTGTTAGTAATTAAATATTACATGAACTCTACATGTTTCATGATTCCATGTATCATATTTTCTGTTACTTTTACGTGAGTTATCTCAATATCTCAAGCCTAAGATATTAACTAAAACTATTGCATGTATATTACGTTACGGTTTCACAGTGTCTGTTTCACGTAAGATAAATCAACGCATGGTTAAAAATTTTATAATCATGTAACTAGATGTTTAAATTTTTTGGATAAGTATATGGAGAGGGGGATTTCCGCAGCGCACCACAAAGGCAGCCCAACAAGACCCACAAGGTCCAACCAGGCGAGCCCGCCCGAGTGATAGCCCACAGGGCCCACTTAGGGAAGAAAAGCCCAATAAATAAGACTCGAGGAACTAACTCTCCCCGGCGGCCTTCTAGGCTCGGAGGGCCCGAGACAACGGTCAGGTCCCAAGGAAGGTCTGGCCTAAAGCCCTCTCCCCGTCCGAGAGAGATAGGCTCTAGCCGACCTATCCGACCCCACCTTCGCCGGGCCATGCCTATCGCTCGGACAAGAGCTAGCATCCCCGAGGCTCGGTAAGGCCAGTTGATTATCCGCATGTGCAGCCGTTCAGAGTCCCCCGCCAGCGGGAGAGTCAGGGGAGCCGCCTGACTCCAAGGGGATAACGTTCCCACGATCAGGCCATGAAAGCCCCCGTTAAAGACGTAACTCCCGTCGGGAACCCCTCAGCTTGCAGGACTCCTGAAGGTGGCACACTATTTAAGCAAGGGATACCCTCCGGAAGAAGGTAAGAGAAACAAGGCATTCATACACCCTACGCCCCTGAGCACGATTCGCTTCACCCTCTGGTGGAGAGGATTCTCGCGCATCAGCTCTCTCCTCCCCCCATTATCGCTTCCACCATAGCTCTACTGACTTAGCCATCGGAGGGTTTTCCCCCAGGGAGATCCCCTGGGCCCTCTGATACGTTTCCCTCTCTTGCAGATGCATCTTCTGGTGATCCATAGCCCGCTCAGGACTCAGCGTGAGATCTCACCTCTTCATCTGGCGCCGTCTGTGGGAAACGCACGAAGAGCCAAGATGGTGAGAAGAAGCTCAAGGAGGAGATCCGCTGATGGGAAGGGTAAGGCTATGGCAGCGGCGGGAGGCGCCCCCTCTAGGGTCTCGTAGAGCCCCCCCTCCAACGCCAGCATCCCCACCAACAGGCCACCACCCCCCCCCGGCGGAGGCAGGGGCACCCCTCGACGGTGGCGCCAACGCCTTCCAAGCCCTCAACGAAAAGATGGACGTCCTCGTGGAGCTCATGAGGGCCCAGGCGGCTAGGAACGCAAGGTCCCGCGCCCCGTCAGGAAGTCCCCCTCGAAGGAGTGCGACGCAGCACACCGCCGGAGGCCGCTTCACCCTCCGCGGCCGACAGCTCCTCCGCAACGACGTCGGAGGACCCTCGCATGCTCCACCTACGGAGCAAGAGGCTTCCTCCACGCCGAGGAGAGGGAAGCAGGGGGCGAGGCCGCTGCGCCCGGGCACCAGTACTCTGGGAGATCGCCACGACGCCCCCCCAGCCCCACGGCGCGACCGCAGCCAGAGCTGTCTCTCCAGCTACGACATTTTGAAAGACGGTTCGCAGAGCAAGAGCGCGCCCTCCGCGCCCTGCAGAAGACCTCTTTCCCGGAGGACGAGGAGAAATCCCCTTTCTCCGAATACATCTTGAAGGCAGAGGTCTCTCCCAGAGCCATCCCAACCTTCAAGCTCTACGACGGCCAGGGCGACCCAGCCGACCACTACGATAGCTTCGATGCCCTGGTGACCCTGCATGGAACACCGGATCCCATCAAATGCCGAGCCTTCGCGGCCACCCTGGTCCAAGGTGCTCAAGCATGGTTCCGGGCCCTCGCCCCTGGGTCCATCCGAGACTTCAGGCAATTTGGGTGAATTTTCAAGGAGAGTTTCGCCGGTAGCGCCCCCCCAAGGTCAGTAGCGGGGCTCCTGGCTCTCAAACAGGCGCAAGGGGAGAGGCTCCGGACTTACGTCCACCGATTTAAATCGGAAGCCCTCAGGATCCCCCGCCTGGATGTGGCCTCAGCCACAACCGCACTGACCGGGGGCACCCGGGACGAGAATCTCCGCCGCGAGCTTGTCCTCCACCCTCCCTCGACCCTTACTGAGCTAGTGACTCTGGCACTGCGCCACTCCGAGTGCGAAGAAGTACTCAGCGCCTGCCGAGACGCAACCGGCTTGGGTCGGGAGGGGGACAAGAAGCGGACCTCTGAGCCAAACCCTGGCTCGAGTAAGAAGCGCGATCGAGAAGGAGAGCGCAAGAGAAAGTACGAGCGGTACACCCCCTTGACCGCACCAGTCTACGAGATCTATGAAGACATCAAAGACTCGGGACTTCTCCGCCAGCCCGAGCCAATGAGGTCGAAGAACCACAAGCGGGACAGGCATTGCCTGTTCCACGGCGACCACGAGCACCACACCGGAGATTGCCATCAGCTCCAGGACGAGATCGAGCGCCTCATCCGTCTGGGGCATCTAGCCCGGTTCACGACCGGGCACAAAGAAGACCGAGACGTCGCAGAGGATATCGACAATGCCCCCCGAGGGGTCCACATCAACGTCATCTCTGGAGGAGCGGCATCGGGTGGCGATACCAGCCGAGGAAGGAAACATCATGCCGAGCGGGCCAGCCGAGCCTTAGAGCCCCCCAGAGGCCCGCCGATGGAGCCCCAGGTCATAGTCTTCTCCGACCAAGACCTAGAAGGGCTGAGCACCCCGCATGACGATGCCCTCATTATCTCGGCCACGATAAATCACTGTAATGTAGATAGGATTTTGGTTGATAATGGGAGCGCCCCCGATGTATTATCTTATGACTGTTTTCTCAAGATGGGGGAAGACCCATCCAAGCTCCGCCCGATCCGAACGCCCCTTTGTGGGTTTAATGGCCTGGCCACCTACCCCGAGGGAGCCCTAAGCCTGCCGGTCACTATCGACACCCCACCCAAAATCGTTATGGTCATAGTGGACTTCATAGTGATTAAAGGTATGATAGCGTACAACGCCATTTTCGGCCGGAAAATTCTCAGCCGAATAAAGGCCGTACCATCTACCTATCACCAAAAAATGAAGTTTCCCACCAAAAATGGGTTGGGGGAAGTCTGAGGTAACCAGGCCACGGCTAGAAGGTGCTACAATATCTCGGTGGAAGCCTCAAGGCCGGACGGGAAGGATAAGGGCCCCAGGGGAGTCGAAGGAAAAGCCGTGACCACCAAACCCGGTGGCGAGTTATTAACGGTATTCCTGAACGACGACCCGGCCCTAGGAGTAAGGATCGACGCTGACCTACCACCAGAGGAACAGCAGCAATACAAGGAGTTTCTTTCTGAGTACGTTCGGGTCTTCGCTTGGTCTGATGATCAACTCCCTGGTATACCAGAGGAAACTGTGATGCACAAGCTCAACCTCGATACCACCGTGAGACCCGTACAGCAGCGGAGGAGGAAGCATGCGCCCGAGAAACAGGCAATCATCAAGGCGCAGGTCACCAAGGGACAAGAGACTGGTCTTTTTAGACCGGTCCTGTACCCGACGTGGCTAGCCAACGTCGTCCTGGTGCCGAAAACCACTGGCAAGTGGCGAATGTGCGTAGACTTCACCGATCTGAACAAGGCCACCCCCAAGGACTGCTATCCGCTACCGAGCATCGACCAACTGGTTGACTCAACCTCGGGCAACGAGATACTCAGTTTCCTGGATGCCTATTCGGGTTATCATCAGATCCGAATGAACCCCGAAGATGTCGAGAGGACCGCCTTCATCACCGACTATGGCGTGTACTGCTACACCCGGATGCCCTTCGGATTGAAGAATGCTGGAGCCACATACCAGCGACTGGTCAACCATATGTTCGAGGGACAGTTAGGTCGGAACGTCGAGGCCTACATCGACGACATGCTCGTCAAGACCCCGAGGGCCCAGGACCACTTCACCGACCTCGTCGAGACTTTCGGCACCCTCCTGAAGTACAGCATGAAGCACAATCCCGCCAAGTGTGCCTTTGGAGTAAGATCCGGGAAGTTCCTCGGTTTCCTGGTCACTCAGCGAGGGATCGAAGCCAACCCCGACAAGGTCCAGGCCATCCTGGACATGCGCCCGCCCACGTGTATTAAAGACGTCCAGCGTCTGACGGGGCGTGTCGCTGCTCTCAGTCGTTTCCTGTCCCGTGCGGCCGAACGATGCTTGCCCTTCTTCAAACTGATGAGGGGGCCCAAGGTAGCATCTGCTACGTTCGCATGGGATGGGGAATGCCAGACAGCGTTCGCCGAGCTCAAAGAGTTCCTGGCTTCGCCCCCGGTGCTTTCCAAGCCCGTCCCGGGCGAGGTCTTGTTGCTCTATCTCTCGGCGACGCCATCAACGGTCAGCTTGGTCCTAGTCAGAAATGACTTGGGAATCGAGAGGCCGGTCTACTACACCAGCAAGGTGCTCAACGAGGCCGAGCGGAGGTATCCCGCAATCGAGAAACTCGTGCTAGCATTGGTTACCTCCGCAAAGCGCCTCCGACCCTACTTCTAGGGGCATCCCATCACCGTGCTAACCGGCGAGCCACTGAAGAAGATTATGGCCCATCCCGAAGCCTCGGGGTGACTCGTCAAATGGGCCATCATGCTCGGGGCCTACGACATCTCGTATCGGCCACGATCAGCTATCAAAGGACAAGCGCTCGCCGACTTCATCACCGAGAGCACCGTTCCAGCCGAGGACAGGCCTCCGACAGCAATCGGGCCAACCTGGGAGCTGTTCGTCGATGGATCGTCCAACTCGGTCGGCAGCGGCGTAGGGATCCTCCTAAAGTCCCCCGAAGGAATAGAATTGCAATACGCCCTGAAGTTCAACTTTCTGGCGTCCAACAATGCTTCCGAGTACGAGGCCCTTATCTCGGGAGCCCGCATGGCCCGACGGTTGGGGGCCGAGCGAGTCAGGATCCACACCGACTCCCAGCTAGTTGCAAGTCAGGTCAATGGCGAGTACGAAGCTCGGGAGGCACCTATGATCAAATACCTCCAGTTGGTCTGGAGCCTGGCCCAGCAGTTCGAGGAGTTCGAGGTAGTCCGAATAGCTGGAGAACAAAACTCTCGGGCGGACGCCCTCTTCCGACTGGCCTCCTCCCTAGACCCGGAAGGTACACGATCGGTCCTCCTAGAAGAGCTAGAGCACCCGAGCATAAACTCGGAGCTCCTCGCCATTGACTCGGCCACTCCCGGTGACTGGCGCTCCCCCTACCTGTCCTGGCTACGGGACTCCCAGGAGCCCTCCAACCCTCGGGAAGCCCGCCGAATGAAGTACCAAGCTCAGCGCTTCGTCATCCTCGACAACGTTCTCTACCGAAGATCGTTCTCCGGGCCCCTTCTGAAGTGTCTCGGTCCCGACGAAGCAAGCCAAGCTGTTGAAGAGATTCATCAAGGCCTGTGCGGAGCACATTCAGGAGGTCGGTCGCTGGCCAGAATCCTGCTAAGGCAGGGGTACTGGTGGCCTACCCTACAGCGCGACTGCACGGCTTACGTACAATAGTGCGACCGTTGCCAGCGGTTCGACCATTTGGTCCATCAGCCGGCCACGGAACTTATCACCCTTACCGAGCCCTAACCTTTCGCTCGGTGGGGGATCGACATCCTTGGGCCATTCCCAACGGCTCAATCCCAGAAGAAGTTCATCATCGTCGCCATCGACTACTTCACCAAGTGGATCGAGGCTGAAGCTACAGCAAGGATCACCGAGACAGTCGCCTGGGGCTTCGTTTGGAAATCGATCATCTGTCGCTTTGGCATCCCCCGAGTGATAGTGAGCGATAACGGGCGGCAATTCGACTCTCGGTACTTCCGAGACAGATGTGCCGACCTAAATATCCGCAACCACTTCACTTCGATCGCCCACCCTCAGGCCAACGGGCTGGTTGAAAATGCCAACAAAACCATCTTGAAGGGCATAAAAACCAGACTCGGCAAGGCTAAGGGTAGCTGGCTCGAGGAACTGCCTAGTGTACTATGGTCGCACCGAACGACCCCCAGGACGGCAACCGGTGAGACCCCTTTTTAGCTGGTATATGGCACCGAAGCCGTCATTCCATTAGAGATCGCCAATCCGTCTCTCCGAGTGATCAGCTTTTCGCCCGAGGCAAACGAGCAGAAGTTGCTCGAGAACCTCGACCTGGCAGACGAACTCCGAGAGATCGCGAACGTCCGAGCTATGGAATACCAGCGCCGCCTCACTCGGTACTACAACGCCAAGGTCCGGGGTAGACAATTCCGACCAGGGGACTTCATCCTCAGGAAGACCGAAGCATCTCGACCACTGGAGGCGGCGGACAAGCTATCCCCCAACTGGGAAGGCCCCTACCGAGTGATCGAGACGCTCGGGAAAGGTGCGTACAGGTTGGCCATAAAGGAAGGGGAACCCATTCCCCGGACATGGAACGCAATCACACTACGCAGATTTTATTTCTGAAAACTGTATCAACAAATCGGGTAAAATAAAACCCCTTTTTTTTGCATTCATTCAAGATAATTGTTGGTACATCAGAAAGGTAACTGCAATACATTACATAGTGAAAAGCAAAAATCCATCTAGCACCACGGCAGACGGCCATCGCCCGGTCGACCCGGTCTTGACCTTCTCGCATCCAGCCACTGACTCTGCCTCGCCTAGAAACTGGCTCGGACAAGAGATGGTCGACCCAGTTGGCTCGGGTGGACCGTGACAAGGGCGACAGAGGGATGACAAGGAGAAGGCCACCTTTCACGCGAGGAAGGCTACCTTCCAAGTTGACAACAACCTGGAAAAAGGAGCACCGTGAAGGTCTCCTCTCTGCCAATCCACCAACTCCTTGGAGGCGAACAGAATGCAAGCAGTCCACGAAGAGTGAAAGAAATGAAGAACAAAAGAGAGAGAAAGAGGCTGCAGACAGAGGTGAGCCGCCTCCTCCCCTCCCACGGAGGGGAATGGCGGCCGGCATCCCTAACTCCCCCATCCGCCCTCCATCTCGGCGTCCGCCCGGAAGCCTCGCTGGAGCCAAGAGGAGGCAAACGGCGTGCCCCCACACGTCGAAGTCCTCTCCAGATCCGCGTGGCGACCGTCGGACCCGTCTCATGCACGCGCGGCGACCGTGGGATCCGGTCGATATTCCAGGACAGCGAGAACCGGCCGCTCCCCGTCGTCTGCGGCGTCACCTTCTGAAGGGTCCTCCATGCTCCGATCGCGGCGGCGCAATGCAGAATGAAAACGAGGGAATAAGAGCAGACCGTCAGCGAGACTCCTAAGTGTTAAGAGGGAAGGAACACCCTTCGGTCCTTTTTATAGGCCAAGGGAGGCCACACACCTTAAATGACTCCCCCCTCGAAAACACGCTACAGGACCTCCCCTGGAAGGTCACCTCCAATTCCTCGGTCCCCGCCCTAGCGGGATTCGCGAAGCGCCTCGACTTTCAAAGCATGGTGGAATGAAAGGACGCCCTGCCAGAAGTCTCCCGAATCGGCATGCGAAAACGGTGCAAAGAATATCGGCACTTTCCAACTGCCCCCGATATGCCAGCCAATTCACGGCAAATATAGCGATCAAACAAAGTAAGTTCTTTATTGCCTCCCATAAATAAGTCCTCTTACAAAAGGAAAAACAAATAAAAAGGGGAAGGGGCAAAATAAAGCAAAATACATCAGGCCTCGGGCCCACTTTGAAGCTCAGGAACAGCAGTAGGGGACGCGTCACCCCCTGTACCTTCGGTGATGGCCGGCCCGGACACTGACCTCGCCTGTGCGGGAACTGTCCCGGTCGTGAGCCCTCCCGGAGCCTCCGGAGTTGGTGACCCCGCTCGAGGTGACTCCTCCGGTTCTTCCCCGGCCGAGGATGAGGAGCTGGAAACTGACTCATCCGAGTCATAACTCTGGCCGTAAGGAAAATCACCCCCGGCAAGGTGCTCATTGGCATAGCTCATCGCCCGGCGATAGCCCTGCCTGAATCCCTTTCGAGCACCCCGGTGGAGCGCTACCTCATAGTAGGGGAGGGCAGCTTTAATCAAGTCGGCCGAGTAAGCTTCCGAGCCTTTGTAACGCTTGATCGCCTCCGCCTCGACCTGCCCTACCCTTCCGACAAGCTCAACCCGAGCCCGCTCCGCCTCGGCCTTCACGCTCTTCCACCCTCTCCAGACGCTCCTCTAGCTCGGTCATCCTCCGCTCGGCTTCGATCGTCCGGCCCTCCACCCGGGCTCGGTCCGCCTCGGCCTCAGCACGAAGGCGCTCCGCGTCCTCCGCCCGATCCTACAGCTCACCGCGCTCAAGCTCCCAGAGGCCATCCAGCTCGATGTGACGCTGACGCTCATCTTCTAGACATTTGCTCTTCCTCTCGAGCGATTCTTGGGCCCTTGCTAGCTGCTCGGCCAGCGCCTCGACTTCCCGTCGACTCGACCGTGCCAACTCTCTGAATGCGAGGAACTCCCGTCGGAGCCCCTCATGCTCCCCCTCGAGCCGGGCTAGTTTTCCCTCGCATCCACCAAGGGTCCAGGCAAGCCTCGACCGTTCCGCCTCCGTCCGGGCATGCGCCTCCGCCATCACGGCCGCTGTCCGAGCTATGACCAGGCCGCCCTCCATCAGGACATCAAGGACCCCGGCGGGAGTGTTGCGCCTTTCTCCCCCCCTCGTCCTCTCGGCGATCGACCGGCAGAACCGGTACAAGTCGCCCGAGATACCGAGCCTGTCTAGAGGCTCCGGCAAAGGGGACCGCTCCACCCTGGGCACCCCACCAGAAGATCCTGTTCGAGCAGCGAAGCTGACCGCCCCGCGTGCCACGGTCGGTTGGGGTTGCGACGCCTCCCCGGGCGAACCCCCACCCTCGACCGGTGCCGCGGGATCGGCCGCACCAGAAACTTTCGGCACGTGGGGCTACAACGCCCCCGCGGGCGAACCCCCATCCGCGCCGACCGATCCCTCGGTCCCAGCGCCGGCCACACCGGCATCGGCCCCCTCTGCCCCCGCAGAGGGGAGAGCCAACCCATCACCTCCCTCTGAGGGGCCCCTGATCTCCTCGGCCCCCTCTCGCCCGGCGGATGGGAGAGCCAGCCCGGAGGGGTCGGCCCCATCCAGGCCCCGAGGGGGGAGCGCCGCCGAGCCAGAATCGCCCCCGACGGCGGTAGAAAGGCCAGCCTTCTTGGCCCTTTTCTTGGCCTTCACGGCCTCCCACAGTTTCCCCGCCAGGGGATCCTTGCGCTTCAGGCCGATCGATCGAGAAGACCCCTCGGGGGCCACCCCCTTGCCCTTGTCTCGGGCCTGGGCGCGACCCGCCGAGGCATCAGGTTCATCGGCTGCTGAGTCATCTCCCAGATCGATGACCTCGGCCGCCTCCTCCAGAGGCTCCCGCCTCACGTCTGCAACAAGGAGAAGCCCCAGTCAGGAGGAGGAAAGGAGCTACCACCCCAGAAAAAGAGCCTCAAGAGCTGTACCTGTCGATGTTAACCGCGAGAGAAGACACCGTTCGATGTTCTCCGGCGTCACCAGCTCCTCGGTCGATCGACGGTCCTCCAGTAGACGGGCAACCTGCTGCTCCACGTGGGGAGGGAATTCCTCCTGGCGAGGGGGCAGATTCAGATGAAAGTTGGGCGAGGTCCGACATCTCCAGATCTCATCCGTCGCCACCGCCTTCACCCAGAAGAAGTGGGTCTTCCACCCCTTGTGCGAGGAGTCCTTCGCCGCAAGCGAGATGCAGCTCCTATTCCTCCACGCCTGGATGAAATAGAAGCCTTTCCCCGCCGACGGGTGCGCTTTCAACTCAAAGAAGAAATGGAAGAGGTCCAAGGAAGGAAAAATGTCGTGCTGACGACAAAGAATCCGGAAGGCCGAGAGCAGAAGATATGAGTTGGCCACCAACTGAATAGGCGCCAACCGGGAAAAATTAAGAAGCTGCAGCATGAAAGGATCGAAAGGGAGACGAAATCCGCCCTTCCAAGCCAGAAGAAAGGTGCAAATGTGCTCCCCGCGATCATCCAGACTCGTCTCGTGCGGAGCGGCGGCAGTAAAGCTGTATCTGAGAGGCAGGCGAAAATGATGCTCCATCCTCCGCACCTCCGCTTCCCCCAACTCACTGTAGTTGGGGACGGGTTCCCGCCTCTCCGGCACAAGCTCCGGACTCTGATCCGCCATCGAGTCGGGAGAAGATCCCTCGTACGAGCTCGAAGACTCCGAGGAAGAAGGAAGTTACCGGACCGCCTCTGTGGTTATCCTCGCCAACTCCACGAACGCCGCCGCAAGGCTCCGCGTCTCCGCTGTGCTCTCACGGCTCATCAAGAAGCAAGGAAAGCCTAAAACCCTGGAAGCCTAGAACGATGAACAGCGCCCCCTAAAAACCCCTGAGGGTGGCGGCGCGCCGTTCCGTGCTCTGAGAAAAAGGGGGGCCCCTTCGTTTCGAATCCGTCAGGATCATCATTACGGGCCTCGGCGACCGCTATAAGCGGCTCCATAACGCCAACGGAATTCCACCCACCTGAGCCACGCCGGTCCAAAGCCTCGAAAAACTACTCATCCGAGCCTCCTTGGCTCGGGAGTAGGAGGGGGACAAGTGGAGAGGGGGATTTCCGTAGCCCACCACAAAGGCAGCCCAACAAGACCAACAAGGTCCAACCAGGCGAGCCCGCCCGAGTGATAGCCCACAGGGCCCACTTAGGGAAGAAAAGCCCAATAAATAAGACTCGAGGAACTAACTCTCCCCGGCGGCCTTCTAGGCTCGGAGGGCCCGAGACAACGGTCAGGTCCCAAGGAAGGTCCGGCCTAAAGCCCTCTCCCCGTCCGAGAGAGATAGGCTCTAGCCGACCTATCCGACCCCACCTTCGCCGGGCCATGCCTATCGCTCGGACAAGAGCTAGCATCCCCGAGGCTCGGTAAGGCCGGTTGATTATCTGCATGTGCAGCCGTTCAGAGTCCCCCGCCAGCGGGAGAGTCAGGGGAGCCGCCGGACTCCAAGGGGATAACGTTCCCACGATCAGGCCATGAAAGCCCCCGTTAAAGACGTAACTCCCGCCGGGAACCCCTCAGCTTGCGGGACTCCTGAAGGCGGCGCACTATTTAAGCAAGGGATACCCTCCGGAAGAAGGCAAGAGAAACAAGGCATTCATACACCCTAAGCCCCTGAGCACGATTCGCTTCACCCTCTGGTGGAGAGGATTCTCGCGCATCAGCTCTCTCCTCCCCCCATTATCTCTTCCACCATAGCTCTACTGACTTAGCCATCGGAGGGTTTTCCCCCAGGGAGATCCCCTGGGCCCTCTGATACGTTTCCCTCTCTTGCAGATTCATCTTCTGGTGATCCATAGCCCGCTCAGGACTCAGCGCGAGATCTCGCCTCTTCAGTATATTTTTGAAATCCCCATAATTTTCTATAAATTTTCATGTATCCATGAAAAGATTAATATTCGAAAGGTGGCACTATTCATTGGTTAAAATGCCATACCATCTTTAGAGATTTTTATCTTTTAAACTAGATAAAATAAAATTGTGATATTTCATGATTAAATACCTTGGATTTTTTTATTAGTTATTATATAATTTATTTTACTAAATTCTCACTAAATAAAAAGTGACACTATTCACTCTAAATGAATAGTAACCGTAGCCTTTGATCACACCTCCACCGTAGGATGCACTCTCACCTTTTTAGAAGTTCCACATAACCTTACTATACACCTATTTGTCCTTATGCCTATGTACTCTTTTCCCTTGTTCTCTTTATTCTTTAAAAACTCTCAGCTCTACCATTAATCTCTCAAATATATATATATATATATATATATATATATATATATAAAATAAAATATGAATATTAAATGTGCGTCTATACCCGTGATGTCAATTCATGTGATTAATTAATAAACCAAATAATTAGAAAAATATAGAATTAGCGTCTCCTTAAATGGACACGAATTTAAATTTTAGCGCCTTGCACAAAGACGCCAATTTAAAAAAAATTATTTTAAACTAAATAAAAATAATAATAGATGGAATTAGCGCCCTTTTACGGTGACGTGAATTATAGAAATAACACCTTTTTGAATGGAGGCTAATTTAAAATATAAATTTTTTTCTAAATTAATTTAATCATAGAATTGACGCCCTTCCTATTGGACGCGAATTCTAGAATTAGCGGTGACTTGAGTGGACGCCAATTCTTCCAGTTTCTCGCATTTTGTGCTTTCATTAGATTGTTACCTAGGCTTTGGCATATACCTTGAACTCTTTCATACCCTGGATTCTTCTTAAAATGAATTAAGCATTTCGAGTTTCCGACACAATCGTGTAGCTAGCAAAATTATCAAGAAAGACCGGTGTATAAGGAAAGAGGTCCACAGGCAAACGCTTTAAGTGGATAAGTGGTTATTTAATTAGGTCCTTGAAAATGCAAAGGGAGCCTCCCACTGTCCAACCCCTTACCTGACCGTGAATTCTTTGTGTTGTCGCTAAACACCGACTAAGAAAAACTCGATCTAAAAATACCTTATACGAATTTCCAAAAGAGTTGATCGTGCCTTGATTGACAACTCTTTTCTTCATGGTCTTAACGTCGTTAAACATGATACCTTCAATCATCCTTCAAATTCTCTTGTAAACTTCAATTACTCTTCATGTCCTTGGAGATGAAAATGAAAATCTATAGTTTGGCCATAATTAAATGACTAGTTGTGCGCTATACTACGCTTCTTAAGGTTTTCTTAAAATTATTTGCCCATATATCTTATGTGGATGTCTAAATAAATACTTGGGATCAATGATCCATAATAACCAATGCCTGACATTAATGGGGCCCGGTCTGGTCCTAGGAGGAGTGCCCGAAAGTACTTGTGCCCATGGGAGCTATATTGACCTAGTGTGGTATTACACCGAGTACTTGCATGCTAGATTCGTTTATGACATTCCACTCATTCGTGAAATACTGGACTTGCTTGATTTACATGAAATACTCGTACATGCTTACGTGAAATGGCCAATTCAATTATTATACATGCTATATAATCGTTCTTGAAATCTTACTCTTGTCAACTTGCTTACTTGTGATCATATATACCAACATTACTTTACTCTCTCTCATGCTCCTGTTTAATGTTTTAATCATAATTCTGGTCATAGCACTTTTACCTTATTTAAAAATGTTTAATTACTTAAAGCTGCCTTCTTGTGCCTCGACGTATTGTCACGTCCCGAGCTTTTAATATAGTTGAAGGAATATCGGAACGTGAACAGCTGGTATAGTAAGCCTCTCGCAAGCAAGAAATCAGAGCGCAAGATAATCACATAAAAGTAATTGCACAAGTAAATTTTCCAAACTCTAACTTTATTCCGTACTAGTATCCACAAGTACGTTAGATTTATGATTTTAAACATCCTTACATCATAGACTCGAGAAAATAGAAAATTACAAAAGGACTCGACTAGACACTTGACAACTAGGTCTTCTCTCGATCCATTTGACCTTCAATCACTCTCGGACCTGCCAATTGTATATTCCGAATCCGATTGTTACGTGGGATTTTATGCCGATGACGGAGGTGAAGAACGGGATACAGCGGGGGAAGGAAAATACGGGAGTTTGATATATCTCGGGTATAGAGTGGGTGTCTTTTTTCTTAAAAAAATATTTTTTTATTTTTTATGGGGGTTTAGGCAGGCTAGAGTGGAGAGAGAGAGAGAGGGGCGACCCCACCCGCTATAAAATCTGGATTTTTATTAATTTTTGTCCTAATTTGGCTAAAAAGAGAAGGACAAAAGGATACTAGTTGGCCGGCCATGTGTGTACGAGGAACGCGGGTGTTGACGTTGGACTCACGCGACCCTGAGCTCCCGTCGGTGAGTTACTTGTTATCGGATCCTTCCACGCACGGGTAGAGCAGATCTTGTACTGAACTGGGGGAGACTGGGACTTGAGGATGGCCGTGGGGCCCTTGGGCTAGGAAGAGGGCGCGTCCCCCAAGGGTGTTCACCCTCCCCGGGGCGAGCTCCCTCCCAGGCGGGCCAGAACCCCGAGGGATGGCCCCCGAGGGTCTTCTGTCATTGTCTGGGAGTGTCCTTTGAAGGATACAAGGTCTTGGGAAGCCGGGATTAGCCCGTGGGGGCTATTGTTGTAAAGTCGTAGTTGTCGCTCGTAAGGTGCTCGGGTGAATGCCCGACACCCCCCAGGTTGCCGAACGACCTGGGTAACTGGTTGAGAGGCCTTGGAATGGGCCTTGGGCTGAGAGTATGAGCTTGTGGGGGCTGAGAGGAGGCACCTTGGGAAAACAGGCTTGGCCTCGTGATGCGTGCCATATTGTACGGCGGGTTGGCAGAGTGTCCTCGGGTTCACCCGGGAGCTAAGTCTAAGCGGCTCATCGCCGTGTGTCTGAGGGTCGGGGGTGGCTTCGACTTGCTGTGGGGTAGTTGTGGAACCCGACTGGTGTACTGGAGCCGTGGGTTGACCCACGACTTTTTGTAGAAGGGCTGGGACATATGCGCCCACACGGTGTTCGGGGAAATTCCAGGCACCCGTGTGTGAGCCGTATACACATGCCGCCGTCCTCGAAAGCCTGTGGTTGACTTATTCGGGTCTTCCTTTGACCTTGGAGGGTTGAAATAAGGCGTCCTGGGGTAGCCCCCTGGCCTCTTTACTGAGTGCCATGTGGCGTGGCTTGTAGTTGGAGCGCCCCCGGGTTGGTCCAGGTGGCTGTATAGAACGCAGACAAAGTCTGCCGCTGAGGGGTCGGGAGTGATCTCGGTTAATTGCTAATGCCGCCGTATATCCCGGCTAGCGGGTTGGGGCCATTGGTCGGGCCCACTGGGTTGCCGGAGGGGCCCGGTAGCCCATGCCTTAAAGGTGTTCGGGGAAATTCCCGAACCCTTGTTCTTTGGTATTTTGCTGGGGAAATTATCCGGGTACAACACCGATTCACCTATACTTCCTGGAAAATTGAGAAAGTAGATGTGAGCACACTTGCCCAGTAGGTATCTTCGTATCAACATGAAGGTGATATTTAAGTGATTAATACTTTAGCTCTAGAATTAAGGTCGAAATGAGCACGCGATAAAACATACATCATAAAACAAAATAACCCAGACTACATAGTCACGAGATATTTGAGCATAGTCGAGTACATAATCAAGTAAGATTTAATCATGTAGATATACTTTTGGCCTTTCATGAACAAGAAAGTATGAGCATGTATCGAGAAAGTACTTACACAACCTTGTAAAGGCTATGTACTAGCAAGTCATTAATAACATGCAATTTCATAACGAGCGTCGTGGTTCTTCACTCATTTACAAGAGAAAATACTCCTGGCACAATGCGACGCCAGTATCATCGTACCCCATGGTTTATAACATGTTTCCAACAATCGGCCGTGGGGGCTAGCATGGAGCCCTTGGACACTATCCGTGCTCGGTCTTACATCTTCAAGTTATAAATCTAACTACTTCCACGAGATATAACAATAAAGTACAGCCAATAATGTAACAAGTTCAATGATAGTTTAATGATACAATATCAAGGTAAGAATGCACCAAATAAGAATATGGGAGTCCAAAAATGACTTAAAGAAAGGTCATGCCACGGGGAGAATCCGGTAGCATAACATCATATTATTTAACTTCCAAAATTTATTATATAGCTTATTGATCAAGATATTAGGCTCTAGATAATCAATAGACACTGGACCGTTTATACATGAAAGCGGTCAGATCCAGACCGTTTCATGGAGACATGCGGTCGAGTCAGGACCGTTCAGTAACAGAGTTAATGAAAATGAATGAACCAGAAGCATGCGGTCTAGGCAGGGCCGCTAGGCGTCCTTAGCGGTCAGGTGAATGACCGCTAGGTTCCTCTGGTGGTCATCTAGAAGGCCGCTAGGGTCCAGAATTCATAAAACACCGGTAAAGTACTTTCTAGATAATTAGGTTTGAGGGTACAACTGGCTCGGCGTCCTAGTGGGAATCCCAGCCTCGCGGAGTCTTATGGAGGTCTTGAAACATAATCCTCTAGTCTAACAGAAGGAATATCTGGCGGAGAGGTTCATAAGTCTAAGAATTATGTGCCTATAAGTGTAAAGTGCATCAAATGACATCGTACCGGAATACGTGCCATGTACTTTAAGAAAAGACTTAAGATGAGAGCGAGATCATGATAAAACTGTGATCAATCAAACAATCCATGAAACCATATGAAATTTAATGTAAATACAAGAGTAAATGATTTGGCATGAAATTAACATAAGTTAAAATATTTGTGACACATGAAATCTACTAGAATAAACCATCCATAGATCCAAGTTTATAGATATTACACTCAAAACAAGGATAAACCTACTTATCTAGGCTTACCATATGATAAATAAGGCTATTCTGCATTATGTTTCAGGTTAACATAAATACAGAAACTCAGAAAATGAAACGGTCTGGGAAAGACCGTTTCATGGGCCTTAGCGGTCTATCGTAGGGCCGCTAGGGTTCTCAGGTGGTCTCAGGAAGACCGTTTCTTCCTATCTGCTGTAAGCAGCAATAAAAATGAAAAGATGGCTAATCTAAGGTAGATGGATGCAGAGTAAAATGTGCCAACTCGTAAATAAGGCCTGATAACATCATATTAAGACATTGAGATGCGTGGTTAATCATGATTTATTACTTTCATTATTAAAGGTATGAACTAGGCATGTTAAGTTAACCCTATATGCGCAGTGATAGCAAAACGTCAAATACAACGTGTACAATGCATGAAATCTTATGAATCCAGAGGGCTTTTACTCCTATCACTACAATAAAATTGGCCTATAGCCACGAATTTTACCTATGCCTTCGAAAAACGTTGGTATATATAGGTTATTCCTACGCTTTTAAAAATCTGTAGGTAAATTTCTGACATTTTTTATAATGTAGGTATATGCCTATCTTAGTCCAACGTTTTTTTATAAAGCGTCATAAATTGTAAGGTATTCATACGATTTTGTGAGTAATGTGTGAATAGATCTTAGATATTATTTCATTTTTAATAAAATGTAGGAATATATCACTTTAAAAAAATAATAAAAAATTCTAAAAACGAAGGAATTGAGGGCGACGCAGATGGCGGCAAAATTGTCGCTCGATGTTTTTCATTTATTCTCGATTTAACATCTGATTTTCCTTAGATCACGCCAATCCTCTCCCTGCTTCTCTTCGCACCCCCGCTCCCTCCTTCGCGGTGGCCTGCTAGCTGTCGGGCCCTTCCCCACACCTCCAGGCCCCATGGCCGTCACCGTCACCGCCAGGCCCCTAGGGGGCCATCGTGCGTGGAGAGAAGGGGAGGGGGGAGGCAATGGGTGGTGGGAAGGATCCATCGGACGAGCAGGTGGCGCCGATGCGGGAAGCGTTCTCGCTGTTCGACACGGACGGGGAGGACCGGATCGTGGTGTCGGAGCTGGGGATCCTACTATGGTCACTGGGGGGCAACCCCACTCAGGCACAGCTCATGGACATCATGGCGCAGGAGGGCCTATCCGCCCCCTTCAACTTTCCCGCTTCTTGGAGCTGATGCGCAGGCACCTCAAGCCCGAGCCCTTCAACCGCCAGCTCCGCGACGCCTTCCGCGTCCTCGACAAGGACGGCACCGGCTGCGTCGCCGTCTCCAACCTCCGCCACATCCTCACCAGCATCGGCGAGAAGCTCGAGCCCACGGAGTTCGATGAGTGGATCCGTAAGGTCGACGTCGACCCCGACGGTAACATCAGCTACGATGACTTCATCCTCCGAATGATCGCTGGAGAGGGGGATTTCTGTAGCCCAATTAACAGCAGTCAAACTAGGCCCATCAGGACCAAACGAGGCTCCGCTCATCCGAGTGACAGCCCTCTAGGGCCCACTTCGGCAGAAAAGCCAAATAAAGAACACTCGGGATCTCATCCTTCCTCGGCGGCCCTTAGGCTCGGAAGGCCCGAACGTCAGGACGGAGGAAGACCCACGCCCGAGCCATCTCCCCACCGAGATAAGGGCAGGCGCTCCGCGCCCACTCCGATCTGCCTGCATCCGAGCTACGCCCATCGCCCGGGCAGGGCTGGCACTTCTCATGCTTGGATCAACTGACAAATGCTTATCCATGCAGCCGTTGACAGTCCTTTATGAGCAGGAGTTCAACGGGATAAGGGTGCCACGATCTCCCAAGGTCATGAAGAGCCCACGATGAGGACGTAACGACCCCATGATGAGGACGTAACTCCCGCCTAAAACTCCTCAGCTTATGGGACTCTTCGGGGGAGCTCGCTATATAAACCAAGGACTCCCTCCGGCAGCAGGTAAGGCAGATAGATGCCTAAACACTCCCTGAGCAGGAACCACTTCACCATCTTGGTGTTGGGGAATCTCGCGCATCTCTTTCAACCTCCCCCAATACCTTCCACCATTGCTCTATTGACTTAAGCATCGGAGGATTTTCCCAGGGAACTATCCCTGGGCCTACTAATTTGTTTCCCTTTCTTTACAGTTCACTATCCGGTGATCATCCTCCCAGCTCAGGACCAGCGCGAGATCATGCTCCTTCATCTGGCGCCGTCTGTGGGAAACGACGAAAGAGCCAATATGGTGAGAAGAAGTACAGGGAAGATGTAGTGCCCCAGAATTTATATAAGTTATTTCTAGATTATTTTATAATTTATTATAATTTATAAGGGCTAAATAAATTTATAAAAGGATTATTGAGTTTATTAGCCATTAAAAGGCCCAATTGTGATAATCAATTAACCTAATCTACTAAACAAATCAAAAAGGTTTAAAGACTAGGCCCATTTAATTTGGCCCATATTCTAGAAGGTTATTAAGTATATTCACGGATTTTAAAGGATAAACACCACTTAATAGGATAACTAGATGAAAAATAAATAAAAGAGTTTTATTAAAATTAAAATTCTGAATCCGTCGAATGTAACGGTCCATCAGGCGACCGCCACAGCCTTGTGACGCGTATACCCTAGACCGTCACAGCCTGCAAGTTCCGTAAGTAAGAGAATATATAAAAAGATTAGAACTTGATGATCCTATCCATAAGAGACCTAATTAGAGTGACATGTAAAATCACTAGGGACTCTTAGAAGTCAGATTTTAGCAGAATAAGGATAGATACAAATTATACAAATAATTATATAGGATCATTAGCAAAAGAGTTTGATTAATGTTGAACTCTGGGAACATTGAATGTAACGGTCTATCATGAGACCGTCACATTCTTGTAACGCAGGGGTCTACAGCCGTTACACCCTGTTAGTTCCGCGAAGGAAAGAACGAGTAGAAAGTTCAGAACCTTGAGATCTTATCCACTAGGGATCGACTTGGGTGAGTTCATAACACTACTAAGGACTCTTAGGGATTAGATTCTGGCAGATTAAGGACTCTAGAATCGATCTAATCCTCAAACCCTCGTTAGAACTCTATAAATAGGACCTAGTTCTGAACTGCGCGACCCTTACTTTTACTCGCGTGGAATCAAGGTAAGGAGTCATAATCTCAGGTAAGTTTTTTAGAGGAATTTGTTTACAATACTTTAGACTAACTCCTCTCCAAATTTCACGTCTTTAGGTCAAGAGGTCATGGAGTTAGAGCCTAAGGAAGTTGCTAAAAAGTCACAGGAAGAGGAGAGCTAGGGCACGTTTTTCAAACCCTAAATTAGAAGTTTAAAGCCAAGTTAAGAGGTAGGTTATCTCATGAACGGCAAAAACCTCTTGATAGGACTAAAAGCCCTCTGATTTGATTGAATTCCATGCATGATAGATCATGAATTTCATGTTTTAATAGTTCTAGACATTCATACATCTCTTAGCCCTAAGTAGAAAATTAAAAGATGTTATCTTGTCTATTCACTGAAACCCATGCATGTAGATAGCCTATACTTTGTTATCATGCCTAGGATAGACATGGTATTTGATTTACAAACATGATGTGTGTTGATCTCTTAGGTTTCATATCAGTTTCTATCCGTAGACGCTCTGACGCATCATGGTAGGACCGTCACATACATGTAACGGCCTTACGACAGACCGTCACACACTCTACTATGTTCCGTTTCACTGTTGTCTCTAACGCACCAGGACAGGAGCGTTACATTACTGTAACGGCCCCTCGATAGACCGTCACAGACACTGTGACGCACCCCTGTTAGACCGTTAGACTCTGTATTCTGTTAGTTCATGACAGAATAATTACCAATTAAGTTTACTTATAATTAACCCTAGATAGCTAAGTTTTAACATGTTACGTGACTTTTAAGTTATCTAATTGTTCATGATACGTATTGCATGATATTTTAAGTTATGCTAGTTTCATGTATAAAAAGTTCTATAGTTTTGTATTATAAATCATGATTTCTAAATGTTGTATTGACGGAGTTTATCTTGGCTTCACAATGATTATACATTCACTCTTTGTCAATGGAGTCGTTTCTATAAGTACATGGCACATATTCCGGTATGTTGTCCATTAGTTCACTTTGCACTATAGGAATATTATTCTTTGACTTGAGGACCTCACTATTGGATATTCCTTCCAATGGACTAGGAAATCTTGTTTCAAGGCCTCCGTAATTCTCCGCGAGCCTGGGATTCCCACTAGGACGCCGAGTTGGTTGTACCATTAAAGCCCATTGATTAGACTACACTATCGATGTTTTCTGATTATCAGTAATGTAACGGCTCTGTGTTGGACCGTCAGGCACATGTAACGGCCCAATATAAGACCGTCGCATTCATCTGAGTTTGAATTCTTGATTCGGGGTTCAGACTAATGTAACGGCCTAATCCTGGACCGTCACATAATGTAACGGCCCAATGCATGACCGCCACCTTTCTCTGAGTCTCTTTTTATTGTTCTAGACTCGGATCATTGTAACGGCCCACTACTGAAGCGTTACATGATGTAACGGCCCAGTAAACGACCGTCACATTGCTTAAGTACTTAACCCAAGGTTTGACCCAATGGTTGATATTCCCAACGTTCTAGATGGACTAATGATAGTCTAGAACTTATAATATTGATCAAAAAACTTAATATAATGATTGGAAAGAGAAAAGAATGTACCGTTATGCTGTCGATTTGTTTCCGTGAGCATGACATTGTTTAAATCTTTTTCTTGATCTCTCATACTCTAAATTGAAGCATTCATTCATTGATTGTTGTTATCATGAGTTCTTGACCTTATTACATTCTTGGCCATACTTTATTGTTACACTCATGGAAGTAGCTTGATTTATACGTGAAGATACAATTCGGGCGCTGATTGTGTCCAAGGGCTCTATGCTAGTCCTCACAGCTGATTGCCGGAAACATACTATTTTATAAACAATGGGGTATGATGTTACTGGCGTCGCATTGCGCTGCGAGTACTTTCTTTATAAATAAGTGAAATCCATGAGCACTCGTGAAAATCTAGTGAATTGTAAATGATTGACATTCTCGTGTGTAACCTTTATAGTTATGAAAGTGAAAGTGAAAGTGTATTCTCGTTACATTCTTGTTCATGAAAGGCAAAATATCATGTTCTTGTTACATTCATCCTTATTCATTCTTGTTCACTCTATCTTACATGATTATCATGTTACTTTGATTTAATCGCATGATATTCGCATTTGCATGATTTTGCCTTACTTCTTTAGAGCTAAAATGTTATTTACTTTAATAGTGCCTTCATGTTGATGCGAAGATACCTACAAGTGTGCTCATTACCTATTTCCAATCTTTTCAGGAGATGGAAGTGATTCAGGTTCGGATTCAGAAGGTTGAAGTAGCGGATCCGAGAGTGAATAAAGAATGAGTGAAGACTTAGGAAGTCTACATTGTTTAGATAGAGTCAATGTAATTTCGTATTTCTTGAGTCTAGTGCATAATGGAAATTGAATTAATAGATGTATTTGAATATTTGATTATCAATGAAATAAAGTTGGAGTTTGATTAATATTGTGCAATTGCATTTATGTGTGCGATTGTCTCGCGCTCTGATCGTTCTTGCTTGCAAGAGGCTTACCATGCCATCTGTTCGCGCTCCCCGAGTTAGTCTTTCGTTGTAATAAAGGATCGGGGCGTGACAGTTAAGTTGGTAATAGAGCCTAAGTCTCAGAACTTAGGAAGAAGGAATCATGTCATAGGATTAGTCCAAGGTTTAAGGGCCCATACCTATGAACTAAGGAAGAAGTTTACATACCCATGTGAGAAGTGGGTAGAGCCCGGGATAAAATAATTAATTAGCTTTAAGATTTATTTTGTTCATTCCAATTTCATGAGAAATAACAAGTTGTTGTTTTCTCCCAGGTACCTTATCTTACAAATGGCTCATCGTGTAGATTGGGATGGTATGCAACAAACAGTTGCCGGCCTTACCCAGGCATTGCAAACTATAGCGCAAGGTGGCGCAGGAGCACGGGCTGGCGATCTACATCGTAATTTCCGGAGTTTAAACCCTCCGCGTTTCTACGGTTCCTCTAACCCGGATGAAGCCGAAAATTGGATCGATGAAATGAATCGTATCTTTGATGTCATTCAATGCACCGATCAGGAGAAGGTGCGTCTGGCAACGTTTCAACTTAATAAGGATGCCCGTACTTGGTGGAAGTCGGTTCCAGCACCTCCGGCCAATGCACCTAGTACATGGGACGGTTTTCTTACCCTATTCCATGCCAAGTACTTTTCTGAGCACGTAAAGGAACGAAAGGCTATGGAGTTCGCCGCTCTTCGGCAAGGAATGATGACTGTTGCCGAATATGAACTATAATTTGCAAGGCTATCACCTTACGTACCACATCTTATCAGCACCGACTTATTGAAGGTAAATCGGTTTATGGACGGGTTACGACTCGGTTTCATCCAGCAACTCGGGACCCAAAACATCCGTACCTATGCGGAGATGGTTCAACGGGCATATTTATGTGAAAGGACCTTAGAGAAGGTCGAGAAGTTAAAAGGAAAAGGAGAAGAATCAAGCCGACGTTCCAATCGGCATTATAAGAAAGAGAAATTTAGTATCACGGAACCCTACAAAAGCCGTGAAAGTAAGAAAAGATCTAGGAGTGGGAACGGTGGAAGTTCCTACAAGCAAAAGAAAGTCAAGGAAGAGAAGGAGCATGTCGCCACGGCTTGCACATTTTGTGAGAAATTCGGCCATTCGGCTGAGGAGTGTTGGAAGCGCCTTGGCACTTGTTTACGTTGTGGAAGCAGGGAGCATCGCATGCCAGATTACCCCCTTATGAAGGACCAGTCATCTGGTAATGGACGCAGGAGGCAGGCTCGCCCCAATGCCATTCTAGATGAAGAGGAAGCGCCCAAGGAGGATGGGCTTATGGAAGGTACTCTTCAAATTTATTCTCGTCCTGCATTTGTGCTATTTGATACTGCTGCCTCTCATTCTTTTATCTCCACTACTTTTGCTAAGACATTACCAATCGCATCAGTTCCCTTACCTTCAGATCTTGCTATTTTCACACCCTTAGGATCTGGAACTAAGCTTACCAACTATTATCCTGATAGCGAAGTGATAATTGAAGGTCACAATCTCCCCGCAAACTTAGTATGCCTTGACATGAAAGGTTATGATGCCATTTTAGGGGCAGATTGGCTTGTAGACCACGATGCCTATATCAATTTTCGAAATAAAATTATATCTTTTCGAAAACCCGATCTTCCAAAATTCTCTTTTCTTGGCATCAAATACAAGAAACACCCCACTATCATATCTTCACTTCACGCTTGCAAGCTCATCTCGCAAGGATGTGAAGGTTTTCTTGCTTCCGTCATTATTACAGAGTCCAAGGAGATTATCATAGCAGACATCCCTATTGTAAATGAGTTCCCAGACGTGTTTCCATCTGAACTACCTAGTTTACCTCCCGAGAGGGAAGTGAACTTCATTATTGAACTCATCCCAGGAGCAGCACCTGTTTCTATAGCCCCTTACAGGATGTCTCCCATAGAACTTAAAGAACTAAAGAAGCAGTTGTATGAACTTCTGGATAAGGGCTTCATTAGACCTAGCACATCCCCTTGGGGTGCGCCGGTTCTATTTGTCAAAAAGAAGGATGGTTCTCTCAGACTATGCATCGATTACCGGCGACTAAATCAGCTTACAATCAAAAATAAGTATCCGTTGCCGCGTATTGATGAGCTCTTCAATCAGCTTTCGGGAGTAGAATATTTCTCTATGATTGATCTTAGATCAGGTTATCATCAGCTGATAATTAAAGAAGAAGATATTTATAAATCGACTTTTCGAAGTCGTTATGGCCACTATGAATTCGTGGTAATGCCATTTGGGTTAACTAATGCCCCAGCAACATTTATGCAACTTATGAACAGTGTCTTCCAGCCATACCTGGATCAATTCATTGTCGTCTTCATCAATGATATCCTGATATACTCCAAGACAAGAGAAGAACATGAAGAACATCTAAGGATAGCTTTGCAAACACTTAGAGAATAAAAGCTTTATGCCAAACTCAATAAGTGTGAATTCTGGCTCGAGGAAGTCTCATTCCTAGGCCACATTATTTCAAAAGAAGGTATTGATGTGGATCCTTCTAAGGTAGAAGCTGTCAAGAATTCGAGTCGGCCTACGACTGTGTCTGAAGTAAGGAGCTTTCTGGGTCTAGCTGATTATTATAGAAGATTCACTAAGGACTTCTCAAAGATAGCAGTTCCTTTAACTAGACTCACCAGAAAAGAAAATCCTTTTGTCTGGTCAGAGGAATGTGAGAAGAATTTCCAAACTCTTAAGAATCACCTTACAACAGCTCCTATTCTATCACTACCAATGGAGGGTGGTGGATTTGAAGTATATACGGATGCATCTGGTATTAGCTTAGGATGTGTCCTCATGCAGAATGGAAAGGTGATCTGTTATTCTTCAAGGCAACTGAAACGGCATGAGGAAAATTATCCTGTACATGATTTAGAATTAGCAGCAGTTATTTTCGCCTTGAAAATTTGGCGTCATTATCTTTATGGAGAAAAGTTCACAGTATACTCGGACCACAAAAACCTGAAATATTTATTCTCTCAAAAGGAGCTTAATATGAGGCAGAAGAGGTGGTTAGAATATCTCAAAGACTTTGATTTTACTATTCAATATCATCCTGGCAAGGCTAATGCTGTAGCAGATGCACTCAGCAGAAAACCAATAGGTATGCTATCAAGTCTTATGATAAGCGTAACTAACCTTATTCCTCAATTTGCTCAGTTGAACTTAGATGTTGACATAAAGGAAGAAGATTGTTTCCTAGCTAATATCTGAGCTCAACCTACATTGATAGAGGATTTGGTCAAGTTACAAGATGATGATCCGATTTTACTAGAAATTAAGGCCAATAAAGAACAAAGACCATATTTTTCTATTTCCAATGACGGAAGATTGTTATTTAAGGGCCAAATATGTGTACCAGATCATGAGGCTACGAAGAAACTAATCCTAGATGAAGCGCATAATTCCAAATATACAATTCATCCAGAAGGAACAAAGATGTATCAAGATCTCAAAAGAAATTTCTGGTGGCCCAATATGAAGAGAGAAATAGTTGATTTCGTGTCCCGTTGCCTCACTTGTCAACAAGTAAAAGCAGAACATTTTAGACCCGCAGGTAAATTGCATCCCTTACATATTTCCGAATGGAAGTGGGAGAGTATAAGGATGGATTTCATTATGGGGTTACCTAAGAAAAGAGGTGGACATGATGGCATATGGATAATCATAGATCGATTGACTAAATCTGCACATTTTATACCAATAAAGAGTCGATGGTCTGTGGATATCCAGGCAACATTATACATAAAAGAAATCGTCAAGTTACATGGTGTCCCTGTCACTATTGTATCAGCTAGAGATCCCCGATTTAGATCACAATTCTGGAAGGGCCTACAACATTCACTGGGGACTATGTTGAATTTTAGCACAGCCTTTCATCCACAAACTGATGGTCAGACGGAAAGAACAAATCAGGTAGTAGAGGATATGCTCAGGGCTTGTGCTATTGACTTTGGAGGTAGTTGGCAAGATCACTTACCTCTAGTAGAGTTTGCTTATAACAATAGCTATCAGGCAAGCATACAAATGGCACCTTTTGAAGCCTTATATGGAAAAAGCTGTCGATCACCAATATGTTGGAGTGAAATGGGGGAAAGACAATTCTTAGGCCCCAATATTATCAGAGATTCTACAGAGAAAATAAAAATCATTCAGGAAAGAATGAAGATGGCGTAATATAGGCAAAAAATCTTATGCCGACAATCGAAGACGTGACTTGAAGTTTCAGGTAGGAGATCATGTATATTTGAATGTTTCTCCAGGTCGTGGTATTCGAAGATTTGGCATTAAAGGAAAGCTAACTCCAAGATCCATTGGCCCGTTTGAAATTCTTGAAAGGGTCGGTGAAGTAGCTTACAAGCTGACTTTACCCCCACAATTAGCAGAAGTTCATGACGTATTTCACGTCTCCATGCTAAAAAAGTATGTACATGATCCTGACCACATTATCACTTATGACAATCTGGAGATTCAAAAGGACTAACATACAAACAAACACCGATAAAGATTCTGGAACGAGAAGTGCGTCAACTAAAAAATAAGGTTATTCTGATGGTCAAAATTCAATGGAAGAAAGCATGGCCATATGAAGCAACATGGGAAACTGAAGCAGCCATGAGAAAAAGATTTCCAGAATTATTTAACTATAAGTACACTCTCCACAATCCATGTATTGAATTTGGGGACCAAATTCTTCTAAGTGGGGGAGGGTGTAGTGCCCCAGAATTTATATAAGTTATTTCTATATTATTTTATAATTTATTTGTAATTTATAAGGGCTAAATAAATTTATAAAAGGATTATTGAGTTTATTAGCCATTACAAGGCCCAATTGTGTTAATCAATTAACCTAATCTACTAAACAAATCAAAAAGGTTTAAAGACCAGGCCCATTTAATTTGGCCTATATTCTAGAAGGTTATTAAGCCTATTCATAGATTTTAAAGGATAAACACCACTTAATAGGATAACTAGATGAAAAATAAATAAAAGAGTTTTATTAAAATTACTATTCTGAATGCGTCGAATGTAACGGTCCATCAGGCGACCGCCACAGCCTTGTGACGCGTATACCCTAGACCGGCATAGCCTGCAAGTTCCGTAAGTAAGAGAATGTATAAAAAGATTAGAACTTGATGATCCTATCCATAAGAGACCTAATTCGAGTGACATGTAAAATCACTAGGGACTCTTAGAAGTCAGATTTTAGCAGAATAAGGATAGATACAAATTATACAAATAATTATATAGGATAATTAGCAAAAAAATTTGATTAATGTTGAACTCTGGGAACATTGAATGTAACGGTCTATCGTGAGACCGTTACATTCTTGTAACGCAGGGGTCTACAGCCGTTACACCCTGTTAGTTCCGTGAAGGAAAGAACGAGTAGAAAGTTCAGAACCTTGAGATCTTATCCACTAGGGATCGACTTGGGTGAGTTCATAACACTACTAAGGACTCTTAGGGATTAGATTCTGGCAGATTAAGGACTCTAGAATCGATATAATCCTCAAACCCTAGCTAGAACTCTATAAATAGGACCTAGTTCTGAACTGCGTGACCCTTACTTTAACTCGCGTGGAATAAAGGTAAGGAGTCATAATCTCAGGTAAGTTCTTTAGAGGAATTTGTTTACAATACTTTAGACTAACTCTTCTCCAAATTTCACGTCTTTAGGTCAAGAGGTCATGGAGTTAGAGCCCAAGGAAGTTGCTAAAAAGTCACAGGAAGAGGAGAGCTATGGCACGTTTTTCAAACCCTAAATTGGAAGTTTAAAGCCAAGTTAAGAGGTAGGTTATCTCATGAACGGCAAAACCCTCTTGATAGGACTAAAAGCCCTCTGGTTTGATTGAATTACATGCATGATAGATCATGAATTTCGTGTTTTAATAGTTCTAGGCATTCATACATCTCTTAGCCCTAAGTAGAAAATTAAAAGATGTTATCTTGTCTATTCACTGAAACCCATGCATGTAGATAGCCTACACTTTGTTATCATGCCTAGGATAGACATGGTATTTGATTTGCAAACATGATGTGTGTTGATCTCTTAGGTTTCATATCAGTTTCTGTCAGCAGATGCTCTGACGCATCATGGTAGGACCGTCACATACATGTAACGGCCTTACGACAGACCGTCACACACTCTGTTATGTTTCGTTTCACTGTTGTCTCTAACGCACTAGGACAGGAGCGTTACATTACTATAAGGGCCCCTCGATAGACCGTCACAGACACTATGATGCACCCCTGTTAGACCGTTAGACTCTGTGTTCTGTCAGTTCATGACAGAATAGTTACCAATTAAGTTTACTTATAATTAACCCTAGATAGCTAAGTTTTAACCTGTTATGTGACTCTTAAGTTATCTAATTGTTCATGATAGGTATTGCATGATATTTTAAGTTATGGTAGTTTCATGTACCAAAAGTTCTATAGTTTTGTATTATAAATCATGATTTCTAAATGTTGTATTGACGGAGTTTATCTTGGCTTCACAGTGATTATACATTCACTCTTTATCAATGGAGTCGTTTCTATAAGTACATGGCACATATTCTGGTATGTTGTCCATTAGTTCACTTTGTAGTATAGGAACATTATTCTTGGACTTGAGGACCTCTCTATTAGATATTCCTTCCAATGGACTAGGAAATCTTGTTTCAAGGCCTCCGTAATTCTCCGCGAGCCTGGGATTCCCACTAGGACGTCGAGTTGGTTGTACCATTAAAGCCCATTGATTAGACTACACTATCGATGTTTTCTGATTATCAGTAATATAACGGCTCTGTGTTGGACCGTCAGGCACATGTAACGGCCCAATATAAGATCGTCACATTCATCTGAGTTTGAATTCTTGATTCGGGGTTCATACTAATGTAACGGCCTAATCCTGGACCGTCACATAATGTAACGGCCTAATGCATGACCGCCACCTTTCTCTGAGTCTCTTTTTATTGTTCTAGACTCGGATCATTGTAACGGCCCACTACTGGAGCGTTACATGATGTAACGGCCCAGTAAACGACCGTCACATTGCTTAAGTACTTAACCCAAGGTTTGACCCAAGGGTTGATATTCCCAACGTTCTAGATGGACTAATGATAGTCTAGAACTTATAATATTGATCAAAAAACTTAATATAATGATTGGAAAGAGAAAAGAATATACCGTTATGCTGTCGATTTGTTTCCGTGAGCATGACATTGTTTAAATCTTTTTCTTGATCTCTCATACTCTAAATTGAAGCATTCATTCATTGATTGTTGTTATCATGAGTTCTTGACCTTATTACATTCTTGGCCATACTTTATTGTTACACTCATGGAAGTAGCTTGATGTATACGTGAAGATGCAGTTCGGGCGCTGATTGTGTCCAAGGGCTCTATGCTAGTCCCCACGGCTGATTACCGGAAGCATACTATTTTATAAACCATGGGGTATGATGCTACTAGCGTCGCATTGCGCTGTGAGTACTTTCTTTATAAATAAGTGAAATCCATGAGCACTCGTGAAAATCTAGTGAATTGCTACATGATTGACATTCTCGTGCGTAACCTTTATGGTTATGAAAGTGAAAGTGAAAGTGCATTCTCGTTACATTCTTATTCATGAAAGGCCAAATATCATGTTCTTGTTCCATTCATCCGTGTTCATTCTTGTTCACTCTATCTTACATAATTATCATGTTACTTTGGTTTAATCGCATGATATTCGCATTCGCATGATTTTGCCATACTTCTTTAGAGCTAAAATGTTATTTACTTTAATAGTGCCTTCATGTTGATGCGAAGATACCTACTGGGCAAGTGTGCTCATTACCTATTTCCAATATTTTCAGGAGATGGAAGTGATTCGGGTTCGGATTCGGAAGGTTCAAGTAGTGGATCCGAGATTGAATAAAGAATGAGCGAAGACTTAGGAAGTCTACATTGTTTAGATAGAGTCAATGTAATTTCGTATTTCTTGAGTCTAGTGCATAATGAAAATTGAATTAATTGATGTATTTGAATATTTGATTATCAATGAAATAAAGTTGGAGTTTGATTAATATTGTGCAATTGCATTTATGTGTGTGATTGTCTCGCGCTCTGATCGTTCTTGCTTGGAAGAGCCTTACCATGCTGGCTGTTCGCGCTCCCCGAGTTAGTCTTCCGCTGTAATAAAGGCTCGGGCGTGACAGAGGAGGTCCGCCGGCGACAGGGGAAAGGCCACGGTGGCGGCGGGGGAAGGCCCCTCACAAGCCTCCTAAAACCCCCCCTCCGGTGCCAGCACTCCCGCCGATGGACCGCCCCCTCCGCCTGCGGCCGGACTGCCGCCCCCTCCTCCCACGACGGTAGGGCTACCGCTCAACGGCGGTGCCGACGCCTTCCAAGCCCTAAACGTGAAACTGGACGTCCTCGTGGAACTCATGAGGACCCGGGCGGCCAAGGATGGAATGTCGCGCGCCCCTCCGGAGAGCCCTCCCCGTGAGAACGTGTCCCATCACACCACCGGAGGCCGCTTCACCCCCCGAGGACAGCAGCTCATCCGCAACGAAGTAGGAGGACCCTCGCAAGCCCCCCTCCGGAGCAAGAGGCTTCCTCTACGCCGAAGCGGGGCAGGCATGGGGCACGCCATCCCCTCCCGGAGACTGAAGTCCCCAGGGAGCGCCAAGACAGCCGGCCTTCACGCCCCCTCAGCCCCACGGCGCAGTGGCAGCCGGAGCTATCCCTCCAACTGCGAGAATTTGAGAGGCATTTCGCAGAGCAGGAGCGCGCCCTGCGAGCCCTGCAGAAGACCTCTCCACCAGAGGACGAGGAGAGATCCCCATTCTCCGACCATATCCTGAAGGCAGAGGTATCTCCCCGAACCTCTATCCCGACCTTCAAGCCCTACGACGGCCAGGGCGACCCGGCCGACCACTTTGACAGCTTTGACGCTCTGATGACCCTTCACGGAGCATCCGACGCCATCAAGTGCCGAGCCTTTGCGACCACCCTGGTCCAAGGCGCCCAAGCATGGTTCCGGGCCCTCGCCCCCGGATCCATCCGAGACTTCAAGCAGTTCGGGCGAGTATTCAAGGAGAGTTTCACCGGTAGCGGCCCCCCAAGGTCGGTAGCGGGGCTTTTGGCCCTCAAACAGGAGCAAGGGGAGAAACTTCGGGCCTACATCCTCCGGTTCAAATCGGAAGCCCTAATGATCCCCCGCCTGGACGTCGCCTCGGCCATAACCACTCTGACCGGGGGCACCCGCGACGAGAACCTCCGCCGTGAGCTTGTCTTCCACCCTCCCTCGACCTTTGACGTGCTAGTGACTCTGGCATTGTGCCACGCCGAGTGCGAGGAAGTGCTCAGTGCATGCCGAGATGCAACCGGATCGGGTCGGGAGGGGGACAAGAAGCGGGCACCCGAGCCAAGCTCGCGCCCAGGAAAAAGGCTAAACCGAGACGGGGAACGCAAGGAACCGTCGCGGAAGTACGAGCGGTACACCCCCGTAACTGCTCCAGTGTACGAGATTTATGAAGACATCAAAGGCTCGGGCCTCCTCCGCCAACCCGAGCCAATGAAGTCAAAGAACCGCAGTCGCAGCAAGCATTGCCTGTTCCACAGTGACCACGGGCATCATACCGGCGACTGCCACCAGCTCCAGGACGAGATCGAGCATCTCATTCGTCTGGGGCACCACTCCCGGTCTGTGGCCGGGCACCAGGAAGACCGAGGCTCCCCAGAGGAGATAGACAACGCCCCCCGAGGGGTCCACATCAACGTCATCGTCGGAGGAGCTGCATCGGGAGGAGACAGTGGCCGGGGAAGGAAGCGTCATGCTGAGCGGGCAAGCCGAGCCATCAAGCCTCTCAGGGCCCCGCCCAGCGAACCCCAGGTCATAACCTTCTCCGACCAAGACCTAGAGGGGCTGAGCACCCCGCACGACGACGCCCTGGTGATATCGGCCACAATAAACCATTGTAACGTAGACAGGATTCTGGTTGACAATGGAAGTGCCCCTGATGTGTTATCCTACGGATGTTTCCTTAAGATGGGAGAGGATCCGTCTAAACTTCGCACGATCCGGACCCCCCTGTGTGGGTTCAATGGCTAGGCCACCTATCCCGAGGGAGCCCTAAGCCTGCCGGTTACTCTTGGCACCCCACCCAAGACCGTTACGGTCATGGTGGACTTCATAGTGATCAAAGGTATGATAGCGTACAATGCAATCTTCGATCGAGGAATCCTCAACCGAACGAAAGCGGTGCCTTCTACCTATCACCAAAAGATGAAGTTCCCCACCAAAAATGGATTGGGGGAAGTCCGAGGTAACCAGGCAATGGCCCGAAGGTGCTACAATATCTCGGTCGAAGCCACAAGGCCGGACGGGAAAAATAAGGGCCCCCGGGAAGTCGAGGAAAAATCCGCAACCGTCGAACCTGGAGGTGAATTGCTAGCGGTTTTCCTGAACAACGACCCGACCCTAGGAGTAAAGATCGGAGCCAACCTAACATCTGAGGTTCAACAACAATACAAATAGTTCCTTTCCGCGTACATCAGGGTCTTTGCATGGTATGATGATCAACTCCCCGAGATAGTGGAAGAGACGGTGGTGCATAAGCTCAACCTCGACCCAACCATGAAGCCCGTGCAACAACGCGGAAGGAAGCATGCACCAGAGAAGCAGACGATTATCAAGGAGCAGGTCACCAAGGGGCAGAAGACTGGCCTTTTTAGACCAGTCCTGTACCCGACGTGGCTAGCTAATGTCGTCCTGGTGCCGAAAGCTTCGGGAAAGTGGCGGATGTGCGTGGACTTCACCGACTTGAACAAGGCTACTCCAAAGGATTGCTATCCCTTACCGAGCATCGACCAACTGGTTGATTCAACCTCGGGTAATGAGATACTCAGCTTCCTGGATGCCTACTCAGGTTACCACCAGATCAGAATGCACCCCGAAGACATCGAGAAGACCACCTTTATCACCGACTTCGGCGTACACTGCTACACCCAGATGCCTTTCGGGTTGAAGAATGCCGGAGCCACATACCAAAGGCTAGTCAACCATATGTTCGAGGGACAGCTCGGTCGGAACGTCGAGGCCTATATTGACAACATGCTCGTGAAGACCCCCAAGGCCGAGGACCACTTCGCCGACCTAGCAAAAACTTTCAACACCCTCCTGAAGTACAACATGAGGCTCAACCCCGCCAAGTGCACCTTCGGAGTAAGGTCCGGAAAATTCTTGGGCTTCTTGGTCACTCAGCATGGGATTGAGGCCAACCCCGACAAGGTCCAGGCGATCCTGGACATGCGCCCACCCACCTGCATCAAAGACGTTCAACGCCTTACTGGGCGCGTTGATGCGCTCAGCAGATTCCTATCCCGCGCGGCTGAACGATACCTACCCTTCTTCAAACTGCTGAGGGGGCCCAAAATGGCATCTGCTACATTCACGTGGGACGAGGAATGCCAAAGAGCATTCGCCGAGCTTAAGGAGTTCCTGGCTTCGCCCCCAGTGCTTTCCAAGCCTGTCCCGGGGGAAGCCTTGTATCTCTATCTCTCGGCAACTCCATCCACAGTTAGCTCGATCCTAGTTAAAAATGACTCGGGAATCGAGAGACCGGTCTACTACACAATCAAGGTGCTCAACGAGGCTGAGAAAAGGTACCCCGTAACCGAGAAACTCGTGCTACCGTTGGTTACCTCGGCCAAGCGCCTCCGACCCTATTTCCAAGGGCACCCTGTCACCGTGTTGACCGGCGAACCATTGAAGAAGATCATCGCTCACCCCGAAGCCTCGGGACGCTTCGTCAAGTGGGCCATCATGCTCGGGGCCTACGATATATCTTATCGGCCTCGCTCGGCTATCAAAGGCCAGGCGCTCGCCGACTTCATCGCCAAGAGTACCATCCCGACTGAAGAGAGATCTTCGTCAGCACCCAGGCCGACCTGGGAACTGTTCATTGACGGATCTTCCAATTCAGCCGGGAGCGGTGCCGACATCCTCCTGAAGTCCCCCGAAGGGGCAGAGCTACAGTACGCCCTGAAGTTCAACTTCCAAGCATCCAACAACACTTCCGAGTACGAGGCCCTCATATCAGGAGCCCGTATGGCCCGGCGGTTAGGAGCTGAGCGAGTCAGGATTCACACCGACTCCCAACTAGTCGCTAGCCAGGTCAACAGTGATTATGAAGCTCGGGAGGCATAGATGATCAAATACCTCCAACTGGTCAAGACTGTGGCACAACAGTTCGAGAGTTTTGAGGTAGTCCGGATAGCTCGGGAGGAAAACTCTCGAGCGGACGCCCTCTGTCGGCTGGCCTCCTCTCTTGACCCCGAGGGTATTCGATCGGTCCTTCTCGAAGAGCTAGAGCGCCCGAGCATTAATTCGGAGCTCCTAGTTGTTGGCCCAGCCTGCCCAGGCGACTGGTGTACCCCCTACCTGTCGTGGCTCCAAGACTCCGAGGAGCCTCCCGACCCTCGGGAAGCCCGAAGGTTGAAATACCAAGCTCGGCGATTCGTCACCCTGGATGGCGCACTTTACCGGAGATCCTTCTCTGGCCCTCTTCTGAAGTGCCTCGGTACCGACGAAGTCAACCGAGCGATCGAAAAAGTTCACGAAGGTTTATGCGGAGCGCATTTGGGGGGAAGGTCACTCGCCAGGATCTTGCTATGGCGAGGTTACTGGTGGCCCACCCTACAGCGTGACTGCTCGACCTACACGCAACGTTGTGACCGTTGCCAGCGATTCGACCACTTGGTCCATCAGCCAGCAATGAAGATTATCACCCTAGCCGACCCTTATCCTTTCGCTCGCTGGGGAATCGACATCCTCGGGCCATTCCCCACGACCCAGGCCCAGAAGAAGTTCATCATCGTCGCCATAGACTACTTTACTAAGTGGATCGAGGCCGAAGCCACTGCAAGGATCACCGAGACAGTCGTCTAGAATTTCGTCTGGAAGTCGATCATCTGTCGCTACGGCATCCCCCGGGTGATAGTGAGCGATAATGGTCGGCAATTTGATTCTCGATACTTCCGAGACAGATGCGCCGACCTCAATATTCGCAATCACTCCACTTCGGTCGCCCACCCTCAGGCTAACGGGCTGGTCGAAAATGCCAACAAGGCTATCTTGAAAGACATCAAGACTAGGCTCGGCAAAGCCAAGGGCAGCTGGCTCGAAGAAATGCCGAATGTACTATGGTCGCACAGAACGACTCCCAGAACGGCAACCGGTGAGAGTCCTTTTCAACTAAGTGTATGGGACCGAGGCCGTGATCCCGTTGGAGATCGGCAACCCCTCCCTCAGAGTCATCCGCTTCTCGTCCGAGGCAAACGACCAAAAACTACTCGAAAATCTCGACTTAGCAGATGAAATTTGGGAGATCGCCAGCATTAGAGCAACGGAGTACCAACGCCGCCTCACTCGATACTACAACGCCAAAGTCTGAGACAGACACTTCCAGCCGGGAGACTTCGTCCGCAAGAAAGCCAAAGACTGTCGACCACTTGAGGCGGCGGGCAAGTTATCCCCTAACTAGGAGGGCCCCTACCGAGTGGTCGAGACGCTTGGAAAAGGAGCATACCACCTGTCTACAATGGAAGGAGAACCCATCCCTCGAACCTGGAACGCAACTACATTACGCAAGTTCTACTTCTGAGTACTGAGTATTGTGTAAACGACATGAGATAAGACAAAAGGCTCCTTTCTTTTTATTCAAACAACCCGTTTGTACATCAGGAAGGCCGAAGCCAATAGAATACATGTCAAAAAAGCAATAGATCCATCTAGTGCCGTCGTATGAGCCCATCGCTCGACTGACTCGGATGACCTTCCTGCGTCCAGCCATTGACTCTGCCTAGTGTAGAAACTGGCTCGGATAAAGGATATTTGACCCCGTTGGCTCGGGCAGCTCGAGACAAAGGTGATAGAGGGATTAAGAAAGAGAAGGTTACCTTCCAAGCTGAACTTGGAAGACAAGGATGAGAGGGAATGCATATGAAACCATCTTCCCCGCCAAACTGCCAACTCCTTGGAAGAAAGAGAGTGCAGGCACCCTCTGAAGAGTGAAAGAAAGGAGGACCAGAGCAGAAGAGGGAAAAAGAGGCTGCCAGAAAGAAAAAGAAACCAGCAGAGCTGGTTGAGGAGGCAAGGGAAGGCCCGGAATGGATGGAGCTTAGTTGGCTTCCTCCTCCCATCCTTGAGGCGAGCAGGAAGGGACGGGCAGCAGGGATGTCTGATCCCCCCATCCGTCCTCCATCTCGCCCCCCTGCAAGCGTCGCCGGAACTGATAAAGGGAAAACGGCGTGCCTCCGCGCGTCGACCCCTTTTCAAGTCTGCCCGCCGGCCGTCGACTCCTTTTCAAGTCTGGAGCAGCAGGAACTCCCTGCCCCCCGTCATCGGCAACCTCCTCATCTGGAGCTTCCTCCATGTTCCGAATACCACGGCACAACGCAACGTGAAGAAGGAATGAGAAAAGACTGTCAGGGAAAACCCTAAGCGGTGGAGAGGAAGGGACGACCTTCAGTCCTTTTTATAGGCAAAGGGAGGCTACTTGCCTTAAATGATTTCCCCCCTCGAAAATAGGCCAGAAGGATTTCTCCCTACAAACGATCACCTCAAACTTCTCGTCTTCCGCCCCAGCGGGACACACGAAGCGGCCAGGCATTTAAAGCATGGGAAAATGGGAAGACACCCTGTCAGACACTCACCCAACCATCGTGCGAGATTCACGCAGAAAATATCAGCTCTTTCCAACAACCGCAGATACGCTGAACAAAATACGGCAACGGCGGTATGGAACAGATAAGTCTTCATCACAATACCACTGCCTTATTTATTTCTACACAAAAAGAAGGAAGTTTTTCTCCTTCCAAAAAGAAAAAGGTATACAAAGAGAGGAAGCAAAGCGGATAAATCAGGCCTCCGGCCCACCCTAAAGCTAGGAAATGGAAGGCTCGGACAGTCCGCCCCCGGCATGCTCAGCTACGGCCGACCCTGGCACTGACCCCACTGGCGTGGGAACTACCTCGGTTGCACGCCCTCCCGAGGCATCCGGAGTTGGTGATCCCTTGGGCGAAGACCCCTCCTGATCCTCTTCGTCCGGTGCTGAGACAGAGGAGCCCGAGGATGATAGATCCGAGTCGTAGCACTGTCCGGATGGGAATTCAATCCCAGAATCATGTTCCCCAGCATAAGATACCGCCCGGTCGTAGCCCTGCTTGAACCCCTTGCGGATGCCTCGGCGAAGCGCTAACTCGTAGTAGGGAAGGGCAGCCTCCTTAAGGTCGACCCGGTAGGCCTCTGAACTCTTGTACTGCTCGAGAGCCTCCGCCCCGGCCGATCCAACTTTACCAGCGAGCTCGGCCTCCCTCCGCTCCGCCTCGGCTGACCTCTGCTCGACCTCAGCAGTCCGCTCTTCGGCCACAGCCACCTGCTTCTCCACCTCGGCCCGATCGGCCTCGGCCTCCCGCCGAAGGCACTCGGCTTCCTCCGCTCGGTCTACCAGCTCGGCCCGCTCCGTCTCCCGCTGGCCATCCAGCTCAGCGCGCACGAGGCGCTCCTCCTCGAGAAGCTTGTTCTTCCTCTCGAGTGATTCACGAGCCTTGGCTAGCTGCTCGGTTAGCGCTCGGGTCTCCACCTGGCTCGACCGCATCAGCCCCTTGACTGAAGAGAGCTCCTGCCGAAGCCCGTCACGCTCCTCAGTGAGCCGAGCCAACCTCCTATCCGACCCACCAAGGGTCCAGGCCAGGTTCACTCACTCCCATTCCGATTGAGCATACGCTTCCGCCAGAGCAGCCCCCATATGGGCCAGGGCCAGACTGCCCTCCATGACCCCGGCGAGAGCCGTAGACGGGGAGTACTGCCTACCTCCCCCCCTCACCTTCGCGGCCATACCGCGACATACCTGGTGCAGGGGGCTCGAGATACCGAGCCTCTCCAAGGCTGCCGGAACGGAGAACCCCCTATCGCCCGGTGCCCCACCGTGTGGCTCCGATCGAACCCCAGCCTCGGTCGCCCCTCGCGCCTCGGCCGGATTTTCTTGCAGCCCCTCAACCTGGATCATCTCGCCGCCTACGCCACCGCCCGAAGCGCCAGCCCCGGCCGCAGTCACAGCACCCCCAACTTCGGCCACGGCCCCCTCGGCTCCGACCGAGGGGAGAGCCGGGTCAGCCCCACTGCCGGTTGCAGGAGCCCCCTCGCCCCCCTCGGTCCCAGCCAAAGGAGGAACCAAGCCAGCATCATCACTGTCCACAGGGGCAGCCCCGACCTCCTCGGCCCCCTCTGGCTCGACTGGTGGGAGAGCCCGCCCGGTAGGGTCATCCCCACTGTGCCCGGCGGAGGGGTGAGTCGCGGTAGGGTCGCCTTTGACCGTGGGTACGACCCCGGCCTTCTTGGCCCACTTTCTGGCCCTCGCAATGGCCCGGATCATACCCTCCACAGGGTCCTTGCGCATGGGTCCCCGCGGTCCGGAGGATTCGCTCTGGGCCACTCCCTTGCCCTTATCTTTGGTTCGGGAGTGACACACGGGAGCATTCGTTTCGTCGACAGCCGAGTCATCTCCAAGCTCGATCACCTCTGCGGCCTCCTTCAGAGGCTCCCGCCTGGTGTCTGCACAAGGAAGAAGACGTGCTCAGGAAAAGAAAGATGACCCCCACATCCGAAGGAGGATCTAAGCTGTGGCACCTGAGCCCGGCGGATGCAGCCGCGTAAGAAGACACCGCTCAATATTCTCCGGCGTCACCAGCTCTTCGGTGGACTGGCGGTGCTTCAGCAAAATGGCAGCATACTCCTCCACATAAGGAGGGAACTCGTTCTGTCTGGGAGGGACGTTAGGGTGGAAATTGGGGATTACCGGGCACCTCCAAGTTTCCTCCACTGAGTAAATCCCCACCCAGAAGAATTGGGTGTTCCACGCCTTATGCGAAGAATCCTTCGCCGCCAAAGAAATACAACTCCTATTTCACCTCGCCTGGATGAAGTAGAAGCCCTTCCCCGCCGAAGGATGCGCTTTCAACTCAAAGAAAAAGTGGAAGAGGTCTATGGAAGGAGGGACTCCGCACTGACGGTAGAGAATACGAAAGGCGAAAAGGAGGAGATAAGAGTTGGCTACCAACTGAATGGGTGCCAACCAAAAAAAATTAAGAAGCTGAAGGATGAAAGGTTCAAAAGGAAGGCGGAATCCACCCTTCCACGATAGAAGAAACATACAGATGTGACCTGTACGAGAGTCTAGGCTCGTCTCGTATGGGGTAGCGACGGCAAAACTGAACTTGTGGGGCAGGCGATACTGGTGCTCCAGCCTCCTCACATCCGCCTCCCCCAGTTCGCTGCAGTTGGGGACCGACGCCCTCGCCACCGGCTCGTCCTCCCCCTCCTCAACATCTGGGCGCTGGCCTGCCATGGAGTCAGAAGAAGACTCTGAGGGAAGACGGTCCCGAGACCCTAAAGATTCCGGGGGAGGAGGAAGCTGCTGGACGGCCTCCGCGGTTAACGCCGCCAACTCCTTGAATGCCGCCGCAAGCCTCCGCTCCTCCATCGTGTCCTCACGGCGCATCGAAGAGCCCCAAAAATGAGAACGAAGGAGAGCCAAAACCCTAAGAAATGGAGGGAGTCTGGAATGACAACAAGCGCCCAACGCCTATAAACCCACGCGGGAGGCGGCACGTCGTTCCGACCTCCGAGGAAAGGGGGCCCCTTCAATTCAAATCCGTCAGGATCATCATTAACACGAGCACATGTGACCACGACACGGGGCTTCCTAAACACCGCCATATTTCCACCCACCTGAGCCACGCTGGTCCGAAACCCCAAACAGCTACTCGACCGAGCTTACTAAAGCTTGGGAGTAGGAGGGGGATAAGTGGAGAGGGGGATTTCTATAGCCCAATTAAGAGTAGCCAAACTAGGCCCATCAGGACCGAACGAGGCTCAGCTCATCTGAGTGACAGCCTTCTGGGGCCCACTTCGATAGAAAAGCCCAATAAAGAACACTCAGGATCCCATCCTTCCTCGACGGCCCTTAGGCTCGGAAGGTCCGAACGTCAGGATGGAGGAAGTCCGACGCCCGAGCCATCTCCCCACCGAGATAAGGGCAGGTGCTCCGCGCCCACTCCGATCTAACTACATCCGAGCTACGCCTATCGCCCGGATAGGGCTAGCACTTCTCATGCTTGGATCAACTGACAAATGCTTATCCATGCAGCCATTGACAGTCCTTTATGAGCAGGAGTTCAGCGGGATAATGGTGCCATGATCTCCCAAGGTCATGAAGAGCCCACGATGAGGACGTAACGATCCCATGATTTGGACGTAACTCCCGCCTAAAACTCCTCAGCTTATGGGACTCTTCGGGGGAGCTCGCTATATAAACCAAGGACACCCTCCGGCAGCAGGTAAGGTAGATAGATGCCTAAACACTCCCTGAGCAGGAACCACTTCACCATCTTGGTGTTGGGGAATCTCGCGCATATCTTTCAACCTCCCTCAATACCTTCCACCATTGCTCTACTGACTTAAGCATCGGAGAGTTTTCCCAGGGAACTATCCCTGGGCCTCCTAATTCGTTTCCCTTTCTTTGCATTTCACTATCCGGTGATCATCCTCCCAGCTCAGGACCAGCGCGAGATCACGCCCCTTCAGTCACCAAGTGAAAACTGATGCGTAGCGGTGGCCCGTTGTGTAGTGCAGGCCTCTCTTCTACCTTTGCTTTTTCTTTCCTGGTACATCACAATCTGTTGAGATAAATCAGAATGTCGTCGTCGTCATCGTCATCATCGTCGTCGTCGTCGTCGTCGTCGTCGTCGTCGTCGTCGTCGTCGTGGTGTAGGGTGAATTCCTATCCTATCCTAATGTTCGTCTCTTATAAAATTTCCAGTATGTGCTATCATATGAATATTTTGACTACTTGTGATTTGTGATCTTTTTTGTCGATCTACGTAAATATTAAGAAGATTAATATTGGTTAATTAAGAATATCACTTTGTGACATTTCTGTAAGAAAGATGTTAAAAATGGAGAAATGACTTTCTAATGTTTTGATGGTAGTAAATCTAGTAATAAGTAGAGATGCCATAAGAGACACCCAATGACTTTTTGGCTATTACTTAAAATTTTGATGTGATAGATTTTGCATCTAACTTCACATTTGTAAGATGTGATTCCAAAATATCCAATAGCCTGTGTTGTGGAGTGGATGGATGCAGAAGATCCCTTGTCTCTCTTGTACACTAGTGGTTGTACTGGCATCCCAAAGGTGACTCCTTTCTGCCTTTTATTATTGTTGTAATGCTTTTGTTCTTAGAGTACATTTAAACATGGAGTAGTTTCATAGGGTGATTTATATACAACAAGGGTTTTATGTAATATACTACAACTAGATTTAAGTATGCATTTTACTACAAGCCCTCAGATATATTCTGGTATGCTTCTAAGGTTTCTTATTATCAATTATCTTAGGGTTTGTCTTAAATCGGGTGTGTTTTTATCTCTTCTTTTCTGACCAAAGGTGCATTATTGACTGTGGATGGATTACCGGGCACAACTATGCTACATATGGCCCTCTGCTTAATAGAGACACAGCCACTAGAATTTTACTCTTTTAAAGTTCAGAGGCATTTAATTCTTCCCCAACAATGCCAATTCTTGTATCTGATCCTTGCTCCACGTCAGGCCAGGCATGTGGTCAATGGATTTAATCTGCAATTCTTAAACTTGGGGGAAGGATGTAAGCGACACTGCAGGAGTTGTTAAATAGAGAACAATATGATATTTAGAAGTTTTCTAGATGATTAGATGGGCCCGTTTCAGCAGCAAAAATGTTTTTCAAATTAAGAAAGATTTTTTTAGGAATTGGATGTTTGTTGTGTATATATTTTTTGGGAGCTTGTAGATTGGATTCCAGCATTTAAACAAGAATTTAGTTTAGAAAGATAGGCTCTGCTTTGAATTCAAGCCTTTTCCATGGAACATTTGCTGCTCTAAGTGGACAAAATGTCTACTTCAGTTTTACTGTCTTTGTAGCTCTTTTATCATCTTAATCTATGAGTATTATATAATGCCTCTTTTAATATTAAATGTGTGCATCCTATTGTTTCTTGTGTTTTTCAGAAATTATGTTGAAGGAGATACAATATGGTGGTGTATCTGTTGCACATAAAGATAGTTGTATGACACTATGACCTACTGCTTGGGAGATCAAAGCTTCATGCATATGTTTGTTTTTCATGAGAGTCCAAGGCTATGGCAAACAAAAGACTGCTGCATTGACATGAGAAATTCACAATTAAAATTTAAATGAGATATTTGCTGCATTTCATCCATGAGATGCCTTTTCTGGTTTCCCTTTTTGACCTTCCATTCTATTGTTTCTTTTATGACAACTGTTGTTCATCATTCTTGGGATTATATTCTTCAGTCTTGTGTAACTTGCCTTATCTAGTTCCAAAGTTCTGGAGCGATAAAAAGCCATCGTCCAGGAGGCCGGAGGGGGATTTGGCATGGCCTCAGGCTTCTGTCTCTAGCCCTGTGCCACCACCGCTGAGGGAGGCCCACGACAAAAGAAATGTTATTAGGTGTGCAAGGGAGAGTGTGATCACTTTATGTTTGAAGGCCCTCCTAGAGTGGGAAATAAAACCATGATTTCAGCTTTGTTGTGGGAGTTTTTTGTTCCCGAGAAGTCAAGTAAATTGTCATTTAACCTGAATGTAGGATTTATAGGATTCTAGGAGCCCTCATATTCATTTTGTTGAGTTCTTTTTTCATGGACTAGAGATGACATGAAGGTATTTACATTGAAGGTAAGCAATGTATGTTTCTACACATATTCTATCTCTCTATCTCCATCTAAATCTATATTTTTATCTCTATAAATAATTTTGATAGTAAATCACTTACCTTAGGGAGAAATTGTCCCCAACATTAAAGCAAATGTCAAAAAATCTTCCCAGAATGTTGAGATCAATTTTCCTGAATGACATGGTTATGAGAGGCATGGTAAAGTTTATTTGATAAAGGGGTCCCTTGTTCTACTTCCAACAACATTATTCTGCATGATCATACTAATTATCAAGGTACATGTTTACTAATCTAGAATTACAACCTGATACTATAGGAACTTACAACGTTGGTATCCTATATATCTTCTACCGAGAGTTTGCAACAATTGTTGTATATGAGGCTGTCAAGCTTTGTACAAACTTTCAACACTAAATCTTTTGGTTGATGGAAAAGTATAAAGTTTGCTCCAAAATGATATTTTGCTGCTCTGATTCTTCTAGTCTACACCCTGTGAAACATGTCTGCAAAGTTGTAAAGCTTCATCCGCCTTCACAAAATGAGGTGATCTCATGAAATTACTTATTTCAGTAAAATGAATTTGTACATGTAACTTTGTCTGCTAGTGACATCATTTATGGAAGCTCATTTTCTTTTCTCCGATTGTTCATGTTTTAGACTATATTTCCAAGAATGAGGGTATTGATTTACCCCACAATGTTTCAAGGAAAATTACAGATAATGCAAAACAACATCTTTGTTAAGCAATCCGTTCATTTGAAGCTTCATGGATTATGAACTTACTCCAAGATCCCCATCCCCGTGTGAGGTGGGTGGCAATCAATGCTATTGGGCAGTTGTCCACAGATTTGGGCCCTGATTTGCAAAATCAGTGTCACCATCATATGTTGCCTGCTCTAGCATCAGCTATGGATCGATGATTCCAGAACCCACGTGTGCATGCAAGTATCTCCATTATCACCTATGCTTTGTATTTTACTCGGTCTTTAGATTTATGGTTTATAGTCAATTTACTCAATTTTTGAGAGAACATAAGGTAAATGTCCTCTCAAATTCTTGTACCTGATGTACTAGTCTACCTTCTCTTTTCAAATCCTTCTTTGACTACCAAAGAAAATTAGCTCAGGTGTTGCCCAGGTTTCTAAAAGGGTGATACAACTACTGCTCTTCTTTATATATTTCTATTAATAAAATTGGTTCACATATGTGACATGTGCCTTGGACTTGGATTCATGATTTTAAATGATATCTGAGAGGTTTTTAAGAAATATGTCTGCTTGCTGGATGCATTTGGTGTTTTAAAGTCCATCATGGTTGTAAGTATTTTACTATTTAAATAGTTATAAATATCCTATGGGAAGAGATATCTCATAGGATCATGTATATAACGTGTGCCTTGGGCTTTGATTCATATTTTTAAATGACATCCTGGAGGTTTTTAGAAATAGGCTTGCGGAGTGCACTTACAGTTTTTTGAAGTCCAACATGGTTGTTAGTGTTCAACTATTTAAATAGTTTAAATATTCTAAGGGAACAGATCCCATAGGATCACAATGTCTTAAAGAGTTCTTAAATATCCTATAGGATCACTTATATGACATGTGCCTTGGACTTGGATTCATGTTTTTAAGTGACATTTTGAAGGTTTTTGAGAAATAGGTTGCTTGCAAAATGCACTCATAATTTTTTAAAGTCCAGCATAGTTGTTAGTATCCAACTATGCAAAGAGATCTAAATTTCCTATGGGAGCATGTTTGAGAAAGTGAATGAAATATCTCATGAATAGTGGATCTGAAATCTTTTTCAAGGGGAGTTTGTAGAAAAAAATAAACGTTCATAGGATTGTATTGGCTTCCAATTTTTGAACAATGAGGCAGTTCCATATTTTTATTATATATTGCTTTATCAATCTCTTATGTGAGTGGGACCTTGCATTTCGTTTAGGATATTGCATATATTTTTGAAGTTATAGCTTTTAGGGCTATTTTGTGAATGTATACAATTGCCTTTTCCTTTGGTGCATGACTTTGGCACATATACAACTTCTGTTATTTACTACTTATTTCTACCACATTCTCTTTTTCTGTGATTTTTAAGTTTTAAATAGGCTTAGTATCCTATTCTCTGGTGTGCCATGTTTCTGGCTATAAGATACCATGTGGATTCTATTGCTTTCACAGGCTCATGCTGCTTCAGCAGTTTTAAATTTTACTGAGAACTGCACTCCGAAGATTCTGACTCCATACTTGGATGGACTTGTTAGTAAATTACTTGTATTACTTAAGGTATGACTTTCCCTTTTTCTTTTGCAACTGTCATGCATTTGCTGCAGTTTTTTTTGCATTTGTACATGATATAATTTAAACTGGATGTTGTTCATGGTAAAGTAATTATTATTAAATCTTTGTTATTCAGAATGGGAAGCAGATGGTACAGGAGGTAGCTTTGATTGCCTTAGCATCGGTTGCAGATTCGTCACAGGCGGTGCGAACTCTTTGGTGGTGATTAGATTTATTATTCATACTATATCAATTATGATCTGACTTCATTCAACTTCATGTGATGGTTCAGGAACACTTTCAGTAGTACTATGATGATGTGATGCTCTTTGTTTGAATCAGTTTGTTCCCTTCATTGCACTCACGGGATTGATCCCTTAATATATATTTTTACTAGGTTAAAATGGTTATGGCAATGAATAGACCTGATGTCCTGGACCCAGCACTTCTCCATCCTAGTCGATTAGACCGGAAGATTGAGATACCATTACCTTATGAGCAATCAAGAATGGAAATTCTTAAAATTCATGTTGCTGGCATAGCAAAACATGGAGATATAGATTATGAAGCAGTGGTCAATGTTGCTGAGGTTCATTGGTTCTCCATCAATAAGATATTGGTGTTTCTTTTAGTTCATTTCTTTTTTAATTTATGTTGACATCTCCTCCCTTTTCTTTCAGGGTTTCAATGGAATTTCTTTCAGGGTTTTAATTTTTATATGGTGTATTTTGTCGTCTTCTGAAATTTTATATGTAAACTTTTCCATAAGCAATTCTTTTCTAATGGGTTTGCTGCAACTTTGTTTAGAATTAACAGCTGGCCATATTATCAGGAATAAGGAAAAAGACAGGTCTACACATCTTCCTTGACAAAGAAAATGGAGAATAGGGGAGGCTTATTTATTTTTTGGCATGGATTTTGCATCTAAAGGATTTTCCTTGGCCGAAAAATTATACCAAACATGGGAAAATATTTGTCAGGAGAACATCACGGTTTAGGTTTGTGCATTTTATCATAATTTATAGATGGCATCTCGTATTTACTAGATGGAGAGGACTTCTTTGGGGCATGATGAAACTGATTTGCACATTATTAAAGCATTTAGTTTTTCATATTGTTGTTTTTATAGGTGAGATTGAAAAGTTTCAAACATAGCATTTTTTCATTTTTATTTTGCTATTTTTTTAGTTTCTTCTGATTTGTCCTTTTACACAGCTAAAGCAAGTGACCTATCCTCCTTAAATTCAGAGTTGTTTTCTTTTTCCTTGTAATAAGTTTGAATGCTTTTGTGGACAGGATCCCTCCAGGTTTGTTGATGCAGTTAGTGATCAAGTTAGAAAGATGTGTGAGGAGGTTGCTGATGATTGGCTTAACCCATTTTCAGATGGCTATGTAAAAGGCCTAGTTTCTGATTTATCTTTAGAACAGGATGTTATTGCAGAGATTTGTAAGAAATCTAAGATTGGTCATGATGAAAGACCTGTAGATGTGGGGTCATTTATTTCCATTTCTTCTGAAGAAGATATGAGTGTTTCTCCATTACCCATTATAGGGCAAGATGTAAGGAAAGAAGCATCTGAAATGCCTAACAAGAAAGTCACAATGGTTCCACTAGACATTATAGTATGCAATTGCTCAAATGAAATAAGTGATGATCAAGAGGAAATTTCACCTAATTTTGTCAATCATCCAGGCCATCCATCATCAGCTGATGGAGTTCTTCTATCTGAGTACCCCGAGAATATAGGAGGAAAAGGATTTGGGCCATCAAATTTTGCCCTTCCAACTAAGAAACATGGTAGTTGCTATTGCATTCAGGGTCCATATTTTGACCATATGTATTTGTTTGTCTCTATTTGCTATTTGATTCATCAAAAGCTATATTTTGACTGATCTTTTGATAGGGACCTCTGTATCAGAAGAGGGAGTATCTTCAATACAGTTGATTGTAGATGTGTATGAAGAAAAGAGTAATTCAAGTGAGTCAGGGGTGCCTCTTTCACCAAGAGAACTTGGAATGCTTCCTGTAATAAATAATTGCTGACATGCCCAGTGCAACTTCTCTCTTTAGCATTGCCTTCATTTCTACTTGCAGATACATCGTAAACAGTATCCAATTGCATGCGTAACTAGAAGAGTATGCATCTCTTCTTGCTTTTTTTTGGGTTGGAAGTCCTACTGTACTAACCTTATGTTACAGCCTTCTTAAAAATCCTTTTTAAAGCTGGTCCCTAGTGGGCTTTGAACCTTGGTCACCTGGGTGTACATGGAGGGCCTTTTCCAACTGAGCCACTCCTCGAGTACTATACGTCTCTTTGTACATTCAACATCTAACTGATGCTTCCCAAATTGGTGCAGGACTGAGTTAATTATTCCTTCATAGATAAGAGACCTTAGTACTCATCTCAACCTTTTGAGTGCAATTATATCATACTCTTTTCAAATTCTCCTGTCAAAGAATAACTGAAGGCTGTGACTTGTATGTTCACAAGATATACTTGAATGTATGATTCCTACAGTCTCTTGCACTCTGTGTATCACAGTCTTTGGGTATCACGCATTATTTTTGTGTGTTCACCGGATATATTTTGCATATTTTCTCATGACTAAAGAGAGAAAGGTGAATTTGAAATGAAATTTTGTACTTGGAAGAATTTGAATTTGAGGTTCCTTGTATTTTTATTATTGAAGGTGTTTCAATGAGGAGAAAAGAACAGTCCTTGCACTGCACAAAATGCTTGAGCTACCCTTGCATGAGGAGGTTGCACAATGGGAATCATTTGTGTGAGGATGGGCCTCTAGACCCCCCTAGACCTCATCAACACTGAGGAAGGATAAAGTTGATGAATACAGGCTATTCCTGAGCCATGTCAACCTCCTATGAGATCTGGGGATTTGAATGCGAGACCTCTGGGTTTCTTCATGCCAACCAAGCTGCCCGCCGGATCTTCTTCATATTATTGTTTAGTCATTGCTTTAGAAAGTATGGAAGTATGGTAAATGGTGGTATTCTGTTGACATGTTGTTTGTCAATACCATCACTTTCTCAAGTATTTCTAGTAAACTATATCAATCAGTGGCATTCATATGTTTATAATCTTAATAATTGCTTTCATTCATTCAAATGCATACACAATTTATCTTATTTAGCATTGAATGGCTTCTTCTTCTTTATGCATGCTATATTTTATCAATCAGACCTAGAACCTTCATGGTGTGAATGCGTCATTGGTGCCCAATCATTGGCATCATTGCAGATTACTTTGGTTATCATTGTTACAAGGAATTCAGATGGTTTTGAGATAGTGTATGAATAAATGTTTTTTATGATACAGCTAATGCAGACATCCAGGAGAATGATTAATTTGAGGATGTAAAGTTGGAGGACCTTTTTGAAGAAAAGAAAGAAGTGGACTACTGGGAAGATGCTGAAGAGTATCATGTTACCTTGCTCTCACATCAGGCAATGAAGAAACGATCATATAAGGTAAGCAAAAAACTATGCTATGCTAATGACACTGGCAAATCTGTCCTACGCCTCTCAAGTTATCACATGCATTATAAGCAAAATATAAACATGTAATTAGGGATGTTACAAATTCTTTCTTGTCAAAATTGGTTTTTTTTTGCACATTGGACCTATTTGCAAAGGTGCATTTCCATGAAGGAACATGTCTCTGGTACTGCTATTATTGAACCATGGAATTTACATCGTTACTCACTTCTTGCTCCCATTGCCTGTCCCATGATGAGTACTAGTTTCTATTTTCTAAGGATCTCCATGATCCACCTGAAGATTGTAAGTTGCCCATAGCAACTGTACCCTCTGAAATTTCTCTGTGAAAGAGCTTTTGGACACCAGTCATACCATAAGTACGTTGATCGGACCATAATAACCCCCCTGCAGACATGGAACATTGGGTGTGGAACCCACCACCTCAATCTCCATAGGTAAGCTCCTACAATTTGCCCCTTATACAGTTTAGGGCTTTGCTTTTCTCCTTTTACTTGCCCCGGCCTGCATGAAATCTTCTTTCTTGCATGCCATTTTACATGTAATCTAAAATAACATGGCATCTTCTCATAATAAGGGGAGAAATAACTTTTCAGCTGTAGCCTAGCTTAATAAATTATAGATATACGTGGACATGGCTATGCAACATCTCTGTGTAGACCATGGTCAGTCCTATCAAGATCCTCGGGCATCTTATATTGTCTTTTAAGTATGTATCACATGTATATCTCTATCTAGAGTTACATCTGAACTATGACATGCTGTCATCTTTCATTATCAGAAAAAGTTTTGCGTTTTCATTTTTCAACCATGGTTTGCTTTTGGTTTTGTTCCATGTAGATGATGTGAAATGGATTCTCAAGGTTGAAAGTTCCCCGTTGTATCCACACCAGATTGGCCCAGGAAGAACAAATAAAGAGAATGATAATCTTGTTGTGTAGTGGCTAGCTGTAAAATGAGAACCCTACGTAAGGGTAGGGGCAAGGTGATGTAGATGTTCATTCTTCAATATTTTTTCTACCTTTTTAATTTATGTAGGATGCTAATCATTTATAATTGACCTTGACTTATGTATAATTGATGGGAACAATTACCTTTTGATATATTTTTTCCATAGTGCTTCAAGAATCAGTATCTGTGCGTAAATTAATGTATGTTCTTCGTGGATGAATATGTGAGTACATGAATGTATGTTTTGGATGGATGAATACATGCGAATACATGAGTGTCTATTTTAGGTGGATGAACATAGATGTGAGTGAGACAATCAATGAATGTGAACATGAATGGATGTATTGTTATAGGTGATGAGAGCACATATACTAATAGGATTTTTTTTTAAAAAAAAATATTCCTACATTTTTTATTAACCGACGTTAAATCATTTTCCTATGTTTTTTAATAAGTGATGCTGATACTTATTGAAACCTTTCTTCTACTACGTGGCTAAAGGTAATACATACGTTTTTTATAAACGCAAGTATATGCTCTTATATGTGTGTGTATATATGTTTTTAACCTACGTTTTTGTTGGACTATTCCAACGCTTTGAGAGTGTAGGTATAGGTCGATATCTACCTACGCTTTTTGCTGGACTATTCCTACGTTTTCAAAGCATAGCGATAGGTCGAACTATACCTACGTTTTATTGAAACAAAGGTATAACCTATAGTCACGCGAGCAAGCGCCACACTTTGAAAGCGTGGCAAGCAAACGTGGCTAGGGCTTTACCTACATTTTTTGGATCTATACCTACATTTTTTAAACGTAGGTAAAGGCCAATTTACTTGTAGTGTATCATTCAGTTTTAACCTTTTCATGAGATAACCTACCTCTGTTCTGGGTTTTAAACTTCGAATTTAGGGCTAATAGTCAACCCTAGTTTCTGCTCATTCAGAACCGAATTAGCAACTTCGTGGCCTTCTAACTTCTGATTCCCTTCACCTAAGACCACGAAAATTGGAGGGTAAGAAGAGGGTACTAAAAGAAAAAAATAGCTCTAAATAACCCATATTTAATTACCTCGTTTAAGGCTTCTAATCTGTTACTCAAACTGACCCGGTCGCACAGGTTCCTTGGTTGCTTATACTGAACCAGCGACTTTGGAAGCCTTTATCTTCTTTTAGGCTTGATATCCTAGGGTGAAATTTTGAAGGAAGTTAAACCTTACTATAATGAACGAAATATTCTAAAGAACTTACCCCAAATAATGCTTCCTTACCTTAGTTCCACGCGAGTCAAAAGTAAGGGTCGCACAAGTAAAACTTGGTGTCTATTTACAGGGTTAGCTAAGGTTTTGTGAATTTGAACGACCTTAGAGTCCTAATTAGGGTTCTAATTTGATCCTCAAGTATTCTAGACTTATCCAACTAGTAGATAGCATCGATCCCTAGTGATTAGGCTTGAAGAAAACCCAGATTTCCACGTTTCTAAACTAATCGTGATCAGACTCTTAGTTGCGGTCCAGTTGGGACCGTTTCTTGCACTTTGCGGTCGCCCGATAGACCGTTTTCAACATTGGGCGTTGGAATTTGAATTGGTTCAAACTCTTCATTATTATTATCTTCTATTTAGTGTATTTATCCTATTAATTCCGTAAATACACCAATTTTAAGTTTCTAGAATATGGGCCAGATCTTGTGGGTTTACTAAATGGGCCTATTCCTCTTTAATTCGTATAGGGATTTAATTTAATTAACCATAATTCTTTTAATAGCCAAGTTAGTCTATTTAAATGCATAATAATTATATTTTAATTGTAAAAAACTTTTTAGAAAATTCTCGAGCATTACACCCTCTTCCACTTAAAAAAGAATTTGGTCCCCAAATTCATTGCAACAAGATTTACTAAGGAGAGTGTACTTACATTCAAATATTTCTGAGAATCTTTTGCACATAGTTTCTTCGGTTTCCCGTGTTGCTTCACGTGGACAAAATTTGTTCCATTAGACTCTGACCATGGAAATGGTCTTATTCCGAAGTTGACGTACTTCTTGGTCAACTATTCTTATCGGCTTTTCCTCCTTCTTAATCTCCATATTGTCATATGTTATGACATGGAATGGATTGGAGACATACCTTTTGAGCATTGAGACGTGAAATACATCATGAACTCTATCTAATTGAGGGGGCAAAGCTATTCGATATGCGACTTCACCAACCCTTTCGAGAATCTCAAAGGGGCCAATGAATCTTGGAGTGAGCTTGCCGTTGATACCGAACCTTCGAATACCTCGACCTGGAGAAACCTTAAGGAATACATGGTCTCCCTCTTGGAAATCCAGGTCGCGCCTTCTGTTATCAGCATATGATTTCTGCATGTCTTGGGCCATCTGGAGTCTCTCCCGAATAAGCTTTATCTTCTCGATAGTATCCCTTCTGATGTCGACGCCGAGAAATTGCCTTTCTCCTACTTCATTCCAACATATAGGTGAATGGCAGCTTCTTTCATATATTCCCTCAAATGGTGCCATTTGTATACTAGCTTGATAACTATTGTTGTATGTGAACTCCACTAGAGGCAAGTTGTCATGCCAACCCCCTCCAAAATCAATAGCACATGGCCTGAGCATATCTTCCACCACCTGATTTGTCCTTTCAATTTGACCATCAGTTTGTGGATGGAATGCAGTGCTAAAGTTAAGTCGGGTCCCTAATGAATGTTGTAGACCCTTCCAGAACTGTGATGTGAACCGAGGGTCTCGGTCAGATATAATGGTGACAGGGACACCATGTAGCATGATAATTTCCCTTATGTACAGTGCTGCTAATACATCTGCAGACCATCGACTTTTGATTGGCAGGAAACATGCAGATTTAGTCCATCGGTCTATAATCACCCATATACCATCGTGTCCACCTCTTGTCTTTGGTAAACCCATGATGAAATACATCCCTATACTTTCCCATTTTCACTCAGGAATATCCAAGGGATGTAGTTTACCGGCGGGCTTTAAATGTTCTGCTTTTACTTGCTGACAAGTGAGACAGCGAGATACATAGTCCGCTACTTCTCTTTTCATGTTGGGCCACCAGAAGTTTCTTTTTAAGTCTTGGTACATCTTGGTAACACTAGGATGAATAGCATACCTTGATTTATGACCTTCATTCATAATCAACTTCTTAGTGTCTACATGATTCGGCACATAGATTCGATCTTTAAACAATAGTCTTCCATCTTTTGAAATGGAGAATTTCGGTCTTTGTTCAATATTAGCCTTGATTTCCATCAATGTGGGGTCATTTTCTTGTACTTTGGCTAGATCTTTGATTAATATAGGTTGTGACCATATATTAGCAATCATACATCCTTCCTCCTCTTTTTCAATATCCAGATTCAAACGAGCAAAATTCTCAATAAGATATGACATACCTTTCCTGAGGCTTGATAGAGTTGCCATAGGTCTTCTGCTAAGAGCGTCAGCTACAACATTTGCCTTGCCTACATGATATTGGATAGTAAAGTCGAAGTCTTTGAGATACTCCAACCATATGCGTTGTCTCATGTTTAATTCTTTTTGGGTGAAGGGGTATTTCAGACTTTTGTGATCTGAAAATATAGTGAATTTCTCCCCATAAACGTAGTGTCTCCAAATTTTCAAGGCGAATATAACCGCAGCTAGTTCCAGATCATGCACATGATAGTTCTCTTCATGGCGCCTCAACTGTCTTGATAAATAACAAATCACCTTTCCATTTTGCATGAGAACATATCCCAGGCCAATGCCAGATGCATCGGTATAGACTTCAAAGCCGCCACCTTCATTAGGTATTGTCAGAATAGGGGTTGTAGTAAGGTGGTATTTAAGAGTTAGGAAGCTTCCTTCGCAATCCTTTGACCATATAAACGGGTTCTCCTTTCTTGTGAGTCTAGTCAAAGGGACAACGATTTTTGAGAAATCCTTGATGAATCACCTTTAATAACTAGCCAGACCCATAAAACTTCTAACTTCTGACACGATCGTCGGCCGGCTCCAATTCTTAACCGCTTCTACCGTAGAAGGATCGATAGTGATACCTTTCTTTAAAATAATATGGCCAAGGAAAGAGACCTCATTTAGCCAGAACTCGCATTTGCTACGCTTTGCAAAGAGTTGATGCTCTCTTAGTGTTTGCAAGGCTATTCTTAAGTGTTCTTCGTGCTCCTCCTTAGTCTTGGAGTTTATAGGAATATCATCAATGAAGATGGCCACAAATTGGTCGAGATAAGGTCTGAAAACATTATTCATTAGTTGCATAAATGATGTCAGGGCATTGGTTAACCCGAACGGCATTACCACGAATTCATAGTGCCCATATCTGCTCCGAAAAGTAGTCTTTTATATGTCTTCATCTTTGATCTTGAGCTGATGATAACCCGACCTGAGGTCTATCTTGGAGAAATATTCTGCTCCAGAAATTTGATCAAAGAGCTCATCGATACGCGGCAACGGATACTTGTTCATGATAGTAAATTATTGTACCCGGACTATTTCCCCAGCAAAATACCCAGAAATAGGGGTTCGGGAATTTCCTCGAACACCTTCAAGGCGTGGGCTACCCGGCCCCTCTGACAATCCAGTGTGCCCGACCAACGGCCCCAACCCGCTAGCCGAGGTGCACGGCGGCACTAGCAATTAATCGGGACCGCTCCCGACGCATAAGTCGTGGACTTCCTCCGCACTCTACACAACCACCCGGGCACCCCTGGGACACTCCGACTACAAGCCGTGCCACGTGGCACTCAGTGATAAGGCCGGTGGGGGCTACCCCAGAACGCCTTCCCTCAACCCTCCAAGGTCAAAGGGAGACCTAAATAGGTCAACCACAGGCTCAGGAGGCCCGTAGTACGCGTGCACGGCTCACACATGCGTGTTTGGCATTCTGCCAAACACCTTGTGGGCGCACGTGTTTCAACCCTTCTACACCAACCCATGGGCCACCTCATGGTCCCAGTACACCAATTGGGTCCTACAACGACCCCCCAGCAAGTCGGTGCCACCCCCGACCCTTAGACACATGGCAACAAGTCACTGAACTTAGCCCTCGGGCCAACCCAAGGCTACCCTGCCAACCCGCCGTACAACGTGGCACGCAGCACGAGGTAAGGCCCATTGGCCCTAGGTGCCTCCTTCCAGCCCCTACGGACTTCTAACCTTGGCCCTTGGCCAAATCCAAGGTTCGTCGGCCACCTACGCGGCTCGTTTGGCAACCAGGGGTGTGTCGGGCATTCGCCCGAACACCTTGCGAGCGGCCACTACAACTCGAAGAACAATGGCTCCCATGGGCCATTTCAATACCCCGAAACTTCATATCCCCCAAGGGATATCCCCAAACGACGAAGAAAGACCCCCAGGGGTCATCCCTCGGGGTTACGGCATCGCCCGGGGCCTGCGCGCCCTAGGACATGGACGCGCCCCCAGAGAGGGTGAACTCCCCGGGGGTCGCGCCCTCCCCTCAGCTCGGAGGCCCGACGGCCCTCCCCAGTCCCAGTTCGCGGAAATTCCCAACTTCACGGTCCGAGGTTCGTGCAAAGTTCGTTCGTCGTACCCATGTGTCGAAGGATTCGTGAAAACGGAGCCCCGGGATTACGTTGAATCGGACACGTCAATCCCTCGATCTACGTGCACAAGCAGCCGGTCAGCCAGTCCAAGCCCGTAGACTACCAGAAAAAGCAGGATTTCAGACGGCCCGTATCCGTCTGAAATCCTATCTGAAAATCCGTCACAAACCACGTTTGTGACGGATTTGCGACATATTTAAGACTGAAACCGACCGTCTGAAATTCTTAGTCACAAATTTGTGACAGTTTATGTTTCCGTCGGAAATTCTGTCTGAAACTAAGACAGAATTTAATCAGTCACAAATTCCGTCTGCATTTCATACGAGACATTTCCATCTGAAATTTGAAATTTTCAGTCTGAAATTTACGACAGATATATTTTCCGTTTGAAATGCCATCTGAAATTTCAGACGGCTATTACGACGGAATATAGTTACCGTGTTAAAATGAAGCCCAACTCTTAGTCTCAAATCATGTTACCGTATGAAAACTCGTCCGAAATCCATCGCTATTTCAAACGGATATTACGACGGATAAAATAACCGTCTGAAATTCAACTCAACTCCTGTCCGAAATGTGGTTTGAAATCCGTCTATATTCCAAACGGATTTTACGACGGATAATAGACGAACAATATTCATCACACATCCCGTCTGAAAATCCGTCTGAAATCTACGTTTTTTTTATAAATCTTAAATTATTTTACAAAACCTGTTTAATCATACATAAACATCAAGAAATTCTACATGTTGAAAAAAAAATATTGGGAACCTGCTAATCAAATAAACACCACCGAAAAATAAAATTATGATCAAATAAATACCACAAAAAAAGACATTAACCCTGCTGATCCGTCTGAATATCAAGAAATATCCGGTACATCGTCCATATCCTCATCGTCCGTATCCTCACCGCCCTGCTCATCTCCTCTGTCGCCGCCCGCAGAAGGATCCCCCTACATTAAAAAAATAATAACATTCATTCATAGATAAAAAAAATTAGTGCGAAGAAATTAGCATAAATTGAAAGCAAACATATCAAATTGATAACTGCATATTTTATAAATCAACCACTAGCCTGAAACAGTTTTTAAACTAAGTGTATTTTAGAAATGAATTTTGATTCCGTCAGTTCTGACAAGTCACTTTCATCTCCCCGGTCGTGTTGGAACGATCGGCACGGGCATCCGGCCGGTGTTTCAAGTTTTAGACCCCCGGCCCCGACTTGGCAGTTCATTTGAACTAAGTGTATTTTAGAAATGAAATTTGAGCGCCGATCTCAAACCGGGCATCCGATTTGGATTCCGTCAGTTCTGACAAGTCACTTTCATCTCCCCGGTCGTGTTGGAACGATCGACAGGGCCATCCGGCCGGTATTTCAAGTTTTAGACCCCCGGCCCCGACCTGGCAGTTCATTTGAACCAAGTGTATTTTATAAATGAACTTTGAGCGCCGAGCTCAAACCGGGCATCCGATTTAGATTCCGTCAGTTCTGAAAAGTCACTTTCATCTCCCCGGTCGTGTTGGAACAATCGGCACGGCCATCCGGCTGGTATTTCAAGTTTTAGACCCCCGGCCCCAACCTGGCAGTTCATTTAAACTAAGTGTATTTTAGAAATGAACTTTGAACGCCGAGCTCAAACCGGGCATCCGATTTGGATTCCGTCAATTCTGACAAGTCACTTTCATCTCCCCGGTCGTGTTGGAACGATCGGCACGGGCATCCGCCCGGTATTTCAAGTTTTAGACCCCCGGCCCCGACCTGGCAGTTCATTTGAACCAAGTGTATTTTAGAAATGAACTTTGAGCGCCGAGCTCAAACCGGGCATCCGATTTGGATTCCGTTAGTTCTGACAAGTCACTTTCATCTCCCCGGTCGTGTTGGAATGATCGGCATGGGCATCCGGCCGGTATTTCAAGTTTTAGACCCCCGGCCCCGACCTAGCAATTCATTTAAACTATGTGTATTTTAGAAATGAACTTTGAGCGCCGATCTCAAACCGGGCATCCGATTTCGATTCCGTCAGTTCTGAAAAGTCACTTTCATCTCCCCGGTAGTGTTGGAACGATCGGCACAGGCATCCGGCCGGTGTTTCAAGTTTTAGACCCCCGGCCCCGACCTGGCAGTTCATTTGAACTAAGTGTATTTTAGAAATGAATTTTGAGCGCCGAGCTCAAACCGGGCATCCGATTTGGATTCCGTCAGTTCTGACAAGTCACTTTCATCTCCCCGGTCGTGTTGGAATGATCGGCATGGCCATCCGGCCGGTATTTCAAGTTTTAGACCCCCGGCCCCGACCTGGCAGTTCATTTGAACTAAGTGTATTTTAGAAATGACCTTTGAGCGCTGAGTTCAAACCGGGCATCCGATTTGGATTCCGTCAGTTCTGACAAGTCACTTTCATCTCCCCGGTCGTGTTGGAACGATCGGCATGGCCATCCGGTCGGTATTTCAAGTTTTAGACCCCCGGCCCCGACCTGGCCGTTCATTTGAACTAAGTGTATTTTAGAAATGAACTTTGAGCACCGATCTCATACCTCAAGAATTGCTCATCATGACACGTCCAATTCGTATAACCATCCATGAACCCTTTCATGTACAAATGATGTTGCACATCCCATGTTGAACACCACCTCAAGTTTCTACAACTTGAACAAGGGCATCGAATGTGACCGTCGCGATCTATTGCTGCATTTGGATTCCCCAATGCAAATTGAATGAAACTCTCAACCCCAAGCTTAAAGTCATCTGACACCACCCGGTCAACTATTCTACGATACATCAATGAACGATCTGTCGACATTTTACCTGCACCCAATAAATGACAATACACATCCTAACTTTCAAATCATTACTCATAATATTACACCCGACCCTTTCCTCACATCGTTCATCATAGACCATTTGCAGTTGAAAGAGGAATATTGATTAGATTATCACTTTTTAACCCATTGTTGAAACCCAAAAATATTATTTAAGTTCTTTTGAAAAGAGTTCTTGAAATAAGGAAAATACAGCGGGTTGTCGTTAAACGGCCTTAAAATGACAAGAGTCCCCTTCGCCGTAAATCCCTCCGACAACCCGGCAAGATATATATGTTGGGGATTTCTATTGTTTACGCGCATATACGTGCGTTGAAAGGTCTTGATAAAAATATTTTCCGGCCTATAAATTTGTGTGGGAATCATTCCGCAAAAAGACAATTATTTTTCCGGATGTCCGGATGGTCAACCTGGATGCACCGGGACCAAGAAGAAAGTACAGTCCACCACTCGGCCGTACTGAGGTGAAAAGTAAATTTTTTTTTTAATCCCCGGGGATCCTTTTATAGCCATGGTGGGGACCAAACCCCCTCCACCCCTTTCTCTCTTTTGACCGCACGCGGAAGAAGGCTGGAAAGAGAGGGGGCCGCGGCTGCCGGAACCGGAGGAAGACCCCCTCCGGTCTTGTACCGGAGGGGGGGGGTGTTCCCGCAGGGGGGCTCCGCTGCGGCCGGACCCGGAGGGAACCCCCTCCGGTCTTGTACCGGAGGGGGGGGGGGTGTTCCCGCGCCTGCCAGCCCCGGAGGGGGGCCCCGCTGCGGCCGGACCCGGAGGGAACCCCCTCCGGTCTTGTACCGGAGGGGGGGGGGGTGTTCCCGCGCCTGCCAGCCCCGGAGGGGGGCCCCGCTGCGGCCGGACCCGGAGGGAACCCCCTCCGGTCTTGTACCGGAGGGGGGGGTGTGTTCCCGCGCCTGCCAGCCCCGGAGGGGGGCTCCGCTGCGGCCGGACCCGGAGGGAACCCCCTCCGGTCTTGTACCGGAGGGGGGGGTTGTTTTCCCGCGGCTGCGGACCCGGAGGGAACCCCCTCCGGTCTTGTACCGGAGGGGGGGGGGGTTTCCCTGTTGCTACCCACCGGAGGGGGGGTTCCCGCGGCTGCAACCCACCGGAGGGGGTTCTCCCCTCTCCGTCCAATCAAAAGAAAAGGGGGAGAAGAAGAGTGTAAAAAAAAAACTGAAGCAAGGGAAGAGGAGAAGTTACCTTGGCCTTTGGTATTCCACCGGAGGAACTCCAAGAGATTTTTTACCACCCCCTCCGCCACTTGTGGAATCTACTATAAAAAGGAGGCTACTCCAAGGAGCAAACGACAACAAGAGAAGAAGACCGGGAGAGAAAAAGAGAGAAGAGAGGAAGACAAAGACTTGGAGAGCTTTTCTAAGGCCCAAGTCAAAAGAGAAAAGCAAGAGGAAGGGTGCGCCCCTTTCCTTCTTACTATGATACCATGGATTTTGTGTATTTGACATAAATACCCCTTCATATATAAATCATGTACATTTGACATAAATACCCCTTCATATATAAAGGGGGCTTCATGATGTTATACTATGACAATGAAATAATTAAGTGAGCATGAAAACTATGGTTGTCATGGCCCTTGTCAAAATTATACAAAGGTCCCTCTTGGCGTAAAATTACACCATTGACCCGAAAGTTCTTAAAATTGTGCGTGTATATACGGAATCAAATGGGAAAAGGATCTCCAACAATTATTCTTGTCATGGAGAAATCTCTTTTGGGCTGTAATAATAATAAAAAACAAACATACAAAGCCTTGCAAATGGTATCCTCCAAAGTTCTTTAAATATAATCACGCTTATGTTCGTAAAAACAAATTGAAAGTCGCGGAATATAATTCATCGGGATCATAAAAAGTTACATGAAATTCGAAGCGACATATTCCCTTTCGAACATGAAAAGGCGAGGCCACATGAGAGAATAACAAAAAGGTCATAATCAAAAAATTCCGCTCCGAAGGAAACTAAAAGGGCCTTTCTTTTCGTCAAGGGTAGCAAAAGATCTTTAGCAGTTTAATCAAGGGTATTCGGACTCGTCCGATGTAAATTAACACCGACTTCGGTCGGTGGGGATAAGTCTTGTACCCGAATCCTAAATCGTCTGATAAATTTAAAAAAGGCGCGGAATTAATATATATATGCCAAATATACGCATATCCATCCAGCGAAATCGGATGTTTCAAAAATATATAATTCCGCGTGTAAACAGACTGGCACGCCCGGTGGGACTTTTTCCCGCCTTTCATCTTTACTGCTAAAGCTTCTTATGCCCTTACAAAAAGACCTAATGCCACTATTTCTTCCATACAGGAGCGCGAGGAGCAAAGGGAGGATACGCCGCCGAGACGTAAAGGCGGATCTTCGACCTTCTGAAGCTCAATGGCCGCTGTCACTTATGGTCCCTTGGTCGTCGCCACCCATGCCAAGTATGGGTACCTCGCCACCCCAATTGTGTTTGGGGGTTTTCCTGCTGTGGTTGGGTCCCCCTTCTTTTTGGGAGTGGTCCCGGCCGCTCAGGCTTGTCCGGTCATTTGCACCGCAACAACCCCTATTGCCACTGGGGCCAGCAGCCCCCGACCAACTCAGGGCCGGGTCTTCTCGGTCCATGTCATTTCGGCCGACACTGTTCCCACCAAATGGGGGCAACGTCGTCGCCGCCTAAACAGGAAGCCGACTGCAGCTACTTCAAGGTCTGGTAAAACCATACTGATCGGCGACCTCCGCGTTCGTCTGGATGGCGGAGGGCCAATCACACCACGGGTCGATCACGTCCCGACTGTATCAACTTCCAACCGCTTCTCGCTTCTTCATAAGGTACGCGAGGATGCCACAGACTTCAAAAAGAAGCCTTCAAGTGGGGGTAAAGCAATTGAGCGACACCTCCAGAAAATGAAGCAAGTTTGGGTCACCAAGCAGGAGGCCCGTGCAATTAAACAAGCTAGGGCCGCCAGGCCTGGGCGAATGCAAGCTCAACCAACAACAACATCGTTAGATGTCAAAACCTCGCGTTCGCGGGGCCAAAAAAGGAAAGGGGGTTATCGCAAACCCAATGTTGCTCCCCAAGGCTCGGATTACATCCGAGTTCAGAAGACCTCCCGCGCTCAGGCACAGCCGACACGAGTCTCAGTCTTTGATAGACTGGCGGGAGATGCGCCACCACGACCTTCTGTCTTCGACAGGTTGGGGGCACCACCCCGCCCTACAGTCCAACCACCTAAAAAGCGTAGGGTGGTACAAATGTCAGGAGCAGGTGCCAACATGAAGATTTACACTTGCTATGCCTCAGGCAGGGAACCTACGGAATCAACTGGTATCCCTGCCAACGTAAATGAACATGGTGGCCCAAATGATCCCAATTTGGCCCTGGACGCGGTGTACCTTAACACTAGGAACGCCGCCAGAAGAAACTTCCAAGGCCAGTCTAGCGGTCAAGCGGGAACTTCTCCCCAAGGCCAACACCAGGTGCCCGTTCAAAACCAATGGCAAAATCAAGGAGAGAATGTACCCCTAGAGGGAGTAGACCATGACGAGGTAGTGAGCATCCATGAAGGGACGGTCCTCCCCGGCAATGGTGTGAACCTCAACCCAGCATTTGAGCCACCAACAAAGGCCGCCTTCCAAGCAATGTCTGACGATGCCAAGTTCGAAACAATGCAACGTTGGCACATAGAGATGACCAATCTCATGCTGGAAATGAAAAGGCAGATGAATATAAATGCTCAAAGGCCTCAAACACCGATGCCGAATCAGGAGCCCCGACGGGAACAACAAGCATACAATCCCGCTATTGCCAATCGACAGGGAGCTCACCCTCCCGACGCACGCGGCGACACAGGGGATGAGCCACTCAGAGGGATCCCCCATGCTCAATCCTCTCAGGTCATGGGGGTAGAGGAGACCATCGCCCAGCGTCGGATGATAGAAAAGATGATCGAGGATAAGTTCGCCCAACGTGGCGAGGGTACTGCCACTGTCGACCTGTACAGTGTACCCTATCCTTTGCACCACCAATTCAAGAAACTCCCTCCGGATTGCCCGAAGGCGCCGAAATTGCAAAAGTTTAATGGGCAGGGATCGCCGCACGAGCACCTCGCCTATTATGTCACGGCCATGGGTGACCTCGCCATCGAGGAGTCTTATCTCCTCCGCTACTTTGCAACTTCCCTCACTGGGAGTGCCTTTCAATGGTACTCCAGATTGAAACCCAACTCCGTCGCTGACTGGGCTGATTTACAAAAGAAGTTCATTGATCGGTTCCAATTAGTTGAAAGGAAAGTGTCCCTCGCTGAGCTCTGCTCGCTCAAGCAAAAGAGGGGAGAAATGGCTCTCGACTTCATTAAACGTTGGAGGGACCTTAGCATGAGATGCGACAATCCCCCGGCGCAGGAAGATGCCATCACTATATGCCGAAGAGGACTTTCCCCCGAGGTCAGTGAGCGACTTCTGGGGGCAAATGTCAAAGGGTTCGACCAACTAAATTCGGCGGTCGCGGAGATCGAAATGTTCTTCGCTGAGAATCCCACCTTCATTCCTTCAAAGCATAAAACATCTAAAGAGCGACCCGCTGCGGGAAAAGAAGCAAATGCAGTGGATTTCTCCCCGACTGCTGAAGACGATCAAGCACTGCCGAGCGACTCCAGCAAGAGGTCTGAAAAAAGGGCACCGACCACAAAGTTGGCCGAGCGCATGAAGACTCCTTACTCTTTTAAGAAGGAGCACACCGGCAAACTCTTCAGCCTCTGTATGAAGAACAAATTGATAGTTTTGCCAGAACCAAAAAAGCCTGAGGAAGTTGGTAAAACAGAAGATCCCAATTACTGTTTGTACCATCGTTTATTGGGTCATACTATTGAAAATTGTTATGTTTTTAAAGATGAGCTGGAGAAGATGATACAAAATCAACTCATCACAATGAAAGGGACTCGGGTCGACCCTCCTCAACCCCACACCTGGGAACGAATGGTTCGGTCGGCTAATGTTATTAACCATCGGCCAACCCGGGAAATTTATCAAATGGCAGCTTTTACATTTCCTGATCCGGGGAAGAAGAAGCAGGTCCTAGTGGGACCAAGCCCACCATGTGGTACCCGGGCTGGAGGCCTTCTCATGCATGTTCCTTTCCTAAAGAAGACACTGAAAAAATATTTGAGGCCCTTCTAGACCAGGAATGCATTATGGTACATGACCCACCTCCCACTTATATTGAGGTCGAGAAGGCTCACCCAAGATATTGCAAGTTTCATGCCATAATATCGCACCCTACCAAAGAATGCGAAGAATTACAAGATTACATTGAGATCCTCATTCAGAGGGGAGAAGTTGATATTCAAGGAGAAAGTATGGTGAGAAAAAGGCTTCATGAGGCCGCCGAACGAATTATTGATGATATCAACAGCAGGAGGCACTCGCCCGGGCCGTGTGCCCAGCAAGACACGCACTTTTCAGTAAATGTCATACACAAGCTCCCGGGGAAGAGTCAGGCAAAGGACCCGGCAGATGGTCTGGACACACACCCCCCTCCACAAGGTGCCACTCTGGGAGGGGGCTACTTCTTAATGTCCGAATGCCTCACCATTCGGAAGGCTGTCCGCAAACTCCGGCATGAAGTCAGGCGTCTACGACATAATCAAGAAGATCTGCTACACATAATGAGGCGCATGGATGATAGGCTGATGGCCCTGTCCCCAACACCCTCAACTGGAGAATCCGCCCGGGCTTCCTCGCATTCAGAAGCTACGGTGGAGCCCAGACGGCGACCAAGGACTGGAGGATGGCTATCCGAAGACACAATAGGCTCGCATGTTGCAAAGCCCCAAGAGAAGCTATATTCCTTTCCCCAGCACAGAACTCTAGAGATATTTAAGATCTGTCGGAAGGAGGGGCTAATACAGTGTCCTAGGCCGGACAGTGACTTGATGCCCGGTATGACGCATCGGCATGGCTACTGCTTATATCACCGTGCCATGGGACACGTCATTTATGATTGTCCTACCTTCAAAGACATAGCTGAGGATTTGATTACCCGGCAAATTATAAAGCTAAAGGAGGGCTCTCAAGTTCCCTCGACATCCTCTCCATGGGGACGGTCGCCGTTCTCAGTAAATGTTATTCATGCATCGACTTCTCACGGGAAATCAATGTCACAAACAGCAGATACGGGGCTTGACCCAGATAGTTCCTCAGAAAGGAGTCTTGAGTGGCGACCCTGGCAGGACCTGGAATCCTTGCCTCTCCCGAAAGAAGAAACTAAAAAGTTGCTGGACATTTTATTTCGTGGAAAGGAGGTTCTAGTGCGTGATTCACCGCACCCTGACTCTTCTCATTGGGAGCAGGACCTGCTTGTCTCAGACAAGAAAGATAATGGCCGAGATGTTCATCCTAAAGGTCGAGCCCTCTCTGGGCACCGGGCCACACGCCCGTCTAAAAATAGCACTCAGGGGAATGTTATGAGCCAGGACTACCCCCGAAGGGTCGACCCATGTACTTCCCCCAAAGGGACTATCGTCTCTCCTAGTAGAAATGAAGCATTGGTCGGAAGGCAAACCTCTGGGCCGACCTTGAGGACTGAACAATATAGAACACCAGCTACCGGGGCGAAAAAGGCCAACCCCCACCCCAGGGGCTCTAATTTCGGCCCTAAGGTCATGACCCAACCCCCACTCGCAGCAGTTATGAGTGGGCTATGTCAGTCCTCACCTCAGCTAAATCAGAAGGGCAAGACACTAAAGGCTGTTGACAGGATGAGACCAGAACAGTCGTACCTCGCCCAGCAACTGGAATTCATGACGAAGCCTAAGCAAGCATGCCAAAACACTTCCCAATCACCAAATGCTGCCCTAGCAGTTGAAAGAAGACCAGATAACAAGGCGGAGTTACAGACTCACGAAGTGGGCCCCCAGCCTCATAGTCAACAAGTCATTGGAAGGCATGACCCCCTTCATGATTTCGGCTCCTTTGTGGCCGGATTTCAAGAGTTGCCTCCTGAAGTTGTGCAGAAAGCAATCAACGCCACCTTTCGGATCCATGAGTCAGAGGGCGACTGGGTTACCGTAAGCCCAAGGAAGAATTCCCCGTTAAAGTCATTCAAGCAGAAGGTTTACGCCGAGAGTTCAAAAACCGAGGCTGCCCCCCAGGCATCTACAAGAAAAGCGGCCCTGTCCCAAGAGGCATTGGCGCGAGCAAAGAAACAGGAAAAGAACAGGAGGAAGAACTCGAAAAGAAGGTTGAAGAAGCAAGCCGAGCAGGTGACAGCCATGGAAGCACCCAAGGGGTTAAGTCCTTTACAGAAGTTACAAAAGTTGATTGAGGAATTGGAAGAGTATGTACCTTCTCTTCCAACTGGGCCCGTCCCACTAGAGAAGTACATCCCATGGGAGGAATTGGAGCGCAAAACTCGGCTCAAGAGCTGGCTCCAACAAATGCTCAAGCGAGCCAAGGAAGGCGAGGAGCTCTTTATTCCAGAGGAACTCTCTGTCTTTTACAAAGATGAAGAACTCACTGTAGAGAAGCTAGAAGAAATGCTAAAAAGCTTCTCATGTCATATGGTGTCAATTCCCCCACCAGAAAATTTGGGGGGGACTATTACTACCCCTGCCTCGGGGGACAGGATTACTATGGCCACCTATCGCCGTCGCAATGCAGAAATCCGGAACCGCGGTCGTGGCCGAGGCCGCGGGCGGGGCAGACAGTCCATATCCTCCAATGGGCACACTTCCCAGCCAACTACCTCCCAAAGAGTGATCATCTTTCGAGGAGAAGAACCCAATGAGCCCCCTGAGGTACAAGTACGGGCTGAAACTTTCATCTTCGACCCCTCAGACGAGGATGAGGGGCCCGTCGAGTCGATCTCTCAGGAGGGAGTAGGTGCTATTCCATTCGATCCAACGGATGAAGAGACTGATCCCGTTGATTCCCTCTCCCAAGAGCAGCCTGCTGATCCAGCCCAAGCATGCCCTTCACGCAAGGACAATGAAGAGCTTCCAGTTCTGGAAGAGGAATCTTTAGCCCCGCTGTTCCAAGAAGAAACAGATGACCAGGGAAAGTTGGAGCCGGCCCAGAAGCCCCCTTATCAGCCTAAGTCTCTGGTGGAGATGATCCCTCCACTAGATCAAGCCCGGGCTCGGGCTGATCGTAAGATCATTCAACACATGAAGCGAATGCCAACTATGGTTAGCATATGGGAGGCCATTGCCTGGAGTAAAGAGTTGAGGGAGGCTCTCATTAAAGTTCTCCAAGAGCCTGAGGTCTATGAGGCTCATGCAGCCGAAATTCAAACACAAGCACATGAGGCTTTGGCCGCAACAATTTCCTTCTCTGACAAGGACATGTTACTGTCCTCCCCATGTCATAATCGTCCATTGTATATGCAAGGAAAAATCAATGGGCGTGAGTTGAACCGGATCCTTGTCGACCCTGGCGCTTCTGTCAACATAATGCCTCTCAAGACTTTCAAGTCAATGTTTCTTATGCCTTATTTACAGAGAGTGCATGATGTAAAAATCTCGGGGTTCAATCAAAACTCCGAAGATGCACTGGGGAAAGTGGACGTGGAAGTAACAATGGACATGTTTGTCACCAAAGCTACTTTCTACATTATTAATGCTGATACCTCATATAAAGCCTTGCTTGGCAGGCCATGGCTTCATGAAAACTGGGTCGTCCCCTCGACCCTACATCAGTGTATCAAATATGCAAGAGGCGGAGAGCAACACACGGTTTTTGCCGACAGGTCTCCTTTCCGACCAAATGAATGTAACATAGCTGATGCCCAGTTATATTTTGGGGAACCGACTGTCGAGCCCCCAGTTGACGTCACAGGCAAGGGAAAGCAAAAGGTGTTTGAAGAAGATGATGAGGAAGAAGAACTTTTTGTCATAAATGAAGAACTCGCCAAGATACATCGACTGAGCCTGCGAGCCGACGTCCCCACTGCCAAGCCAACTCAGCCCGAGCGGCGGGAGATTAATTTCGAGGCCAACCTCATTAACCAAACAATAGACAAGAGCATCATGTTGCCCTCTGTTTGCATGCAATTGGTTGCTCCAAGAGAAGAATATGGAGTGGAGGCTTTAAAGACATTCATTGTTACATATCAAAGAAAAGGCAAAAAGGGAAATAAGGAGCGTTGCAAACCCATTATCTTTTATAAGGGAGATATGGCGCCTCAGGCCCCCACAGATGATGATTTCGGCTGGAGCAAACCGCCTGAAAACACTCTGGAGCCTATCCAAGAAATGCCTGATATGCCCAAATACATTAAAGAAATGTGTCATAAGCAAAAGATTCCACAAATGCAGAAAGCCTCCCGCAGAAGTTACTTTCAACAGCTGTGGTGCCCTCTGCAAGTCAGGGGGCAACCCCCCTTCTCCAAGAACGACCGAAGAGGCCTGGGCTATGACCCCGAGCCAGACTTTCAAGTCTTTCATGCTGTAAATACAATAGGGGCGCCACTCGCTTCTGACAAGTTCAACTCCATACAAGGGGATCTCCCCTGTGTAGTAGAGAAGCAGGGAGACCCTAGACCAACAGTTCCAGAGGTCGATGGCTTGAACAATGGCCCTGGACATGAGGAGGAGGTCATTGTCTTACGACCCGCCTGTCAATTGCCCGGGGAAGCTAGACTCGAAGCCCTGAATCAGTTAGCCAGGCTAGACACCACAGAAGCAGAACGCCTCATAATGAATGACACTAATATTCCTGTCACTAAACAGAAAGGGGACCCTACTGATGCAATTAAGTTGCTGAGACAGGAGAACCAGGCATTAAAAGCTTGTGTACAAGAGCTGCTACGAGAACGTGATGTTCTACTTAGACACCTCACTTCTCCTTCAAAAACCCATACTTATTCCCAGCGCCCAATAAACGAGACCCAGTCTCGGGGAACCAGAGCAAACCAACCACCTGCGGAATCCAAAGGCACAACGCCAGTGATGAGTTTGGCACAGCGAATGGAAACTCCATACTCATTTCTCAAGACTCATACTGAATCGTTGTTTAATTCTTGCCGGGCTCGGGATCTTATCCAGCTCCCTCCAATTCGCAGGTCATCTAGAGTCAGTGAAGCCAAGAGCTCCAGCTTCTGTCGATTCCATCGAATGGCAGGACATGATACAGAAGACTGTTATGTCCTCAAGGATCAACTTGAGGATTTAATACAACGGGGAGTTATTCAGATAAAACAGCATCAGGTCTATCCCCCACAGCCACATTCATGGGATCAGTCTAGGCCTTCCAACAAAAATGTCCTCATTGAAGCTGCATCTACACTGCCCAAATTTATTGCAAGTGAAGTAGGGAGCAAGCCTCCGTGTGGGGAGCCCAGCCTCAAGATTCACTATTCCGTTAACACTATAGGGTTATCACCCTCTCCCGGTAGCTCAGACTCTGGTGAGGGGCCTAGTGATTCTACAAAAGGGCAACCAAAAGAAATAGCCCTCGAAGACCAGAATGAACAGCTTCAGTCGGCCGTCATCAACAACTTAGACTACTGTGACCTCCACATAGTCAATGTTGACGACGACGAGGATTTCATCAATCTGCAGCCAGCACCGCAAGAACTCGAAGATGGCGGACAAGCAACAATTGATGAATTGATTGAGCTCAATCTCGGGGACGCAAATGAACCTCGACCCATTTTTGTTAGTGCTCTCCTTATTGAGCAGGAAAGACAAGCTTACAAACAACTCCTATTGGAGTATAAAGATTGTTTTGCCTGGACTTACAAAGAGATGCCCGGGCTGGAGCCCTCGGTGGCTGAACATGAATTGGCGATACTCCCTACGGTTAAGCCTGTCAAGCAAGCTCAGAGACGTATGCGTCACGAGCTGGAACTTAAAGTAAATACTGAAGTTGACAAGCTTCTGGAAGTAGATTTCATAGAACCATGCCTTTATCCAGTATGGCTCGCCAATATAGTCCCAGTCAAAAAGAAAAATGGTCAAGTCCGAGTTTGTATTGACTTCAGAGACTTGAATAAAGCCTGCCCAAAGGATGATTTTCCAGTTCCAATTACAGAAACTATGGTTGATATGACTACAGGATATGAAGTTCTGTCCTTTATGGACGGGTCCTCGGGCTACAATCAAATACGTATGGCGGTTAAAGATAAAGGTCATACGGCATTCCGATCCCCAAAAGGAATTTTCAACTACAAAAGAATGCCCTTCGGGCTGAAGAATGCAGGGGCCACCTATCAAAGGGCTATGACGAAGATTTTTGATGAAATGCTACACGACCTGGTCGAGTGCTATGTTGACGACCTCGTTGTAAAAACCAGTAAGCGCGAAGGTCACTTAGATGATTTGCGCCGAGTTTTCGACAGGCTCCGCCAGTACAAACTCAAGATGAATCCCATGAAATGTGCATTCGGGGTTTCAAGTGGCAAGTTCCTCGGCTTTGTTGTTAGATATCGGGGGATAGAAATCGATCCTGATAAAATCAAAGCTATCCGAGAACTTCCCCCACCTAAGAACATTAAAGAACTCCGGTCACTTCAGGGAAGGTTAGCCTACATCAGGCGTTTTATATCCAATCTCTCTGGGAGGTGTGCGCCATTTGGCAAATTGATGAAAAAGGGCGCCCCATTTATATGGGATCAGGAATGTCAGCAAGCATTTGAAAAGATCAAAGAATACCTCCTTACTCCCCCAGTGCTCGGAGCACCGGTCAAGGGAAGGCCTCTCATCCTTTATATTGCTGCCATGGATGCCTCATTGGGAGCATTGCTCGCACAATTAAATGAAGAAGGCAAAGAACAACCATTGTATTACTTGAGCAGAAAACTGGTCGGCCCCGAACATCGTTATTCTCCAATGGAGAAAGTTTGTCTGGCACTGGTGTTTGCCGTTAAAAAGTCGAGGCATTACCTCTTGTCCCATCAAGTGGAATTAATTTCAAAGCAGGACCCGCTCAAGTTCCTTCTTAAGCAGCCGGTGCTGTCAGGACGACTGGGAAAATGGGCATTACTCCTTATGGAGTTCGACATAACTTTTGTTCCCCAGAAAGCAATCAAAGGACAAGGAATGGCAGAGTTCTTGGCGGCACATCCTGTTCCGGCTGATTCTCCACTTAACACTGAACTGCCCGATGAAGAGACACTTCCATCCCAATCGGGAGTAGAAGAACAGACCGAGGGCAGTTCAGTGCAAAAGATGGAGCAATCTCTGGTCATTGACATGCCGTACTGGGAACTCTACTTTGATGGTGCCTCCCGGACAATTAAGAAGACTGACGGGGTAACTACCCTCGCTTCAGGAGCTGGCATTGTCTTAGTCACTCCTCAAGGAGGGATTCTTCCTAATTCATGTGCCCTCATGAAACCTTTGACAAATAATGAAGCAGAATATGAGGCGCTAATCATAGGGCTTCAGCTTGCTTTAGAAATGGAAGTCAAATGCATTAAAGCCTATGGCGACTCACAGCTCGTCATACGACAAGTATTGGGTGACTATGAAGTCCGGAAGAGAGAGCTACTACCTTACCATGATATGGTAATGAGGTTGAAAGAAAAATTCTACTTGTTTGAGATACAACATATTCCTAGAGGGAGAAATTCACAGGCCGACGCCCTGGCAAAATTAGCGTCAGCCATAAAACTCCCACCTGAAGGCGAAATGGACATAACTGTCAGACATCGAAAACTGATGCCAAGTGTCCTCGATGAAGACATTAATTCCTCCACCCCGGAGATACATGTGATTGAGGACAATGACCCTGTTCAAGAAGAAGAACTGGACTGGCGTCAACCGATTGTCGACATAAAGCGTGGTCGCCTCCCAGCAAATCGGGCTCAGAGGGTTCAACTGTTGCGAAGAGCGGCATCCTATCAATTGATAGGCGACCAACTTTATAGGCTTGTCCATGAAAAAGACAAGTCTGTCCTCCTCCGCTGCCTTTCGTCCAAAGAGGCCAAAATGATAATGCGTGAGGTCCATTCAGGGCTCTGCGGCGCCCATCAAGCTGGAGATAAGATGAAGATCAATATAAAATTGAAAGGCTTTTACTGGCCCACAATGTACGTGGATTGTAGTCGCTACGCCCGTACATGTCACCAATGCCAGGCCTTTGGTCCTGTACCTAGAAGGCCTCCTAACATGCTACATCCCACAGCCCCTACTTGGCCCTTTGCTGAATGGGGAATGGACATTGTGGGACCCTTCCCACCATCCACAAAAGGTCACAAGTACATTCTGGCAGCGACAGACTACTTTTCTCGGTGGGCTGAGGCCGTACCCTTGCGAGAAGTTACAGGGGAAGCTGTCGCCCAATTCGTCAAGCACCATATTATATACCGATTCGGCACTCCCTGTCGGGTCATGTCAGACAATGGTACGCCATTCAAAAACAAAACCATTTACCAATTGGCGGCAAAATTCCACATTGATTGGAGAGCCTCCACAGTCTACAACCCTCAAGCAAATGGTTTGGCCGAAGCCTTTAACAAGACCCTGTGCAAATTGTTAGCTAAAATTGTTGGCAGCCGCAGGAGAGACTGGGGCGAGAAGATACATGAAGCCCTCTGGGCATACCGAACAGTTTATAAAACCCCCACCGGTTGTTCTCCATTCTCTCTCATATACGGGGCAGAAGCCGTTGTGCCGGTTGAAGTTGAGATGTCGTCCTATCGGATAGCCCTACATAATGGGCTCCAAACCCAAGAACAAGATGAAATACAAAGAAGACTTGAAGAACTCTCTGACTTAGAAGGCAAGAGATTAGGGGCTTACAAACACTTGCAGGCCTACCAGGCTCGAATGGCCCGGGCTTATGATAAGCTTGTGAAGCAGAGGGCGTTCAAGAAGGGGGACCTTGTTATGATCAAAGAAAGGGAGGTCATGGCTGGAAGATCCAGCGGCAAATTACAACCAAATTGGCGAGGGCCATATATCGTTTCCAAAGTCTATGAGGGAGGCGCTTATAAGGTCGTCGACCATAAAGGGGAGAGTCCCTTTCCACCATTAAATTGAAAACACTTGAAATTATACTACGCTCCCGAACATGAATTTCGGCAACAAATTGTACAAGATTTGCCCACCTCCGCAGGAGAGTAAGAAAGGATGAGGAAGCTTCCTCCAGGAAAAAATTCAAAAGGTCACAGGTGTTTTGAACAATTCTTGTTCACGTCCCACCATGCAAATTCGGCTTTCCAATTTCATTGGTCAGCCACCCAAAATTCCAAATTCCAAATTCGGCTTTCCAATATCATTGGTCAGCCACTCAAAATTCCAAATTCCAAATTCGGCTTTCCAATATCATTGGTCAGCCACTCAAAATTCCAAATTGCAAATTCGGCTTTCCAATTTCATTGGTCAGCCACCCAAAATTCCAAATTCCAAATTCGGCTTTCCAATATCATTGGTCAGCCACTCAAAATTCCAAATTCCAAATTCGGCTTTCCAATTTCATTGGTCAACCACCCAAAATTCCGAATTCCGAATTTGGCTTTCCAATATCATTGGTCAGCCACCCAAAATTCCAAATTCCAAATTTGGCTTTCCAATATCATTGGTCACCACCCAAAATTCCAAATTCCAAATTTGGCTTTCCAATATCATTGGTCAGCCACCCAAAATTCCAAATTCCAAATTTGGCTTTCCAATATCATTGGTCAGCCACCCAAAATTCCAAATCCCAAGTTCGGTTTTCCAATTTCATTGGTCAGCCACCCTAAATCCCAAATTCCAAATTTGGCTTTCCAATTCCATTGGTTGGCCGCCCCAAATCCCAAACTCCAAGTTCGGCTTTACAATTTCATTGTTCAGCCTCCTCGAATCCCAAAATCCAAGCTTTGACCGACCAATCTCTTGGCCATTCCTTTAAATGCTAAAACCCCAATTGGCTTTCAAATTTCCGTGGCCACCTTTAAAGTCTGAGCTCTTCAGACTTTCAATTTCCTTATTTAAAAAAAAAGAGAGAAAAAAAAAGGAGGGCTTAAAATAGAGGTGCCCTGACGGACTTGAGTAGTCGGATCTCTGGCTGCTCAAGGGCAAAAAGGTCAAAACCCGGCTGAGATGAAAACCCGAAAGGGCGTCTCGGGCAAAAATGGGTAACCCCTCAGTGTGAAAACCCGCAAGGGCGCGCTGGAAAAAGTTAAAGGGGGCTGGTCATGGTGAAAACCCGAAAGGGCGCTATGACTAGTAAAAAAAAAGAAAAAAAAAAGAAAAGAAAGAGAAGAGAAAGAAAAAAGGGGGTATGATGATAATGCCTCATTGAAGTCTTTTGAGCCTGAAGTCATGTTTTTATTCATTTGCAAAATTGAAGTCCGAGACAAACCCTCGGAGCAACTACATAGGCAAAAGATCTAAAAAAGAAAAAAGAGTCAGAAGAAATGCAATGGGAAAGGTAATCTCAAACACTAGGGGGTCGTCTTTTCAGTAAATCCCCAATGGCGTTCTGCTTCGCCGCAATTGCTTCCTGCATAGCTTGGCATTCAGACACAAGGGAGTCCTCCTCAGCCTGCAGCTCTCGAGCCATTTCAGAATTCGATTCTGCTGCCGCCTCTAGCTCTTCAATCCGTTGTAAAATGCTGCTCACTGTCTCCCGAAGAGAGGAAGCCTCACTTTTGTCCTCAGCAACCGCTGCCACAAGAGTAGTTCGACGCTCCCGGATATGTTCAGCTTGGGAATGCAACCTTTCCATCTCGCCGGACATAGTGCAAGCTTCAGCTTCTAACTCTTGTATTTTAAGCCTATAAGTCTCCCACAACGAGGCTGTGTGCAGGCGCTGAAATTCTGCCCAAACATCATCCACTGCCGCCATCCAGGGCTCTCTGGGCAATCCCAATGTATGATAGCCCCGTGTGTCGGTCCGAAGAGTGTCCCGCACAGTCTCTATGGGAGGAAGGCTCCCCCCTTGAAATAAGGCTCGTGCTCCACTCATCAGTGTCACCACCATCATTTCAGCCCCCACAAAAGCTTTAGGCTGAGGACCATCAGGCCAATCAATCTCATGAGATGGAAAGTCAAGTCCCGACAACAAATCTCCTCCATTGTTTCCGGGGGCAGGAGGAGCGTCTCCTTCTGGGGCTGCAACAAAAAAAAGGAAGGTGGCACATAAGTCACAATTTTATTCATAACAGAGGAGTTTGTAAATCCTTTCCTAGAGGTCAAAGGGATCTTAGCCTCACCTCGTGAAAGAGAACCCTCTGTCCCTGGGTCGGCCGGGAGGGGGTTAGGGTCCTCCTCTCCTACATCGCCTCTGTCAAGGGCTGAATAGGTCTGCGAATCCCTTGTTTCAAGTCTATCGAGATCTGAAGCAAACACAAGATTATGATCAGGCAAGTATATGTGAATACCTTGGCAGGCATCAATATGAAAAGGGCACATGCAAAAGAGGGTGGGCCCCTTTTCTGAACTAGTTCATCACTCTTACTCGCATCAGGCGAATAGGAGGCAGACTCCTCCACCACTGGGGCACCCCGAGACACGCATACATCAACAAGTTTCTCTAAAAAAAGAAGAGAGAGAAAAAAGAAAGAAGAAATTATGAAAGTCAGCCCAGTCCAATAGAAACCACTAAAAGAACAAGCAGAAAAATGTAAAGAGCATGATGACCTTGTAACCCAACGTCCTCCTCCCCATCAGAAAGCGGCATAGTAGATCCTGAAGCTGAAGGAGAGGCGGTCATGTTTCTTTCAAAACCCCTCCCCTCGGGGGATAGGACTGGGGTCTCTTCCAAAGGGCCACCACCTCTCATCTCGAGGCTTTGATTTTCATCAGCCCCGACACCGGTCTGGAAGGCGCCTTCAATTGGACCCGAGGGAGAGGAATGTTCTTTATTTTTCTCCAAAGTATCCGGACAGCTTGAGGACAAGGGATCATTCACTACATAAAGCAAGAAAGTGATGAGATTCATGCAATCATCTTAGCAGGGCAAAATGACTCGGTGGGCTAAAACTAGAAGTACATACCAACAGCATGGATAGTCACATCCAATTCTCCGGCCTCAGGGATTGGAGTCTTTTCCCTGCGTATTTCGGCTAACAGCTCTTGAGAATATTGGGTCACCAGGCCCCGATCAGTGGTCAGGCTTATAGAAAACTCTGGCAGATCTGCATTCAGGCTGGAATCCAAGAGGGCAGTAAATTCTTGCATAGAGATCACTGAATTCTCAGCTGAGAAACCTGAAATGATCACTGCTAAGTGAAAGTTCTCCCTGTAATAAAGGGATCAGATATGGAAATTAAGAAGATTTTACTAAAAAAGGCTGGACCTGTGCTTGATCCTGGCTCCAGTACGGGAGGAATATTGGCGCATCCTCCCTCAAAATTTTCCTCTAAAAAAAAAGAGAAGAAGGGGAGAACATCTTTAGCAAGGGAATAAGATTATGGCTTTATTACTCATCATAGTGGGGAGAAGCACCCTACCTATGGGTATGCGGTCGTCGAGCCCTCCGTGGGAGAAAGGGGGTGAGGCGCCCGATACGGGGTTGTAATCATCATCCTGGAGCTCTCCATCTTCCCCGGTATCCTCTAGCGCTGGCGAAAGAAGAATATTTGTAGCCGGAACACCACTCTCCTCCCTGGCACCTGAGGGGCCTGGAATAAAAAAAAGAAGAGGGGAAAGACATAGATATAAGTGACACATCTCTAAGGAGAGAACGAGAAACAAAGAAGGGATGTTACCCGGCCTCTCCTCTGAAGCTCCTCCTTTAGAGCGGGCACGGCGAACACGAATGGGGCCGCCCTCATCTTCACTAGGACGGGCCCGCTTCTGGGGATTTAAAGATTTCTTCCCTTTATGTGGCATATCTCTGGCAGCTATATAGCTCTCTGTGAAACAAAAAAAGGGGAAGAAGCACGTAAGAGGGAGGTAAATACCAGCGCACAGATAAGTAAAAAGTGAAAATGATTGAACCACACACCTTTCGGGGCTGGAGAAAAGGAAGGCTGCAGCACCACCTGCTCAGGACGTAAACCCACCACCTTCCCAGCCTTGGAGACGCCTTCCCAAAGATCACCGAGCGTGATGCCATTTTCAACAAGGGTGGCGTACTCAAAGGGCCCGATCCGAATGATGGACCCGATCAGGTATTGCTCCCACTTCGGCCACAAGTTGTTGGTAAAGCCTTCAGGATGAAGAGGAGTATCCATTGGTGCAGCCCGAGGATAACCACAATCCGACAAGAAGTGTGTCCACCAAAAATACACTCGTTGATCCGCCGAGGCCTCACCTTGCCCCGAAGTAGTAACTGGCGGGCGCTTCAAGGGTTTAATTGCACCCGCATATGGCCGACGGTCTATGGTAATGGCCCCATTCTTAGCCTCCCACTGCAGACGAAAATCCTTCACCGCCTTTGCAATTTTTGAAAATTGGGTATGAAGCACTGAATTTTCCACAAACAATGGCGGTAGGTCGGTACTGCCCAGTCGAGCCTCTTCAGCTTCCCTTATCTTTTGTGGGAGTTGTCGGAAAACATTGCTGTACTTAAACCACCAGCGCGCATAATAGATGTCAACCCGACCAACTCGCCTTGCCTCTGGGAGAGGACACTGCTCAGCAGCACCATCTCGAAAAAAATAATCCCACCAACTCCCTGCAACAAGGTGGGTGTCATGGCCCCTGCAGAGCCTGCAATCTATGCCAAAATCTGCATTTGGAGGCACTGACTGGTCATAGCCAAAATTCCGTGAAAAACGGTAAGGGAAGTATGGCTCTAGAATAGTAGTGCTGCCCTTCCTGAACACAAGTATGCTTGGCCTAATACAATACATCCAGTTTTCATAAAAAGTCGAGCTCGTAGACTGATGATAAGAAAGGCCGTAAGATACCTTGTCCTGACCTTCAACAGCAAATGGTCGGAAGTCATAAGAGCCACAGGCAAACGGAAGACCCTCATTCCCCTGCATAGGCACAAAGGAAAGCATCCTCCGTGCTGCTAATAAATGCTCATGCTGATGTTGATCCGGCCGGTTTCAGAAAAGTAATATCAATGGCGCCACGGGGTTTTCAATTGGCACACTCTGACATAATGAGGGTAGCAAAAGTCCGGCCCATGCACTCAAATAATGTGTGGCCATGTAAACGCTTCTATCCCTGGGAGAGCTATGTGCTGTCAAGTTCCCCAATCCATGGTAAATATTGGCTAAAGCAGCAGGGGCAATGGCCAATTTATGACCATCTGCAAGCAGACACGCCGGGTAAATAATTTCAGGCCGTATCAGGCCCTCCTCGCCATATGGCATAACAAAAGTAGCCAACCAGTAAACAAGATAGGCAGCAAGATAAGTTCGATCCGGCAGCTGTCGGGGATTCCACCCCTCGTTTTCAGGTGCAAGTAAATAGCGTCTATTTTCCTGTGAAGGCAGAATCAACTCATGGTATTCACTTAGAGACCTGTCATCCTCGGCAAATCGCTCATGAAAACAGAATGGTCCATTATAAAAAAATTGAACCCAAGCATTCAAACTAACCCGCACGGCGCCGGCAGAAGCTGAAGGTGCCTTCTTCTTACCAAAATGGGCTAGATCCCGCCAAACTTTCATCAAGTACCTGAAGCTCAAAGGAAGGCCATATTCACCTGAACCTGTGGAGTAGTTCCTGTGGAGATCATCAAGGCACACCTCCTCATAAGGTCATCCCGAAATGGGAAGCCCCGAAATTCTGTAAAAGCTCCATAAATCCAGGGCGGTTTCACCCTCTGCTGTAGCAAACGTGTTAAATCGACGGTTAAATCTCTCCGCCAATGCCTGTAGAAGCCCACTGTAGCAAGGATAGCGGTATAAAGCGGCAGTCACAGCATGACGAATGCCTACAAGATCCAGTAGCCGACTGTAATGATGAAGGACGCCCATGAGCCATTCTGTGGCCCCCAAATGAAATTTGTGGGAAGGAATAACTGCCCATTTACCATACCAACTGGGCACAGAACCACACATGATTTTGTCCAGAAGACAAAGTTTATCATACCCCTCTGAGGCAAATCGGGTGCCGGATGGAGACAAGAAGAGACCTGAACAAGAATCTGATATTGCCCGGTGTTTTCCACCCAAATCCCAAGCAGCAGCTGAGAAGGTCCGGTCCTGAACTGGACATCCAGTCTCAGAACTAAAAAAGCCTAGCTGAGTAACGGCAGGAAACTGAACCCGGCAAACAAGGCCCATCGGAAAACTGGGAAAAGAAGCTCCACAACAGCCAAGCAAACTATCACGACCCACAAGAATGGCTCTCTCGAGCTGAACGCGCTCTGCAGTCAAGGAACTGTCGCCATCATTCATCCCCTCAGGAATGAAGTTTTGGATGAAGGGAAATAAAAACTCATCCAAAGGGTAGTGCCTCGGGTAACCCTTGGGACGCTCATATCTGTAACGGACACAGCCGCCATGTCTGGAAATCAAAGATAAATCAACCATGCCATCGCCTGGATCTCCCTCGGGTAAAGGGCTCGGAGCAACGATGCTTAGCCCCCTGTCAAGTGAAAAAAGGGTATCTGCTGTAACCCGTGGCAACCCCAAAGGCGACATCAATCTCGAGGAAGCAATAGGGGCAGCACGCCCATCCTGACTCCGAGACCCGCGAACTTGGCCTCTCCTAGATCGAGGCATGTTGAATAGCCTGCAAAAGAAAAGAACCAAAAAGAAAAGAAGAAGAAGATAGCACGATGTTAGTTTGATATGGAAATATCAAATGGAAGTGCAGAAAAAAAAAAAACAATATCATAATGTCAGTTTGCTATAGGCAATATCAAATGGAAGTATGAATGAAAAAAAAAAGAAAAAAAAGAAAAAGAGAAGAGAAAAGAAAACAAAAAGAGAGGGAAACAAAGAAGAAAAGAAAGAGGAGACGGCACGGGTCGCCCGCCTCTGCCTCCGGCCTCGACGGACCACCCGTGGGGGGCATTTGTTGAAACCCAAAAATATTATTTAAGTTCTTTTGAAAAGAGTTCTTGAAATAAGGAAAATACAGCGGGTTGTCGTTAAACGGCCTTAAAATGACAAGAGTCCCCTTCGCCGTAAATCCCTCCGACAACCCGGCAAGATATATATGTTGGGGATTTCTATTGTTTACGCGCATATACGTGCGTTGAAAGGTCTTGATAAAAATATTTTCCGGCCTACAAATTTGTGTGGGAATCATTCCGCAAAAAGACAATTATTTTTCCGGATGTCCGGATGGTCAACCTGGATGCACCGGGACCAAGAAGAAAGTACAGTCCACCACTCGGCCGTACTGAGGTGAAAAGTAAATTTTTTTTTTAATCCCCGGGGATCCTTTTATAGCCATGGTGGGGACCAAACCCCCTCCACCCCTTTCTCTCTTTTGACCACACGCGGAAGAAGGCTGGAAAGAGAGGGGGCCGCGGCTGCCGGAACCGGAGGAAGACCCCCTCCGGTCTTGTACCGGAGGGGGGGGTGTTCCCGCGCCTGCCAGCCCCGGAGGGGGGCTCCGCTGCGGCCGGCCCCGGAGGGAACCCCCTCCGGTCTTGTACCGGAGGGGGGGGGGTGTTCCCGCGCCTGCCAGCCCCGGAGGGGGGGCCCCGCTGCGGCCGGACCCGGAGGGAACCCCCTCCGGTCTTGTACCGGAGGGGGGGGGGTGTGTTCCCGCGCCTGCCAGCCCCGGAGGGGGGCTCCGCTGCGGCCGGACCCGGAGGGAACCCCCTCCGGTCTTGTACCGGAGGGGGGGGTTGTTTTCCCACGGCTGCGGACCCAGAGGGAACCCCCTCCGGTCTTGTACCGGAGGGGGGGGGTGTGTTCCCGCGCCTGCCAGCCCCGGAGGGGGGCTCCGCTGCGGCCGGACCCGGAGGGAACCCCCTCCGGTCTTGTACCGGAGGGGGGGGGTTGTTTTCCCGCGGCTGCGGACCCGGAGGGAACCCCCTCTGGTCTTGTACCGGAGGGGGGGGGTTTCCCTGTTGCTACCCACCGGAGGGGGGGTTCCCGCGGCTACAACCCACCGGAGGGGGTTCTCCCCTCTCCGTCCAATCAAAAGAAAAGGGGGAGAAGAAGAGTGTAAAAAAAAAACTGAAGCAAGGGAAGAGGAGAAGTTACCTTGGCCTTTGGTATTCCACCGGAGGAACTCCAAGAGATTTTTTACCACCCCCTCCGCCACTTGTGGAATCTACTATAAAAAGGAGGCTACTCCAAGGAGCAAACGACAACAAAAGAAGAAGACCGGGAGAGAAAAAGAGAGAAGAGAGGAAGACAAAGACTTGGAGAGCTTTTCTAAGGCCCAAGTCAAAAGAGAAAAGCAAGAGGAAGGGTGCGCCCCTTTCCTTCTTACTATGATACCATGGATTTTGTGTATTTGACATAAATACCCCTTCATATATAAATCATGTACATTTGACATAAAAACCCCTTCATATATAAAGGGGGCTTCATGATGTTATACTATGACAATGAAATAATTAAGTGAGCATGAAAACTATGGTTGTCATGGCCCTTGTCAAAATTATACAAAGGTCCCTCTTGGCGTAAAATTACACCATTGACCCGAAAGTTCTTAAAATTGTGCGTGTATATACGGAATCAAATGGGAAAAGGATCTCCAACAATTATTCTTGTCATGGAGAAATCTCTTTTGGGCTGTAATAATAATAAAAAACAAACATACAAAGCCTTGCAAATGGTATCCTCCAAAGTTCTTTAAATATAATCACGCTTATGTTCGTAAAAACAAATTGAAAGTCGCGGAATATAATTCATCGGGATCATAAAAAGTTACATGAAATTCGAAGCGACATATTCCCTTTCGAACATGAAAAGGCGAGGCCACATGAGAGAATAACAAAAAGGTCATAATCAAAAAAATTCCGCTCCGAAGGAAACTAAAAGGGCCTTTCTTTTCGTCAAGGGTAGCAAAAGATCTTTAGCAGTTTAATCAAGGGTATTCGGACTCGTCCGATGTAAATTAACACCGACTTCGGTCGGTGGGGATAAGTCTTGTACCCGAATCCTAAATCGTCTGATAAATTTAAAAAAGGCGCGGAATTAATATATATATGCCAAATATACGCATATCCATCCAGCGAAATCGGATGTTTCAAAAATAAATAATTCCAAGTGTAAACACCCATCCATGAAGGTTTGATCGCACAATCACTTACTATATGTGCTGCACGATTTGCTAAAAATTTTGGCATCATCTCCCCACACTTCTCCGATATACCAAATATATCAATAAGGGTATATCAGAGAAGAGTGAGGAGACGCAACCGAAATTCTGAAGAAACCATACAAACACATAAAGTAAATGACTGCCTAAGTGCGATCAAACATTCATAGACTGTCCGAATGGGACAATTCAAGACTTTGAGGTAGATATATACATTCTCATAAACAAATAAGAACATACACATCAATCCCAAAGTCTTGAATGGGAAGGCACATTGACACGGTTTTAACGCGCTCTCCTGAGGTGCGTGTAATGTTAAGTCGCACCCACGCACCTCAGCTCACAGGGAATACCCCATGCATTTATATAACATAAAATTAAATAACAACGCAATTATCATTATGCACATATCAAATTAAATAACACCCAAATTATAAAAAATTTCAAATGAAGAACATCGAAGCTAAACAATCTACATTTTTGAGTCAAATTAACATCAAATTTCTATTAAAATTAGATTTAAAAATATATTTACATGCAATTAAAAATAACTGCCAAAAGAGTTACTGTGGTGCACAGCCCTCGGTACCTCCCCACCCACCTCTTTGCCCCCACCGTCCACTCGACATTCATAGCTTCTCCCTTGCTCATCCATGCTCCTTTATTACCTCCCTTATGAACCCCCCATTGGTTGGGCATTCATGTCGCCCACCCATATGATGAGTGTCTTATTGGTGCACGCACGACTGGGGATCTCAACCAGCCATGCTAGAAGGTGATGCATCAAAACATTATTGGTGCAGTAAAGGGATCTCCTACAAGCCAATGGAGATCTACGTCCATTGTTGATAAATGTAGAAGCTTTACTTAATTTGAGGCATAAAAGTGATGGTCGACCATGTTTAGGAAATATAACCCTTGAGTCTCATCAATTAACCAGGGAAAATTATCAGGTTTTGTGATATGGCGGCACCACGTGTATTGGCTATCTCCCCCTTCAAATGTGAGGGCACGTTTGGTATCGGAATAAGTTTTGAGAAAAATAGACGTAAGTCATTCTGAATTAATTTACCCTTATTCTTATTCTTAAGTACGATTGGTGTACAAGATGTAAACTTACCTTTGATGTAGTTTTTACTCTGCCTTTCTTTCTGATCAGAGGCCCTCAAGCCCATGTGCTGGGCCGAGCCCCTGCAGAACAGGTAAAATGTTCGACGCAGTCTAGAAGTCTAGAGCCCATATGTCTGCGCCGTTGTTAACGACTCCCCAAGTCAAGGGTATCAGGTCAACCGCATTAATGTGGCACCTTTTTTTATTGTCAGGTGCATTGCATACAGAGGGAAAATAGCATTTAAATAATACAAATTTCGAATATAAATATTATCGTTTGATTGTAACTAGGTCAGTATTTGAACTTTAAATATAGTGTCATTTTCGACTTTCTATACTTATTAACCTCATAAATTTAAAAATGTCTGGAAACAACCTCTTGGTAGTGGTGCGGGAACGCTTTTGAAGTGGGAGGAATGCAATAATTTGATGTTGTTGCCAAATGCCCAGTCCAAGATACAGAAGATCTGGAGGCTACCTCATGTCACATCTTCATGTCACATCAAGTTGGGTGACAGGTGGATCATAATGTAGGTCGCAATTAAGCTTTGACTTGTAAGCTTCAAGCTTAATTGACGTCAAATACCAATGGCGTCATCAAGACATTTTGTTTTTACCCAGAAAGTTTGATTAATCTTTTTTTAATAATAGATGGTGACCCGTTTTTATCACCCACTTGGAACCTCAAACACTTGATTTCTAGCTTCAGATTTTTAAGGAAAGATTTCCTTTTATTTTCTATAAATTCAACAATAATAGCGATAACGTTTCTTTTCTGTACGGAACATGCCATGTCGATTGGATGTCGAAGGAACTCAGGTGCTGAGGTAAAGTGAGATGAATGATCATTCTAATCACCAAAATTTTCAACTAATTTCATTTTACGAGTTGTTTGTTTCATCATAAAGTACTGTGAAATACCACACCTGTATGACACAAAAGATACAGTATTTTAGGATATTTTCCGTCAAACCAAACAACCCCTTCGTAAAACCCTCACCAAACGGTAAAAAATGGGTTGTTTATCTATATCTCATCGGCCAACAGAGTGCGCAATTAAAGAGGTCATCCACACGCCTCTCCGGGGTGAAGCAGCCATCTGGGTTGGACCCTCCCCTCACAGAAGGCAAGTGCCAGGAAATGGAGCGGTAATAAGAAAGTGGAAAGGCCAAACCCGCCCAGGGAATTAGGATCCGATGTACACATATCATAGACATGCACTGTTAATGGCATCACAAACACAAGCACGCCACCCCAACTGAGAGGAACCTTCCATTCTGGACAACCTGGCAACAGAGACCCCAAAGGCCACCCTTGTCGGCAGTTGGCGTACTTGCCATTGCTGGCCACATGATCCAGTGGCCCCTGCCTAAGGAGAAGAGTCCGGAAAGCTTCCCCCCCCTACCACACACACACACACACACAAACACAAGACATCTGAACAAAGGCAGAATCTTTTAGGAGCAAAATGAGGAGAGAACATAAACACAAGACTGCCACGGGAACCCCCCTCCCCTCCCTTGCCCTCCCCAACCGACCCCCCCGTCCCCTCGCTGACGGCCGCCGCAGGAACCCCCTCCCCTTCCAAAACACCCATCCCCTCACCACCGGCCCCCCTCCCCTTCCCAAACCCCCATCCCCTCACCCCCGGCCGCCACGGGAACCCCCATCCCCTTCCCAACTGCCCTCCCCAACCGACCCCCCCGTCCCCTCACTGTCGGCCGCCGCAGGAACCCCCTCCCCTTCCAAAACACCCGTCCCCTCACCGCCGGCCCCCCTCCCCTTCCCAAACCCCCATCCCCTCACCCCCGGCCGCCACGGGAACCCCCATCCCCTTCCCAACTGCCCTCTCCAACCGACCCCCCCGTCCCCTAGCCGCCAGCCGCCGCCACGGGAACGACGCCCCTCCTCTCTCCTTCCCCATCGACACCCCTCCCACACCCCCAGCGAGAACAAATGCAGGTTAAAAAAAAGACAGAGGGTGAGGGGGGACATACCGGCGGCGATCGTCTGAGCTTCGGCGAGGAAGGTGGGCACGGCTGCGAGCTACCACGAATGGCGGTGGGCACGATAGCGAGGACGTCGACGTTGAGGACGGCGAGGATGGCGACGGTGGCTTCTGACGACTTTGCAGCTCCGGCGGTGACGACCGGAAGTAGAGGGCAGAGGAGAAGGAGAGAGTGAGAGGGAGAGTGGGGGGGTGGAAATGGGGTCGGGTGGAAGGGGTGGGAGGGAGGGGCCGACGGTGGCGGGAAAGGAGGAATTTTGAGACGGAAATTCGGACGGAACTTATTTCCGTCTGAAATTTCAGACGGATTACTTCCGTCTGAATATCCGTCCTAAATTTATGACGGATATAAAGACGGAATATATTCCGTCTATAATTATAGATGGATCTTCAGAGCGAATATAGTCTGTCATTAATAGAGATGGAATTTGTGACAGAAGCTAATCCGTCATAAATACAGACAGATATTAAGACGGAAAATATCCGTCTGAAATCCCGCTTTTTTTGGTAGTGGTATCCTTTGTCTTCTAGCGTCCAAACTGAGTCAAAGTGCGGCTAAAACAGCCAAAAAATTGGGTTTTATAGAGGTGGGACCACTCCCCCTCTTTCTCCTCTACCTGGTCCGCCCAAACCCCCCCTTGGGGAGGGGTTTAGGCGGACCAGCTTGGGCCTCCAAGCTGGTCCGCCTAAACCCCTTGGGGGGGGGGGGTTAGGCGGGCCAGCCGGGACCCCCAAGCTGCTCTGCCTAAACCCTTGGGCCCTCTTTGATTGAAGAATAAGGTGGGGTACCCCACCGTATTCTCTCCTATTCAATTTGGTAGAGCATTTTAGCTATTCTCCTGTATTCTCCCTAACCTTCTCGGTCTCCGCGTTAACGCTGGTTAACCTATTCTGCCGAGCCGGTGGAATACGCTTTAACCCGTGTGCAGCAAAAGGTAATTGCTTCGTCCTCCTCCACCACCGAACCCTACCTCCGCATCTCCCATGTTGCCCTCCTCCGCGTGCGACACAGACGACCATCATCCGGCCTGCAACGCCTGCTCCGCCGTCGGCTGCCTCTTCCCTCCTCGACGCCTTTTGCTTCGCTGCCCCGATCTGGCCGTGTTGCCCTCCCCGCCATGCTACTCGTCTATTGCAGGCTCCACCCCCACGCTTTGCTGCTTCCACGATTGAGGCAGTCAACAACCGCCATTACTACTCGGGCACTACCTCGGTTCGAAAACCCTCTGCAATCTTGCGTCCAATCACCTCTGCAATCTTCTGAAATCGCCCGGATCGTGTGGCTGGGGTAGGAGTCCTTCCACTTTTTCTGCTCCCCGTACCCACCTTTTACGGAGAGGGTTTCAATAGACCCCTGTATGACCGACGCTTGTGAGCCTACAGTGTTCTTCGGTGCTGCCCTATTTTAACTCCTCGGCTTCTTTGCAATGCCATCCCCATCATCCTTGGCAGACGCGGTGGCTTCTCCGGCGTCAAAGGACTGTGTCTCTTCTGCCTCTTCCTCGGCCCCTTGCCGCCACTGGTTCCTTCTTCTGCGAATCTTTTTTACTCATTCTGCACTGCTTTGTCTCTTCTTGTTGTGTTGTGCTTTTTACAACCCGTTCACTATTTCTGGAGGACATGGGCTGTAGTTTCATATTCCATTCTTCTTGCTGTGATTCACCTCTGCATATGATGTTCCATTGTACCACGCTCTGGTACGCATACTCCCCTGCGCTGATTCACCTGTACATCTGATTTTGAAAAGTTGCAAGTAAGACCTCGGTATGATCTCCAGTAATCGTAATCTCCATGTAATATCATATGCCTTTCTTCTTGCTGTGCTTTCCCTCTCCTAATTGAAGATGGTTCCATTTTACCATGATCTGGGTCGCATACTACCTTGCGCAGGTTCACCTATGCAACAGATTTTCAATAACCCCCAACTAGAACCTCGGTATGATCCCTCAAATCATTGTGGATAATGGCATTCAACTCCTGGTTAGTCCTTTTTTGAATGATTTACTCAACTTGGTTGTGGAACTACCATGTGGTTTTTTGTGTCATCAGATTCCGCTCCTACCACCTTCTCTTCCTTTATATGAATTTATGCCTCTTTTCCCAGAGGTCAACTCCAGCATGGCTTATCCATGCATTGATAATAGTGCTTTATGGTTTTGGGTGAGGAGTACCGGTTGAACTTTCCATGGAACGGCATTAGGCAAACATCAATTTAGCTTGAATAGGGCATTTGTGTTGAAGGCTATACACTCTGACTTGTAATACATTCGCTGCTTTATACTTGGAACTCCCAGATCCATGGCCATTCTTGTTTATTCTTTATACAACATTCTATTCGAACAGCTTTACCAATCTAGGACCTTAAAAATATCAGCGTGCTTCTTAAGTGCAGCTTTAGATTGCCTTATTCATGCCAATTTCATACGTTTGCCCCTGTGCTGGGAAAAGCCTTACTTCACAGATGTTTGATATCTTATAATGTCTATGATATAGTACATTCTGGTAACACAATGGCAAGATTAGAGAGTGTAGATATAAGGTTGTTTGGATATGCCCAACATGGTTCAGATCATGCTCCATTGAGAAGGTTAACTCCCAGTTAAGTGTATTGTGGAAGATTAAACTCATGATAGTAGATCCAGATTTTTCAGAGATAATGTCTTCACTGATGTCCCATGTATTGTACTTTGTTTTGACATCTTAATTTTTTTACTTATGTTCCTTCATTGTTTCTTAGTTTTGTGCTTATCATTAGTTTGCATTAGTTCATGTGATACCCTTGGATATTGGCATGTGCGTTTGTTTTTAAACCTATTGAGCCTTTGTATCTATCGGTCAATCGACTGCTGTTGACGATTAGGGTTTTTCATACTAAGTTAGGTCAGCCCTGTACTTGTTTACTGCTTACAGTTAATGTTGTAGTTTGTAGTTTGTTGCTTACTTGGGTTGTAGTTTGCTTGCAAAAATTTTGAGGGTCACATTAGGTTGGTGATTGTAGCTGTTGTTGCCAAATCTCTCTGATATTTCATCCGAGCAGACACAGGTTAACAGAATACATTTTCTAATGTGGTTGATTGGTGTCTTGCATTTCTTATGTATTTTAGTGGCAATGATTTTTTCCTTTTTTTATGTACAGCTACTTTTTTTCTTATCTTGACTGCGCTGGGTGTCAGATTCTACATTGTTTACTCTCTGCAATCATATTTACACTCCTGAATCACAATCTGAAATTCCTTGTGTGCTAGTCATTGAAATTATATTTTCGAGGTTACAATTCAGCAATACTTAAGTAGTGCAAAGTCCTTTATTTATTGGTTTCCAAAGTGAATATTTTGCAGATTCTTTAATGCTTAAAATATATAGGTTATATGAGTATAAGGCAAAATTAGATAAAAAGCCTCTCTGCATACCAAAACCTTATATCACAAGCCCTTGCAATACCCCTATGACTCGATCTGATAGCCTCCAAGTTGTGTTGAAGGTCTTCATGTATCTTTCTCCTTGCAAGCTGTGTGATCCACCATACCTGTATCTTTAACGTTGTCGGGAAGTAGGATTGCCGCATAGGGTTTATACCATTAAACTCATATAGGCAGACAGTTTATAGCTTACAATATATAAATTTGAGGGTCAGATAAGTACGTCTGTTGCTTACAATATATAAATTTGAGGGTCAGATAAGTACGTCTGTTGCTTACAATATATAAATTAAAACTCATTACTGTGTTCACATTCTCATATCTAATTTTTTAATGTTTTTTTTGTCTCGATGGGTACTTAACCAGCTTAAAGAGGAAGAGGACATCTCGGATGGCTACCTCTGGTAAGTTCCGTCGCCAACCCATTACACAAATGCTATTTCATACTTCTTGTTCTTCTAATTCATGTAAATTGTCCACCCTGGTGTGTAACTAAAGTACTTTTTATGATTTGGCTACTAATATTAGGGTCAATTCCAAATGAATCTGCTTCCACTAGAGTTAAGGCCCGTGTTCAGAATTGGACTACGGCTCAGGATAGGGTTCTCCTTCAATTATTGATCGAGCAATATGATAAGAATAATTGCAATTCTGGTATGTTCAAGCCTCATTGTTGGGCTGAGATAGTCCCGATGTTTAATCGATCGTGTAACCTGAACTATGACCGTCACCAATTAAATAATCGTTGGAAGACAATTAGAAAGATTTATGGTATTGTTGATGAGTTGCGGAATAAATCTGGATGGGGGTGGGACAGTGTGAACAATGTGCCTGTTCCCGGATATGAAGGGGCATGGGATGAATTAATTCAGGTACTTTATGACTTGTGCGAATAATTATCCAGTTTACATTCCTCGCCTATTTGTTTTCACTGAGTGACATCTCCAAATCCTACTTTATTTCAGAGTCGACCGGAGTTCAGGTTAATTAGAGGTAAACCATTTATCTTCCTACGTGAGATGGACTATCTTTGTGGAAAAGGTTGTGCAAGGGGGTGGGACGCCGACTCCTCACGGCACCGACAAGTCACGCAACCTACGGAAGTGCATGCAAATGATTTCTTGACCCCTTTACGTGGTGTATTTGATGTTGGTGGGCTTGATAAAATTACTGACACTTTGAATGTGTCTCAATACGCACAACCTTCAAGACCTACATTTAACACACCTCTTTTAAGTATGGGAGTGGAGGGTGAAGGAACTTCTACACCGGCCAATAACACAGTTAGCTCTGGTAAGAAGAGTCGTCAAAAGAAGCTTGGAGATGAGGCATTAACCAAGTTTGCTGGGGCTATGCAGGATAGGAGTGACTTGGTCAGGCTCTTACGAGGGGAGCGTACATCTTCCCTCCACATGGCCGATGACACCCCTACCATGCGAGCATGCTTCGACATACTGAAGGCAGATCCAAACCTTGATCGGAACATCTATCTCAAAGCAGTGGATTTATTCAAGGATCCAATAAATAGAAAATTATTTATGGAGCTGCACGAAGAAGACAGGATTGACTGGGTGCTAGTTCACATGGTGTAAACGTTATGCATGCACTTGGACTATTTGCTGTTATTCCCCAGCCCCACTTTATCATGCGTTGTAATTTTAAACTTACTTGCTGTCCCTTCTACTTGCTTATCCCATGGAGTGGAACTTATCATGTGTTGTACTTTTTTAAACTTCATTCCTACCCCTTGTACTTGCTTATCCTATTGAGTGGACCTTATCATGTGTTGTACTTTTAAACTTACTTGATGCCCCTTCTACTTGCTTACCCTATGGAGTGGATTTTATCATGCAAATTTCGCATATGATATCGTAGTCGCACCTATTGTGTTTCATAAACTCTTACTTGCAGGCAATTGAAGGTCGAAAAATGGGAAGATACCAATGCTATGTAGTGTGGGTTGGACGAGAACCCGGTATTTATTACAGTTGGCCTGAATGTTTTGTCCAGGTTAATGGATATCCTGGGGCTCCTTACAAGGGTTTTCACTCGGTAGAGGATGCACACAAGGCTATAAATGAGTGTGACAACAGCGGGCATACACATATTCATGATCGGTCCCAAGTAATTACAAGGCATATGCCTGCGTCTCCTGTAAATCCTATGTCACCCTATCATGCAATGAACCAATCACTGCTACAGCAGAGGACACAAATGTCGAACTTATCTTGTATTGTTGTTGTCCTGTTGATAATTCTAGTAGTGTTGCTGTTGTTTATATTACTTACTCTCGTAGTTGTGTTCTTTAAGGTGGGGACTTCATAGACTATGATTGTTCACAAGTACTTTTTCTCTGTTATGTACTAGGGTTATATGTATCTGCTGTTATTAAACCATGTACCAGTCAATTTATTAATGGATAATGACTTCATCAACAAATCATGTTGCAATGGTGATGGAAATGTTTGGTGTGATGTGTAGATCTTGATCCCATTCTATTGGACTTTCTCTTGGAGGATGATGACATGATCAACAGTGTTGAGGAGGCCATTCTTGAAAGAGTGGAAGCTGAGGAAATGTCGCCACCTATTCGTCGACGCATGCATTCTTCAGTCCACGCAGGTCAAATGTGGGTGACAAATATTATCAATGGACATGAGCAGAGGTGTTACAAGATGTTCAGGATGCACCCAACTATGTTTACAAGATTGACTGACATCTTGGTAGGCCGTGGTTTGTTAAAGGATTCAAGATATGTATCTGCTGCTGAACAGTTGGCTATGTTCCTATATGCCACCGGTCATGGGGTGTCTAGTGGTGCACTATGTGAGCACTTTCAACATTCTTCTCAAACAATCAGTAAGTATGTAAATGAAGTCATCGTTGCCATCAACCATTTGAAGGAAGAATATATTCAACTACCCACACCTACACAAGCTCACGAGTGTCATCCCTACATTCGTGGCAAGGAACGCTTCTACCCGTATTTTAAGGTGAGGTCTTTTTACTTAGTCATTCCTCCACATCACATTGATACCTTAAACTTACCAACACAATTTTTTGTCTAGGACGCCATTGGTGCCATAGACGGCACACACATTCCTGCAAATGTACCAATTTCAGAGCATGACCGGTTCCGCAATCGTAAGCAATGCATTACACAAAATGTAATGGCGGTTGTATCATTTGATATGCTTTTCCATTATGTGTGTGTTGGATGGGAAGGATCGGCTGCTGATATGCGGGTGCTAAAGTGGGCTTTAGATGAAGGAGGTTTCTCTGTACCGCCAGGGAAGTATTATTTGGTTGATTCTGGTTATGGAAATTCTTCATCTTTCTTGGCACCGTATAGGGGGATGAAGTATCATCTTGCTCAATTCCGTGGTCGTGTGAATGTGCCTTACAAAAATAAGAAGGAAAAATTCAATCATCGTCATGCCCAATTGAGAAACGTGGTGGAGCGCACATTTGGGGTCTTGAAGATGCGATTTCATACTTTGTGTGAGGGCAACATGTACCCTTGGCCGACACAGCGCAAGATAGTCCTTGCATGTTGTGTGGTGCAGAACTTCATACGTCGTGAACAAGGGTATGATTGGTACTTCAATCGGGTTGGTGACGAAGATGTGCAAGGGGATGATATTGATGATCAGGAAGTTCCCACTGTATCATCCATCGGCCAGCAACAAGTTGCTGCAGGAGAGCACCTTAGGAATGACATTGCCAATAGTATTTGGGGGTCAGCATGATATTTTGAATTCTACTAGGCTATTCCTTCGGTTGCTATTAAATTTGTGTTATGTAGGATGACGTTACTTTCTGCCAACCTGTAGATGTGGGAACATTTATTATAGTTCTTTTATTTCTTGGTTTGTAGTTGGATAATTATTCCATAAATCGTACTTCGTTAATGTAGTAGGTTTAACATGGTGCATTGTAGTGGAGGATGTTTAATTAGTACATGGGTTTCATTTACCTTTTACAATAGTTTCATATGCGTAACCTTTTTTTGCAGGCCACACCCTCCCAACCCTAGCTTCTAATGCAGTTGGATAGTTGGGTGGGAAGAGGCCTTAAAGGGCAATGATGAGCTAAAAATATGATGAAAATGGCATTGTCTACGTGGGTGATTGATTATGTCAGCAACATAGTGAATAACTCAACAAATCATGTGGAGGTTCCTCGGAGCATATATGTTGTGATGGGTTTGAACTAGGAGGGCTGACTTGTCAAATAACCCATTGCAATGCCATGACAGTTCATGGTAGCAGGAGCGGTTAGAGGGCTTGAACGGCAATGATGATAATGGCATTGTCTAGTTGGGTGATTGATGATGTCGGCAACATAGTGAATAACTTTACACAGTTGTGGAGGTTCGTCGGAGCACATATGATGTGATGGGTTTGAATTGTGAGGGCTGACTTGTCTATCAACCCGTTGCAATGAAATGACTGTTCATATTAGTCTGAGCCTTCTTAATGTCTCTCAACCCCCTGCAATGCTTTGTCTGTTCATATAAGTCTGAGCCTTCTTGTCTCTCAAACCCTTGCAATACATCCTTTACTGATCCCTCTTCCCCAGTACAATGTGATCGGTTGACAGGCTTATATCTGCAATCTACACTTTGTGGCAGAGTAATGTTACTGAAATGCCATGTAAAAATCAACATGTTTTGTGTTCTTGGCATTCCCTCATATCTGCAATGCACACTCCCAGTTATTGTGAGACACTTTATACAACAGTTGTTTTGGGTTAATCTGACTTGGGTTTTTATTCATATTCTCATGTTGCTGGACTTCTTTAGACAGGTTGTGCAGATCTATTTTAATGTTGTTGCTGTCATAATCTTGGATCATGTGCCTGGTAAGTTTCACAACATTGTTGTTTAAATGTAATGTCTCCCCATAGCATATGAGCAGGTATGTGACATAAGAACATAGCTGAGCCATCTTTGGGCAATGTGAGCAGGTATGTGACATGTTTGTCATACTGTTTTATTATTCTTTGATCTCACAACATTTTTGGTGCAATTTTTATAACAGAAGTCAATTACGAGGAAGCGAATTAGTGTTTGATAGACTTATGCATTGTTTTAGTTTGTTATTTATTATATGTGCCTTTCTTTTGGGTCTGAATCTCACTGGCAGCCCTTCTTTTTATTATTATGACGTGCAGTACAGCTTTCCATTTTAGGTTAATATGACTTGGCTTTTATGGATCTTCTCATGTTGTTGGAGTTCTGTCTACAGATTGGGCAGATCTAAGTTCTTGTTGTTGTTATAATCATTGATCAAGTGTACCTCATTAGGTCTCACATGTTTACTTGTTGGAAGTGGATCCATATGATATTTGTGAAGGTTTGTACATCTCTTTTTGTCATATGTGGATCAATATGATATTGGTGATTTGGTGTGTTTATACCTGGCTGTGGGTTTGACAGATGCAGCACTCCTATTTTCTATACTGACCATCACATTGCAAATTTGTATACTGACCATCACATTGCGAAGGTGGTTGATTGAATGTCATAGCAACACAATGAATATCTATACATAGCTGTGGAGATTCCTCGGAGCACATACGCTGTGATGGGTTTGAATTGTGACGGCTGACATGCCAGTCAACACCTTGCAAAGCTATGACTGTTTGTATTAGGCTGAGCCCCCTACTTGCCAAAGCAAGTAGATGTCCGAAAATTTGGAACTGTTGATCATGCATGTTTTTCTGGGATGCCTTCACATGGTCTGTGACTAGCACTGTGATCCATCTGAAAAATGAGTTTAGGTGACTTAGTTTGGTAGAGCGTCTGTGGGTTTCATTGTCACCATAAAGTGAAGCAGGTTGATTGATTGTCATAGCAGTATCTATGTTATATGTGGTATACCCGACCTTGCTGTTTCACTACTGATGTTCCATCTGATTTAAAAGTGCTTGCCTGAAATTTAAATGTTGTATCCACCTGTTATATAATCCTACACATGTTTTAACTATTTCTTTGCTTCCTCGTACCATTGACCGACTATCGGGATCCCATCCTCACCATTACAGCAAGCACTTCAAAAGGTCAGTGTTTGCAAGATCCTTATATCTTCTTGTTTTTAGATGTAGACTTCGGTTTGTTGATCCAGGTTTCTATATTATGTGTTTATGTTTATATCATGTTCCCGCCCTAATGACTTACTGTTAATTTTATGTACCTTTTAATCATGTATATTATCCAGGTTTTTTTCAGTGAAGCATGCGTTGCAGTATGGCTATTGTCGGGTATGCCTTGCGATGATGTTGTAGCTTTGGTTATGAGGCAATTACGCGATTGCAGTTGATGGTGTGAGGGACGACAAGGATAGTTTATAAATTTTATCATTCTCAATGTAACAAGTGTACATTATACACATTGTTCTGTATTACTCAATGTAATGTATAAAGAACTCGTCATTAATGTATTACACATTTTTTTGGCTTAAATGTAACTCCAGTAAACTGTATTGTGAAATGGACAACACCGATTTTCATGTCATTCTTATGTGTTTCACTGTGTAACTATGGATATGTGATGGCCAGAGGATGGATACAAAGTTTGTGTATTTTAAATATTTTAAATATATTATTTGCCTTGTTGCAAAAGACAAGCAAATATTAAGTGTTAAAATGTATCATGTTATTGTTGCAAAAATTACGTATAAACAACAACGATTTTCAAGGGCCTGTTATGCGGTTGTAGTGTAAATATTGATATGTGGTGCCCTTAGGTGGATAGCAAGTGTGTCTTTTTTAAATATTTTAAATTTTGATTTTTCAACGTAGTGCTAGAAAATAGAAGTAAAAATGAAGTTCTAAAATTTACAACATTATGTCAACAAATTCATATGTTCTTTAGTGCAAAAAGCAAGTGTATATTTTTTGACTTCTCTTTAATGTGTTTAACCCATGTTGAACTCTGCGCATAGTAACAAAGTAGAGAGAATAAGAGTCATTATTCAAAGGGTTAAATCTGGAGTATGCACAAGTTATCAAAGTACATTATGGAATAATATAGAATAGCACACTCCCGGTTAAGGTATTCCCCTTATTCTACCCCGCTATCAAAGAGGGCCTTGGAGAATAAAAAAAAAAGAATTTTAAAAATAAAAAAGGACCACTTTGGTCCGCCTAAACCCCCTGGGGGAGGGGGTTTAGGGGGACCAGCTTGGACCCCCAAGCTGGTCCGCCTAAACCTCTCCTAAAACAAAAAAAAAAGATTTTTCCCCTCTGAAGAGGGGTTTAGGCGAACCAGACTAGCCCATGGGGCTGGTCCGCCTAAACCCTCCCTGGAGGAGGGGTTTAGGCGGACCAGACCAACCCCTTGGGCTGGTCCGCCTAAACCCCACCCCTTCCACTCCGACACACACACACAAAACACAAAAAAAAAATTCAAATAAAATAAGAATATTGAGGGGTTTACCCGGAACAAGTTGGACCCCCAACTTGGTCTGCCTAAACCCCACCCCCCACCCCTTGAACTTCTATAAATTGCCCTCCTTACCAAGGCATGATGCATAGAAGAAGGTAGGTGAAGCACGGACACACGGACGGACGAGCAAACTTCTCCGGCCTAATTGTCGCACCCTCGGATTCCCGGGGCTTTCAGAGAAGACAACTGCACGCGCTGTTGGCTTGCTAGTCAGCTCACACACTCCGAGGGTATGTCGCGCGTACTCCCCTCACGTGGTGTCTAGCCGTCTCATGCCAAGTCCATCCCCGCCACATGTAAGATGAGCATACCGACGGTAAATACGCCTGCACCCCGGGCTTGCCCGTGTATAGCAACTTACGACACTTACGACGGTGACGAAAGGGTACTTCATAATGCCGCGTCGGCCCTTGACACGGAACCGCGTGCCCGCCACTCACCTCACAGTTGGCCGTCGGTCCCTCAGATTGACAAAACGAGTCTAATCGGACCTCTGGTCCGGGAATCATAGTCCCGAGGCCGACCTCGACTCTCCAGCATGACAACACTCGCCGTCCAAGACCTGGACCCGACCGCTCACCTCAAGCCGCGTCCGACCTCCGCCAGGCGCCAGCCCGTGTCCGTTCTGACCACCAAGGCAGTCGGGCCCACATCAGCTCCTCTGTAAAGAGTTCCAGTCGAACACGCGGACATCCGCTTTGTCACGTAATGACCCGGGGACCGACTCGCGTGTCAGAATTGTCCCACGGCTTGCGCTCGTTGTACTTCGGCCACTCAGGCCAGCTTGTAAAGCCCATGTGGCTCATCATTAAACCAGTGAATTGCATACGCCCATGTTCGGGCTCCCAGCTTTCCACCCACGCCACTCGGCATCCGTGCCCAACACCCTGACCCCAGTGAACACCCCTCGATCTAACGCGTACCCCTAGCTGCAGAATGACCTCTAGCCCTCTACCCATGGCTTCAGACACATATACAGACTTTTCTTCAGCATAGAATGAAGGTATTCAGATTCAATCCGATGTAAATAAACATCAGTTGCTTGTGGCCGGTGGGAAAAGACGTCATGTACATGATTCCCGCAATCGCCTATGCACTCGCACCCATGGAACCCCTTCTCTCCACGGGTCGCCCGATCGCCCGAGCCCACGTGCCGCGCCCTGGTGGCGCTTCCCCGGTCAATCCTTGGTTCCATGAGTGATTGTCGAGAGATCGACTGTAGTGCCCCAGAATTTATATAAATAATTTTTGAATTATAAAATAAATTTATGGAATTTATATAAAGGCCTAAATATATTTGAAGGGATTATTGAATTAATAAGACCTTATAAAGCCCAATTGGATTGAAATAATTAACCTAGTCTATATAATTATTATCCAAAATGTTTAAGGACCAAGCCCATTAAGTTTGACCCATGTTCTAGAAGGGTACTTAGCTTATTCACGTATTTTAAGGATAAATACTATTTTTATAAAATAATTATATGGATAATTATCCAAAATAGTTTGATTAATATTGAACTCTATACACGTTGAGTGTAACGGTCTATCGGGCGACCGCTACAGCCATGCAACGCACCTATAGACGACCGTTACATCCTGCAGTTCCGTGAAGTGAAAAACAAGCCAAAAGATTAGATTTTTGCTAACTTATCTCTTAGAGATCGAGAGAGGAAGACTAATAGAGGTGTTAAGGACTCTCAGAAGTTGATCTAAGCTTTAACAATGACTCTAAAATCGATCTAATCTTCAAACCCTAGCCAAAATCCTATAAATAGGACCTAGTTCTGAACTGACCGACCCTTACTTTTGGCTCGTGAAGAATCAAGGTAAGGAGTCATAATTTTGGGTATGTTCTTTAGAAGCTTTTGTTTAGTATACTTTAGACTAATAGCCCTCCAAATTTCGTGCTAGGAGACCAAGCAACCAAGGATATTGAAGCTTCCCAAGTTGCTAATTTACCACAAGAAGAGCAAAGATCAAAGGGTAGCACCTAGCATCAAATTCGAAGTTTAAAGGTCTTAGAAGAGGTAGGTTATCTCATGAACGGTAAAAACAACATGTTAGGGATAAAAGCCCTCTGATTTTGCTTGATTACATGCACTTTAGCTCATGAATTTCATGTTTTAGTAGAGACATGCATATATCTATATTCTTAGCCCTAACTAAATTAAAAAGAAACTTCCGTGTGAAATTCACAGAGAACCCATGCATGATATTCGTTTAGCCATCATTCTATCATGTTGGAAGTTATATGTATGATTTTCAGACATGATGCAAGTTGAAACTTAGGTCATTGTTATTTATTACTGTCAGTAGAGGCTCTGACGGATCAGGGTAGGACCGTCACATGATATAACGGCCTTACGACCTACCGTCACACACTCTATTATGTTTTTATTTCCCTGTTGTCTCTAACGCACCAGGACAGGAGCGTTACATTACTGTAACGGCCCCTCGATAGACCGTCACAAGCACTGTGACGCTCTCCTGTTAGACCGTTAGACTGTGTTCTGTCAGCCCATGACAGAATAGTAACCAGTTAAATTAACCTATAATTAAGCCTAGTTAGCTAAGTTTTGACATGTTATTATGATTTTAAGTTTTCTTACTAATTCATATTGAAATCTACATGATCTAGACATCTTGAACTATTTTAAGTTATGTTAATTTTATGTGCCAAAACTTTATAGTTTTGTAATTAAACATGATTTTCCAATGTTGTATTGACAGAGCTTATCTTGGTTTCACGTTGTTACATATTCTTCCTCTATCTATAGAGTCATTTTCCTTAAGTACATGGCGCATATTCCGGTATGTTGTCCATTAGTTCACTTTGCACTATAGGAACATTATTCTTGGACAAGAGGACCTCTCTATTGGATATTCCTTCCAATAGACTAGAAAATCTGATTTCAAGGCCTCCGTAATTCTCTGCGAGCCTGGGATTCCCACTAGGACGCCGAGTTAGTTGTACCATTAAAACCCATTAATTAGACTACACTATCGGTGTTTTCTGATTATCAGTAGTGTAACGGCTCTATGTTGGACCGTCAGGCACAAGTAACGGCCCAATATACTGTAACGCCCGGTAATTTTGGAATAGGAATAAAATATATACATAAGTATATAATGTTTAATGATTAAAGTTTATTCAAATAAATACTTGGTCAAGTGATATTCCTAAAGGGTTGCTCAGATCGAACCTGCCTCTGATACCTAGGACAAGGACTAATAAAAGTTAAAGAACTTATGAGCAATAAAATCTCTAAATAGAAGATTACTAAGATCTCAATGTATGTGAGAACTAGCCACACCAAATCAATGAGGTATAGAACCTTAGAGATAGTCTTAAGAGCCTTATTTATGCATAGACGGAAATACATGCAAGTTATTAAAAGATATAAGTCGTATGTGTAAGGTCTTGACAAATAAACAAGTAAGACTTCCAAACAAAGTAAACTTGTGTAAAGGAACAAATAGAAATAACTAGTTACAAATATAATTATTAGGCCTTGATAAAGGATTAACATTTTAATGCTAAGCTCCATTGGCCCAAACTCAACCCAAGCATTTTACGCTTAATGGGCTTTTTAACACGTTTTATTATCTTCTCCCATATAGGCAATATATATATATATATATATATATATATATATATATATATATATATATATATATATATATATATATATATATATATATACACATAAGTACATAACATAAACCTGTATATATGTATATATATATATATATACCTAGAAATAGAAGGAAAGTATATATTATATACGAATGAACAAATAAAAGAGTGAAATGGAAATAACGCCTCTAATACAGGCGCTACTTAAAGAATACACGCCCTCAGGGAAGGCGCTAATTATAGAAAGGACGCTTAAATATCAAGGCGTCAATTCTCAGATGACTAAAATAAATATAAATGGCAAGTTAACGTAACGCCCTACACATAGGCGCGTTTTATAAGAAACGATGCTGGACAAGGTGTCAATTTAAATTCGACGCCCTGACCTAGGTCGTTAATTCAATTCGTCTTCCGTTCGACCCAGGGACTTATCCAGGGTAAGTGATAACTATGGGAAAGAGTTCGAATGTAGTAATAACTCTAAATCGGAAGTGTTACTTCTATTAAAACACTAACGCTATTAGGTTCACCTAAATCCTATAAATACCCCCTAAATCAAGCTCGATCGCTATTTTTGCGATTCAATTCTTCAAAGGTACGTGATGAACATCATGTTCTTCTCATCTCTTCCTCTGTTTTTTTTTTATTTTACGAAGATTACTAACTATCCTTCATATTCTATAGGAAACTCTACAGCTGCTGTCAAAGAACAGGTAATGTTCTTCCATCTTCTTCTTAACTTCGGTTATGGTTATGAAGATTAGTAAACATCTTCATCTTCCTTCTTTTCCTCTTCCTCTACAGGGTGACTGTGGTGTGAGGATTCTTGGAGAACGAAGTTCTTCTTCCTGTCCGATCTGCAAACCATCTCCTCACCGTTCAAGGTAGGTTTTCTCAAGACACTGTAGCCCAAACAAAGTAATCCAAAATATGTATTAGCATGGCATGCATGTACATGGTTTATTATAGTTTTAAAGCGTTTTCTGAAATATTTTGAAAGAAATGCCCATGACAAGGGCGCTAATTTAAATAAGCGACCTGCCCAAGGTCGTCAATTACAGATTTGACGCCCCGCCCTGTAGGCGTCAATTTAATGCAATTTTCTGTAAATAATAAACACCCACGTTTATAAATTAAATATCTATGAAATCCTGAAACTAATGTAAGGCATGAACTTACCTGTGAAGTCCTGCTATTTTTATTGTCATGATTATATACCTTGTCTCCTGAAATTCATAAAAATTCCTGGAAACTGTGAATTCACGACCTGAATCAGGTCGTTTCTTATTGAACCCACGCCGCATACTAGGGCGTGCATTTAATTATAACGCCCCTTCCAAGGGCGCATTTTGATAAACTCCTGAAATTATATATCATGTAAAAATATTGTAAATAAAAGGACGCCTGACAGAGTAGGCGTCAAATTTAAATAAAACGACCCTACACAGGGCGTGTTTTTGATGAAATAATGAATTATTGAAATTCCTGCAAAATAGGAAAAATAGATAAACGCCCTTATCTAAGGCGTTAATTACTTGAGTAGTGACTTTACTTAAGTCGTTATTTTCCTGTAAAAATATTTTTACCCGTTTCTGATAACCGATGGTTTCAGTATATATATGTATATCGGCACTATATCTCCACTCCGTGAGTATAGTCCCACGTTTCTACGATGATTTATCGCATTACACATTCAATTCTCATTGACATACAAGCTCTCCATTGGACATTCGGTCCTTTGGACTAGCGAGTTAGTCATAGAGACCTTCGTAAGACTCCTCGTAGCCTTGGATTCCCTCAAGGCCGACTGAGCTGGTTGTACCATAAAACCCATTACATTATTTTGCTATGTCACTCTATAGAAACATGGTGTACCGGCCCTCATGTTATGCTAAGTGGATATCATGAGAATATTCTTAATGAGATGAGGACGTCATGTTATTAACATGCTGTTTTTTTTGTGTGGGTCTCAATTCTATATACCAAGAGTGACCATCTACATATGGGCACTTATTTGTCATGGTACCCGGTTAGGCACCCAATTCCACCCAGTTTATCGACGTCATGGTTACTATGCTTTGCGTGGATTTTATCGCCAGTATGTCCTTACTCAAGGGTCTTGCCCTTGAATTCCATGAAAATCTTATCTTATCATCCTAATTAAAGCTTGTTCTTGGAACTCCTTATTGGATATAAACTATCGTGGATGTCTAGATCTATCGTGAATGCTGTGCATATAGGGCCCGATCTGGTCCTGGGAGGAGTGCCCAAAAGTACTAGTGCCCATGGGAGTTTTAATGATAACGGTGTCTAGCATTGCACCGGAGTACTCTTTATCTTGATCTTTGGCATTCCACGATCTCTCTTTTCTTGCGTGCGTGACTTGACTTGCGTGACTTTACTAGCATGGCCCGACACGGGCAATGTACTTGCGTGAAATAGCCAATAATATATGAAGTGTCTCATGAATACTTCTTGATTAATACTCGCTTGGATGTTTTGAACGACGTGTTATTCTATTGATCAGTTTATTTCACTTGCTCAGTTATTTATACATGCATAGCCCTATTGCATAAACATATGAAAACTTGTAATTACTTAAACCCATTGCTAGTTCTTGAGATATAATTTCCTACTGAGCGTTCGCTCACTCCGTTTTATTCCAACATTTTCAGGTAATCAGGTGGCTAGCAAGACCGAGACTCACACGGGCGGGACAAGTGTGCAAGCGAGCTTCGGAAACTAGTGAACCCGAGTCTTTTATCTTTCTTGAGTCTAGATAGTGTTGTCTAGCTAAGTCAGCTTGGCGTCTCTTATTCAGTTATCTTGTCTAAGTCTGTTAGTATGTCGTTATCTTCTTTTCCATTATGTTGAAGTCTCCAAGTTAGAAAACAAGTTCTTGTAAGAGATTTATAATAGAAATATAAATTCTATTGTTGTTCAAAATTATCGTGGTCTTATGCGATTTCTCTTGATCATCCACGACTGTTTAACTGCCACGTTCCGAGCAAACGACACGTTCCGCTGCTATCGGCCAGGGGCATGACAGAGGTGGTATCAGAGCCTCGGCTTTCATATCCTCCAGTTCTTAGGTTGTTTATGGATCCTATCAGAGCTTCGGCTTTCCTATCCTCCAGTTGTCATATCCTCCAGTTATTAAGCCATATCAGAGCTTTGGCTTTCCTATCCTCCAGTTGTTATATTCTCTGGTTATTAAGTCCCAAGGATAGGTCATCCTTATCAACCATATTAGAGCTTCAGCTTTTACATCCTCAAGTTATCAGGTTTCAGTGATAGGTCAGATATCCTTGTTAGTCATATCATAGCTTTGGTTGTCGCAATCGTTAAGTTTCCGTGATAGGTCCGGTATCCCTGTCGGTCATATTTGGATTCAACTTTCCAAAATCCTTAGGTTGTTGAAACCAGGTTATAGGTTGAGTATCCTTGTCAGTCGTTCTATAGGAATTCCGTGAGAGATGGGTAGAACTTGGGGTTAAAGTTATAATAGAAAGATAAAGTATTTACATTTCATTAACACTAAATCTTGAGTCAATAAATTATCCCTCCACTCGTCCTTGCAGGAACCTAGATAAAATGGAAGCCTCTAAGCCGAGCCTTGTTCATGAAATGATCTTGGTGGATGTCCAAGTTTACGCGAGCCTTGTCAGGAGAGTTCAAGAACTAGAGAAAGTAGTGGAAGAAAAAGAAAGAGTTGAAGGGAAAGATCAAACAAATAACTCCGAAAGTTTCACCGTTACCAAGAAAAGAATAAATGAGGAAGATATTTCACAAAGGTGTAAGAAATGCCAGAAATGTAAGAAGTGTAATAAGTGTAATAAGAGGGAAACTTCGGCGGATCGCCCGCAAGATAAGTGTAAATCTTGTGGAAGATATGGTCACAAAATGAAGGAGTGTTGGTGGAGTTCGAGAGCATGTCTGCGTTGCGGGAAGTTAGATCACAAGATAGCGGAATGCCCCAAGAAGCCTCCGAGAGGAGTTCAAGATTTAACCAAACTTGCCAAAGGGAAGGTTGCGGAAGGTATCCCTCACCCGAAATCATAAGCTAGCTCTTTCTCTTTCCATCCTTAAATTTCTTCTGTATAAGCTCATAATAAGTTCTCTATTAGGAATGAAAGGTGATGTGAATTTGGGGACCAAATTCTTTTAAGTGGGGGAGGGTGTAACGCCCGGTAATTTTGGAATAGGAATAAAATATATACATAAGTATATAATGTTTAATGATTAAAGTTTATTCAAATAAATACTTGGTCAAGTGATATTCCTAAAGGGTTGCTCAGATCGAACCTGCCTCTGATACCTAGGACAAGGACTAATAAAAGTTAAAGAACTTATGAGCAATAAAATCTCTAAATAGAAGATTACTAAGATCTCAATGTATGTGAGAATTAGCCACACCAAATCAATGAGGTATAGAACCTTAGAGATAGTCTTAAGAGCCTTATTTATGCATAGACGGAAATACATGCAAGTTATTAAAAGATATAAGTCGTATGTGTAAGGTCTTGACAAATAAACAAGTAAGACTTCCAAACAAAGTAAACTTGTGTAAAGGAACAAATAGAAATAACTAGTTACAAATATAATTATTAGGCCTTGATAATGGATTAACATTTTAATGCTAAGCTCCATTGGCCCAAACTCAACCCAAGCATTTTACGCTTAATGGGCTTTTTAACACGTTTTATTATCTTCTCCCATATAGGCAATATATATATATATATATATATATATATACATAAGTACATAACATAAACCTGTATATATGTATATATATATATACCTAGAAATAGAAGGAAAGTATATATTATATACGAATGAACAAATAAAAGAGTGAAATGGAAATAACGCCTCTAATACAGGCGCTACTTAAAGAATACACGCCCTCAGGGAAGGCGCTAATTATAGAAAGGACGCCCAAATATCAAGGCGTCAATTCTCAAACGGCTAAAATAAATATAAATGGCAAGTTAACGTAACGCCCTACACATGGGCGCGTTTTATAAGAAACGACGCTGGACAAGGCGTCAATTTAAATTCGACGCCCTAACCTAGGTCGTTAATTCAATTCGTCTTCCGTTCGACCGAGGGACTTATCCAGGGTAAGTGATAACTATGGGAAAGAGTTCGAATGTAGTAATAACTCTAAATCGGAAGTGTTACTTCTATTAAAACACTAACTCTATTAGGTTCACCTAAATCCTATAAATACCCCCTAAATCAAGCTCGATCGCTATTTTTGCGATTCAATTCTTCAAAGGTACGTGAAGAACATCATGTTCTTCTCATCGCTTCCTCTATTTTTTTTTATTTTACGAAGGTTACTAACTATCCTTCATATTCTATAGGAAACTCTGCAGCTGCTGTCAAAGAACAGGTAATGTTCTTCCATCTTCTTCTTAACTTCGGTTATGGTTATGAAGATTAGTAAACATCTTCATCTTCCTTCTTTTCCTCTTCCTCTACAGGGTGACTGTGGTGTGAGGATTCTTGGAGAACGAAGTTCTTCTTCCTGTCCGATCTGCAAACCATCTCCTCACCGTTCAAGGTAGGTTTTCTCAAGACACTGTAGCCCAAACAAAGTAATCCAAAATATGTACTAGCATGGCATGCATGTACATGGTTTATTATAGTTTTAAAGTGTTTTCTGAAATATTTTGAAAGAAACGCCCATGACAAGGGCGCTAATTTAAATAAATGACCTGCCCAAGGTCGTCAATTACAGATTTGACGCGCCACCCTGTAGGCGTCAATTTAATGCAATTTTCTGTAAATATTAAACACCCACGTTTAAAAATTAAATATCTATGAAATCCTGAAACTAATGTAAGGCATGAACTTACCTGTGAAGTCCTGCTATTTTTATTGTCATGATTATATACCTTGTCTCCTGAAATTCATAAAAATTCCTGGAAACTGTGAATTCACGACCTGAATCAGGTCGTTTCTTATTGAACCCACGCCGCATACTAGGGCGTGAATTTAATTATAACGCCCCTTCCAAGGGCGCGTTTTGATAAACTCCTGAAATTATATATCATGTAAAAATATTGTAAATAAAAGGACGCCTAACAGAGTAGGCGTCAAATTTAAATAAAACGACCCTGCACAGGGCGTGTTTTTGATGAAATAATGAATTATTGAAATTCTTACAAAATAGGAAAAATAGATAAACGCCCTTATCTAAGGCGTTAATTACTTGAGTAGTGACTTTACTTAAGTCGTTATTTTCCTATAAAAATGTTTTTACCTATTTCTGATAACCGATGGTTTCAGTATATATATGTATATCGGCACTATATCTCCACTCCGTGAGTATAGTCTCACGTTTCTACGATGATTTATCGAATTACACATTCAATTCTCATTGACATACAAGCTCTCCATTGGACATTCTGTTCCTTTGGACTAGCGAGTTAGTCATAGAGACCTCCGTAAGATTCCTCGTAGCCTTGGATTCCCTCAAGGCCGACTGAGCTGGTTGTACCATAAAACCCATTACATTATTTTGCCATGTCACTCTATAGAAACATGGTGTATCGACCCTCATGTTATGCTAAGTGGATATCATGAGAATATTCTTAATGAGATGAGGACATCATGTTATTAACATGCTATTTTTTTGTGTGGGTCTCAATTCTATATACCAAGAGTGACCATCTACATATGAGCACTTATTTGTCATGGTACCCGGTTAGGGACCCAATTCCACCCAGTTTATCGACGTCATGGTTACTATGCTTTGCGTGGATTTTATCGCTAGTATGTCCTTACTCAAGGGTCTTGCCCTTGAATTCCATGAAAATCTTATCTTATCATCCTAATTAAAGCTTGTTCTTGGAACTCCTTATTGCCTATAAACTATTGTGGATGTCTAGATCTATCGTGAATGCTGTGCATATAGGGCCCGATCTGGTCCTGGGAGGAGTGCCCGAAAGTACTAGTGCCCATGGGAGTTTTAATGATAACGGTGTCTAGCATTGCACCGGAGTACTCTTTATCTTGATCTTTGGCATTCCACGATCTCTCTTTTCTTGCGTGCGTGACTTGACTTGCGTGACTTTACTAGCGTGGCCCGACACGGGCAATGTACTTGCGTGAAATAGCCAATAATCCATAAAGTCTCTCATGAATACTTCTTGATTAATACTCGCTTGGATGTTTTGCACGACGTGTTATTCTATTGATCAGTTTATTTCACTTGCTCAGTTATTTATACATGCATAGCCTTATTGCATAAACATATGAAAACTTGTAATTACTTAAACCCATTGCTAGTTCTTGAGATATAATTTCCTACTGAGCGTTCGCTCACTCCGTTTTATTCCAACATTTTCAGGTAATCAGGTGGCTAGCAAGACCGAGACTCACACGGGCGGGACAAGTGTGCAAGCGAGCTTCGAAAACTAGTGAACCTGAGTCTTTTATCTTTCTTGAGTCTAGATAGTGTTGTCTAGCTAAGTCAGCTTGGCGTCTCTTATTCAGTTATCTTGTCTAAGTCTGTTAGTATGTCGTTATCTTCTTTTCCATTATGTTGAAGTCTCCAAGTTAGAAAACAAGTTCTTGTAAGAGATTTCTAATAGAAATATAAATTCTATTGTTGTTCAAAATTATCGTGGTCTTATGCGATTGCTCTTGATCATTCACGACTGTTTAACTGTCACGTTCCGAGCAAACGACACGTTCCGCTGCTATCGGCCCGGGGCGTGACATATACGACCGTCACATTCCACTAAGTCCGATTTCTTGGTTCTGGATTCAGACTAATATAACGGCCTAGAACTAAGCCGCCACATCACGTAACGGCCCAGTACACGACCGTCACACTGCTTGAGTACTTAACCCGAGGTTGACCCAAGGGTTGATATTTCAAGGTTTCTAGATGACCTTGATAATCTAGAACTTATCATATTGCTTAATAGACATAATATAATGAATGAAAAATAAGAAATATCATGTTATGCTATCGATTTATTTTATGAGCATAACATTGTTTGATGTCATTTTTGATTCCTCATATTCAAATTGAAGCGATCATTCATTGATTATTATTATCTTGAAATTATTGAACTTATTACATTCTTAGCCATACTTTATTGTTACATGCGTGGAAGTAACTTGATTTATACTTGAAGATGCGATCGAGCACTGATTGTGTTCAAGGGCTCTATGCTAGTCCCCTCGGCTGATTCTCAGAAATATACTATTTTATAAATCATGTGGTATGATGCTACTGGCATCGCATTGCGCTGGGAGTACTTTCTCTATAAATAAGTGAAAATCCACGACATGACATGACTTTCTTGCTTGATATTCCATAGAAATTCACGAAGTACTTGCTCATAAGCAAAAGATACTGGAGTGATGATTATGTGCCTTGCTAGTACATTCTCGATACATTCTTGATCATGAAAGGCCAATATCATGTTCTTGTCACATTCTTGCTAGTTCATACTTGCTCTCATTCTATCTTACATGATTATCGGGTTACTTTGGTTTAATCGCGTGATCATCGCATTGCATGATTTTACCTTATTCTTTAGAGTAAAAATGTTAATTACTTTAATAGTGCCTTCATGTTGATGCGAAGATACCTACTGGGCAAGTGTACTCATTACCTATTTCCAATCTTTTTCAGGAAACGGAAGTGAGTCGGGTTCGGATTCGGAAGGTTCAAGTAGCGGATCCGAGAGTGAATAAAGAATGAGCGACGACTTAGGAAGTCTACATTGTTTAGATCGAGTCAATGTAATTTCGTATTTCTTGAGTCTAGTTGAGTGAAAGATGATGGAAAAATAATTGTATTTGACTATTAATCAGTTATGAAATAAAGTTGGAGTTTGATTAAATACTGTGCAATTGTATTTATGTGTGTGATTGTCTTGCGCTCTGATCATTCTTGCTTGCGAGAGGCTTACCATGCCGGTTGTTCGCGCTCCCCTAGTTAGACTTCCGCTGTAATAAAGGCTCGAGGCGTGACAGTTAAGTTGGTATCAGAGCCTAAGTCTCAGGACTTAGGAAGAAGAATCATATCAAAGGATAAAGTCCAAGGTTTAAGGACCCCTACCTATAAACTAAAGAAGAAATTTCCATACCAATATGAGAATTGGGTAGAGCCCGGGATAAGATAATTAATTAGCCTTAAGATTGATTTTCCTTCCAATTCCACGAGAAATAACGAGTTGTTATTTTTCCCTCGGGTACTCTTCAAATTTGTTCTCGTCTTGCATTTGTGCTATTTGATATGGGTGCCTCTCATTCTTTTATCTCCACTACTTTTGCTTAAACATTACCAATCGCATCAGTTCCCTTAGCTTCAGATCTTGCTATTTCCACACCCTTAGATTCTGGAACAAAGCTTACCAACTATTATCCTGATAGTGAAGTGATAGTAGAAGGTCACAATCTCCCCGCAAACTTAGTATGCCTTGACATGAAAGGTTATGGTGCCATTTTAGGAGTAGATTGGCTTGTAGATCATGATGCTTATATTAATTGCCGAAATAGGATTATATCCTTTCGAAAGCCCGGTCTTCCAAGATTCTCTTTTCTTGGCATCAAGTACAAGAAACACCCCACTATCATATCCTCACTTCACGCTTGTAAACTTATCTCGCAAGGATGTGAAGCTTTCCTTGCTTCTATCATTATCTCAGAGTCCAAAAAAATTAACATAGCAGACATCCCTATTGTAAATGAGTTCCCAGACGTATTTCCATCGAAACTACCCAATTTACCGCCTGAGAGGGAAGTGACCTTCACTATTTAACTCATTCCAGGAGCAGCACCGATTTCTATTGCCCCTTACAGGATGTCCCCCACAGAACTTAAAGAATTAAAAAGGCAGTTGCATGAACTACTAGACAAGGGCTTCATCAGACCTAGCACATCCCCTTGGGGTGCGTCGGTTTTATTTCTCAAGAAGAAGGATGGTTCTCTCAGGCTATGCATCGATTACCGGCAACTGAATCAACTTAAAATTAAAAACAAGTATCCATTGCCGCGTATTGATGAGCTCTTCGATCAGCTTTCGGGAGCAGAATATTTCTCTAAGATTGACCTCAGGTCAGGTTACCATCAGCTTCGAATTAAAGAAGAGGACATTTATAAATCGGCTTTTCGAAGTCGTTATGGCCACTATGAATTCGTGGTAATGCCATTTCAGTTAACTAATGCCCCAACAGCATTTATGCAACTTATGAACAATGTCTTCCAGCCATATCTGGACCAGTTCATCGTCATCTTCATTGATGATATCTTAATATATTTCAAGACAAAGGAAGAACATGAACAACATTTGAAAATAACTTTACAAACACTTAGAGAACACAAGCTTTATGCCAAACTCAATAAGTGTGAATTCTGGTTCAAGGAAGTCTCATTCCTAGGCCACATTATTTCAAAAGAAGGTATTGTTGTGGATCCCTCAAAGGTGGAAGCTGTCATGAATTGGAGTCAGCCAACGACTGTATCTGAAGTAAGAAACTTTCTGGGTCTAGCTGGTTATTATAGAAGATTCATTAAGGACTTCTCAAAAATTACGGTTCCTTTAACTAGACTTACAAGAAAAGAAAATTCTTTTGTCTGGTCAGAGGAATGTGAGAAGAGTTTCCAAACTCTTAAGAATCATCTTACGACAACCCTTGTTTTATCACTACCAATGGACGGTGGTGGATTCGAAGTGTATACGGATGCGTCTGGCATTGGCTTAGGATGCGTTCTCATGCAGAATGGAAAAGTAATCTGTTATTCTTCAAGGCAATTGAAACGTCACGAGGAAAACTATCACGTACATGATCTGGAATTAGCAACGGTTATTTTCGCCTTGAAAATTTGGCGTCATTATCTTTATGGAGAAAAGTTCACGGTCTACTCGGACCACAAAAGCCTGGAATATTTATGCTCTCAAAAGGAGCTTAACATGAGGCAAAGGAGGTGGTTAGAATATCTCAAAGATTTTGATTTTGCTATTCAATATCATCCTGGCAACGCTAATGCTGTAGCAGATGCACTCAGCAGAAAACCAATAGGTATGCTATCAAGTCTTATGATAAGTGTAACTAACATTGTTCCTCAATTTGCTCAGTTGAACTTAGATATTGACATAAAGGAAGAAGATTATTTCATAGCTAATATCCGAGCTCAACCTACATTGATAGAAGATCTGGTCAAGCTGTAAAATGATGATCCTATATCACTAGAAATTAAGGCCAATATTGAACAAATGTCAGATTTTTCTATTTCCAATGACGGGAGATTATTATTTAAAGGCCGAATATGTATACCAGATCATGAGGCTACAAAGAAACTGATCCTAGATGAAGCACACAATTCATCCAGGAGGAATAAAGATGTATCAAGATCTCAAAAGAAATTTCTGGTGGCCCAATATGAAGAGAGAAATAGCTGATTTCGTGTCTCGTTGTCTCACTTGTCAACAAGTAAAAGCCGAACATTTTAGTCCCGCAGGTAAATTGCATCCATTGAATATTCTCGAATGAAAATGGGAGAGCATAAGGATGGACTTTATTTTGGGTTTACCCAAAACCAGAGGTGGACACGATGGTATATGGGTAATCATAGACCGATTGACTAAATCCGCGCATTTCATACCAATCAAGAGTCGATGGTATGTGGATATTCTAGCAGCAATATACATAAGAGAGATTATCAGATTACATGGTATCCCAGTCACTATTATATCTGATAAAGATCCTCGATTCACATCACAGTTCTGGAAAGGTCTACAACATTCACTAGGGACTAGATTGAAATTCAGCACAGCTTTTCATCCATAAACTGATGGTCAAACAGAAAGAACAAATCAAGTGGTAGAAGACATGCTCAGGGCTTGTGTCATTGATTTTGGAGGAAGTTGGCATGATCACTTGCCTCTGGTAGAATTTGCATATAACAACAGTTATGAAGTAAGCATACAAATGACACCTTTTGAAGCTCTGTATGGAAAAAGCTGTAGATCAACAATATGTTGGAATGAAATAGGGGAAAAGCAATTTCTAGGCCACGACCTTATAAGGGACTCTACAGAGAAGATCAAACTCATTCAGGAAAGGATGAAAATGGCGCAAGATAGGCAAAAGTCTTATGCCGACAATCGAAGACGTGACTTAGAATTTCAAGTTGGAGATCATGTATATCTGAAGGTTTCTCCAGGTCGTGGTATTCGAAGATTTGGCATTAAAGGAAAGCTAACTCCTAGATTTATTGGCCCATTTGAAATTCTCAAAAGGATCGGTGAAGTGGCTTACAAACTAGCTTTACCTCCACAACTAGCAGGAGTTTATGACGTATTTCACGTCTCTATGCTGAAGAAATATGTATATGACCCTGACCACATTATCACTTATGACAATCTGAAAATTCAGAAGGACATGACGTACGAACAAACGCCAATAAAGATTCTGGAACAAGAAGTGCGTCAATTAAGAAATAAAGTTATTCCTATGGTCAAGATTCAATGGAAGAAAATATGGACATACGAAGCAACATGGGAAACCGAAGCAGCCATGCATAAAAGATTTCCAGAACTATTCAACTGTAAGTACACTCTCCAAAATCCATATATTGAATTTGGGGACCAAATTCTTCTAAGTGGGGGAGGGTGTAGTGCCCCAGAATTTATATAAATAATTTTTGAATTATAAAATATTTTTTTGAAATTTATATAAAGGCCTAAATATATTTAAAGGGATTATTGAATTAATAAGACCTTATAAAGCCCAATTGGATTGAAATAATTAACCTAGTCTATATAATTATTATCCAAAAGGTTTAAGGACCAAGCCCATTAAGTTTGGCCCATGTTCTACAAGGGTACTTAGCTTATTCACGTATTTTAAGGATAAATACTATTTTTATAAAATAATTATATGGATAATTAACCAAAAGAGTTTGATTAATATTGAACTCTATACACGTTGAGTGTAACGGTCTATCGGGCGACCGCCACAGCCATGCAATGCACCTATGGACGACCGTTACATCCTGCAGTTCCGTGAAATGAAAAACAAGTCAAAAGATTAGATTTTTGCTAACTTATCTCTTAGGGATCGAGATAGGAAGACTATTAGAGGTGTTAAGGAATCTTAGAAGTTGATCTAAGCTTTAATAAGGACTCTAAAATCGATCTACTCTTCAAACCCTAGCCAAAACCCAAAAATTAGAACCTAGTTCTGAACTGACCGACCCTTTTGGCTCGTGAAGAATCAAGGTAAGGAGTCATAATTTCGGGTAAGTTCCTTAGAAGCTTTTGTTTAGTATACTTTAGACTAATAGCCCTCCAAATTTCGTGCTAGGAGACCAAGCAACCAAGGATATTGAAGCTTCCCAAGTTGCTAATTTACCACAAGAAGAGCAAAGATCAAAGGGTAGCACCTAGCATCAAATTCGAAGTTTAAAGGTCTTAGAAGAGGTAGGTTATCTCATGAACGGTAAAAACAACATGTTAGGGATAAAAGCCCTCTGATTTTGCTTGATTACATGCACTTTAGCTCATGAATTTCATGTTTTAGTAGAGACATGCATATATCTATATTCTTAGCCCTAACTAAATTAAAAAGAAACTTTCGTGTGAAATTCACAGAGAACCCATGCATGATATTCGTTTAGCCATCATTCTATCATGTTGGAAGTTATATGTATGATTTTCAGACATGATGCAAGTTGAAACTTAGGTCATTGTTATTTATTACTGTCAGTAGAGGCTCTGACGGATCAGGGTAGGACCGTCACATGATATAACGGCCTTACGACCTACCGTCACACACTCTATTATGTTTTTATTTCCCTGTTGTCTCTAACGCACCAGGACAGGAGCATTACATTACTGTAACGGCCCCTCGATAGACCGTCACAAGCACTGTGACGCTCTCCTGTTAGACCGTTAGACTGTGTTCTGTTAGCCCATGACAGAATAGTAACCAGTTAAATTAACCTATAATTAAGCCTAGTTAGCTAAGTTTTGACATGTTATTATGATTTTAAGTTTTCTTACTAATTCATATTGAAATCTGCATGATCTAGAATTCTTGAACTATTTTAAGTTATGTTAATTTTATGTGCCAAAACTTTATAGTTTTGTAATTAAACATGATTTTCCAATGTTGTATTGACGGAGCTGATCTTGGTTTCACGTTGTTGCATATTCTTCCTCTATCTATAGAGTCATTTTCCTTAAGTACATGGCGCATATTCCGGTATGTTGTCTATTAGTTCACTTTGCACTATAGGAACATTATTCTTGGACAAGAGGACATCTCTATTGGATATTCCTTCCAATAGACTAGGAAATATTGTTTCAAGGCCTCTGTAATTCTCCGCGAGCCTGGGATTCCCACTAGAACGCCGAGTTAGTTGTACCATTAAAGCCCATTAATTAGACTACACTATCGGTGTTTTCTGATTATCAGTAGTGTAACAGCTCTATGTTGGACCGTCAGGCACAAGTAACGGCCCAACATACGGCCGTCACATTCCACTAAGTCCGATTTCTTGGTTCTGGATTCAGACTAATATAACGGCCCAGAACTAGACCGTCACATCACGTAATGGCCCAGTACACAACCGTCACACTACTTGAGTACTTAACCCGAGGTTGACCCAAGGGTTGATATTTCAAGGTTTCTAGATGACCCTTGATAATCTAGAACTTATCATATTGCTTAATAGACTTAATATAATGAATGAAAAATAAGAAATATACCGTTATGCTACCGATTTATTTTATGAGCATAACATTGTTTGATGTCATTTTTGATTCCTCATATTCAAATTGAAGCGATCATTCATTGATTATTATTATCTTGAAATTACTGAACTTGTTACATTCTTGGCCATACTTTATTGTTACATGCGTGGAAGTAACTTGATTTATACTTGAAGATGCGATCGAGCACTCATTGTGTTCAAGGGCTCTATGCTTGTCTCCTCGGCTGATTCTCGGAAACATACTACTTTATAAATCATGGGGTATGATGCTACTGGCGTCGCATTGCGCTGGGAGTACTTTCTCTCTAAATAAGTGAAAATCCACGACACGACATGACTTTCTTGCTTGATATTCCACAGAAATTCACGAAGTACTTGCTCATTAGTAAAAGATACTGGAGTGATGATTATGTGGCTTGCTAGTACATTCTCGATACATTCTTGTTCATGAAAGGCCAATATCATGTTCTTGTCACATTCTTGCTAGTTCATACTTGCTCTCATTCTATCTTACATGATTATTGGGTTACTTAGGTTTAATCGCGTGATCATCGCATTGCATGATTTTGCCTTATTCTTTAGAGCAAAAATGTTAATTACTTTAATAGTGCCTTCATGTTGATGCAAAGATACCTACTGGGCAAGTGTGCTCATTACCTATTTCCAATCTTTTTCAGGAAACAGAAGTGAGTTGGGTTCGGATTCGGAAGGTTCAAGTAGCGGATCAGAGAGTGAATAAAGAATGAGCGAAGACTTAGGAAGTCTATATTGTTTAGATCGAGTCAATGTAATTTCATATTTCTTGAGTCTAGTAGAGTGAAAGATGAAAAAATAATTGTACTTGACTATTAATCATTTATGAAATAAAGTTGGAGTTTGATTAAATAATGTGCAATTGCATTTATGTGTGTTATTGTCTTGCACTCTGATCATTCTTGCTTGCGAGAGGCTTACCATGCCGGCTATTCGCGCTCCCCGAGTTAGTCTTTTGCTGTAATAAAGGCTCGGGGCGTGACATCGACTGGCACGCCCGCACATTGTCCGGTTAACCTTTATCCCGATACTTACGTGCCATTCGACCCTTTCTGACTTTTCGTGAAAGCAGAGTGCTCGATACCGCCGTGAGAGGCATGCACCTGTAAGGAGGATACCGGAGATACATCAAACTCCTGTGTTTTCCTTCCATGTTGTATTCCTTCCTTCACCCCGATTAATCGACATAAAAACCCGCACAATGAGAGGATGACACGCCTAGTGGGACGTCTCCCGCCTTCCTTCTTTTTACTGAAGAAAAGTCTCTGCCAGCCCTTAAGCCTGGTGCCCTTTCCCTGTCCTTGCAGGAGAGGCAGAGGAGGGTACTCATGCGCATTCTCCAGTAGCTTCCGGTCCGCATTCCGATCGTCGGGCCGCTCCCGGCGACTGTCAGCTACCGTCGCCTCCGCAGCTCCCAACACTCCAGCAACCATGGTGGCCGTCACCTACGGCCCCAACGTCATTGCCACCCATGCCCGGGTGGGATACTTGGCGACGACGATCGCTTTCGGCAGCTTCACCCCGGTTATCAGATCGCCCTACTTCCTGGGTGTGATCCATGTGGCTGCTCCTTAGCCAACTCTAGTTCCTCTAGTGGCCCCTGCGGCCAATGCGCCATGCGCGCCTCCAGCTCCAGTGTCCCGCCCGAGTGCCGGGCGTTGGACTTACACTGCAAGCCCCTACAGGGCCCCCAGATCAATGCCGGCCCGGGTGAACATCAGCTCCCGAGGCTAGCCCCGTCCGATCTCCAACACGGGCCTCGTGCCCCGGACTTCGATCACTATCACAGCACCTGCCTTGGGTCCTCAATCCCGAGCCCCAGCAAAGCCGGCACCCAACACGGGCTCCCTGCCCCGGGTCCACGGCTTCCCAGCATCTTCCTTGGGTCTCTAACCCCGAGCCCCAGCCAAGCCGGCACCTAACACGAGCTCCCTGCCCCAGGTCCACGGCTTCCCAGCATCTTCCTCAGGTCTCCAACCTGGAGCCCCAGCCAAGTCGGCACCCAACACGGGCTCCCTGCCCCGGGTCCACGGCTTCCCAGCATCTTTCTGGGGTCTACAACCTCGAGACCCAGCAAAGCCAGCACCCGACACGGGCCTTCGGCCCCTGGTTTACAGCTTCTCACCATTGGTATCAGGCTTCTAACCCCGAATCTCGACAGGGCCGACACTCGACACGAGCTCACAGCCCCGAGTTTACGGCTCCCTGGTATTACACTCGGGACCCCGGTCCCAGGCTCCAGTTGAACCGGCTCTCCCTGTGGGTCTTCTACCCAGAGGGCAACGTTCCTCAGCGCCTTCCTCGGGCATCCCGACCCGAGCCCGAACTATGTCGGCACCTACCACGGGTCCTCGACCCAGGGGCGTCGGCACCCCAGCACTTCCAACGGCATTGCTTTCTGGTGCAAGAGTGTCATCTTGAGCCTCGGCGACACTCTTATCGGTGTGGGCGAAGGCTTACACCCGAGTCACCCAGCCATCGACTCCCGGTACGGGTTACTTACCCCGCGGGCCGATCCCGACACTACGGACTGCCGGCTTCATGTTACCAATTGGTGTGGGTCATGTCTTCTCAGTCTACCATCTTGGGGCGGAGTCTTCCTCAACTCCTCAGAAGAAGCATCGCCATGGCCGTATGTCACTCTCCGAGCCTTTATTACAGCGGAAGACTCGCTCGGGGAGCGCGGACAGCCGGCATGGTAAGCCTCTTGCAAGCAAGAACGATCAGAGCGCAATACAATCACACAAATAAATACAATTGCACAAAATTATTCAACTTCAACTTTATTTCATAAATGATCAATATTCAAAATACAACCACTAATTAAATTTCCATCATCTTCCATTCTACTAGACTCAAGAAATAGGAAAATTACATTGACTCAATCTAGACATTATAGACTTCCTAAGTCTTCGCTCATCTTTAATCACTCTCGGATCTGCTACTTGAATAATCCGAATCCGAACCACTTCCATCTCCTGAAAAAGATCAGAAATAGATAATGAGCACACTTGCCCAGTAGGTATCTTCGCATCAACATGAAGGCACTATTAAAGTGATTAATATTTTTGCTCTAAAGAAATAAGGTAAAATCATGCAATGTGATGATCACGCGATTAAATCAAAGTAACAAGAGAATCATATAAGATGGAATGAGAACAAGAACAAACTAGCAAGAATATAACAAGAACATGATATTGGCCTTTCATGAACAAGAATATATCGAGAATATACTAGCAAGCCACATAATCAACACTTTAGCATCTTATGCTTATCAGCAAGTGCTTCGTGAATTTCTGTGGAATATCAAGCAAGAAAGTCATGTACAAGAATGTCATGTCGTGTCGTGGATTTTCATTTATTTATAGAAATAGTACTCCCAGCGTAATGCGACGCCAGTAGCATCATACCCCATGGTTTATAAACTAGTATGTTTCCGACAATCAGCCGAGGGGACTAGCATAGAGCCCTTGAACACAATCAGTGCTCGATCGCATCTTCAAGTATAAATTAAGCTACTTCCACGCATGTAACAGTAAAGTATGGCCAAGAATATAACAATTCTAAATAATGAAAATCAATGAATGAACGCTTCAACTTGAATATATGAGATCAAGAATGACTTAGACTATGCTATGCTTATGGAAATAAATCGGCAGCATAACAGTATATTCTTTATTTTTCATTTTATATTAAGTTCCTTGATTAATATGATAAGTTCTAGATTATCATTAGTCCATCTAGAACCCTAGAAAATCAACCCTTTGGTCAAACCATGGGTTAACATATACAAGCTGTGTGACGGTCATCTACTGGGCCGTTACATCATGTGACGCGCCAGTAGTGGGCCGTTGCAGTGGTCCGAGTCCAGAAAGACAAAAATAGACTCAGAGAAATGTAACGGTCATGCAATGGGCCGTTACGTGAGCCTGACGGTCCAATATAAGGCCGTTACATTACTAGATCCAAAAAAAATAACGATAGTGTATTCTAGTTATTGTACTTTAATGGTACAACCAACTCGGCGTCCTAGTGGGAATCTTAGGCTCGCGGAGAATTACGGAGGCCTTGAAACAAGATTTCCTAATCCATTGGAAGGAATATCTAATAGAGAGGTCCTCAAGTCCAAGAATATGTTCCTATAGTGCAAAGTGTGAACTAATGGACAACATACCGGAATATGTGCCATGTACTTATAGAAATGACTCTATAGATAGAGATAGAATGTGTATCCATGTCTAAATCACGATAAAAACTCAGTCAATGCGTTATGTAAAACCATGATTTAGAATACAAAACTATAGATTTTTGGCATGAAATTAGCATATCTTTAAAATGATATTAAGATACCAAATCATGCAATACCTATCATGAACGATTGAATAATTCCAAGATCACTTTAACAAGTTTAAACTTAGATAACTAGGCTTAATAATAATTAAAATTGACAAGTCCTATTCTATCTCGGGTTGACAGAACATCAGGTATCTGACGGTCTATTGATGGCGCGTCATGGTTAATGTGACGGTTTATCGAGCAGCCGTTACATGATCGTAACGCTCCTTCCCTGATGCGTCAGAGACAACAGAGTGCATATATATACAACAGAACTGTGACGGCTCATCGGAAGGCCGTTACGTGAGTATGACGGTCCTACTATGATACGTTAGAGTATCTGCTGACAGAAAACCATATGGAATCCAAGAGATCAACTCACATCATGTCTAGAAATCAAAATACTATGACTATTCTTAGACATGATAACGAAGTATAGGCTAACTACATGCAGGGGTAACAGTGAAATAGACAAGATACATCTTTTAAAATCTCCAATTAGGGCTAAGAGATGCATGTAATGCATAGAACTAGTAAAACATGAAATTCTTGATCTATCATGCATGGAATTCAATCAAACTAGAGGGCTTTTACTCCTATCAATATGTTTTTGCCGTTCATGAGATAACCTACCTCTTAGCTTGGCTTTAAACTTCCAATTTAGGGTTTGAACACCGAGCCCTAGTTCCCTTCTTCCTGTCATTTTTCAGCAACTTCCTTGGGCTCTAACTCCACGGCCTCTTGACCTAAAGATGTGAAATTTGGAGAGTAGTTAGTCTAAAGTTTTATAAATAAATACTTCTAAAGAACTTATCCGAGATTATGACTCCTTACCTTGATTCCACGCGAGCAAAAGTAAGGGTCGTGCAGTTCAGAACTAGGTCCTATTTATTGGGTTTTTGGCTAGGTTTTGAAGATTAGATCGATTCTAGAGTCCTTAATCTGCTAAAACATGATCTCTAAGAGTCCTTAGCAATGTTATAACTCTTCCCAAGTTGATCCCTAGAGGATAAGATCATCAAGTTTCCATCTTTTTATAACTTCTTCCTCTTACGGAATCTGCAGAGTGTAACGGTCGAACGCAGGCGCGTTAGGTGAATGTGACGGTCTCGCGATAGACCGTTACAGTCAACGTATGCAGAGTTCTAAATTAATAAAACTCATTTATTCATTTATCTATATAATTATTTATCCTTAAATAAGCTAAATAACCTTCTAGAACATGGGTCAACTTCATGATTTTGGGCCTTAAAACCTTTTAGATGATGTGTAAATAGGCTTGGTTAATTATTTAACCTAATTGGGCCTATAATGACTTATTAGTCTCAGAATCCATTTATTAATATATTTAGGCCTTTATAAATTCTAGAAAAGTATTTATATAAAATTCTGGGGCACTACACCGTAGAGGCAGGCAACTCACTGCTGCAACCAGCTACTCCGGCAAGACGGTCCTTGTCGGTGACTTGTGGATCCGTCTCGACGGGGGTGAACCAATCATACCCCAGGAACAGACTGTTCCCACCATTCCCACTTCTAATCGTTTTGACCTCCTGCGTCAAACACGAGAGGACGGGGCGAAGCTCAAAGGAGCGGGTCCCTCGGCCGCAGCCTGGGGGCACCCACCGCAGCTAGACACGTGGCCTCCCAAGACAACTCGTCGGAAAAATGGCGACAAGGGAGACCAGCAACCTGACCTGAGAAGAATCTGGGTCACCCCAGAAGAAGCTCAAGCTGTTCAGAGGACGCGGATCACCAACCCCCTGCGGGCACTCAGACGCGACATCAGACGGAATGCGGCTGGCCTCACAGTAGCATCGTCTGACAACGCCCGGTCGTCTAATGTCCCCCACGCAAGCAAGCGGAGGCAAAGGCGAGCCCGTCCTCGGGCCATCCAGCAACCTGTCTAGGACTCTCCTCCGGCTAACATCGGGAATGAGCCCCCTCTGCAACGTACCTTGGTCTTTGATAGACTAGCGACGCCTGTTTGCCCCTAGAAACACCAGCGAAAGAAGCGGACGGCCCGGTTCATCAATGATGCAGTTCGAGTGTTCGCGTGCTACACCATTGGACACCAGCCGGACACCCAGTCTGACGACTTGAACCAGCCTCTGTCCCACTTCAGGAGCCCACGCGACCCGGCTCTGCCGCCTCCTCCAACATGTCATATCGGCACTTCTGCCGGACAGCAGGCATCGGAACACGCAGAAGAAGTCCCGATAGAAGACTGCGACCCTCCTATCAACGTAGAGCCGGTCAACAACGACCCTCCCGTAAACGAGGCTCAAGAAGTGACCCTCGACACTCTTATGAAGGAGAACCAGCATCTGAAGGCTCTCCTGTATGACCTCTTCCAGCATCGAGACCTTCACCCTCAGCAACCTGCTAGGCCTCAGGCAGAGGCACCGGTACCCCCGGTGGCTAGCGACGTTGCCAACGCCTCAGGGGCGATTGCTCGAACCCCGTTGGCAACTGGGTTTGGCATGCCCCCGGTTGAGACTCAACCACAAGCCTTCAACACGCCAGTGCCAGAAAATCTCTTGGCGCAACGCCAGATGATCGAGCGCATTGTCGAGACAGAGCTCACCCAGTATGGTGAAGGGACGGTCACGGTGGATCTCTACAGTGTACCCTACCCGCTTCACCACCAGTTGAAGAAGCTTCCCCTAGAGTACTCCAAGCCCCTGAAGCTGCAAAAGTTCGACGGGCAGGGGTCGCCACATGAACACTTGGCCTGGTATGTTATGGCCATGGGCGAGTTAGCGTTGGACGAATCATATCTCCTCCGCTACTTCGCCACTTCGCTCACGGGAACGACCTTCCAATGGTATTCCCGCCTGAAGCCCAACTCAGTCATCGACTGGGCGGATCTCCAGAAGAAATTCCTCGATCGATTTCAGACGGCCGAGCGAAGGGTCTTTCTAGCCGAACTCTGTTCCCTCCGACAGAAAAAGGGCGAGGGCGCCCTCGACTTCATCAAGAAATGGCGAGACCTCAACATGAGGTGTGTCAATCCGCCCGTTCAAGAGGACGCTCTCACCATATGTCATCGAGGTCTGGCGGCTGAGGTCAGCCAAAAGCTTCTCGGCACCAATATCAAAGGCTTCGACCAACTCAATTCAGTAGTCGCCGAAATAGAGATGTTCTTCACCGATAACCCGAGCTACACCGCAGCCAAGGGTAAGTAAGCGCGAGAACACTAGCCCAGTAAGGAGGTGAATATCATAGAATTCACCCCTACCGCCAAAGCCAGTAAAGGGTCCGAATCCAGTGGCTTAGACAAAAAGCCAGCGGAGAAGCCGGCCGCTCCTTCCTTCTCGGAGCGCATGAAGACACCCTTCTCCTTCAAGAAGGAACACACGAAGATGCTCTTCGACCTCTGTATGGCCCAGAAGATCGTCGAGTTGCCCAAAATCCGCATGCCGGACGAGGCCCTGAAGACCGACGATCCCAGTTACTGCATATACCATTGCATGCTATGTCATTCAATTGAAAATTACTACATCTTCAAGACTCAGGCAGTGAAGCTGATCCGAGACGGTCCTGTCAAGATGAAGAGCAGTCTCGTCGATCCCCCGCAGCCACATACGTGGGCCAAGCCAGCCAAAGCAGCACGCATGGCTCACCCCTCAGCCAATGTCATCCACATAATGGCCGCATTTTCTCTTTCTGATGACGAGTCAGAGGAGCCCAGAGCTAATCGAAGGGAACGTTCGATCAGGTACCCGGGGTGGAGGCCCTGGCACGATCGGAGACCTCTCTCCTTCCCCAGGGAGAGAACCCGATGACTCTTCGATATCCTCGTCGAGAGGGGGTAAATCATGCCCCGTGACTCGCCTCCTGGCTACACTCATTGGGATCGTAGTCACCCCCAATACTGCCCCTTCCACGCCAGAATCTGCCACCCGATCGAGTCCTGTGAGGAAGTCCAATACCTCATCCAGGAACAGATCCAATGGGAGCAGATCGATGCGGAAGGAAACTCTATGCCGCTCGTCAGGCTTCGGCAAGCTGTCGAAGAGACCCTGAGCATCGCAAGGAGTGCGCCAGAGCGGCTAGACTCTCCTCAAGAGAATGGGCACGGGCTACCTTACCAGCATCCTCCAGAATGGCTCGAGTTCTGAACTGACAACCAAGAGGCGCTCGAGCGACTGTGAAGGCGTAGAGAGCAGGATGCCAGTCAAGAGACGGGGCCGACCGACTTCTCGGTCAACGTCATTCATGCCCCTGCTCCTTCGGCCCCTTCGGGCTCTCAGACATCAACACCTTGCCAGCCAACCCCAGCTACTTCAGTCGAGCAATGGCGGTCCTGGCGGGAGCTAAAGTCTCTCCCATTTCCTAAAGAAAACAATGCTAGGCTCCTCCGGTTCCTTCTCGGCCGAGAGGACGTTCTAGTGGGCGAGATGACGACAAGCTCTTCAGCTCTTTCTCGTCCTCCTCCCGTCCTATCTCCGCCTCCGGCAGCCGCGGATAGGAAGGGAGAGCAAAAATAGGGTGAGTCCCCGCCTCATCCTAGGTGTACCTCCTCAGCGGAGGGGCCGTAGGGTCTATCCCGCCTACCTATTGACACAATTCGGAGTACAAATAGGACATGTTCGGAGTCTTCAGCGGCTTCGCTTCAAGTGCCGAGCCCACCGCCACAAGGCTCCTTCATTCCGTAAAGTTGGGATAACTGTCCAGAGTGACAATGTCCTGCGACGCCGTCAGTCATCGCTAGGCCTAGCTCTCAGCACGGTTGCAAAGGCAAGGCTAAGGAGCGGGATGACCAGTGCCCCTCTCTGTCCGCTTCTCAATAGAAGCCGCCGCCACCGCGGGTAAGGCATCAAACATCGCATATGTCCCCCAACACCGGTTCCAATGTATCGGCTCAGCGGAAGACATCTTCATCGCCACCGCGGTTAAGGTATCAAACCATGCACACGTCTTCGGATGCCAGCACCAGCCTACCAACTCCTCGTAGGCTCCCGTCGCCACCGCTGGTAAGGCACCAAACCGCGAACACGTCTTTGAACGCCGGTCCTAGCATTCCGACATACCAGGAATTGTCGCTCGAGGTGATCGAGCAGGCGATCAACGCCACCTTCCAGATACAACAAGCGGAAGGCGCCTAGATTGAAATCCGGGCGAGGAAGAGTCATCGACCTCACCCTGCAAAGACATCAGCTCGGAGATATCCTCATCAGGATTTGTCAACTCCGGCCCCACCACCACTCCCTCCTACTCCCTTGGAGACGGCTATCGCCAATAGACAAGAGAAAAATAGGATGAAGAACCTTAGAAAGCGGCTCAAGAAACAAGCTGAACAAACAACCGCCCTGTAATTCCCGACCGAGCCAACGCCTCTCCAAAGGCTTTAGTGGCTCATTAATGACTTGGAGGAATATGTTCCTCCTCGTCCTATCAGGGCTCTCCCACTCGATAGCTACATCCCATGGGAAGAGATGTAGAAACGAGCCAGCCTCATAAATTGGGTCCAAAAAATGATCCAAAAGCTCAAGAACGGCGAAAGACTCATGATCCCTGACGAGCTCTCCTTGTGCTATAAGGATAAGAAGATCACCCCAGAGCAGCTGGAAGAAATGCTCCAGCGCTGCACCTACAACATGGTGGCCATCCCACCTCCCGACAATATCAACGCTTCTCAACGGGGCGAGCCAGTGGCCTCCCGAACAAGACAAAGAACTGTTGCCCCACTTGGACTACAGCCAGCTCCAGAACACACCGGTCGTGGCCGAGGTCGTGGCCGCGGACGTGGCAGAGGTCGTGGGAGAATCCCCAAGCTACCCCTCTCTCCGTCTACTTTCGACCCAGAGCGAATTATCCTCTTTCGAGGAGAGGAACCAGCTCCCATTCTGGAAGTAGAAATTTGGGGCGGACCCGGCATCTTCGATCCTTCCGGTAGCAAAGAGGCTGCTGTCAGCCTTCCAGCCCCTGTGCCAGTGCCGGCTTCTGCAGCAGAGCAAGCAGGACCGCCCGGCAAGGACGAGCCAGCCCACCAATCACCCCCAGAAGAGCCATCATTGGCATCCCTGTTCCAAGAGCCCGCTAGCGATCAAGGTCAATCTGATCCCGGTGGTAAGGGCAAGGCAGTGCAACTTCCCGATGGGGAACAACACGGCAGCTCGCAGAAGGTTCAACCTGACATACTACCTTCTCTGGAGGATGCTCAAGCCCGAGCTGACCGGAAGGTCCTCCACCAGATGAAGCGCTTCCCCGCCAGCATCTCAATTTGGGAAGCCATCGCTTGGAGTAAGGATCTAAGGGAGACCCTTATCAAAATACTCCAAGAGCCGGAAGTCTATGAAGCGCATGCCGCAGAAATGAAGGCGGCTGCCTATGGAGCCTTTGTAGCCACCATCACCTTCACGGAGAAAGACATGCTACTTTCTCCTCCGCGCCACAACCGTCCTCTTTACATGAAGGGAAAAATCAATGGGCACGATGTGAACCGGATCCTAGTGGACGCTGGTGCCGCTATCAACATCATGCCGCTCAAGACATTCAAGTCTCTATATCTGACCACGTTCCTCCAAAAGGTTCAAGAAGTCAAGATATCTGGCTTCAACCAGAACATCGAGGACGTCCTCGGCCGAGTGGATGTCGATCTGGTGCTCGATGATTTCACCTCGAAGGCGACATTCTATATCATCGACTCCAACACGTCTTATAAGATGTTACTGGGTAGACCCTGGCTCCATGAAAACTGGGTCGTCCCGTCAACTCTCCACCAATGCATCAAGTACGCCAAGGACGGAGAGCAACATAAGGTCTTCGCAAACCTGTCGTCGTTTACACAAGCAGAATGCAACCTAGCCGACGCTGCGCTCTTTTTCAAGAGGATTAGTCCGTACCCCGTGATCATGAGCAAAAGTAACGGTTGGCTCTCAGAGGAAGACGACGATGATCTCTTCTCTATTGACGAGGAAAAGGCCAAACTTCACCGAATGCGCCTCAGCCCCAAGTCAACCCCAGATCGCCCTGAGAGGCGCCAGATCAACTTCTACGTGAATCTTATTAGCCGAGCTATTGGCAAGAGTATATGCTTGCCACTAGACTGCTTCCAGCTCCCGTGTGCATCCGAGCATTACAACGTCGAGTCGCTGACAATATTCATTGTCACCTTCAAGCGACAACGCCGGAACAAGAAGAAGGCTAACAGGGACAAACCCATTGTCTTCTACAAAGGAGACATGGTCCCTCAAGCCCCGCCAGATGATGACTTCGGCTGGTCCAGGCAAGTCGATGATACCCCTGAAGCAGTTCAGGTGTGGGGCGACCTGTCACCGCATATTCAAGAAATGTGTTTGAATCAACACATTCCCCTGTGGCAGACTCCTACCCAACAAAGATACTTCCGTCGGCTGTGGGACCCTTCCCAGGGTCGGGGGCAACCCCCGTCCTTTAATAAGGATACCAGGGGACTTGGCTATGACCAAGACTCGGACTTCCACGTCCACTACGCAGTTAACGTCGTAGGCTTGGCACTACCGGCCGACGACCAAACAAGAGTCGAAGCTAAATTCGACAACTCCGGGGATGAGGGAGAGGAAATTCTGATTTCGATCTCCGCCAAGGCCAGAACCCCAACCCAGGCCATCAGGGAACCTTCTTCGCCTCCCTGCCAAGACAAAGGGGCAGGAGAAGCTCCTCCGACTTCTCAGCCAGTCGAGGGACCCAGTACAATAAACCCGCCTGAGGGGGGGGATCTTGGCGGTCCTAGCTGCGAAAGATTGTCCGCTTCACCGGGTAACCCCGGGGAGACCTTAGCAGCTCCAGCTGACGACTGCTGGCCAAAAGTCGGTAGCCCAGATCAATCCCCAGTGGATTCTAGTGACAACCACTCTTCAGTCCCTTCAGCATCGACTGGTGGCTTCGAGAACCAAGAAATACACGAAGCCGACACCGATGCTGAGGATTTCATCGACCTCCAACCCGCTCCTCCCGAGCTGGAGGACGGCGGCCAAGCCACCGTCGATGATCTTGTGGAGAACAATCTAGGTGACGAGGAAGCCACTCAACCTACATTCGTCAGTGCTCTCCACACCGAGGCAGAGAAGCAGGACTACAAGCAACTCCTGCTCGAGTTCAAAGACTGCTTCGCCTGGACCTACAAGGAGATGCCAGGGCTAGACCCCTCCGTAGCGGAGGACAACCTAGCCATTTCTCCCTCAATTGCTCCAATCAAGCAACCACGACGGTGCATGCGCCATGAGCTGGAACTTCAAGTTTCGGCCGAAGTCCACAAAATGGCGGAGGTCGACTTCATCGAGCCGTGCATCTACCCGATCTAGCTTGCCAATATAGTGCCAGTCAAGAAGAAGAATGGTTAAGTCTGCATTTGCGTCGACTTCCGGGACCTCAACAAAGCCTGTCTGAAGAATGACTTCCCAGTTCCAATTACAGAAACGATGGTCGATATGACCACCGGTCATTAAGCCTTGTCTTTCATGGACGGGTCATCCGGTTATAATCAAATCCGGATGTCCGTTAAAGACAAGAACCACACAGCCTTCAGATCCCCCAAGGGGATTTTCAATTACAAACGCATGCCCTTTGGTTTAAAAAATGCTGGTGCTACTTACCAAAGGGTCATGACCAAAATATTCGACGAGATACTGCACAACACCGTCGAATGCTATGTCGACGACCTCATCGTCAAGACCAAAAGGCGTGAAGACCACCTGCGCGACCTTCACCAAGTCTTCGAGCGTCTCTGGCAATATGGGCTCAAGATGAACCCCATGAAATGCACCTTCGGCGTATCCCGCGGCAAATTTCTCGACTTTGTCATTAGGTACCGAGGAATCGAGGTGGATCCCAACAAGATCAAAGCGATCTGGGAGCTTCCACCACCCAGCAACATCACCGAACTTAGTTCCTTCCAAGGGAGGCTGACCTATATTCGGAGGTTTATTTCTAACCTCCCTGGTCAATACGCGCCTTTCAGCAACCTAATGAAGAAAGACGCTCCATTCACATGGGACTCGGAATGCCAACTGGCTTTCGAGCAAATCAAGGAGTATCTCCTTACTACCCCAGTCCTGGGAGCACCAGTCAAGGGTAAACCCCTCATCCTTTACATTGCTGCCATGGATGCTTCGCTAGGAGCTCTGTTGGCGCATATCAATGAAGAAGGTAAGGAGCAACCCCTCTATTACCTCAGTCGGAAGTTAATCGGCGCCGAGTACCACTACTCCCCTATGGAGAAGGTCTACTTGGCATTGGTGTTCGCAGTCAAGAAGCTGCGGCATTACCTCCTGTCTCATTGAGTCGAGCTTATCTCCAAGCACGACCCTCTGAAGTATCTTCTTCGACAACCTGTTCTCTCAGGCAGATTGGGAAGGTGGGCTCTCCTACTGATGGAGTATGACATTACCTATGTCCCTAGAAAAGTAATCAAGGGACAAGGTATGGCTGAATTCTTGGCAGCCCATCCAATGCCAGACGATTCACCCTTCAACTCGGAGCTCCCGGACGAGGAGTCCCTTGCTACCCAATTGCAACAACTAGTTAAACAGAGCAGAGATGTCTTGCGTTATTGGCAACCAAGCGCTCTCACAGCCAGCGTACCTTGCTGGGAGCTCTACTTCGACGGTGCTTCCCGAGGGATCACTAGGAGCAACCAGGATCCAGCCACTACGGCAGGTGCCGACATAGTCTTCCTAACTCCTCGGGGCGGAGTTTTGTACAACTCCTGCGCCCTCATGAAGTCCCTGACCAACAATGAAGCCGAATATGAAGCTCTACTCTTTGGGCTCCAGATGGCTCTTCACATGGGCATTAAATGCCTCAAAGCCTACGGGGACTCCCAGCTGATAGTCCAGCAGGTCCTCGGCATCTATGACGTGCGGAAGCCAGAGTTGGTTCCCTATCACACCGCTGTCACCAGATTAACCCAGAAGTTCTATTTCTTCGAAATAGATCACATCCCTAGGAGCAACAACGCTCAAGCGGACACCTTGGCCAAATTGGCCGCGGCCATCAAGCTCCCGCCTGAGGGCGAGGTTGACATCATCATCAAGCACCGAATACTGATGCCGAGCTCACTCAAAGGCAACACCGGTCTCACCATTTACGAGGTCCATGACCTTGACCAAAGCACACCTCCAGAAGAGGATGATTGGGGTGCGCCCATCATCAAATTCAAGAAAGGGTGGCTCCCCCCTGACCGAGCTCAAAGGGTCCAGCTACTCCGCCAAGCAACCTCTTACGAGTTGATTGGCGACTCCCTGTACCGGCTCATCCACGAGAAGGACAAGTCGATCCTCCTGAGATGTGTCTCCCTCACCAAAGCTAGAGCCATCATGCAGGAGGTTCACTCCGGGTTGTGCAGTGCACACCAGGCTGGAGACCGAATGAAGCACAACATCAAGCTCAAAGGCTTCTACTGGCCGACCATGTACGTGGATTGCATCCAGTATGCCCGTACATGCCATCAACGCCAAGTCTTTGGCCCAGTACCCAGAAGACCTCCCAATCCACTGCATCCTACAGCCCCCACATGGCCATTCGCTGAGTGGGGCATGGACATCGCAGGGCCTTTCCCGCCATCTTCCAAGGGCCATAAATACATCTTGGCCGCCACTGATTATTTCTCCCGCTGGGCGGAGGCTCTCCCTCTGCGAGAAGTCACCAGTGAGGTGGTTGCTAGATTTGTCCGGCACAACATCATATACCGATTCGGTACTCCCAGTCGCATAGTGTCCGACAATGGGACACCCTTCAAGAATAAGGCCGTATACCAATTAGCGGCCAAATTCCACATCGACTGGAGAACCTCTTCGGTCTACAACCCTCAGGCTAACGGTTTAGTGGAAGCCTTCAACAAAACCCTATGTAAGCTCCTCGCTAAGACGGTTAGCCACTAGAAGCGCGATTGGGGTGAGAAGATCTTCGAAGCATTATGGGCCTATCGGACGGTCAACAAAACTCCCATGGGGTGCTCACCATTCTCCCTTGCTTACGGGGTAAACGTAGTTATCCCCATCGAAATCCAGTTAGCTTCCTACCGTGTGGCAATCCACACCGGCCTTGCGAACTCTGATGAAGACGAGTACCGGAGAAGGCTAGAAGAGCTCACCGATCTAGAAGGCAAGCGACTCGAATCTAGAAGGCAAGCGACTCGAAGCCTACAAACACCTGCAAGTGTACCAGGCTCGCATGGCCCGAGCCTATCATAAGCTCGTCAAACAGCGAGCTTTCAAGCAACGCGACCTCGTCATGATCAAGGAAAAAGAGTTCATGGCAGGGCGCTCCAGTGAAAAACTACAGCCAAATTCGCGAGGACCATACATCATCCAGAACATCTATGAGGGTGGGGCCTACACGATTGTTGATCATAAAGGTCACAGACCATTCCCGCCTCTCAACGGCAAACACATGAAGCTGTATTATGCACCGGAACACGAGTTCGCGTGCCAGCCAGACTAAGGCGCACGTCCCAGCTACCACCAATAAGGTCGGTCCTCCCCCGTGAAGGATCTAACCGGCCAGTCCTCCCAGTCTACAATTCCCAGTCAACCAGTCAGCTCAGCTCCTCGGAACCACTACCGGGTATCCGCGGGGGCTGATTTCCTGCCCTCGTTTCCGTCGCTATGGGAGCACGAGCACTTCTGCACCAGCACCAGTCTGGCTACCAGGCTCTCAGGTAAGTCAAAAAATAATAATAATAAATGGGGTTAAAAATAGAGATGCCCCAGCAGACCCAGTCATCCTCACCACAATGGGGTGGCTGGGGGCAAAAAGGCCAACAACCCAGCTGAGGTGGAAACCCGAAAGGGCACCTCGGGCAAAATCGGGAAACCCCTCGACGTGAAAACCAGCAAGGGCACGTCGAAAAAAGCTATAGGGGGTCGGCTCTAGCGAAAACCCGAAAGGGCGGTAGAGCCGATAACGAGAAAATCTTCTTCTCCCTACTAGTCAGCACGGCCTTCCACCTGTCCCTTGGCGGGCTGTTAGCTTCACCCAGAACCAGCCTCCAATACACTTGCATTGCTACAGCGCAAACCCTTCAATCCCCAGTCAACCTTGCATTATTCATGTTCAGCTGGGCCAACCTTTGGCCCTTACCTCAATATCACAGCTCAACCAGTCCCTATAACAGTCGAACTTCCAGTCACCGTCTCGGTAAACCTATATCCAGATGCATTTATAGACATTCATCATTCTCTGCCCTTACATCCCACATACCCTGCAAATCTAGAGCTATCCAGTTCATCATCATCCCAGTTCCCCCCATACAATCTCAGATCCACTAATCACAGCTCCAGTCATATCTTGCCATGACAAACTAGCTCTTCGCAACCATGGCTTGAGGATTTCAAAAAAAAAAAACCCTTGTGGATGACCGAGCAATATTCGGCTATCCACACCTTCTAGCCTCAAGTTACGTCCCCTGATAGCAACATGCTATGGACGGCAGTCTCAAAAAAAATGTATATACAAAAAAATGGGGTTAAAAATAGAGATACCCCGGTGACCCCAGTCAACTCCTTCTGCGAGGCGACTGGAGGCAAAAATTGACACCAACCCAGTTGAGGTGAGAACCCGAAAGGGCGCCTCAGGCAAAATCAGGTAACCCCTCGGTGTGAAAACCCGCAAGGGCGCACCGGAAAAAGCTAAAGGGGGCCAGCTCTGGCGAAAACCCGCAAGGGCGGTAGAGCTGGTAAAGAGAAAAAAAAACGCTCTCCCTCTCTACTCCTCAGTGATGAAAGGCGTCAACTGTGACATCCCACCGACAGTGACCTCAGCATCACTCCACGACACCGGTGGCCACTACGCCACCAAGGGTCGGCCATTGCCAATTCCAGCTCCAGTAGTTGGCTATACACCTCCATGGTTAGCTGACCAACTCCAACCCCAGCTACAACGCCTTCACGGGCCAGCCGCCAGCTTCCAGTTCCAATTCCCGGCTACAACGCCTTTACAGGCCAGCCGCCGGCTTCCAACTCCAGTTCCCGGCCACAACGCCTTTACAGGCCAACCGCCAGCTTCCAATTCCAATTCTCGGCTACAACGCCTTCACAGGCCAGCCGCCAGCTTCCAGTTCCAGTTCGCCTTCACAGGCCAGCCGCGAGCTTCCAGTTCCAGTTCTCAGCTACAACGCCTTCATAGGCCAGCCGCCAGCTGTGAGCGACGTCACGCGGTTCCGGGAAGCGGAGAGAGGACGCGGAGCGCGCGGGCTCTTTTTTTTGTTTGTTTTATTGTTTTGCTGCAACACAGAGATGATAGAGAAGAGAGAAGGGGCCACCACGGGAGATTGCTCCGGCGGGGCGAGCGGGACAAGTATAATATAGCAAGATATGGAGTTCAAATGGCCATAACGGGAAGAGACTTACCGCGACCTCGGGGGGACGGGAATGGTGCAGAAATTAAATAACAAGAATTGAAACGGCCATTGGGGAAGTGACTCGTCGCGGCCTCGAGAATATGAGCAGAATATAGCAGAATATAGAGAGAATATAAGAACGGAAATTTAAACGGCCATTGGGGAAGTGACTCGCCACGGCCTCAATGATATGAGCAGAATATAACAGGATATAAAGAGAATATGAGAACAGAAATTTAAACGGCCATTGGGGAAGTGACTCGCCGCGGCCTCGATGATATGAGCAGAATATAACAGGATATAAAGAGAATATGAGAAGAGAAATTTAAACGGCCATTGGGGAAGTGACTCGCCGCGGCCTCGATGATATGAGTAGAATATAACAGAATATAGAGAGAATATAAGAACGGAAACTTAAACGGCCATTGGGGAAGTGACTCGCCGCGGCCTCGATGATATGAGCAGAATATAACAGGATATAAAGAGAATATGAGAACAGAAATTTAAACGGCCATTGGGGAAGTGACTCACCGCGGCCTCGATGAAAAGATGTGATCGCCAGGGGGCGAAAGACCCCAGAATAAGAAAGTGATCGCGCCTACCTCATGAGCGGGAGATGGCGGGTTGCTTCTTCCTCTCCTTCCGGCCAGCCGACGGAGAGGGCTTTCCTCGGGTACCCTTGCAAAACAACGATAAACAAGTAACAAGTGGATTAGAAAGATGAAGGTGTAGTATTCAAATCCTTGCGGTAAAAATAACGAAATGATGGCAAGACACACACCTGGTTGGTGTTATCTTTTAAACCCCTCTCGGACTCGGGTAGGAGGAAAATGAGATGATGGATGCAAGAAGTATAAGAGAAGAGGCGCCTTTGTGAAGGGGGATAGAGGGTGCAATATGATGAATGTAAAGAACTATGGAGAAAAAGGGGAAGAAAAGGCTTATTGGATGAGCCGAGGGTGAAATCCGGCGGAGCTCCGGCAGCGTGGGGACGACGTGGAAGCGCGGTGGATGAAGATGACCTTCCTCCCGCGAGCGTGAACACCCGAGAAGTCGGCAGAACCTCCACCTACAAAAGAACCCACGGGTTAGAAAATGACTCCGTAGCCTCTGGGCTCCGGTAGCCTATCGGATCACTTCCAAGCTCCTCCAGAACTGAGGGGGTGAGCCTCTATTTATAGGGCTCCGGAGGGTGGAGGCGTCCAGGGCCCTAGACACCTCCATCAGGGCCGAAATAATTTTTTATTCTAGTTTTATTTATTTTTTTGGAATATTTTTATGGAGGCGTCCAGGATCCCGGACGCCTCAAATAGGTCCACCGAAAACCGACGACGGCCGCACGCGGTTTGGCACAACGCGTGGTTTTGTGAGCGGCGCCTCGTGATTCAGAAATGGGCGCGTCCAGCTGACTGGACGTCTCTAAAATTTAGATTTTTTCACACACGACAAACCGTCGTTCGGTGGCCGGCGCCCGTGATGGATGTGATGGAGGCGTCCAGGGGCCTGGACGCCACCAAAAATATGTTATTTTTATTGTGATTTTGTCTTTTATGCCAAGGCTGGCATTTTAATTTTTTTATGTTTGTTTTTATGGAGGCGTCCAGGGGCCTGGACGCCTCCATTAATATATATATTTTTTTTTAATTATTTTTTGTCTTTTTTATGCCAAGTGGCATTCTACAAATATTTTTTATTTTTATTTTTATGAAGGCGTCCAGGGGCCTGGATGCCTCCATTAATATATATATTGTTTATTTTGTTTTGGGCCCCGAGAAAATAATAAAATAAATTAAAATCATGGGGGCGTCCAGGGGCCTGGACGCCCCCATTAAGACCCACCCGGGTCCTTAGATCAGGCGTCGGCGGGCGCCCGGCAGACACCCTTCTTGGTTCCGGAACCTCTTGATGCGTCTGACTGGTGTTGATGCCGTCCGAATGCCGTGACGAGATGATTCCGGATGCTGAAAAGGGCGGAAGAAGACTCAAGAAAAGGAAGTACTCAAGTGATTCGAAATGCGTAAGCCGTCGCGGGGCGTCGTACAGTAATATGAGACTTTCTCAAGAGACGTCAGGAATGACGTGTCTACACCAGCTTCCAGTTCAAGTTCCAACTACAACGCCTTCATAGGCCAGCCGCCAGCTTCCAGTTCCAGTTCTCGGCTACAACGCATTCACAGGCCAACCGCCAGCTACCAGTTCCAGTTCCGGCTACAACGCCTTCACATGCAAGCCGCCAACTTCCAGTTCCAGTTCACGGCTACTACGCCTTCATAGGCCAGCCGCCCGTTTCCAATCCCTGTTTACGGCCACTACGCCTTCACAGGCCAGGCGCCAACTTCTAACTCCAGTTTTCGGCTATAACGCCTTCACAGGCTAGCCGCCAGCCTCCAATCTCAGCATCTCGGCTACAACGCCTTCGCAGGCCAGCCGCCAACTGTCAGTCCCAGTACTCCGGCTATAACGCCCTCATAGGCCCAGCCGCCAGTTTTCAACTCCAGCATCGGCTACGACGCCCATGCAGGCTAGTCTCCCAGCCTCCAGTTCCAATCTTGGCTATAACGCCTTCTCAGGCTAGCCATCTGACTTAGTTCAAGTTCCCAACCATTGCACCTTTCTAGGTCACCTAGCTGGCTTCAGCTCCTGTCCCCATTCCCAGTCACAGTCCCAGCTTTAGTTCCCATCCCCTCTCCCAGTTCCGGTCTTGGTGGCCATGCCTGAAAAGGCCGTCCAGCCAGCTCAATCCCAGTTTCCCAGAAACATACGAATTCCATTTTTTGGCTAACGGTATAATGCTAGCCAATGCTCCACCAGCCAGCTCAGGGTCAATATACCCTCCAGAATCACCTCTGCAACTCTAGACCACGTGGACTGTCCCATCCTTGTGGTCCCATGCTGGTTCCAGAGTACGTGGGCTTTTACCCCCCAGGAGGGGTGGCCCCCACATAGCCTTTCTTTCCCCTACTACCGCAAACTCAACCTCCAGTTTCTAACACCGAGTTCCTTAAACCCGATTCCTATTATCACTCATGACGATGCATCGTATAACAAGCAAGCAGGACTAACAGTAAGTGGTCGTCAGTTCACACGCATCATTCCATTCCATCAAAGAGGGGAACAACCCAGTAAGCAAAGGATCTGGGGTTTGTTATTAATACTCTGCAAAGGGAGCCCAAGACATGCCCTTGGGGTAACAAAATCCATATACTCCAGACATCAAAAAGGGGGGGAAGATACAATCAGGGCTCTGGCTCAGTTCCCTCTAGCGCCGCAAGGTGAGAGTCTGCCGCTGCAAGCTCCGCCTTCAAGGTGGACAAGAGCTGGGCACTGGCTCCGGTTGTGGTCTCAGTCGCCTGCCACTCAGCCCGGACACGCTCTGCGACTGCTTGCCGCTCCTCCCAGGCCTTCCTCAAGGCCTCGGCCTGGCTCTCCACCTTCTTTAGTTGTAGGCTGACTCCTGAGATGCTGACACGGTCGCTTTGGCGTGACTCCTTTGCTCGGCTACAGCTGACACAAGTCGAGCCCGCTGCTCCCGCGCCTCCAGAATCCCCGCCAGCCTCTGAGCCTTCTGCACCTGAACCTCGCGGAGCCGCAGGTACTCGACCCAGATCCCAGCCAACCCGGACCTCCAGAGCTCACGCGGGAATCCGAGCGCGTGGTAGCCCTCGGTGCACTCCCGCGGCCGCTGCCTCAGGTCCTTCGGAGAGGGGAGGGGCTTGCTCTATGAGTAGCCTCGTGCTCGCTGGAGCAGGGCGGCACCTACACTCGTCTCCAACAATGGCTCTGGCGGGGAGGCGAATGGAGGCCACTCGACCCCTAAATCTAGGGAGAGGTCTCCAGGCGCAGCCAGCACTCGAGTGGAACCTGCATACTTCCGACAAACACCAAAGGGAGTAAGTAGTACACAAAAGGCTTCCTTCGACAAACAAGGTGAAAAACCTGAGAAAAAGAAAGAGATAAGTCTTGACTCCTTACCTGGAGCAAGCCCAACTATCCCTGTGGCATCATCTGTCAGGGTCGGGGAAGGCAACTGCACCTCCGCCTCCACGGCGTCACTTGCCGGGGTCGGAGAGGGTAATGACTCCTCCACCATCAGGTCATCTCCAGCAAGCACGGGTAGGATAGGGGACTCTTCTTGCCCGCCCTCACCAAGAGCCGACGCATGCTCTTCCCCAGGATCTGATGCTGTAAGTAACTCAAGGATGTCAGCACTCTACCTTATAGAGCTAACAAGTACCAAATAAGGATGGAAAGGACCACCGCATACCTCTAGGAGCCATCCTCGTCAAAACCTCCCCACTAGCAGAGGCTCCGGAGGATGAAGAGCTCGAGCTTGGACTCTCCCATGTCTCAATCTCCGAGCCGCCACCGTCTGAAGAGCTCGATGAGGTCCCCGACGAACTCCCCGAGGTGGCCAAACCAGAAGCTCCTGCAAGCCAACACAGCAAACAAGATCATCACAAGACCCAGCTCTATATAAGGATGCCTCTCCAGCTAAGAGTCATAGATAGAAAACTCACTGGCCGGAGCACTCCCCTCTGAAACCTTTTTGATATCGACGATCTCCTCGTCACCCTCAACAGGGGCCACTTCTATGGGCCCCTCCTCCACCATCTCAGCCCCGTTACGGGGTAGCTCACCCTCTTCTAGAGGCGAAGGTACACCTGTAAACAATACCAACAGGACCTTAGCCCTAGAAGACAATCAACTCAAAGGGCTTAACTGGAATGACTAAGTCCCCAGCTACATACCTGAGGGTCCCATGCTCGAGGACCCGACCAGCCCCACGGTGCTTTTCAAAACCACAGCCGACAGGGAAGCTCGCTCCACCCCCACCAACAGCTGCGGCAACAAGCTAGACACTTCCTCAGTCGTGGGCGCCATTGAAGCACTTCTCCCCTCAGGCTCCCCCTCAAAGGAGGGAAGAGACACTGAAGGGCCGGTGCGGACCAGCTCCTGAATCATCTCCAGAGTAGCGGCATTGAAGCACTTCCTTGGTGAATGACATCATAAAGTCAGTCAGTATCGGCATCCTCGCAACTCTACAATGGAAAGGCAATGCCCTCCGCAGCGATTCAGTGCTCACCCGAGCCATCCTGGGTCACACCGGGCTCCTGCCCATCAATGGATGGGGGCATCTCGCCTTGCATCTCTGAGGAAGCGGCGGTCTCTGATGTCCCGACCACCTCTGCATAACACCAGCAACGATGTCAACTCCCAGAATCAAATACAGCCATGAATGCAACATGCTCGGTTCCAGAATTATTTACCTTATTGAGCATCCTTTGAAGCCTTCCATGGCTCAAAATTAGGGAAGGTCTCGACTTAGGGGCAGTCTCGTCCATCATACGAAGAAGCCCCTCCATATCTATCCTACAATCACCTCCGTCGTCAGGAAGTGGGTCGACCTTTGGGGGAGGCGAGACATCGGCCCCGGTCTCTAGTGGCGCTGTAAAAAGCAAATCCAATTGCAGAAGATTAGCCGGTCGTCAAGGTTGAATCAATACAAAGCAAGCAGGCGGGTATGGCACTTACTCAGAGCCGGCTCCGACTCAATATGCTCCCTAGCAGCAGGTCCCCGAGAGGACTCACCAACCTCCCTGACTCCGGTCTTCACCCGGGGGCGCTTCCTTCGGGGCTGAAGGGTCCCGTCACCATCCCCAGAGCACGTCCCTATGGAGGGATGATCCCTGTCCGCCGTAGAACATGCCAATAAACACAACCACACGAGATCTCTCACCCATATGCCCTAGAAAACAACAAAACAGGGCTAGCGGGTTAATGAAGAGGTCTTACCTGAAGTCACAAAGGGGGTCAGTGATAGAGGAACTAGCTGCTCTAGCTTCAAGCCAACAACCCGTGTGGCCTTCGCGACTGCCTCCTTTATGTCCCTCAGGGTGTAGGCGCACTCAATAAGGGACACAAGCTCTACTGGTCCAGCTGACCTGATCGCGTGGGCGATATGACGCCTCCTGTCATCAACCGCAGTATCTGCAAAGCTCCCCTCAGGGAGCACTCGGTCCAGCAAACCCCTCTGCTCGAACCCGCAGTCCGCCAGAAACTGGGTCCACCAAGTCCTCGACGTCCCGGATCGAGGTGCCCTGGCCACGATACCTCTAGGCGCCGCCCTCGCCTGCTTCAGGGGCTTCAGTGCCCCGTTGCCGCTCCGCCCCGTCGACAAAGAGCCTCGGCTCCCTTGGGGCGCCTGCTGCGCCAGCCTCTCTACCTCCCGGTGGATCCGAGAAAAGCGGGTCCGCAGGTACCCATCATCTAGTGCGATGTGAGGCAGGTCCTCCCTCAAGAGATGGGTCTCCTCGGCTTTCCAGATCGCCGAGGCCTTCTGTCGGTACTGATGACTATGCTCGAACCACCACCTGGCGTAGCAGACGTCAAACCGTCCCCTACATCCCGACATAGGCTTCGGCAGTCGCTCCAGCTCTCGCTGACAGTAAAAGTCCCACCACGCTGCGGCTAGCAAGTGGGTGTCCCGACCTCTGTACTGACGATCCACCAATGGAAACTCCTAGTTCGGTGGGATCCCCTGGTCGTACCCGAAGTTTCGAGCGAACCTGTGCGGGTAGTACGGCTCTAAGAAGCTCGTCACAGACCAGTGTAGAGGCAGCACCGCTGGTCGGGTGCTCATTACCCACTCTGTGTACAATGACGCGTCCGACTCCTACTGGTAAGGTAGGGGGCAGGCCGCCCCACCATCCGAAGGCACCATGATCAGGTGGGAGTCTCTCGTGGCACCGTCAAAGGGAATACCCTCCTCGCCCCTGCCGGGCAAGTAACACAAAACTCTCCTGGCCTCCTCCAGCTATACAACTGCGTCCCCATCTGGCTGTCCGGTGAATCTAAACAACAAAGGTGCTGCCTGGTTCGCTACGGACCCGCGAGACACCAACCCTGGAAATAGTATCCCAACCCATGCGCTGAGATAGTGAGTCGGCAGAAGCAAGCTCCGCTCACGTGGCGTCGGGTGCGTCGCCAGTACCCCCAGTCCCTGATAGATATTAGCCAAAGCCACTGGGGCTAAGGCCAACCTCCGTCCCTCTGCCAGTTGGCACGCAGGCCACAACAGCTCTACTCTCAGCTGGCCGTCCTCCCCGTGGGGGACCACAAATGTTGCCAACCAGTATGCCAAGTACGCGGCCAAGTGGGTCACGTCCGGCAGCCTCTGGGGGTTCCACCCCTTCTGTGGTGCATAGATATACCTTGTCTATGTCCGGAAGCGCAGCTCCACCTCTGTATACTCCTCCCAGGGGGTCTGGTCCCTCGCAAACTCCTGGTGAAAGCAAAAGGGGCCATCATAAAACTGGCGAATCCACGCGTTCAGCGGCACCCGGGGAGTCTGCGCCGCTCTTTCCTTCCCAGCCAGGGCCAAGTCCCTCCAGGTCTTCAGCAAATACCGATAGCTGTAAGGAACCCGGTATCGCCCATGTCCGTCAGTGTGGCTACGGTGGAGGTCATCCAGCACTACCTCCTCGTACCCCTTACCGCTGATCGGTAACCCAAAGATCCTGCACAGGGACCACAGGTCTAACGAGGTCTCCTCCTCAGCCGTCGCCACGGTGTTCCACCTGTGGTTGAAGCGCTCTGTCAACACCTATAGAAGTCTTGTGTAGCAAGGATACCCGTACAGAGCCGCAGTCACAGCATATCGGATGTCGGCTCGATCTAGCAGCACCCGGTAGGGGTCTACTATGCCCATCAACCACTCGGTTGCTCCCTGACAGTATCTGTGTGACGGAATCACCGCCCAGCAGCCATACCAGCTAATGGCGGTCTATCGCAGAATCCTGGACAAAAGGCTGTGGTCGTCATAGCCTTCCCCGGCATACTCCAGCCCCGATGGCTCCAGTACCAATCCCGGAATGCCCTTTGTCTCCGCTCGGTGGTGTCCATGCAAATCCCAGAAGGCGGAACCCATCACTCCAAGCCGGACTCAAAACTGGTCTGCTCTGCTGAAGAAGCCTAGGCACTCAGCACTGGGAAACTGACTCTGCCTCCAGGAATCCACAGAGAAGCTCGGGAAGCCGCAAAGGACAATTCCGTGCAAGCTGTCTCGGCCCACCAAGATCGCCCGCTCCAGTCGACGACGGGCTCCAGCAACCCGAGAGTCACTCTCCTCCATGCCTGGCGGGGCGAAGTGTCTGATAAACTCAAACAAGTGACAGTCTAGAGGGAACTCCATTAGATAGCCACCACTACGGTCATAAGTGTAAATCTCACCCGCCTCTGACGCGCGGGCCAGCTCCACAACCCCAACCCCATTACCGTGCTCGCCGACGGGGCCCTCTGCCACAACTATATGGCCGCCGTCGAGCTGCTCCACATTAGCTACAGTGATGACCCAAAGGGGGCATGGGCCGCTCGGTCCTCCTCACACAGTGGTCCTCCTCCCGGACCACACGCCTCGTGACCCTCTCGTCCCTGCCAAATCGGGCCATATCTGCAAGACATAGCACAAAAATGGTAAGTCTTCCAGAAATTTAGTACATACAATACAGCAAATCATAAATATATGAAGTGTCAACATGCAACTACAACAACTCAGAAGGAGAGGTTCACGGGCCGTACGCCCTCGTCTCCGCCTCCGACGCATGACCCGTCGGGGGCATTTATTGTACCCGGACTATTTCCCCAGCAAAATACCCAAAAATAGGGGTTCAGAAATTTCCTCGAACACCTTGAAGTTGTGGGCTACCCGACCCCTCCGATAATCCTGTGGGCCCGACCAACAGCCCCAACCCGCTAGCCGTGGTGCACGGCGGCACTAGCAATTAATCGGGACCGCTCTCGACTCATAAGTCGCGGACTTCCTCTGCACTCTACACAACCACCCGGGCACATCTGGGACGCTCCGACTACAAGCCACGCCACGTGGCACTCAGTGACAAGGCCCGGAGGCCTACCCCATAATGCCTTCCCTCAACCCTCCAAGGTCAAAGGGAGACCTAAATAGGTCAACCACAGGCTCAGGAGGCCTGTAATATGCGTGTACGGCTCACACACGCGTGTTCGGCATTCTGCTAAACACCTTGTAGGCGCACGTGTTTCAACCCTTCTACACCAACCCATGGGCCACCTCATGGTCCCAGTACACCAATTGGGTCCTACAACGACCCCCCAGCAAGTCGGGGTCACCCCCGACCCTCAGACACGTGGCAACAAGCCACTGAACTTAGCCCTCGGGCCAACCCGAGGCTACCCTACCAACCCACCATACAACACGGCACGTAGCATGAGGTAAGGCCCATCGGCCGTAGGTTCCTCCTTCTAACCCCTATGAACTTCTACCCTTGGCCCTTGGCCAAATACAAGGTCCGTCGGCCACCTACGCGGCTCGTTTGGCAACCTGGGGTGTGTCGGGCATTCGCCCGAACACCTTGCGAGCGGCCACTACAACTCGAAGAACAATGGCTCCCATGGGCCATTTCAATACCCCGAAACTTCATATGCCCCGAGGGATATCCCCAGATGACAAAGAAAGACCCCCGGGGGTCATCCCTCGGGGTTACGGCTTCGCTCGGGGCCTGCGCGCCCCAGGACATGGCCGCGCCCTCGGAGAGGGCGAACTCCCGGGGGGTCGGGCCCTCCCCTCAGCTCGGAGGCCCGACGGCCCTCCCCAGTCCCAATTCACAGAAATTCCCAACTTCACGGTCTGAGGTTCGTGCAAAGTTCGTTCGTTGTACCCGTGTGTCGAAGGATTCGTGAAAATGGAGCCCTGGGATTACATTGAATCGGACACATCAATCCCTCGGTCTACGTGCACAAGCAGTCGATCAGCCAGTCCAAGCCCGTATCCTTTGTCTTCTAGCATCCAAACTGAGTCAAAGTGGGGCTAAAACAACCAAAAAATTGGGTTTTATAGAGGTGGGACCACTCCCCCTCCCTCTCCTCTACCTGATCCGCCCAAACCTCCCCTTGGGGTGGGGTTTAGGCGGACCAGCTTGGACCTCCAAGCTGGTCCGCCTAAACCCCCCAAGGGGGGGGGGGGTTTAGGCGGGCCATCCTGGACCCCTAGGCTGGTCCGCCTAAACCATTGGAGAATAAAAAAAAATTTAAAAAAATAAAAAAGAAGGAGCACTTTCGTTCGCCTAAACCCCCCTGGGGAGGGGTTTAGGCGGACCAGCCTGGACCCCCAGGCTGGTCCGTGGAAACCCCCTGGGGGAGGGGGTTTAGGTGGACCAGCTTGGACCCCCAAGCTGGTCCGCCTAAACCTCTCCAAAAACAAAAACAAAAAAGATTTTTCCCCTCCGAAGAGGGGTTTAAGCATACCAGACCAGCCCATGGGGCTGGTCCGCCTAAACCCCACCCCTTCCACTTCAACACACACACACAAAACACATAAAAAAAATTCAAATAAAATAAAAATAAAAATACTATTGAGGGGTTTACCCGGACCAAGTTGGACCCCCAACTTTGTCCGCCTAAACCCCACCCCTTCAACTTCTATAAATTGCCCCCCTTACCAAGGCATGATGCATAGAAGAAGGTAGGTGAAGCACGGACGCACGGATGCACGGACGCACGAGCAAACTTCCCCGGCCTAATTGTCGCACCCTCGGATTCCCAGGGCTTTCGGCAAAGGTCGGGAACGCGAGAACACAAGTGCGCGCGCGGTTGGCTTGCTAGTCAGCTCACACACGCCGAGGGTATGTCGCACGTACTCCCCTCACGGTGTGTCTAGCCGTCTCATGCCAAGTCCATCCCCGCCACATGTAAGATGACCGTACCAACGACAAATACGCCGGCACTGCGGGCTTGCCCGTGTACGGCAATTTACGACACTTACGACGGTGATGAAAGGGTACTTCATAACGCCGCGTCGACCCTTGACACGGAACCACGTGCCCGCCGCTCACATTCCAGTTGGCCGTCGGCCCCTCAGATTGATAAAACGAGTCTAGTAGGACCTCTGGCCCAGGAATCATAGTCCCGAGGCCGACCTCGACTCTCCAGCATGACAACACTCGTCGTCCGAGACCCGGACCCGACCGCTCACCTCGAGCTGCCTCCGACCTCCGCCAGGCGCCAGCCCGTGTCCGTTCTGACCACCAAGGCAGTCGGGCCCACATCAGCTCCTCTGTAAAGAGTTCTAGTAGAACACGCGGACATCCGCTTTGTCACACAATGACCTGGAGACTGACTCGCGTGTCAGAATTGTCCCACGGCTTGCGCCCGTTGTACTTCGGCCACTCAGGCCAGCTTGTAAAGCCCATGTGGCTCATCATAAAACCAGTGAATTGCATATGCCCGTGTTCGGGCTCCCAGCTTTCTACCCACACCACTCGGCATCCGTGCCCAACACCCTGACCCCAGTGAACACCCCTCGGTCTAACGCGTACCCCTAGCTACTGAATGCCCTCTAGCCCTCTACCCATGGCTTCAGACACATATACAGACTTTTCTTCAGCATAGAACGAAAGTATTCGGATTCAATCCGATGTAAATAAACATCGGTTGCTTGCGGCCGGTGGGGAAAGACGTCCTGTACATGATTCCAGCAATCGCCTACGCACTCGCACCCATGGAACCCCTTCTCTCCACATGTCGCCCGATCGCCCGAGTCCACGTGCCGCGCCCTGGTGGCGCTTCCCCGATCAACTCTTGGTTCCATGAGTGATTGTCGAGAGATTGACTGGCACGCCCGCACCTTGTCCGGTTAACCTTTATCCCGACACTTACGTGCCATTCGACCCTTTTCAACTTTCCGTGAATGGAGAGTGCCTGATACCACCGTGAGAGCCATGCACCCATAAGGAGGATACCCGAGATACATCAAACTCCCGTATTTTCCTTCCCCGTTATATTCCTTCCTTCACCCCGGTTAATCGACATAAAAACCCGGGCAACATAAGTTGATTTAGTCATCGGTAGTCGATGCATTGCCTGAGAGATCCATCCTTCTTTTTGACAATAAAACTGGCGCACCGCAAGGGGCTGTGCTAGGTCGAATGAAGTCCTTGTCTAATAACTCCTGAAGTTGCTTCTTTAATTCTTTGAGTTCTATAGGGGACATCCTGTAGGGAGCCATTGAAATAGGTGCTGCTCTAGGGATGAGTTTAATGGAGAAGTTTACTTCCCTTTCGGGTGGTAAACCAGGTAAATCCGACGAGAACACATCGGGAAACTCATTCACAACGAGAATATCCTTTAAGATGATCTCCTTGGACTCGGTAATGATTACAGAGGCAATAAAAGCTTCACATCCTTACGAAATGAGTTTGAAAGCGTGAAGAGATGAAATAATGATAGGATGCTTCCTATATTTGATACCAAGGAAGGAGAATCTTGGAAGACTTGGTTTCCGAAAAGAGATTATCCTATTGCGGAAATTTATATAGGCGTCATAGTCTACAAGCCAATCTACACCAAAGATAGCATCGTAGCCCTCCATATCAAGGCATACGAGATTTGCGGGAAGGTTATGACCTTCTACAACTACCTCACTATCGGCGTAGCAAGTTGTAAGTTTAGCTCTAGGATCTAAGGGTGTAGTAATAGCTTGGTCCGAAGGTAAAGGAACTGATGAAACTGGCAAGGTTTTTGCAAAAGTAGTATATATAAAGGAATGAGAAGCATCAGTATCAAACAACACAAATACATGATGAGAATAGATTTGAATAGTACCTTCCATTAGCCCATCATCCTTGGGCACTTCTTCATCATCTAGAACAGCGTTAAGATGAGCATGTCGCTTTCGTCCACCGCTAGAAGACTGGTCTTTCATAAGAGGGCATTCTGGTATGCGGTGCTCCTGACTACCACATCGCAAACACGCCCCTAGGCGTTTCCAGCATTCCTCGGTCGAGTGGCCGAACTTTTCGCAGAACGAGCAAGCCGCCATGACTTGCTTTTCTTCGTCCTTCACCTTTTTGTTCTTGTGGTAACTGCTACCACCTCCGTTCTGAGATCTCTTCTTACTATCAAGGGATTTATAAGGTTCCATGATGCTGAATCTTTCCTTCTTCCCACGCCGATCCGTTCATTGGCTAGACTCCTCTCTCTTGCTTTTGAGTTTCTCGAACTTCTCCAAGGTCCGTTCACATAAATGAGCTCGTTGGACCATTTCTACATAGGTCCGAATATTTTGCAAACCCAGTTGTTGAATGAAGACGGGCCTTAACCGATCTAGAAAACGATTGGCCTTAAGAAGATCGATGCTAACTAGATGTTGAGCATACGGTGCTAAGCGGGAGATTTGTAATTCATACTCGGCCACTGTCATCAATCCCTAACACAATGAAGCGAACTCCGCCGCCTTCCTCTCCTTGTGTTCGGAGAAGTACTTTGCTCTGAAGAGGATGAGAAATACCTCCCAAGTATGTGGTGCGCCTGCAGGAGGTGCTAGAATAGACATCCACCATGTACGCGCATCTTTGTTAAGTTGAAATGTCGCCAGGCGAACCTTTTCTTGGTCGGCACATTACATGACCTCGAATATATGGTTCATTTCATCTATCCAGTTCGCTGCTTCATCTGGATTGGAAGAGCCAGTACATCTTGGAGGATTTAAACTCCGGAAGTTGCGGTGCAGATCACTAGCTCATACCCTTGCGCCGGCTTGAGCAATAGTTTCACTACTAGAAAAAGCGGGATTACAGACGGAAATTTCAGACGGAAATTTGTGACGAAAATATCCGTCTGAAATTTGTGATGGATTAATTTCCGTCGGAAATCCCGTCTAAAATATGCAACTACACACCGAATTTCAGACGGAAATTTGTGACGGAAAATATTCCGTGTGAAATTTCAGACGGAATTTGTGACGGAATTATTAAACTGTCAGAAATTTGTAACCAAGAATTTGTGACGGCCACCTCCGTCTGAAATCCGTGTGACAATCCATCACAAATGTGTCTTCTCACGGATTTTCAGACAGAAATTAATCTGTCACAAAACTATTGCGCCCCAAATTCGTCGCAAAGGCCCTATTTGTGACGGATTTGGGCGCAATAGTTTTGTGACGGATTAATTTCCGTCTTAAAATCCATGAGAAGACACATTTGTGACGGATTGTCAGACGGATTTCAGACGGAGGTGGCCATCACAAATTATTGGTTACAAATTTCTGACAGTTTAATAATTCCGTCACAAATTTCGTCTGAAATTTCACACGGAATATTTTCCATCACAAATTTCCGTCTGAAATTCGGTGTGTAGTTGCATATTTCAGACGGAAATTTCCGACGGAAATTAATCCGTCACAAATTTCGTACGGAAATTTCCTTCACAAATTTCCATCTGTAATCCCGCTTTTTCTGGTAGTGTTTGCAAGGCCTGGGTGAGACCAGCAACGGTTTGTTGTATTCCGTTCCAATCAACATGGAGAGCCATTGCCAGAATGAGGTACCTGAGAAGAGTAATAGATTTGTTAATTATAGTGGAGTTGGTAGGATTTAACTTAGAGATATCTTCTAGTTACTATCTCATCCTAAGTTCTACCCAATTTCTCTCATGGGTTGGATATTTCTTTCCTAATTCGTAGGTATGGGTCCTTAACCTTGGACTTACCCTATGACATGACATTTTCCTAGAACTTTCTTACGTCAAGGCTCTGATACCACTTTAACTGTAACACCCCCGGCTTTTAATACAGCGAAAGAAATATCGGAATGTGAATAGCCGACATGGTAAGCCTCTCGCAAGCAAGAAATCAGAACGCAAGACGATCACATAAAAGTAATTACAAAAGTAAAATTTTCAAACTCTAACTTTATTCCGTACTAGTATCCACAAGTACATTAGATTCATGACTTTAAACATCCTTACATCATAGACTCAAGAAAATAGAAAATTACAATAGGACTCGACTAGACACTTGACGACTAGGTCTTCTCTCGATCCATTTGACCTTCAATCACTCTCAGACCCTCCACTTGTATATTCCGAATCCGATTCACCTGTACTTCCTGGAAAATTGAGAAAGTAGGTATGAGCACACTTGCCCAGTAGGTATCTTCGTATCAACATGAAGGTGATATTTAAGTGATTAATACTTTAGCTCTAGAATTAAGGTCGAAATGAGCACGCGATAAACCATACGTCATAAAACAAAATAACCCAGACTATAGAGTCACGAGATGTTTGAGCATAGTCAAGTACATAATCAACTAAGATTTAATCATGTAGATATACTTTTGGCCTTTCATGAATAAGAAAGTACGATCATGTATCGAGAAAGTACTTACACAACCTTGTAAAGGCTATGTACTAGCAAGTCATTAATAACATGCAATTTCATAACAAGCCTCGTGATTCTTCACTCATTTACAAGAGAAAATACTCCTGACACAATATGACGCCAGTATCATCGTACCCCATGGTTTATAACATGTTTCCAACCATTGCTCGTGGGGGCTACATGGAGCCATTGGACACTATCCGTGCTAGGTCTTGCATCTTCAAGTTATAAATCCATCTACTTCCACGAGATATAATGATAAAGTACGGCCACTATAACAAGTTCAATGATAGTTTCATGATACAATATCAAGGTAAGAATGCACCAAATAAGAATATGGGAGTCCAAAATGGCTTAAAGCAAGGTCATGCCATGGGGAGAATCCGACAGCATAACGTCATATTCTTTAACTTCCAAACTTTATTATATAGCTTATTGATCAAGATATTAGGCTCTAGATAATCAATAGACACTGGACCGTTTATACATGAAAGTGGTCAGATCCAGACCGTTTCATGGAGACATGCGGTCGGGTTAGGACCGTTTAGTAACAGAGTTAATGAAAATAAATGAACCAGAACCATAGGTCTACGCAGGGCCGCTAGGCGTCCTTAGCGATCAGGTGAATGGCCACTAGGTTCCTCTGGCGGTCGTCCAGAAGGCCGCTAGGGTCCAAAATTCATAAAACACCAGTAAAGTGCTTTCTAGATAATTTGGTTTGAGGGTACAACCGGCTCGGCATCCTAGTGGGAATCCCAGGCTCGCGGAGTCTTATGGAGGCCTTGAAACATAATCCCTTAGTCCGATAGAAGGAATATATGGCTGAGAGGTTATAAGTCCAAGAATTATGTGCCTATAAGTGCAAAGTGTATCTAATGACATCATACAGGAATACGTGCCATGTACTTTAAGAAAAGACTCAAGATAAGAGTGAGATCGTGATAAAATAGTGATCAATCAAACAATCCATGAAACCATATGAAATTTAATGTAAATACAAGAGTATATGATTTGGCATGAAATTAACATATGTTAAAATCTTTGTGACACATGAAATCTTCTAGAATAAAACATCCATTGATCCAAGTTTATAGATATTACACTCAAAACAAGGATAAAACCTACTTATCTAGGCTTACCATATGATAAATAAGGCTATTCTGCATAATGTTTCGGGTTAACATAAATACAGAAAATCAAAAAATGAAACGGTCTCGGAAAGACCATTTCATGGGCCTTAGCGGTCTATCGTAGGGCCGCTAGGGTTCTCAGGCGGTCTCAGGAAGACCGTTTCTTCCTGTCTGCTGTAAGCAACAATAAAAACTAAAATATAGCTAATCTAAGGTCGATGGAAGCAGAGTAAAATGTGCCAACAGGTAAATAAGGCTTGATAACATCATATTAAGACATTGAGATGCATGGTTAATCATGATTTATTACTTTCATTATTAAAGGTCTGAACTAGGCATGCTAAGTTAACCCTATATGCGCAGTGATAGCAAAACGTCAAGTACAACGTGTACAATGCATGAAATCTTATGAATCTAGAGGGGTTTTACTCCTATCATTCAGTTTTAGCCTTTTCATGAGATAACCTACCTCTGATATAAGCTTTAAACTTCAAATTTAGGGTTGGAAGTCAACCCTAGTTTCTACTCGTTCAGAACCAAATCAGCAACTTCGTGGCCTTCTAACTTCTGATTCCCTTCACCTAAGACCATGAAAATTGGAGGGTAAGAAGAGGATACTAAAAGGAACAAATAACTCTAAATAACCCATATCTAATTACCTCATTTAGGGCTTCTAATCTGCTGCTCAAACTGACCTGGTCGCATAGGTTCTTGGGTTACTTGTACTGAACCAGCGACTTTGGAAGCCTTTATCTTCTTATAGGCTTGATCTCCTAAGATGAAATTTTGAGGGAAGTTAGACCTTACTATAATGAACAAAATATTCTAAAGAACTTATCCCAAATAATGCTTCCTTACCTTAGTTCCACGCCAGCCAAAAGTAAGGTTCACACAAGTGAAACTTGGTATCTATTTATAGGGTTAGCTAGGATTTTGTGGATTTGAACGACCTTAGAGTCCTAATTAGAGTTCTAATTCGATCCTCAAGCATTCTAGACTCATCCAACTAGTAGATAGCATCGATCCCTAGTGATTAGGCTTGAAGAAAATCCAGATTTCCACGTTTCTAAACCATTCGCGATCGGACTCTTGGCAGCGGTCCAGTTGGGACCATTTCTTGCGCTTTGCAGTCGCCCGATAGACCGTTTTCAACATTGGGCACCGGAATTTGAATTGGTTCAAACTCTTCATTATTATTATCTTCTATTTAGTGTATTTATCCTATTAATTCCGTAAATACACCAATTTTAAGCTTCTAGAATATGGGCCAGATCTTGTGGGTTTACTATATGGGCCTATTCCTCTTTAATTCGTATAGGCCTTTAATTTAATTAACCATAATTCATTTAATAGCCTAGTTAGTCTATTTAAATGTATAGTAATTATATTTTAATTCTAAAAAATTCTTAAAAAATTCTCGGGCGTTACACGTATTTTGACGAAGACAAATCGTCCCGCTCAAAGTCTAATTTGCATTGCATATCTTTTTGTGAATGTGTGCAATTTGATTGGTCACATGAATGGCCATCCTTGAGCAGAAATTGAAATACTTACACACTTAATCAATTTGGTCTTGTTTTTAATGGTTTGTGTGAGTTCATCTAGTCTTAGACTGCATGTTAAATTCATGTAAATTGATAAGATATCAAGGTGGTTAAGGGTTGACTGAATTGTAACTGAAATGGGTTTTCCATGCATGAATCTAATTTGATATGTGAGATTGTGCAGTGAATGAATTGAAAGATCATGTTTTACTCTCATAGGTGAAGTATCACATGGCTTCTTATAGCAGGTTGAAGGAACTTTAACAAACTGTTTGTGTATTTCATTTGGATTGATTAAAGAAAAATGGACATGAATGGATTTGGTACAAAGTGCAGATTCAAATTGCTCTCAATATGTTGGATCCATGGTAAGAATTTATGTTTGAATGTATTTCAGTTGCCTAGATTGGGGTTGTTGCATATTTCATAAAATCTGGGCTTTCTGAACTTCGGTCGACTAGCCCTTCCACTTCGGTCGACCGAATTTCCTCGCGTTGCTGGGATCAGAACCTGTTAAAAATCGGTCGACCGACCACCTTCCTCCGGTCGACCGAAATTCCCAGAGCTCCCAAAATTGGTCGCACAGAACGACTCCCAGAATGGCAACCGGTGAGAGTCCCTTTCAGCTGGTGTACGACACCGAGGCCGTGATCCCATTGGAGATTGGCAATCCCTCCCTCCGAGTCATCTGCTTCTCGCCCGAGGCAAATGACCAGAAACTGCACGAAAACCTTGACCTAGCCGATGAAGTCTGAGAGATTGCCAGCATCCGACCAACGGAATATTAATGCCGCCTCACTCGATACTACAACATCAAAGTCTGAGACAGACACTTCCAGCCAGAAGACTTCGTTCTCAGAAAAGCCGAAGCCTCTCGACCACTTGAGGCGGCGGGCAAGCTATCCCCTAATTGGGAAGGCCCCTACCGAGTGGTCGAGACGCTCGAGAAAGGAGCGTACCGGCTATCTACTATGGAAGGAGAACCCATCCCTCGGATGTGGAACGCGACTACACTACGCAAGTTCTACTTCTGAACACTTCAGTCGTGTAAGAAATAGGAGATAAAACAAAAATCCCCTTCCTCTTTTATTCAAATAATTGTTTGTACATCAGAAAGGCCGAAGCCAATACAATACATGTCAAAAAAGTAAAAATCCATATGGCGCCGCCGTACGAGCCCATCGCTCGGCTGACTCGGTTAACCTTCCTGCGTCCAGCCACTGACTCTGCCTCGTGCGGAAACTGGCTCGAATAAAGGATAGTTGGCTCCGGTAACTCGGAACAAAGGTGACAGAGGGATTAGGAAGAGGAAGAGGAAGAGGAAGCCAACTCATCGCAGGGAATGCCGAGAGGCATCCTGTGAAGAATGAAATAAAGAAAAAAGAGGATGTCAAGAGGCATCCTAAAAAGAGTGAAAGAAATGATAAGAAGGGCAGAAGAGAGAGAAAGAGGCTGCGGGGAGAAGGGAGGAGAAGCAGGAAGTGGAGAGGGATCTTCAGAGGGATCCCCTCTAGAGAGTGAGCAGGAAGGGACGAGAGAAGGGGGTGCCTGATCCCCCCATCCGTCCGCCGTTACGTCCCTCCCCGCAAGCACCGCCGGAACTAATAAAAAAAAGGCGACGTGCTTCCGCATGTCGAACCCCTTCTAACCCGCCCGCCGGTCGTCGAACTCCCTTCAGACCTAAAGTAGCAAAGACTCTCTGCCCTCCAAATTCTGCAGCTTCGTCTTCCAAAACATCTTCCATGCTTCAAAGTTGACAGCACAACGCTTCGTGAAGGAGGGAGGAAAGACTGTCAGAGAAGACCCTAAGCGATGGAGAGTAAAAGACGCCCTTCAGACCTTTTATAGAAGAAGGGAGGCTACTTACCTAAAATGATTCTCCCCTCAAAAACACGCTAAAGGGACCTCTCCCTACGAAAGGTCACCTCAGACTCCTCAATCACATGCTCCTCCTCTGCAACCGACCGCCTGGTCTCTGCGTAAAAGAAGATATGGTCAGGAAAAGAAAAATGACTTCATCATACGAAGAGAACGCTGATTCATGGTGCTCGTACCTGCTGGCCATAGCCGCTAGAGAAGGCATCGCTCGATGTTCTCCGGGGTCACCAGCTCCTCCGTGGACTGGCGACGCTTCAGCAGAATGGCCGCATACTTCTCCACATCTGGAGAGAACTCATCTTGCCTCGGAGGGATGTTCGGGTGAAAGTTGGGGATTACGGGACACCTTCAAGACTTCTCCACCGAACAAATCCCCACCCATAAGAACTGAGTCTTCCACCCCTTGTGGGAAGAGTCCTTCATGGCTAAAGAGACACAGCTCCTGTTTCGCCTCGCCTGGACGAAATAGAAGCCCTTCCCGGCCGAACAATGCTCCTTCAACTCAAAAAAGTAATGGAAGAGGTCCAAGGAAAGAGGAACCCCGCACTGGAGGCAGAGGATGCGAAAAGCGGAGAGAAGAAGATAAGAGTTGGCTACCAACTATATGGGAGCAAGCAGGAAGAAATTGAGAAGGTTAAGAACAAAAGGGTCGAAGGGAAAATGGAACCCACCCTTCCACGATAGAAGGAAGGAGCAGAAATGGCCCCTATGAGAATCCAAGCTCGTCTCGTTTGGGATAGCCGCGGTGAAGTAGTACTGCCAGGGCAGGCGAAATTGGTGCTCCAGCCACATCACCTCTGCCTCCCCTAGCTCACTGTAGTTTAGAGCCGACGTTATCACCACCACCCTATCCTCAGGCTCACCCTCCAACTCCTCGACCTCCGGACGCTGGTCCGCCATGAAATCTGAAGAGGAACTTGAAGAGGAAGGCTCCCGAGACTCCGAAGACTCTGGAGGAAGGGGAAGCTGTCGGACCGCCTCCGCGGTTATCTCCGCCAACTCTGCGAACGCCGCTGCGAGTCTCTGCTCTTCTGTCGTATCCCCACGGCGCATCAGAGAGCCCCGAAAGCAAGTACGAAGGAGGGCGAAATCCTAAAGCGGAGGGAGTATGGAACGACAGTAAGTGCACAACGCTTATATCTGGCGGCGCGTCATACCGACCTCCAAGAAAGGGGGGCCCCTTCGTTTCAAATCCGTCAGGATTATCATTATTACGGGCCTAGGTGACCACGACACGTGGCTTCTTAGCACCGCCAGATCTCCACCCACCCGAGCCACGCTGGTCCAAAACCTCATCGGCTACTCTTCCGAGCCTGCTAAGGCTCGGGAGTAAGAGGGGGACAAGTGGAGAGGGGGATTTCTGTAGCCCATCTAAGAGCGACCGAACTAGGTCCAACGAGACCAAACGAGGCCCAGCTCATCTAAGTGACCGCCCTGCAGGGCCCACTTAGCATAAAAGCCCAATAAGTTCACTTGGGATCAAGCACTTCCTAGGCGGCCATTAGGCTCAGAAGGCCGAGCGTCGGTCCGGTCGGAGGAAGACCCACGCCCGACCTATCCCCCTCGCCGGGATAAGGTCTGGCGCCTAGCGCCCACTCCGACCGAACCTCACCCAAGCTATACCTATCGCCTGGGACAGGGTTGGCACTCTACGCACTTGGGTCGACCGACGGTTGCTTATCCACGCTGCCATTGAGAACCCTTTCTGAGCAGGAGTTTACGAGGATAAGGGGGCCCACGAATCCTCAAGGCTATAAAGAGCCCATGATGAGGACGTAAAGAACCCACGTCGAGGATGTAACCCCTGCCTGAAACTCCTCAGCTTACGAGACTCATAAGGCTAGCACACTATTTAAACCTCGGACACCCTCCAGCGGAAGGTAAGACCAACACACGCCTAAAACTCCCTGAGCAGGAACCACTTCACCACCTTGGTGGAGAGGAATCTCGTGCATCTCCTTCTTCCTCCCTTCATAGCTTCTACCACTACTCTACTGACTTAGGCATCGGAGGGTTTTCGCCAGGGAACCATCCCTGGGCCCCCTGATCTATTTCCCTTCCTTGCAATTCACTATTCGGTGATCATCTCTTCCATCTCAGGACCATCGCGAGATCACCCCTCTTCAAGCCTGATGTGAGTTAAGAAGATATCGGGTTTACTTCTTTCCATAGCACAACCCCTAGAGATTCGGTTTGTTGCACCGGGGCTTTGTGTCATATCATCGAACCTTTAATTCTCTTTTAGGCACGCATACGACCAGGCTCATGACGTCCCGCGAAGAAACTATACTGCCCTCTTGCTATGCCAAAATTTTGAATTTTGCTTTTCTTTTGCTCATATATATTTGCATTTGATCAGCATTTTTTTTCTTTTGTGTCCTTTGGACTTGAAAGATATTGCAATTGAAACTTGAAATTTTTTGAGAATAAGGTCATAATTGAGTGTCCCTATTTGAGACTTCTTCTTGTCGGGGTGTGCTTAGGTTGGTTGTTTTTGCTCTATCCTCATATTTCAGCCGAGTGGAGAAGAGAAAAAGATCTCGTGCCATCGAGCATGGCCCAAGTAGCAACGGTGTTCTACCAAGAGAGACAGCCAAGGACGCCGTGAAGTGTGTGTGGTGCCCAACTAAGGGTTGCCCTTAATGAGTGGGGAGGGAAATGCCGAACGCCCAGCATGGTGTTCCTATAACCAAATGTTGTAAAAGCAAGCCTAAAGACTCTTGTTTGACCTTGACTTAATTAAACAAAAACTTAAGATAAAGACCTAAAATACCATTCTTAATCAAGTTAAGAAGCACTTCATTTTGAAAATCATGCATGAAGAATGACATTACGCAAACATGTTGCCTTGCGATCTTTGTAGAAGCTGCTGCCGGAGGCGATGATGGGATTTATTGTCCTCTTTTGGCAGATAAGAAAGGATAGCAAAGTTTGAAAGTGGCTTAACAAGAAGGAATGGTGTCTGGACCAGACTTGGACGAATAAGGAGAAAAGGAAGAGAAGTGAGGGGTAGAACTCCCTTACTAAAGCACGGAGACCCTGATCACATAAAAAATCTACAGAATGAAAAGGAAATCAAGTGGAGGAGTGAGTACTAAAGTCTCAAAAGCAGTGGGAGAACGGGCAGATGTCTAAAGCGGTGGATGTGGAAGAAGTAGGGTCAGACCCAGGATCAGGAGCAATTAAAAGGAGGAATTGATAAATGGAAGGAGGAGGATCCGGAGGCGAAAAATCATGATGGGAAGAAGAATTATCCGGAGGTTCCAGAGGGGGAAGATGGCGAGGAACGCGATGCCCCGAGCAGAGGTATGGAAAAAGATGATTTAAGAGGAAGAAGATAACAAAGGACGCGATGTCCTGGAGGAGTAAGAAGACAAATCATATGAGAGGGAAGAAGGAAGGGAGATCCGAAAGTTCTGGAGGAAGAAAGTGCCGAGCGACGTGATGCCCAAGGTGAGGACATAAGTCTAGAGGTTCCGAAAGGATAGAAAGGTACCATGGGACGCGATGCCCTCGGAAAAGAGAAAACTCTGGAGGTTCCAAAAATCGGGGAGAATGATTAGGGACGTGATGCCCTTGGAAGAGAGGAAGGTTCGGAGGTTCTGGAGGCAAGAGATGAGGAGGGACGCAATAGCCTGGTAAGTCAAGAAGTTCCGGAAGAATATGAGAAGGAAGGGCGTAATGCCCTGGGGGAAAAGGTAGAAAGTCTGAAGATTTCAGAGCAAGAAAATTGGAGAGGGAGTGATGCCCTGGCAAAAGAGAGGAAAAATTTGGAAATTCTGAAGATAAAGATGAATTAAGAGGGATAGAATGGGGAAGATCCGGAGGTTCTAGAGGAAGAAGACACTATGGGCCGTGTTGCCCAATGAGAACCAGTGAGAAATCCGGAGGTTCTGGAAGCAGGAGATCAGGAGGGACGCGATGTCTGGTTAAGCCTAGAGGTTCCGGAAGATGGGGAAGATACGGGTTTGGAAACCCGGGAAAGAAGGATAAATGCAAATGCATGAGATGCAATGAATGTGATGGATGCATGGAATGTAAAGGATGTAGGTAGTGCGAGGAATGAAGTCTCCTTCTCGCCCATTGAGTGGACCATGAGGAGGAAGTTGTGGTGGATAGAATAGAATAAGGAGTGGGCGAATTGGCGGAATGCCCCTTAGCAAAAGAAGGTCCATCCCTTCATGGCGAAGAATGTGCCCGACCAAACAGCTCAAAGGATGGAATCAATGCTCGAGTGCTCTCATCAATAGTACAACGTGTTATAGTAATGCATGAAGGGAACCCCTTAGGAAGTTGTATAATAATGGAGCGAGGGGTAATGAGAGCGTCAAAAGAATGTCGACCAATGAGTAAAGTGATTTTGACAATGGCATTGGGCCGACATGGCATCAACTTTTGAGAATTTTTCATGGTGAGATTTGGTGGAGACCTTTCAAATATGCCCGGCACAAGAACGCAGATCGGCATACAGCAAATGAAATCTTGAATCTTGAATAGCATAGCCAAGGCCAAATCCTTCTTGCCCGGCTCTTGATTATTCTCGGCACAAATACTTGTAGAAATACACCCACTCTGAGGGGGGATGGGTGGCGAGATGGAGGCGGTAAGCTTAATGCATAATGAAGGTTTAGTGGATGGCGTTGATGGAAGGGTAGGTAAAAGTGGAGGTTGGAATGCGGCCAGCTCCTCCCCTTGCTCGGAAGCGGAGGGGGTTGGCTCGAGTGAACAAGGAGGTGGATCCTGCTCAGGATTAGCCACGGGTGTAGGTGAAAGGTTCGGTGGAGGGTTAGGAAGGATTGGCTTTTGGATAATGGAGGACCGAGGTGGCGGCAATGGAGAGTTGATTGGTTTGGAAATAGGAGAAGCGGTAAGCTCGGTTGGCTTGGTGGAAGGTGAAGTTGTTGATGGAGGCAAAATGGTTGGAGGGGAATCATTGGAGGGCCAAGATAGCTTAGCGTAAGTTAATGGTATGGTATTTGGAAGTGTACAAAAAGGAGATTTGGTTCGGAGAAAATGTCGGATTTTTGTGGTGCGAGAGGCTTTAAGGGTAGAAGAAGGGTCATGGTGCGCCGGTGCGGGCTATTGGAGTATCGACCCATCATCGTAACACCAATTGATTTCATAAATGGGATTAGGAGCAGTGGCTTCATCCTGAGCATGGGGTTCTTCTTGTGGTAGTGGAGGGAGAGGAAAGCGAAGGAAACTCGGAGTTGGTTCCTCTTGAAAATCTTCACCTTGTGCACATGCCGTCACCAATTCTTCATCATCATGTAACTCAAGCGGACGCTGTGGTAGAGGCATAATAATGGGTAATGGAAGAATGTAATGTGGAGGATTTTGTGGAAGGTTATGTGAAAATGGAGGCGGAGGCGGAGGCGGAGGGCCACATGACTGAGCGGGATATATAAGTGGTGGAGGGCAGACGACGTCCACTTGATCATTGAAAATTGTTGGCTCATCTTGCTCACTTGAATCTATGATGCCATTATCTCTCCTCTCCTTCCAATCTTTTTTCATCTTAGTGATGTTATTCATAAAAGCATGAAGAGGATTGACTTGAGGAGTAGGAGGAGGAGCGGGCCGCGGACTTCTGACCCTCTTCAATTGTTCCTCCATTGAAGTGATTTTATGAAGAAAGGTTTGTTGGAGGGGTGTGACATGAATAACAGAGGGTTGGCATGATGACCTTGGAGGGACTTGGGGTTGACCCAAAAAAGGACCCGGTTGGACTAAGGTGCAAGGAATATGAGGGCCATGGGGCCATGAAGGAGGAATAGAAGGAGGCGGGTGATGGATCACCCGAGAAGGAGTACATGTAGAAGAAGGCTGGTGAAAAGAGGGAGGTGGGTGATGGATCACCTGAGTGGGAGTGTGAATAGGCGAGGGAGGCCAGTGATGGGCCACCCGAGTGGGAGTGTGAATAGAAGTACGTGGGTGATGGGCCACCCGTGAGGGATTTGAAGGAGGATGAGAAGGAGAAGATGCACCCTCAACAATGGCCTTAAGGGCTTGGATTTGTTGAGGGGTGAGATGATCTAATGCATGTAAAACTTGGGAAACCTTCTCATCATGTGGAGGAGATTGTCCCGGGGAAGTAGTGGCTTGCAATGGATGTAGGGGACCATAAGATTGGAAATTACCCATGGGTCGGGCAAGACCATAAGTGTGAGGACATGGTCCCTTAAAAGAATTGTTGTGAGAATTATAAACTTGAGGATTGTATGATGTGCTAGGTTGATCATCCTCATGATTACAAATTGAATTAGACATATTGGTCTTATTATGAAAGCGAGACATCATGCAAACAAACAGTATTCAATAAAAGCAATGTTGCAAAGATATCAAACAAGTTGAGATGTTTATGCTTGGTTTTAGTTGATACCTTGATGTGAATTAGATGATTTTTAACAAGATTGGTATGATTCACTCAAGGTAGGAACCTAGTTTCAATATGGTTTTGCTTCAATACCAACTAGGTTTATTCTCACCATGCAAGGGCCGGCCAACTAACCCGGGGAACTTCAAAGGTACAACTTGCCCGGCATCCGTGAGGGAATCCATGGGTGCGAGGACTTATGGAGGCTTATTTTAGGAATTTTCGGTCCAATGAGATGGAATGCTCAATGGAGGGTCCTTCCTTCACCAAGAGGGGGTAGGAGGTCCTAAAAAGTGTAGGGAGAGTAGGTCACCCAAGCCAAATGCCCTATATGCAAGTGCTGATGCAAAAGACAACGAAAAGAAAGTATGAACAATGATACGCTCCAAACTAATGAAAGATATGGTAAAACACTCACATGGCCATACAAATCAAGGCAATCAACATAACATGAAGCATGACATCCAAAAAAAATTTTAAAAAAAAGATGGAGAGATAAGAAAGTGGAATTTTCCAAAAACCAACATTTTAGCAATCACTTAAAGAGACGGGGATGTGCACGTGGTGCACAAGTGGTAAAATAAAAAGGAAAGTGTTACGTGGAGTGCAAAGGGAGTTGCACCGTGGGTGCAAAAGGGGAAGGGTAATCAAAGAAAAATAATGGTGGTCCCACCGCGATCACCAATTTGTAGATTATGGAAAATTCACTAAGGAAATAAGAATAATAAAACTATGAAAAGAATGGGGAAAGGGATAGAAAAGGGGATCAAAAGAGAGCATGTGTGGATGCTAATGGAGTGTGATCGCTAGAGGGGTTACCTCAAAGAATATAACAAAAAAGTAAAGGAGGGATCACGAATAAATACCTTGAATTGCGGTGGAGATTGTGAGTGCACCTTCTCTTCCTATCCGCCGGCCGATGAAGAGAGTTCTTCTTTGACTTGATTACCCTTACAAAACAAAGAAAACACCAACAAGAAAAAGATATTGATTAGAAAACAATAGTGTGTAGCATCAAGTTCTTAAGATAAACAATATGAAAAGCATGAGTATGAACACACCTTGTTGGGTGTTGGCCCTTAAACCCCTAAGCAAAAGGTAGGAAAAGATGATGTATGATGAAAAATAGGGAAATGTGCAAGTGTTGCACAATTGGGAGATGTGCTAGAGTGCACAATATGGAGATCTCAATATTGAGATAAAAAGTTGAAAGTAAGAGATAGAATAATGATGCATGTAATGCTAGATTAAAATAAAAGAAGAGAGAATAAAAGGCTTATTGATTTAATCCTCCAAGAGAGGAAGACGCTCTAAGGATGAACATGCTCCAAATCTTCAAGGGAGGAAGAAGAACTCCATGGATGAAGTTTTAAGGTGCATGGGAGTCTCCTCCTTGAGCCTTCAAACCAGCAGCACCTCCCCTTAGATTAAGATTGATGCCTCTCACATAAGAGAGAGAAGGGTCCTATTTAGAGGGCTGAAATTCGGAGTTTAATCGAAGAGAAATTAGGAAATCATGTTTAAGTTAGATTTGGAAGAAGATATACATTGCCCAAGTGTCCCCTTAGCCTTAGAAACCATTAGGATCATTTCCCAAGTGAAAATGGGGCTCAAAACGGAGAAAGAAGGAGGTTCTGCCGGAGTTCAAAATTCTGGAAGAATTGGTGACCAGACAGATGGTCGCTATTTAAAAGGACGGTAGACAGAAGAGTCACCAATTCCAAGGCATTTCAAGAGGGATTAGGACTTTTCAAAATTTGAAAAGAATTGGCGCCCATTAGGCGATCGCCAATTAGGAATTAACACTAATTTTGGTCGGAGTTAAAAGCTCAAAACATAGCAAAAGAATTGGCGAATTTCCACACGGGCGTCAATTTATGAATTGGCGACCTTCCGAATAGTCGTGAAATAAAAAATAATCCAAAGTCGGCTCAAAATGTGAAGAAAAGAAATGGTGACATTCCGAACAGTCGCTATTTAAAGAATTGGCGACTTTCTGGAGTGTCACCAATTTAAAATATCATAAAAACTCTGAAAAAAAGAATTGACGCCCTCTGGGCTGCCACCAATTAAGAATTGGCGCCCTCTGGGTCACTACCAATTAAAGCATTGGCGCCCTCTGGGCTACCACTAATTAAAGAATTAATGCCCTCTAGGCTACCACCAATTTCAAAAGGCCCCGAAAATTTCTAGAAAAATCTCAAAAAATCCAGAAAAATAGGAAAACTGGTGAAAAAGTTGGAAAAAGTCGAAAATCTGAGAAAAATGAGGAAAACCACTCAAATAAATCAATTTGAGGGTCAAATTGGGACATCGCAAGGTAACATGAGATGTGCTCCAAATGATGTCAAATTTTACATGTCTACACTTATGTCAACCCCCTGAAAATTATCGGTCGACACACTTGTTTTATAATCTATCGCCACATACATTGTCTGCTGGTTTGTGATCTACAAGAGTTGTCATCTTTTCAAAACCAATCTGGAATGCCAAATTGTCTGTTCCTCACTCTCATTCCATGATTTGGTATTCTTAAAATTGCATTATGAACAAATTTGCTTCCTAATCTGCCCAAAACCAGTCTGGTATATCCATTCATCCATATTTCAGTCTTATTATAGGATCATCATCTCTGAAATGCTCTTGAGCTCAAAATTGTCATATTTCTGAATATTCTTGTCTACTTATCCCCTGCATTGGCTGAAGGGGAGCCTTTTCTGAAAAAGTCTTGAATTACATTTTCTCGTTGCTCATTATTATACACTCTTGAAAAATTTTACATTTGAAATCCAAAAATATTGCAATCTGTGTACCATGATCATAAATTTGAAAACAACTTAATTTAGGAATCTTCTATGATACTGGCTTATGATTATCCAAAATAATTAGCTGGTTTAAGTTTAATGAATTCATTGAGTTTAAAGATAAATGCCTTGAAATCATATGTGTTCAGCCTTAATAGACATTAACCAACTTTTACATGTTGTGCCTTGGATATGTTTTTGAAATATGAACATTCTAATATCATGACAACTTTGGTTGAGATACTCGGAGTGAGTATTGTCTTTAAACATTTGAGTCATCCAAAAATTCCTAAGGGTTAAAATTGACATAGCAATGACAATGGTCCACCTTCAGGTATGCTTTCTTTTAAGAAGAAGTTTTGAATTTACGCAAAGGTATTTATCGGGGTGCTACACGTTCCCCCACTTAAAAGAATTTGGTCCCCAAATTCAACTATATTATACGGGAATAAGAAAGGTGTAGAGTACTTAAAATTAGAATAACTCTGGAAATCTTCTTTTCATGGATTCCTCAGTTTCCCATGTAGCTTCTTGTTCTAAACATCAATTCCATTGAATTTTCACCATAGGGATCGTCTTGTTCTTTAGAACTCGAACTTCTCGGTCGAGGATCTTCAGTGGCTTCTGCTCGTAGGTAAGGTCCTTCTGTACCACTAAATCATTGTGGTCAATGACATGGAAGGGATCGTGCACATATTTCTTCAGCATAGAAACATAAAATACGTTGTGCACTTCTGACAGTTGTGGAGGTAGGGCGATGCAATAAGCCACCTCGCCTACTCTTTCCAGTACTTCGAATGGACTAATAAACCTTGGTGTTAGTTTACCTTTAACACCGAATCTTCTAATTTCTCGGCCGGGAGATACCTTGAGGAAAACATGATCTCCGACTTGAAATTCCAAGTCTCGCCTTCTATTATCGGCATAAGATTTCTACCTTGACTGTGCTATCATTAACCTTTCTCTAATAAGTTGTATCTTCTCAATAGAATCCCGTACCATGTCTAGGCCTAGAATTTATTTTTCACCAACTTCATCCCAGCATATGGGAGATCGGTAACTCCTGCCATATAATGCCTCGAAAGGTGCCATTTGTATACTGGCTTGATAGATGTTGTTATATGCAAATTCGGCTAGTGGTAAGTGGTCATGCCAACTTCCGCCGAAGTCTATAATGCATGCTCTCAACATATCTTCCACAACTTGATTAGTCCTCTCGGTCTGTCCATCTGTCTGGGGATGGAAAGCAGTGCTGTAATTGAGTTTCGTCCTCAGAGAGTGCTGTAGACTCTTCCAGAAATGAGAGGTGAAGCGCGGGTCTCAATCAGATACTATCGAGATGGGAACTCTATGCAATCTAACCATCTCTTTGATATATAGGGCAGCAAGTACGTCGACTGACCATCGAATTTTGATGGGTAAGAAATGGGCCGATTTAGTTAGCCGATCGATAATTACCCAAATTCCATCATATTCGCCCCTAGACTTGGGCAAACACATGATAAAATCCATGCCAATGTCTTCCCACTTCCACTTGGGAATATCTAGCAGATGTAGCTTTCCGGCAGGTTTTTGATGTTCCGCCTTCACTTGTTGGCATGTGAGGCAATGAGACACAAAGTCTGCTACCTCCCTTTTCATGTTAGGCCACCAGAAAGTTCTTTTCAAGTCTTGGTACATCTTAGTGGCTCCAGGGTGGATCGTGTACCTCGATCGATGAGCTTCTTCAAGAATCTTCTTCTTCAATTCGGGACAGTCGGGCACACATGTCCGTTCATGAAATAGCAATCTGCCATCAGGTGCCAGCTTGAAATCCAGTCTCTCGTCCAGCTTGCTCTTTATCTCCACTAGTGAGGGATCTTCTTCCTGTAGCTTCTTGATTTCAGGTAGCAAATCTGGATGTAGGCTCATATGAGATAGAATAATACACATGTTCTTCTCATCTGTGCTGATATCAAGCTCAGAGAATTTCTCCAGCAGCTTCCATTCTTGTATCATACAGTTGACCAATATCGCTCTCGACTTTCGACTAAGGGCATCAGCTACGGAATTACCCTTACCAGGATGATACTGTATAGTGAAGTCGAAATCATTGAGATACTCGACCCAACGTCTTTGCCGCATGTTCAGCTCCTTTTGGGAGAATAAGTACTTGAGGCTTTTATGATCGGAGTATACAGTGAATTGTTCTCCGTAGAGATAATGCCTCCATATCTTCAAAGTAAATACTACCGCTGCCAGTTCTAAGTCGTGAACCGGGTAGTTCTCTTCATGTTTCTTCAATTGTCTGGAAGAGTATGCAATGACTCTCCCATTCTGCATCATTACACATCCGAGGCCAATACCAGAAGCATCGGTATATAGCTCGTATTTTTATCCTTCCATTGGTAATGATAAGACTGGAGCAGTGGTCAAGAGATCCTTCAAAGCTTGGAAACTCTTTTCACAGTCTTCATTCCACTCATGAGGTAGTTCCTTGCGGGTTAACATGGTCAGAGGAACGGCAATCTTGGAGAAGTCCTTGATAAAATGCCGATAGTAACCAGCTAGACCCAAGAAGCTTCGAATCTCAATTGCATTTGTGGGTCGTTCCCAGTTCTTCACGGCTTCGACCTTGGACGGGTCAACAACAATTCCATTCTTCGAAATAATATGGCCTAAGAAGGAAACTTTCTCGAGCCAGAACTCGCATTTGCTGAATTTGGCATATAGCTTGTTTTCCCTTAATATCTGTAGTGCCTTCTTGAGATGTTCTTCATGATCATCTTCGGTCTTGGAATAGATCTGAATATCATCAATAAAGACCACAATGAATTGGTCTAAATAGGGCCTGAATATGCTGTTCATTAATTGCATAAAAACTGCGGGGGCAATTTGTTAGTCCGAAAGACATAACAGTAAATTCGTAATGCCCATACCTGCTTCGAAATGCAGTTTTATGAATGTCTTCTTCTTTGATCTTCAATTGGTGGTAACCAGAACGAAGATCAATCTTGGAGAAATATGAAGCTCCTGATAACTGATCGAACAGCTCGTCAATCATTGGCAGCGGGCATTTGTTCTTGATTGTAAGGTTATTTAGTTGCCGATAATCGATGCATAGTCTCATCGATCCATCCTTCTTTTTGACGAACAGCACGGGTGCTCCCCAAGGGGAAGTACTTGGCCTGATGAAACCCTTTTTCAATAACGCCATTAGTTGTTCCTTTAGTTCCTTCAGCTCAGCAGGGGACAATCTGTATGGTGCCCTAGAGATAGGGCCAGCACCAGGGACAAGGTCAATTGTGAACGACACTTCCCTTTCCGGGGGTAAGCCGATTAAATCTTCTAGAAAAACATCGGGAAAATCCCAAATTACACGGATGTCTTCAAGTTTAACCTTCTCGACTTCTGTGGCAGTCACGAATGCTATGAAAGCCATGCATCCCTTATTCATAAGTTTACTAGCTCGGAGTGCTGATATAAGAAATGATTTACTTCGAGGGCTATTGTAAACTAGCTCTGGGAAATCCATGAAAGTTACCTTGCCATGCCGTCAATCTACAGTTGCTTGGTATGTGGATAGCCAGTCGGCACCTAGTATGATGTCATAACCCTTCATATCTAGGCATATCAGGTCAGCAGGTAAATTGCTTCCCTTAATCATCACTTCACAATTTGGATAGTGATAAGTGATATCATACTCATTCCCAAGAGGTGTAGATATGACCAAATCTAATAGTTCATGTTTCTTATAAAATGAAGCAGCAAAGTTCTTGGAAACGAATGAATGAGTTGCTCCGGTATCAAATAAAACTTGAGCTGTTTTTGAACAAATAGTGAGAGTACCTTCCACAATTCCGCCTTCAGTGGGTTCCGTCTCTCGGAGAGCTTGCAGACGGCCTTATTTCTTTATTGGACGCTTCTCGTCTTTGATGTCCTGCTCCTTCATCAGTGGGCAGTCTGGAATACGATGCTCTCGGCTCCCGCATCGAAGACAAGCTCCTAACTTCCTCGAACATTCCTCGGTCTTATGGCCAGCTTTATCACAATACTTACAAATTTCCTTTGATGGTGTGGTGGTGGAGAATGGTCTGTCATTCTTCTGGAATTTCTTTGCCTTGGAGGGCTCCCCTCCCATGAAGAATCGCTTTTTGTTGAAGGATTGTTTGAATTTTCCCGGGCTTGTGACGGGTTCCTTCTTGTCTCTTCCTCGGATTCTCTCGGATAATTCGGTGGCGTCTTCCAGCAATTGGGCATGCCGAACTATCTCCGAATAGACTTGGATGTCCATCGGGGCAAGTTGTGTGATATAATGGGGCCGAAGCCCGTTGTGGAATCCTCTCGCCTTCATCTTTTCTGTACACACCAAGTGGGGTGCATACCTAGATAATCTGGAAAACTGGGCCTCATACTCGGCCACTTTCAAGCCCCGTTATTTTAGAACGACGAATTCTGCGGCCTTCTTCTCCTGGATATGGTCGGAGAAGTACTTGTTGTTGAAATTCTCTGAGAATTCATCCCATGTGACATGGTATTCTGGCAGTGTTACTTTTATGGATTCCCACCAGCATCGAGCATCCCGCTCTAGTTGGAATACGGCCAGTAAAACCTTTTCTTCATCCGCGCATTGCATCACACGGAAGATTCGTTCCATCTCCTTTAACCAATTCTCGGCATCCTCATGGTCGGACGAACCCGTGAACCTTGGTGGGTTCATGTTACGGAAACTTCGGTGGAGATCTCACGCTCCACGGTTTGCTCCTCCTTGGGCCACTTGCTGTAGTGCCTGTGTGAGGCCTTGCACGGTGCGCTGCATCTCGCGCCATTGTGCTCTTTCCGCAGCCATGATCCTACAAAAGAGTTAAGTATGATAAAGATCAGGTTTACTTGTAAGGTCGAAAGTCATTATAGAACTTAACCCATGGCTCTATCCATCTCACCAGGTAAGGCATATCTATCCTTGAACTTGGCTTTTACCTATCCTTGGACTCAAGTTTTTACTCAGATTTCAATTTCTAACCTTTTTTTTCTTCTAGTTCCCTAGGTTTGAAAACCTAGGCTCTGATACCACGAAGACTGTCACGTCCCAAGCGCGGAAGATACTCGGATGCGTGACGCGTCTATATAGATCGTGTCATTAGAGCGATAAGAATTTTAACATACATAATTACGGAGTGCACAATTTACTAATAAATCTAATAAATTCCAATAGTCCAAGTGACGATTATTTAATTAATCAAAGGTATTAAATATAGTCCATGAAAATTTCTAAATTTATAAAGCCAAACATTTGGCTACATGACTTAACACAAGGTTTATACCACTAACTGACATAATTCGGAATACAAAGTAGACTCAAATAAATTCAAAGACCCGACTAGCTAATGATAGATAGTTGGCGTTCTAGCGCTCTTCACTCGGCCTCAAACCCATTCTTGTCGCTATCCGATTTACCTGAAAATGCTAAGAAGCAACTGGATGAGCGAATCGCTCAGTAGGAATTACATCTCAAATTCGAGCAATCTTTACGTGAATTACAATTTACATGTATTATCAGTATGGCTATGCATGACGTACGTATAAAAGAATCGGGTATGCATGTATATCTATACATGATGAACAATAAGAGATCAAGAGTTGTATACAGAGAGTATATCAAGATTTCAGGTATTTGACAAGCAGTATTTCAAGAGTTATAGATGTAAATGCCACTTCGGGTCTAGCAGGGATTCATGTATGATTACGAATTTAAGTGTGAGTATGTACTCATATACAAGTATATCTCAGGTACGAGCAAGTAAAATTTAATTCAAACAAGTAAAGTTAAGTACGTATCAGTCGAATTGGTTATTTCAATCAAGCAAGTATTTCGCCCTTTCTTGGGCCACACGTCAAGTATTGCCCGTTCCTGGCCACGCAAGTCAAGTCAAGTGAGTAAAGAGAGAGTAGGGTGGAGTGTCTCAAGTCAAGCAAGTACTCCGGTGCAATGCCAAACACCATAGTCAATAAACTCCCATGGGCACAAGTACCTTCGGGTGCTCCTCCCAGGACCAGACCGGGCCCTATATGCACAGCATTTCATGTATTACTTTTGACATCCACTCTCATTTTATAGCCAATATAGAGTTTCAAGGGTTGCCTTAGTAGGATATACAAGGTAGATTTTTATGGAATGGAATTCAAGGACTCATAATATGCAAGAAAAGGACTTAGGGTTGCGTCGATACAAACCACGACAGAAATGCGGGAAAAAAAGTATTAATATATATACTTTTTCCGAAACAAAAGTCTAGATAACTCTATCGTAAGGTTAAACAAAAGTTAGAACATCCATAAGGGCCATTATGCAATTATGCCAATTTACTATTTAAGAATATTATTCAATTGCTATTTAGATTACTATTCATTACTATTCACCTATTGTTCTTTGAAAAATACTATTCACCCCCAAATGACGCCCTAGACTAGGTCGTCAGTTTTGTGAACGACGACTGTTTAAACAGTCGTCATTTCTAAGTTTATGTATATATTAATCATTTAGTATATTAATCATCCATGTGAAAAATTTAATAAATGTGAATCATGATACCTAATCTAATGTATTTTTCTCTATCTATCTACGTGTTTATATCAAAAAAATTCTTTTATTTGGAAAAGTGGTACTATTCATTGAAATAGTGACTTTTATACACTATTCATACCGTAAAATTTTCTAAAAAATAGAAAGTAAGGATATGGACAGGTAGAGGACATTCTCAGGAGTTCAGAATCATGCTCATGCAAAATTGTTGGGTTTTGATATTTAATAAATTGGGGTGATTTACGCCAGGAAGATACATTTTGTCACTCAAAATACTATTCAAACACTATACATTTTTAATACTTTCATTAAATCAGGAATTAAGTACATAGTTAAATAGAGAAAATTATGAAGGTTCCAGAACCATATTCATGCAGGAGTTTCGTGATTAGGTTAAAAAAATTATAATTGTCTGAATATGGTGGCTCTACATTATGAGTCACAATTTACTATTTAAACACTATTCATTTTTAATTCTTCCAGTAAATCAGGAATCGAAGACATGGACAGGTAGAGAAAAATCTCAGGATCACAGAATTATATTCGTCCAAAATTTTCATAGTCCAGTTTATTAGTTATAGATTTTTGAATGCTTTGATTTACTGATTCATGAAAATTTCAGGAAATTAAATTGATGACATGTGTCATGTCTTCAATTAATTGACGACTGTTTGCACAGTCTTCAATTTGGTAATTGACGCCTTGGTCAGGGGTGTCATTTACAAAACTGTTTGACTATTCACACACTATTCATGTACTATTCATCCGTATAAAAATGTTCTAAATCAGGAAGTAATGATACGAATATGTTGAAAAAAATGTCAAGATTCCAGAAATGCGTTCATTTTAAAATTTTGTGCTTTAGTTCAATAGTTATGGATTTTTGAATGTTTTAATTTACTGATTCCCAAAAATTCCAAGAAATTGAATTGACGACATGATGCATGTCTTCATTTAAATGACGACTGTATGAACAGTCTTTAAATCAGAAAATCTGAATTTCAGATTTGCAACTCCCTTTTTTGATTCGTTTGATTTCAGCGGTTCGGGAGATTTGGTTGCTACCTCCCTTTTATTCTTCTTGACATTACTTTTTTTTGCTGCATTGCTCTGGGGGAATGGCCTAGGACAGCAGTGGGAGTCGACTCCTGAGCATGTCCCGGGATCAAACAGCCCAGTCGGAACTGGGCTGAGAAGGGGTCGACTCTCAAAGTCGATTCCTTCAGCCCAGGACTACAGGCTTCTATTTTTTTGTGTCATTTTTGTGTGTTGTTTGTTTGTTGTTGATCTGTTTGATCTTTCACCATTGATTTTCAATTGGCTCCCTTTATTTTCTTTGTTGTTTCCTTTGAGTTTTTTTTTATTTGACAACTTGGCATAGGTAGGATAGAAATATTTCTTTTCAATAATCACTAATTTATCTGCGTGCTTTTTACCAGCTCTAGATGGCATGAATTCAGACATCAGGGTGGCAATCATCTCTTTTCTTTCAGGGACTCTGTCTCACTCAATTCGCATGGCAGCTCCAAATGGTCCAATTGGCCCATATTCACACTAGCACACATGTCAGCCATAGCCCTTTGACTTCCTTTCACCCCCTCCTCTACATCATTGTTTATTGGGTTCATATTCACATCAGCACAAACACCAGAGAGAGCCAATTGACTCCCCTCCTGTCCTTTGTGCACATCTTCACTAGCTACAATGCATGTTACCCCAGAATAACCAACTGTTGTAACAGTTAGCGGTTCACTAGTGCTGGTCATATTGTGAGAGGAGGATATCTGTTGTATATCAGAATCCCCCCCATGTGTTTATAGTATCATTCCCGGGGGTAAGGGGAGTTTTACAGGAAGCAGTTCTCATAGCTTGTAAACTCATCATCCCAAACCTTCTGCATCTTCTTAACTTCATTCTTGATGACACTGGAAGAAACTCTCAAGCCCTTCAATGCCTGTAGCTGAAATCTGATAAAATTCTGGTAGACATACGTATACTCCTTAATCCAATTTTGTGCTTTTGATTCACTATAGGCCTCAAGCCTTTTTTTGTCCATGTCCTTAACTCTGCAAGAAGGGCCTCCAATTCCTTTAGCTTCTGAAACTTGGCTGATTGCTGCTTTATGGTTGCCATACAGAGTTTTCAACTGTAGTCTGGGGAATCAAATCATGTGTTTAGAACTCAAATCTTCTTGGTCTGTTCAATCTGATTTTTTTTTAGCAAACTCGGAAACTTCATAATAGGGCATTGCCTTTTCTTTGTATGTATTAATCCAAACCGAAGTCCAATTCTTGGATCGAGAAGTTCCAATGTTCAGCATTCACTCTTTTATTTTGCTTATTCTATCTTCAGCAAACTCAAGATCAGATCTGGCCATTGCATTCTCCTGAACACCAATTCACAGTGACTTCTCTAATTCAGCCCATATGTCCACTTGTTTTTCTTTTGCTCAGATCGATGGTCACAAATTCAAGATACACATAACCCTTCTCCTAATTGTCCCTCAGATAAATTTGCTCTGGATCAACAAACTTGACCGCTTCTGCTATTGTAAACTAAAAAGCTCAATGAAATACATAGGCAATAAATGGGTACCATTCCATAATTGCAAGCTAAAAATCTAATTCATTCTAAATCTAGCTCTAGGAATCTCTGAACTCAGTAGGAGAACTTGAACCATACACTAACAAAAGCTGTTTTTTTCTAAAAATATATTCTAATCATCGCCCACATACACAACCTAACAGATACTGATCAACATTTACTTTAATATCTGAAATTTTTCTTAACTAGTAGAGACACACAAATCAAATTACTCTAAGTAATCCTGGTAAACTGGGAGCATATTATAGTGATCACAAAAATAATGCCACCTGATTAGCACATAATGTGGAATACCAAACTTCCATAATGGTATAGCTTTCTCAGACTAAAGATAGGAGGACAGTCTGACTTCAGTTATGATCCCTAACAAGTTTTAACTACATCAATAACCCTGAAGGCCAACAGTTGTCAATAGTAGTGGCTAAAAATGTTTGGGTTTTTAGGGCCAGATTGCCACTCGTGCTCAGAGAACAGTTAGGGAAAGTATGCAGCAACAATTGCCACATCACAAAGTTCCATCAATGATATTGTACTACTTTCAAGCATACTGCCTAGGTAGTAAGATTCCAATGGCTGCTATTAGGTAGGCTTCCCCAAAAGTACTATAGCCTTCTACTTAGCATACTGCTTCATCCCCAAGCACCACATTTGATTCACCCTTATAAAATCATTCAACAGACTGAAATGAGAATACATATTTACTCATTATCCAAGGTAACAATGAACAGAAGCAATTCTAAAACCATAATCTAACAATATGAATGTTCAGTCATTACCATGTATCTATTGGGCTTGCTCAAAAAAATCAAATATCTGTAAACGATAATATATCGCCCTGATAGGTATCTAAATTAATACAATAAAACTAAGGTAACCTTTATTGACTGACTGTTAGAGTCCTTTAATGTATATCCTCCCCATCAGCCTCTATTGACTGACTGTTAAGAGTCCTTTAATGGATGTTGATTAATTGTTACAAACTTTTGCACATTTACACATCTTAGCAGAAAAGTCATGCCAGAGTCCATATACATTTGTATTTACTAGTAGACCTCATCATGCCAAAAAAAAAACAAAACAAAACAAAATGCAATGCACCTAAAATTGACTCCCTGTCATACATAAACAAGTCGAATATGCCAGATATATATTTTATTTTAGCTTTCCAACTGTTCAGACAAAGTATCACTACAAAACACTCATTTACCTATCCATAGTACTCTCTCTTGCTCTCTCCCTACTCCCCTGTAGAAATGGTCTGGGTGTCATGCCTCCTTTACACCTACTATGACTGGATTTGCTATGTGGAGAGTGATCTTAGGGATGCTTTTGGAGTTTTGCTCCATAACTGTATCCACATCATAGCAGGTAGATGAGCTGGGAGAATGAGGTTGAGAGCATAATGAAATCATGGTCCAGGCCATCAACACCACCCCCATGTTTAAAATGGGATAGATAGTTATTTTCATTGAATAATTTGTGCACATAAATGGCACCTTCTTCAAGTTTTGAATGAACATGTCTCCTCCACAATGAAAGGTAAATATGGTAGATCAAGGGGGAGGAGAGAAAAAATAAACAACTAAGGGATGCCTACGGTTTGAGACAAATGTACGGAGAGAAACTATGTAAAGTCAATCAAACAAATTTGTGAAATAGCCTGCAACATCTAAGCAATATTTAGATGCAAGAACTGAACTCATTTCCTCCGAAGGAGAAGAACCATACTGCTGACAGTTAGACTAGCATGTTGGAACAGTTATATGTACGGATTCTATTAGAAAGGTTTTTCATAAAAAATAAATTAAAAAATCACTACAGTTCTCTCTCCTTTGCACTATATTGCCCAGATTGAACTTCACAGCAGGATGTAACACTAGGTACATTCATCCATGGTCCTATAGATACTAAATTTTGGTACAAGATTCTATCAGCTCCATCTCAGCGCCATGCTCCTAATTTACTGCAAAAGCAGTGTCTCTGATTCACTGGGCACCATTGTAGCTAAGATACTTATGGCAGATGGATGAAATTGCCTTTTACAGAAAGAAGGAATTGGATCACATTGAGCAAGTGTGGATGAATTTTACTTCCCAAGGTCCTACACAACAGATCTCAGTTGTGTTATGAGCTAGTTTCTAAAATCTCCTACTAGAGAGGGGTAGGACAAAATCCATGGACATTTTGGATATTCATGTGTTAGAAAGCTGGATATGGATCTGCAAGAGGAATGGGAGATTATCTGTGAAGTATGTTCACAAGATGATAGCCGACAAGGGCCTAAGGATCCCTCTTTTTCATCAGAGTTAGGGGCATCATAATCTATTGAAGGTTAAATTCCTAATTTGGAGAATTGCTCGTCACATCTCTTTTATGGAAGTTACAGGACTTTTTGTTTTCTATGCAACAAGGATGATGGAAGCCTAAGTCATCTGATGGTGTCGCACAATCTCAGCCTATTTGGATTCACTTTTTGCAGAGGATGGGCATGTGGCTTCCAACAAAGTGGGCTTGATTTTAGATTGGGGAAGAGCATGAAGACGTAGGAAGTTCAAGTGTGTATGGTGGCTGGTGTTTCAGGCTACTATCTGGGCAATTTGGGGAGGAAAAAAACCTTTGCATTTCTCAAACCAAGTGCAGAATAGCAAAACAACTTTTCCTTCTTTGATAACTATGTGAGGGGCAGGCAAAGAGCTCAGGAGGTTTGTTTGTAGATTATAGGAGATTTTATTTTGCTTTTCATCTCCCTCTCCCACCTAAGTGTCTCGTTTCCCTTTGAGCAGGGTATCTACATTTCTCCTATATCAATTAAGACATTGATTAGTCTAGGATCTAAAAATATTAATACCAAAACTGAAACACATCCAATATCCAACGATAAGCAGGGAAGACATCTGTATCAATAGCATCAACATGGAAAGTACCATATTTGAATATTTATGTTACCCAAATTGTCTATAAACAATTTGACTCATCATGCTCTGGTTGTTTATTTTAAGAAACTGTGCACTAGAGAGACTACAGCTTGGGTAGGTAAATGGAATGGACAACGAACTATCAGTCTGCCACATGTTTTTATGTGATACAAAATAAGCCACTGGGGTATTCATGTCCACTTCAATGGACATTCAGATGTCATTTTAACCAAAGCTGCTGCAAAGGTTATCAACTTAAGATTCAACATCCGATTCAAAGAACTTAGGATGGGGAACATATGGTTTTTAATGGATATTTGACGTCCCTACACTATTTCCAACGTCAAAACCCTGAACACCTCTCCAAAAAAGACGACAAACATTAAATAGCAGAAGAAACAACACAAATTACAAAGATGGAAAACCTATGCTGATTGTCACTAATTTCCATAGTAGTCCCTAAACACCCGAGAGCTAAGCAATCAGGCAGTAGCAAACAGATTCTCCCATAGGGCAGAACACATACTCTTATTTAAGACAAAATACAGATACTATGTGAAGAAATTGGACAAAAAGGACTGCATAGTGTGTACCATGGTTTTGGAATTGGAGGGTTCGTGAGTGTTGGAGAGTCACAAAGAAAAAACTTGCAGCCGACTGTTGAAGGTCTTACTCCTGGAATCACAGGGATGATGTTACAAAATGAAATCCAGGTAGTGGCGCTATGGCCCTATTGCTGGGCTCTTCTGGCAGTCGGTGGAGGGCGACGGCATCGACTACTGTGGGGTGGTGGCGAGCGTCTAGAGGAGGTACACGGGGCGGCTCACGGTCAGGTGGTAGGGCACCGACGGCCGGTGAGTCGACTGCAGCGGCTTGCAGCGGCGGCAGGGTGATCCCATGCATCACTGGAGGTGGGTTGAGGCCCTGGGCAGCGACGCGGTGTTTGAGGGGGTGGCCAGGAAGCGACGCCTCAGGGGTGACGATCGTTGGCTTCAGTAGAGGATGCGGAGGCGCAGGTACGAGTTGAGGGAGAGAGAGATGCGGATGTGGAGGAGCTAGGGAATCGCAGGATGAGTTGAGGGAGAGAGAAGCGGGAATGTGGAGCCATGCAAGAGAGCATCGCGGAGGGCGTGATCGCGGGAGGAGCGGTTCGGGGGTACGTTACAACAAGTTTCGTTGTTAGTTAAATTAAAAAGGTAACTAATTATAACAAAATGTAATATTTTTTTATAAAATAAATTATTATTTATAACAAAATTTTTATTTATTATTATTTATGATGAAATAATAACTAAATTTTAACCTTTGTTACTATTGATAACCTCTTTTATTTATTAACAACAATATTCAAACTTCATTTTTATATCCCATTTATTATAACAAAATTTTGTACCTTGTAATTTTTGTTGTTGTTATTAATCAAATTTCTTGTAGTATATTGACAACTCAAATTCTATACAATTCAGTAATGTAGAAAGAGCATTTATTTCAAGCAAAGACATAGACAATCAATCATCATGTTAGAATTTACACAAACCAAGTTCTCTTCTTAAGTATTTAAATCTTTCATTACATAGAGGCTTGGTAAAAATATTAGCAAATTGGTTTTCTCATTCAATGAATTTCAATTCAATTTCCTTTTTATTTACTTCATCTCTTAAGAAATGATGTCTTATTTCTATGTGCTTCGTCTGCTATTGATGAACATGATTCTTAGTTAGAGAGATAGCACTTGTGTTCTCACATAAAATAGTGATGCAACCAAGATTTATGTGATAGTCAAGAAGTTGGTGTTTAATCCAGAGAACTTGGGCTGCATAATTTCTTGCTGCAACATACTCAGTTTCAGCAGTGGATAATGTAACAGAATGTTGCTTCTTAGTTGCCCAAGACACTAGACAGCCACCTAGATATTGACAATACCCACTAGTACGTTTTCTATCTAATCTACACCCTGCATAATTTGCATCAGTGTAGGCTACAAGATTCAGCTCACATCTAGCAGGATACCATAATCCTACTTCAAGGGTGCCATATAGATATCTAAAAATTCTTTTCACTGCAGACATGTGTGATTCCCTTGGACTAGCCTGAAATCTAACACACAGACACATAGAAAATTGAATATCTGGTCGAGATGCAGTGAGGTAGAGTAAAGATCCGATCATACCTCGAAATATTTTGGGATATACCAATTTACCATATGGGTCAGCATCAAGACTCATTGATGTACCCATTGGTGCAGTGATAGCTTTGAGGTTTTCCAGCTTATATTTCTTTAAAAGATTCTTGATGTACTTTGCTTTGGTGACAAAGCTTCCTTCTGAAGTTTGATGAATCTGCAATCCAAGAAAAAAACTTCAGTTCTCCCATTAAACTCATCTCAAATTCATTTGTCATCAGGTTTGAAAATTCCTCACACATGGATGATTTTGTTGACCCAAAGACTATATCATCTACATAAATTTGAACAACAAGTATATCTTTGTTATCAAATTTAGTGAATAAAGTTTGGTCAACCTCACCTCTTGAAAATCATTTGCCTGTGAGAAATGAACTAAATTTGTCATACCAGGCCTTGGGAGCTTGCTTCAATCTATACAGGGCCTTGTCCAGTTTATACACATGATCAGGAAAATCAATGCATTCAAATCTAGGTGGTTGTTTGATAAAAACCTCTTCTTTTATTATGCCATTTAGAAATGCATTTTTAGCATCCATTTGCTGAAGTTTTATTCCTAAGCTACATGCAAATGCAAGTAGGATTCTAATTACTTCTAGCCTGGCCACATGAGCAAAAGATTCTTCAAAATCTATCCAAATTCCTAATTGTAGCCCAGTGCCACTAGCCTAGCTTTATATCTAATAATTTGTCCTTGTTCATTAGTTTTATTCCTAAAAACCCATTTTGTGCCAATGATTTAATTATGGGTTGGTCTGGGAACAAGATGGCAAACGTGATTTTTTTCAAATTGATGTAGTTCATTATGCATAGCATTAATCCAATGTTCATCTTTTAAGGCACATTCAATGTTTTTGGGTTCTATTTGTGAAACAAGAGCAAATGATCTAAGTTCTTCTTCTAATCTGAAATGAGATCGAGTTCTAGGAGGTTCATTCAAGTTTCTAATAATATTTTCCAAGGGGTGATCCCTTATCACACGAATATTGGTAAGAGGATTACCTAAGTTGACACTTACCTCCCCCTGAATTCTTGACCCTTCACTATCACTTAGAGTTGTTGGTTCTTCACATTGATTTCTTTGCTCTTCTTTATTCTCCAATATTTCTCCTTCATCAATGTCCCTGCAAACATCTTTTTCAGTCATATCATGTCTCATCAAAGATAACGTGAGGAGATTCTTCAACAGTTTCAATTTTTCTATTATAAACTCTATATGCTCAAGAATGTTTAGAATATCCCAGAAAAATCCCAAGTTCAGTTTTAGCTTCAAATTTATCATGGTCTCCTTTAGAGTTTACATGAATAAAATATTTTGACCCAAAGACCTTGAAATAAGCAAGTGAAGGTTTCTTACCTTTCATTATTTCATATGGTGTCTTTTTGGTAGAATGTCTTACCATGGCTCTATTAATGATGTGACAAGATGTGTTTACAGCTTCAGCCCAAAACCTTCTTGGTAAGTTACTTTCCACCAGCAGAGTTCGAGCCATCTCCACCAAAGTCCTATTTTTTATTTCGACTACTCCATTCTATTCTGGAGTTCTTGGTGATGAGTATCGGTGGTTTATGCCATTTTGCCTGCAAAGATCATCAAATTGTGAGTTTTTAAATTCACCACCATGGTCTGATTGAATGTTGGAGATAGAGTACTTACTGTCTTGTTTTATTCTACTGAAAAATTCTTGAAATTCACAAAAAGCTTACTTTTTGTGAGTCAAGAAAAACACCCACGTATATCTTGAAAAGTATACAATAAAAAATCAATATCTTCTTCCAGTTAAGCTAGCTGATCTAGTAGGACCAAATAGATCCATATGAATTAGGTCATAGGGTTTTGAAGACATATTTTTAGTTCTGGATTTAAATGACTTTCTGGTTTGTTTACCTTGAGTACATGCCTCACATGTTTTATTGTTTTTCTTAAAGGAGATTTCAGGTAGACCCTTGACCATACAGAATTTTGTCAGTTTATGCAGCACATTATAACTTGCATGACCTAACCTACGATGCCAAAGCCATGCTAGGTCCTCCTTATTTACAGTGAGACACAAATTGAGGTGGGCTGCATCATCTAAATCTACCATGTAGATATTATTGACCCTTTTACCAATGAATTTTACTTTTCCAGAATTAGGTTCAAAGATGGTGCAAGCATGAGATTCAGAAACAACTCTATGTCCCTTATCACAAAGCTGACTAATGCTTAGAAGATTATATGCTAAACCTTCTACAAGCAGAACATCTTCAATGCAGCAAGATAAACACTTACCAACCATACCTGATCCAGTGATTTTGTCTTTAGTATTTCCACCAAAAGTTACATGACCTTCATTCTTTTCGACCAACAAACAGAATTTATCTTTGTCTCTAGTCATGTGTCTTGAGTAGCCACTATCAAGATACCATCTGTTATGAGTGACTGCCAGGCATTCCTGCAAAAGTAATCAGGCAAAAATTCTTGGAACCCAAAAATGTTTGGGCCCCATAACACTAGTCAACTCACTCAAGCAGGATTTGCAAATGTTTAGGTATCCACATTTGTCTGTGTTGTGGATGTTGCATTTTTCAGTTTATTCTGAAAGTTGTGTGCAGTTTGAGGTTTTCTTGGCTTTAGCCTTTGTACAGAATGGGAATTTGTATGCCAATTTTGGAACCAACGAGCACTAGGATTCAAGGGTGCCCTAGTGAATCTGGGTTGAATAAACCTGGGATTGATAAAACCATAAGGTTTCTGATTATTAAGGGACCTAAACCTAGATTGCATTGATGTGCTCCTGGTGTGACTTTGATGCATACATTGTGAATGAAAGTTCTGGAATTCATGTTGCATCGACCTCATTTGGTGACTGCCTCGACCTGTCCTACCCGGGTGGTGATGAATAAGGTTTTGGAATGGTAGACACCTAGATGCATCATGGTGATCACATCGACCTGAAGGGTACTTGCTTTGACCCTGGTTTCTAAAAGGTTGAAACCCATATGACATATGCGTCAGTGCAGTGTGGTAGACACGTCAACCTATCTGTGTTGGCTGGGTTGTTTTGGTCATGAAGCTTCCATGCACTTGGTGTCTAAAAGATTGACTGTTGTTCTGTGCCTTGGACTTAGGTACAATAGTATGTATACATGGTTCTCTATGTGCCTCTACCTTCCCTTTGCCCTTATCCTTGGCACTCACATTTTCTTGTTGATTATTCTTCACAGTTTTTCCCTAACTATTTTCCTCACAGTTCATTCTGATCAATGGATTGAGTTTTTCTTTTCCTTTTTCAGCAATGAATGAGATAGTCTTAACATCAAACCGTTTCTTATTAGTTGGATTAAACCCCAACCCTTCTCCTCTGAAATTCACTTTTGTTCAAAGAATTGCATTTAGATTTTCTGTTCCTTGAGTCATAGCCTCAAGGGAATTCTATTTATCATTATTTTCTTTTTTTGAAATTTTCAATGGTTCTTTTCAGTTCTTCATTCACTCCTTTAATTGCTTCACATTTCTCCAAGGCAGTATTAGTTTCTTCTTTGAATTTTTGCATTCAGATCTTTAATTCATCAATCACATTTTTCAAGTTTTCATTCTCACATTTCATTTCATTCATCATGTCTGTAAATTTATCTGTTTCAGTAATGGACTTTTTCAATTTAGAGTTTTCATCTTCTAAACATGTAATTCTATCATTTAATGAAGTGTCATGAGCAGGAGAATTTAGTTTCTTTGTCACGCCCCGATGCAAAAAATCAGAATGCAGCAGTTATAACATTCGTGTCAATCAGAGCATACATTGCCACAAGAGACCATACATCAAAAGGCCAAAACTTTAAATAACAAATTTTTATTGATAACAAAGATGGAAGTACTTATTACAACTGACATCTCGTGGACTTTACTAACTTAACAACAATTGACACAAAAGAAAAAAAATGAACATAAGTCTTACAATGACTCAAGACGTCCACTATTGAAGTGACTACAACGATTATAACGAATGACATGACCGGCGCTAACTGGCTCGCTCCCGCTATCACTCTTGTCCGATCCCTTCCATTTGCGTCTCCTCATCCAAAGCTACCTGAAAAGGTGGGGAAAAATAGAGTGAGCGAGAGCTCAGTAAGATTTTATATCTCTATCCTCAGGCGTAGTTTAAGTGATTAATCATTTCATCATGTATGAAAATGCGATAAAATAATCATAATAAACATACAAATAGGTGATATGACAGATAAGAGAAGGAAAAGATAGATGGCATTTAAAAATAAGTGCAAGTATAACAAGAATTTTCCACGAGGTTTCAAGTAAAGTTTCCATGTGAATTGGCCATGTCAAGCACGCACGTCATGTCACGAAAGAATTTCAAGTAGTTGAGTGAAGTAGAATGTCGTAGATTAACATGCTAGTCATGTTCTGCGGTGCAATGCCACACTTTGTCATTACAAACTTCTCGGGACACAAGTACTTTCGGACGCTCCTCCCAAGACCAGACCGGGCCCTTATGATGCGTTGGCACTAAAGGGGGTTGGATCATAGATCCCAGTCTAGACATTCACTTATATAAATTGCCAAGAGTTCCAAGGTTAAAACCATGTAATCAAGCATCTCATATAGGAGTATAGATTTCTTAATGAAATTTAAATAGTAAGCTCTTAATCGAAGGAATGAGTCATTTAAGAAAATGACTTTAAGAGGGGCTTAATGGAATACCATTCCAATAATTGACCTAGAATAGGGTCAAAATTCGACGTATGGCAGCCCTAAAAGGCTGGATACAATAATCATGAAAAATAAGAGATTTCAAGTTGTTGCGAGAAGAAACGGTTGGCCATGGATCGCCATTGGAAAGAGACGGTCACAGGGAGACCGCTTCCAGTAGGAGTTAGACCGAACCAGTTAAACCGAGCTAGTCTTAATAATGAACGCGTCTGAGGGACCGGACGCGTTTACATTAAGGCGTCGGGGAAACTGGACGTGCCAAACTAAGGCCACATGCCTTAGAAAATAAGACGGTCTAGTCAAGACCGCAACCTATAATTAGCGGTCTAGGAAAGACTATTTTTTTTAAACTGATAGAATTTTGGCAGAACTTCGACAGGGCCTTGATCTGTCAAAATAGACTTCCAATGGGTTGAGGTCTTGGTGGTACAACTTGCTCGGTGTCCTAGTGGGAATCCCAGGCTCGCGGAGTCTTACGGAGGCCTCAGAACATGAACACCTAGTCCAGCGGAAGGAATATCTGACGGAGAGGTATTCGATGCCCAAGAATTACTGGCTTAAAATCAGCGAAAAATGAGCATAGTGGTAAGTCGAAACCACCGGAATGTTACGACCCTCGAATAATCTTAAAAAGATAACAAGCTATGAACAATGATTAAAGGATAGTACTAAACTTTTTACAGTTAAACCATGATTTGACCATTTATTTCTACATTTTTCTCCAACAATAGAAACATAAGAAATGATTAGAAATGCGAACTTGATAATTCCATTAACCTAAATGATCATGTTCTATAGTGTTTTAGCTTCAGCAGTGAGCAATATGACGGTGTAAACATAGCCTAATACACAGAAAATGAGCCAGTTTTATGCTGGAAAGCACGAGACAAAAACGGTCTTCTGTAGGCTACCACTAGCATGAGACGGTCTCAAGAAGACCGCTAAAGCGATATATATATATATATGAAATCAAGTCATGAACGCATCTGTGAGTCTGGACACGCCTAAGAGAAGGCGTCAGACTACTAGGGAGCGTTAATAATATCTCATAATTATTAAACTAAGTAATATTCATGGAGGCGTCTTAGAGAGCAGACGCGTCAATTAAAATAATATATTTTTATTTTAGTGAAAATTGGGGGAAGACAAACGGTCTATCGCGCGACCATTTCTTCACCAAGTAGTCACTGATACGATCATTTTTAACACCGAGATCCGCTAATGATGAACCCCGACAGACCTTGATTAAAATAGCGATTACGAGCAATATACTGAACAAAAATTAGGCAAAATGGTACCGTTGGACAGAGCATTCAAAGTAAAATGAGATAGCATGCTTTGATTTGAGTTTAGGCTAAGTTAAACTAACATAAAACGAACTAATAAGCGAAGGCAACCATTCAGATATACCTCGAAGTAAACTACGAAATTCGTTTGACATGGTACACTAAAATTAAGCAAACTAGTATCAAATGAAAGAGGACTGAGAGATGAACAAGATGGCATGCTTGATTATTAGTTCAGCCTAAGAAAAACCTACCTTTAATAGCGAGAAAGGAAGTCGACCTCACCGAAACCCTAAATGAAAAACCTCACCTAGACTCATCATCTTTGCCCTCAATCGCTCACATCTTCGGCCGCCACAGCAAATGGGGGTTCTAGGTAGCGCTAGGCTTCATTTTATAGGGCTAGAGTCGAAGCTAAGAATGAGATATGATCGAAGAGAGTCGTGAGTTTGAACGTGCGTGATTTTCCCGTTTTGACCGGGTCGCGCCACCTTCCTGAAAATTGACGCTAACCGTTAGGGTTTTCACGAGATTCATGAGGGGGAAAGGGCTCCCATCATGGCCCTTCGATTTGGGATAGGAATGAGTGCATTTGGGTTCGATTTGAGTTTGAATTCGATCGATTAAGCTTGTTCTATCAAAAATTCCGAGTTAGACTAAAAAACCTTGATTCGGGTTTGGTTAAATTTTCTTTTGGGGTCGGCCCAATTGTCAATGTTGTTAAGCATTTCGTCTACTATAAGAATATGATTTTTCTACATTTTTATAAATTAGTCAAAATTTGACCTAAGGAATATATTTAATAAATTTTAACTTAAAGAAAATAGGGTTGCTACACCCTCCCCCACTTTAAGGAATTTGGTCCTCCAAATTCATTGAATGTTGGCTAACGAAAATAATAGATACTACCCTTTAGAACAAATCGGGATATAGCTTTCTAATTGCTTCTTCGGATTCCCATGTGGCTTCTTCAGTTCTACGCCGACTCCACTAGACCTTGACCATCGGTATGGATCGATTCATGAGTTGCTGCTGCTTGAAGACAAAAATCTTGACAAGCTTCTCTTCGTAGGATAAATCCTCCTTCAGTTCTAAGTCTGTATGTTGGATGATATGCGATGGGTCGTATACATACTTCCATAACATGGACACGTGGAAGAGATTATGAATGCCCGATAATTGTGGTGGTAATGCCAGTCTATAGGTAACTTCGCCTACCCTCTCCAAGATTTTGAACGGGCCAACAAACCTCGGGCTCAACTTGTCTCGGATTCCAAATCTTCAAATTCCTCTTGAAGGTGAGACTTTCAAAAACACATGCACACTGACCTGAAACTCCAAATCTCTTCTTCTGTTATCAGCATAGCTCTTCTGCATAGACTGAGCAATCTTCAAACGGTTCCTAATGACTTGAATGTTCTTGGATGACTCTGAAACAAGATCTGGTCCGAGCCATTGCTTCTCACCAATCTCTTCCCAACAAAGAGGGGACCTACAACTTCTACCATACAAAGCCTCAAATGGTGCCATCTGTATGCTGGACTGGTAACTATTGTTATAGGCAAATTCGATCAAAGGCAAATGTTCAAGCCAACTATCTCCAAAATCGATCATGCAAGCCCTCAACATGTCTTCAACAATCTGATTTGTCCTCTCAGTCTGTCCGTCATTCTGAGGGTGAAACACAGTACTGAAGTTCAAACGAGTTCCCAAGGATGCTTGCAGACCTTTCCAGAAGTGAGAGGTAAACCTGGGGTCTCTATAAGATATGATGGATACAGGAACTCCATGCAACCTCACTATTTCCTTCATATATAGGGCAGCCAAAACATCCACAGTCCACTTAGATTTAATAGGCAAAAAGTGCGTGGACTTAGTCAAACGATCAACAATCACCCAAATTGCATCAAAACTGCAACGAGTTCTAGGTAAGCCTATGATAAAATCCTTGCCGACACTCTCCCACTTCCATTGTGGTATTTCGAGAGGTTTTAACTTTTCAGTAGGCCTAAAATGTTCGGCCTTGACTTGCTGACATACTAAACATGTGCTTACAAATTTGGCCACTTCTCTTTTCATGTTCGGCCACCAAAAGGTCATCTTCAAGTCTCGATACATCTTTGTAGCTCCTGGATGAATTTTGTACTTGGACCTATGGGCTTCCTCTAGAATCTTTTTCTTTACTTCCACAGAATCAAGTACACAAGTTCTACCATGGAATAACAATCTATCATCATCGGCCAACACAAAGTCTGGTCGATTAGCCATCTGTTCTTTAATTTCCACTAGCAATGGGTCATTATCCTACAATTGCTTAATCTCTGCCAGCAACTCTGAATGAAGCTGGACATGTGCAATCATAACTAGATCTTCCTTCTCTGCGACGTTAAGATCTAAGCTTGCAAACTTCTCTAACAACTTCCATTCCTGAAGCATCAAACTAGCTAATCTAGCTATTGGCTTCCTGCTCAAAGCATCTGCCACAACATTCCCCTTTCCAGGATGATACTCAATAGAGAAGTCAAAATCCTTTAAGTACTTGAGCCACCTTCTTTGCCTCATATTCAGCTCTTTCTAGGAAAATAAATATTTTAGGCTCTTATGATCAGAGTACACTATGAAAGTTTATCCATATAGGTAGTGCCTCCAAATCTTCAGAGCAAACAAAACTGCTGCTAGCTCCAGGTCATGAATAGGGTAATTCTCTTCATGCTTTCTCAGTTGTCTGGAAGAATAAGCTATCACTTTCCCTCGCTGCATCAACACACAACCTAAGCTGGTTCCTGATGCATCGGTATATACTTCAAAACCTCCTTCTCCGGATGGCAAGGCCAACACCGGGGCAATGGTCAAGCACTCCTTCAAAGTTTGAAAACTTTTCTCACACTCTTCCGACCACTCGAAACGATTCTCCTTACGAGTTAATCTAGTCAAGGGTACTGCAATCTTGGAGAAATCCTTAACGATAGTAACCTGCTAGGCCTAAGAAACTCCTGATTTCAGTTGCATTTACAGGCCTTTCCCAATTACGTACCGCCTTAACTTTAGAAGGGTCTACCGAAATTTCATCTTTGGAAATAATATGCCCCAGAAAAGATACTTCTTGCAGCCAGAACTCACACTTACTAAACTTGGCGTATAACTGATGATCCCTTAGTATCTGAAACGCCATCTTCAAGTGCTCCTCATGCTCCTCCTTGCTCTTGGAGTATATAAGAATATCATTAATAAATACCACAACCCATTGATCTAAGTAGGGTTGGAACACACTATTCATTACCTGCATGAAAGCTGCAGGAGCATTTGTTAGTCCAAACGACATTACAACAAATTCAAAATGCCCATACCTGCTACAAAATGCCTTCTTATAAATATCTTTGTCCTTTATCCTCAAGTGGTGAGACCCCGATCTGAGATCGATTTTTGAGAAATACTGAGCTCTAGATTGTAGATTCTAAGAAATCCACTTAGAATAATTAAAAGGAAAAAAGAAAAAATGAATAGAAGAAGAATGGGAAAAGAGGGAGAAAAGGGGAGCATGCGAGGATGCTAAGGGGAATGTGTGATCGCCAGAGACGCGAGGGCCTCAAAGGATATAACAAATAATCAATGGAGGGATCGCGATATAAATACCTTAAATGCGGGGGATTGTGAGTGCACCTTTCTCTTCCGATCGGCCGGCCGATGAAGAGAGTTCTTCCTTTTTGATTACCCTTGCAAAGATCAAAGACAACAACCAATAAAAATAGGAATTAGAACCAAGGTGAGTGTAGCATCAAATTCATAATAAATATGAACATGAATATCATGTATAAGAACACACCTTGTGGGTGTTGGCCCTTAAACCCCTATGCAAAAGGGTATGGGAGATATGATGAATGATATGTAAATAGGGAGGTGTGCAAGTGTTGCACTAAGGAGATCTCAACATGGAGATAAAAAGAAATAAAAGGAAGAGATGGAATAATGATGCATGCAATTAACTAAAGAAAAATAAGAGATAGGAGGGGGAAAGCTTAGTGGTTTCTCCAATTGGCTTCAAGATCTTCAATAGAGGAAGAAGGGGATGTAGAATTCCATGGATGTAGAGACTCCAAATCTTCAATAGAGGAAGAAGAACTCCATGGATGAAGCTTTTAGGTGCATGGGAGTCTTCCTCCTTGAGCCTTTGGTCCGGCAGCACCTCCCCTTGAATTGATCTTCATCCCTTAACACAAGGGAGAGAGGAGTCCTATTTATAGGGTTGAAATTCGAAATTAATTCCAAGGGAAATTAGGAAAACATGTTTTATTGGGATTTGGAATGAGATAAACATTAGGCAAGTGTCCCTTCAACCTTGGAAAGTCATAGGAACCCTTTCCTAAGTGGAAAAAGAGATTAAATGAGGAAAGGAAGTGAAATTCGGAATTAAATCAAGAGAAAATAAGAAAACATGTTTTAGTTGGAATTTGGAAGAGATAAACATTAGGCAAGTGTCCCTTCAACCTTGGAAAGTCATAGGAACCCTTTCCCAAGTGGAAAAAGAGATTAAATGAGGAAAGGAAGTGAAATTCGGAATTAAATCCAAGAGAAAATAAGAAAACATGTTTTAGTTAGATTTGGAAGAGATAAACCTTAGGCAAGTGTCCCTTCAACCTTGGAAAGTCATAGGAACCCTTTCCCAAGTGGAAAAAGAGATTAAATGAGGAAAGGAAGTGAAATTCGGAATTAAATCAAGAGAAAATAAGAAAACATGTTTTAGTTGGAATTTGGAAGATATAAACATTAGGCAAGTGTCCCTTCAACCTTGGAAAGTCATAGAAACCCTTTCCCAAGTGGAAAAGGAGGTTAAATGAGGAAAGAAGGGAAATTCAGAATTAATTCCATAAAAAATTAGAAAACTTAGTTTTGGTAGGATGGAAAGGGGGATCCTTCCTCCAAGTGTCCTTTCAATATTAGGAAGCCATAGGAACCCTTTCCCAAGTTAAAAAGGAGTGTAAGTGAGGAAAGGAAGGGGTGCTTCTGGAGTTCGGAATTGAACAAGAATTGACGACCGAACAGACGGTCGCTAATTAAAGAAATGACGCCCCCTGACGGGGCGTTACTTAAATGACGCCTGGGTCCCTTCCCCCATTTGATTTAAGGCCCGAAAAAATGGAGAAATGGCTCAGAAAAAATTGGAGAAAAATGGAAAAACATGTGGAAAGCTTGGGGAAGTTGGATATTCAATAAAAAGGAGGAAAACCACTCAAATAAGTCGATTTGAGGGTCAAATGGGGCATCACAGTGCGATAGGAGATATGCTCAAAATGATGTCAATTTTAGTGTGTCTACAGCTGCCCCGCCTTGGCATCTGCTTTGCAAGGGAGTGACACGGAATGAAATAGAATAGAATGAAGTGAAGCAACATGGAATGGAATGGAATGAAGTGAGAGCGAACTGAAAAGTAGATGCCAAGGTGTGATGAGACACGCAATCAACATCACTTGATGAGAATGAAATCAAAAGCTCGAGATGAAGTAAATCTCGGGAAATCCAACGAAATCAACAATGTTTGGATAAAAGGGGAGATGTGCACGCGGTGCACGAAGGAGATAAAATAAAATGATCAACTTCCAGCGCGGTGGAAGTACCCCAGGTCACAAACCTGTAGATTTCACTATTGGAGAGCGGTTACCAGCCAATGTGGACGTGCTGCAGCCAAGGTGGATCAAGGGGAATGATTGAAAAAAATAAGATGATAAAAATCCAAACAATGAGTCTCGAGAAAAGACCCAAAACAGCGATAAAACGAACTGAAGATCCAATTCGGCAATGAAAATCTCATATCGAGAAAGATTAAGATCAATTCAACTCTCAATATCAGCTTATCAGAATGATTTTCCAACGTTAATTCAAAGTCCTACATGAATGCATGCTGGGCTAAAGGGAAAATAACAAATGAAAATATAATATAATCAAGGATAATATTGTTAAACTGCCCAGACTGGGTCAAGAAACTAATTCTGCGAGCTGATACTAAGCCGAAGCCCGTTTATCCACGCACCAACTCGTAAAAAGGGAACCATCGTCCCCAGTCTTGGACGGCTCAACGGCCTATCCGTGTGACTAAGGCTTCTCTGGAATCATCATTATTTTTGATGAAGGGGAACTCAAATCCCAGATTTACCAAAGCCACAAGGTCCTTGATATAATCTAGTAACATATGTAACATATAGTAGAATGCATACAGGGAGATGGTGATATCAATAAGCATGAGGAACTAAGAAATGAGGTGCAAGCACCGTGGGGCTTGGATGATGATGCCCAGTCGGTGGGACCAAGAGCTTCTTTCTGCGCTCAAAAATTCATCAGCCAAGATATAAAGGATAACAAGCAATGAATAAGGCATTTAAGCATAGTCATCAAAGCATGAATCAAAGCATCAATCAACCATTATGAGTTGAATCATGATATTACAAAGCATCATTATTTGTTATTTCGTCATGAGGATGACAATCTTGGCTAATCAAGATGTAGAGTTGAATGATCAGAATGATATAATGCCCAGTGGCAGAATTGATCAAGAGAGATTAGCAGGAGTTGATTGAAAGATCTGGAGATGAATAATCATGATGATAATTAGGAGATATGATAATGAGAATGATATAGGGAGATGATAATCAAAAAAATGCCCAGGGTGGCATGTCATGAGAATATCGGGAGAAATTAATAGATTGATAGCAATGAGTGGAGATAGGACTTATCCCGTGCTCTTGGTTCTTGCAAAGTTGTTCCTGCAAAACACCATCAGAAAATACAATGCATTTTTTTTATTTTTAAAATATGTAAATTTTTATGAGTGTTTGAAAAAGGTATTCAAATTTTTATGGATTTTGAAAAATATTTCAATTTTTTATGGATTTTGGATAAGAAATATTCAATTTTTTGTTTGATTTTGCAATATTCAATTTTTTTTGTTTGATTTTGCAATATTCAAATTTTTTTGGATTTTGGTTTAGACATAGCTAATGCAGCATCAAAGGGTGTTTAAACCATTAATTGGGGGTCCTCGTTCCTTCCCTTTTTGCTAAAATTTTCCAAAGCCGGGCGTGCATTGAAAATGGCATCCTATAACCGACCGCCTTTGATCAACGGTGCCCCTACCAAGGCCATACTTGAGAAACATTCAGTCTTGGAGGGAGAAGAGAAGAATAATTGAGGATAAGCTTTATGCAGGATGGGAGATGTCGGGACTTAAATTCATTCTAAGGTGTTTCCCCTCAAAGAGGTAGTCTGTTGTGCCGGGGCTTTGTGTCTTTAATTTTTAGACCCTTGACATGCATACGACCAGGGTTTTCCCTGCGGGGACTTTGCCACTCTTGACATGCCATAATTCATACTTTTGCTTTTAACGAAATTTTGACTTGATTTTCATAATAGCCCTTTTGGCGAAACGTATATCATGAAAACTCATATTGATTTTGGGTCAAGACTGCCCCTATTTGAGACTCCTCTCGTATTGGGGATTACCTAGGTTGGTCATCTCATCCGTCAACCTCTTGCCCCTGCATGCGGCGGAGTAAAGAAGAGAAAAGACTTTCAGGAATACTCATGGCATGGCCAAAGTAGCAATGGTGTCTAACCAAGGAGCCGGCTAAGGACGCCGTGAAGTGTGTGCGGTGCCCAGCTAAGGGTTGCTCTTAACAAGCGGAGAGAGAATATTGAATTCCCAGCACGGGTTTTTATTAACCAGAGGTGCTGCAAAAAACAAGCCTAAAGGACTCTTTTGAGAATGATTTCAATTAAACAAAAGCTTAAGATAAAGGTGTAAAACACCACTCTTAATCTCGTTAAGAAGCACTTGATTTTGAAAATCATGCGTGAAGTAATGAGAAAATGATATCATCAAAATGCATACTTACGCCAATATGTTATCTTGCAACCTTTGTAGAAGCAGTTGTCAGAGGTGAGGTTGATCATCATGGGATTTGTCCTCTTTGGCAGTCAAAAGGATTGGAAGCAAAAGATTTTGGGAGTGACTTAACAAGAATGAGTGGTGCTCAAACCAGACTCAGACGAATAAGGAGAAAAGTAAAAGAGGCGAGGGCTAGAACTCCCTCACTAAGGCGCGGAGACCCTGATCACATGGAACAGTCTACAGAAGAAGCGGAAAATCAAGAAGAGGGGTGAGGACTAAAGCCTCGGAAGCAATGGGAGAAAGGGCAGATGCCCAAGGCAGTGGATGTGGAAGAAGTTGGGTCAGACCCAGAATTAGGAGGAATCAGAAGAAGAAATTGGTAGATGGAAAGAGGTGGATCCGAAGGGTCCGGAGGCAGAGGAGGAGAATCATGATAGGAGGAATCCGGAGGCTCCGGAGGAATATTGAAAGAAGGGATGCGATGCCCTGGGGAGAAATAGGGAAAAAGATGATGGAAAATGAAGAAGAAAATGAAGGATGTGATGTCCCGGAGGAGTAGAAAGATGAATCGGAAGAAAGATGGAGGGTCCGGAGGTTCCGGGGGAATGAAATCAGGAGGGTCACGATGCCCTGGAAGATGATAGAGAGAATAAGACAGAGAATTCGGAGGTTCCGGAGGAAGCAAATGGAAAGGGGCACGATGCCCGGGGAAAAGATGGAGACAATCAGGTGGAGAATCCGGAGGTTCCGGAGGAAGAATATAGAAAGGGGCGCGATACCCAAGAGAGAGGAATGAAGGAGGATCAGGAGGAAAATCCGGAGGTTCCGAAGGTAGCAAATGAGAAGGGGCGCGATGCCCAAGGGGAAAATCTGGAGGTTCCGGAGGAGGAAGGTGGAAAGAGGCGCGATGCCCGAGAGAAAGGTCCGGAGGTTCTGGAGGAGGAGAATGGAAAGGGGCGCGATGCCCGAGGGGAAAGTCCGGAGGTTTCGGAGGAAGAAGATGAAAAGGGGCGCGATGCCCAAAGAGGAGGGATAAAATTCCTGGAGGTTCCAGGGAGATAGCAGGAAAAGGGACGCGATGCCCCAGGGATAGTGGATAAAAAGATGAAGATGAATAAGATGGGAAGTGCGGAATATCCGGAGGTGCCGGAAAGCGGGGAAGATACGGGTTTGGAAACCCGGGAAGCAGGAGGTGCAAATGCATGCAATGGGATGGATGCGATGAATGCAATGAATATGGAGAATATGAAGGGCGAGAGGACGAGATCCTCCTCCTAACCCTGGGAATGGCCCATGGAAAAGATGTGATAGACAAGAAGGTGGATGAAATAGCGGAAGGCCATTCGGCACCAAGATAACTGCCCCTCCACGGCAGTGAAAGAATACAGCCAAATGGCCTAATGGATGAAATACAAGCCCATGACGAAGCTTCAATAGTAAACGACAACTCCCTTGGAGGGTGAAAAGTAATGGTGTGAGGGAGTTGGAAAGTAGGGCTCAGAAGCATCATGTTGCCCAGGGGTTCAAGATTTGGAAGTTGGAACAGAGGGTGCCCTGCCCGGCCCTTACACAGCATCAGTGCTTGGCATGACGGTGACTTGGCCTTTTCAATCATGCCTGGCACAATAACCCGGATTGGCATCCGGCAAATGAACTCTTGCATTTTGAATAGCGCGGCCATGGCCAAATTCTTCTTTCGCAGCTCTTGATCATCCTCGGCACAAGTGTTTGTAGAAGCACTCCCCTTTCGAGTAGTAGAGGGAGGTGAAGTGGAGGCGGAAGGCTCCATGAATGGTGGGGGCGTAATGAAAGGCGTTGGAGAAAGGATAAGTGGAGGCGGAGGTATAAACACGTCGAGTTTCTCCCTTTGCTCGGAAGCAGTTGGGATTGGCTCGAGTGCAAAAAAGGGTGAATCCTGCTCAGGATTAGCCATGGGTAAAGGTGAAGGGTTATGTGGTGGAATAGGTGTTATATGCATAGTGGAGGGTTTTGAGGTTAAAGGGGTAATGGAGGGTTGAAGTGGTGGGATGTTAATTGGGGAAGGTTTAATGGTGGGTTCAATGGAGGCCGATGGTGTGAAGGTTAATGGTTTAATGGGTGGAGGTGTCATTGGTGGAGGTTTGATGGAAGGTTCAGGGGAGGGTGATGATATGAAGGTTGATGTAACTGGGGGAGGTATAACTGGTGGAGGTTTGGTGCGGGGAAAACTCCGGACGGGGCGAGCGGTGTTAGGAGTGTGAGGAGACTCAAGATGCGCCGGTGTGGGTGATTGGAGTATCGACCCATCATCGTAACACCAAGAGGTCTCGGAAACAGGGGTTGGATCAGGGATGGTAGCTTCGTCCTGAGCAGGGGGTTCATCAAATGATAGTGGAGGAAGCGGGAAGTTAAGGAAACTCGGAAGGGGTGCCTGCATAGCTTCATCATCATACATTGCTTCAGATTCTTCAATTGCCGACTCTTGATTGCTTGAAGTGCCAAAGTCATAATCATCTCTCCTATCTTTCCATTCACTCTCCATCTTGGTAATGTCATCCAGGAAAGCGTGAAGAGAATTAACTGGAGTAGGAGGAGCGGGCCGCGGGCTCGTAACCCTCTTTAATTGTTCCTCCATAAGAGTGATTTTGTCAAGGAGAGTTTGCTGGAGGGGTGTGACCTGTGCAACCGAAGGTTGATAGGGCCTTGAAGGAGGAGGGGCCGTATAAAAAGGCCGTGGAGAAGAATTAACGGGTTGACCCATGGAAGAACCCGGATGGGCCGGATTGCAAGGAATAAATGGGCCTTGGGGCCGTGATGGAGGAGGAATAGAAGGAGGCGGGTGATGGGCCACCCGAGTAGAATGAATAGGAGGAGATGGGTGATGGGTCACCCGTGTAGGAATAAAAGAGGGAGGTGGGTGATGGGCCACCCGTGTAGGATTAGAAGGAGGAGGAGAGGAATGAGATGCACCCTCAATGGCGGCCTTAAGGGCTTGGATCTGTTGAGGGGTGAGATGATCTAATGCATGAATGATTTGGGAAACCTTCTCATCATTGGGAGGAGACGGTCCCGAGGGAATAGTGGCTCGCAATTGGATTAAAAGACCATTGGATTGGACATTGCCCATGGGTCGAGCAACACCATAAGAGTGAGGACGTGGTCCTTTGAAAGAATTATGGTGAGAATTATGTTGAACATGTTGGAATTGAGGGGAATAAGATGTGCTAGGTTGATCACCCTCATGAACATTAATTGAATTGAACATGTTGTTTTGTCTATCAAAGTAAGCCATTATGTAATCAATTTAATGTGCAAATAATTTACAAAGAAGCACACAAGTTGGAATGGTTACCTTGATTTTTTTTTATGTTTGAACCTTGGTGAATTAATGATTTTTTACAAAGATTTGGAATGATTCACACGAGGGAGGAACCTAGTTTCAATATGATTACTTAAATGCCAACTAGGAACACTCCCTCACCACGTATAGGCCAACTAAACTCGGGAACTTCAAGGGTACAACCTGCCCGGCGTCCGTGAGGGAATCCACGGGTGCGGGGACTTATGGAGGCTTGGTTTAGGAATTTCCAATCCAAAGAGACGGAATGCTCAATGGAGGGTCCTTCCTTCACCAAGGGGGTGTGTGAAATCCTAATATAGAGAGAGGAGGTCTCCCAAGCCAAATGCCCTAAATGCAAGTCCTAATGCAAAAGACAAAGAAAAGAAAGTATGAACCATGATATGAGCCAAACCAAAGAAAGATAAGGTAAAACACTCACATGGCCATACAAATCATAGCAATCAACATAATATGAAGCATGGCATCCAAAATTTTTTTTTTAAAAAAGATGGAGAGATAAGAAAGTGGAATTTTTCAAAAACCAACAAGTTAGCAATCACATAAGGGGAGGGGGATGTGCACGCGATGCACAAGTGATAAAACAAAAAGGAAAGTGCTATGTGGAGCACAAAGGGAGTTGCACCGAGGGTGCAAAGGGGGAAGGGTAATCAAAGAAAAATAATGGTGGTCCCACCGTGATCGCCAATTTGTAGATTCTAAGAAATCCACTTAGAATAATTAAAAGGAAAAAAGAAAAAATGAATAGAAGAAGAATGGGAAAAGAGGGAGAAAAGGGGAGCATGCGAGGATGCTAAGGGGAATGTGTGATCGCCAGAGACGCGAGGGCCTCAAAGGATATAACAAATAATCAATGGAGGGATCGCGATATAAATACCTTAAATGCGGGGGATTGTGAGTGCACCTTTCTCTTCCGATCGGCCGGCCGATGAAGAGAGTTCTTCCTTTTTGATTACCCTTGCAAAGATCAAAGACAACAACCAATAAAAATAGGAATTAGAACCAAGGTGAGTGTAGCATCAAATTCATAATAAATATGAACATGAATATCATGTATAAGAACACACCTTGTGGGTGTTGGCCCTTAAACCCCTATGCAAAAGGGTATGGGAGATATGATGAATGATATGTAAATAGGGAGGTGTGCAAGTGTTGCACTAAGGAGATCTCAACATGGAGATAAAAAGAAATAAAAGGAAGAGATGGAATAATGATGCATGCAATTAACTAAAGAAAAATAAGAGATAGGAGGGGGAAAGCTTAGTGGTTTCTCCAATTGGCTTCAAGATCTTCAATAGAGGAAGAAGGGGATGTAGAATTCCATGGATGTAGAGACTCCAAATCTTCAATAGAGGAAGAAGAACTCCATGGATGAAGCTTTTAGGTGCATGGGAGTCTTCCTCCTTGAGCCTTTGGTCCGGCAGCACCTCCCCTTGAATTGATCTTCATCCCTTAACACAAGGGAGAGAGGAGTCCTATTTATAGGGTTGAAATTCGAAATTAATTCCAAGGGAAATTAGGAAAACATGTTTTATTGGGATTTGGAATGAGATAAACATTAGGCAAGTGTCCCTTCAACCTTGGAAAGTCATAGGAACCCTTTCCTAAGTGGAAAAAGAGATTAAATGAGGAAAGGAAGTGAAATTCGGAATTAAATCAAGAGAAAATAAGAAAACATGTTTTAGTTGGAATTTGGAAGAGATAAACATTAGGCAAGTGTCCCTTCAACCTTGGAAAGTCATAGGAACCCTTTCCCAAGTGGAAAAAGAGATTAAATGAGGAAAGGAAGTGAAATTCGGAATTAAATCCAAGAGAAAATAAGAAAACATGTTTTAGTTAGATTTGGAAGAGATAAACCTTAGGCAAGTGTCCCTTCAACCTTGGAAAGTCATAGGAACCCTTTCCCAAGTGGAAAAAGAGATTAAATGAGGAAAGGAAGTGAAATTCGGAATTAAATCAAGAGAAAATAAGAAAACATGTTTTAGTTGGAATTTGGAAGATATAAACATTAGGCAAGTGTCCCTTCAACCTTGGAAAGTCATAGAAACCCTTTCCCAAGTGGAAAAGGAGGTTAAATGAGGAAAGAAGGGAAATTCAGAATTAATTCCATAAAAAATTAGAAAACTTAGTTTTGGTAGGATGGAAAGGGGGATCCTTCCTCCAAGTGTCCTTTCAATATTAGGAAGCCATAGGAACCCTTTCCCAAGTTAAAAAGGAGTGTAAGTGAGGAAAGGAAGGGGTGCTTCTGGAGTTCGGAATTGAACAAGAATTGACGACCGAACAGACGGTCGCTAATTAAAGAAATGACGCCCCCTGACGGGGCGTTACTTAAATGACGCCTGGGTCCCTTCCCCCATTTGATTTAAGGCCCGAAAAAATGGAGAAATGGCTCAGAAAAAATTGGAGAAAAATGGAAAAACATGTGGAAAGCTTGGGGAAGTTGGATATTCAATAAAAAGGAGGAAAACCACTCAAATAAGTCGATTTGAGGGTCAAATGGGGCATCACAGTGCGATAGGAGATATGCTCAAAATGATGTCAATTTTAGTGTGTCTACATAGATATCTGATCAAACAGCTCATCGATCCTCGGTAACGGTTACTTGTTCTTAACGGTGAGCTGGTTCAACTGGCGATAATCAATACACAGTCTCAACGAACCATCCTTCTTTCTTACAAAAAGCACAGGGACACCCCACGGGGAAGTACTCGGACGAATGAACCCCTTTTCTAGCAATTCCATCAACTGCTCCTTCAATTCCTTTAACTTAGCAGGGGACATACGATATGTAGCTTTAGAAATAGGTGAAGCACATGGTTGGTGTAGTTGTGGATCTTGTAGCCCTTTATTGACCTTTTGTACCTGCATGGTTGGTGTAGCTGTCCAATCTTTTAATTCAAGTAGTAAACTCTGCTTCTCTTCCTTTTTTCCACTGCTCGTCTTGAATCTGTTACAGCTGATCAATCAACCAATCTCTTGCATTAGTTCTTTCCTTTAACCCCTCTTTTCCATCTGAGACCATGTGTTCCCAACTTTTCTCCAACCATCCTTTTGGAGTCCTGGACTTCTCAAATTACTTTCTGTTGGTACCAGATGGTAAACACTGAAGTTTGATGCTTATATTTGTGCCTCTGTATATATATGTCTATGTATATACTAGGATGTAAGTTAAAGTTCCTTTCTAGGTTCATTCTGATTCTATCCTTAAAATTGTGAATCCTCATAATTTCATGCTTATACTGCTTAGGCTGATTCATTATTGTCATTAAATCTTTTCCCACATATGTAGGTGGGTCTCAAGTCTTAGAAGATCAATTCTCTGGGATGGAATAATGTTTCTGAGCAACTACTAGCCTAGTCACTGCACCAGGCTCTTTGCTTGCAAAAAAGGTAGTGGACTCCAGGAAGGGCTGCTCTTTTAAAAGATGCAAAATTCTAAGTACATGTCATTTGTTGATAGTGAGGTCCAACAACACATAACTAAGATCCTAAATGGCAAGAAAAAATAAATTCAAATCCATTAAATTACTACTCTGAACAAAATGAAGTTTAAACAATGTCCAATCTGCCACTCTTGAAATAATTATGTATTCACAACCTCACATATCCAGAAAATGTAAGCAAACATTTACAGATAAAGATACAATGACTAAGTTCCACAATCCACAATCCTGCCATCTCCCACAAATAAAAATTTTAAAAAACATTATTAGGGTGAAAATAAAAGTGATCCAGGAGGGGGGAGAAGGGCAACAAAATCCTTGGGTAGACAAAAAGTTGGAAGCCAGAATCCTGCAAGAAAGACAATAACTACAGTGTACAGAAAATTGGCTCAAGGAAACACCGATTTATACAGTAAAATTACATCAGAGAACACAGACGCGCCGTTCTCCGGAAGGAACCCCGGGAGGGGAAAGCTATCTTCCACAGGCATGAAAGGGGTGATGCAGTTGTGGTAGGCTACTCGATACGATCTGCTACCAGAAACATCAACTCCCAACGATGAATTTAAAGTAGAACAAGCATAAAACACATAACACAAACCACCATAAAGAGACAACAGAGAAGACAAGAGATCCATCCACGATGCAAGATAAGAGCACCCCGAACAACCAGAGACACGATTTCGCTCAATAGCACCCGCCTACGGCCTCCATGAAAAACAACATAGATACCAAGAATAGCACGGTGATAGTGTTACCAAGATCCCGGATCGTCACATTCCAGTTATCCCAGCCATACGGTAGGTGGTAAATTAGAACGCTTTAGGGCATTCTCTACTGTGGAGGGATACACACGCGAAAAAAAGTGTAAGGAGCAGGGTTTTGACCTAGCAGCAGTGGACGTCGGAGGCGAAGGGGCGGCCACCGCCCAGATCTGGTTCGTGAGACGCTTCCCCAGCCCAATCGCCCTCTTCCCCAGCAGATTGGCGGCCATACAAGTAGAGATCGGAGCGAATGAGGAGAAAAAGAAGCAGAAGCAGCAACAATAGAACAAGTAGAAGAAGTGGAAGTGGCAGCGGAGGTTGGGGGGGGGAGGAAGAGAGAGAGAGAGAGAGAGAGAGAGAGAGAGAGAGAGAGAGAGAGAGAGAGAGAGAGAAATAGCTTGGGGTGCCCTAGATGAGGAGAGTGTCAGTGGAGACGTCGAAGACCACGTCGCCAATGCAGACGTCGGTGTCGCAGAAGCCGACGTCCTACTACAGGACGGCCTCCAGGTAGCGCCTCCGCAGCGCTTTCAACTACCTCTCCGCCGCGTGCATCCAACACGATATCTTTGCGCCACAATAGCACATGAAGACGAAACTGATGGATGAAGGTGATCTGGATGGGGGTCACCTTGACGAATTCTGACAGCAAAGGGAGCCTAGCTCGTAGATGCCCCCCTCATCCCACTATTCCTCCAATCCTTTCTCCTCCTGATCCGGAGCTCGAAGGGGGTTCCTTTGCTCCGCTGGCCTCATGTCCCCGGGGAACGCCAGTAGGATCGGCAAAGGAAGAGGAGGGGGAGGAAGAGAACACGGGTGGGATTTGAGAAAAATCAAGTCCTAAAAGGGAGGGAAAAAAAGAAAATGTCGGGCGCCAACTTTGGTGCCCCGGGGGTCATCCCTATTACTACGTTTATTCTTTAATAATAATAAGTAACTTATTACTACGTTTCTTTAAAATCGTAATAATTTTTTACATCTATATCTACATTCACTTATAAAATGTCGGTACATATAATATTTTTCTACACTTTATGTATAACCGTGAGAATAAATAGGTCATATACTTACGTTATAATGAAACGTAGGAAATTTACCTATAGAATTTTAAAAACGTAGGAATAAACCGTATATACTTACATGTTATTGAAACGTAGGTAAAATTCATGGCTATAGGTCCTATTTCTTGTAGTGACCCTTATTCATGCATGCTTACGACCAGGGTTTTCCCTGCAGGGACTTTGCCCTCTTGTCATGCTTTTATTTTATATTTGATTTAAATATTTTCTTCCTTTTCAATGAAAATAAAAACCTAATTGTACTTAGGCTTTTGCGACATATTATTTTCTTTTGGGCCCTGACTTCCACCTACTAGAGCGGCGGGTAGGTTTGGGTGATCTGCCCAGGGTCTAACTTCCCCCCTTGTGGACCGAAGAGAAGAGAATGGGTAAAGTCTTTACACTCTTAGTTTGGCTTTGACTTTCCTCGGATTCTGCACCGCTAGAGTTCATGAGCTAAGCGTGTTATGTGTGTATTGACCTAGAGTTAAATCATCAAGATTGAAGAATGAATTAGAGATTTTGATCTTTCGGGTCTCGTGACTTACGTACCATGCCATCATGATTTCTGTTGTTTTTTTTTTGTTTTCATTTTTTGTTTTTGTTTTTAATTTTTTTTTAAGTTAAGGGTAGTATTTCTTAAGATACAATCCATTCCAAGGGTGAGCCAATTTTTCCCGTTCAACATTAATCAGTTTGTAAGCATTGCCAGGATAAACTTCTTTAATTACATAAGGCCCTTCCCAATTTGGTTGGAGTTTTGACCGAGATCCACCAGGTTTTACAAAGATTCTTTTGTTACCATTTCATCAACTTTAAATTTTCTTTCAATTACTTTCTTTTGATAAAAACGTGAAAGCATGTTTTGATAGACACGCGCATGTTCGGCGGCGGCCAGACGCCTCCCATCTAAGAGTTCCAACTGTGCAAGGAGAGATTCACGACATTGATCAAAAGAGAACTCCTTGTCCAATTGTACTCTAAGAGAAGGAATAAGGATCTCATAGGGAACCACCGCCTCTATTCCATAAGTGAGGGCAAATGGGGTTTGCCTAGTTGGTGTACAAATGAAAGTACGGTAGGCCCATAGAGCTTCTACGAGCTTTTCTGGCCAATCCGCAAATTTGTTAGCCTCACATGTTTTCTTGATGATTTTAATCAAAATTTTATTGGTTACCTCTGCTTGGCCATTGCCCTGCGGATAATAAGGAGACGAATGATGCAATGCAATGTTATGCCTGTTGTAGAGGTTTCGAAGTTCTTGAGAGATAAACTGTGGCCCATTGTCGGTGACGATGGTACTCGGTATGCCGAATCTTGCAGTGATATTCTTCATAACGAACTTGCAGACGGTTGATGCTTTGATCTCCACGTATGCTTCCGCTTCCGCCCACTTGGTGAAGTACTCCGTGGCCGTGAGTATAAATGATTTTGGTTTTGTGAGGAGGTTTGAATCACCAAGAAGTCCAATAATATCGAAAGTCCACATGGAGAAAGGCCATGGGGAAGATATAGGATGAAACGAATGTTGACACCCATTTTATGACCGATGAGTTAGGTCATCTCCTTATTTATCTTTATGATGCTCCAAGTTACACGCCGTTTACTGAGCCATCGTGGTCAGTTTTAAGGCTTGTTTCATGGGTCATTCTCCTTGATGGGTCTCGCTCCTTATTTGTTTTCCGTGGGGCGAAGCTTAGTGGGCCTTTCATTCATTTTGCCACTACATTGTCTCTGGCGGTCTATCATATGGGCGTTTGATGACGTTTGGCGGCCTATACTAAGACCGTTTGCTGACGCCAGAGTCTAGAGCCAACGTCTTTCTTTTCAGTCTTATCCATTTGTTATCCGTTGAGCTCTGGTGGTTTATCGTATGGCCGTTAGAGGCACTGTGGCGGTTCTACTTTAGGCCGTTTCTTGGCTCCAGAGTCATGATTACGAAGTTCTTGCCCGTTAGTCTTATCTTCTAAAGGTTGGCGATCTATTATTGGGCCGTTAATTCATTGTGACGGTTTATCGTAGGACCGTTTCAAGAGACAGAGAGTCCTGATTAACTGTCTTTTCTCTACTACGCCGTGGTCGAAGTAGAGTTTTGATTTGGTGATTTCTCTCTCCACAGTGATCCTTAGATGCTTCCGTTTGATTCTATGGACACTTGGCAGTATTATATTCAAGAGTTTGTTAAGTTTCATCCTACTTTTTTGCTGGAATCTCTCCAACTCGAACCTACACTTTGAGGGCCTATAAATAGAACCCTTGAGTTCATGGGTTAAAGGGGAGATTTCTAGAGTTTATGCCGAGGTGCTGCTACGTTCTAGAGCGAGTACCCATCAAGGAGAAGTGCTTTCTATGTCCACAAGCCTTCCGGTCCAGGGAGTATTGAGTTCCAAGTGTTTAGAGTGTTGTTTTTATCTATCTAGTTTCTCCCCTCTTCATAGCATTCATAAGCATATTCCATCCTCTTCTTCCATGTTATTAGCATCTCAATCAAGTTTTTAAACATCTCCCCATCTTTTTCACGCCCCACAGGGGTTAAAAAACCAACCTCTCAGGTATTCACCCTTCCTTTTGCATGCAACTTAGTTTAATTGTATTATAGTTACTACACGTATCCAAGGGCTAATTTCGGTTGTTTTTCTATGCTTCTACATTCTTTTGCAGGTCTACAGGGTTCCTAACACGAGGCCCAACTCTTCTGGCCGGCCGGGAGAGGTGGAGATCTAAGTCCCAATCTGCTGTTCCATGCGCTCTGGCGGCTCTTCTTTGGACCGTTTGAGTACTGTGGCGGCTTATCGTAAGGCTGTCTCGTGTGTGTTAGCGGCCTCATATTAGACCGTCTGAAGTTGCAGAGTTCTAGTTTTCATCTCTCGTGGGCGGGTGTTGCATCCTCCTCTTTCCAAGGTATTTAGCTTAGCATTGCTATTTTATTTACCTTGGTGGCGATCACACTTCTTTAGTTGGGTTTTGCTCATCATTGTTCTCTTGATTGCTCTTCTTCTTTGTTCATTTGCTCCACACCTACGATGTGTGTTTTTCTTTTATTTCCTTTGCTCCACGCCCCGGCATGTGTTTTTTGTATTTTCCTTTATGAACATTGATGACATGCCCATGCTTCTGGTTTGATGATTGTTTGAGTTAGGTTGTTACTTACTTACTCACACACTCACATATCTCACATATCTCTCTCATACCACCACATTCACCACTATATTCACATCACATCATCATCATCATCATCAAAGAAGAAGGAAACATCAACAACCCCATTTTTTGGCGATCACGGTGGGACATCTAGTGCCAATGGTGTTTGAGCCTCTGTTTGACCTGCTGTTGTTCATTTCACCCGGTTGACCTCATGTTTTCTTCAGATTTTTCGTTTATTTTCCTGTTGTTTTCTGCTCTCTGGTCACTTTGGCGGTCTACGGTTCGGCCGTCTCAGGCTTAAAAGCGGCCCAAAAATAGGCCGTCTTATCTCTCTGGCAGTCCTAGATTAGACCGTTTCTCCAGTCACAGGTATGCATCCAGAGGTTGTTATTATTTCTATAGTTTTTGTTGTGATTTTCATGCTTGGGTGCTATCTGGTCTCCTCCTTGCTTGCTATATATATTCACAACATTGTTTGCATATTTGATTGTTAGTTTTAGGCTAGAATTTGCATGCACCCCGGTGCGCATAGGATCATTCATTTTTATACTTTAGTTGCATTTTCCTACCTTGGTGTGTGAACCTTTCGTCTCCATATTTCTTGGGGCCGACTAGGAGATCACATCAAGGACCTCCGTAAGTCTCCGTGAGCCGTGGATTCTCACACGGATGCCGGGCCGATTGTACCTTTACCACACCTTGTCTAGGTTGCATAAGTGAGGGAGTTTTACACTTAGAGTTAACCAAGCTCATAATACCCTATTCCTATTTAGAACCTTGTTGGAGAGAATATCAAAATTGAAATCATTAAGGTTTTAAAGGAAGAAAACAATAAAAAGTGGTGCATCATTCCAACTTGGTTGATTTTGAGTGTCTCTTATCCCTTTGTTTAGTTTTTATAAAGTTTGGAGTCTTTGTTTTAGTCACTTATTGTGTGTTGTTTGTGTTGTTTGCATTTTGTCAAGGTCTTTCGTTGCATGTGGAGTTGCTTTCGATCTCTAGCATCATCACCTAGGGGCAATTCCTTTTCTGTCCTCTATTTCAATCCCTTGTTTGAGTCAAACATGTCTTCCTTTGATCTTCCCCATTCCCAGGAGGAATCTCTTCCTCAGGGGCTTCTAGAAGACCCCTCTAGGGTCATCTCTTTCCAATCTGGAGAAGGGTCCGCCCTTCCTCCGTCTTCCATCCCTATGGAGGGCGCGCAGCCCATTAATTCCCTCTCTTCTCCTAATTCTGCCAATCATATCCTTCAAATGATGGCCCAGTTGGATCCGGCCCAACTTCAAGCTATCTATCAGGCCATGCAGGGGTCCAATGCCCCATCTCCCACGATTGCTCAAGGACTGTCTAATGCTTCCATTGTTCAACCAAGAGTTGATGGGCCCGCTGTTCAGCCCATCCCGATTGATCTCACCCCAGTCCGACCTAGGACCATTCAATTCTCTAGCATGGAAACATGCCAGTCTTCTAGTTCAGCCCAGCAAGTTCTTGACAAAGGGAAGACCGCCCTCCCTTCTTCTATCCAGGTCGATTCTTATCGGGCTATCTGATGTGACACAATGATGGGGATGCAGCAAGACACTATGCTTCCTCGGACTTAATTCGCAAAACACAACTCAAGATTCGAGATTTCTTCGAAATTGGACAGAACCACTGTGCACACCCGCAACCCGTGGTGACTCGGTGATGCCGAGTCGAGGTGGTGGAACAAGACCCTTGCTGGTAGAGGGCCAGCACAACTAAGGTTCACCCTCCCGAAGGTATGATGCCCACAATCAAGGGCGGCCGGGTGCCTTGGGGGCACTAGGTCACTCACTCACTATTATCCACGATGACCACTCAAGATGGTGGATCCGGGAATGGGCACTCCCTTACTAGCCAGCGGACTAGCTTGACGGATATTAAACAAACAGATACTAGGGGAGCAAGGGAAGAGGCTCACCTGGTTGGTTTGAAGAAACCAACCTCGTTCGGAGACGATGGGCGAGCGGGGAAGTGTGGGATCCCCGCACACTGCGCCGATGAAGCTTGAATCCTGTTTAATACAAGCACTACACCTCACACAGGAGGGTGGACTTGGGGTGGAGATGTTGATTTACACGCAAACACTACCTCCACGCAGGGAGGGGCGGTAAGCCGGCCAGGCGGGGAGGGGAGATTCGCCAAAATTGCGAAAGGAGAAGCCGATGTCGAATCTGCCTGCTTCCTGTGGTGGATGACTGACAGTCACTGTTGAGGTCGTAACTCCCGGTCTGGAATTTTTCCGATGATGAGACCAGCGAGGAACTCTTCGTAACTGGGGCTGGGATGCCTCAGAATTATGTTGAATTCTTCTAATGTCGTTGCTGGTCGTGGTGGAGGTTCGAACAGCGCGATAGAATCTGGGACTGGATGCTTCTGATCTCACACAGCTCGTTGCAGAGAGTGTCCCGATCGCTTCTGGACTCCGAATCATGAACCGCCAGAATTTATGGAACCGTGGACGAGCCGTCTTCGCAGAAAAACTGACGGGGAAGCCGTCTAATGTCGGAGAGGACTGGGGGACTCTGAATAGTGGAGGCAGGTCGTTGCAGACTGTGGGAGGCAGACCCGCGCAGCCGAGGGAGAAAAATGGTAACTTTGGCCCACGGATGTGGAACAAAGCTCCGCTTCTTGATTCTGAACGTCGACTGGACGAGGGAGAGCTTTTTAGAAGATCTCAAGGCCGAATTATTCCGTGGTCCGTCGTGGTACAGGCTCTAACCTGGTTCAGGTACTCTGTAGGGGTGACTCTGCACCGTCGGGGGAGATCGGTCCTCCCGGACAACCCCGGACTCAGAATGGGGTGGGATCGCCTCGCCTGCGAAGCTGATTGGACGAACTTTCCAGCAATGTATGATATGGCTTCAGATGTTGCCGTATGACTCCGTGGTTGCTTCTGTAAGTCGACCCTTTCTGCTACACTCGAACTGAGAGCTGTAATTTGAAGAAGATGTGGGGGAAAAGGGGGTTTATGGGAGGGGAAGTGAGGTGGATGGGTATGGGGATGACCCTTGGCTGTGATGGGGTCTGGGAGGGGGTGTTCCAAGAAGTGGGAGGGGGAGAATGAGGCTTGGAAGGAGGTGTTTGTAGTGGCTGAGAGGGGAGTTGCGAAATTGGGCTTGGAGGGAAAGGGGGAAGGTGAGGGGGCACAAGTGGGTGGGGGGGGGGGAATGGTTTCCCTCCTTTGGATTTGGAATGGGTTTAATGGAAAGGGATTAATGGTAGCCTGGAGAATGGGAAGGGTTGCCTTGGGGAGGGGAAGAGGGGTTTGGGAGAATGGATTCTCCCTTGGGAAGGTGAAAGGGTGAATGGGGAAGGGGAAAGGTGTCTAGGAGAATGGTATTCCACCTAGGAGGTTGGGGGGAGTAAATGGGAGGTATAGGGAAGGGAGAGGGGTTTAATGAGGAGTGAATGAGGAGGAGAGAGAGAGAATTTCAAAATTTTGGGGGGAAGAGAGAGAAAGTGGCGCCCTAGAGAGAGAGAGAGAGAGAAGAAGAGAGAGAGAGCTAGAGAGAAAGAGAGAGGTGCACTAATGCTTGGCAAATTCTATCAATACTTCATTAGCTCCAAATGGGGGGGATTGGGGTCCTATTTATAGGAAACTCACAATTTAACAAAAGACCCTGAGTTTTTGACTAATGACAATAAACCAAGGGGGAAGGGGGGTGCCTATGGGCCTAGCCCGCTTAATTGGGCCCAACTGACTCATTAACCACTCTAATGACAATTAACCTAGGTAGATGACTCTTTAACCTAGGTACTTGACTCAATAAAAGGGAAATTACATAATTTATGACTCAAGAAAATATAAAAATTACAAGCTATGATTAAGAAAAAATGCCGCGAACATGATGACGCATAGCTGGCAAGCAACGGGACCCGTGGAGAAATGGGAAGTGGTAAGCGATGTCCCCATCATACTCCCGGGGTGTAGAGAACTCGACTCTATCGAGTAAGGGTCCTCCCTTTTGCGGTACTGCTCCAATAGGTCAGGATCCAGCTGCTGGAGATCCTCCCGAATCACCCAGGCGTCAACCGAACGTGGTCATCCCTTCCACCTAACTAGATATCACTCATACACCTTGCTCCGTGTGGTAGTGATCTGTTCATCTAATATCCGCTCCACTTGATCACACTGGTTTCTCTGGCCAGATGGAGCTCTCGTTGGTGTGGGGGCTCTCTCAAGGGGTGGGATAGGCTGGATCTCCTCACTGGGTGTCACCGTGGGACCCTTGTAGGTCACCAGGTCAGCCACATTGAAAGTGGGGCTTACTCTGTACTCTTCGGGGAGGTCCAACACATAAGCATTTGTGCCAAGGCGCCTCAACACCTGAAAGGAGCTTGCTCCACGAGTCCTCAGTTTTGAGACAATCTCAGTCCTCACCATCACAAAATCACCGATTTGGATTTCTTGGTGGCGACAGTGGGAATCGGCTAATTCCTTAAGAACATTGCTGCTCTTGTTATTGTGTTTGCGAATGTTACCATGCAATGTCATGAATGATGATCCTATAGGGATGAAGGGAGGGCCTGGACAACCAAATTCAGCCCTATCAAGTGTTAGATTGGTTTTGACAGACTTAGGAGGACCAGGGCATCCATGAATTGACCTATCATGCTTAGAAACCATGTGGACCTTGATGTACTTTGGTGGACCGGGGCAGCCACAAATGGCCCTATCATGCATGAGGTGGATGAAGAGTGGGGGAGGACCAGCATGTCCAAATGTAAACCTGTCGTGCACTGGACCTAGTGTGTGAATGATATAAATGACGTGACTAGCCTTACTACATGATGCAAAATGTTGTGACACATGTATTACAATCAAGATGGTCCCATCTTTAGGTGGGGGTGGATTTGGGGGTTTCCACTCATAGGGGTCGAAGGGGTCCAAGAAGGTGGACATTTTGGGATAGGTCACTTCCTCATTTCCTAGGTGGATGTCACCCTCGGTCATGGCTCTCATAGTGTGAACTAAGTAGTGGAATGGGTGGGTTGGGTTCAACATGGTGGGTGAGGGTAGGAGGGAGTTGGTGGTGGGTAAGGCGGCTAGGTCCCATGGGTTCAATGTCTTCCATAGGGAGGGATCAAAGGGGTCATGGAATGTGTTACCAAGGAAGGGGTATTCTATCTCCTCAAGGTCTTCAAATGATGGTGAGTCCTCCTCCTCAAATGAAGTAATTAAACCGAAGTCCTTGGCGGGTTGGTTGGCCATGAATGAAGGGCTTGGCATCCTACCCGAAATAAGCAACTCTAATTCGTGGATTGCATCGGGCTCTTCGGGTGTTGGGAGGAATAAAAGAAGGTCGCTAGTGTAGCAACCCACAGTGTATATCGAGGAGATGGACCCGACACATAGGTGTAGGAGGTCAAGGCTCCTAGGTTGGTCGTCTACAGTGGTCAACATGCCAGTTAACTCCATTTGCCAAGATAGACCCTTAAGAAAATCCCCTAATGTTTCCACTTGATAGGATGATTGGATTGTGGTGTGATAGGTGGGTAAGGGTACTATAGGAAGGTTTTGTTCCATAGGAGGGCAAACATGGGCCATGAGATCTCTAAATGGGTTCTCCTTTAGCCAACGTGAAAGGGGTTCTCCTAAGATGAGCTCGGCCCCTACTAGGGAGGGTGGTGTAAGGTGAAGACCACCATGTGAAGTTTCTTCTTCTTCCTGGACATGGGTGATCTCCATGGCGGGGGTTGGGTCCGGAGTGTTCACCACTATGGGGTCGGGTATGTGTTCCTCTACCAGGGAGGTGAGTGGGTCCTCTGAGGGCGAGATGATAACGGTTGGTGTATGGTGTACCCAGGGTGGTGAGTGAGGCCGGACTTGGATTGGGGTTGGGAGTGGAAGTAGCGGGGGGCTAGGTTTGGGTAGGATAGGAGTTGGAAGTGGAAGGTGGGTTGGGTGAGTAACTTTGGGTTGGGGAATGGTGGCTGTCACGGGCCTAGGTGGAGGGGTGGACATGGGGTCCACGTGGGTTTGAGTGGTGAGGGTGGAGTGAGCCATGATGCTTCTTCCACCTGGGATGGGAACTTCTCGGCCTAACCCATGACATTGTGATTCATATTCTTATTCCCAATCGGGGGAGACCTCATGTACCTCAATTACAATCTTATCCCTTTGTGGTGTGGGGGTCTTATTCTCCAAGAGAATGGGAAGGTCTTTTGGGGATGGGGTGATGAAAGTTGGGGCATGGTGTACCCGGAGTGGTGAAGTTTGGACCCTAACGGTGGTCTTGGGTTGGCTGGGGGAGAAAGGAGGAGTGGGAGTGCTCCTCGGGCTATGGTTCTCAAGGTAGGAGTGGGAAGGTTGGGGAGTGAAGATCTTCTTGATCTCAATCCTTATCTATTCCAATGAATCTAGGGGTCCTTTGGGTGGTGGGGTTTGGGTCCTAATGGAGGTGTTGGGTTGACTGGGAGGAAAAGGGGGAGTGGGAGTGCTCCTCGGGTTATGGTCCTCACGGTAGGAGTGGGGTGGTCGGGGAGTGAAGATCTTCCTAAACTCAATCTTCATCTCTTCCCATGATTCTATGGGTTCTTGCCGCCAAATCCTTCTTAAGCTCACTATGCGTTCCCACTCCTTCTTGGCTTGTCTCCGAAGTCGCCCTGTGGCCCTGCGGACTCTATCGTGTCCATAGACCCTAGTCCTATCAAAGTGTTTTGTCATGAAAGTCTCCCACCTAACATAATCACTAGGATGTGACCCATCAAAGGTGATACTCTCATCTATAAGGATGTCTGAAAATGGGTGGTCGATCGGACCTTTGTGGAGGGCCGAGTGGGACCAAAGAGAGGTAGCCATGTTGATGAACCGAATGACTCTAAATGCTTATGCGCCCTAGGACAAGACTTAGTAGAGACAAGTCTAGAACTTGCTCTGATACCAATTTGATGTGACACAATGATGGGGATGCAGCAAGACACTATGCTTCCTCGGACTTAATTCGTAAAACACAACTCAAGATTCGAGATTCCTTCGAAATTGGACCGAACCACTGTGCACACCCGCAACCCGTGGTGACTCGGTGATGCCGAGTCGAGGTGATGGAACAAGACCCTTGCTGGCAGAGGGCCAGCACAACTAAGGTTCACCCTCCCGAAGGTATGATGCCCACAATCAAGGGCGGCCGGGTGCCTTGGGGGCACTAGGTCACTCACTCACTATTATCCACGATGACCACTCAAGATGGTGGATCCGGGAACGGGCACTCTCTTACTAGCCAGCAGACTAGCTTGACGGATATTAAACAAACAGATACTAGGGGAGCAAGGGCAGAGGCTCACCTGGTTGGTTTGAAGAAACCAACCTCGTTCGGAGACGATGGGCGAGCGGGGAAGTGTGGGATCCCCGCACACTGCGCCGATGAAGCTTGAATCCTATTTAATACAAGCACTACACCTCACACAGGAGGGTGGACTTGGGGTGGGGATGTTGATTTACACGCAAACACTACCTCCACGCAGGGAGGGGGGGTAAGCCGGCCAGACGGGGAGGGGAGATTCGCCGAAATTGCGAAAGGAGAAGCCGATGTCGAATCTGCCTGCTTCCTGTGGTGGATGACTGACAGTCACTGTTGAGGTCGTAACTCCCGGTCTGGAATTTTACCGATGATGAGACTAGGGAGGACCTCTTCATAACTGGGGCTGGGATGCCTCAGAATTATGTTGAATTCTTCTGATGTTGTTGCTGGCCGTGGTGGAGGTTCGAACAGCGTGACAGAATCTGGGACTGGCTGCTTCTGATCTCACACAGCAGGTTGCAGAGAGTGTCCCAATCGCTTCTAGACTCCGAATCACAAACCGCCAGAGTTTCTGGAACCGTGGACGAGCCCTCTTCGCAGGAAAACTGACGGGGAAGCCGTCTGATGTCGGAGATGACAAGGGAACTCAGAATAGTGGAGGCAGGTCGTTGCAGACTGTGGGAGGCAGACCCACGCAGCCGAGGGAGAAAAATGGTAACTTTGGCTCACGGATGTGGAACGAAGCTCCGCTTCTTGATTCTGAACGTAGACTGGACGAGGAAGAACTTTGTAGAAGAGCTCAAGGCCGAATTCTTCCGTGATCCGTCATGGTACAGGCTCTAACCTGGTTCAGGTACTCTGCAGGGGTGACTCTGCGCCATCGGGGGAGATCGGTCACCCCGGACAACCCCGGACTCAGAATGTGGCGGGATCACCTCGCCTGCGAAGCTGATTGGACGACCTTTCCAGCAATATATGATAAGACTTCAGATGTTGCCGTATGACTCCGTGGTTACTTCTGCAAGTCGACCCTTTCTGCTACACTCGAACTGAGAGCTGTAATTTGAAGAAGATGGGGGGGAAAGGGGGTTTATGGGAGGGGAAGTGAGGTGGAAGGGTATGGGGATGACCCTTGGCTGTGATGGGGTCTGGGAGGGGGTGTTCCAAGGAGTGGGAGGGGGAGAATGAGGCCTGGAAGGAGGTGTTTGCAGTGGCTGAGAGGGGAGTTGCGAAATTGGGCTTGGAGGGAAAGGGGGAAGGTGAGGGGGCACAAGTGGGTGGGGGGGAATGGTTTCCCTCCTTTGGATTTGGAATGGGTTTAATGGAAAGGGATTAATGGTAGCCTAGAGAATGGGAAGGGTTGCCTTGGGGAGGGGAAGAGGTGTTTGGGAGAATGGATTCCCCCTTGGGAAGGTGAAAGGGTGAATGGGGAAGGGGAAAGGTGTCTAGGAGAATGGTATTCCACCTAGGAGGTTGGGGGGGAGTAAATGAGAGGTATAGGGAAGGGAGAGGGGTTTAATGAGGAGTGAATGAGGAGGAGAGAGAGAGAATTTCGAAATTTTGGGGGGAAGAGAGAGAAAGTGGCGCCCTAGAGAGAGAGAGTGTAAGAGAGAGAGAGAGAAGAAGAGAGAGAGAGAGCTAGAGAGAAAGAGAGAGGTGCACTAATGCTTGACAAATTCTATCAATAATTCATTAGCTCCAAATGGGGGGGATTGGGGTCCTATTTATAGGAAACCAAAAATTTAACATAAGACCCTGAGTTTTTGACTAATGACAATAAACCAAGGGGGAAGGGGGGTGCCTATGGGCCTAGCCCGCTTAATTGGGCCCAATTGACTCATTAACCACTCTAATGACAATTAGCCTAGGTAGATGACTCTTTAACCTAGGTACTTGACTCAATAAAAGGAAAATTACATAATTTATGACTCAAGAAAATATAAAAATTACAAGCCATGATTAAGAAAAAATACCGCGAACATGATGACGCATAGCTGGCAAGCAACGGGACCTGTGGAGAAATGGGAAGTGGTAAACGATATCCCCATCACTATCCCTTCAGCGCTGCAAGTTCTTGTTGGCCCATCTGATTTCATGAGCCCTTAGTAGGGGGCAGCCCAAGTCCATGACAATTTGGGTCATTCTTCGGCCCAATATTCTTCTTATGGGCCTCCCCCTCTCTCAGCTACATATCCTTCGGCTCCCCGCTTTGAGCCCACTCCTCTTGCTTTACCCGCACCATCTAGGGAACAAGAGCTTCTTGATAAATGGGCCGCCATGCAACAACAACTTAACTTTCTCCAAAAGCGGGTTGGCCTACAATCTTTAGCGGATGTTCCAGTTCCTAGCTTCCCTAACATCCGGTTCCCTCCTCAATCCGAGCTCCCCACTTACCGCAAATATGACAGGAATATCAATCCCTTCATTCATGTGAGGGAATTTATGTATGAATCGGCGTAGTTTCAATATGATGATCGTCTTATGTCATATTTATTCCGCCGATCCCTAGATGGAGTTGCATTGGAGTCGTTCTATGCCTTACCGCTCGAGGATGCCGAGAGTTTTAAGGTAGTAAAAGAAAAGTTCATTCAGCGGTTCCAAGACTGGGTCGGCCTAGAATATTCTTTCACAGATTTAGTGGTCGAGAAAATGAAGCCAGATGAAGAATTTACTACCAATGCTGACAGATGGAAGCAGATGGCCGCCCATGTGCCAGGTCACCTTCCGGAGGAAGAGAAGGTTAAGTTGCTCATTTCAAACGCCACCCCAACTTTCCGCAACATTCTTGCTATGAATGACATATCAAACATGCATCAACTATATAGCCGGGCGCGCTTTATTCAAACCTAGTTCAAAGACTCCCCTATCCACTCACTCTTTGAAGCCCAAAAGCCCAAATATCACAAGAAACCTCAAGGGCCTGTTACCGAGGGAGTCCAAACAAATGAGCAGGTGCAAGCAGTTACATTCCCTTTCCAATCCGCACCATTTCGCTTTCCACAAAACCCCTGCAATCCCCAGTTCTCCACGCCACAAAACGCTCAACCCGCTTTGTCCGCTCCACAAAATCCTCACCCTACCTTCGCTGCTCCACAAAATGCCTTCCCCGCTCCACAACAACCTCCGCAACCTCCACAATATCACAATGTTCCTCCACCCAATGGCTACACCAATAACAACAATAAGCGCCCAGGCCCGAAGAGAGCCCAATATCCTCCTTTGCCTGAGTCCCTCATTGACATATTCTCGGCTCTCATGTCCATCAATGCCATTCAACTTCCTCCGGAACGGCCTAATTGGAACTTGGCCGTTGATCAGATGAAGTATTGCATACTCCACAGGCAACCTGGCCATACAATCGAAAGTTGTTTTCAGTTCAGAGATCTGGTATACGACTTGCATGAAGGGCAGCGCATAGATTGGGCTGAGATACACAAGGCCATTGTGGAAATCAAAGAGAAGAGAAGGCAGCCGCAGAGGCAGCAAGTGCAGCAGTAACAAGCACTGCCGCCACAACAGTAGCTGCCACAACAGCCGCATCCAGTTCAAGACTTGGGGATTCATCAAAACCCCATGCCAAACCATCCTCTCGCTCCGCAGCCTCAGTCGCCGGCACCAGCTCATGTTAATTTAGTTCAACCCCCGGCCCCTGACGCCGGGTGGTCATATGATGATGACGGTTCTACTCAACAGATAATGGCCCTCCACCATAACCACCGCCACCCTGCTTCAATTTCTACCCCCACCATCCTTATGCCCAACCATCAGATCCTTCCTCCGCCCACCAGACCATTCATCCTTCCATCGACTACTACCGTTACTCCACTTATCTCTACTCCGCTCCCGACACCTCCACCCGCGCTTCCACCTCGTCCACTGCTCGTTACCCCCACCATCATCACTATGCCTCCGCCCAAATTGCTCTCCACGTCAGTACCCGCGTCCATCATCACCGCACCTGCACCAACCCTCCACCTGTCATCCTTCCTCCGCAACCCGTCATCCCTACTACTCTCATCATCTCCACTACACCTTCCCCCGCACCATTCATTCACCACACCGGGCCCATTAAGCCGCATATTTTAAGCCTATTTGAGGCCGTGCCGGCCCACAACCTTGCCCTGTGGAGCGGGCGTTTGTTTCATAGGAATTACCCTTCCACTGGTGCACCCGCACCCAATCCTCAGTCTTTACAACCAGCTACTAATCAAGAAGAAGTCGAACCACTACCGGGTACCCAATATGATCTATTGTATCACCTAGACAGGGTGCCCGCCAAAATATCTGTGCTAGAGTTGATAAAAAGGTCTACACTTCACCAAGATGCGTTAAGAAATTTCCTTCAAAAAGTGATGGTGAGCGAAGATATGGCAGTTGATAGTCTACCGACAGCTTTGGCTACAATCTCAAAGGGTCAATAATTACATTCTCTGAGACCGAGCTAGCACCTCCAAAAGCTCGACAGATGACGTTATGCATTTTGATAATCCTAAACAAAGTGAGTATTGATACAGCTTTAGTTGATACAGGGGCATCTATTAATGTTTGCTCGCACAGTACTCTCCGTGCCTGTAATTTATCAGAGGAACTATTACGGCCAACCCCGACCACCATAGCCGCATATGATAATTCAAGAAGAGCATGTCACGGGGTGGTCACTATTCAGGCCGAGCTTGGGCCTCTCACTATGCCGATTGAATTTTATGTACTGGACATCGACCCTATGTTCAAGGCCATATTGGGTCATCCGTGGGTAGACAATCTCGGTGCCGTACCCTCCACCGCTCATCAATGCCTCAAATTCCCTTTCCAAGGGAGGGTCGTTAAGGTAAAAAGTTTGTCCACAGTTCAGTCGGTCAATACTATCTCGGAGAAAGTGCTGCCAAATCTGTGGCCCAGCACACGGCCAGTCATTTCAGTACTAGATCTGGACTTCCCATGGGCTTACGCACCTCGCAAGCCCGTCTCTACGGCAATGAATATCAAGGTGAAGCCCCAGATTCGAGATTCGAAAGGCTGGGACATAATATTGAAACTAGGCTATCAGCCGGGAAGAGGCCTCGGTGCGCAACTACAGGGGCGAACCAAACCGGTGCCCAAAGGAAGAAAGATGAATAGGAGGGGCCTCGGCTACCGAGAGTCTGCATTATCAATTCTGGGTGATTCTGGGCCCTTGACCTGGGATTATCACCAACACTTTGTTAAAGGCCCCCTCCAGCCTGGTACCTTGAAAGCACAGCCAAGTCAGCATAAGAAAGAAAAAGACACAGCTCAGGTGTTTGCCAGCCCGCCATTGCTTCCAAAAGGGCCAGTTGATGACATGGTTGATTATATCCAGGCTTTTGAAAAGTTGTTCTATGAAGAAGAAAGTCATGAGGTACGGCTTGTGCAGTTTGAGCCGAAGAAACCAGCTTACCATCCATGGGAAAAGGGGAGCTCGCCCGTTGTCTTTACTTGGTCTCTCTCCCATCGTATGTCTCTCTTCCAGCAGTTGGAATCTATACCCCGTTCACCTCCGATCATGATTGATCCATTTTTTACGGAACTACCGACCGAGGGGTTGATTATACCTTGTGCATGTGGACAACGCCCACCCATTGATCTCTCCAAAATATGGACCCCCTCATCCAATCTCTCAGATATGTGGTTCTCTTCTTCTGATCCATTCTTCGACGTCTTGTTCCCGTCTCTCTTCCCTTTCCAGCTTCCTCCTCTTCCATCTTCCTCTCCTTCCTGCTACGTGATCTCCACTGATCTCCCAAAAAAACGTCAAATTTGAAACGGAGATTTCGGTGGAAGATTACGTTGTCTTGTCTCCATCTTCCTCCCAGGGGCATGAGGTGCCTGTAGCTTCATTCCCACTAGATTTCCTTTCCCCTAGGTTAGACGTAGGGTCCGTCGAGTCTAGAAAAGAAGAGTCTGTTAGGTCTAGAGAAGCAGGGTCTTGTTCTAGGTTGTCCAACCCTTCCTTACTTGAGTCACGCCCGCTTGCGCGTCATTTTAAATCCGTTCCTGATAGGTTCTTGCAGGATCTAGCTCAGCGATGTCATGCTCTTCTGAAGTGTCCAGAATTCATAGCTACGGCGATTGTGATAGAAGAAGATGAGGAGCAAGAAGGGGTGTGGAGCGACGACGGATTAGGAGTTTATGAAATCATGGATGAAAAAAACCTGGTCGATGATGAGGGTAGCAACGTAGATGACACTCCTGATCTGTATGCGCAAGGATTAAAGAGATTCGATGAGCCATCGTCGACGGTGGATGAACCTACAAAAGAAATAAATCTGGGAACTGAAGAAGACCCCAGGCCTATTGTTATTGCCGCTAATCTCCCTCCAGAGGTAGAAGAAGATTTAATCAAGGTTCTAAGGGAGTACAGTGATTCTTTTGCTTGGTCTTATGAGGACATGCCGGGTCTTGACCCCTCTTTAGTGGAACATCGACTCGTGCTTAAACCAGGGGCAACACCCGTAAAATAAAGGTCAAGGAGATTTCACCCCCACATGGCCTTGAGGATTAAGGAAGAAGTCGATAAGTTGTACAAGGCCAAGTTTATTAGAGTTGTCTTATATCCCCACTGGCTTGCGAACATAGTCCATGTTATTAAGAAGGATGGAAAGGTGCGTATTTGCATTGATTTTAGGGATCTTAACAAAGCGTGTCCCAAAGATGATTTCCCGCTGCCTCACATAGATGTCTTGGTGGACAACACCACCGGGTATGAAGCCTTATCATTCATGAATGGTTATTTTGGGTATAATCAAATCCGTCTCGCTCTCGAGGATCAAGAGAAAACTTCCTTCACACGCTCTGGGGTACGTATTGTTATGTGGTTATGCCGTTTGGATTGAAGAATTCCGGTGCCACCTATGAAAGGGTGATGATGGCTATATTCCATGACATGATGCATGTCTATATGGAAGCTTACGTGGATGGCATTTTGGTGAAGTCAAGGACCAAAGAAGAACACCCCTCCATTCTGGATAAGGTGCTCCAAAGAGCTAGGGATTACCAATTGAAAATGAATCCAAAGAAATGTTTTTTTGGAGTCTCTTCGGGGAAGTTACTAGGCTTCATAGTTAGCAAACAGGGGATTCAGATTGAGCCAAATAAAGCAAAGGCCGTCATGGAGATGCCTCCGCCTAAGAATATCACGGAACTCCGAGGATTGATTGGTAGATTGCAATTCATTATAAGATTCATATCTCAACATTCTCAGAGGTGCCGTCCGTTTTATGAATTGCTAAAGGCGGGGGTCAAATTTGAATGGAATCAAGACTGTCAAAAGGCCTATGAGGACTTAAAAGGAATATTTGACCAATCTCCCAGTTTTGCAACCTCGTGTCCCTGGGAAACCCCTAATCCTATACATTTCTGTCATTCATGACTCTCTAGGGGCGGTCTTAATTAGCACAAGTAGATGACGAAGGCAAAGAGCGGGTAGCTTATTATCTCTCCAGGTTATTTAACCCGGCAGAGGCCAAATATACCGCTATAGAAAAGACTTGTGCCGCCTTAGTGTGGGTAGCTCAGAAACTAAAACACTACTTTCTAGCCCACCCAGTTAGGTTGATCTCTAGAATGGACCCGATCTGTTATCTCTTAGAAAAGCATATCCTTTCTAGTAGGTTAGCTCACTGGAAGAGCTTCCTCTCTCAATTTGATATCGCGTTCGTCGTTTAGAAGGCAATCAAAGGATATGCCATCACTGAGCATCTTGCCCATCTACCTATTGCCTGCACAGACTCTATTCAGGATGATTTCCCTGATGAGCATCTCTCTGTCCTTACCCATCATCCCTTCTGGTCTCTGCACTTTGATGGTGCGCTCAATTCTCAAGGCCGAGGGATAGGTGATGTTCTCCTCACTCCGAAAGGGGTGACGATTCCCTTTGCTTACCCGCTCTGATTTCCTGTTACCAATAATATTGTTGAGTATGAGGCTCTCCTGGCCGGATTGAAGCACGCCTACCTCTTGGGCACGCGCTACTTAAACATCATAGGAGACTCTCAGCTCATTCTGCGGCAGGTTCTATCCACTTACCGCACCCGTGACCCGAAGCTTAAGCCGTATCAAGATTTGGTCACTCCCTTGGCTCGGCAATTCCACATGTTGATCTACATCCATACTCCACGATCTTAGAACATTCTCGCTGACGCGCTGGCATCACTCGCTTCCTCTTTATCTTTTCCTCTCAGTCGAAGCACTGAGACTATTGTCGTTCAGAGATTGGACGCTCCCTCTCTTCAGGATCCTTAGTATCACAACCTTAGGAAGGTTGTAGAAGCTAGGGCTAAGAAGGAGGATTTGAAGGGAGTGTCTTTAACGGAATTAGAAGAGATCCAGGAAGAAGAAGAATTGCCGTGGTACCATGAAATCGAGCTGTATTGCAATGACGGATCGTTCCCAGAAGGGGCAAACACCGAGCAGCGTAAGGCTATCAGAAGAGCCGCCTCGAGATACACCCTCATTGCTGGAGAATTGTACATGCACACTCTCAATGGAATGCTCATGAGATACTTAGATGATGATGAGGCTTGGAAGGTGGCCGAAGCAGCCCATTGTAGTGAGTGTAGAGGTCATGTTAATGGCCAGGCTCTAGCAAAGAAGATCCTTAGGCAGGGTTATTATTGGCCCACACTAGAGGAAGATTGCTCCCTCTATGTCTGGAAGTGTCATAAATGCCAACTCCACGGTGATAAAATCCCTGCTCCAGCTTCATCTCTACATCCTCTATCTGCTCCTTGGCCATTCTCTATGTGGGCTTTCGACGTTGTTAGCCCGCTCAGTGATCCCAACTCTAAAACCAAGCAAAAATGCTTTATCCTTACCGCCACTGAGTACTTCACCAAGTGCGCCGAAGCGGAAGCATACGCAGAGATCAAAGTATCAACGGTGTGCCGCTTCATCATGAAGAATATCATCTCGCGGTTCGGAGTGCCAAGCAGCATCATCACCGACAATGGCCCTCAATTCATCTCTCAGGAGCTCAAGGACCTTTGTAAGAAGTTCAATATTACATTGCATCATTCATCTCCATATTATCCTCAAGGCAACGGTCAAGCCGAGGCCACTAATAAAACCCTTCTTAAAATCATAAAGAAGACATGCGAATCTCACAAATTTTCTGATTGGCATGAACGGTTAGTGGAGGCTCTATGGACTTACCGCACCTCTGTCCGTACTCCCACGGGGCAAACCCCCTATGCTCTCACCTACGGGATGGAGGCAGTACTCCCATACGACATCTTGGTCCCTTCCTTAAGGGTGCATCTTGATAAGGAACTTAATCTCGATGAACGTCGAGAGACGTTGCTCGTCTAGTTGGAACTCTTGGATGAGAAGAGGATGAACGCAGCCGATCACGTGTCCGTTTATCAAAAAAGAGTTTCGCATTATTTTCAAAAGAAGGTGTAGCACCCTGTCCTTTTCTACTATAATATTTCCACAATTAATTATTTATTGGCTCAACTTCTAAAGAAATTATTAAAATTCTGGAAAAATATGGAACTAGTGTAAAATTGAATTTGGAATAACTTTGTCTGCAGGTAAGAGCCCAAAATAAAATTCGTGTACGCCCAATTTCACTTTTTAGGAGTTTTTCGTGGGTTAGAAGACCTAGTTTAGCCATCACAATTTGGGCCCAATTCTTGCCCAATTGTGCTCCAATTCGAGCCAAACCCTAGCCCATTGATAGGTCTTTGCTTTCTCTTCGAAAACCCTAACTCTAGATGCTTCTACCGGCGGCGGCGGCGGTGGATTAGAACCTTATCTGAAGTTTTCACCGGAATTTCTTCATAGGACTCTTCAACCAAATTCGATCTCTAAGAGTCGCTATAGGTTCTATTTATAGAGGGCTTTCGACACCTTAGAACCCTATTTGCACCAGCAACAGGCGGCGGGACCGATCGTGATCGGACAAGGGAGAATTTGGGCGTTCTAGGAGCGGTACCTAGGGTTCCGGCGACCCCTCTTCTTCGTCCTTCTTTCCTTCAAGCAAAGGTAGGTGTCTCTCAGGCCAAACAGAAATATAATAATACCGTATTGTGCGTCTCCATGCGCTCTTTCTTTTGATACCTAATTGCCCAATTTTCGTTCATCATGCTGTTCGAATTTCACGTTTTACTCCGAGGTGTATAAAAAGGGCAACTTTCATAATTATTAGTTAAAGATTGAATCTCGTTGTGTTAGATCTAAATCAAAGCATGCTATTTTATACGAATTTTTACGCTCTTTCGAATGGTAGTATTTTCCCTAATGTTTATTCATTCTATCATGAGCAATCCAAGTTTTAGTGTAATATGTCGAAGTTCATCGTCGGCGGGTTCCAGGTCATGTGACGCATCTTCCAGAGGCCGTTACAGCCTAACGGCCGCACGACAGACCGTCACATGAGCCTGACGGTCCCACGACAGACCGTCACATGCCCCTGTGTTTTAAAATTTTGAAATTTTAATCTATTTATTTTCGGGTACGTAACGCACCTACTATAGAGAGTTACATGCTTGTAACGCCCCTTCCTTAGACCGTCACGTTCTCTTGACAGTATTTTTTTAAACTATTGCTTATGCATTTTTAAAACTAGAAACTTGCTATGTTAGTATGATATCTTGATCTATAAGTAAGGCAGAACGTGATGTTAATATTGTATTATGATCATAAACGTAAATTTTTCACTGTTCTACATGAAAGATGTTAGAAAATCCTAAGTTGAATGATCATGAAGAATTTGATAAAAACCCTTAGTTAAACTTGTATAAATTTTGATTTATGTAAGATATATATTTGATCTTAGCTTTATTGTTTGACAGTCATGCCACTCCGGTGGGATTGACTGACTGCACCGCTTTGGTTTCCGTGTTTATTAACCTCAATTCTTGTAATAGATGGGACTCACCGCCGGATATTCCTTCCGTCGGACTAGGACCACTATTATGAGACCTCCGTAAGACCCCGTGAGCCTAGGATTCCCACCAGGACGTCGGGCAGGTTGTACCCTAAAGACCTGAACCCATGAACGTGGTTTGAATCATGTTTTTGGACTAGCTCAAATTAAACTGGTCTGTGTCCTATAACGGCCCGAGATTGGACCAACACAGCAACGTAACGGCCCTATGTACGACCGTCATGTTCCTGTAACGGCCCTGTTATAGACCGTCATAGATAAGATAGTAATAAGGTTTTTCTTGTTTTATCATCATGAAGCAGTTATCAAGGTTGGCCTTGAACTGTGAGATTATGTGCAATCCTTGTTTACATCCTTGTTACCTAAAGACTCATAGTCTTTCTACTTGATGTCATTCTAATTTTGTTGGAATTTCTCTTGATCTTAGAAGTAAGTTCGTGAGCTTAACCTCGGAACTCTTGGCCATTAATGTGATGAATGTCTAGACTAGGATCATTGATCCAAACCTTCAATGCCAACGCATCATAAAGGGCCTGGTCTGGTCCTGGGAGGAGTGCCCGAAAGTACTTGTACCCCGGGGAGTTTGTAATGACAAGGTGTGGCATTGCACCAAAGTGCATGACTAGCGTGATTGGTCTATGACATTTCCACTTTTACTCAATTACTTGAAATTCCCGTGTGACATGATATGCGTGCTTGATATGGCCAATTCCATTTATCAATTCATGACATGAAAAGTTCTTGTTATACATGTGTTTACTCTTTACTTGAAAGCTCATGTTCTTTTTCCTATCTATCTCTTGTCATTTATTTATCATCTCTTTTGTTACAACGTTATTCATAAATGGTTAATCACTTTAATTATGCTTGATGATAGAGATATAAAATCCTACTGAGCTTTGCTCACCCCTACTTTCCAATCATTTTCAGGTAGTTCTGATTAGGACGTGCGTTCCGATGGGGACGGGAACGAGTGATTCCAGGAGCGAGCCATTTAGAGTTTATTTTTTATTTTTTCCAAAAAGCCCTGCCTAGGGACAGATGGGAGGAACCACCATCAGACCACTAGGAGGTGAATTTTATTGCTAAAAAAGATAGAATAGAGATTACATCAATCTGATGCTGGGTAAACCCAGCTTATCAGATCGAGCCACTCCCTTTATAATTGAGGGTAACTCATTGTAAAAGAAAAAAGCATTACATTTGGATGAGCAAACTATGGAGGCCAAAGAATCCGCTACTTTATTGCCTTCTCTGTAAATATGATCAATCTTGTCATACTGTGTAATAGATCTCCTTATCTCTCTGACATATGAAAGGATAGACCAAGGGCATTGATATTCCTGTTTAATAACTCGAACAAGAACTTGTGAGTCACATTTAATATGTGCTGGGTGGTTTGAGATTGTATGGAGGTATTTGATGCCATCAATTAAGGCCCTTGCTTCTGCTACAAGACTGTTGGTCTGGCCATAATGGTGAGAGTAGGCAAGAATAACATTGCCACTGTGATATCTGATAACACCTCCTCCTCCAGATGTTCCATTGGGTTTGCATGCACCATCAGAGTTTAATTTAAGAAATGGCCAAGGGGGGCATATCCATTTGATGATTTTCAGTTGAGCACCATTTGAGAGGTGAGTAGGAATACCAAACTTTTCCAGAATCTTCCGTTTGCTGATGTCTGATTCCTTTAAATTGGCACTAACACAAACCTGTTTCACTTGATTGATGATTTGGTGGAGAACACTATTTTTTGAAATGGTTCTGCCTTCATATCTCACAGCATTCCGAGCTCTCCAAATATCCCAGAAACCATAGCCTATGACTACTACAATCAGGTGGCCAAGAGCAAATTTCAGTTGAATTTGGCTGGCAGCATTCGAAATAAATGATGTAACAGAGTTTCCTTCCAATTGTAGCCCCACTGATTTGAAATACGACCATATGTGAGAAGCTATCTCACTGTGTAAGAACAGATGAGTCATGTTTTCCCCATGGTGGATCTGACAGTAGGAACAAATAGAGCACATTTGCACACCCATACGCTGAACATTAGAGTCAACAGGGAGGCAGTTTTGAAGTATTTTCCACAGGTGCACAGATATTTTCGTTGGGAGCCATTGTGACCAAAGCCTATCCCAATGTATGGTTGTCTGATTGGAGGCCCTTTCGGACAGAACCTGATAGGTAGATGCCACTGAACATCTTCCTGAGGAGGACAAACTCCAAACCTGGAAATCAACATCTTGGGTGAGAGTAGTGTTAGTGATAGCTACTTTGATTGGTGCTGGCAAGCAACTGTCCATTAATTCCATTTCCTCTCTTGAGACATGCAGCAGGAAACCATTTACTGTGATGTTAGAGTTTGGAATGGTATTAGTAGGAACAAATTCAGCCATGCATTGATTTCCAATCCAGTTATCATACCAGAAATTTGTGAGCTTTCCATCTCCGAGGATGACCTTGTTAAATTGGAGAACAAGAGTTTTTGCCTTGATCCAGCTTCTTCTGGCAAGTCCACTCATACTTTTGAAATGCACATCTCTCAAATGTCCCTGACCAATATACTTGGCTCTGAAATATGTGGCCCACAAGGAATTGGAATGCAAGGCCTGCCATAATATCTTAACTCTTAAGGCTATGTCCATTTGCCTAAGTGACATAATGCCAAGGCCGCCCTGAGAATTAGGTCTACAAATCTGATCCCATGATCTCCAGTGCCTTTTGTTCCCATTCGGGGAAGAACCCCAAAAGAAATTAGCAAATGACTTCTCAAGCAAAAGATGTGTTCCTGAGTGAAGGGGTGAAGTGGAAAGGGAATATATTGGAATAGAAGTGAGCACATGCTTTATCAAAATCAACTTTGCACCTTGAGAGAGTAATTTGGATTTCCAACCAGAGATTCTCTTTTGAATGGTGTGTATAATACCAGCAAAATGCACTTTTTTACTTCGGCCTAAAACCAGAGGGAATCCAAGATACTTATGAGGAAAGCTATGTCTGGTGAAACCTGTAAGAGTGGAGATCCGAGTGGTAATGGAGTCATTTGTCTTTGGATGCAAGAAGAAACCACTCTTACTAACATTAATGAGTTGGCCTGACCCCAATTCATAAGTGTTGAGAATTTTCAATAAGTTCCTGACAGAGACAAGGCTGGCCTTACTAAAAATCATGGTGTCATCTGCAAATAATAGATGGGATATTGGGGACACCTCCGAGGCCCTTGGAAACACTCAATTTGTCTATTTAAATGGGCTTCCTTTAAGGATCTGCTCAAGCTTTCCTCAGCAATGATAAATACGGAGGGGGCAATAGGGTCACCTTGCCGAACACCCCTTGAAGATTTAAAAAAACTAGCTGCATCTCCATTCAATAAAATTGAAAACCAGTAGTTCTTGACCATCTTTCCAATCAGTTGAATGAAGGACAGACTGAAACCAAACCTGTGAAGAACAGCAAACAAGAAATCCCACTCTAATCGATCATAAGCCTTGGCCATGTCTAATTTAAAAATGACATTCTTGCCTCTGGTTTTTCTACCCAATTCCTGAGTCAGTTCCTGTGCTAGAGCAATATTTTCTGTTATGTGCCTCCCCTTGACAAATGCAGTCTGTTCCTTAGATATTATGCTTGGAAGAATAGAATCCAGCCTTTTATTTACAATGGAAGAAATAGTATTGTAAAAAAAAAAGCATAAACTGATAGGTCTGTAGTCCGAGATGTCCACAGCATTAGGCTTTTTAGGTATAAGAGCAATTAAAGTGGATGTAACAGTTCTTGGGAGAGGTAGTGGAGTAGTAAAAGCCTCTTGTACAGCACTAACAACCACACCAGCTATGATTGTCCAAGCCTTTTGATAAAAAGCTCCTGTGAATCCATCAGGCCCTGGTGTAATTGAATACTTTCTCTTATTATTATTATCAATAAAGTTGGGTTAATTGTTTCTTTATTATTAGCATGATGGTTAGTCTCTTATGGCAATGTATGCTCTGATTGACATGATTGATATAAACTGCTACGTTCCGATTTTCCGTGTCGGGGCATGACAGTTTTTGTGGTATCAGAGCTTAAGTTTTCTTTAGACCCTAGGTTGCTAGTAGTGTTATAGAACCTTTAAACCTTAGTAAAGTCAGAATCTGACCCAGTGAGTTGGGTAGAGACTTGGGCTAAGATTAGTTAATTAATTAACTAGCTATAAGAAGATATTTCCAATAGAACGTTCTTAATTACTTCTTTTATGTTGTAGGAATTTCCGTGATGGCGGCACAATGCGCTCAATGGCGAGACATGCAACGTACAGTGCAGGGCCTGACCCAGGCCTTACAGCAAGTAGCCCAAGGCGGCAGATAGCAAGGAGCAGGCAATCTACGTCGAAACTTTCAGGGCTTTAATCCCCCTCGTTTCAGTGGATCTTCGGACCCGGATGAGGCTGAGAACTGACTGAAGGAGATGGAAAGAATCTTCAGGGTTATGCAATGTAGAGATCAGGATCGCGTCTTACTATCAACTTTCCAATTAGACCGTGATGCTCGTGCTTGGTGGGAAGCCGTGGAAGCCACACTAGGGAATAGGCGTGCCACGTGGGATGAGTTCAAGGAGTTTTTCAATAGCAAGTACTTCTCAGATCGGGTGCAGGAGAAGAAGGCAGCCAAGTTTGCTGCTTTGAAACAAAGAAACTTGTCGGTTGCGGAATATGAAGCGCAGTTTTCCAGATTATGTAAGTATGCCCCACACTTGGTGTCCACTGAGAAAATGAAGGCTAAAAGATTTTTGAATGGTTTGAAGCTTCAGTACATCAATCAATTGGCACCCTTGGAAATCCATATCTATGCTGAGATAGTAAGGAATGTACAAGTTTTGGAAGACACGATGGAAATGACTGACCGGATCAGAGGTCGGGATAAGAACAAGGAACAGACTACCAGTTCCGGGAACTTCAGACCCGGTAATGGTTAGAAGAGGCCCAATGGTGGGACAAGTTTTTCTAAAAATAAGAAACCCAAGGAAGGCAAGAAGAAGGTTAGACCAGTTGTGCCGTCTAAGGTAGTTTGCAAGTACTGTGACCATCCAGGTCACAAGATGGAAGAGTTTTGGTGAAAGTTAGGCGCTTGCTTAAGGTGTGGTAGCAGGGACCACCGAATTCCAGAATGTCCCCTTATTAATGAACTGGCAGCATTTGATAAGTCGCAAGGAAGTTACAAGCGGCAAGGCAGGCTCCAAGCCCTCCAGGAGGCAGAGACCGAGAACCAGACTACCGAGGAAGGAGGTATTATCGAAGGTACTCTTACTATTCTTTCCAAGCCAGCATTCGTACTTTTCGACACTGGAGCCACTCATTCTTTTATATCTCTGAAATTTACTAAGACTTTATCTGTGGAACCGGTGTTGTTGGATTCACACCTTATGATATCCACCCCTTTTGGTTCGGGATCCGAGATTAAATATTATTATCCTTCTAGTGAAGTTTTGATCAATGGTTGTAATTTATCTGCTGATCTAGTATGCATGAAGATGAAAGATTATGATGTAACCTTAGAGGCTGATTGGTTATCTAAGCATGGTGCTAGTGTTCATTGTAAGTCAGGAGTAGTGTCTTTCCCTGGACGTCCGGAGCTTTCTTTCTCTGGCTCGAGGCTATCCAAGACAGTGCCACTCATTTCAGCACTTCGGGCAGATAAGTTGTTAAGAAAGGGGTGTTCAACATTCTTGGCTTTAATTTTTTTAACTGATAAGAAGGAAGTGGAGTTGAAGGATATCCCTGTTATTCAAGATTGTCCGGAGGTATTTCCAGATGAATTGCCAGGTCTTCCCCCTAAAAGGGAGGTGGTTTTCTCTATTGACCTGATTCATGGTGCCTCGCCTATTTCGAGAGCTCCCTACCGTATGTCCCCGACTGAGTTAAGAGAACTAAAGGTGCAGTTGTTAGACTTGCTAGAAAGAGGGTTCATTCGTCCGAGTCCTTCCCCGTGGGGTGCTCCTGTTCTTTTTGTAAGGAAGAAAGATGGTTCTTTAAGGCTGTGTATCGATTATCGTCAATTGAATCAGCTCACCGTGAAGAACAAGTACCCATTACCAAGGATCGATGAATTATTTGATCAGATATCAGGAGCCCAGTATTTCTCAAAGATCGATCTCAGATCTGGGTATCATCAGTTAAGGATAAAAGATGAAGATATTTTTAACACGGCATTCCGTAGCAGGTATGGGCATTTTGAATTTGTGGTGATGCCGTTTGGACTAACAAATGCTCCTGCAGCTTTTATGCAGCTAATGAATAGTGTGTTTCGACCCTACTTGGATCAGTGGGTCGTGGTATTTATCGATGATATTCTGATATATTCAAGAAACAAGGAGGACCATGAACAACACTTAAGAATGTCGTTGCAAATATTAAAAGAGCATCAGCTATACGCCAAGTTTAGTAAATGTGAGTTATGGTTGCAAGAGGTATCTCTTCTAGGCCACATTATTTCTAAAGTGGGAATTGCAATAGACCCTTCTAAATTTGAGGATGTACGTAATTAGGAAAGACCTGTGAATGTAAATGAGATCAGAAGCTTCTTAGGCTTGGCAGGCTATTATCGAAGGTTCATCAAGGATTTTTCCAAGATTGCAGTGCCCTTGACAAGGTTAACTCGTAAGGAGAATTGTTTTGAATGGACGGATGATTGTGAAAAGAGTTGTTAGACTTTGAAGGAGTGTTTGACCACTGCCCCAGTTTTGGCCTTACCCTTAGGTGAAGGACGTTTTGAGGTTTATACCGATGCTTCAGGAATCGGTTTATGTTGCGTATTGATGCAACGAGGGAAGGTGATAGCTTATTCCTCCAGGCAGTTGAGAAAACATGAAGAGAATTACCCTGTGCATGATCTGGAGTTAGCAACGGTTGTGCTTGCTCTTAAGATATGGAGGCATTATCTGTAGCAACCCGTATAAAATTAAAAAAAATAAATTTAGATAAATTGAAATAAACTAAAAGATTTAGTGAACAAATGAAAAAGGTTGAAACAAGAAGAACAAAGCCCTGATGAAATTAACGCCTTGGAGAAAGGCGCTACTCCCTCATCTAAGGCGTGTTTTTAAGAAAGGATGCCCACGTTTCACAGCGTCAAATTTCAGACGACTAAAATAAATAAAAGGCATAAAAAAGACAATAAAAAGAGTAACGCCCTTTACATGGACGCGTTTCAACAAGAAACGACGCGCGTCAAGGCGTCAATTTAAAATTCGACGCCCTAGCATAAGGCGTTAATTCCATTCCAGTTTCGTTCGAACCGGGAATTTATCTAGGGTAAGTTGATAACTATGAGAAAGAGTTCGAATGTAGTAATAACTCTATCATGGAAGTGTTACTTCTAATCAAAACACTAACCCTATTAGGATTCCCAACATCCTATAAATAACCTTGTTCAAACAAACCTAAAGATATTTGGCCGAAGAAGGTTATGCTGCAGTCATCCGTGAAAGAGAGGTTGGTTCTTCCTATTGTTTCTCCTCTACTGATTAGGTATTAGGAGGAATAATTCTTCTCCATCTTATTCTTCTATCGCAGGTTGAGGAGCTTCTGTCTTCCATTACAGAACGAGGGTTCTTCATCTCGAAGTGTTCCTATCATACGTGAAGAACAGGTGATGTTCTTCTTCCCCTGTCTATGAGATAGTCATGAAGAATATTGATATTCTTTATCTCATGATTCTGTAGGTTGTCTACGTCGAGAAGGAGCTCTCATATAGTTGGAGGACGTAAGGTTTTTCATCATAATCGTCTCCAATCATCTGCAACTTCTCCTTCAGTTTCTTCTTCCGGTGAGCACTCTGTACAAACAGAGTATCGTCTCTTCACCAGATCCTTCACGTTTCATCAAAAGGTAGGATTTTCTCAGGGATTGTAGCCCAAACTAGCATATTAATATTTATAACATCATCCGTTAATACCTGCATATAGATTTCATGCGTTTCGGTTAGTTTCTAAAGAGTTTTGAAATAGACGCCCTTATCAAGGACGCTACATTAAAAGACACGAACACGACTAGGTTGTCAATTTAATATTTGACGCCCTGCACACGGACGTCAATTTCTCTTTATTAATAAACACCATGTTTAAAAATTATATATCAATGCAAACATGATTCTAAATTAATGCATGGTCAATCTCTTGTAATCCTGCTATTTCTTATAGTACTGACCATATATCATGTTTCCTGAAATTTCATTGTCTCGAGACTTGTAAACTTGTGAATTAACGACCTTGTCCAGGTCGTCTTTTCTTGAACTGACGCCCCATACCAGGGCGCTTTCTGTAAACTAACGGCCCTGTCCAGGGCGCGTTTTATTAAAATTTCCAGATTTATAATATTCTGCAAAACTAGAAATATTGAAAGGACGACTTCTGTACATGTCGTCAAATCTAATATAAACGCCCTTGATTAAGGCGTTAATTACATGAAAAATGACTTTACCAAAGTCGCTACTTTCTGCATTACTGATTTTTCCTGATTACTGTTATCCGAGGGATTCATTACATATATTTATATATAGGCACTATTACTCCACTCCGTGAGTATAGTCCCATATTTTCTACGATGTTTTATCGTTACCCCTCAATTCTCATTGACATACAAGCTCTCCATTGGACATTCCGTTCCTTTAGACTAGCGAGTTAGTCATAGAGACCTCCGTAAGACTCCTCGCTGCCTTGGATTCCCTCAAGGCCGACTGAGCTGGTTGTATCCTAAAAACCCATTACACAATCTTTGCCATGTCCCTCTATAGAAACATGATAATACCGGCCCTCATGTCATGCCATGGGTATGATATGAGTATTATCTTAATGAACGGGGAAGAATATGCCGTTGTTATGCTGTTCTTGTAAACCCCAATTCTATATCAACATTATTATGATGTTCTTGTAGACCCCAATTCTATATTAAACTTGATGTTCTTGTGAACCTCAATTCTATATTAAGAATGAGGACGTCTTGCCATTGAGGTGCTATTCATATGGACCTCAATTCTATATAAAAGAGTGTCTCTACTTACTTATCATGGTACCCGAGTTAAGGGAACCAATTCCACCTAGTTTTATAGATAATCGTGATTGTACCGTTATTATCGCCTATTGGTGTCAAAAGTCATATTTTTGGACTCTAATCTCTCAAAGTTGTCTTACATGACTACAAGCTTGCTTATTGAAATTCCATGATGGCTATACACAAAAATGTGGATGTTAAAAATACATGACTAATGCCTGCGCATATAGGGCCCGATCTGATCCTGGGAGGAGCACCCGAAAGTACTTGTGCCCATGGGAATTGATTGATCACGGTATTGGCATTATACCGAAGTGCATGACTAGCTTGATTGAATATTTCACAAATCTTGTACTTGACTTGATATTACATGACTTGCGTGGCCCGAAAAAGAGTAATTACTTGCGTACTTGAACGTGATAGCCAAATTTCATCTTGACATGATAAAGTACTTGCTTGAATATCTTGAGGTCATTTGATATAAGTTCTTGAAAGGTTCATGACTAGTTCTCCCTGTTATCTTATTGTTATATCCTCTTTCTATCTTGTCATTTTATGCGAGCATGCATAGCTATAGTACATTCATGAAAGATGTAACCACTTAAACCCCTTGCTAGTTCCTGAGATATAATTTCCTACTGAGCGTTCGCTCACTCCGTGTTGTCCCTACTTTTCAGGTAAGTCCGACGATGAGGAAAGTCAATCGGATGGGGAGAATCAAGAGCGAAAGAGCTAGAGCTTTTCCAAGTGTCATCTAGTCTTTTATATATTTCTTGAGTCAAATGTGTACTTTTCTTTTTTTTTTGATAGAGTATTGGGTTTGTAATAGACTATTTATTATGAAGAAATGAATGGATTGGGTTATCTTTACTTTTGTGCATCTCTGTCTTTGTGTCGAATACACTTCTACTCTGATTGACATGATTGATATAAACTCGTCACGCATCTCCGGGTATCTTCCGCTCTCGGGGCCTGATAGTTTTTGTGGTATCAGAGCCTAGGGTATTCAATTCCTAGGAAGTCCAAGTCTAAGGATAAGTTTTAAACCTTTAACCAGTGAGATTGGGTAGAACCAAGGGTTAAAAGTAACATAGAAATACTAGTCTTTAAATACAAATCACGTATTAATATAGTTATGGTAATTGTAGGATAATGGCTGCCGAACGTGCTCAATGGCACAACATGCAGCGTACACTTCAAGGCATGACTCAAGTACTGCAACAAGTAGCACAGGGAGGTGGACTACGAGCAGGAAGTCTCCACCAGACTTTCAAGAACATGAACCCGCCCAAGTTCACGGGTTCTACTGATCCAGATGACGCTGAACACTGGATTAGGGAAACAGAACGAATATTCTGTGTTATGCAATGCACGGATCAAGATAAGGTCTTATTAGCTACTTTTCAGTTAGAAAGGGATGCTAGATGCTGGTGGAAATCAATAGAGGCTACTATAAATCAAGATCAGGTTACGTGGGAGGAATTCGTTGAACACTTCAACGCAAAATATTTCTCGGACCGAGTTCAGGAAAAGAAGGCTGCAGAATTTGCTGCATTAAAGCAACGATCTTTGTCAATGGCCGAGTATGAGGCCCAATTCTCTAGATTGTCTCGGTATGCTAAGCATCTAGTTAGCACCGAGAAAATGAAAGCTAGGAGGTTTCTTAATGAGCTCAGGCCCCAAGCTATTACCCAACTGGCGCCGATGGACATTCAAGTCTACTCGGAGATAGTACGACGAGCTCAACTATTAGAAGATGCCATGGAACTGTCTGATAGGATTCGTGGTAAGGATAAGAAGGAACAAGTTACAGGTTCGGGTTCCTTTAAACCCAACTTCAAGAAAAGGCCTAGCAATGGAGGAGCATCCTCACAAGACCAAAAGTTCAAGAAGACCAAGCCCTTCTCTATCACCACTACCTCTTCAAATACAGTGTGCAAACATTGTGATAAAGCGGGTCATAGAGCAGAAGAATGTTGGAGGAAACTTGGAGCATGTCTCCGTTGTGGGAGTCGTGAGCATCGGATTCCCGATTGCCCACTACTAAATAACCAAGCTAATGATGGAAAGTGCCCAGTAACCAAGAATGCTCGTCTTCATGCAATCAAGGAGATCGAGCGAGAAGAAGAAGGCGGCTTAGTGGAAGGTACATTGAAAGTTTGTTCCAAGAATGCATATGTCTTAATTGATACTGGTGCATCGCATTCTATTATTTCTAAGAAGTTTGCTGACCCATTACCCCTAGAACCAGAATGGATGAAGTTAGTTTTGTCTACTCCTCTGGGTGATGAGACTGATATTACACATCATTACCAAAACTGCGAAGTATTGGCTCAGGGTAGAAGTCTCCCTATTGATCTCATATGTTTAGATCTGAAAGAGTATGATGTTATACTAGGAGCAGATTGGTTATCCAAGTATCAGGCAACGGTTGATTGCCGCAATAGCAAGGTTACATTCAAGGAATTTCCATAACTAATCTTTACTAGCCCCAAGGGTCGAAGCAGATCCCCTCTTATTTCAGCTCTCCGAGCTAGCAAGCTCATCAGGAAAGGATGTGCATCTTTCCTTGCCTTTGTCACAGTTAAAGAAGCTAAGGAAGCTAAGTTAGAAGACATTCCAGTAGTGCAGGAATTTTCGGACGTGTTTCCGGAAGATTTGCCGGGATTACCCCCGCAAAGAGAAGTGGCCTTCACCATTGACTTAGTCCCTGGTGCTGGTCCGATTTCAAAGGCACCTTATAGGATGTCACCTGCTGAACTCAAGGAGTTAAAAGAGCAATTGATGGAACTCATTAAGAAAGGATTCATTAGACCAAGTACTTCCCCGTGGGGAGTGCCTGTATTATTTGTAAAGAAGAAAGACAGATCCATGAGGTTATGCATCGACTATCGACAGTTGAATCATCTCACAATCAAGAACAAGTATCCACTGTCGAGAATCGATGAATTGTTTGATCAAATTTCAGGATCCAAGTACTTTTCCAAAATTGATCTTAGGTCAGGATATCACCAACTAAGAATCAAGGACGAGGATATTCATAAAATCGCATTCAGAAGCAGGTATGGCCATTATGAATTTGTTGTTATGCCTTTCGGACTAACGAATGCCCCTACTGCCTTTATGCAGTTAATGAATAGTATATTCAGGCCTTATTTGGATCAATTCGTGGTGGTCTTTATTGATGATATATTGATTTATTCCAAGACTAAGGAAGAGCATGAGGAACATTTGAGGATTGCATTACAAATATTGAGGACAAACCAATTATATGCAAAACTTAGCAAGTGTGAATTCTGGCTTGAAGAAGTGACTTTTCTCGGACATGTTATATCAAAGGATGGCTTGTCTGTAGACCCATCAAAGGTTGAAGCTGTAAGGAACTGGGAAAGACCGACCAATGCTAGCGAGATCCGAAGTTTCTTAGGTCTTGCCGGCTATTACAGGCGATTCATCAAGGATTTCTCTAAAATCGCCGTGCCACTTACGAGGTTAACTCGCAAGGAGATCCGTTATGAATGGAGTGAGGAATGTGAAAGAAGCTTCCAAACTCTCAAGGATCATCTTACTATAGCTCCTATCTTGGCATTACCAATTGAAGGAGAAAAGTTTGAGGTATACACTGATGCTTCTGACATTGGCCTCGGATGTGTTCTAATGCAACAAGGGAAGATTATAGCCTACTCTTCTCGTCAATTAAAGAAGCATGAAGAGAACTACCCCATCCATGACTTAGAATTGGCCGCGGTAGTATTTGCACTCAAGATATGAAGACATTATCTCTATGGAGTGCAGTTTGCTGTATACTCCGACCACAAGAGTCTCAAATATCTTTTCTCACAGAAGGAACTGAACATGAGGCAAAGACGTTGGCTAGAATATCTCAAAGACTTCGACTTCAATATACAATATCATCCCGGAAAGGGTAATCATGTAGCAGATGCCCTTAGTCGAAAGCCGAGAGCACTGTTAGCCAATTGTATGATTCAAGAATGGAAATTACTAGAGCAATTCTCTGAACTCAATATAGGCATGGACACAGACCCTAGATGTGTCACATTATCTCATATAAGCATACAGTCAGACCTATTAACTGAAATACAAGCACTTCAAGATAATGACCCAATGTTAGTAGAGATCAAAGGCAAACTGGAAGGACAATCAGATTTCCAATTAACTTCTGATAGAAGATTGTTATTCAAGAATAGAACTTGTATACCAGACTGCCCAGAATTGAAGAAGAGGATCTTAGATGAAGCTCATAGGTCAAGGTATATGATTCATCCAAGATCTACCAAAATGTACCAAGATGTAAAAAGAAATTTTTGGTGGCCCAACATGAAAAGAGAAATAGCGGACTACGTATCACGCTGTCTCACATGCCAACAAGTCAAGGCGGAACACCAAAAGCCTGCTGGAAAACTACATCCTCTAGATATCCCTAAATGGAAGTGGGAGGATATTGGTATGGATTTCATCATGGGTTTATCTAAATCAAAAAGAGGACATGATGGAATATGGGTTATCATTGACCGATTGACTAAATCAGCGCATTTCTTGCCAATCAAGAGTCGATGGTCAGTTGATGTATTAGCTGCACTATACATCAAGGAAATAGTCAGATTACATGGTATTCCTGTTTCAATCGTGTCTGACAGAGATCCCCGTTTTACTTCTCATTTTTGGAAAGGACTACAACAGTCGTTGGGGACGAGACTTAACTTTAGCACAGCTTTTCATAACGGATGGTCAGACCGAGAGAACCAATCAAGTAGTCGAGGATATGCTAAGAGCATGCATTACTGATTTTAGTGGAAACTGGCATGATCACTTACCTCTAGTCGAATTTGCATACAATAATAGCTACCAGGCAAGTATACAAATGGCACCTTTTGAAGCCTTATACGGAAGGAGTTGTCGATCACCCTTATGCTGGGACGAAGTTGGAGAGAAACAACTATTAGGTCCAGACATGGTAAGGGACACTACCGAGAAGATACAATTGATCAGAGAAAGACTACAAGTTGCTCAGTCTAGATAAAAAGCTTATGCCGACACAAGAAGAAGAGATCTTGAATTCCAAGTTGGAGATCATGTATTCCTCAAGATATCGCCTGGACGTGGAATACGAAGATTTGGTGTTAAGGGCAAGTTTACACCAAGATTTATCGGACCTTTTGAGATACTAGAAAGAATTGGCGAGGTTGCTTATCGCATCGCATTGCCACCTCAACTGTCCGAAGTACATGATGTGTTCTACATATCTACGTTAAAGAAGTATGTGCATGATCCATCACATATTGTTGAGCATGGAAATCTAGTAATCCAGAAAGATCTCACATACGAGCAGAAGCCCATAAGAATACTAGATCGAGAAGTACGAACCCTAAGGAATAAGGCTATTCCCATGCTAAAAGTACAATGGAATAAGAATTCAGAACATGAAGCTACATGGAAGACCGAGGAATCTATGAGGAAGTGATTTCCAGAGTTATTTTAGAAGGTATGAACTCTACACTCTCCATATGTAAATATATGCTATGAATTTGGGGATCAAATTCTTTTAAGTGGGGGAGGGTGTAGCAACCCGTACAAAATTAAAAGAAATAAATTTAGATAAATTGAAATAAACTAAAAGATTTAGTGAACAAATGAAAAAGGTTGAAACAAGAAGAACAAAGCCCTGATGAAATTAACGCCTTGGAGAAATGCGCTACTCCCTCATCTAAGGCGCGTTTTTAAGAAAGGACGCCCACGTTTCATGGCGTCAAATTTCAGACGGCCAAAATAAATAAAAGGCACAAAAAGATAATAAAAAGAGTAACGCCCTTTACATGGACGCGTTTCAACAAGAAACGACGCACGTCAAGGCGTCAATTTAAAATTCGACGCCCTAGCATAAGGCGTTAATTCCATTCCAGTTTCGTTCGAACCGGGAACCTATCCAGGGTAAGTTGATAACTATGAGAAAGAGTTCGAATGTAGTAATAACTCTATCATGGAAGTGTTACTTCTAATCAAAACACTAACCCTATTAGGATTCCCAAAATCCTATAAATAACCTTGTTCAAACAAACCCTAAAGATATTTGGCCGAAGAAGGTTCTGCTGCAGTCATCCGTGAAAGAGAGGTTGGTTCTTCCTATTGTTTCTCCTCTACTGATTAGGTATTAGGAGGAATAATTCTTCTCCATCTTATTCTTCTATCGCAGGTTGAGGAGCTTCTGTCTTCCATTAAAGAACGAGGGTTCTTCATCCCGAAGTGTTCCTATCATACGTGAAGAACATGTGATGTTCTTCCTCCCCTGTCTATGAGATAGTCATGAAGAATATTGATATTCTTTATCTCATGATTCTGTAGGTTGTCTACGTCGAGAAGGAGCTTTCATATAGTTGGAGGACGTAAGGTTTTTCATCATAATCGTCTCCAATCATCTGCAACTTCTCCTTCAGTTTCTTCTTCCGGTGAGCACTCTGTACAAACAGAGTATCGTCTCTTCACCAGATCCTTCACGTTTCATCAAAAGGTAGGATTTTCTCAGGGATTGTAGCCCAAACTAGCATAATAATATTTATAACATCATCCGTTAATACCTGCATATAGATTTCATGCGTTTCGGTTAGTTTCTAAAGAGTTTTGAAATAGACGCCCTTATCAAGGATGCTACATTAAAAGACACGACCACGACTAGGTCATCAATTTAATATTTGACGCCCTGCACACGGACGTCAATTTCTCTTAATTAATAAACACCATGTTTAAAAATTATATATCAATGCAAACATGATTCTAAATTAATGCATGGTCAATCTCTTGTAATCCTGCTATTTCTTATGGTACTGACCATATATCATGTTTCCTGAAATTTCATTGTCTCGAGACTTGTAAACTTGTGAAATAACGACCTTGTCCAGGTCATCTTTTCTTGAACTGACGCCCCATACCAGGGCGCCTTCTGTAAACTAACTCCCCTGTCTAGGGCGCGTTTTATTAAAATTTCCAGATTTATAATATTCTGCAAAACTAGAAATATTGAAAGGATGACTTCTGTACATGTCGTCAAATCTAATATAAACGCCCCTGATTAAGGCGTTAATTACATGAAAAATGACTTTACCAAAGTCGCTACTTTCTGCATTACTGGTTTTTCCTGATTACTGTTATCCGAGGGATTCATTACATATATTTATATATAGGCACTATTACTCCACTCCGTGAGTTTAGTCCCATGTTTTCTACGATGTTTTATCGTTACCCCTCAATTCTCATTGACATACAAGCTCTCCATTGGATATTCCGTTCCTTTGGACTAGCGAGTTTGTCATAGAGACCTCCGTAAGACTCCTCGCCGCCTTGGATTCCCTCAAGGCCGACTGAGCTGGTTATACCCTAAAAACCCATTACACAATCTTTGCCATGTCCCTCTATAGAAACATGGTAATACCGGCCCTCATGTCATGCCATGGGTATGATATGAGTATTATCTTAATGAACGGGGAAGAATATGCCGTTGTTATGCTGTTCTTGTAAACCCCGATTCTATATCAACATTATTATGATGTTCTTGTAGACCCCAATTCTATATTAAACTTGATGTTCTTGTGAACCTCAATTCCATATTAAGAATGAGGATGTCTTGCCATTGAGGTGCTATTCATATGGACCTCAATTCTATATAAAAGAGTGTCTCTACTTACTTATCATGGTACCCGAGTTAAGGGAACCAATTCCACCTAGTTTTATCGATAATCGTGATTGTACCGTTATTATCGCCTATTGGTGTCAAAAGTCATATTTTTGGACTATAATCTCTCAAAGTTGTCTTACAAGACTACAAGCTTGCTTATTGAAATTCCATGATGGCTATACACAAAAATGTGGATGTTAAAAATACATGACTAATGCCTGCGCATATAGGTCCCGATCTGGTCCTAGGAGGAGCACCCGAAAGTACTTGTGCCCATGGGAGTTGATTGATCACGGTATTGGCATTATACCGAAGTGCATGACTAGCTTGATTGAAGATTCCACAAATCTTGTACTTGACTTGATATTACATGACTTGCGTGGCCCGAAAAAGGGTAATTACTTGCGTACTTGAACGTGATAGCCAAATTTCATCTTGACATGATAAAGTACTTGCTTGAATATCTTGAGGTCATTTGATATAAGTTCTTGAAAGGTTCATGACTAGTTCTCCCTGTTATCTTATTGTTATATCCTCTTTCTATCTTGTCGTTTTATGCGAGCATGCATAGCTATAGTACATTCATGAAAGATGTAACCACTTAAACCCCTTGCTAGTTCCTGAGATATAATTTCCTACTGAGCGTTCGCTCACTCCGTGTTGTCCCTACTTTTCAGGTAAGTCCGACGATGAGGAAAGTCAATCGGATGGGGAGAATCAAGAGTGAAAGAGCTAGAGCTTTTCCAAGTGTCATCTAGTCTTTTATATATTTCTTGAGTCAAATGTGTACTTTTCTTTTTTTTTGATAGAGTATTGGGTTTGTAATAGACTATTTATTATGAAGAAATGAATGGATTGGGTTATCTTTACTTTTGCGCATCTCTGTCTTTGTGTCGAATACACTTCTACTCTGATTGACATGATTGATATAAACTCGTCACGCATCTCCGGGTATCTTCCGCTCTCGGGGCGTGACATTATCTTTATGGAGAAACTTTCACCGTGTACTCAGACCATAAGAGCTTAAAATACTTATTTTCTCAGAAGGAGTTGAATATGAGACAGAGAAGGTGGTTAGAGTACCTAAAGGATTTCGACTTCTCCATTGAATATCATTCCGGAAAGGAGAATGTTGTAGCAGATGCTTTGAGCAGGAAGCCAATAGCTAGGCTAGCCAATTTGATGATTCAAGAGTGGAAGTTGTTAGAACAGTTTACCAATTTAGATATTACAGAAAAGGAAGATTGGATCTTGGTGGCTCATGTCCAGCTTCTTTCAGAATTGCTAGCAGAAATTAAGCAGTTGCAGGATAATGACCCTGTGCTCGTTGGAATTAAAGAATAGATGGCTAATCGACCAGATTTTATGTTAGCTGATGATGGGAGATTGTTGTTTCGAGGGAGAACATGTGTCCCTAATTCCATGGAAATAAAGAAGAAGATTCTTGAAGAAGTGCACAGATCTAAGTATACTATACACCCAGGAGCTACAAAGATGTACAGAGATTTGAAGAGGTTAGTGGCCGATTTTGTGAGCAGGTGTTTAGTATGTCAACAAGTTAAAGCAGAGCATTTCAGACCTACTGGGAAGTTAAAACCTCTCGAAATATCACAATGGAAGTGGGAAAGTGTCGGTATGGATTTTAGTATGGGTTTACCCCGAACACGAGGAGGCCTTGATGGAATTTGGGTGATCATTGATCGACTGACAAAGTCTGCACACTTTTTACCTATTAAGTCAAGGTGGACTGGATATTTTGGCTGCCCTGTATATAAAGGAAGTAATAACATTGCATGGAGTGCCTGTGTCCATCATATCTGACAGAGACCCCAGGTTTACATCTCACTTTTGGAAAGGACTGCAAGCATCATTAGGCACTCGTTTGAACTTCAGTACAGCTTTTCACCCTCAGACTGACGGACAGACTGAGAGAGCAAACCAGATTGTTGAAGACATGTTGAGAGGATGTATAATTGATTTTGGAGGTAGTTGGCATGAACATTTACCTTTGATTGAATTTGCATACAATAATAGTTACCAATCCAGCATTCAGATGGCATCGTTTGAGGCCTTGTATGGCAGGAGTTGTAGATCTCCTCTTTATTGGGAGGAAATTGGTGAGAAGCAATGGCTCGGACCAGATCTTATCTCAGAATCATCAAAGAACATCCAAGTTAATAGAGACCGTTTGAAGGTCGCCCAGTCCCAACAAAAGAGCTATGCAGATAATAGAAGAAGGGAGCTAGAATTTCAGATTGGGGACCATGTATTTCTGAAAGTGTCACCATCAAGAGGAATTAGAAGATTTGGAATTCGAGGCAAGTTAAACCCAAGGTTTGTTGGCCCATTTGAGATCTTAGAGAGGGTAGGCAAAGTTGCCTATAGATTAGCCCTACCACCACAGTTAGCTGATATTCACGATGTGTTCCATGTATCTATGCTTTGGAAGTATGTGTATGACCCTTCGCACATTATCCAACATGTTGATTTGGAATTGAAGAAGGACTTATCTTATGAAGAGAAGCCTATCAAGATATTGGACTTCAAGCAACAGCAACTCCGGAATCGATCCATTTCGATGGTCAAGGTCCAGTGGAGTTGGCGTGGACCCGAGGAAGCAACATGGGAATCCGAGGATGCGATCAGGAAATTATATCCCAAATTGTTTTAAGGTTGGTTGTTAGCAGATTGGGTGAATTTGGGGACAAAATTTCATAAGTGGGGGAGGGTGTAGCACCCTGTCCTTTTCTACTATAATATTTTCACAATTAATTATTTATTGGCTCAACTTCTAAAGAAATTATTAAAATTCTGGAAAAATATGAAACTAGTGTAAAATTGAATTTGGAATAACTTTGTCTGCAGGTAAGAGCCCAAAATAAAATTCGTGTAGGCCCGATTTCACGTTTTTAGTAGTTTTTCGTGTGTTAGAAGACCTAGTTTAGCCATCACAATTTGGGCCCAATTCTAGCCCAATTGTGCTCCAATTCGAGCCAAACCCTAGCCCATTGATAGGTCTTTACTTTCTCTTCGAAAACCCTAACTCTAGATGCTTCTACCGGTGGCGGCGGCGTTGGATTAGAACCTTATCCGAAGTTTTCGTCAGAATTTCTTCATAGGACTCTTCAACCAAATTCGATCTCTAGGAGTCCCTATAGGTTCTATTTATAGAGGGCTTTCGACAGCTTAGAACCCTATTTGCACCAGCAATAGGCGGCGGGACCGATCGTGATCGGACGAGGGAGAATTTGGGCATTCTAGGAGCGGTACCTAGGGTTCTGGCGACCCCTCTTCTTCGTCCTTCTTTCCTTCAAGCAAAGGTAGATGTCTCTCAGGCGAAACAAAAATATACTAATACCGTATTGTGCATCTCCATGAGCTCTTTCTTTTGATACCTAATTTCCCAATTCTCGTTCATCATGCTGTTCGAATTTCACATTTTACTCCGAGGTGTATAAAAAGGGCAACTTTCATGATTATTAGTTAAAGATTGAATGTTGTTGTGTTAGATCTAAATCAAAGTGTGCTGTTTTATACGAATTTTTACGCTCTTTCGAATGGTAGTATTTTCCCTAATTTTTATTCATTCTATCATGAGCAATCGAAGTTTTAGGGTAATATGTCGAAGTTCATCGTCGGCAGGTTCCAGGTCATGTGACGCATCTTCCAGAGGCCGTTACAGCCTGACGGCCGCACGACAGACCGTCACATGAGCATGACGGTCCCACGACAGACCGTCACATGCCCCTGTGTTTTAAAATTTTGAAATTTTAATATATTTATTTTGTGGTACGTAACGCACCTACTATAGAGCATTACATGCTTGTAATGCCCCTTCCTTAGACCGTCACGTTCTCCTGACAGTATTTTTTTAAACTATTGCTTATGCATTTTTAAAACCATAAACTTGCTATGTTAGTATGATATCTTGATCTATAAGTAAGGCAGAACGTGATGTTAATATTGTATTATGATCATAAACATAAATTTTTCACTGTTCTACATGAAAGATGTTAGAAAATCCTAAGTTGAATGATCATGAAGAATTTGATAAAAAACCTTAGTTAAACTTGTATAAATTTTGATTTATGTATGATATATATTTGATCTTAGCTTTATTGTTTGATAGTCATGCCACTCCTGTGGGATTGACTGACCGCACCGCTTTGGTTTCCATGTTTATTAGCCTCAATTCTTGTAATAGATGGGACTCTCCGCCAGATATTCCTTCCGTCGGACTAGGACCACTATTATGAGACCTCCGTCAGACCCCGTGAGCCTGGGATTCCTACCAGGATGCCGGGCAGGTTGTACCCTAAAGACCTGAACCCATGAACGTGGTTTGAATCATGTTTTTGGACCAGCTCAAATTAAACTGGTATGTGTCCTATAACGGCCCAAGATTGGACCGTCACAGCAACGTAACGGCCCTGTGTACGACCGTCACGTTCCTATAACGGCCTTGTTATAGACCGTCACAGATAAGATAGTAATAAGATTTTTCTTGTTTTATCATCATGAAGTAGTTATCAAGGTTGGCCTTGAACTGTGAGTTTATGTGCAATCCTTGTTTACATCCTTGTTACCTAAAGACTCATAGTCTTTCTACTTGATGTCATTCCAATTTTGTTGGAATTTCTCTTGATCTTAGAAGTAAGTTCGTGAGCTTAACCTTGGAACTCTTGGCCATTAATGTGATGAATGTCTAGACTAGGATCATTGATCCAAACCTTCAATGCCAACGCATCATAAAGGGCCCGGTCTAGTCCTGGGAGGAGTGCCCGAAAGTACTTGTGCCCCGAGGAGTTTGTAATGACAAGGTGTGGCATTGCACCGAAGTGCATGACTAGCGTGATTGGTCTATGACATTTCCACTTTTGCCCAATTACTTGAAATTCCCGTGTGACATGATATGCATGCTTGATATGGCCAATTCCATTTATCAATTCATGACACGAAAAGTTCTTGTTATACTTGTGTTTACTCTTTACTTGAAAGCTCATGTTCTTTTTCCTATCTATCTCTTGTCATTTATTTATCATCTCTTTTGTTACAATGTTATTCATAAATGGTTAATCACTTTAATTATGCCTGATGATAGAGATATAAAATCCTACTGAGCTTTGCTCACCCCTACTTTTCAATCCTTTTCAGGTAGTTCTGATGAGGACGTGCGTTCCGATGGGGACGGGAACGAGTGATTCCAGGAGCGAGCCATTTAGAGTTTATGTTCAAGTCAAGTTTGGATTAGTTGTTATCTAGAGTTGATGTATTTTCCATTAATAAGATAGAAGTCCACAAGGAGTCGGGTGTAATTGAATACTTTCTCTTATTATTATTATCAATAAAGTTGGGTTAATTGTTTCTTTATTATTAGCCTGATGGTTAGTCTCTTGTGGCAATGTATGCTTTGATTGACACGATTGATATAAACTGCTACGTTCATATTTTCCGCGTCGGGGCGTGACAGAAGGTAATCGAATGCAAATTTCAAGTAGGAGATATGGTTTTGAAACGCAAATTCATCAGGTCCGGAGGTCCTAGGTCCAAATTGCAACATAACTTTGAAGATCTATTTGTCGTTAGAGAGGCTTATTCAAGGAACGCTTATCGCTTAGTCAACGCAGAAGGTGAGGACTTATGGCCTGATTCAAAATAACTTGTTATCGCTTATTCAAGGAACGCTTATCATTCCAGAGGTCTCAAAAAGGGGTAGTCCGTTATGGCCTGATTCCACAAGAAAAAGCAATTCAAAGAAAAAAGAAAAAAGAAGGAGCAACAACTATGACAAAGAATAAAGATCTATTTCAAAGAAGTTCGTGTCTCAAAGTCTATAGCTCTAAAAATAAAAAGACTAGGCATGGTAAGAGTGACAGTACAGTTTTCCCGCGGGACGTTATGAGCCCGGTCGTATGCATGCCTAGGGTGGATGAAGGTTCGATAACGGACACAAAAGCCCCAGCTCAACAGTCCGAATCTCTGAACGTTGAAAGAAGGATTCAAACCCTGAAAACCTCTATACCTGATCTAAGCTTTCCCCATATTCTGTTTTCTCTTTTAGGACTAGACAGTACCCCGGGTATGGCCTTGGTAGAAGCACTGTTACGCAGATTGGCCGTGGCCAGGGATTTTCATTTCAAAAAGCACGCCGATCTCAGGAGATTCCGAGTGGGGCAGGTAGGGCCTATGTTGCCGGGATAAAAATTGGCTTTCAAAAATCTAAAAAAATGATATACTTCAAAATCCAAAAAAATCATATATTTCAAAATCCAAAAAATTGATATACTTCAAAATCAAAAAAAATTCAGATATTTCAAAATCCAAAAAAATGATATATCTCAAAAGCAAAAAAATCATATATTTCAAAACCCACCAAAAATCAAATCAAATATGCTTTTTAAAATCCAAAAATACCATCATCGCATGCATTGCATTTTTTTCTTATTATATTTCCGCCTATTTAATAAGGCTCCACCCCTTGACCAAATATCAAGAATGGTCATTCTCTAACTTGCTGTAGGCAAGGGGTTGAGCCTCGGAATGGATCTAACTCATTTTTGTCTAAGTGTGTGCAGAACGCATGTTCATCGCTCAAGAGTCAAATCTCACAAATTTGCAGTTTCTGGTTCTCTAGCCTGTCTAATATTAGACCACCAATTCCCTATGGCGGCCCATGGTTCGGCCGCTAACCTCTCCCGAAGGCCGAAAACCTCAACTCTCAGTAAACTATCTCTAGCGCTCTTATTATAGACTGCTAAATAGCTCTGGCGGCCCATGGTTCGGCCGCTTATCTCTCACGAGAACAGTGAACTCTTAGGTTTTTCCTGAGTCCTTCGTCTGGCGGTTTATCATGAGACCGCTAGAGCATGTTGGCGGCCCTAGATTAGACCGTTATGTCAGATATAAACTCTGCTTTTTAGCTAATTTGGGCTCAATCATGCAATCAATTCCACATCTTTTTAAAACAAATCTCTTATTTCATTCACTCAAGCTCATTGAAACATTATTTGTTGATATTTTCAAGTACATCAAGAGAAGAAAGGAAAAAAAGCTAAAATTACATTCATTCTCTTGTCTGCGTGAGGCCGGATCTTGCGTAATTCTTTCACATAACCACGGTATCCCTCTTTGACTTTTGCCACTTCTGCTTGCCAAGCGCGCACCCGGCTGATTTTTCACATGAGTAGTGCGTTCCGGACTGCTCGCTCGTCCTCCTCGGTCCCCATCTTCCTAGCTAGAAGGGGACATAAGTGTGACAGTGCAGGAACTGTAGTTTGGGGTAGCCCAACTTGAACATAGCACCGTTGCGGGTTGTAGATTGCCAAGGTATTGTCCCCCACTAGCTGCAAGTCCAGGCCCGGTCGCCGAGGAACTCTAAGGGTAGTACTTCGAAGAATTCTTGGCCGCATCACGAACTTGTCCATAGGCAAAGTGTTGAGGTAGAGGAGCCATTCATCTCTTGTCTTCTTGTCCGCCACTCGGCACTCAACCTGTGAAGAAAACCCAAATGCGCCTCCTATGAAGAATAGAGGGTGGCTCCCGAATATCCGGCTAGCTGAAAGCAAGTCCTCCTTGGGTAGGAATTTAAGTCTCACTCCCATCCAACATTCAAGGATGATCATTGACCCGAAGACAGGCCCTCCTAGGCAAGATGAGCTAAGGACTTCATAGAGGTATGAAAGGACCGCTTGAGAGATAGATAAACCCCGCCACAGCCCACTAATGATGCTAATGTTTTGGATGTCCAAGAGGTGGTCGGTGGTGGTGAAAAGGAAGACCCCGCACAAGCAAACTGAGGTAGCTTTGGCTATGGCTTCAAATATTCCGCTCTTGTTCTTACAATAAGCGGTTATCCATTGAGCCATGGGTATCAAATGGATATGGCGTGGGCTGATCATGGTTCTAACATCCTTCGGGTTGTGTATGAAATCCCCTAGAATGAGTGAAGGGTCTATAGGCTCAACCGTAGGACACACTAGGTCTTCATCCCCAATCTTGGTCTTAGGAAGGGCTAGGTAGGTCTCTACCTCCTCTAATAGGACAATGGCTTCAGAGCTTGGGAAAAGGAAAGTGTGTGTTTGTGGATGCCATAGCTCTACAAGGGCCGAAATGCTTGACCAATCCAAGGATAGTTTCTAAAAATTCTTAGCTAAAACTAACAAGGGTTGAAGGTGCAATGCCCTTAGGATTGAGAGGACTTCTAAAAGGAGCTCTTTGATCATGGGAGTCACCCACTTTAGGTTGGAGTGGCATCGTGGGCCAGGAAGAAGCTAGAAAGAGAAGGAAATAGAAGAGGAAGAAGAGAGGAAGATCATGAGAAGAGTGAAAGTTCAAAAATTTATGAATTTTTGGATCAAGTTGCAACTTACCTCTCTTGGAGAATTTGAGCTCAGATGCTTGGGGATGGAAGTTAGCCGTTGTAGCTCCCCATACTCCTTCTTAGCTGTTTTAGGTCAAGTGTAGACCATCTCCCCCATGGCACTAGCTTCAAAGGTCCTCTTCATGGTGTTTTTGGGAGTTTTTGATGAAATTTTGGGACTTATAGCAAGGAATTGATGTGAGCTGCGATTTTGGGCCTTGTTCCTACTTATAGAGGTTTATTTTTGATGTTGGTGCATTAGGATAGAGGTTAGGTAGCCTTATCCTAAGTTAGATTTGGTTCTAGTGCAGATTAAGGCCTCTTTCCCCTGAGTTCGGACTCTCACGGAGAGTCTCGCTTGGATTAAATAGTTTTCTGCACTAGCGGTCTATCGTAAGACCGCTACGATAGACCACTAGAGTCCTCTGGCGGTTCATCATTGGACAGTTTTGTGCCCTTCATCCACCGCCTACCTCTATTCCTCTGACGGTCATTGGTTTGACCATGTTTTAGACCGTGGTGGTCTTAAATTAGATCATTTGTCATGTTTTTCCAGATTTTGGTTAAATTCATTCCCCCTCAGTCGTCAGTCCTGTTCTCTCTCCGTCCTTCTCACTCGTACCCTCTGTCTGTCATTTCAAGCATTCACATCCATCCACATTCACATCTTAAAAATAAATAAAAACACCAAAATGATTTTTCATTCCACTAATCAAAAGTCATGTACATGTGTGCATCAAAAGAAAAAGAAAAAGTACAAGTCACGCTCCTGCGGGTCCCTCTCCTGGACCCCCGCTGTCACCGGTACCCTCGTTTTTCTTCGCCGGTGGGGCCATGGAGATACTCCCCTGCTCTTGTTGTCGTCGTCTCCTATCCCCCTCCTCATTCCTCCGATGGCCAGAGGAGCCAGTCAAGAAGTCGAGGAACGAGCCGCTCCGAGCACCGCTCTGGGACACGCTCCGCTCTGGTCTGCCTCCTATCATCCGCACGGTCCTCTCCATCGTCCGCAGCTCAATCTTCATGTCATAGGCCTGACGTCGAGCCTCTCGCGCCTCAGTCCGGTAGCACTCTAAGTCTACTAGCCCCGCGCTCAATCGCGTCACCTCCTCACGGAGACGGGTCGCCTCCGCTGCCTCTACTCTCAAACTCTCGATCTCCGCTCGAGCTCGCTCCGCCTTGGCCAGCGCTGTGCTCAGCTCTCTCGCCTGCATTAACATTCATCATAGTAAGGCATAAGCATCATAAGCATTTAAAGTCTAAGGAACTCGGTTGGTTTTGCTTACCCTCTCTGCGAGTGAAGCCTCGGCCTCCTCAGCCCAGGCAACTGCCCGAGAAAAGTCTGCGTCTCGCTCAGCCCTGCCTCCCACAGGCTGTGACGATGAGGATGGTGCATCTGGTCCGCGCCACTATGCTCCCTCGGCTCGATGCATTTTAGAAGTGAAGGTCAGTCACATTTCATCATAAGCATAAGCATAATTAAGTCCAAGGTTTAAGAAGTTTACCAGAAGGTCCAGTGCATGCTGGAGCTCATCCCTCTGCTTCACAGTGGAGTGGAGGAGGCCCTGGAGCTCTGCTATGCGTCCCTGTGGGTCTAGCTGCATATAGCAAATCATGGTGTCAGTGCATATAGGAATAAGATCATTTATTTAAAGAGCAGATGTTTTGGAGTCATACCGGTCGTCGGACGCCGCGGAACACTCGGTCGCCGTACCTCTGAGCGTAGGCCTTCAGGTAGGCCTCGTCGCTGTCAGCTCGGGCCCTCACCTTCTGACCTCACCGCGTCCAGTCCCGCACCTGGTCGATCACCCGAGTGACCCAGTCGATGTCGCCACTGAGTCCCTTCGTCGATCTCCCAACGCGCTCGTCATCTCGCTCATGGAACTCCACCTCTGGCTGATGAACTCCCCTCGTCCTCATGATCAGTCGATAATGGAGTGGCTCGACGATGTTGATGAAGTGTAGCCAGATCTCTCATCCGACGTACGCCCGGGCTGCCTCCACCCAAGGCTATCCCTCATGACCCTCATCACGGTAAGGTGTCCAACACACCTGAAAAGGCAATTGAGTCAATGTCAGCATTTAGATAGGCATTTTTCAGCATTTAGAAGCATTTAAAGCATATAGAAGAGTTTGAGTCTAGAATTTACCGATGCATAAGGAAATGTGTCAATGTCGTCCTGGATCGCCCGAGCTAGGCGCATGATCGATCCCATATCCCATGCTACTACCCACCGTCTCGCGATAGGGATCCGCTCATGATGTAGCTCCTTCCCTCGCCCAATGCCAGGGAGGTATAGATAGCTTCAAACCTGCATAAGTCAGCATTAGCATATAACAATAGCAAGCATATAGAAAAGCATTTGAAGTTTAAAGTTTAGGGCATTTTACCTGTAAGAATGGCGAGAAGCCGCCCAGCATAGTCTGCCGATCAGTAGTGCTGAACGAGTCGAAGAGAAACGCCAAGACTGCTGCTCCCCAGGCATATCCCCCAGCTCCATCTAGATCCCTAAGCAAGGGGAGGAGCCCGACGCTCACTCTATCGGCTCTGGTCGTGAAAAGGAGCTTCCCGAATAGTAAGATCAGGAAGAGTCATAAAATGATATCCCCCTCAGGTCCCGGCTCTGCTGCCACTCTATCTCGGACTTGCTCTATCACTCTCCCTATATGCTCCTCCGGTAGCTCCCCTACTGAGATAGCAGCACCTCTAAGCCCCAGGCTCTCTTGGAGTGTCGATCGTCCTAGCGAGGATGATTGATGACCGGTCCTCGGCAAATCCAACCCCAACAGCTCCTAGGCCATCTCTCGGTAATCCATGTATGTCCATCCAGTCACTGGTGCTCCATGGACCCGTAGTTCGGTGATCCTCGCTATATCTTCCAATGTGGGGATCATGTGGCCCTAAGGGAAGATGAATGCCCTGCTAATTGGATCCCATCTCTCGTGCAGAGCGTAGATTAGTGCTGTGTCAATTCGGGTCACCTCTATGCTCAGAAGCTCCTCGAAGCCCATGGCGGCTAGTCTCTCCCTCTGAAAACCTAGCAAAGCTTGGTATACGGCTAGGACTTGTAGCCATGAAATCTGGGTTCGTCTTTTTCCCTGCACACATTTAAAACATAGGTCAGTCATTACATTGCATTTGTCATTGCATTTCAAATAAATGAAAACAACAAAAAAATTAAATAAGACAAAAACATAAAAAAATCAACATTCTATCTCTGGTTCTCTAGCGGCCATATGTTGGGCCGTCTGAGACCTCTAGCGGCCATAGGGTGGGCCGTCTGAGGCTGTAGGTACCCGTGAATGGGCATCATCTTCTTCGTTCCCCCAGTCTTTTGAAATAGCCAGAATGGCCTACAATCCATCCTAATGGGTCCCCAGACCCATTCCGTTGTCCATTCATACACATGCATCCATGAATAATTACAAAAATATCAAAAAAATGTTTTTTTGGGCCATCGGCCTACCTCCGATGATCGGCGACTGGTCGCCGCCGTTGGAGTCTCTTCGGCCATCTGGGCCTCTTCCTCCTCCTCCAGAGCCTCCTCAGGGTTCTCCTCGGCCGTGGGAGCTTCGTCTCCCTCCGTTTGGGCCAGCGGCCCTTCATCTCTCGCCGGTACCTCTGCCACCGCCGTCGGTGGCGTTCTCTCTCTCTCTAACTACTGTTGAAGGCATTTTATTGGCTTCTTTTTCTTGTGCATCATCGCGATGGCCGCTGGTGATGTAGGTGGCCGGAGTCGCCGGATGGGGGTTTTGCTTTGGGTTGTTTGGGCATTTGAATGGTTGAGTGTTGAATGGGGGGGGAACGGTGATTGGTTTATTTCTTTAAACGCCAAGGAAAATTGGCGGTCTATTGTTAGACCGTCACACTCCCTGTGACAGTCCTAACTTCGACTGTTTGTCATCAGAGCCTGCTTCCTTGAAGGATGTTAATCGACGTACCCTGGCGGTCCAATCTTAGACCGTTATGGCTCTTCTAGCGGTTCTATCTTAGAGCATTTGTGGGCTGAATTATTTGATGAATTACAAAAGCTATGTCTATTATGTTTCACGCTTCAAAGTTATATCTGTCATGCTTCATGCCTGTCTATGGATTTATTTGTTGACGGCTAACCCTCTTATAGCAAAATCATGAACGCCATCACGCTTTCAACGCTCGCCGGGCAGGTAAGTTAGGTAAGTATCTCAAACCCTAATCCCATATTGCATTACTATATGGTATGTATGATATGTTACCTCAAGAACCGGCTGGTCATTCATGTGTTCTAGGATCTGATGTTCTCCTTTAACAAAAATGATGATGATCTAGGTGCACATGTTTAATCGTTGGATAGGCCGTTAGGTTGAGAAGTTTAGGGGACGATGGTTCTATTTTGTACGCCGTGGTTGCAGATAGTGTCTTGACCCGAATTTATCTGGTCTAGCAATATTATTCTCGAGTATATTGCAATTTTTGTTCTTTCTTTGCATTCATTTTGATGATTTGTTTATTTTAGCCCAGCATGCATCATACGCATCTTTGAACATTCACGTGCCCTCATCTGCCTGAATGTCTCAGTGATGGAGGATAACTGTGTGTCCATGGTCTTGAGTAAGGAGAGTCATTCCACTCTGAGTTGGAAGGTTTCCTTTGGTCTTTTTGCTCGGTTTGGTTAGCTGAGGATTCCTGCCTGGAGTTTAGTTGCTCGTCTCTTTACTTTTCCGCTTGCTCCGATCACTTATCAGTTCCGTGTTCCAGTGAGGAGGTTGGTCGCGCTTTCCTTTCCTTTAGTTGTTAGTTCCTCCAGGCATGCGTCATTCGGTTTGCTGTTCCTTGTGATTGATCCAAAGTTTTCTGAAAGATTCCTATCGCTTGTTGGTTGAGGACGGGTGTCGGTTTACCTTGTCGCTTTCGCTTCACCTTCGCTCGTTCCCCTGCAAAGAGGACATTAAGGAGGTGCATTTGTTGACACCCATTTTATGACCGATGAGTTGGGTCATCTCCTTATTTATCTTTATGATGCTCCGAGTTACACGTCATTTAATAAGCCATCTTGGTCAATTTTGAGGCTTGTTTCATGGGTCATTCTCCTTGATGGGTCTCGCTCCTTATTTGTTTTCCGTGGGTCGAAGCTTAGTGGGCCTTTCATTCATTTTGCCACTACATTGTTTCTGGCGGTCTATCATATGGGCATTTGATGATGTTTGGTGGCCTATACTAAGACAGCTTGCTAACGCCAGAGTCTAGAGCCAACATCTTTCTTTTCAGTCTTATCCATTTGTTATCCATTGAGCTCTGGCGGTTTATTGTGTGGCCGTTAGAGGCGCTGTAGCGGTTCTACTTTAGGCCGTTTCTTGGCTCCAGAGTCATGATTACGAAGTTCTCGCCCGTTGGTCTTATCTTATGAAGGTTGGCAGTCTATTCTTGGGCCGTTAATTCATTGTTGCGGTTTATCGTAGGACCGTTTCAAGAGATAGAGAGTCCTGATTAACTGTCTTTTATCTACTATGCTGTGGTCCAATTAGAGTTTTGATTTGGTGATTTCTCTCTTGATAGTGATCCTTAGATGCTTCCGTTTGATTCTATGGACTCTTGGCAGTATTATCTTCAAGAGTTTGCTAAGTTTCATCCTACTTTTTTACTGGAATCTCTCCAACTCGAACCTAGACTTTGAGGGCCTATAAATAGAACCCTTGAGTTCATGGGTTGAAGAGGAGATTTCTGGAGTTTACGTCGAGGTGATGGTGCGTTCTGGAGCGAGTACCCATCAAGGAGAAGTGCTTTCTACGTCCATAAGCCTTCCGGTCCAGGGAGTATTGAGTTCCAAGTGTTTAGAGTGTTGTTTTCATCTCTCTAGTTTCTCCCCTCTTCATAGCATTCATAAGCATATTCCTTCCTCTTCTTCCACGTTCTTAGCATCTCAATCAAGTTTTTAAACATCTCCCCATCCTTTTCACGCCCCACAGGGGTTAAAAAACCAACCTCCCAGGTATTCACCCTTCCTTTTGCATGCAACTTAGTTCAATTACATTATAGTTACTGCACGTGTCCAAGGGCTAATTTCGGTTGTTTTTCTATGCTTCTACGTTCTTTTGCAGGTCTACAGGGTTCCTAACATGAGGCCCAACTCTTCTGGCCGGTCGGGAGAGGTGGAGATCCAAGTCCCAATCTGCTGTTCCGTGCGCTCTGGCGGCTCTTCTTTGGACCGTTTGAGTACTGTGGCGGCTTATCGTAAGGCCATCTCGTGTGTGTTAGCGGCCTCATATTAGACCGTCTGAAGTTGCAGAGTTCTGGTTTTCATCTCCCGTGGGCGGGTGTTGCATCCTCCTCTTTCCAAGGTATTTAGCTTAGCATTGCTATTTTTTTTACCTTGGTGGCGATCACACTTCTGTAGCTGGGTTTTGTTCATCATTGTTCTCTTGATTGCTCTTCTTCTTTGTTCATGTGCTCCACACCTACGGTGTCTGTTTTTCTTTTATTTTATTTGCTCCACGCCCCGGCATGTGTTTTTCTTATTTTCCTTTATGAACATTGATGACATGGCCATGCTTCTGGTTTGATGCTTGTTTGAGTTAGGTTGTTACTTACTTTCTCACACACTCACATATCTCACATATCTCTCTCATACCACCACATTCACCACTATATTCACATCACATCATCATCATCATCAAAGAAGAAAGAAACATCAACAATCAAGAAGTAGGAGAATGGATTTTGTCGGCATGCAGTTGGCACTTGACACACCTTCGAACATAGATGGAGCAGTCCTCTTCTAGAGTGGGCCAATAGAAGCCTAGCCTAAGGATTTTTTTAGCTAACATCTGGCTATTGACATGACCGCCACAAATTCCTGAATGCACCTCTTCCACGACCTTCCATGACTCATCATCATCAAGGCATCTGAGTAAAACTCCAGTGAGACCTCTCCTATAGAGCATGCCTCCCACCAAAGTGTATCTCTGAGCAACTCTTCTAATGGCTTTCCTTTCTTCTGCCGTGGCCTCATCAGGATAAGACTGATCTTGACAATATTTAGTAATCTCGTAATACCACGGCTTTTCCTTGTCATCCAGCTCTTCTTCTATATCTAGTAGCATGATCTCCTTGTTCTCAATGATTCGACCTTCCTTAAACTTCTTAAGCACCTCCTCCTTAATACTAAGGAATTCAGGATCTTTAGTACCAGGAGTAAGACGCTTCTGAATGATAATCTAATGGAAATCTCTCTTGGGAAGGAAAATCAAGGAGGAAGCAAGTGAAGCAAGAGCATCCGCTAAGATGTTATGATCTCGAGGAACATGGACGAAGATCGGTTTAGTAAAAAGCTTAGCATAGGCAAAAGTAAGTTCCTGGTAGGGTTTAAGTTTGGGATCAAGCGTGCAACATTTGGTAAGCACTTGGCGAAGAATAAGCTGACTATCACCTATAATCCGCAATTGGGTAACACCGAATTGATTGGCAGCCTCCAGTCCGGCTAGAAGAGCCTCATATTCAGATATATTATTTGTAACTAGAAATGCAAGCTGAGAGGCAAGTGGAATAGTGATACCCTCTGGTGATAGGAGAACAATGCCGATCCCCTTGTCTTGAGAATTCAAAGCTCGATCAAAATGTAATGTCCACATCGAATGTCACGCTCCGAGTGCATAAGATACCCGAGTCGTGGCCAGCTTATATAGAACCATTCAATCAGAGCAGTATACATATTTTTTTTGACGCAAAAGACTAAAATAATAACTAAGATTTAATTTCTAAAATGATACTACTAGTCCAAGATGACAATTATCCAAATAACCAAATGGTGATAATTCTAGTCCATGACATTCATTGTTCACCCAAATACTAGGCTACAAGCCTTAACAAGTTTTCAATCGACTAGACTGACATAACGGACATAACTGACATAACTTGAAGTTAGATAAGCAAAGACGCGGCTAGCTAAGAGTGGGCGATCGGTGACTCTAGCACTCTTCACTCGGTTTCATTCCCGTTCGTATGGTTGTCGCTATCCGAGTTACCGAAAAATGTTAGAATGAATTGGATGAGCGAATTGCTCAGTAGGAATTACATCTCAAGTTCGAGCAATCTTTAAGTAGTTTACAAGTTGCGTGTAATGCAGGAATAGCTATGCATGATGATCAAGTAAGAAAATCAGGTGTATAGGTATATCTATGCATGATGAACGAGTAAGAGATCAAGAACTGTATAGAGAGAGTATCACATGATTTCAAGTATTTGACAAGCAGGATATCAAGAACTTTATAGATGTCGATAATGTTGACACCCATTTTTAGCCCGCAAGTTATGTCATTTCTCTTATTCATCATTTTTGATGTCCCGATCTACCCATTATTTTAGAGCCTTCCATAGATAGATTTTGAGCCCATTTCATTGTTCCTTAGCTTTTGAGCCTTAGAGATCATGATTTCTTGGAGCCCCAGAGCTTATCTTATCATCTTCTAGCTTTCCAAATTGACTTACGACCCATTTTGGTCGACTTTCCTTCAAGCATTCGGTCCCTTTTATTGTGCAGTCCTGAAAATGGTCCTTTTTCATCCCCTTCTGTTCCTCTATTCAAAAAGTACCTTCACCAAAGTTATTCGTCTTTTAAAGACCTACAATTTCTTCTTCTACGCCATTGGCCAGTTCTCCACCATTTTCAAGTCCCAACATTTTTCTCTGTGTTCTCCCCCCTTTTCTCCATCTTTTGATCATCTTTTCATCTCTCTCTCTCTTCATAAAAGTTGTTCATCTTTCAGTTATCTACAATTTCTTATTTTATCCTTTTTGCTAGTTCTGCACTGTTTGGGAGATATGATCCGATTTCCAAAGTCATGCTAAGTCTACCCAAACAGTCGTGCAAACAGTTTCTTATTGCAAATGGTCCGTCGGCCGACCATTTATTTCTTAACGGTCGGACGACCGACCACTAATCCAGCCAATAGTCCAGCCTGCGCTGGACTCTATCTCCAGAAATCTGTCCGCCGTGCCTATCTTCAAATGGTGATAACTTCTAGAATACAACTCTGAATTGACACTCGTTTGTTTCTATATCTTGCCCTTTCTATTATCTCGAGTTTGATCCATAGAACTCAAATTTTCATTGGCTATATCTCTCAGAATCTTGGTCGAATGTTCTGGATTTATGTGTCCTAGTATAAGTCAAACTCTATTTTTTCTACGACGCGACCACCTTCCAAGAGTCATATCTTCGAGAATACTCTGCCAAATCGAGTCCCGTTTGTTTCTATCTCTTGTCCTTAGTATTATCTCGAGTTTGATCTATAGAACTCGATTTAGCTTAGACTATATCTTCGAGAATCATGAGAGGAAGTTGGGACTTTTTTTGAAAACTCTATATAAATTGTTCGATTCGCAGTGGCGACGGGGGGCTCTTCTTCAACTCGGGGCGAAGCCATGCTGCACCGCCAACTCAATCCTTCGACCCTGGCTTGAAGAGAGAAGTATTGGCTTTCTAGTACATCCTTTTGAGCTTAATTTCGTGGTCTATATTCTTAGTTCTCCTTTCCCCAAAATCACAAATCATCACAAAACACTATTTTTCTACTACACATGTATTTTTCCCCGTTTTGCATGCACATTTTCCCGCAGTTGTGCTGCGTGATTTTCTCATATCTTTGCTTCATTCTCATCACAACACACACAACTATTATTTCCACCCTTCCATAGGGGTTAAAAATCCTCTCCCGGTGCGTTCTCCCCCTTGTATTCATGCTATTTTATCATTGCGGGATTGATACTACACTTCATGATCTAATGGGTTTTTCTCTTGGGTTTGGCTTTATTTTGTAGGAGAGCATTGTTGACACTCATTTTTTACCGATAAGTTGAGTCATTTCTCTTACTCCCATTCGTTGATGCCTTGAGTTGTCCATTACTCGTTGGGCTATTTTCAGGCAACATCTTTGGACCTATTTTATGGGTAGCCTCCCTCCTTGGCCGGGTCTGTTCAATTCAGGGCTTAATTGGCCTTGGATTTGCCTAATTTTCACATTTTTAGGAATTCTAAACGTCTAGACTTGCACGGTCAGTCCCCAGCTGCTCATCACATAGGCGGTTGAATTTGGGCCATTCATATATTTTTGGATATTTAGCTGATTTTCTGAATTTCCACCGATAAGCTGTAATACGGTCGGGATATAGCTGTTCAACCTCATTGTGCGGTCTTGTAGCAACCCTGATAAAATATTAATAACAATAAAGATTTTAAAATAAATCAAATAAATAGATAAATAAAACAATATAAAATAACGCCTCGGATAAAGGCGCTATTTAAATTAGAAACGCCTCTAGATAAGGCGTTTTTCAATAAGTGACGCCCTGACCACACGGCGTCAAATTCCAACGTCAAAAATGGTAAGGCCAAGAAACGCCCCTATCTTGGGCGTGTTTTAAACAAAGGAACGCCCTAACGAAAGGCGCTTCTTAAGAAACGACCTGAACCAGGTCGTCAATTCAGGAATCGACGCCCTGACCTAGGTCGTTAATTCCATTCGAGTTCCGTTCGACACGGGAGCTTATCCAGGGTAATGGATAAGTATTAGCAGGAGTTAAAAGGTGGTAAGGACTCTATCAAGGAAGTATTACTTCCACACAATCACTAACCCTAATAGGATTTCCCAAAATCCTATAAAGACTCTTGACAGCCGAACCCTAAACCTATTTGGACGATCGAACTGCACAGGTACGTGAGAGAGGAATAGTTCCTCTGATTTATTTCTCTACGTCTGTTACATGAAGAACTAACAGTTCTTCATCTTCTTCTGTTATAGGTTAAGAAGGCGGCGTATGTAAAGAACAAAGGTATTGTTCTTTTTCCCTTTTTACTTTCGGTCAGGGAGTATGAAGAAATACTAATGTTTCTTCTTCTGTTCTTGTAGGAGTTACAGAATCGGAGAACAAGGGTTCTTCACCAAAGTCTTCTCTTCCTCCTAATACTGGATTCGGTTGCTGTTAAAGCAACAGAACTTCTATTCTCATAGCCTTCACGATTCAAATTTCAAGTCTTCGATCAAGGTAGGTTTTCTCAAGTTACTGTAGCCCAAATAAATTAAGACAAGAGTTATAAACGTATTAACATGACATGCATACGGTTTAATATGGTTTTATTATGTTTCTGCAATATTTTGAAAGAGACGCCCCTGTCCAGGGCGCTAATTTACAATACACGACCCTGCCCAGGTCGTCAATTTCATATTTGACGCCCTGTACACAGGCATTAATTTCATGTAAATGCTAATCACCTATCTTAAAAACTGATTATCCATGCAATTACATGAAATAAATAATTGTTAACGGTTAAAAGTCAATAAACATGAAATATCAAATCTAATATACTGCATCTGAATTCCTGCCAATTTTCCTGTCATGACTATATGATTGTTATCCTTGATTATCGTGCAAATCTTGTTTTCCTGGTATTTCTTGAATTCACGACCTAGACTAGGTCGTTTTCCATGTGTTAACGCCCCATCACAGGGCGTGAATTGAAGAGAAACGCCCCTTACTAGGGCGCGTATCTGTTAAAATCCAGGAATACATATTCTGAAAAATATAATTAAATAAGTAACGCCCCTTCCCAGGGCGCATTTTTGATAAATTCCTGAAAATATTGATATTCTGTCAAACAGTGAAGATAAAAGGACGCCTTCTGGTGTAGTCGTCAAATCTTGAATAAACGCCCCTGACCAGGGCACGTTTTTGACAAATTACTGAAATATTGAAAGTTTGCAAAAATGGAAAATAGATAAACGCCCTTCTGTTAGGCGTTAATTACTTGAGAAACGACTTTACCTAAGTCGTTATTTTCTGTAAACTGATATTTTTATCCTGATTCTGTTAACCGATGGTTTCATATGTTATATAATATATATATCGGCACTATTCTCCACTCCGTGAGTATAGTCCCACGTTTCACGATTATTTTATCGATCACACTCAATTCTCATTGACATACAAGCTCTCCATTAGACATTCCGTTCCTTTGGACTAGCGAGTTAGTCATAGAGACCTCCGTAAGACTCCTCGTAGCCTTGGATTCCCTCAAGGCCGACTGAGCTGGTTGTATCCTAAAAACCCATTACACGATCTTTGCCATGTCAATCTAAAGAAACATGGTATACCGACCCTTATGATTATACAAAGAGTATATCATAAGAAATTCTTAATGGGATGATGATATCATGCCATATCATGTCATTCTTGTAAACCTCAATTCTATGATAAGAATGAGGGTATCTTACCTTTGATATACTGTTCATGTGGACTTCAATTCTATATAAAGAATGTCCATATTGATTTGTCATGGTACCCAAGTTAGGGGAACCATATACTACCTAGTTTTATCGATATCGTGATTATACCGTTATTATCACCATTCAATGTCCTTTGTCATATTTTTGGACTCCATTCTGTCAAAGTTGTCATACATGTCTACAAGCTTGATTATTGAAATTCAAAAGTTGGCTATATATATAAGAGTGGATGTCAAAACACATGATAAATGCCTGCGCATATAGGGCCCGATCTGGTCTGGGAGGAGCACCCGAAAGTACTTATGCCCATGGGAGTTAAAATGATAAGGTATCTGACATTATACCGAGTACTTTACTTTCTAGATTGGACATTCCACATAAATCTTGTGCTTGACTTGACATGAAATACGTGGCCCGAAAAAGGGTAATTTACTTGCTTGCTACATGATAGCCAAAGTTCTTGACATGACTTGTTAAATGTACTTGCTTGAATATCTCAAATGTCTTGTTATCTTATTGAAAGTTCATGATTTGTCCATCTTAATTCCTTGATATTATATTTTCTCTATCTTGTCATTTTATGCGAGCATGCATAACTTTATTGCGTTCATGAAAGATGTAATTACTTAAACCCCTTGCTAGTACTTGAGATATAATTTCTACTGAGCGTTCGCTCATTCCATTTGTCCCTTTTTACTTTTCAGGTAAGTCCGACGACGATGGAAGTCAATCGGATGGGAATGGTCAAGAGTGAAAGAGCTAGAGCTTTTCCAAGTGTCAATTAGTCTTTTCTATAGTTTCTTGAGTCAACTATGTACTTTTCCTTTTTATTAAACAGAGTATTGGATTTGTAATAGTCTATTATGAATAAAGGATTGGGTTATCTTGCTATTTTGCGCATCTCTGTCTTTGTGTCAAATACACGACCACTCTGATTGACATGATTGATATAAACTCGTCACGCGTCTCCGGGTATCTTCCACGCTCGGGGCGTGACAGTTTTGTGGTATCAGAGCCTAAGGTATTCAATTCCTAGGAAAAAAAAAACCCAAGTCCAAGGATAAGTATAAACCTTTTACCAGTGAGATTGGGTAGAACCAAGGGTTAAATTTAACATAGTGTACGAGTCTTTAAATACGATCACGTATTAATCTAGTTATTGTAATTGTAAGATAATGGCTGCCGAACGTGCTCAATGGCGCAAAAGTGCTACAACAGGTAGCACAAGGTGGTGCTCCACGAGCTGGAAGCTTACACCAAGCATTTAAGAGTATGAATCCCCCGAAGTTTATGGGATCAACCGATACGGACGATGCCGAGCATTGGGTCCGGGAGATTGAACGTATATTCCGTGTCATGCAATGCACGGACCAAGACAATGTTTTATTAGCTACCTTCCAGTTGGAGAAAGATGCTAGATGTTGGTGGGAGTCTATTGAAGCAACCATCGATCCTACTCAAGTAACATGGGAGGAATTTGTGGAATACTTCAATGCTAAATATTTCTCGGACCGAGTCTAAGAAAAGAAGGCTGCAGAATTCGCTGCATTAAAGTAACGATCTTTATCATTAGCAGATTATGAAGCTCAGTTCTCGAGATTGTCCAGATATGCCAAACACTTGATTAGCACGGAGAAAATGAAAGCCCGTAGATTTCTTAATGGGCTTAGGCCCCACTATATTACTCAACTGGCGCCTATGGACATCCAAGTTTATTCTGAAATACTACGCCGAGCTCAATTACTTGAAGATGCCACGGAACTATCTGATAGGATCCGTGGAAAAGACAAGAAGGAGCAAGTCACAGGTTCGGGTTCTTTCAAACCCAACTTTAAGAAGAGGCCCAATAATGGAGGTTCTTCCTCTCAAGATCAGAAATTCAAGAAGACCAAGCCCTTCTCTATCACCACTACACCTTCAAACGTAGTATGCAAGCATTGTGACAAGGCTAGTCACAAGACCGAAGAATGCTGGAGGAAATTAGGAGCTTGTCTCCGTTGTGGGAGTCACAAACATCGGATTCCCGTTTGTCCATTAATGAATGACCAAGCTGGTGACGGTAAACGCCCGGTGACAAAGAACGCTCGACTTCATGCAATAAAGGAGACCGAGCAAGAAGAAGGTGGACTGGTAGAAGGTACATTAACCGTTTGTTCCAAAAGTGCTTATGTCTTATTTGATACGGGTGCATCGCATTCCATTATTTCTATGAAGTTTGCCGACCCGTTACCGTTAGAACCAGAATGGATAAAAATAGTTCTAACTACTCCTCTTGGAAGTGAAAATGATATTACTCATCACTACCAAAACTGTGAGGTAATGGTTCAAGGTAGGAATTTACCTATAGATCTCATATGCCTCGATCTAAAGGAGTATGATGTTATACTAGGAGCGGACTGGTTATTCAAATACCAGGCAACGGTTGATTGCCGCAATAGCCAAATTGCTTTCAAAGATATTCCAGAATTAGTCTTTACTCGCCCCAAGAGTCGGAGCAATTCCCCTCTTATTTCGGCCCTCTGAGCTAGCAAGCTCATCAGGAAATGATGTACATCTTTCCTTGCCTTTGTCACAATTAAAGAAGCTAAGGAAACCAAGCTAGAAGACATTCCAGTAGTGCAGGAATTCCCGGACGTGTTTCCGGAAGAGTTGCCGGGATTACCCCCTCAAAGGGATGTGGCCTTCACCATTGACTTAGTCCCTGGTGCTGGTCCGGTTTCAAAGGCACCCTATAGAATGTCCCCTGCGGAACTCAAAGAGTTGAAGGAGCAGTTGATGGAACTAATTCGAAAAGGGTTTATTAGACCAAGTACTTCCCCGTGGGGAGCACCGGTATTATTTGTAAAGAAAAAGGATGGATCCATGAGACTATGCATCGACTATCGACAGTTGAATCATCTCACTATCAAGAATAAGTATCCACTGCCGAGGATCGATGAATTATTTGATCAGATTTCAGGATCCAAATATTTTTCCAAGATTGATCTCAGGTCGGGATATCATCAATTAAGAATCAAGGATGATGACATTCATAAGACTGCATTCAGAGGCAGGTATGGCCATTACGAATTTGTTGTTATGCCTTTTGGACCAACAAATGCCCCTGCTGCCTTTATGCAGTTAATGAATAGCATATTCAGGCCTTACTTGGATCAATTCATAGTAGTCTTCATTGATGATATATTGATATATTCCAAGACTAAGGAAGAACATGAAGAACATTTGAGAATTGCATTGCAAATCTTGAGGACAAATCAACTATATGCTAAGCTCAGCAAATGCGAGTTCTGGCTTGAAGAAGTGGCTTTTCTCGGACATGTCATATCAAAGGACAGTTTATCTATCGACCCGTCAAAGGTTGAAGCTGTGAAAAATTGGGAAAGACCCACTAATGCAAGCGAGATCAGAAGTTTCTTAGGTCTTACAGGATATTATCGGTGATTCATTAAAGACTTCTCCAAGATCGCCGTGCCCCTTACAAGGTTAACTCGCAAGGAGATCCGATATGAATAGAGTGAGGAATGTGAAAGAAGTTTCCAAACTCTCAAGGATCATCTCACTACAGCTCCGGTGTTAGCCCTACCAATAGAAGGAGAGAAATTCGAGGTCTACACAGATGCTTCTGGCATTGGCCTCGGATGTGTCCTAATGCAACAAGGAAAGGTCATAGCATACTCTTCACGTCAACTGAAGAAGCATGAGGAGAATTACCCCGTCCATGACTTAGAACTGGCCGCGGTGGTATTTGCCCTAAAGATATGGAGACGCTACTTATATGGAGTGCAGTTTACTGTATACTCCGATCACAAAAGTCTCAAATATCTATTTTCACAAAAGGAGCTAAACATGAGACAAAGACGCTGGCTAGAATATCTCAAGGACTTCGACTTCAATATACAATACCATCCCGGAAAGGGTAATTATGTTGCTGATGCCCTTAGTCGAAAGCCGAGAGCAATGATAGCCAATTGTATGATACAAGAATGGAGGTTGCTAGAACAATTCTCCGAGCTCAATATAAGCTTGGACAAGGAAGCCAAATTTGTCACATTATCTCATGTAAGCATACAGTCAGATTTATTATCTGAGATACAAGCACTTCAGGATGATGATCCTATATTAGTGGAAATCAAAGGCAGATTAGAAGGACAATCTGATTTTCAACTAACTTCTGATGAAAGATTATTATTCAAAGGTAGAACTTGTATACCCGACTGTCCGGAATTAAAGAAGAAGATCTTAGATGAAGCTCACCGATCAAGGTACACTATTCATCCAGGATCAACCAAAATGTACCAAGATGTAAAGAGGAACTTTTGGTGGCCTAATATGAAAAGAGAAATAGCAGAATATGTATATCGCTGTCTCACATGCCAACAGGTCAAGGCAGAACACCAAAAGCCTGCTGGAAAACTACATCCTCTAGATATTCCTAAGTGGAAGTGGGAGGATACTGGTATGGACTTCAGAATGGGATTATCTAAATCAAAAGGAGGACATGATGGAATCTGGGTTATCATTGACCGATTAACTAAATCAACGCATTTTTTGCCAATAAAAAGTCGATGGTCAATTGATGTACTAGCTGCACTATACATCAAGGAAATAGTCAGGTTACATGGAATTCCTGTCTCAATCGTGTTTGATAGAGATCCCCGTTTCACTTCTCATTTTTGGAAGGGATTACAACATTCGTTGGGAACAAGGCTCAACTTTAGTACTGCTTTTCACCCACAAACGGATGGTCAGACCGAGAGAGCTAATCAAGTTGTTGAGGATATGCTAAGAGCTTGCATCATTGACTTTGGTGGAAGCTGGCATGAACATTTGCCACTAGTGGAATTTGCATATAATATTAGCTACCAAGCTAGTATCCAAATGGCACCTTTCGAAGCTTTATATGGAAGGAGTTGCCGATCACCCGTATGCTTGAACGAAGTTGGAGAGAAACAACTGTTAGGTCCAGACATGGTAAGGGATATAGCTGAGAAGATACAAGTAATCAGAGAAAGATTGCAAGTTGCTCAGAACAGACAAAAGGCTTACGCTGATACAAGAAGAAGAGATCTTGAATTCCAGGTTGGAGATCATGTATTTCTTAAAATATCGCCTGGACGTGGCATACGAAGATTTGGTGTTAAGGGCAAGCTTACGCCAAGATTCATCAGACCTTTTGAGATACTCGAAAGAGTTGGCGAGGTTGCTTATCGCATCGCATTGCCTCCTCAATCATCCGAGGTACATAATGTATTTCATATATCTATGTTGAAGAAGTATGTGCACGATCCATCGCATATTATTGAACATGGAGATCTGGTGATCCAGAAAGATCTCACCTATGAACAGAAGCCTATGAAGATCTTAGATCGAGAAATACGAGCTCTAAGGAATAAGGTTATTCCCATGCTCAAGGTGCAATGGAATAAGAATACTGAACACGAAGCGACATGGGAGACCGAGGAATCTATGAAGAAACGATTTCCCGAGTTATTCTAAGAGGTATATGATCTACACTCTCCACGTATATACATATTATGCAATTGAATTTGGGGACCAAATTCTTTTAAGTGGGGGAGGGTGTAGCAACCCTGATAAAATATTAATAATAATAAAGATTTTAAAATAAATCAAATAAATAGATAAATAAAACAATATAAAATAACGCCTCGGATAAAGGCGCTATTTAAATTAGAAACGCCTCTAGATAAGGCGTTATTCAATAAGTGACGCCCTGACCACACGGCGTCAAATTCCAACGTCAAAAATGGTAAGGCCAAGAAACGCCCCTATCTTGGGCGTGTTTTAAACAAAGGAACGCCCTAACGAAAGGCGCTTCTTAAGAAACGACCTGAACCAGGTCGTCAATTCAGGAATCGACGCCCTGACCTAGGTCGTTAATTCCATTCGAATTCCGTTCGACACGGGAGCCTATCCAGGGTAATGGATAAGTATTAGCAAGAGTTAAAAGGTGGTAAGGACTCTATCAAGGAAGTATTACTTCCACACAATCACTAACCCTAATAGGATTTCCCAAAATCCTATAAAGACTCTTGACAGCCGAACCCTAAACCTATTTGGACGATCGAACTGCACAGGTACGTGAGAGAGGAATAGTTCCTCTGATTTATTTCTCTACGTCTGTTACATGAAGAACTAACAGTTCTTCATCTTCTTCTGTTATAGGTTAAGAAGGCGGCGTACGTAAAGAGCAAAGGTATTGTTCTTTTTCCCTTTTTACTTTCGGTCAGGCAGTATGAAGAAATACTAATGTTTCTTCTTCTGTTCTTGTAGGAGTTACAGAACCGGAGAACAAGGGTTCTTCACCAAAGTCTTCTCTTCCTCCTAATACTGGATTCGGTTGCTGTTAAAGCAACATAACTTCTATTCTCATAGCCTTCACGATTCAAATTTCAAGTCTTCGATCAAGGTAGGTTTTCTGAAGTTACTGTAGCCCAAATAAATTAAGACAAGACTTATATACGTATTAACATGACATGCATATGGTTTAATATGGTTTTATTATGTTTATGCAATATTTTGAAAGAGACGCCCCTGTCCAGGGCGCTAATTTACAATACACGACCCTGCCCAGGTCGTCAATTTCATATTTGACGCCCTGTACACAGGCGTTAATTTCATGTAAATGTTAATCACCTATCTTAAAAACTGATTATCCATGCAATTACATGAAATCAATAATTGTTAACGGTTAAAAGTCAATAAACATGAAATATCAAATCTAATATACTGCATCTGAATTCCTGCCAATTTTCCTGTCATGACTATATGATTGTTATCCTTGATTATCGTGCAAATCTTATTTTCTTGGTATTTCTTGAATTCACGACCTAGACTAGGTCGTTTTCCATGTGTTAACGCCCCATCACAAGGCGTGAATTGAAGAGAAATGCCCCTTACTAGGGCGCGTATCTGTTAAAATCCTGGAATACATATTCTGAAAAATATAATTAAATAAGTAACGCCCCTTCCCAGGGCACATTTTTGATAAATTCCAGAAAATATTGATATTCTGTCAAACAGTGAAGATAAAAGGACGCCTTCTGGTGTAGTCGTCAAATCTTGAATAAACGCCCCTGACCAGGGCGCGTTTTTGACAAATTACTGAAATATTGAAATTTTGCAAAAATGGAAAATAGATAAACGCCCTTCTGTTAGGCGTTAATTACTTGAGAAATGACTTTACCTAAGTCGTTATTTTCTGTAAACTGATATTTTTATCCTGATTCTGTTAACCGATGGTTTCATATGTTATATAATATATATATCGGCACTATTCTCCACTCCGTGAGTATAGTCCCACGTTTCACGATTATTTTATCGATCACACTCAATTCTCATTGACATACAAGCTCTCCATTGGACATTCCGTTCCTTTGGACTAGCGAGTTAGTCATAGAGACCTCCGTAAGACTCCTCGTAGCCTTGGATTCCCTCAAGGCCGACTGAGCTGGTTGTACCCTAAAAACCCATTACACGATCTTTGCCATGTCAATCTAAAGAAACATGGTATACCGGCCCTTATGATTATACAAAGAGTATATCATAAGAAATTCTTAATGGGATGATGATATCATGCCATATCATGTCATTCTTGTAAACCTCAATTCTATGATAAGAATGAGGGTATCTTACATTTGATATACTGTTCATGTGGACTTCAATTCTATATAAAGAATGTCCATATTGATTTGTCATGGTACCCAAGTTAGGGGAACCATATACTACCTAGTTTTATCGATATCGTGATTATACCGTTATTATCGCCATTCTATGTCCTTTGTCATATTTTTGGACTCCATTCTGTCAAAGTTGTCATACATGTCTACAAGCTTGATTATTGAAATTCAAAAGTTGGCTATATATATAAGAGTGGATGTCAAAACACATGATAAATGCCTGCGCATATAGGGCCCGATCTGGTCTTGGGAGGAGCACTCGAAAGTACTTGTGCCCATGGGAGTTAAAATGATAAGGTATCTGACATTATACCGAGTACTTTACTTTCTAGATTGAACATTCCACATAAATCTTGTGCTTGACTTGACATGAAATGCGTGGCCCGAAAAAGGGTAATTTACTTGCTTGCTACATGATAGCCAAAGTTCTTGACATGACTTGTTAAATGTACTTGCTTGAATATCTCAAATGTCTTGTTATCTTATTGAAAGTTCATGATTTGTCCATCTTAATTCCTTGATATTATATTTTCTCTATCTTGTCGTTTTATGCGAGCATGCATAGCTTTATTGCATTCATGAAAGATGTAATTACTTAAACCCCTTGCTAGTACTTGAGATATAATTTCCTACTGAGCGTTCGCTCATTCCGTTTGTCCCTTTTTACTTTTCAGGTAAGTCCGACGACGATGGAAGTCAATCGGATGGGAATGGTCAAGAGTGAAAGAGCTAGAGCTTTTCCAAGTGTCAATTAGTCTTTTCTATAGTTTCTTGAGTCAACTATGTACTTTTCCTTTTTATTAAACAGAGTATTGGATTTGTAATAGTCTATTATGAATAAAGGATTGGGTTATCTTGCTATTTTGCGCATCTCTGTCTTTGTGTCGAATACACGACCACTCTGATTGACATGATTGATATAAACTCGTCACGCGTCTCCGGGTATCTTCCGCGCTCGGGGCGTGACAGGTCTGATCTCAGCCGTTCTTCTCCCAGAGTCCTAACATTGTTGATTTTTAGACAATTATCTAATTATCTAATCCATTTTGATTTATCACCGACATGATATAAGCGGTTGTTCATTGGCCGCTCTTCTGGATGGAACGTCCACTAACAACCGTTCATCTTATGATAGTCAAACGGCGGTAGTTTTGGTCAGTTCGATAGGTATTTGGATAATATTTTTTATTTATTAAATTTCCACCGACAGGGATGGACGTCTTGGATGTAGCCGCCCAACCTGATGAGAGGTCTACCATGCGACCGTTCATCTGCCTGATTTCTGAAGAATTAACGGATTTTCTCTCTCCATTCGTGGATTTATCCCCAACTTCTTCTAACTGTTTCTCCGTGAATATTGAACAAAATTCAGTGCCGTTTCTTTTGGTTGAAAGATAATTTAATTATCTTCAACTTTTCTTTCATTATCTCGACCTAAAAATGCATGGAAACCTTAATTTCGAGCTAAGACTCCAGGTGCTCTATAAATAGACCCTAGAGGCCGGGCTTGAAAAGGGGGGAGATTTTTGGTCGACGACGAAGCCCTGATGAATTCTCGAGCGACCCAAGACCAGGGAGGGAGGCCTTCTACGTCCTTCTAGGCCTCCAGTTCAGGGAGTAACTAGTTTTTTAGTTTATGTTTCAATTACTCCCATCGCGGGTTTCTTCATTGCATGCATACTTTTCTCTTCTTTCCTACCCATGTTTTTGTCATTCACACTACATTACACACACCCTCGCATGTTTTTTGACGCCCCTAGGGGTTTAAAACCCCCCAGGTATTCCCCATTCCTTTTGGTTATGTTCATTCCTTTCCGTTCTAGAATTTACTACGCTTCATAGTTCTAATATTGGGTTTTCTCTTGTGTTTTCTACATTCCTTTGCAGGACAGTGATGCACTAGCATGAGGCCCACCCTTTCTGGCCGGTCGGAAAGGGTGGAGGTTGAGCTTTCACATCTTAAGGTGTGGTGGTGTTGGGCGGTTCCATCCTGTCCGTCCTAAGGGAAGTGCGGCTGGTATTGCACCGTTCATTTTATTCCCGCGGCCGGTCCTGAACCGTTCTTCCTCCATCGCACTTCATCCCGCGTTCCACCCCAGCACTGACGAGCGGTATGTCGAGCGGCCGCGCATCATTAAGGTGGTTCTTCACGGGCCGCGCATCCCTGCAGTGCTGGTTAAAGGCGAGTGTCTCCTTTTTCTTTCCAAGGCACGGCGTGTTCATCACGTTCGGAGCCTTGGTGGCGATCACATGTTTCTACTTCTGTTCCCTTCTACTCCCGTTTTGTTTACTTTCATATTCATATTAGTAAAAGGATTTGAAGGGAGTTTTAAGCCGATGTAGAGAAGGTAACCATTTCCTACCAACAAATTTCTGGCAATCACGGTGGGACACCTAGTGCCCATCGTGTTAGTGGTTTGCTGACTCGTCTGTTTGCATGGTTAGTTCCCCGTTTCTTGAGTTGTTTCAGGTTGTTGGCTAGTTTCCTGGTTTCAAGGTTTCTGGTGGTTGTGCGGTTTCGACAGAGCCATTCATCGTTATGAGTGGTGAAGAATCAGACGTTCTTCTCTGCTTACAGTGCTGATTATTCCGTGAACCTGCTGCATTCAGCGGTCTACCTTTGCCCGTCCAACTCTTCACACGGCTACATCCTGGCCGCCCATCCTGTTGGCGCAGGTACGTCTCTGTTTTTGCACTGTCGGTTTTACTGGCGTTATGCGATTGATACAAGCCCGTCCGATATTGTGAACGGTCTGTTGATAGGCCATTCATCGAGGTACGCCCCCGTTTTGACGTTCTACGTTTTTTGTGTTGTTACTCCCTACTGTTGAACGGCCCTCGGAGGACCGCTTATGTCCCTGAACGGTCGCCCATAGACCGTCCTTGTCGTGCTACAGTGCACCCGAGCCTCATTTTGATTGCCATGCTATATTATCTTCGTGCTATTTGTTGCTGATCATTGATCTCCCCCTACTGTCATTACATGTGTGCATCATTGCTAGTCATCCTTGTTGTTCATATTTGTTCATTGATTGTTAGTTTCTAGGTTAGACTCTTTGCATGCACTCCGGTGCGCATAGGATTCATGCATATTTATCATCTATAGTTGCATTCCTACCGAGGTAGGGTTTCCTCTAGTCTCCATACTCCTTGGAGCCGACTAGGTGACCTTACCGAGGACCTCCGTAAGCCCCCGTGAGCCGTGGATTCCCACACGGACGTCGGGCAGGTTGTACCATACCATCCCTCAGTCTAGGATTTTACATCCGCAAAAGGGAGAGTCCCTTAGAGTCACCCAGTTTCCAATTCTTACCCGGGTTAGGTACCTTGTGGTTGAGTGAATTCGTATACTAATTAACCCACTAAGGTCCTAAAAAGGAGCTTATAAAATTTTCGTGCATCATTCATAACTTGGGTGTTTAATTGGTTGATTCTTCTCTCACCTCTTCCCCCCATTGTGTGTTGACTCCATATCATTTTGTTAATTAGTCCCATAGACTAATTCATCTTTACATCCGTCCATTTAGTTACATTTGTCCTAGGTTCATTTCTATCCTTGTATTTCTTTGAAATTCACTGTAAAAAGTCTCCATTTCTCCCATGGAGCACTCCTCTTCTGTCCAGTATCCCTCATCTTTCCTATCTTCTTGCCACCGCGTGGATTCCTCTTCCCACACAGGTCCATCACCTCATTCATCTAATGGGCCTTATTCTCTTCATGGGCCTTCTTCTTTCAATGTGCCTACTCCCTTTAACGGGCCTTCCTATCATGCCCGTGCTGTTGCTGGCCCTATCAATTCCCATCCCCACATACATGATCCTTCCAGGCCCATATATCCTTCTACTCCCGGAATGGGCTTTCCTTCTTCTCAGGCTAGGTCCCTTTATTCGGCCCATCATCATCCCGGTCTAAACTTTCACTCTCTTGCTCAGGCTGGCCCACATTCTTCTCGGACTCTTCCCACCGAGGAGATGATCGCTCAAGCCCAACGCCAGCTTGATGAATTACAGCAACGAATTAATCCCCAAACTTCTTTGGATGCCCCGTTTGTCTTTCAAGGTCTTCAACTTCCACCACGTTCATAAATTCGGGCTTATCGTCGCTATGGTGGAGTCGGTGGCCCCTACGTGCATTTGATGGAGTTCATTTATGAGTCGGCCCAATTCCGACATGACCAATGTTTAATGGCTTATCTGTTTGGTCTGTCGTTAGAAGGCCCATCTCGAGATTGGTTCTTTTCATTGCCGCGAGAGCAAGTTGTGAATTTTCAAGCCGTCCAAGCAAGATTTATTAAGCAATTTTGAGACCAGGTCGGGCCCAAGTACTCTATGGTAGATTTGGCCCAGGAGAAGATGAAGCTCGACGAGGAATTCTCCACGTTTGCCGACCGCTGGCGTCGCCTAGCCGTGCAAGTTCCGGGGCATATTCCGGAGGGCGAGCAAATTAAAATGGTTATTTCTAATGCAACGCCCGAGCTCAAAGGCATCTTAGCCCTGAACGATATCGCTTCATGGCAACAACTCTACAGCTGAGCCAGCTTCATTAGCCAACAACTCCTTGTTTCCATTGACCACGAGTCTCCTCCACCTTCGCCTTCCACATACACTTTCCCTCCTCCATCCCCCACGAGTCAGCACTCCCTTACATATCCCTCCACGAGTCGGCCTTCCGCACCCACTTACCGATATACCTCCCCATGTCACTCCACTGCATCTTCCTTCACAAGTCAGCCCTCCGCTGTTTTATTTCCCCACACCTCTCCTCTTCTGGTCAAGGAAACATCACACGCCGAGCGGGTGGATGCCGTCCATTATATTCCTACTCCCTCCACACCTCCACATCATTCTAGCCCTCCGCCTTCACTTACGTAGTTCGCCTTGCCTATGCAACCTCTACTACCATCCCTACTACCTTCTCATACCCCTCGGCATCCACCTTCTCCAAAGTAGGTTCTCCACCTTACGTTGCTAGAACCTTTCACAGATATTTTCAGGGCTTTGATGGCCACCCATGCATTGCAACTCCCTCTGGTCATGCCTCGCCAACCCGTGGTCAGAAATTTATTCCAGTTCTACGAGTTTCATCGTCAACGGGGGCATTTGATTGAGGATTGCCCCGAGTTCCGAGAACTTGTTCACAGCTTGGGATGATTGATTGGACTGTCATATGTCAGGTTATTTTAGATCTTCACAAATAGCAGCAGCAGCTGCAAGCGCCGCCCAGGCAGCCATCTTCATTTTAAGACCAGGTGCACCCCTGTGATTCTTCAATTGATGAAACTCTTGCTCCGTTGTCTATCTCTTCTCCTGTCCCATCTCCTTCACCTATCCAAGCCTCTGCTCAGGCAAATACCCCTCTTTCACCCTCCACTTCCACCACCACTCTTGCTCCCAAGGCCGCTCGACGTATCGTGTCGATACGTTGAAGAGCGCCGCCACCTCCCACTTCATCCACTCCACCACCACTTTCACCCTCACCCCTATCGCCATCTCCATTATACCCATTGCCATCACCATCACCGTCATCACCTCCTATCATGATGATCCCATTTTCATCGCCGTCACAACCATTCCCGCTACCAATGTCGCTCCCTTCGCCGTCATCGTCCGAGCCTGAGCAAGATACTCCTACACCCATGCCTCTACCTTTGCCTTCCTCTCTTCCGATACCCCCACCTCTATCTTTGCCTCCACTAGAGCCCATCATCGCCGCTATCCCTACACCGCTCACATTGACTCTACCCTCACTTACGCCTTCTAAACCTTCGCCCACACATGCCAAGCCTTCTTCACCCCTTCCTCCACCTATTTCCACCCCATAGAGCGGGTGTTCATTCCCCTTGGTGCCCCTCGGGTTTGGTCCCCAGGGATATGAAAAGCCGAGCCAGGCGTCGATTGTGCATTACAAACCTTAGGTTTTCATTTGCAGCATGCCAATCCGAGTTTTGGTCCCTGGTTGTTTTGGGGATGATCAGCCTGCACTTCCCACGACGATTACCAAGAAGAGTTCCTCAGTGCTAGTGCAAGTTTATTCTCAAGCAAGGTTGGTGGCAATCTCTTTGCTCGCCAAAAAATTCACTGTTGATGCTTCTATTTCTTCTCGCTCGATCGCTGTTCAGTTCACTGGCCAAGAGGGGTTCTCGACCCAGATGGTGCTAACCCACACAGCTGCCAAAAGTTTAATGAATTCACCATTTAAGGGGCAATTGGCTGTGTCTTCGAGATTGGCCAGGGGCATTCTGCATTTTCTGTCTCATCTCCCTCGGTTTGTTGTTGAGCTGGTCACATCAACGCCGCACATCACCCTACCTCAGTTCCATCCTACACTTCTAGCGAGGGAGTTATGCTTCATGTCTAATTACCGAGAGGAGATGCCGAATCCTATACTGTTGACACCAAGCAACATAGCTCCCCATTTTTCTAAGAAACAACACAAGGAGTTGACTGTTCAGGAATGTCCTTCTATGGTTAGCACCGCACAACTAGGGGCAACCATCCCGATGAAGCTGCATATTCATGATCGGGCCAGGCCGTCTGCCAGGTGGGCCCGTTACTTGAGAAAACATTGCAAGACAAGAAGCCCGAAGTCCCGAGTCCGTGCCAGGCGGAGTTATTGCAAGCAGATTTCGGCCAAGAAGAGGTGGCGGTGCAGGTTCAGGGGCTGTCAGTTGTGCATTTAGGGGTCCGCTTCCTCCTCTTCTTCTTCCTTTCATTCATCTTTTCCTCTACTCAGCTCCCACCCTTGGGTGGTGTACCTTCCCTTCTCCAATCCGGTTTCCATGATTTTCTCTTCTCTTTTCAGGTCCGCAAACCCTCACTCTTCTTTTCCTTCCCATTTGGAAGCTCCAGGTTCTCTATTCCCTCATAACCTCAGGCCTCAGCCTATGTCACCCTTTCACCCCACTTGCAGCGCCTCTTTTGATCCTTCTCCTCCAACATCTTTAGGTTCCACTTCTCATTCCCCTTCCCCGACCTTGTCGGGCGTTGCTGATTCCTCTTCCCCGGGACTTCCGGGTGTTTCCTCTGATTCTCCCCCGGGGCTTCTGGGTTTTACTCCTGATTCTTCCCCGACCTTGCAGAGGTTTTACGCATCTTCTTCCCCGCCTTTCGTGGGTGATCATTATTCCTCTTCTCCGATTGCGTCGGATGCTTCTCACTCTCCTCTCTCGATTTGCCCATCCTTACCCTTCCCAGATTCTGATCCTTTTTCTTGCTATTTTCAAGGCTTTAGTCCGCCTTGATCTCAGTTAATCTATGTTCATTCTGTATTCGGTTCCTTATTATCCGGACCTCTATGCCTTAACGAGGGAGTTCTAGCCCTCGTCTCTCTTCCTTTTATTCTTCTTCGTCCAGTTTGGTGTCTGCCACTCCTCTATGTCGAGGAATCCAATCCTTTACTCTCCTTTCATCCTTTATCCTGAGAAGCAAGGAATACAAAGCTACTCGCGCTCCTCAAAGCTCGATGATCGAGATCGCTTCAGGATGCCGATTTCCACGTCATGGATTTGCAAATGTATCTTTATTTTGTGCAAGAAACGTGCTTTCATTTCCATTATTTCTATTATTTCTGCACATGATTGGGTGGCTATAGGAGTCTTTGTTTAATTAGATCTTAACTTTGTGTCAAGTAAAAAAGTTAGCTTCTGCAGCATCCTTAGGCTAGTGATAACTCCGTGTTAAGAGTCTAGTTTCTTTCCCTGATTATTGAGGGTGACCATTGAGTATGGATTTTTCACACACTACACGGCGAGCCATAGCCGATCTCTCTGAGACACACCATTGCTGCATTGGTCATACTTTATGTAGTGGCCTATAATTTATGTAATAATTTTTGGATCATTTATAGAATTTTTTGGAATTTATTAGGAATTTATAAAGACTAAATAGATTTATAAATAGATTATTAGATTAATAAGTCATTATAAGGCCCAATTGTGTCAAATAATTAACCTAGCCTATTTAAATAAGATCCAGAAGGTTTAAGGACCAAGCCCATTAAGTTTGGCCCATGTTCTAGAAGGTTATTTAGCCTATTCACATATTTTAAGGATAAATACTATTTTTATAGATAATTATATTGGATAATTAACAAAAGAGTTTTGTTAATTTGAAATTCTACACACGTGGGATGTAATGGTCTATCGTACGACCGCCACATATATGTAACGCACCTAGATTGATGCGTTACACCCTGTCAGTTCCGTGAAAGAAAGAACGAGCAAAAAGATTAAAACTTTGGGATCTTATCTACAAGAGGTTGACTTGGAAGAGTTTATAACATTACTAAGGACTCTTAGGGATTAGGTTCTGGCAAATTAAGGACTCTAGAATCGATCTAATCTTCAAAACCCTATAAATAGGACCTAGTTCTGAACTGAGCGACCCTAAATTTTGGCTCTTAAAGAATCAAGGTAAGGAGATAGAATTCCGGGTAAGTTCTTTAGAAGATTTTGTTTAGTATACTTTAGACTAATAGTTCTCCAAATTTCATGTTAGGAGATCAAGCAACCAAGGAGATTGAAGGTTCCAAAGTTGCTGGTTCGACCATAGTAACTCAGGATTCAGAGCAAAGGACCCCTGAAGATCAAGAGATTAGGACGTCTAAACGAGGTAATTAGAATTCAATCCTTTAGAATTTTTTGATCACCTTAGTTTCATATTCTTACCCTCAAAATTTCACATCCTTAGGACAAGAGGTTGGAGAGATAGAGTAGTAGGAAGTTGCTGGAAAATCGCTGGGAAAGGAGCGCTAGGGCTCGATTTTCAGATTCAAATTAGAAGTTTAAAGCCCAGTTAAGAGGTAGGTTATCTCATGATTGGAAAAAACATCTTGTTAGGGATAAAAGCCCTCTGATTGTACTTGATTTCATGCATTATAGACTATGAATTTCATGTTTTAGTAGGGTCATGCATGCATAATTATCCTTAGCCTTAATCAAAGATAAAAGATATGATCTTGCTAATTCACTGCAACTTATGCATCTAGAAAGACTCTTACTTCATTTATCATGACTAGGATAGTTCGATCTTTTTCAAAAACATGACATGTTTTCAAATCATAGTCTTTTAAATTCTTTGTACCATCAGCAGAGACTCTGACACATCAGACTTAGACTGTCACATTATTGTAACGGCCTTACGATAAGCCGTCACACTCTCTGTTGTATTTAGATTACTCTGTTGTCTCTGACGGACCATACATGGAGCGTTACATTATTGTAACGGCCTCACGATAAACCGTCATAGTCACTGTGACGCACCCATTCTAGACCGTCAGGGTAACTGTAGACAGAATGGGAAACTAGTTAATTTAACTTATAAATAAGCCTAGTTATCTAAGTTTTGACCTGTTATCATGACTTTAAGTTTATTTACTGATTCATAATAGAAATTGCATGATTAAGGTATCTTAAGTTATTTTACGTTATGTTAATTTCATGTACCAAAATTCTATAGTTTTGTATCTAAATCCTGATTTCCAAAGATGTATTGACGGAGTTTTATCATGATTTCCTATTGTTACACATCCTCTCTATCAATAGAGTCATTTCTTTAAGTACATGGCACATATTCCGGTATGTTGTATATTAGTTTACACTTTGCACTATAGGAATATTATTCTTGAACATGGGGACCTCTCTATTGGATATTCCTTCCAATGGACTATAAAATCTTGTTTCAAGACCTCCGTAATTCTCCGCGAGCCTAGGATTCCCACTAGGACGCCGAGTTAGTTGTACCATTAAAGCCCATTGATTAGATTACACTATCAATGTTTCTGGTTATCAGCAATGTAACGGATCTATACTGGACCGTCAGGAGCATCTAACGGCCCAATATACGACCGTCACATTTCACTGAGTCTATTCTATTGTTCTGGATTCAGATCGTTGTAACGGCCCAATACTGGAGCGTCACGTGAATGTAACGGCCGAGTACATGACCGTCACACTGCTTGAGTATTTTAACCCGAGGTTTGACCAAGGGTTGATATTCCAAGGTTTCTAGATGGACTCTTGATGATCTAGAACTTATCATATTGATCAAGAAACCTAATATAATGAATGGAAAATAAAGAATGTACCGTTATGCTACCAATTTAATTCCATAAGCATAACATAGTATAAGTCATTCTTGATTTCTCATGATTCTTATTAAAGCATTCATTCATTGAATTATTGTTATCAAGAGCTTGTTGGAATTGTACATTCTTGGCCATACTTTATTGTTACATGCGTGGAAAAGGCTTGATTTATACTTGAAGATGCGATCGAGCACTGATTGTGTTCAAGGGCTCTATGCTAGTCCCCTCGACTGATTGTCGGAAAGATACTATTATAAACCATGGGGTATGATGCTACTGGCGTCGCATTGCGCTGGGAGTACTTTCTTTATAAATAAGTGAAAATCCACAACACGATACATCATGATTGATACTTATACATGACTTTCTTGATATTCCACAGAAATTCATGAAGTACTTGCTCATAAGCAAAAGATACTAGAGTGATGATTATGTGGCTTGCTAGTACATTCTCGTTACATTCTTGTTCATTAAAGGCCATATCATGTTCTTATAACATTCTTGCTAGTTCATACTTGCTCTCATTCTATCTTACATACTTTAGTTTAATCGCATGATTGATCGCATTCGCATGATTTTACCTTATTCATCTGGAGTAAAAAAATGTTAATTACTTTAATGATGCCTTCATGTTGATGCGAAGATACCTACTGGGCAAGTGTGCTCATTACCTATTTCCATTCTTTTTCTGGAAATGGAAGTGAGTCGGGTTCGGATTCGGAATGTTCAAGTAGCGGATCCGAGAGTGAATAAAGAATGAGCAAAGATTTAGGAAGTTTACATTATTTAGATCGAGTCTATGTAATTTCTTATTTCTTAAGTCTAGCATGATGAAAGTTGAATTAGTGGTTGTATTCGAATATTAGATTTGATTATTAATGAAAGTTGAAGTTGAGTAAATATTGTGCGATTGCATTCTTATGTGTGATTGCCTTGTGCTCTGATTGTTCTTGCTTGCAAGTGGCTTACCATGCCGGCTATTCACGTTTCTCGAGCGAGTCTTCCGTTGTAATAAAGGCTCGGGGTGTGACACTTTGGGTATGCACGAAGGCCTTTTCTCTTCTCTGCTCGGCCAAGTGCAGGGGCAAGAGATTGATGGATACGATGACTAACCTAGGGGCTCCCTAATACGAGAGAGGTCTCAAATAGTTATAGTCTTGACCCTCAAAAGTGAGCTTTCAAGCTATATCTGGCCAATAAGGGTTACCAAAATGCGAAAATGAATCAATGCAAAATTATGAATCAAAGGCATGGCAAGAGTGGCAGTACAGTTCCCCGTGGGACGTCATGAGCCCGGTCGCATGCGTGCCTAATAAATATGTGTATCAACATAAAAGACATAAGGCCCCGGCACAACAGACTATCTCTTTGAGGGGTAGTGCCCTAGAAGGAATTCGAGCCTTGATATCTCCCATCCTACACGAAGCTTGTCTCCAAATTTTCTTCTGCTTCTCCCTCTTAGCCTGGGTTGTATCCCGGGTATGGCCTTAGTAGGGCACCGATCTTTAGAAGCGGTTGGTTGTGGTAAGCCACCCTCACGTGCACACCCTGTTTAAGGGAAGCCTTTAATGAAAGGGGTATGAACGACGATCCCTGGCCAGTAGTTTGAGCCCGTCATTAGCTACTGCAGATTGCTATTGTCAAAAATCCAAAAAAATCAAATACTTCAAAAAAAAACAAAAGTTCAAAAATCCAAAAAAATCAAATAGTTGAAAAACCTAAAAAATCAACTACTTCAAAAAAATCGAGAAAAATGAAATACTATTGAAAATCTAAAAAAATAAAAAAAAAAGATTACAAACAAATCCAAAAAATGTGTCTTTTTCATGCATTTGCATTTGTTTTAAGGATAGATATGTAATCCGTTTGCTAAGTGTGTAGGTTGCAAGTACTCAGGCATTCCTTGCTATATCTTTGTACTCTGCCTCTTGTCCACATCTTTGATCTGTTCTTTTCTTCTTCGATCCACTCTCTCGATCTGTTCTGAAACTCATGTCCTTCTCAGCTTTTGTTTGCAATGATCATATCTTTATGAGAGAGCTTTGTCTCACGATTATGAACCTGGCAGTTCTGCTTCATTCTGATCTTGGGTTTTGATTGAAGGGCGTATTTGTTTATGTCTTTTGTTCCACCGTGTCCTTGTCACGTGTTTATGTCCCACCGTGTTGTCACACACATGTTGTGTTTGTCCCTCACTGAGTGTTGTTAGTTGTGTTGTATATATTGTTAGTCGTCCATTTGTCCCTCGTGTTCTTGTCCCAACTGTGCGTTGTCTCGCCGCGTGGGTATCTTGTCACACCATGTTCATGCATGCATGTTGTCTGTTCATGCCATTGTATATGTGCTCGTTTGCCGTGGTTATGTTATGTTGCATTTGTCTCACATTTCATTTTGATCATTATGTTATGTTATCTTTGCTATGTTTATGCTCGCTTATTTGTCTTATACATGAAAGTCCATAAAAATGTGGAAATGAAAATCCAAAAAGTATGCCGTTTCGCTTACACAGGTAAGTCAGGTATGGCTTTCTATCCCTATCTCCCTTATTACATTATTATATAGTATTATATGCTATATTATCTCGAGAACCAGTTGGTTATCTACGTGCTCCAGGATCTGATGTTCCCCTTCAAAAAAAATGATGATGATCCAGGTTCACGTGTTTAATCTCCGGATAGGCCGTTAGGTTTGGAAAATCTGGGGAGGATGGTTCTATCCTACACGCTGTGGTTGCGGATAGTGTCTTGACTCTGATTCGCCCAACCTAGCAATATTATTCTCGAGTATTTTATATTTTATCCTTTCTTCACATTTATTTTAATGATTTCTTTTATTTCTAGCCCAACATGCATCATGCGCATCTCTTGAGCATTCATGACCCATGGTTTGTCTGCTAATGTCCCACCAGTGGTAGATGGCTGTACGTTCAGTGCTTGAGTAAGAGGAACAAGTCCACTCTGAGTTGGAAGGTTCACTTTGGTCGATTCGCTTGGTTTGGTTGATTAAGAGGTCCCCGTCTGGAGTTTTAGTCTGTTTCTTTACTTTTTCACCGCTTATTCCGGTCTCCTCATTGGTTCGAGGGATTGTGTCCCCCATGTGGTTGATCGTGTGTTTCCTTTTACTTAGTTTAGTTCCTCCAGACTGGTGTCGCCTTTAGTCTAATCGTTCCTTGTGGATGGTTCAGAGTTTCTCGGAAGGTTCCTATCGCTTGTTGGCAAAACAGGTGTCGTTTTACCTTAACACCCGCTTTTCAGTCCACTCCGCTTCATTCCCGCTTCATCTCTATGTTCCATTTTGTTTCCGCTTCACCTCCGCTAGCTCCCCTGCAAAGAGGACGTTAAGGAAGGACATCTGTTAACCCCACTTTTGAGTCGTTTTAGATAACTATCTAATTATCTAATCCATTTTGATTTATCACCGATAGGATATAAGCGGTTGTTCATTGGCCGCTCTTCTGGATGGAAGTTCTACTAACAGCCGTTCATCTTATGAGAGTCCAACGACGGTAGTTTCAGTTAGTTCGATGGGTATTTGGATAATAATTTCTATTTATTGAATTTCCACCGACTGGGATGGACGGCCTGGATGTAGCCGCCCAACCTGATGAGAGGTCTATCGTGCGACCGTTCATCTGCCCGCTTTCTGAAGAATTAACGGATTTTCTCTCTCCATTCGTGGATTTATCCCCAACTTCTTCTAATTGTTTCTCCGCGAATATTGAACCAAATTTGGTGCCGTTTCTTCTTGTTGAAATATAATTCAATTATCTTCAACTTTGCTTTCATTATCTCGACCTAAAAATGCATGGAAACCCTAATTTCGAGCTAAGACTCTAGGTGCTCTATAAATAGACCCTAGAGGCCGGGCTTGAAAAGGGGGGAGATTTTTGGTCGACGGTGAAGCCCTGCTGAATTCTCGAGCGACCCAAGACCAGGGAGGGAGGCCTTGTACGTCCTTCTAGGCCTCCGGTTCAGGGAGTAATTGGTTTTTTAGTTTTTGTTTCAATTAGTCTCATCGCGGGTTTCTTCATTGCATGCATACTTTTCTCTTCTTTCCTACCCACGTTTTTGTCATTCACACTACATTACACACACCCTCCCATGTTTTTTGACGCCCCTAGGGGTTTAAAACCCCCCAGATATTCTCCATTCCTTTTGGTTATGTTCATTCCTTTCCGTTCTAGCATTTACTACGCTTCATAGTTCTAATATTGGGTTTTCTCTTGTGTTTTCTACATTCCTTTGCAGGTCAACGACGCACTAGCACGAGGCCCACCCTTTCTGGCCGGCCGGAAAGGGTGGAGGTTGAGCTTTCACATCTTAAGGTGTGGTGGTGTTGGGCGGTTCCATCCTGTCCGTCCTAAGGGAAGTGCGGCTGGTATTGCACCGTTCATTTTATTCCCGGGGCCGGTCCTGAACCGTTCTTCCTCCATCGCACTTCATCCCGCGTTCCACCCCAGCATTGACGAGCGGTCTGTCGAGCGGCCGCACATCCTTAAAGCAGTTCTTCACGGGCCGCACATCCCTGCAGTGCTGGTTAAAGGTGAGTGTCTCCTTGTTCTTTCCAAGGCACGGCGTGTGCATCACGTTCGGAGCCTTGGTGGCGATCACAGGTTTCTACTTCTGTTCCCTTCTACTCCCGTTTTGTTAACTTTCATATTCATATTAGTAAAGGGATTTGAAAGGAGTTTTAAGCCGGTGTAGAGAAGGTAACCATTTCCTACCAACAAGCATGATATGAATGTGAGGCCCTCTTCTTCTAGTCGGCTGGAGGACGAGGATGTTTGAATCTACATCGTTCCCACACCCCGTTTCAAGCGCGATCAACTCTTCAAGTTCTAAGGTACACAACGCCATCTTTTGATCTCTTCATCCTTTCGACGTTGTTGGAACCTTGGTGGCAATCACAGTATGTCTTTCTCATCCTTTCATTCCCCTTTTCATTGATTCACATGTTTATGCATGTTTTAGTTTAAAGGGGGCGGGGTATATTAAACTATCTACATCTTTTTTTGGTGATCACGGTCGGACACCAATGCCCATCACGCTTGTTTTCATGCTCTTTTGTAAGGTGGGTGCGTGCATGTTCATGTTTGGGTAGTATTTCGTCCATTCTCCCACTGTTTTGGGTGTTTTAAAGCCTCTGGTGGCCTAGCGGTCTTCTGGTAGACTGCAAGGGGGAAATAAACGGTCATCTGGTGGACCGTTTAGGATTTTAGCAGTTCTGCGCGCATGCTCACGGGCCCTGTTTGTCAAGGCATAACTTTTGATCCCGGAGTCCGATTGCACTGATTTTCCTTCCATTGGATAACCCCTTGTATTGTTTTTCCATCCATATACTATTTGTACTATTTGAGTCACATTTGCATAGTCTAATATTGTTCAACTTTTTGAGTTTTCTGCATTAGTTCGGTAGGCAGGCTCTGGGATAGGTTCACAGGTATGACTTTGATTGATGATTTGACTGCCTTCCCGATGTCTGATTGCATTGATATTTGTTCCATTTGGTAGTCATTTGTATTATCTTTCCATCCATATCTTATTTGCATCATTTGGGTCTCATTTGCTTAGTTAAAAATTGTCATCATTTTAGCATTTTGTGCATAAAATCTGCATGCAATCTGCGCACAGGCTCACGGGGGCAACTTTGCTTAGTGATTTGATTGACCTCTCGGGGTCAGATTGCTCTATTCTTGGGCCCATTGTGTAGACCTTTATATTATCTCTCCATCCATATACTATTTGCACCATTTGAGTCACATTTGCATAGTCAAATCTTGGCATCATTTTAGCATTTTGCAGATAAAATCTGCATGTGGTCAGCGCATAGGTTCTTGGGGGCAACTTTATTGGACAATTTAATTGACCTCCCGAGGTTGGATTACTTTGTTCTTGGGATCATTGTGTAGACCTTTGTATTATCTTTCCATCTATATCCTATTTTCATTATTTGGGTCACGTTTGCATAGTCAAATCTTGTGGCTATTTTAGCATTTGGTGCATAAAATCTGCATGCAGGTTCAGGGGCAAACTCACAAGTACGTTTTGCATTGATAATTTCTTTACCTTTCGGGTTCCGATTGTATTGTTTCCTCATCCTACCTTTTTATCCTTCGTGTTATCTTCGTTTTCATATATTATTTCCACTCATATCATTGTGTTTGCATAGGTAAATCTTGCTTTCATTTTTCACTTTTGTACTAGATTTTTTTGTGTGCACTCCGGTGTACGTAGGGCCATGCATTACATATCATAGTTGCATTCCTACATTGGTAAGTGATCCTCTCGCCTCCATATTCCTTGGGGTCGACTATGTGATCTTATCTGGGACCTCCACAAGTCCCTGCGAGCCGTGGATTCCCACACGGACGCCGGGCCAGTTGTACCTTTCCATCCCTTAGGCTTACATTTTGCATACGCGTAAGAGAATTAACCTTAGTTAACCTAAAGTTTGGACCTTATTCCCATAGGATTTCTATCTTAAGGATATTATTATTAACTCAAATCATTAAAAGGTCTATTAAAACCCCTAAAATATTTCCCATCATATCAACTTGTTTGACTTGAGTGAAAACTCCCACATTGCATTGATTGTGTTGTTTGGGCTTGTCCAGGCCCATTAATGGTGTTTTGTGTTACATTCACATATTCGTTGTTGTTAGGCCCATTTAGGTTAGCCCATTTTGTGTGTCCATTGTCTAGTCCATTGTCTAGTCCCTTGGTCCGTTCTCCATTCGTCTTTGCATTAGTGGGTAAGTCCCCCTTTTTTATTCTCAAGCCCATTAAGCCATTGCTTCCCCACATGTATTCTCCTTGATATCCTTGTATTAAGTCTCCATTTGCCCTCATGGAGCATCATTCCAGCCCCATGTATCATTCTTTTTCCCAACCTTCTTCCTATTCCCGCATGGAATCCTCTTCCCACGCAGGCCCATCTTCCCGTGGTCCCTCTTATCCATCCAAGGAACATGCTAATCTCATGACCCACTTATCAAGTCTTATTCACCAAATGGACCCGGCCCAGGCCCAACGTCTTATTGCATCTCATCTTCATGGACCTCCTTCTCTTAATGGGCCTTCTTCTCTCATTAATGGGCCTCATCATCTTAACGGGCCTCATTCTCCTAATGGGCCTTATTTTTTGAATGGGCCTCATTCTTCTTCTGCTTATGCTACCGGCCTAATTAGTCCATATGCCAACGTCTCTTCCAGGCCCACATATCCTTCCACTCCTGGAATGGGCTTTCCTTCTTTCTCTCAGTCTAGATCCCCTCATCCCGCCCATTACCATCATTATGGTCCAAATTCACACTCTCTTGCTCAGGCTGGCTTGCATCCTTCTCGATCTCTCCCCATCCAGGAGATGATTACCCAAACCCAATGCTAGCTTGATGAACTTCAACGCCGAATTGATCCCAAACCTTCTTTGAGTGTCCCGCTCGCATTTCAAAATATTCGGCTTCCATCTCCCTCTCAAATTCCTACTTATCGCCCTTATAGTGGAGTTGGTGACCCATATGTGCACTTGAAGGAGTTTCTTTATGAGTCGGCCCAATTTTGACATGACCAACGCTTGATGGCCTATCTATTCAGTCTATCATTGGAAGGCCCGGCTCGGGATTGGTTCTTCTCATTGCAGCAAGAGCAGGTTGTGAATTTTCAAGCTGTTCAAGAGAAATTTCTTCAGCAATATCAGGATCAGGTTGGGCCCAGGTATTCTATGGCGGATCTGGCCCATGAGAAGATGAAGCCCGATGAGGAGTTCTCCACCTTTGCTGACTGTTGGCGTCGCCTTGCTTCACAAGTCCCGGGGCACATTCCGGAGCATGAGCAAATCAAGATGCTTATTTCAAATGCAATGCCCGAATATCGGTTTATCTTAGCCCTCAACGATATTACCTCTTGGCAGCAACTCTATAGTAGAGCCCACTTCATTTACCAACAAATCCAAGGTTCTCTTGACCCTGAGTCTTCTCCACCTCCCCCATCCACTTACACCTCACCCTTTACAAGCCAACCTTGCGCTCCTATGACTCAGCCCTCCATGAGTCGGCCCTACACCACATCTACCTCTGCATATCAACCTTCACCCTCCATGAGTCAATCGTCCACTTACACCTCACCCTCCACATACCAATCTCCCACATATCAGCCCTCCATCAGCCCGTTACGTCAACCCTCCATGAGTCAGCCTTCCGCTCCCGCATATCCGCCCGCGTCTTCCCCTCCAGTCAAGAAAACACCACACCCCGAGCAGGTGGATGCTGTCTATATGCCCCCTTATCCTGCTTTACATTTGTCTCCGCCTAGTCTCTTCACTAGTCGCCACACACCATTGCCTATGCAACCTCCACAACCGTCTTCATTACCTTCCCATATCCCTCGGCATCCACATTGCCCGAAGCTGGCTCCTCACTATCCTCCGTTGCCAGAGTGTTCCACCGACATCATTCGGGCTTTGATGGCTACTCATGCGTTGCTGCTCCCTCTAGTTGTGCCTTGCCGACCCACGGTCGGGGATATGCTCCAATTCTGTCATTTCCACTGCCAGCGGCATGGGCATTTGGTCGAGGATTACCCCGAGTTCTGAAAGTTTGTTTATGACCTGGAAGAAAAGAAGAGGATCGATTGGTCTGCCATTTGTAAGATTATTGTACATCTCAACAAGCAGTAGCAACAAGAAGTGCCGCCTAAGCAACCGTCTCCATTTCAAGACCAGGGGCACCCTTATGAATCTTCATCTAGCACCATGACCGCTCCTTCGCCTACTCCATTACCTGTTACCCCACCACCTAAGCCTTTCCCTACTCTGGCCCCACCTCCATAAACCCAAGCCTCTGCTCAGGATAGTGCCTCCACTTCTTCCTCCACTTCTTCCACCACCACTTCCACTCCCAACGCCGCCCGACGCATCATGTCGATACGTCGACGATGGGCGCCACGACCTTCCCCTAACCATCCACCAACACCATCTCCACTACCCCCAGTGCCTGCTTCACCATCTCTACCACCTTCATCATCACCAAAACCGCCATCATCTCCGCTATCGCCTACGCCCGAGCCTGAGCAAGCCACGCCATTACCTTTACCACCACCTACATCTCTGCTTGCACCGTTACCTTTACACGAGCCCATCATTGCCACATTGCCTTTTCCCTCACCTTAGACATCACTAAAACCCCCCGTTGAAACCTCCACGCCTTCCAAGCCTTTACCTCCATCATCCAAACATGTTACCTCCAATTCTCCATCCACTCCCACCCCACGGAGCGGGTGTGCGCTTCCTTTGGTGCCCCTTGGGTCTGGTCCCCTGGGTGATAGTGAGCCAAGTCAGGATGGGTCAGTTCCGATTATGCATTTTCAGATTCAAGATTATATTTGCCGCATGCCGGTCCGCGTCCTGATTTCTGGCTATTTTGGGGTTGATGAGCCTGCATTTCCGATGACAGTTGCTAAGAAAAGTTCCCTTGCACTAATGCCAATTTCTTCAAGAGCGAGACCGGTGGCAATCTCATTGCTCGTCGGAGATTCCGTGATTGGTGCTGTTATTTCCTCTCGCTCCGTTGTTGTTCAGATAACTAGCCAAGAGGGGCTCTCTACCCATATTGTGCTAACGCATACGGCTACCAAGTAGATTATGGATTCTCTATTCAATGGGCAATTCACCGTATCTTCTACATTCTCCAAGGACATTCTGCACACCTTATGCAATCTCTCTTGATTTATCAGTACGCCGGCCACGTCAACACCGTGTATTACTCTCTCTCAATTTCGTCCTTCCCTTCTATCAAGGGAGTTATGTTTCAAGCCCGATTGTCGAGTGGAGTTGCCAAACTTCATGCTGCTTGTGCCAAGAGACAAGACACCGTGGTTCCATGATATGCAGCATTTTGAGGAGTTATCTATTCGAGAATGTCCGACTATGGTTAGCATCCGGTGTCTACGGGCAACCGCCCCAGCGAGGCAGCATGTTCATAGCCGGGCCAGGCCGTCTGCTAGATGGGCTCGCTATTTGAGAATATATTGCAAGGCAAAGTGCCCAAGGATTTGAGCCCGTGCTAAGCGGGTCCATTACAAGCTAGTTTCAGCTAAGAAGAGACGGCGACGCAAGTTCAAGGGCCGTCAATTGTGCATTCAGGGGTCCACTTCTTCCTCCCCTTCTTTTCTCATCCTTTCTCTTGCTCAGCTCCCACCCTTGGGTGATGTATCTTCCCACTTCAAATCCTGCTGCCATCATCTTCTCCTCTATTCCCCAGTCCGCAAACCCCCATTCCTCTTCTTCCCATCCAGAGTCTCCGGATTTTCCCTCCTCTCACAAATCTAGGCCTCGGCCTATGCCCTCTCATCATCCCGATCTTGGGACATCTTCTGATTCTTCTCCTCCGATATTTCCGGGTCCTAATTTTCCATCCCCGACCCTGTTGGGTGATTCTCATTCTCCTTCCCTGGCCTTGTCAGGTGTCCATGATTCTTCTTCTCCGACCCTATCAGGTGGTCCTCATTCTTCGTTTCCGACCACGTCGGATGATTACTCTTCTTTTTCCTCATATTTATAGCAATCATTTCATTGTCTTTCCATTCTTTCTACTTCACCCTTTCGGGGTCATCAACCGTTTTCATGCTACTTTTGAGGCTTTAGCCCGCCTTGATCTCAGCTGATCTCTATTTATTCTATATGTAGTTCCTTGTTATCAGGGTCTCTGCGCCTTAACGAGGGAGTTCTAGCCCTCATCTCTCTTCCTTTTTATTCTTCTTCGTCCAGTTTGGTGTTTGTCGCTCCTCCGTGTAGAGGGATCTTCAAGCCTTTGCTATCCTTTCCTTCTCGCTCCTGACAAGTAAGGAATACAAAGCTCGTGCTGCTCCGAAGCTCGATGATCAAGATCGCATCAGGATGCTGTTACCACACTGTGGATATGCAAGGTATCGTTGTTTTGTGCAAGAATATGTTATTATCTCTCTTACTCCTGCACATGCTTATAAATCTATTCCTCAACATGGTTAAGTGGCTTTTAGAAATTTACTTAGTTAAGCTTAGTCAAGATGAGTCACTTCTGCAGCATCCTTAGACTGGTGATAGCTTCACGCTGGGAGTCTAGCTTCTTTCCCCGATTGTTGAGGGTGACCTTTGAGTATGGGTTTTTCACACACTACACGACGAGCCATAGCCGATTCCTCTGAGGCACATTGTTGCTACTTTGGCCATACTATGGGTATGCACAAAGGGTTTTTGTTTTCTCTTCTCAGCCAAGTGCAATGGCAAGAGACGGATGGATGAGATGACCAACCTAGGCGCTCCCTAATACGAGAGAGGTCTCAAATCGGGTCAATCTTAACTCATAAAAGTGAGCTTTCATGCTAAATCTAGCCAATAAGGGCTGTCAAAAACATAAATCAATGATCTGATCAATGCAAAATTATGGAAATCAAAGGCATGGCAAAAGTGGCAGTACAGTTCCCCGCGGGACGTCATGAGCCCGGTCGCATGCGTGCCTAGTAAATATGGGTCTCAAAATCAAAGACACAAAGTCCCGGCGCAATAGACCTACTCTTTGAGGGATAGTGCCCTTGAAAGAATTCGAGTCCTGATGTCTCCCATCCTGTATAAAGTTTATCTCCAATTTTTCTTCTGCTTCTCCCTCTTAGGCTGGGTTGAATCCCAAGTATGGCCTTAGTAGGTGTACCATTCTTTAGAGGTGGTTGGTTGTGGTGAGCCACCCTCACATGCACGCCCTAGTTAAGGGAAGCATTTAATGAGAGGGGTAGGAACGACGATCCCTATCCAGTAGTTTGAGCCCATCTTTAGGTGCTGCGGATTGCTATTTCAAAAAAAAATTTCAAAAAACTCGAATACTTCAAAATTCCAAAAAAAAGAGATATTGTCAAAAACCTAAAAAAATTAAATATTTCGAAAATCCAGAAAAAAATTAGATATTGTTGAAAATCTAAAAAAAAATAAAAATAAAAATTACAAAAATAAAAAATATTTGTCTTCCGTTCCATTCTTCATGTGTTTTCTATCTATTTGTCTGAGAGTAGATACGTGATCTATTTTGTTAAGTGTGCAGGTTGCAGGTACTCAAACTTTCCTTGCTCCATATTTTGTTCTATCTGTCTCATGTTCACGACTTCTGATCTGTTCTCTCTTCTTCAATCATATCTCTTGATCTGTCCTGAAGTTTGTGTCCTTCTCAGCTTATTTAACATGATCATATCTCTATGAGAGGGTATTGCCTCACGATTATGAACCTGGCAGTTCTGCTTCATTCTGATCTTGGACTTTAATTGAAGGTCGCATTTATCATGTCTTTTGTCCTGCCATGTCCTTGTCACATGTTTATGTCCCTCAGTGTCATCCCACGCATGTTGTTTTGTCCCTCACCGCGTGTTGTTAGTTCTCTTGCATATGTTGTTAGTCGTCCCTCTATGTCTCGTGTGCTGTCCCAACCGTGTAGTCATCCCTCATGTTCTTGTCCCAACCGTGTGTTGTCCCACCGCGTTGTTATCTTATCCCACCATGTTCATCCTGCATATATGTTGTTTGTTCATGCCATTGCATATGTGTGCTTGTTTGTCTTTGTTATGTTATGTTACATTATTTTCCATTCATTTCATCGTTATGTTATGTTGTGTTGTCTGTCGTTCAGTTGATGGTTATGTTATCTTCATTATGTTTATGCTTACTTATTTGTCATGTCTATCTTATTTGAAAATCCATAAAAATCAAAAAATGTAAGAATCTAAAAAAAATGCCGTTTCGCTTGGCAGGTAAGTCAAGTATGGCTCTCTATCCCTTCTCATTATTGCATTACTATATGATATCTACCTTATTATAGCCTCTCAAGGACCGGCTGGTTGGCTGTGTGTTCTGGGATCTGATGTTCCCCTTTAACAAAAATGATGATGATCTAGGCGCATACGGTTAATCGTTGGATAGGCTGCTCGGTTGAGTCGGGTGGGGGACGTGGACTCTGTCTCGCACGCCGTGGTTGCAAGAAGACTCTTGACCCCGTCTTGTCTTGGTCTAACAATAATATCCTTGAGTATTTTCTATTTTATCTTTTTTTACATTCATTTTAAAGATTTCTTTATTTTAGCCTAGCATGCATCATGTCATTTTGAGCATTCACCCCTCGTGATTCGTTCAAGGTTTCTCCTCAACAATGGTTAATTACACTTTAGTTCCCTTGGGTAAGAGATCTCTCATTCCACTCTTAATTTGAACGATTTCTCTAATCTACACCCTTGGTCTGGTTGGCCAGCGTGATTCTTGTCTGGAATTTATCTCAGTTTTATCTTTCTCTTTTTTAGCTCTTATGCTGTGTTTCCTGTCGACCCACTCATTATCTGTGGATTGTGTCCCCAATGAGGTTGGTCGTGTTTCCTTTTCCTTAGTTTAGTTCTTCAGCCATGTCTCATCCGGGTCATCCATTCCGAGTGGTTAGTTTGGCATTTTCGGGAGAATTCCTATCGCTTGTTGGTTGTGACGGGTGTCTTTTGCCTTGATGCCCGCTTATCAGTACTCTCCACTTCATCTCTGCTTCATCTCCATTTCACGTCGCCATTGCTTTCGCTCCATCTCTTTTCCATTCCACCTCCACGCCGCTTTCGCTCGTTCCCTTACAAAGCTGACATCAAGAAGGGCATCTGTTGACACCCGTTTTTAGCCCGCAAGTTGCGTCATTTCTCTTATTCATCATTTTTGATGTCCCGAATTATCCATTATTTTGGAGCCTCCACGGACAGATTTCAGGCCCATTTCATTATTCTTGAGTTTTTGAGTCTTAGAGATCATGATTTCTTAGAGTCCTGGAGCTTATCTTATCAACTTCCGGCCATCCAAATTGACTTACGACCCATTTTGGTCGACGTTCCTTCAAGCATTCGGCCCCTTTCATTGTGCAGTCCTAAAAATGGTCCTTTTTCATCTCCTTCTGTTCCTCTATTCAAAAAGGGCTCTTCACCAAAGTTGTTTATCTTTTAAAGACCTACAATTTCTTCTTCTACACCATTAGCTAGTTCTCCACCGTTTCCAAGTCCCAACATTTTTCTCTGGTCTTGCCCTATTTTCTCCATCTGCTGATCATTTTTTCATCTTTCTCTCTTCATAAACATTGTCCATCTTTAAGTTATATACAATTTCTTCTTCTACCACATTCACTAGTTCTCCGCCGTTTGAGAGATATGATCTGATTTCTAAAATCGCGCGAAGTCTACCCAAACGGTCGTGCAAACGACCGTTTGTTATTGCAAACGGTCGGTCGGCCGACCGTTTATTCCTTAACGGTCGGATGACCGACCGCTAAGCCAGCCAAGAGTCCAGCCTGCGCTGGACTCTATCTCCAGAAATCTGTCCGCCGTGCCTATCTTTAAATGGTCATAACTTCTAGAATACAACTCCAAATTGACCCTCGTTTATTTCTATCTCTTGCCCTTTGTATTATCTCGACTTTGATCCATAGAACTCAAATTTTCATTGGCTATATCTCTCGGAATCTTGGTCAAAAGTTCTGGATTTAGGTGTCCTGGTACAAGTCAAACTCTATTTTTTGTGCGACATGGCTACCTTCCAAGAGCCATATCTTCTAGAATACTCCTCCAAATCGAGTCCCATTTGTTTCTATCTCTTTTCCTTAGTATTATCTCAAGTTTGATCCATAGAACTCAATCTATTTTGGACTATATCTCCAAGAATCATGCGAGGAAGTTGGGGCTTTATCTGAAAACTCTATATAAACTACCTGGTTCGTAGTGGCGACGGGGGACTCTTCTTCAACTCGGGGCGAAGCCATGCTGCACCGCTGACTCAATCCTTCGACCCTGGCTTGAAGAGGGAAGCATTGGCTTTCCATTGCATCCTCTTGGGCTTAATTTCGTGGTCTATATTCTTAGTTCTCCTTTCCCCAAAATCATAAATCATTACAAAACACTATTTTTCTGCTACACATGCATTTTCCCCCATTTTGCATGCACGTTTTCCCGCAGTTGTGCTGCGTGATTTTCTCATATCTTTGCTTCACTCGCATCACAACACACACACCTATTATTTCCACCCTTCCACAGGGGTTAAAAACCTTCCCCGGATTTGTTCTCCCCCTGTTATTCATGCTATTTTATCATTACGGGATTGAAACTACACTTCATGATCTAATGAGTTTTTCTTTTATGTTTGGCTTTGTTTTGTAGGAGAGCATGATATGAACGTGAGGCCCTCTTCTTCTAGCCGGATAGAGGACAAGGAGGTTTGAATCTACATCGCTCCCACACCCCGTTTCAAGCGCAACCAACTCTTCAAGTTTCAAGGTACACGGCACCATCTTTTGATCTCTTCATCCTTTCGACGTTGTTGGAACCTTGGTGACGATCACGGTATGTCTTTCTCATCCTTTCATTCCCCTTTACATTGATTCACATGTTTATGCATGTTTTAGTTTAAAGGGGGCAGGGTAGATTAATCTATCCACAGATACAATTTTTCAGGCAAGCAAGAATTCATGTTCAAGCAAGTAAGAACCATGTTCAAGCAAGAAAAATTCATGTTCAAGCAAGTAATATCAAGTACGAGTTACTGGAATTGGCTATTTCAATCAAGCAAGTACTTTGCCCTTTTTCGGGCCACGCAAGTCAAGTATTGCCCATTCTGGGCCATGCAAGTGAAGTCAAGCAAGTAGTGTCACGAGAGAGTAAGTGTGGAATTTCTCAAGTCAAGCAAGCAAGTAATTCGGTGCAATGCTTAAACACCATGATCATTCAACTCCCATGGGCACAAGTACTTTCGGGCGCTCCTCCCAGGACCAGATCGGGCCCTAAATGCACAACATTTCATGTATTTCTTTTGACATCCACTCTCCTTTATAGCCAATATGGAATTTCAAGGGTTGACCATTGTAGGATATACATAAGGTAGATTTTTCTTGGAATGGAGTTCAAAGACATATATTATGCAGGAAATGAACTAGGGTTATATCGGTATAAGTCACGAGACTAATCATGGAATTAGAATGGAATCGGCGGCTCGCAGGCTGCCACAGTCACTAAATTGGCGCCCAGAGGTTAGCCAATCTTTCAAGAATTAGCGCCCTCTAGGAGGGGCGCCCATTCTGTGACACAGACGGGGTCTAGGGCCATCAGGATGAAATTGGTGCCCAGGGGGCAGCCGTTCTTTCAGGCGTCCTCTGGAAGGGAATTGGCGCCCATTTAGAGAGTCTTCATTTAATTGAAGACCCTCTGAAGGGTCACTATTTAAACAATTGGCGTCCCAGGCTTGGGTGCCAATTCTTCTGGCTATATTTGCACCGGGCAGGTACATTTTAAGAATCATAACACTATTCATAATGTCATAGGTTCACAAAATCAGGAAGCAAGGTCGTGGGTAGTGAGAGAAGATTATCGGGAGTTCAGAATCATGCTCACGGAGAATTATTAGGTTTTAGTTTCATAGATATTAATTTTTTGACTTGGTGTTTATAATTTTTTTGGAAAAGGAATTGGCGACCCTCTGCAGTGTCTTCATTGAAATGAAGACCCTGCAGAGAGTCTTCAATTCTTTCTTCAAATCTGGTAAATGGCGCCCCTCTGCAGTGTCTTCATTTAAATGAAGACCCTACAGAGAGTCTTCAATTCTTTCTTCAAATCTGGTAAATGGCACTCCTCTGCAGTGTCTTCCTTTAAATGAAGACCCTGCAGAGAGTCTTCAATTCTTTATTCAAATCTGGTAAATGGCGCCCCTCTGCAGTGTCTTCATTTAAATGTGCAGAGTCTTCAATTCTTGTAAATGGCTCTTGTAAATGGTGCCCCTCTGCAGTGTCTTCATTTAAATGAAGACTCGACATAGAGTCTTCGATTCTTGAAAATGGCACCCTAGTCAGGGGCGCCCTTCATTCAGGCTCATATACGCACCGGACAGGTACGTTTTGAGACACAAGTTACTATTCATGATTTCAAAAGTTCTCGAAATCAAGAAATGAGGACATGGATAGATAGAGAAAAATATCAGGATCACAAAATCATACTCATGCAAGAATTTTATGGTTTAGTTTCATAGATATTGATTTTTTAACATGATGATTATTAATGGCAAGAAAAGGAATTTACGACAGCCTGGGGGGTCTTCAATTAATGGGCGCCCTTGCCTGGGCCGCCCATTCAGTAAATGGGGCCCAGGTGATGGGCGCCCTTTACCTAAAGGCTTTAAATTTCAGATTTTTTAAAACATGATATATATTTAGGAAAAAATGATATATATTAGGCCTAAGCATGCTATAGTTTAGACCATAAAACTAGTATAATAGGATATATTTATTTTCCAAAAAACCAGTGTAACAGACTATGTAGAAAATTGGTGTAACATGCTATATATATGATCTACATAAAAACCCGTGTAACATGCTATATCACATGGAAGATGAACTCTACTAGTTCTATGCATGCATGCTGTGTTACCCTATTTAGCTGCTAGTCAGGCCATATCTTGGGAACACCTACATGTTGGTGCGGTTAACGAGGTATAATACTAGGATAGAATAAGAATCCTAGCCCTCCACGTTCTCTGCAGCCAAGCTCCCAGCAGTAGGACGTGGAACCTAGGACGAAGATACCTTCCCGTCTCCTGCACGTGAAGAGAAGAAATGAGATCTCTCTTTCACAGGTGGAGACGAGAAAAGCGACAGATAACCTACTCTTCAGTGGCAGGATCACAATAGCAGGATGATAGTAAGGGTCATTGGATGAAGGGAGTTGTTTATAAGGAATAATCGTAAGGGTCCATTGGAAACCAGATCCAAAAACCTTACTGTGTATGTTCCCTTAGAGGTCCATTGCCAGCAAATGCAGGTTGTTCTTGTTGCACACGCTTCTAGAAGAATAGCTAGAGGAAACTAAAGGAATTGGTGCCCTTGCATTGGGGCGCCCATTCCTATTGTTTAGGAAAGAGGCTGGGCCCTCTTCACGTGTTGGTTCTTTAAGGGATATATATATATATATATATATATATATATATATATATATATATATTAATATATCTAATGATTGGTGGCCCCTGAATGAATTAGCACCCATGTATAGGGGCTCTAATTTGTAAATGGCGCCCTAGTAAGGGGCACCCATTCCCGTTGTTTTGAAAGAGAGAAACCACCAATACGTACTATCCATGTGTTGGCATTTAAGTGATGTTGGGCCTCTTAAAGATATGTATATTTATATAGTGGCCCTCATAAGGTATGGTTCTTTTTATAAGGCCTTCATGTAGGGTTTATTTATTTAGGAAGAAGTTTAATTTCTCTATCATTTTATCGGGGGTGCTACACCCTCCCCCACTTAAAAGAATTTGGTCCCCAAATTCAACCGCATATACGGAGATATGGAGGGTGCGGAGTACTAACAGGCTAGAATAGCTATGGAAATCTCATTCTCATAGATTCCTCGGTTTCCCACGTGACTTCTTGTTCTAAGCATTGATTTCATTGGATTTTCACCATAGGGATCGTCTTATTCCTTAGAACTCGGACTTCTTGGTCGAGGATCCTCATCGGCTTTTGCTCATAGGTCAGGTCCTTTTGTACCACTAAATCAATGTGATCAATGACATGGAAAAGATCGTGCACATACTTCTTCAGCATAGAAATATGGAACACATTATGCACTTCTGATAGTTGAGGAGGCAAAGTAATGCGGTAAGCCACCTCCCCTACTCTTTCCAATACTTCGAATGGACCAATGAACCTTGGTGTTAGCTTGCCCTTAACACCGAATCTTCTAATACCTTGGCCGGGAGATACCTTGAGAAAAACATGGTCTCCAACTTGAAATTTCAGATCACTTCTTCTATTGTCGGCATATGATTTTTGTCTGGACTATGCTATCTTTAGCCTTTCTCGAATGAGGTGTATCTTCTCAGCTGAATCTCTTACCATATCTCGGCCTAGAATTCGTTTCTCACCGACTTCATCCCAGCATATTGGAGATCGGCAACTCCTGCCATAAAGTGCCTTGAAAGGTGCCATTTAGATACTGGCTTGATAGCTATTGTTGCATGCAAACTCAGCTAGGGGTAAGTGGTCATGCCAGCTTCCATCGAAGTCTATAATACATGCTCTTAACATATCTTCAACAACTTGATTTGTCTGCTCTGTCTGACCATCTATTTGGAGATGAAAAGCAGTGCTGAGGTTGAGTTTCATTCTCAGAGAGTGTTGTAGACTCTTCCAGAAATGAGAGGTAAAGCGTGGGTCTCGGTCGAATACAATTGACACCGGGACTCCATGCAATCTAACCATCTCCTTGATATACAAAGCAGAAAGGATATCAACTGACCATCCGCTCTTGATGGGCAAGAAATGAGCTAATTTTGTTAGACGATCAATGATTACCCAAATTCCATCATGTCCGCCCCTAGACTTGGGCAAGCCCATGATAAAGTCCATGCCGATATCTTCCCACTTCCACTTGGGAATATCTAGTAGATGTAATTTTCCAGCGGGTTTCTGATGTTCTGCCTTCACTTGTTGGCATGTCAGGCAGCAAGATACGAAGTCTGCTACCTCTCTTTTCATATTAGGCCACCAGAAAGTTCTTTTCAAGTCATGGTACATCTTGGTGGCTCCAGGGTGGATCGTGTATCTCGATCGATGAGCTTCTTCAAGAACCTTCTTCTTCAACTCGGGACAGTTAGGTACACATGTCCGTTCATGAAATAGAAATCTACCATCAGGTGCCAGCTTGAAATCGAGTCTCTCGTCCAGCTTGTCCTTTATTTCCTCCAGTGCAGGATCTTCTTCTTGTAGTTTCTTAACTTCGGTAGTAAATCTAGATGTAGATTCATATTGGATAGAACAATACACTCATTCTTCTCATCTGTACTGATATTAAGCTCGGAGAATTTCTCCAGCAACGTCCATTCTTGAATCATACAACATGCCAATACTGCTCTCAGCTTTCGACTAAGGGCATCAGCTACGGAATTACCCTTACCAGGATGGTATTGTATAGTGAAGTCGAAGTCCTTGAGATATTTGAGCCAATGCCTTTGCCGCATGTTCAGCTCCTTTTGGGAGATTAAATATTTGAGGCTTTTGTGATCGGAGTATACTGTGAATTGTTCTCCGTAGAGATAGTGTCTCCATATCTTTAAGTCAAATACCACTGCGGCTAGCTCTAAATCATGCATCGTGTAGTTTTCTTCATGCTTCTTTAATTATCTGGAAGAGTACGCAATGACCCTTCTATTTTGCATCAATACACATCTGAGTCCTATACAAGAAGCATCGGTATATACCTCCTATTTCTCTCATTCAATTGGTAATGATCTGGAGCAGTGGTCAAGAGATCCTTCAAAGGTTGAAAACTCTTCTCACAATCTTCATTCCACTCATAAGGCACTTCTTTGCGAGTCAATCTGGTGAGAGGAACAACACTTTTTTAGAAGTCCTTGATGAAATGCTGGTAGTAACCAGATAGTCCCAAAAAGCTTCGAATCTCCGTTGCATTTATCGGTCGTTCCCAATTCTTCACGGCCTCGACCTTTGAAGGGTCGACAGAAATTTCATTCTTCGAGACTACATGGCCCAAGAAGGATACTTCCTCGAGCCAGAACTTGCACTTGCTGAATTTGGCATACAATTTATTTTCCCTTAATATTTGTAATGCCTTCTTTAGATGTTCTTCATGGTCTTCTTCGGGCTTTGAATAAATCAAGATATCATTAATAAAGACCACGATGAATTGATCCAGATGTGGCCGAAAGGTGCTGTTCATTACTTGCATAAAGGCTGCAGGGGCATTTGTTAGTCCGAAAGGCATAACAGTAAATTCGTAATGCCCATACTTGCTTCGGAATGCAATTTTATGAATGTCTTCTTCTTTGATCTTCAATTGGTGGTAACCAGAATGAAGATCAATCTTGGAGAAGTATGTAGCTCCAGATAATTGATCAAACAGCTCATTAATTCTTGGCAGCGGGTACTTGTTCTTGATTGTAAGGTGGTTTAACTGCCGATAATCGATGCAAAGTCTCATTATTCCGTCCTTCTTCTTGACGAATAGCACGGGTGCTCCCCATGGGGAAGTACTCGGCCTGATGAAACCCTTCCTCAATAATTCCATTAGTTGCTCTTTTAGCCCTTTTAGCTCAGTAGGGGACATTCTGTAAGGTGCCTTGGAAGTAGGACTAGCACCAGGGACAAGGTCAATTGTGAATGACACTTCCCGCTTAGGGGTTAAGCCGGGCAATTCTTCTGGAAAAACGTCAGGAAAATCCCGAATTACACGGATGTCTTCAAGTTTAGACTCATCAACTTCCGTGGAAATCACAAAGTCTATGAAAGCCACACATCCTTTACTTTTGAGTTTACTAGCTCAGAGAGCTGAGATAAGAGGTGATCTATTCCGAGGGCTAGTGTAAACTAGCTTGAGGAAATCCACGAAAGTTACCTTGCCATGCCGGCAATCTATAGTTGCTTGGTGGGTAGATAACCAGTCGGCACCTAGTATGACATTATACCCCTTCATATCTAGGCATTTCAGGTTGACAGGTAGATTGTTTCCTCCAACCAGAACCTCACAGCTTGGGTAGTGATGTGTTATATCTAACTCATTCCCAAGATGTGTAGATATGACCAAATCTAACAGTTCAGGTTTCTTAGAAAATGAAGCAGCAAATTTCTTGGAAATGAATGAATGAGTTGCTCCGGTATCAAATAAAACATGAGCATTCTTATAATAAACAGTTAGTGTACCTTCCACGATTCCACCTTCTGTGAGTTCCCTCTCTTAGAGAGCTTGCAAACGGCCTTGTTTCTTTGCTGGACGCTTCTCGTCTTTAGTGGCTTGCTCATTCATCAATGGGCAATCAAGAATTCTATGTTCGCGGCTTCCACATCGGAGATAGGCTCCCAATTTCCTCCAACATTCCTCAGTCTTGTGTCCGACTTTGTCACAATACTTACAAATTTTCTTTAGAAGGTGTAGTGGTGGAGAAAGGCTTGTCATTCTTATGAAACTTCTTTCCCTTGGAGGACTAGCCTCCATTGAAGAACTACTTCTTGTTGAATGATGATTTGAAATTTCCAGGGCATGTGACATGTTCCTTCTTGTCCTTTGCTCGAATCCTTTCAGATAATTCGGTGGCGTCTTTTAGCAATTGGGCATGTTGAACCATTTCCGAGTAGACTTGGATGTCCATCGGTGCAAGTTGTGTAATATAGTGGGGCCGAAGCCTGTTACGGAACCTTCTAGCCTTCATCTTTTCAGTACACACCAAGTGGGGTGCATACCTAGATAGTCTTGAGAACTGGGCCTCATACTCGGCCACTTTCAGGGTCTGTTGTTTTAGTGCGGCAAATTCCGCTGCTTTCTTTTCCTGAATGCGGTCGGAAAAGTATTTGGTGCAGAAATGTTCAACAAATTCATCCCATGTGACATAGTCACTGGGCAATGTTGCTTCTACAGATTCCCACCAGCCTCCAGCGTCCCGCTCCAATTGGAATATAGCTAGTAAAACCTTTTCTTCATCCGTGCATTGCATTACACGGAAAATTCTTTCGATTTCCTTCAACGAGTTTTCAGCATATCGGGGTCAGACGAACCCGCGAACTTTGGTGGGTTCATGTTGTGTAAACCCCTATGAAGATTGCCAACTCCACGGTTAGTTCCGCCCTACGCCACTTGTTGTAGCGCCTGGGTAACGCCTTGCACGGTGCGCTGCATCTCGTGCCATTTTGCTCTTTCATTGGCCATGATCCAACAAGTGAATTTAAGTGTACTAAGTATCATGTTTAATTTATAAGGTCGAATGTCATTATAAAACATAACCCATGGCTCTACCCATCTCACCAGGTACAAAGTGTAAACCTATCCTTGGACATGGGTCTTTCCTAGGAATTGAAAACCTAGGCTCTGATACCACGAAGATTGTCACGCCCCGAGCACAGAAGATACCCGGGTCGTGGCCAGCTTATATAGAACAATTCAATCAGAGCAGTATATATATTTTTTTTGATAAAAGATAGAGTGCGCAAAAGACTAAAAAAATAACTAAGATTTAATTTCTAAAATGATACTACTAGTCCAAGATGACAATTATCCAAATAACCAAATGGTGATAATTCTAGTCCTTGACATTCATTGTTCACCCAAATACTAGGCTACAAGCCTTAACAGATTTTCAATTGACTAGATCGACATAACGGACATAACTGACATAACTAAGAGTACAGATAAATGACTCTAGATAAGCAAAGATGCGGCTAGCTAATAGTAGGCGATCGGTGACTCTAGCACTCTTCACTCGATTTCATTCCCGTTCGTATGGTTGTCGCTATCCGAGTTACCTAAAAATGTTAGAATGAATTGGATGAGCGAATCGCTCGGTAGGAATTACATCTCAAGTTCGAGCAATCTTTAAGTAGTTTACATGTTGCGTGTAATGCAGGTATAGCTATGCATGATGATCAAGTAAGAAAATCAGTTGTACATGTATATCTATGCATGCTGAACGAGTAAGAGATCAAGAACTATATAGAGAGAGTATCGCATGATTTCAAGTATTTGACAAGCAGGATATCATGAACTTTATAGATGTCAATACAATTTTCCAGGCAAGCAAGAATTCATGTTCAAGCAAGTAAGAACCATGTTCAAGCAAGAAAATTTGATGTTCAAGCAAGTAATATCAAGTACGTGGTACTGGAATTGGCTATTTCAATCAAGCAAGTATTTTACCCTTTTTCGGGCCACGCAAGTCAAGTATTGCCCATTCTGGGCCACGCAAGTGAAGTCAAGCAAGTAGTGTCCCGAGAGAGTAAGTGTGGAGTGTCTCAAGTCAAGCAAGCAAGTACTTCGGTGCAATACTTAAACACCGTGATCATTCAACCTCCATGGGCACAAGTACTTTCGGGCACTCCTCCCAGGACCAGATCTGGCCCTATATGCATAGCATTTCATGTATTTCTTTTGACATCCACTCTCCTTTATAGCCAATATGGAATTTCAAGGGTTGACCATTGTAGGATATAGATAAGGTAGATTTTTCATGGAATGGAGTTCAAAGACGTATATTATGCAGGAAATGAACTAGGGTTATATCGGTATAAGTCACGAGACTTATCATGGAATCAGAATGGAATCGGTGACTCGCAGGCTGCCACAGTCACTGAGTTGGCGCCTAGAGGTTAGCCAGTCTTTCAAGAATTGGCGCCCTCTAGGAGGGGCGCCCATTCTGTGACATAGACGGGGTCTGGGGCCATCAAGATGAAATTGGCGCCCAGGGGGTAGCCCTTCTTTCAGGCGCCCTCTGGAAGGTAATTGGCGCCCCCTCAGAGAGTCTTCATTTAATTGAAGACCCTCTGGAGGGTCACTATTTAAACAATTGGCGCCCAAGCCACAATTGGCGCCCCAGGCTTGGGCGCCAATTCTTCGGGCTATATTTGCACTGGGCAGTTACATTTTAAGACTCATAACACTATTCATAATGTCATAGGTTCACGAAATCAGGAAGCAAGGTCATGGGTAGTCAGAGAAGATTATCGGGAGTTCAGAATCATGGTCATGCAGAATTGTTGGGTTTTAGTTTCATAGATATTAATTTTTTGACGTGGTGTTTATAATTTTTTTGAAAAAAGAATTGGTGCCCCTCTGTAGTGTCTTCATTTAAATGAAGACCATGCAGAGAGTCTTCAATTCTTTCTTCGAATATGGTAAATGGCGCCCCTCTGCAGTGTCTTCATTTAAATGAAGACCCTACAGAGAGTCTTTAATTCTTTCTTCAAATATGGTAAATGGCACCCCTCTACAGTGTCTTCATTTAAATGAAGACCCTGCATAGAGTCTTCAATTCTTTCTTCAAATATGGTAAATGGCGCCCCTCTACAGTGTCTTCATTTAAATGAAGACTCTATAGAGAGTCTTTAATTCTTGTAAATGGCTCTTGTAAATGGCACCCCTCTACAATGTCTTCATTTAAATGAAGACTCTGTAGAGAGTCTTCAATTCTTGTAAATGGCGCCCTAGGCATGGGTGCCCTGAATCATTCAGGCTCATATACGCACTAGACAGGTACGTTTTGAGACACAAGTTACTATTCATGATTTCAAAAGTTCTCCGAATCAAGAAATGAGGACATGGATAGACAGAGAAAAATATCAGGATCACAGAATCATACTCATGCAAGAATTTTATGGTTTAGTTTCATAGATATTGAATTTTTACCATGATGATTATTAATGGCAAGAAAAGGAATTGACGACAGCCTGAGGGGTCTTCAATTAATGGGTGCCCTTGCTTGGGACGCCCGTTCAGGAAATGGCGCCCAAGTGATGGGCGCCCTTTACCTGAAGGCTTTAAATTTCAGATTTTGCAAAACATGATATATATTTAAGAAAACATGATATATATTAGGCCTAAGCATGCTATAGTTTAGACCATAAAACTAGTATAACAGGATATATTTGTTTTCTATAAAACCAGTGTAACAGACTATGTAGAAAACTGGTGGAATAGGCTATATATATGATCTACATAAAAACTCGTGTAACATGCTATATCACATGGAAGATGAACTCTACTAGTTCTACGCATGCATGCTATGTTACCCTATTTAGCTGTTAGTTAGGCCAGATCTTGAGAACACCTACCTGTTGGTGTGGTTAACGAGGTATTATACTAGGATAGAATAAGAATCCTAGACCTCCATGTTCTCTGCAGCCAAGCTCCCAGTAGCAGGACGTGGTACCTAGGACGAAGATAACTTCCCGTCTCCTGCACGTGAAGAGAAGAAATGAGATCTCTCTTTCACAGGTGGAGACGAGAAAAGCCACAGATAGCCTTCTCTTCAATGGCAGGATGACAATAGCAGGATGTCAGTAAGGGTCATTGGATGGAGGGAGTTGTTTATAGGGAATAATCATAAGGGTCCATTGGAAACAAGATCCAAAACCCTTGCTGTATATGTTCCCTCAGGGGTCCATTGCCAGCAAACGCAGGCTGTTCTTGTTGCACACACTTCTAGAAGAACAGTTGGAGGACACTAAAGGAATTGGCGCCCTTGCATTAGGGCGCCCGTTCCTATTGTTTAGGAAGGAGGCTAGGCCCTCTTCACGTGTTGGTTCTTTAAGATGTATATATATATTAATATATCTAATGATTGGTGGCCCCTGAATGAATTAGCTCCCATGTATAGGGGCTCTAATTTGTAAATGGCACCTTCTTAAGGGGCGCCCATTCCCTTTCGTTTGAAAAAAAGAAACCCCCAATACGTACTATCCATGTGTTGGCATTTAAGTGATGTTGGGTCTCTTAAAGGTATGTATATTTATATAGTGGCCCTCATAAGGTATGGTTCTTTTTCTAAGGCCTTCATGTAGGGTTTATTTATTTGGGAAGAAGTTCAATTTCTCTATCATTTTATCGGGGGTGCTACATCAAATCAGGTTGACTGACGGACATTAGCTCCTAATTTGGAAACTCTGAACGGGTAGGATCAAATCTAGGGAGAGGGTGATGCGCAAGATGTTCTGCTATGGCATAGCCTTTAATTGCCTTTTGCTGAATGTAAGTGATATCAAACTGAGAAAGGAAGCTTTTCCATCGTGCTAATCGATCGGTAAGAACAGATTCTTCAAGGAGTAACATGATGGGATTCATACGAGCAATGAGATGAACCTCATGAGCTAAGAAGTAATGTTTCAACTTCTGAACTACCCCAGACTAAAGCTGCGCAGGTCTTCTCTATAGCTATATACTTTTGCTCACAGGGGTTGAGAATCTTAGACAAATAATATGCTGCCCTCTCCTTACCTTCTTCATCAACTTACGCAAAGGCCAACACCTAGTGAGTCATCCAGGACTAAGACATAAAGGACAAGCGGTTTGCCAGGAATTGGCGGCCTCAGGATAGGAGGATTTGATAGATAATCCTTCAATCCGTCAAAAGCCACCTGACACTTGTCATCCCAATGGAACTTAATTCCCAGCTTGGTAAGCTCGTAGAACGGCCTACACCTTTGTGAGTGCTGAGAAAAAAATCGGGGGATAAATTGTAACCTCCCAATCAACCCTCGAACTTTGTTCAAATTCTTGGGAGGAGGCATATCTTTTATTACCCTCGCCTTGTTGGGATCAATCTCAATACCCCTCTTGCTGACAATGAACCCCAATAACTTACCGGATGACAAGCCAAACACACACTTCTTAGGATTCAATTTCAGCTGATATTCCCTGGCTCATTGCAACACTTTGGTTAGAACCCCAAGATGCTGAATCTTTGTTCTTGATTTTACTACCAGGTCATCCACATGCACCTCGATATAAATATAGATCATATCATGAAAAATAGCCATCATGGCCCTTTGATAGGTGGCTCCGACATTCTTGAGTCCAAACGGCCTGACCCTATAACAATAAGTGCCCCAAGGTGTAGTGAAGTAAGACTTTTCTTGATCTTCTTCAGCGAGGCGAATCTGGTTGTACCCGGAAAAGCCATCCATAAAGGAGAGGGTCTCATACCCTGCCGTATTATCGATTAAAACATCTATATGAGGGAGGGGGAAATCATCTTTAGGACACGCGCGGTTGAGGTCCCGGAAGTCTATGTAAATTCTTACTCTTCTGTCCTTTTTCATAACCGGGACAATGTTGGCCACCGAATTGGGATAGAGGATGACTCTAACAAATTTAGCTTTATGGAGCTTATCAACCTATTCTTTCATCTTTAAAGCCATATGAGGGTGGAAATGTCTTAACCGCTGCTTGACCGGTACGGATTCTGGCTTAAGTGTTAGGCGGTGCTCGACAAGCCCTGGATCTAGACCCGGCATATCTTCGTAACTCCATGCAAACGTGTCCCTGAATTCTTGTAAAACCTGAATAAGTGCCTCTTCTTCAGATGGAGGCAAATTTTTGCTTATGAGGACAATCCAAGGGCTTTCTTCGGTACCTAGATTGATTTCTTTGGTCGGTTCCTCTACTGAGACTGATGGTTCATCAAATCTCCTCATGCCACTAGCAAAAGCATCAGCCTCGTCCTCATATGCATCGTATACTTCATCCCCCTCTTCGACAGGGTCTTCATCATTCATAATCTCATAGACCCCAAACCCTTCATCTAAGGAGCACACATCCTCACATTGCAAATCCGGTAGGGACATTGGATCCTCCAAAAACTCGGGAAGGGCCACTTCCTGGCTAGATCCAACAAGAACCTATGGGGAATCTACTTACCCTTGGCATTCCTAGTGGGAACTATCCCAAGACTCTTAATACTAGAAGAAGATGAACTAGCTTGATTACTAGAATATAAAGAAGAATAAGAAGAGGAAGCAGATACAAGAGAAGGTACAGAAGAAGCCCCCTCGTCGGAGGGGAAAAGGAAACCCGTTAACAGACCTTGAATGAGCGGCCCTTGGATCGGGGCATACTCATGAACAAAATAGGAGGTCTCCTCAACAGAGAAGGAGGATTGAAAAGTTGGAATTTTGACATTTTTTTTCTTTTTCAATAATGAAGCAATGGGAAGAAGGAGTAGAAGATGCAGTTGAAATCGAGAGATTGGAAAAAGATTGAATAAAGGAGTGCTCGCGTGAGGGCATGATAGAAAGTTGAGAGAATTGCTTGAGGAGCAAAGGAGGAATTGTTGAGTTTTGGAGCAGATCCGGGGAGAGAGAAATCAAGACCGCGGGTAGTCTGGGAATGTTGGAGGTAAACAATTCATCAAACAAATGGATAACAAGTATTGGATGGACAGAATTGAAGGAAAAGAGGCAGGCCCACAGCCTGTCTATGGTGAAGCCATCTTCAAATGGCAAATCTGGTTCTCCTGTATCGATGTAACTGCTGAGTAACTACCTCTTGTCAATGATTACGGCCGGCTTTTCTATCAACTCATGGATCAGCGGTGGCCATTCCGGATTAGTAGGCATAAACAGTCGGCTCAGAGCAATAGTAATGTCATTCATATCAAACCACCGATACCAGTCACACTCTAGATCATCCATCTTCCTTCTTTTAAATGGCCGTAAAGATTCCAGGGCTTTATAGGTGACCAAAGGCGCTAAATGGCGAGCAAACTAACGTGAATGCACATCTTGATGATCGAGTAATGAAGTAACCACTGTAGTTTGCCTGTCATCCTGCTGAGCGGACCCCTTCACAAAGTAAGTATATAAAGACCATGTGAGCGGCCGTCTCTCTATTTTTAAAGTAGAAGTCATAGCAGCCTATGGCTCTTCATCATTTTTATCAAATCTTTCCTTGCTCAGCCCCTTGTATCCCAGGCCACCTCGGGGAATTAACTTGTAATCCTTAATGGGCTTTACTCTGCCCTAGAGGTTGGCACCCAAGCCCTTGCCGGATCTGTACCCCATTCTCATCATGATGTTCCAACCTAGGGTATTCATTATATTCTTCTTTTTCTTCCCCTTGGAGGGTAGGGGTGTTGTTGATGCTGAAACAGAAGATGAAACCTGTAGCCTTAACAAGTCATGCCGCAGATCGGCAAGATCCAATACTGATAACAAGGGCCTATTAGTCGGCCATATAGAGGGTACTGAGGTTGCAGAGTGTATATCAACTGACGGCAGAATAGGCATATTGGTGACTTTGATGATGCGCCCTTTATGTGGAAACTTTATACATTGATGGTTTGTAGAAGGCACGGCATCAAGCTCTTAAATATATGGACGGCCCAAAATACCATTAAAAGTCGGATCCATGTCTAAAATGTGAAAATCTACTGTAATTGACACAGGACCCAGCCCTACTTTCAACGTAATCATACCCAGAGACGGCTTCTTTGTGTTATCATAGGCAGTGACTGTAATGGTCAACGGTCTCACTGTCCGAATGCTAGGCATTTTTAAAGTGATGAGAGGCAGCACATTGATAGATGCTCTAGTATCTACCAAACATTATTCAATGGCCACCTTATTAATATCAACTATGATGCACAGGGCATATTTCCTGGCCGGCTTTGGAGCTAATTCATGCTCATGAAAGACAATAGCCGGTTGGTCACCTACCGGAGTTAAGACTGAAGTGATCTAATCAGCGGGGATGTCTTCATTGACCCTCACCTTTTGTAGATACTGCTTTAAAGCTTGTTGGTGAACGGTGGATCTCTTAATCAATTTCAAAATCGAAATCCTTGCCGGGGTTTTATCTAGATGTTTTAACAGATCATATTGAGTGCCCGGTATAGATTTTTGTTCTTGCTCTTGTTCCTCATGCCCTTGTGCGGGCTCTTGCTCTCGTTGCGGAAACACACAGTGGAATATCCGTCCACTACCGAGCACCATAGTTTGCGACGGTCGTGCCTCTGTCGGGCTTTGGGTAGGTGGAGGATTGGTGGATGTAGATGGGATATCGGGGTTAACAAGTGGTAGAGGTGGTGCAACCGAAGAGGGAACCCTTATGAGGGGCTTTATCGGCTGAAGGTTAGTGGGAGCTGGAGGGATAGGAATGGGAGCGGGGTTAGATGGGGTAGGCGATGTCCGGGTGGCTGGAGGCAGCGTAGGACGGACAAGGAGAGGCCTAGGTTGAGAAGAAGGATTTGCGGTTGGTGCGGGTTAGGGTGATGGAGTCCTTACCGGCGAAGGGTTAATGGTAGCGGTAGTAGGAGCGGGTGTTGGTGAGGGGCGGATAAGGAGTGGCCTAGATGGTTAAGGATTTGAGGAAGGAGGAGGGGTTTGTTGTGGTGTGGGAGAAAGTGGAGGGCGAATAAGGAAAGTTCTAGCCATCAAGGGGTTGGCGATAGTGGAAGGAACTCGGCTGGTGGTGCATAGGAGAGGACGGGAAGGTTGAGGGAAAGGTGTTGGTTGGGGGTTTGTTCTTAATAAACGAGGTGATTGGTTTTGGTTTAATGCCTCGATAGAGGCATTTTTTTCATGCCACCCTTGCCTTCTCTCCACTTCATGGAAGGAGGTGACAGGGTTCAACTGTTGATTTGGTAGGTGCTCCAGTAGCAGGTTGTGGACAATCCCCATGTCCGGTTGTGGTGCGAGAGCTTGTTGCTGCTGTGGAGGTTGTTGAACTTGTGGTTGAAGTGGCTGCTGAGCCTGCTATTGCCGAGGAGGTTTTCGTACTTTCAAAGTTGCGATAAACTGCCTCATCTCATCCTAGTCAATACCACCCTGATCATTTAGATCATATATGTAATCTTTGATGTGAAAGTAATGATCTACATTGTGACCGGGCTGCCTATGGAAGACATAATACCGAGAGGTATCCACATTTTGGGGCCAAATTGGCCTCTCCTTTGGTAATGAGAGCGCGTTGGCGGCCATGAGGTCGTTAAATATATCGGGAAGGCTCTCGGGTAATGGACGGTATTGGGCTCTTTTGCGGCCCGTGGGTCTTCTTGGTTGTTGAGGGTCATAGTTGGCAGGGGGTGGCATTTGGTGGTATTGCTGGGGAATTTACGGGTTTTGTGGCACAGTTTGGTTCTGTGGAGGAGGTCGGAACGGTTGAGGAGGGTTGTTTGCTTGATGGGGCATCTGATTAATAAAAGAGGGTGGTTGTTGCTGTGGTTGCTTTGGGGGTCTTAGGTTGGAAGGGTTACGGAAAGGTCCGGGATTGCCAACCGCTCCCACTTGCTCATTAGTAACAGTCCCCTCGGTAGTGCCACCATTAGTATTAACATTGTTGGTCTTCCTCATCACTCTTGGCCTCGGTTCAAGCATGCCCATGATTGGCGAATCCTTCATCTGAGTTTGGATATATCTGGCTCGTTCATAGAGCTCCTCCATGGTATTAAGCTTATTCATGGCCAAAATGTGTCAAAACTGTGAAGTCGCATTTTATATTATCATCTTGACTTGTTCCGACTCAGATAAGACATCTTTCAATTTCTCGACCATAGACCTCCACCGGTCAGCGAACTGAACAAAATCCTCATCGGACTTCATCTTCTCGACCACAAGATCAATAATAGACAAAGATGGACCCACACGGTCCCTATATTTTTGCAAGAATTTCCGCTGAACAACATCAAAGTCTCCAGCTTTGGCTGGCTCTAGGGAGTAAAACCATTCAAGGGTTGGGCCATCAAGAGACCTTCTAAAGAGATAGGCCAAGGAAGTTTTATTATCCTGGCAGAAGAATGTCTCATACATGAAGTCTTTTAAATGCATGAACGGGTTGCCCGTTCCATTGTAACGCCTAAAGTTAGGCATCTCTGACGGAGGCAAGTGAAAGACCGGAAGAGTAGGGAGAGTAAACTCCCGAGCATTCTTGGGGGCCGTGACCTTCTTGAGTTGCTCCTCCATACTAGCAATCCTCTGGAGGAGAATGGTGTTGGTATCTGACTCGACCGGGACTGGATTAGCGGGGAACGGATTTGGCATAGGCCTCCATAAAAACTAAGGAGGAGGGGGATTTTACGGCCGAGCCACGGAGTGACTTGCCGGTTAGTCCGGCACAAGAATAACGGGAGTCCAAGGACGGGATGGAACATTCTGAGAGACCGCCTGGTCCTTAGAAGCATTGATTGGAAGTCCACCTACGGCTTGAGGAGGATTTGAAGATGAAGGGGCATATTTCCCTTTAAGAGCGTCCTGGACCGCTTGACGTTGAGAGTCATCTAGTTGAGACAGAGCATGGATAAGATCATTTATATTGAAAGATGGGGAAGCATCCCCAGATGTGTTTTGATTGACGGGTTGAGTTTGGGAAGGAGACTCAACCCCTTGAGTGGTGGTGTCCACCATATAAACTTGAGGGTGATATGAATTAGAAGGAGCATAATTTCCCTCATAGTGAATGGGATCTTAAGGAGGAACCTCATAGGATGGGTCAAATTGACCCTCCTCACAACCATCATATAAGTGCTCATAGTTGGCCATGTTGACAATTCTAGGGAATTATTTGGAGCAACAAGTATGGATAGCAAATAAGCACTTCAAGTAGGTTGTCAAAGAAGTTGTGATGATTGTGCAAAATTTTAAGGTTCTTTGGGGATTCAATCAAGATGGATTTTAATGAAAGTTCTCTCACTTCAATCTGGATCCTAGTTGCAATTTAGGTGTGAACTCCGGGTCAACTAGGTTCTTTCTCTCTCTTCACAAACGCATGGACTAGCTAAACTCCAGGGTACTTTAAAAGGGACAACCAGTCCAGCGTCCGTGAGGGAATCCACGGGTGCGGGGACTTATGGAGGCCTTGGTTAGAGAATTTCCAATCCAAAGAGACAGAATGCTCAATGGAGGGTCCTTCCCTTCCCAAGAAAGTATAGAAAATCCTAGGGTGTAGAGAGAGGAGGTCTCTCAACCAAAATGTCCTAATGCAAGCTAACGCAGGTTGCATCAACCAGTAATGATGACTATCAACAGTAATAGATCATATAAATGCAAACAATAGCAAAATAGGTGGTTCTGTGAGATAGAAGCAAATGGCAACCACGCAGTGGTTGCTATATCAATAAATAGTGACTGTGTGACAGCCGCTGATTGATAGCGCCTCTATGTAGTGGCGCTAAATATGCTGAATCAGTAAATGAATACTATCAGTAAAAATGCGATCAACCGTTAAGAAAAATGGCGCCTTCGGGTTAGGCACTGATTATGCAAAAGACGCCTCTGTGAAGGGGCGTAAAATGCAGTAAATGATAAATGGCTAAAAAAGAAATGAACAGTGATTTCAGGAATTGACGCCTTAGAGTTAGGTGCTAAATCTAAAGATGGTGCCTCTGTAGAGGGGCACAGATCACAATAATCCGCAAATAATAATAAAATCAAATGAGCGCCTCTGTGAGAGGTCGCTCATTCTTAAAATAGTGGCTGCCTGAGCGGTAGCGAATTTCTTTTAGCAAAATAGAGATGAAATTTCTTCTAAAAGAAATTTATGAACAGTTCAAAAATTGGCTAATCAAGTGGGGGGTGTGCACGTGGTGCACAAAAGGAGGGTGCTACGTGGAACACAAAGGAGGGGCACACGTGGGTGCTAAGAGGAGGGGCAAGCGAGGGCGCCAAAGGGAGGGGCACACGTGGGTGCCGAAGGAGGGATAATCAAAATAAAAACATAAAGTGTCCCACTATGATCGCCAATTTGTGAACGTGTCACATATAATTTTCAAAAGAAGAGAGAAAATTTAATTTTAAAAGAAAGAGATGATAAATAACAAAGAAAAGGTGGGGAGGGAGCATGTGATGCTACGTTGGACTGTGATCGCCAGAGGGGTTACCTCAAAAAGGAAGAATGATTGTGGAGAATACCTTGCAAGCGAGGTGTGGATGTGACTTCCACTTCTTCCTTCTACCGGCGGGCCGATGAAGGAGGTTTTTATTCTTGATTACCCCTTTGAAATAAAACAATGAAAAATAAGAAATCTGGATTAGCCAAAAGATGTGTAATTTCAATATTCAATAGAAATAACAATATGCAATATGGGCATGAACACACCTTGTGTGTTGTTTTAAAACCCCTTAAGAAGGAGCAAAAAAGGTGGGAGATATGTATGAATGCAAATAGCCATATGATGATATATAAAAAGGAAACTCTCGCAAGGTGCCAGAGATATTCACGTGCAGGCTAAAGAAACAGTAAAGAAAATAAGAAGAAGAAGAATATGTGATGGCCCTGTTATGCTTGTACTGCTGCGAGAGAACAAGAGAGATGAGAGATCAACCGAGAGGGAGATCGGCCAAGGAGGAAGATCAGCAACCCAAGCTCCCCTCCGGCGTACCCCTGCAGGGTTAGAAGAACATAGGCAGTAAAACTCTCTAAAGGCTCTATAACCTCTCTAAAAAAGGATCATCGTGACAGGCCAAAAGAGAGGATATTTATAGGGCTTAAAACCTTATTCTAATAGGATTAAAATAAGGTTAAATTCCCAGGACGTGGTTTTCCTTCCTCAAAAAAACTTGGAACCAAAAGGAGAAGGAACACCATAGAAAGAAAGGCGCAGACGCACTGGACACAAAACTGAAATGACAGCCCAAAGACCATCGTTAATTAAAAAGGACGACCGGGCACTCAGTCGCTATTTCCTGGATAAATTATAGAAATCACTGACTTTCCATATTTTGAAAAATTGGAAATAACACCTTCTTGAAATAGCGTCAATTAATGTAAAAACCAAGAAATGGCGCCTATGCGGACGGTCACCTCTTAATTGAAATAACAACACATCATCGAGTCGTCAATTAAATGACGCCCAGAAGACGGCCGCTAATTACAAATATATGAGAAAAATCCAAATAAATTTCATGAAATTATAAAAACCTCATATTAAGTCATTAATGAAGTCCACTTTGGGGCATTACATTGTGACATGAGATTTACTTAAGATAGTATCAATTTTGGCGTGTCTACACAGCCCCGATCTATCTAGTTGTCTTGGAGCTGATGTTTTATCTAGATGATTTGTGTTCCACAGCTCCCTGCGGCTACATACTCAGCCTCTGCAGTGGAGAGGGCCACAGAATTCTATTTCTTGGAGGCCCAAGAAACTAAACACCCACAAAAGAATTGACAGTGTCAACTAGTGCTCTTCCTATCTAATTTGCACCTAGCATAATCTGCATCAGTGTAAGATTCTAGATCTAGATTGTGTGATGCAGGGAACCATAATCCTAAGTTGTGTGTGGCAGATATATATCTAAAGATCATTTTCACAACTGTAAGATGCAGTTCAGTAGGCCTAGATTGATATCTAGCACACATACCTACACTGAATTGTATATCAGGTCTCGAGGTAGTTAAGTATAGCAAGGATCCGATCATACCTCGGTACAGCTTTGCATGGACTTCTTTAGCTGATTCATCCGCATCTAATGAAGTACTGGTACCCATTGGAGTTGAGATGTGCTTCAAGTTATCCATCCCAAACCTCTTGATAATTTCCAGAGTGTACTTGGTTTGGCTTATAAAACACCCATCCTCTAATTGCTGAACCTGCAAACCAAGAAAGTATTTCAATTCACCAACCAAGCTCATTTCAAACTCATTAGACATCAACTGAGCAAACTCATTGCATAGTTCGGTGCATGTTGAGTCAAAGACTATGTCATCTACATATACCTAAACTATGATGAGGTCCTTATTCAAAATTTTAGTAAACAAAGTTTGATCCACCTTACCTCTGTTGTAGCCCTTGTTGATCAGAAATTCTGTCAGCCTATCATACCAGGCCCTAGGCGCCTGTTTCAGACCATACAAGGCTTTGTTAAACCTGAAAACTTTGTTAGGGTGTGAAGATAATTGAAATCTTGGGGGTTGTTCTACAAAGACTTCTTCTTTAATAAAACCATTTATGAATGCACTTTTTAACGTCCATTTGATGATGTTTTATGTTTTTAGAACATGCAAAAGCCAATAAGATTCTTATTGCTTCCATCCTAGCAATGGGTGCATAGGATTCATCAAAATCAACCCCAGACTCTTGAAAGTAACCCTTGGCTACTAATCTGGCTTTATTCCTTGAGATTATTCCATCTTCATTCGTTTTATTTCTGAAAACCCATTTAATTCCTATAACATTTGTATTTTCAGGTCTCGGAACTAGTTCCTAGACATTGTTTCTTTCAAATTGACCTAGTTCCTCATTCATTGCATTTACCCATGATTCATCTTTTAAGGATTCTTCCACTGTCTTGGGTTCAATTTGTGACACTAATGCAACTAGGTCTTGATTATTTACATTTCTAAGAAAAGACCTTGTTCTAGGAGGATCAATTAAGTTGCCTATGATATTGTATGTGGGGTGATCTTTCAAAAATCTGACATTTATTGAGGACTCACCTGTTTCGGCTAACTCTACCTGGTTTGGAACGTTTGTTACTGCAAATGACTGAGTTTCTTCGTTCACCTTGTCCTTTAAAAACTCTCCATCATGCTTCGAGTTCCTGTCATCATCATCCATGTTAATAACATTGTTTGTTTCATCAAATATAACATGAGGAGATTCTTCTACAGTTTGATCTGAGATATTGAAAACCCTATATGCCCTGGATGTTTCAAAGTATCCTAGAAAAATTCCTGGGCTACTCTTTGCTTAAAATTTATCAAGATCTTCTTTATAGTTGTTGTGAATGAGACATTTAGAACCGAAAATCCTAAAGTAAGCCACATTTGGCTTCTTACCTTTCATGAGCTCATAGGGGGTTTTCTTGTGGATGGGTCTTACCATGGCCCTGTTGATAGTATAGCATGCAGTATTGGCCACTTCTGCCCAAAGCCTTCTAGGTAGCTGACTCTCTATGAGCATGGTTCTGGCCATTTCGACAATGGTCTGATTTCTTCTTTCCACTATGTCATTATGCTCTTGAGTCCTGGGAGAAGAAAATCTTTGAGTTAATCCCTCATTATCACAAAATTTAGAAAACATGGAGTTTTCAAACTCTCCTTCATGATCAGATTGGATGGTGCAAATTCTGTGATTTCCTTCTTGTTTGATTTTATTGAAAAATAGTTTAAACTTCTGAAATGCATCATTTTTATTTGCTAAGAAAAATATCCAAGAAAACCTAGTATGATCATCTACAATCACAAACCCAAACCTTTTACTGTTCAGACTCTGAGTTCTAGTTGGACTGAATATATGCAAAAACTCCATTGGCCTAGAGGACAATGGCTCAGATCTGAGCTTGAAAGACTTCCGGGTTTGTTTACCCAGAGCACAAGCATCACAAATTTTGGAGATTGAATTGAACTTGATCTTAGGCATGTCTCTAACTAAATCATGTTTGACTAACTTATTAAGTGTAGTATAGCTAGCATAGCCTAATCGTCTATGCCAATTAAATGCATTCTTATCCAAATCAGCAGACAAACAAAGATTTGATTCAGAATTTTCATTTAAGTCTACAATGTAGACATTATTAACTCTATGTCCTACAAACTTAACCTTGTCCTAAATTATTTCAAGTATTTTGCATGCATTATTGTCAAAAACCACTCTGTGACCCTTGTCACATAACTGACTGATGTTGAGTAAATTGTGCTGAAGACCTTCTACAAGCGAAACTCTTTGAATGGTATTTGAGGGAAACTTACCAATTGTACCTGCACCAATGATCTTACCTCTATTCTTCCCGCCAAATTTGACTAGACCTCTTACCTTCATTTCCAATTCACTGAATTTGGTCCGATCACCTGTCATGTGCCTGGAGCAGTCACTGTCTAGGTACCACCTATTGTGCTCGGCTGCTAGGCTCACCTGTAATCAAATTAAGTATAGTGCTTTGGGACCCCAGAGAAGTTGGGTCCAAACATGTCACTCAATCCTTCCAACAAAATATTGGGGATCCAGATCTGTCTGGTACCCTTTTTGTGAACAAAACTTTTATTTTCAGCATCAACAAATTTAGGAGCAACAGGCATTGAAAAATGTTTTGTTTGATTCACATTGATGAATGTTCTATTCCAATCATTTTGGTAATTATTCTGTGGATCCCTCCTAGACCTTTTCTGATTCCTAAAGATTTTTTCATTGAAATGAATATGAGAAGAATTGAAATGAACCCAATGTGGTGTGTATTGATTCCTATATTTGCTTTGGTTGGGCCACCTGTTCTGAGTCCACTACGTCGATGCGTAAGAGTTGTTGCCTCGACGCATCCCATTTTTAAATCCAAGATTTGCTCTATTGATATTTGCATGCCTCGAAGCAGCAGTCTGGCTGCTCTGATGCAGTGCGGGCTTGTGGACAGTTTTACCTTGACTTTTGAATTTAATGTGATTGGTTTTCATGGTTGGTTGGGCATTATTATCGCTAGTTGAGCTGGATTGGGTGTCCTGCTTTTCTTTACCCTTTTCTTGACAGAATGTGGTAGTCTTGAATTCAAAGGGTCTCTTATTAGATGGATCAAAGCCCAAACCTTCTCTGTTAAAATTTACTTTCACACCCAGCATGGTGTCCAAATTTGCTTTTCCTTCCACAAATTTTTCCAAGATGTTTTGTTTATCTTCAAGATCTTTTTGAAGCTTCTCACTATGTTTATGAATCATAATGTTGGCAATTTTTACAGCTTCATATTTTTCAGAAACAAGTACATTTTCTTTCTGGATCTCCTGAAATTTCACCTTAAACGCATCTAGATTCTTATTAGCTTCTTCATTTTCAACTTGGAGATTTTTAGTTTCAATTCTCAGTGAGCCTAATTCTTCAAGTTGTTTGTTCAGATCATCATTTTCCTTTTTCATATTTGTTTGTTCCTCAACAACATTGCTCAGTTTTCTTTTCATCATTTTATAGTCTTTTGTTTGACAGTTAAACTTTTCTAACAAGTCAACGTAAGCATCCTCCCAATCATCTATTGTGTATTTTTCAAAAGGAATGCTTACCTCATTGTCTGTGTCGGCCATGAGACACAGTCCTTGCTCCTCCTCTTTTGAAGAATCCTCTTCAACATCCTCTTCTTCATCACTCCATGTGCAGACCATAGCTTGAGACCTCTTTTTCTACACTTTTGGATTCTTCTTCATGAGCTCCGGGCATTCACATTACATGTGTCCTGGTTTTTTACAGTGAAAACAGGTAAAGTTGTCATAACCTCTATTCTTGTCAAATTTAAAATTTGAGTTCTTACCATCTTGTTGCGGCCTTCTTCTCCTGAAGCTCTTACCTCTGGTCCTCAGAAATTTCTGGAGTTGCCGGGTCAGCATAGCCTACTACTCATCATCGAGACCTGAGAGATTCTCATATTCCTCACTGCTCTCACCACTACTTCGGGATACCTTAAGAGCTATGGTTTTTCCTTTCTTGTTCTCTTTTGTATTCCTCTTAAGGTTGATCTCGTAAGCCATCAGGGATCCTATCAGCTCTGTGACAGTCATAGTGGATAGGTCCTTAGACTCTTCTAAGACAGTGGCTTTTGTGTGACACACCGGGGTTAAGGACCTCAGTATTTTCCTAACCAATTCACTTTCCTGGATGGGTTTACCCAAAGCTTTCAGACTATTGGTGACTTGTGAGAGTGTAGCATACATTTCTGATATGGTCTCATCAGGCTTCATTCTAAATAATTCATAATCATAGGTTAACATATTTACCTTGGTGGCTCGTACCTGTGATGTTCCCTCATAGATCAATTGAAGTTCATCCCACATTTTCTTGGCTATTTTGCATGCAACAATTCTGGAATACTCCTCGGGATGTACAGCGCACTGCATGATGTTCATTGTCATCCAATTTACAGTTGATACACAGATATGTTCCCTGGACCAAGTACCTTCATCTTCAGGAAGCTCGAATGGTCTGGTGGTGATGACCCTCGATAGTTCATGGCTATAGGCCCTTAGAAATACCTCCATCCCATTTTTCCAATGAAGATAGTTAGTATCGTCAAAGAATGATAGACAATTAATATAATGACCCTCAGCGATGAAGCTACGAGAGGCGCTAGATCTAGGTCTTCCCTGGTGATTGGACCACATGTTGGGAAACCTGCTCTGATACCAATTGATGGAAAGGAAGAAGGTGCTCTAGAAAGGGGGGGATTGAATAGATCGCCTACTGCCAATAGCGGATTAAAAAATTCTCAATCAGATTTCTGAGCAATAGAAAATCACAGCGGCACACACAACCAAAACTATTAAACGAGTGAAATGAGCAAGAACAACTCAAGAACTTAACGCAGACAAACAATTGAACAGTTGAAGGGCAGACAATAGGGAATAAAGAGCGAGCACTTCTTTACTCAATTAGATCTAGAGACCAAAGTAATTTCATCATACAACCAGAGAGGTTATGACAATCAAGAGGCAATTCAACAAGACAACTGATGTGACACGAGGTCGAGGAAGGACTTCAAACTATCAGCCGGAGAGCAGGAAGGGGAGGTGACTAGAGAAGAATGGAGGAGCTCGGCCGAGGCCTCACACCCATCCCCATCTTAGGGACGACGCAGTTGCGCTCTTCAATTCTTCTCTGCGGTGATGGCGGTTACAGGTGTTGCAGTTGGCACGGCGGTGGCGGCGGTGGTGATGGACGGCGACGGCGGTTGAACGGTGAAGGAGGAAGATCATGGAGCTTCGATGGGGCTTTACACCCGTCCTCTTCTCGAAGACGATGCATCGGAGCTTCACAGACGACCTCCATGGCGGGGCGAAGTGGGGTTGGGCCTCTCACCCGGGGTTCCAAAAATCTGGAAGAACACTCATAGCCATAGGTAAACTATTTTTTTTCATTCTATTGCTTCAAATAAGGACTACAATACTTTTTTTATAGAGTTCACAAAGAAGATCAAAGGACAAACTCTAAGACTCTTTAATGCCTAGAAATATGAAAAGACACCTATGACTCATTATAACTGTCTTAAAAACTCTAAGACTCTTTAATGCCTAGAAATATGAAAAGACACCTATGACATATTATAACTCCCTTAAAAACTCCAAGACTCTTTAATGCCTAGAAATATGAAAAGACACATATGACACATTATAACTCCCTTAAAAACTCTAAGACTCTTTGATGCCTAGAAATATGAAAAGACACCTATGACTCATTATAACTCCCTTAAAGACACTTAGGGATATCAAAAGATAAACTTCAAAGACCCTTATGTAAAATAAAAAAAATTACAAATATTTTAAGACGGAAGATCAAGTCCGATGTCGATGACGATCCCGTCAAAACCCTCCGCTTGGAGAAGGTTCGACCTCGAACCTCAAATCACGAATCTCGAATCGCAGGACCCCGGCTTGTTGGGACAAATCGGACGACTTGCTCTGATACCATTTGATGTGGCACGAGGTCGAGGAAGGACTTCAAACTGTCAGTCGGAGAGCAGGAAGGCGAGGTGACTAGAGAAGAACAGAGGAACTCGCCGGGGCCTCACACCCATCCTTATCTCAGGGACGACGCAGTCGCGCTCTTCAATTCTTCTCTACGGTGATGGCTGTTGCAGGCATTGCAGTTGGCATTGCGGTGGTGGTGGTGGTGATGGACGACGACGATAGTTGAACGGTGAAGGAGGAAGATCGTGGAGCTTCGATGGGGCTTCACACCCGTCCTCTTCTCGAAGATGATGCATCGGAGCTTCACAGACGACCTCCATGGCGGGGCGAAGTGGGGTTGGGCCTCTCACCCGGGGTTCCAAAAATCTGGAAGAACACTCATAGCCATAGGTAAACTATTTTTTTTCATTCTATTGCTTCAAATAAGGAGTACAATACTTTTTTTATAGAGTTCACAAAGAAGATCAAAGGACAAACTCTAAGACTCTTTAATGCCTAGAAATATGAAAAGACACCTATGACTCATTATAACTGTCTTAAAAACTCTAAGACTCTTTAATGCCTAGAAATATGAAAAGACACCTATGACATATTATAACTCCCTTAAAAACTCCAAGACTCTTTAATGCCTAGAAATATGAAAAGACACATATGACACATTATAACTCCCTTAAAAACTCTAAGACTCTTTGATGCCTAGAAATATGAAAAGACACCTATGACTCATTATAACTCCCTTAAAGACACTTAGGGATATCAAAAGATAAACTTCAAAGACCCTTACGTAAAATAAAAAAAATTACAAATATTTTAAGACGGAAGATCAAGTCCGATGTCGATGACGATCCCGTCAAAACCCTCCGCTTGGAGAAGGTTCGACATCGAACCTCGAATCACGAATCTCGAATCGCAGGACCCAGGCTTGTTAGGACAAATCGGACGACTTGCTCTGATACCATTTGATGTGGCACGAGGTCGAGGAAGGACTTCAAACTGTCAGTCGGAGAGCAGGAAGGCGAGGTGACTAGAGAAGAACAGAGGATCTCGCCGGGGCCTCACACCCATCCTTATCTCAGGGACGACGCAGTCGCGCTCTTCAATTCTTTTCTACGGTGATGGCTGTTGCAGGCATTGCAGTTGGCATGGCGGTGGTGGCGGTGGTGATGGACGACGACGACAGTTGAACGGTGAAGGAGGAAGATCGTGGAGCTTCGATGGGGCTTCACACCCGTCCTCTTCTCGAAGACGATGCACCGGAGCTTCACGGATGACCTCCATGGCGGGGCAAAGTGGGGTTGGGCCTCTCACCTGAGATTCCAAAAATATGGAAGAACACTCATAGCCATAGCTAAACTGGTTTTTTCTTCATTCTATTGCTTCAAATAAGAACTACAAGACTTTTTTTATAGACTTCACAAAGAAGATCAAAGGATAAACTCTAAGACTCTTTAATGGCTTGAAATATGAAAAGACACCTATGACTCATTATAACTCTCTTAAAAACTCTAAGACTCTTTAATACCTAGAAATATGAAAAGACACCTATGACTCATTATAACTCCCTTAAAAACTCTAAGACTCTTTGATTCCTATAAATATGAAAAGACACCTATGACTCATTATAACTCCCTTAAAGACACTTATGGATATAAAAAGACAAACTTCAAAGACCCTTATGTAAAATAAAAAAATTACAAATATTTTAAGATGGAAGATCAAGTCCGATGTCGATGACGATCCCATCAACAACCCGCAAGAACGACAAAGAGATTTTTAGGTGGTTCGATTGCCAATCGCAATCTACGTCCACCCCTCGCTCACACTGGGCGAGGATTCCTTGCATTATGCAATAACGATAAGCATACTCAGTCTGCAACATGGAGCTGCCTAACAGCTTGAACCAGAGGGAAACAAATCCCTCGACCTAGTCTTGCTTCCCACAAGACCAACACCCTAGCTCTTCCACCCGCAGAACTAGAACTGGAGGACAACCTCCCTTCCTCTAAGACCACAGAGGGAACACCGTGAGTGACACCCCATCACTCACAACCGGAGACACCAGTCTCCCTTCCTCCAAAACACTCGGAGGGAACTTGTAGCATCCCGTATAATATATATATATATATATATATATATATATATATATATATATATATATATATATATATTATTAATAATATTTTCCAAAAAAATATATTAGATAAACTCTAGATTAAGTAAGAAGTTGGAACACGTAGTTATCATATGTAAAGAGTATTCACTTAACAAGTGGCTTCCTAGTGTAGTTGGTTAAATAACTTGTCTTTCAACCCAATGACCAAGGTTCAAATCTTAGCATCCATAATTTACTTTTTGTGCCAAATAATTATATACGATAGGCTAGCAATACACGACCCCCCTCCAGGCTTGTGATTTTTTTAGACAAACCTGCGTTGGCATCTGTCCTTTTCATACGTGAATAGTGCCATGAATAGTATCACTTTTTATTTAAAAAGAATTTTTCAAAAAAAATTATATGTAAAAATAGAGAAAAATATAAGGATCTTATCCATGAAATTTCATTAACTAACTCTATCAAATTTTAAAGATAAAAATCATGAAAGTTAAGTGGGAAGTTTAAATAAACCACCCACTCATAGGAGCTACAATCCACCAGATAACCTTTCGATTTCCTTATCCTCAACAGCCTGTATAAGCTGGCATCCCACTGAGATCTGATTTTCACGGATCTTGTTTCCCCTCTTGCCAACTCAAACCTTATATTATACTCCTAACGAAGCAAACCATCGTTGGCTAGAAGGCTTGCTGTTGAGAAGGGGAGACACTTCTGAAGGGTTGCAGAGAAGGGAAGAGTTGCTTCTTCCATTTGCTACAACTACTGCCACTTCATAGAAGTAGGTGTTCTCAACTTTTAACTAAACTAGTAGCTAATCTAGGATGATTAGTTTAGGCATTTAGTCTTAGGCTCATTTCCATGCGATATTTAGTGTTCATAAAGCATGTGTTAGCTTAAATCTTGGATGATTAGCATGCATTAGCTTCATACCTAAGATAATTAGCATGTATTAGCATTATACCCAGAATAATCAGCATGTATTAGCAAGTATTAGTAAGTATTAGTCTCATACCTAGAATAATTAGTATGTGTTAGCTTAAATCTAGGACGATTAGCATGTATTAGCTTCATACCTAAGATAATTAGCATGCATTAGCCTTATACCCAGAATAACTAGCATGTATTAGCAAGTAGTAGTCTCATACCTAGATTAATTAGCATGTGTTGGCTTAAATCTAGGATGATTAGCGTGTATTAGCTTCATACCCAAGATAATTAGCAAGTATTAGTCTCATACCTAGAATAATTAGCATGTGTTAACTTAAATCTAGGTTGATTAGCATGTATTAGCCTCGTACCTTAGATAATTAGCATGTAGTAGCCTTATACCCAAAATGATTAGTATTGATTAGCATGTATTAGCTTCAATCTAGGGTAGTTGGCATGTATTAGCTTCATATCCATATGATATATCCGTCTAACGTAAGTTTTATCGTGTTTTTACGTAACTTATTAGTTTAACTAACCTGTTAACATACCTAATTAACATGTTAGTTGATCTACTAACTAATTAGCATATCTAATTAATCTGTTAGGTAGCCTATCTAGAAACCTAGTCTCCATTTAGTTCCTTTAAAAATGAAAACTTCTATGATATGTCATGTTAAAAATCTGATATTTAAGCAACTAAAGCATGAAACGAGTGCATAAATAAAGATCTATAATCCTTACAGTTTTCTCTATCTATCCATGTCATCAGTTTTACCTAAATAAGCTTAAATCAAAGGTTAATACCCTACCTTAATCAAAGATTAATATCTTAAGCTATTTTGAGCATATTTGAACTGCAGAGTCGACCCTGCCAGTTCACCGCATTGACGCGATGAACGGCAGAGTCGACCCTGCCTGTTGACAGGGTCGACCCTGCCTGTTGGCAGAGTCGACCTTACCTGTTGACTGGGTCGACCCTACCTGTTCTCTGCGTTGACGCAGTGAACGGCAGAGTCGACCCTGCCTGTTGACAGGGTCGACGCTGCCTGTTCACTGCATTGACGTAGTGAACGGCAGAGTCGACCCTACTTGTTCACCGCGTTGACGCGATGAACTGCAGAGTCGACCCTGCCTGTTCATAGGGTCGACCCAGCCTGTTCGCAGGGTTGACGCGATGAACTGCTGAGTCAACACAACTGGCTCATTGCGTTAACCTGATCATTAGGCTTTCACTTTTGCTATCTCCACTGATAGATGGCAGCCTGAGAGGTGATATTTAAGTCCTGACAGGGTCCTCTAAACCCTGTATAATTCCCAAGAAGGGCATCCCACAGTGAAGGTGTCGTTTCTAAAATTATCAGGTGGCCCATAAGGCACCTCTCTTATCTAGTTTTTTTTTTCCGTGTATCAAACGTTATTGGTTTCCACTCCTAGTTCATCCCTACACATCAATGCGCCCTTGGATTCCATTCCATAATTCCACCTTATATATCATACTGGTCAAACCTTGAAATTCCCTATTGGCTATAAATGAGAGTGGATGTCAACAAACATGATTAATGCTGTGCATATAGGGCCCGGTCTGGTCCTAGGAGGAGCACCCGAAGGTACTTGTGCCCATGGGAGTTTATTGACCACGGTGTTTGGCATTGCACCGGAGTACTTGCTTGCTAGGCTTTAGACATTCCACTCATTCTCGTGATATTACTTGATTGATTTGACTTGAGACCCGCAGAAGGGTAAAGTTTTGCTTGAATGAAATTGATAAATAGCCAATTCCAATTTTACATGCTTGAATTTATATTACTTTCTATTACTTGCTTGACATGAGTTCTTACTCTCTTGGAAAGATTTCGTTAATTCCAGTTATTACTTGCTTGAATCTCTTGCTATTGATGCATTGAAGTTGGAATCCTTATACTCTCACTTGTTATTCCTTCACTGCTCTTGTAGATTTTTACAATCCTTGAAATCTACTCATCTACATGCATAGTTTTACTGACATTAATTGAACTTGTAAACCACTTAAAGCTTGTTAAATCTTGAGATGTAATTCCTACTGAGCGATTCGCTCATCTAGTTGTTTTCTAATATTTTCAGGTAATTTGGATGCCAACCAACACTCGGAAGGGAATGAGACTGAGTGATGAGTGTTAGAGTGAAGTTATCAAATTGTCATGTCCCTTTTGTTATTGTATTAGTTCACTTATGTCAGTTGTATCAATTCATCTATGTCATTTGTATTAGTCAACTTGATTAGAACTGCTCAAGATTTAAAGCCTAGTCGTTGGACTCTGGGAACACATGTAATTGTTCTTTGATTAATTGTGACAATTGTCAGCTCGTACTATTTATATTAAATTTCGAGTTAAATCTTAGTTATTTGCGCACTCTGATATTTACATGATTGACACGATCTATATAGATGCGTCATGCCTCCGGGTAATCTTTCGCGCTCGGGACGTGATAGTCTTCGTGGTATCAGAGCCAAGTTTTCAAACCTAGGGAACTAGAAAAATATATATATAAATGGTTAGAAATTAAAATCTAAGTAAAAACTTGAGTCCAAGGATAGGTAAAAACCTAAGTCCAGGGTTAGAGAAGTCTAAGGATATAAGTAGACCTTACCTGGTGAGATGGATAGAGCCATGGGTTAAGATTTCAAATGACTTTACCCTTATAAGTAAAAATCGACCCTTATCTTACTTAAACACTCTAAACATTTTGTAGGATCATGGCTGCTGAAAGAGCACAATGGCGCGAGATGCAGCGCACCGTGCAGGGCCTTACACAAGCACTACAGCAAGTGGCCCAAGGCGGACCTAACCGTGGAGTGGGTGACCTCCACATGAGTTTCCGTAACATGAACCCACCAAGGTTCACAGGTTCGTCCGACCCCGAGGATGCCGAGAATTGGCTAAAGGAGATGGAACGAATCTTCCGTGTGATGCAATGCGCGGATGAAGAGAAGGTTTTACTTGCCGTATTCCAACTAGAGCGGGACGCTCGATGCTGGTGGGAATCCATAGAAGCAACACTGCCAGAATACCATGTCACATGGGATGAATTCACGGAGCATTTCAACAACAAGTACTTCTCCGATCATATCCAGGAAAAGAAAGCCACAGAATTCACCGTTCTAAAATAATGGGGCTTGAAAGTGGCCGCGTATGAGGCCCAATTCTCCAGATTATCTAGGTATGCACCCCACTTGGTGTGTACGGAAAAGATGAAGGCGAGAAGATTCCTCAACGGGCTTCGGCCCCATTATATCACACAACTTGCCCCGATGGACATCCAAGTCTATTCGGAGATGGTTCGGCGTGCTCAACTGTTGGAAGACGCCACTGAATTATCTGAGAGAATCCGAGGAAGAGACAAGAAGGAACCCGTCACAAACCCGGAAAAATTCAAACAATCCTTCAACAAGAAGCGATTCTTCATGGGAGGGGAGCCCTCTAAGGCGAAGAAATTCCAGAAGAATGACAGGCCATTCTCCACCACTACACCATCAAAGGAGATTTGCAAGCATTGTGATAAAGCTGGTCATAAGACCGAGGAATGCCGGAGAAAGTTAGGAGCTTGTCTTCCATGTGGGAGCCGAGAGCATCGAATCCCAGACTGCCCACTGATGAAGGAACAAGACACCAAAGATGAGAAGTGTCCGGTAAAGAAACAAGGCCGTCTGCAAGCTCTCCAAGAGACGGAACCCACTAAAGGTGGAATTATGGAAGGTACTCTCACTATTTGTTCAAAAACTGCTCAAGTTTTATTCGATACCGGAGCAACTCATTCATTCGTTTCCAAGAACTTTGCTGCTTCATTTTCTAAGAAACATGAACTATTAGATTTGGTCATATCTACACCTCTTGGGAATGAGTCTGATATCACTTATCACTATCCAAACTGTGAAGTGATGATTAAGGGAAATAATTTACCTGCTGACCTGATATGCCTAGATATAAAGGGTTATGATGTCATACTAGGTGCCAACTGGCTATCCACATACCAAGCAACTATAGACTGCCGGCATGGCAAGGTAACTTTCGTAGATTTCCTAGAGCTAGTTTACAATAGCCCTCGGAGTAAATCACTTCTTATATCAGCACTCCGAGCTAGTAAACTTATGAATAAGGGATGCATGACTTTCATAGCATTCGTGACTGCCACGGAAGTTGAGAAGGTTAAACTTGAAGACATCCGTGTAATTCGGGATTTTCCCGATGTTTTTCCAGAAGATTTAACAGGCTTACCCCCGGAAAGGGAAGTGTCGTTCACAATCGACCTTGTCCCTGGTGCTCGTCCTATTTCTAGGGCACCATATAGAATGTCCCCTGCTGAGCTGAAGGAACTAAAAGAGCAGCTAATGGAGTTATTGAACAAGGGTTTCATCAGGCCGAGTACTTCCCCATGGGGAGCACCCGTGCTATTCGTCAAAAAGAAGGACGGATCGATGAGATTATGCATAGATTATCGGCAGCTAAATCACCTTACAATCAAGAACAAGTATCCACTGCCAAGGATTGATGAGCTGTTCGATCAACTATCTGGAGCTTTATATTTCTCCAAGATTGATCTTCGTTCTGGTTACCACCAATTGAAGATCAAAGAAGAAGACATTCATAAAACTGCATTCCGAAGCAGGTATGGGCATTACGAATTTACTGTTATGCCTTTCGGACTAACAAATGCCCCCGCAACTTTTATGCAGTTAATGAACAGCATATTCAGGCCCTATTTAGACCAATTTATTGTGGTCTTTATTCATGATATTCTGATCTATTAAAAGATCGAAGAGGATCATGAAGAACACCTCAAGAAGGCATTACAGATATTAAGGGGAAACAAGCTATATGCCAAATTCAGCAAATGCGAGTTTTGGCTCGAGGAAGTATCCTTCTTAGGCCATATCATTTTGAAGAATGGAATTGCTGTTGACCCATCAAAGGTCGAAGCCGTGAAGAACTGGGAACGACCCACAAATGTAACTGAGATTCGGAGCTTCTTGGGTCTAGCTGGTTACTACCGGCGTTTTATAAAGGACTTCTCCAAAATTGCTGTTCCCCTGACTAGGTTAACCCGCAAGGAAGTGCCTTATGAGTGGAAGGAAGACTGTGAAAAGAGTTTTCAAACTTTGAAGGATCTCTTGACCACTGCTCCAGTCTTATCATTACCGATGGAAGGAGAAAAATACGAGGTATATACCGATGCTTCTGGTATTGGCCTCGGATGTGTATTGATGCAGAATGGGAGAGTCATTGCATACTCTTCCCGACAATTGAAGAAACATGAAGAGAACTACCCAGTTCACGACTTAGAACTGGCCGCAGTAGTATTCGCTTTAAAGATCTGGAGGCACTATCTCTACGGAGAATAATTCACTGTGTACTCCGATCATAAAAGCCCCAAGTACTTATTCTCCCAAAAGGAGCTGAACATGCGGCAAAGGCGTTGGCTCGAGTATCTCAAGGATTTCGACTTTACTATACAATACCATCCTGGTAAGGGTATATCTTTAGCCGATGCCCTTAGTCGAAAGCCGATAACAATATTGGCCAACTACATGATACAAGAATGGAAACTGCTAGAGAAATTCTCTGAGCTTGATATCAGCACAGATGAGAAGAACATGTGTATTATTCTATCTCATATGAGCCTACATCCAGATTTGCTACCTGAAATCAAGAAGTTACAAGAAGAGGATCCCTCGCTAGTAGAGATAAAGAGCAAGCTGGACGAGAGACTGGATTTCAAGCTGGCACCTGATGGCAGATTACTATTTCATGAACGGACATGTGTGCCCGACTGTCCCAAATTGAAGAAGAAGATTCTTGAAGAAGCTCATAGATCGAGGTACACAATCCACCCTGGAGCCACTAAGATGTACCAAGACTTGAAAAGAACTTTCTGGTGGTCTAACATGAAAAGGGAGGTAGCAGACTTTATGTCTCGTTGCCTCATATGCCAACAAGTGAAGGCGGAACATCAAAAACCCACCGGAAAGCTACATCCGCTGGATATTCCCAAGTGGAAGTGGGAAGACATTGGCATGGACTTTATCATGGGTTTGCCTAAGTCTAGGGGCGGATATGATGGAATTTGGGTAATTATCGATCGGTTAACTAAATCGGCCCATTTCTTACCCATCAAAAGTGGATGGTCAGTCGACGTACTTGCTGCCCTATATATGAAGGAAATGGTTAGATTTCATGGTGTTCCCGTCTCGATCGTATCTGACCTAGACCCGCGCTTCACCTCTTATTTCTAGAAGAGCCTGCAACACTCCTTGGGGACGAGACTCAACTACAGCACTGCTTTTCATCCCCAGACAGATGGACAGACCGAGAGGACTAATCAAGTTGTGGAAGATATGTTAAGGGCATGCATTATAGACTTCGGTGGTAGTTGGAATGACCACTTACCACTAGCCGAATTTGCATATAACAACAGCTATCAAGCCAGCATACAAATGGCACCTTTTGAGGCATTATATGGCAGGAGTTGCCGATCTCCCATATGCTGGGATGAAGTTGATGAAAAACAAATTCTAGGTCCTGACATGGTGCGAGATTCTACCAAGAAGATACAACTCATTAGAGAAAGGTTAATGATAGCATAGTCCAGGCAGAAATCTTATGTCGATAACAGAAGGCGAGACCTGGAATTTCAAGTCGGAGATCATGTTTTCCTCAAGGTATCTCCCGGCCGAGGCATTAGAAGATTCGGTGTTAAAGGTAAATTAACACCAAGGTTTATCGGTCCATTCGAAGTACTGGAAAGGGTAGGCGAAGTGGCTTATCGTATCGCCCTACCTCTACAACTGTCAGAAGTGCACAACGTATTTCATGTTTCTATGCTAAAGAAATACGTGCATGATTTCTCACATGTCATCGATCACACTGACTTGGTGATACAGAAGGACCTCACCTATGAGCAAAGGCCAGTAAAGATCCTCGACCAAGAAATCTGAGTTCTATGGAACAAGACGATCCATATGGTAAAAATTCAATGGAATCGATGCTTAGAACAAGAAGCTACATGGGAAACCGAGGAGTCTATGAGAAGGAGATTTCCAGAATTTATTCTAGTCCGTAAGTAATTCTCACCCTCCTTGTCTCCGTATAATGTAATTGAATTTGGGGACCAAATTCTTTTAAGTGGGAGAGGGTGTAGCATCCCGTATAAAATATATATATATATATTTATTTATTAATAATATTTCTCAAAAAAAATATATTAGATAAACTCTAGATTAAGTAAGAAGTTGGAACACGTAGTTATCATATGTAAAGAGTATTCACTTAACAAGTGGCTTCCTAGTGTAGTTGGTTAAGTAACTTGTCTTTCAACCTAATGACTAGGGTTCAAATCCTAGCATCCACTATTTACTTTTTGTGCCAAATAATTATATACGATAGGCTAGCAATACACGACCCCCCCCCCTCCAGGCTTGTGATTTTTTTAGACAAACCTGCGTTGGCATCTGTCCTTTTCATACGTGAATAGTGCCATGAATAGTATCACTTTTTATTTAAAAAGAATTTTTCAAAAAAAATTATATGTAAAAATAGAGAAAAATATAAGGATCTTATCCATGAAATTTCATTAACTAACTCTATCAAATTTTAAAGATAAAAATCATGAAAGTTAAGTGGGAAGTTTAAAATAAATAAACCACCCTCTCATAGGAGCTACAATCCACCAGACAACCTTTCGATTTCCTTATCCCCAATAGCCTGTATAAGCTGGCATCCCATTGAGATCCGATTTTCACGTATCTTGTTTCCCCTCTTGCCAACTCAAACCTTATATTATACTCCTAACGAAGCAAACCTTCGTTGGCTAGAAGGCTTGCTGTTGAGAAGGGGAGACACTTCTGAAGGGTTGCAGAGAAGGGAAGAGTTGCTTCTTCCATTTGCTACAACTACTGCCACTTCACAGAAGTAGGTGTTCTCAACTTTTAACTAAACTAGTAGCTAATCTAGGATGATTAGTATAGGCATTTAGTCTTAGGCTCATTTCCATGCGATATTTAATATTCATAAAGCATGTGTTAGCTTAAATCTAGGATGATTAGCATGTATTAGCTTCATACCTAAGATAATTAGCATGTATTAGCATTATACCCAGAATAATCAGCATGTATTAGCAAGTATTAGTCTCATACCTAGAATAATTAGTATGTGTTAGCCTAAATCTAGGACGAATAGCATGTATTAGCTTCATACCTAAGATAATTAGCATGTATTAACCTTATACCCAGAATAACTAGCATGTATTAACAAGTAGTAGTCTCATACCTAGAATAATTAGCATGTGTTGGCTTAAATCTAGGATGATTAGCCTGTATTAGCTTCATACCCAAGATAATTAGTAAGTATTAGTCTCATACCTAGAATAATTAGCATGTGTTAACTTAAATCTACGATGATTAGCATGTATTAACCTCATACCTAAGATAATTAACATGTAGTAGCCTTATACCCAAGATGATTAGTATTGATTAGCATGTATTATCTTCAATCTAGGGTAGTTGGCATGTATTAGCTTCATATCCATACGATATATCCGTCTAACTCAAGTTTTATCGTGTTTTTACGTAACTTATTAGTTTAACTAACCTGTTAACATACCTAATTAACATGTTAGTTGATCTACTAACTAATTAGCATACCTAATTAATCTGTTAGGTAGCCTATCTAGAAACCTTGTCTCTATTTAGTTCCTTTAAAAATGAAAACTTGTATGATACGTCATGTTAAAAATCTGATATTTAAGCAACTAAAGCATGAAACGAGTGCATAAATAAAGATCTATAATCCTTACAGTTTTCTCTATCTATCCATGTCATCAGTTTTACCTAAATAAACTTAAATCAAAGGTTAATACCCTAGCTTAATCAAAGATTAATACCTTAAGCCATTTTGAGCAGATTTGAACTGCAGAGTCGACCCTGCCAGTTCACCGCGTTGACGCGATGAACGGCAGAGTCGACCCTGCCTGTTGACAGGGTCGACCATGCCTGTTCTCTGCGTCGACCCTGCCTGTTGACAGGGTCGACGCTGCCTGTTCACTACGTTGACGCAGTGAACGGCAGAGTCGACCTTGCCTGTCGACGCTGCCTATTCACTGCGTTGACGCAGTGAACGGCAGAGTCGACCCTGCCTGTTGTCAGGGTCGATGCTGCCTTTTCACTGCGTTGACGCAGTGAACGGCAGAGTCGACCCTGCCTGTTCACCGCGTTGACGCGATGAACTGCAGAGTCGACCCTGCCTGTTCACAGGGTCGACCCAGCCTGTTCGCAGGGTTGATGCGATGAACTGCTGAGTCAACACAACTAGCTCATTGCGTTAACCTGATCGTTAATCTTTCAATTTTGCCATCTCCACTGATAGATGGCAGCCTGAGAGGTGATATTTAACTCCTGACAGGGTCCTCTAAACCCTGTATAATTCCCAGGAAGGGCATCCCACAGTGAGGGTGTCGTTTCTAAAATTGTCAGGTGGCCCATAAGGCACCTCTCTTATCTAGTTTTTTTTTTCCGTGTATCAAACGTTACTGGTTTCCACTCATAGTTCACCCCTACACATCAATGCGCCCTTGGATTCCATTCCATAATTCCACCTTATATATCATAGTAGTCAAACCTTGAAATTCCCTATTGGCTATAAATGAGAGTGGATGTCAACAAACATGATTAATGCTGTGCATATAGGGCCCGGTCTGGTCCTGGGAGGAGCACCCGAAGGTACTTGTGCCCATGGGAGTTTATTGACCACGGTGTTTGGCATTGCACCGGAGTACTTGCTTGCTAGGCTTTAGACATTCCACTCATTCTCGTGATATTACTTGATTGATTTGACTTGAGACCCGCATAAGGGTAAAGTTTTGCTTGAATGAAATTGATAAATAGCCAATTCCAATTTTACATGCTTGAATTTATATTACTTTCTATTACTTGCTTGACATGAGTTCTTACTCTCTTGGAAAGATTTCATTAATTCCAGTTATTACTTGCTTGAATCTCTTGCTATTGCTGCATTGAAGTTGGAATCCTTATACTCTCACTTGTTATTCCTTCACTGCTCTTGTCGATTTTTACAATCCTTGATATCTACTCATCTACATGCATAGTTTTACTGACATTAATTGAACTTGTAAACTACTTAAAGCCTGTTAAATCTTGAGATGTAATTCCTACTGAGCGATTCGCTCATCTAGTTGTTTTCTAATATTTTCAGGTAATTTGGATGCCAACCAACACTCGGAAGGGAATGAGACCGAGTGATGAGTGTTAGAGTGAAGTTATCAAATTGTCTGTCCCTTTTGTTATTGTATTAGTTCACTTATGTCAGTTGTATCAATTCATCTATGTCATTTGTATTAGTCAACTTGATTAGAACTGCTCAAGATTTGAAGCCTAGTCGTTGGACTCTGGGAACACATGTAATTGTCCTTTGATTAATTGTGACAATTGTCAGCTCGTACTATTTGTATTAAATTTTGAGTTAAATCTTAGTTATTTACGCACTCTGATATTTACATGATTGACACGATCTATATAGACGCGTCACGCCTTCGGGTAATCTTCCGCGCTCGGGGCGTGACAGAACTGGTCAAAGAATAAAACTGAAATGAGAACCAAGAACAAAAGAAAAATGAACAGAAATGAAATAAAAACTAAATGTAGCTTTGTAGAAGCGTTTTGAAGAACTCAGTGGCTGGCTGCACTCTTAAATCCTCTCCTCACTCTCTTCCTTCGGACTGAGATTTTCACTCTATCTCTTTTTTTGGCGCTACTCTCTTTTCAGATGGGATCTTCACACAATAGGAGCTCTAGCAGCTTTCAGCAATCTCAGCAGCACTCTTTCGATCGGGGGTGCCCCCTTGATTTATTGAGCAGAGTATCGTAGAAGAGAAGAAGACAACGAATCAGTTTAATCCACGTGTAAATAGAATATTCCCCAATCATTAAGCTCTTTAGTCTTCTACCACGTGGACATCTCTTTTCCCGTCAAAAGGAATCTCTCGATGAGATTGGTCCAGAATTAGGCAGAACTAAAACTTGAATGTGCATGACTGAATAAGTGATCACGTGCCTTCGAAGGAGTGTCATTGTCTCGAGTCATCAGGCTTCCAGGTCGAGGCATCTTCTAAGACATCAGCTTCCTTAGTCCTGATAGGTCGGTGCATCATGCATTTCCCTTCGCTGATTTACTATTGCATCGATGCATCTCACTTGGTACCTCGATGCATCAACCTTGTATCCCTTGAAGGTGGTGGCATTTTCTTGGATAGCTTCATTCTGCGTCGACGCATCTTGCTTAGTACCTCGATGCATCACTCTTGAGTCCTTTGAAAGCCTTGAAGTTGAAGTTCGTGTTATGTTGAGTGCGTCGATGCAATGACTAACTGCTCCAACTTGTCACTCTACGCAAGCTGGCTCTTGTTCATGCCACATCGATGCAGTGGCTGACTGGATCGACCTTATGTGCTCCGCCTACTATCTCTTGACAGTACTACGTCGTGGCAGCTACTTGCTGCAACGAGGTAGTGTCCTTCATACTCCATTCTAAAATCACATCTACTTCAAGGCAGTGCTCAGCAACATCGATTCTCCCAATTAATTCCATGAGAAACACTTGACATCCTTGCATTTAAACAATATGTAAATCAGTTTAAATTATTCAATGTAATCATGTGCAATTTTATTCAATAACAATCTAAGATACTCAATTTTTTCTTTATGGATAAAATTGATAGAATAACTCATATTGGTTTGACAACAACAAAACACAAAATGCAATAGGGACCACCCTCATTTCTGCCTGTATCACCAAATGCTCGGGCACGCTATCGAGGAGTGCTATGTTTTCAAAGACACCATTGAGTCTTTAATCAAGAAAGCTCGCAAATGAAAGATCACAAAGTCGATCCTCCATGCCCGCATGAAATGCCCACTCTAGGGGAAAAAATTAATATGGTATCCTTATACCAGCAATTACCTAAAGAAGTGGTGGAGGCATGCACTCAACATACCTATGAGGCATACATCTTGGAGCCGGCAAAGGACCAGGGGGATTGGCACACCGTGCAGTCAAAAGCAAGAAGAAGGCTAGCGCCTCATCGTGACAGAGGAATTCATATGCAGGGTGTCAAACCTTAGTCGGAACCCCCGTCTATGACCCCTGGCTGGCATGAGATGGCTCCTCAGCTGGTCATTAGAAGATTCACCAACATTAAGAAGAAACATATCCCTTTACGGGTGCACAAAGAAGACAGCCCGACGATGGAACGGCTTCAAGAAATCATTGATGGGCTAGATGAATGTGAATAGCCCAATATCCGGCCCGTCCAGCTGGATGAATATATCCCTTGGGAACAACTTAAGTCCCTGAAATTAGCAGAAGAGGTTGAAGCTATAGCTGAAGCGGAAGAACCCGGCATATGGGATACACCTCCAAAGGAGCAGCCGTCGACTGTGAAGAAAAAGAAGAACAAATCCAAGAACAAAAGAAAAGGCCTTACCGTATCTTGCAATACCCTTGCGGCCCTGTTCGAAGCAGTCTAAATCTCTGAAGAAGAGGATGAAGAGATATGCCTCGCACCAACGGAGGCAAACAAAGCTGAAGCTTCCACTTCCCAACATGCCACCAGGTCTAGAAGAAAATGGGGATGCCTACCCCCGACCAGCCATAATATAATGCTTCGGGATTAACAACCATACCAAGTTCCCCAGCCTGAAGTTAGGGGCGTGGAAATTCCTCCTCCGATGGGTCTCTACCAAGAAGATACAAGCAGCCAAGAGGTTCCCTCATTTGCTGAATTTTTGTTGGCTCGAAAGGGAAAGCAGTCAAGCACACAACCACAATGAATGGCCAAGGCTGCTCCCACCTTACCCTCAGCGGTCTCCCCTCTACCGAGCAAGGACTGCGCAGGCATCCCAAGCTTCACCAAATTTATACAAGGAAAGGAGCCGATCGGACTGGTGCAATAGGTTCGGGTGGCACCTAAAGGAAAAGATGAACTACCTCTTGAGCTAGTTCCGCAAGAGCACCATGAGGGTAGGCATAAAAGGTCTGAAGAACCGAGGTTGACCAACGTCAGAACCACCAGCAAAATAGTGAAGCAGCTGAAGAGAATCCCCCCAAGCTTTTCTATCTAGGATATACTTTCCCTCGGCGAAGAAACAAGACAAGCCGTCATCACGGCCTTGCAAACCCTGGCATACTTCGAAAGCTATTTTACTGAGGTGCAGTCGAGAGTGGCTATGACATTTATAGAGGAAGACATGCTTCTACCCTCTGTCAATCACAACAGACCCCTCTATATGAGGGGGCAACTGAATAGGTAGCCAATAAGCAGAATATTGATTGACCCGGGGGCAGCAGTCAACATACTCCCCTATCGGGTATATGAGAAACACTATTTTTATGTGCACCTGATCGAGGTCAGGGATATGAGAATTGCTGGCTTCAACTAGAAATTTAAAGCCCCCATGGGCGTGGCAGAGTTTGAACTCTCACTCGGCGACTTCACTACTAGGGCACAATTCCATGTGATAAATTCTAATACATCATACGAGGCATTATTGGGCCACCTGTGGCTGCATCAAAATCAAGTGGTGGCCTCCACCCTCCACCAATGCATAAAATACCCTCAGAACGGGAAAGAAGAAAGAGTGTTCGCTAACTTACACCATTTTGAGGTGTTCGAGTGCCACTTGTTAGATGTATCTCTGTATCTTGAGAGGCCGAAGAAACCCGACCCTCCAGCTGAAGACAAGGGGAGGAAGAAACCAGAATCCGGTGACTGGATCCCTCCACCGCCACCTGACTATGTGGCTCCCCCAGAGGTGTCACTCGTATCTGAGGAAGAGGGAGATCTCAGAGCATTTCAATTCAGCATTTGCCCTAAACCGAGGGCACTAAAACTCGAAGAGCAACTTGGGGATGTCAAAGTCCCGCCAGGGATCATCAAGCCCGCATTTGATATGGACTGTCAGACAGTCAAAGTATTGAAAACCCTGGAGGTCCCTAATCCCGATGGCCAGCCTAACATATTTTATGTGGCCAAGGAGCAGCCCGCAAAAGGGGATGATGATTGTAGATTCCCTGAAGAGACGCAAGATCCACCTGTCCCAGTTATGGGACTCCCATATATAACTGGACGTGCAATCAAGCTAGCCAGGAAGCAGCGGATCTACTTCTATCAACCCTCCAGTCAAAAGAAAATGTTCAAAGAACTATGGTATCCACCGAATATGGACACAAGACTGCCACAGATTACTCAGCACCTAGGGCTGGGTTCTCTATCGAAGACTACCAAAAAATTGACATGATTTCCATCTGCACTGTAGCAAATGAAGACTCCCTGGAGGCAATTTATGATGAATACATAGGGCACTATGAACTAACCAAGCCATCGGCTGAATTGAAAGACTCGGGCCCGTCTCGACCACAGGCGCATAATGATCAGGGAGCCGCTACTCCGTGCCGATGTTGGGAGTCCATCTCTATGAAGGCAACTACAATTCCCAACAACGAATCGCAAGAGTCAAAAGCTGAAATAAGTCATCCCGCCCTTAAGGGTGTTCCACATGTGAGTCGTCATCCAACCTACACAAAATCTGCACCATCAACAGCAGGGCTGCTTCCCCAACATAGTAAACGGCCAACCGGCTCAAAAGAAGGCAAAATCGAAGTCCCACCGCCAGGTGAAAGAGGGCAGGAACATATCTACAAGGCCCTTGAAGTTGAAGAAGATGATGAAGGCTTTGTTGACCTACAGCCGGCTCCTCCAAAAATAGATGATGGCGGCCAAGCCACTATCGATGAATTAGTTGAAATAAACCTCGGCACGGAAGATGATCCCAGACCAATCTTCCTCAGTGCCCTCTTGCTACCCGAAGAAAGAAGGGAATACATAAAGCTGCTTCAAGAATTCCTAGATTGCTTTGCTTGGAATTACGAAGAGATACCAGGCCTTAGCCCTGCAGTTGCCCAGCATATCCTTGCCATTGACCCTAATGCCGAGCCTGTGAAGCAGTCACCTCGGCGAATGAGGCCAGAATCAATAAGTCAAGTATGCAAGGAGGTCGACAAGCTAATAGATGTTGACTTCGTGGCAGAAAATCAATACACTACATGGCTGGCCAACATCTTGCCAGTGAAGAAGAAAAATGGGCAGATCAGGATTTGTGTGTACTTCGGTGACTTGAACAAAGTGTGCCCGAAGGATGATTTTTTGGTGCCCATCACCGAAGTAATGATCGACGCCACTACTGGCCATGAGGCCTTGTCGTTCATGGATGGATCGTCCGGCTACAACCAAATTTGGATAGCTGAGCATGACAGAATTCACACAGCTTTTCGGTCACCCAAAGGGATATTCCATTACAAACGGATGCCCTTCGGCCTCAAAAATGCTGGCGCCACCTGTCAAAGGGCAATGACGAATATCATCGACGAGTTGCTCTATGGCAAAGTCGAATGCTATATTAATGACTTAGTCGTCAAAATGAAGAAGAGGGAAGATCATCTGGCGAACCTCAGAATTATATCTGAAAGGTTGCGGCTGCATGAGTTGAAGATCAACCCGATGAAGTGCGCTTTTGGCATCTCCAGCGGAAAATTCCTGGGCTTCATCGTTAGATACAAGGGAATTGAAATAGACCCTGCAAAAATCAAAGCTATTCAGGAGCTCCCTCCTAGAAACTTAACTGAATTACAATCACTACAAGGTCAGCTAGCCTACATCCGTAGGCTCATCTCCAATTTGTCTGGGTAGTGCCAGCTGTTCCATAAATTAATGATGAAGGATATCCCGTTCCACTGGCGTGAAGAATGTCAAAAACCTTTCAATCAATTGAAAGAATATCTGAACACCCCGCCAGTCCTAGGGACACCTGTCAAAGCGAGGCTGCTGATCCTGTACATAGTTGCCACTGAATATTCTCTGGGGGCAACTTTGGCCTAAAACAATGAAGAAGGAAAAGAACAAGCCCTCTACTACCTCAGCCGAAGACTGGTTGGGGTTGAAGCCAAATATACACCTATTGAAAAGGTCTACCTCGCTTAGGTCTTCACAGCCAAGAAGACGACGCATTACATGCTATCGCATGAAGTCAAGCTAATATCAATGGCCGACCCGGTCAAATACATACTCTCTCAGCCAGTTCTCAAAGGATGGTTGGGCAAATGGGTTTTCATCCTCATAGAGTTTGACATTACCTATGTGCCGCAAAAGGCCATCAAAGGCCAGGCCATTACAGACTTCTGTGCATCACACCCCGTGCCCGAAGATTCTCCTTTGATCACGGAGCTCTTTGAAGATGAGATCTTAGAAGTGGGCCAAGTCCAACAAGCCACCTAGCAGCTACACTTTGACGGTGCTTAACGAATAGAAACATCCCCGTTGCCACAAACAAGAATAAGAGCAGGGGTAGGAGTCATCCTCAAATCTCCCGAAGGAGAGGTGCTGCACACCTCTTGTTCAATCAACAAAGCATGTACGAATAATGAAGCGGAGTATGAAGCTCCAATTATCGGCCTCCAAGTCACCCTCCACATGGAAATTCGAATGCTGCAGGTGTTCGGGGATTCAATGTTAACTGTCAAATAGATCCAGGGACAGTATGAAGTCCGAAAAGCTGAATTACTTCCCTACCACGCTAAGGCGAAGCAACTCATGGAGAAATTTTACTTGATTGAAATAAACCATGTCGACCGAGGTCAAAATGCACAGGCCGATGCATTAGAAAAGCAAGCAAGCTCACTGGCAATGCCGCTTGATGAATCACTCAACATATGGGTGATCAACCGACGGTAGGTCCCCAGCATGATAGAAGAAGAGCTAGGTGGAGAAGAGCCTGAAGTAGCCATTGCGGAAGTGGTCGGCTCACCTGACCGGCGTGAGCCCCTCGTGCAATGGTTTAAACACCGGTAGCTACCCAAGCAAAGGGAAGAAAAGATCATGCTGATCCGAATAAAAGACTCCTATGAAATCAGAAATGGAATTCTATTCCGAATTATGGCGGACGCCAAGAAGAAAATACTTCTTCAGTGCCTCTCTATGGAAGAAGCCTGGAGAGTCATGAAAGAAATTCATGCTGGGTCGGCTGGAGCACACCAAGCAGGGCTAAAGATGAAAATTGAAATCAAAAAGTTGGGCTATTATTGACCGACAATGTTCGACGACTGTTGCAAGTATGCCAAGTCATGTCAAAAGTGCCAAGAGCATGCAACGGTCCCCAGGTGACCTCCCACACAGTTACATCAAACAGCACCCAGTTGGTCGTTTGCCCAATGAGGAACAGACGTCATGGGCCCATTGCCCCCATCCTCCTCAGGATGCAAGTACATTCTGGCAATAACAAACTACTCCCGCTGGGCAGAAGCTATAGCCCTGAAAGAAGTGACAGGAGAAATCGTGGCCCGATTTATCTGGCAAAATGTAATATTCCTATTCGGCATCCCCAACAGGATCGTCTCAGATAATGGAAGCCACTTCTGTAATCAAAAGATCTACAGATTGCTGGAAAAGTACAAGATTGATTGGAGAACATCCACTCCATACAATCCGTAGGCAAACGGGCTAGCAGAAGCATTCAATAAAACCCTCTGCACCTTCCTAGCGAAGACGCTCAGTTACAACAAAAGGGACTGGGAAGATAAGATGTACGAAGCGCACTGGGCGTACCGTACCATCTATAAAACCCCAACGGGCTATTCGCCCTTCTCTTTGGTGTACGGCTCGAAAACAGTTGTCCCCATTGAACTAGAGGTATCCTCACTTCGGGTCGCCATCCAACATGAATTGGTCAAATATGACCGAACAAACGCAGAACGAAGACTGGAAGAGCTCTCCGTCTTAGAAGGGAAGCTACTCTAGGCCCAGTAGAACATATAGGTCTACTAGGCCCGCATAACCCGCGCCTTGGACAAGCTTGTCCAAGGGTGTGAATTCAAGAAAGGTGACCTTGTGATGGTCAAAAGAAGAGAGGTCATGGCCGCCAACCATAAAGGCAAGCTGAATGAAAACTGGCTTGGGCACTTCGTTGTCTAGAAAGTCTACAAAGGAGGTGCGTATGTAGTTGTCAACCATAGGGGGGAAACTCAATTCTCACCCCTTAATGGAAAGCACTTGAAACTATATCACGCATGACTTCCCCAGCTTGATGAACAATTAAGCCCCGCGCCTTACGCAGAGCAAGGATGTTTCTCAAATCTCCCGTGAGACTATGCGATATCCTTTCAAAAAAATGGAAGAAAAGAAAAAAAAGAAGGAAAATAAAATAATAAAAAATAAAAAATAAAAAATAATAAAAAACAAAAAAAGGAGTTGTGAAAGTTACTATAGGGATGTCGATGTATCAAGTCCCACAAGCACATGAACCACTGGCTGGGACCTTCCGTCCAAGCCAATAAGCAAAGGCCCTTGCTTCGATCTAGACCTTCCGTCCTAGTCAATGAATAAAAAGACCTCCTTCCTTCGGCCTAACATCTCCATCTAGAGTCGACGAATAAAAAGGCCCCACTCTTGCTTTGGCACTAACCCCGTGTCAACGAATAAACCACCTCAACACTACAACCCCTTGTCCCACCGACAAATAAACCTGTGGCCCAGGCCTTTCGTCTCTGTCAATGAACAAAAGGACCCCTGGTCCGTCTAGAGAACGAAAAGATCTCTTCCACTCTGGATCAGACCCTTCCCCCGATTAGAGAAGTAAAAGACCCATCATACAACCGGTACTACGGGCGCATTAAAAGAATTAAAAGACTTCTCATGTAGCCGGTACCCCCGACGCATTAAAAGAATTAAAAGACTTCTCATATAGCCATTATCCCTTGTGCATTAAGGAATGAAAAGATCCTGCTACCTCAGCTCGGACCTTCCGTCCAAGTAAGTGAATAAAAAGACCCTCTTTGCTTGGCTCAGACCTTCCGTCCAAGTCAATGAATAAAAAGACCCTCTTTGCTTGGCTCGGACCTTCTGTCTAAGTCAATGAACAAAAAGACCCTCCTTGATCAGCTCAGACCTTCCATCCAAGTCGATGAACAAAAAGACCCTCTTTGTTCGGCTCGGACATTCCGTCCAAATTGATGAATAAAAGACCCCTTTTTCTTTGGCACTCACCCCGTGCCAACGAATAAACCATGTCAACGCCTGGCACCCTGTCGACACTGCCAAAAAAACCATTTGTTTTGAACTTTCCACCTGAATACATCAACTAGCACACAAACTCCTCCCGTTCCATCGGGCCCCTCTTAAAACCTTCAGCTTGGACTTCCCCGTCCGAGTCGATGAATAAACAACTTCCCTTAAACCCATCGCGGGTCACCAACCCCCCTCTCGGAATTGGCCTCATCCAGTCGGCTTAGGCCTTCCACCTAGGCCGACGCAAAAATCCTATCCTCTTGCTTCGATATTAACCCCATACCGATGACTACACCCCCTCGGGCTAGACATCTCGGTCCACGTGCCTACACGGTGAAGCGGTCCCCTCATCCCTTCACTGAAGGAGTGAGCGATTTTTCACAAATTCACACCGGACCAACAGTCTACTTGCTGAGAAGAGAAGATACCCTGCTAAAGAACTCTACACCTGTGGGCCCCGCGCACTCGTCCCTCGCTTGTGCAACCCGTAGGTGGGGGGCATTTGTGGACGTCAAAAAATGATCATACGGCATGTACGTCCCGGCACCCGAGAGCAAGTCGAGGATGGAGAGGCCGAATAAACCCCATATCTCGCCCGATTAGGACGAAAACACACTTGGTGGTCCGCTACCTAATAAAGAAGCTTCTCGAGCTGAAGAAATGGCTCTGGCTCCTCAATTCGAAGTGCCGAAGACCGAATCAGCATAAAACCCGAGTAACCTAGTCGGGGCATACATTATTCCAGAAAGGTCCGTAGAAGGCCGAAGAGCTACCCAATAAAGGTAAAAATACTTTGGGTGGCTACTCACTCGATGAAGATGCTCTCCACAGGCAGGGAGCAAGGTTAAGGGCACGACTCACAACTCCGAAGGCCGAATCGAGGAAGAAACCTGAGTAAACTGACATGGGTTTGGTACGTGTTGGAAATCTCTTGGAATTGCAAACCGAGGCCCAGAAGCTTTAAAATGGACACCTCGGGAGCGGTGCATTAAAAGTAAGGCAGTACTAGAGGTCAAGCACTTGTCTGAGCCGGTTTGGAGTCAACAAGGCAAAGCACCCCTATAGCCAACCCACCTAAACGGGCGCGGCCTAAACTGGAGTGCCCCCCCTTGCTTCTAAATCGACATGGCATGATCTCCTTTTACATCCTAAAATGACGAGGAAAGAGTCTCCATGCCCACCTAAATCGGCGCGGCCTAAATTGGCGCACCCTCAGCCATGCCCTTTTAACCAAAGGTGCCATCCCATCCTGAGTCTGATGCTCTATTTTCCTGCTGAATCTCATGGGAAGCGACAGAGAGAAGGAGAACAGAGCATTCAATGCCCGTCGCATAGCCATTTAAGGTTCACAGATCTATTTACACCCTAGGTGGACAGCGCCACGGTGGCAGCAGTGGCAGAACCCCTGAACAATCCACATGCATCCTATCCTCGGACGGGTGCCACTGTACTGCACAAATCAACATACGACAGCATAGCAGGTCAACTCCAGACATTTCGACGAATAAGGAGAAGGTGGCGGGAGTTTTCTCCAAAGAGAAGGCTACCCATTCTATATATAATGCTATAGGGGGGGAAGAAGAAGAGGTTCGAGAAGGAGAGAAAGAAAAGAGGGAGACAGAAGAGCCAACAGAGAGAGTTTCCACCTGCAAAAAAAAGAATATCAGAGAAGCAGAAGAAAGGGTGCCCTTCGCTCCCATGTGGGCATGGTGAAGAAAGGAGGGAGAAGAGAAGAGAGGTGAGAGTGAAAGGGGGGGTGAGCTTGTGCTCTGTCCCCCCTCCCACCGCTGTATCTATCTTTCTTTTCTCCTGTCATTTTTTTTTCTTGTTATGGGGAAGATTCCCCTCTTGTATTTGTTCTCCCGTATGCTCTCCTTTGCTCTTATGAGTGAATAAAAAGAAAAGCTGTTATGAGATTATGCATTGCGTTCTACCTTACCAGTGTCCCTCCCTCTCTTTATCTTCTGATCACGCAGGGCCCTTAGAAGCCTGCTTCTCTATGGTATGGCTTTTAGGGGACCCATCAGAAGGGTGAATATTGATAGCCTCTTGCTCAGCAACATAGCGAATATCTGTCCCTGCAAACTCCTCTGAAGCTATGGCCCATGAGCCACTAGAACCCCTCAAAGGCTAGTCCTCGGGCTTCTATGCTCATCTCTGGGTCATTGGGCAGATGCCTTTAGCTCACCCGAATTTTGTGGGTCATCCTGGAGCATTCCGATTAACGACTCTCTATTTCACACCTCATAAACCCCGGTTCGAGGGAGGTGCTGCCAATTTTTCACTAGGAACACGAACGATGGGAAGGATGAACAGTCACACAACACCAATCATAAGAACAATAAATGAATGAATGAATGAAAAGAGCCCTCTGCGGACAAAAAATGTGTGTCTGAGCCCCCATGAACTCGACATAACATAATCTCGGAATTTCTGAATATATGCGCACAATAAACTTCTATAATCTGCACTTAAACCCTCTTGCTAACCCATTATGCCAGGTGAATCAGAATCAAGTCTCTAGACTTGGGCCGCATCCTGAACGGCGCCATTACACCCCTCTCTTAAACCGGTGCGGCCTAAACCGGCTCGGCCCTTGCCATGCCATTTTAGCCTTCTAAACCCCCTAACCCATCGTGCCCTTCGTCACGCTGCTTTAACCTCTAAACTCCCTAAACCGGCATGCCCTTCGCCACGCCATTTTAACCTCCTAAACCCCTTAAACTACGGCGCCCTTCTCCATGCCACTTTAACCTCCTAGACTCCCTAAATCGGTGCGCCCATCCCCACGCCGTTTTACCTCTCACATGCCTGAATGCATGCGCACACTTTCTCCCTAACGCTGGTTTCGCCAAGCACGCGCTTCATATCCCCCCTGCCGTTTTATACACCGGAATGGTAATAACAGAGGGTAATAATGAACGAAACAAAAAAAGGGATAATAATGTAACAAAAAATGGTAATAACAGATGAACAAAAATTTATCCACGCACCTAAAAAAAATAAAAAGGGAATCCAGGAACCAAAATAAAATTTTATAATAACAACATAATAACGAATGCCTCGGAATCTCCCCTCCCTCGGACCAGATGAGGAGGATATCAATGACGCCCCGGCAAGCCGTGTCCGGACCTTGGGGATCATGCCGATATGGCTGTGACTCGGTATTGCCATGGGCCAATAGCTCAATAGACTAGACCCGTTCTAATTGGGGTTCAATCCTGCACTCATTAAACTTGCCGTTTACGCGGTATACATTTGCGCGGTTTCATCACCGTCTTTTATGCCACAAACGCGGACTTCCGTCCGAAAATGAAATGGTCCGCGAGTGACCGACATATTTGTAAACATTTGCACCCCAATGCGGGGCCTGTCTTAACATAGCTTGAGATTTCATTCTCTCATTTCGTTAAATATGAATTTCAAGCCGTAGGGCCACTTTTCCTGACTACTAATCAAGGGTTTTCCCGTCTCCGAGGGAATGTAATTAACGTCGTGACCTTTATGGTACGGCGGGTTCATTCTCCCGACATGACATACACGATCGTCTGACTAGTTAGATCGAGCGCACCCTGGGTCCCGGACCACTCTAGTCTCAAAACCTGAATAAATCGTCACCTTGGTGACTGGTACGCCCTCGCACTCAATAAACTAAATAAACGAATGAAAAAATGAACAAAAGAACAATAAAAGGAGCATTCTGAAAGTGCATCCACACCAATAGATATTTTCTTCTGAAGATAAAATTAATCCAAAATTTACCCATTTCAGTTCTATAAATCAAGCCCTTCCTCTTTCGAAGAAGGTGGATGCGAAGGCTGAAAAAGAAGGGGCTACGTGGAGTTGCAAAGGAGCTGAGAGATGGAGAAAAGAGCTAGATTTGAGAAGAGGCAATTTGTGAAGAATTTGAGTGAAGAAGAAAAGAGAAGGAGTGCGAGAGTCCAATTCAGTAGATCTATAGACCTAGTTCGTGTAAAGTTCATATCATAGTGCAGCCGAGTTCTTTCTTGAAGATCTGCTTACAGTTTGGCTTCTAGATCAAATCCAAAGCCGTGTGCTCCCTTGGAGCTATTTTTGTTACCGTTTGTTTCCTTTCTTGTTTTTCATTTTTCTTTTTCATTTCCATCTTGTATTTCCGATACCCTGTTTGGGGATCGAGGGAAGCTGTGTATCACCGTGAAGAGTAGTTCCTCATCTGACTGCTAAGCAGACGTTCTGATTATACTGGGGCATAGTCAGGGGTGTGTATAGCTAGGTGCTATGCACGTTCCGTCTAAGGCATCAGAGGAAGGGAGGATTGGTTCCTCTGGTTGCTGCCTTGTGGCAGTGTGTCTGATCTTGCTGGGTGCAAGATCAGGGTGAGGGATTTGTCTCCCTCGTTTAAGCTGTATGACAGCGGTTGTAGTGGAGTTTCTGCACGTTCTTGCTGGGAGCACGGGAATCCTTACTCAGTTAAGTAAGGGGTGGATGTAGGTCTGCTGGGTGCAGATCGAACCACCTAAAAATCATTGTCCCAGTGTGGTTTACCTTGTGTGATTGTTCATTGTCTTCGATCTCCATTCACAAGAAATATATGGTCTTTAATTCTCTAACTGGTATATCAAAGGTGTGGTCTCACACCTTGCGTGAGGATAGTTTCTGGACTCAAACCTCCACCTAGTACCAGCACATTTAAGTAATCATTTGTGGATGTTGTTGATTAGTGCTTAATCGGATAGAACACAATTTAACTTTTGTTCAACAATGTTCTTCTGTTAAGTGTAAGACACCAGCTCTATATCAATCAGTGAATGCTTATTTGGTTTCTAATGCATCACATCAGTTGATATAGATTGTTTGAGTTTGTCCTTCGTTAAGCACTGCTACACTGCTAGGTATTCGATATTGGTTCTATTTGAACCATTATCTGGTCATTTATATTCTAATTTAGTTCAGATCATGTCATTTCTCCGTATAGTGAGTGTGTGCTATATTCCATTTAGTTCTGTTCATATTTGAAGCCTTCGAATTAGACTATTAGTCTGAAATCATAGCAATTTGTTTACTGTGTGAGCAATTCATTTACCAGTCAATATTTCTGTTGGAATTAATACTTCAGTTCGAATGATCATTTCAGAGAGTTTAATATGCAATATCATTTCATGTCCAGTTTTAATTGGGGTGTTTTTTGATTGGGCATAATTTTTGTAAAGAGATCTATTCACCCCCACTTTAGATCCCACAGTGCACCTAACACCCTCTGCTAGGCCACGGCCACTACCAACCGATCCAGCCGCTACCGCTCCTCCCAGATGGCGGTCAACCTCTGAGCTCTCCTCTCCTGCGTCTGACAAAGCTGCAAGTACTCAACCCATATTGCTACCAGCCCTGACATCCAAGGCTCCTGCAAAAAATTGAGGGTGTGGTAGCCTCGGGTGCAGTCCGTCAGCCAGTTCCTCAAGTCTTTCGGAGAAAGGAGGGAGTCACTCTGAAGGTACCCTCGTGCACACTGTAGCAAAGAGGTGGCCACACTCTCGTCCACCAACAGCTCAGGCGGTGGAGTGGAGGTGGGCCACTCAACCCCAGGCTCAGGGAAGGGTTGACCATCTCCATTAGCACTTCAGTCAAGGTTGCATGGCACCCAAATAGAACAAATGAGAAGTCAAAAATACATATAAGGCTCTCCATGACAAATACGGTGTCAAACTTGAGAAAATTTCCAACCTTTACCTAAAACAAGCCCTTCCACACCTGTGGCGTTACTCGCCGGGGTCGAGGAAGGCAATGACTCCTCATTGACTGGGGAGCCCTCCGCCAGGGCACTCTCATCTATGGTAGCCATGGGCAGGATGGGAAGCTCCTCCCGTCCCTCTGCATCTAGAGCCGGCACACACTCCTCCTCTGACGCCATCGCTATATACACAACAAAAGAATCAGTATTCTGCCAGAAAGCATGAATAAGTGCTAAGGGGAAGGGAAAGAGCCCCACACACCTGCAGAAATAGCCTCAGTCCCCGTCACCTCAGCAGATGAGGCCCCAAGAGAGGAGGAATTACAAGTTTATTCTGCCTCCATAGTAAGGCTACCACAGCCCAAGGAGCCCGAGGAAGCCCCTGCTGAATCTCCTGAGGCAACGGAACTAGAAGCCCCTGCGGACCAATGAAACAATGAAGTCAGCACAATCTGACACTACAAAATTGAAGTTGTCCAGTCAAAGGTTTTGAACAAAGCTCACCAGTCAAGGCACCTCCATCGGAGATCCCCTCGATGTCGATGATCTCCTCATCCTCCCCAGCTAGAGCCATAGCAGTAGGCTCCCCACCTGCAGCTCTAGCAGTGTCATGAGGAAGCTTGCCCACCTCCAAAAGAGATGAGGTAACTGTGACCAATACAAAGAAAAGTTTAGTGCTGGCAAATAACATGAAGGCCACCACAAGCATCTAAGTTTCCAGTCACATACCTAAGGGTCCCAGGGTGGAAGACCCGACCAGCCCCACAGTGCAGGCTGAGACCTGTTGACACCTTGAAAATGAGCTAGGGGGGAAACAGAATTGAAAAGAAGATTAGACTAACAGTGAAAATTTAATGGTAAAGCTCGTCAACCATCTACCCGGCTGAAGCCTTTTCCGGCCAAGCAGATGTCCGATTTCGTTGTTAGCCAGACGGCAACACTGATGAAATAGCAGTCACTTGACTGATGAGACCCCCTATCACGCTTTAACAAGAGCTATATTACTGCCTCGTCCGGAAGTCTACAGGTAACATATCTGACTAAGTCAGATGTTAACTTGTTGACGGATGAGATATGAGCAAAGACAAAAATGAAATCAGAACCGGTAAATGAAGATTATGAAAACCTCTGCAAAGTCGTAACGGAAGAAGAACCTTCTCCATGGGCTATATATACCTAGCTGAAGTCTTCTCAGGCTAAAGCTGATATCCGATTTTGTCATCATGCGGGTGACAATGCTGATGAAATGATGTCCTGTTCTGTCATCGTTCAGGTGACGATGTTGATGAAATCCCAGTCCACTGACTGATGAAGGTCTCCATAATCCCACTAAGACCCGAGTCCACCAACAAAAGGCCTACTGCGGTTCTAGTATATTCAAGGAGACAGCAAGTCCATGTGAAGCCTTAAAAAAGGCCCTAAATGGGCCTATGAAATGGGCTCACGAAGATCGCGCCGGGATACTCTACGGATGTCTAGCACGCTGGGAGCTGCTGCACTCGACAGATGCGCACCGTGAAGATGAAAAGTCACGCCGACTTCCATCTGCCGAGAGGTGAGGAGGGGCTGGGTCTATATAAACCCACTCACTCGAAGAAGAAAAAAAGAGAGGCCGGCAACCTCATCCAGAAAGAAAGAGGAAAAAAAAAGAGACCAACAGAGAGAGAGAGCCTCCTCCGCTGAGAAAAGAGAGAAGAGACCAACAGAGAGAGAGAGCCTCCTCCGCTGAGAAAAGAAAGAAGAGATCAACCCAAAGAAAAAGGGAGAAGAAGCTCCAGGTGGGTAGGTAGCTGGGGAGGGAGAGGAGTCAATGCTCCGCCCTCCCCCATGTTTCTTTTCTTTTCTCTTTATGTATTCCTATGAGTTTCATCTTGATTCACCGGATGTAACCGGGATATCCCGGCCTCTGTTTTACCTCCTTTTCCCTCACTCCCTTCTTGTGATTGGTGTGAGTTTTGGATTGATGTAACGAAACAAAATACTACGATGGCCCATTTGGGTGCTGGGTGATTGAAATATCTACCATCTGTCTCCCCCCTCTGTATCTGCTGTTCATCAAAACATTTATCTACTTAGATGCTCTGGATTTTTGGGTTATACTTCACATCTCCGGGTCCGTTCTCTCATGAAAGATGAAGACGGAGCCCCAACCCTCGTTCAATGGGTCATTGGGCTCTGTCCCATCCTTCCCTCCCTTTGATGATGGGTTTTCTCGCATGTCGTGGATTTCTGCTGAGCTCCCAGCTTGTTCAGGGTCAGAGACATCAATCTCTTGATCGTCTGAGCAGCAGGTGACAAAAAAACCCCATATATCTCCCGAGGGTTTAATGATGGATGATCCTGTCCTTCGACTGATGCTACCCTCCCAAAAACCCCTGGCCTTCACGCCTATAAAACCTTTTAATCCTCCTCGTCTGTGCTAGAAAATCCAGCCTGAATCCTTGTCTGAAACCAGAAGAACCAAGAACAGAGACCCAGAACCTTCCCGGCGCCAAGAACAGTAGTCCCTGAAGAGACCTTCTCGGCGCGAGGATGGACGCGCCGGGAACCTCCCTTGCCAGCTTCTCGGTGCCCAGAATAGTGCCCACGAAGAAACCTTCCCGGCGCGGCTGTTTGCGCGCCGAGAACTCCCTATGCCAGCTTCCCGGCGCCAAGAATAGTGCCTTATGAAGAACCCTTCCCGGCGCAGTGGCTCTTGCGCCGGGAACTACCCCCTTGTGCCATAAGCCCCTTTATGCTATGAATGCTCCATCCCTTGAGCCCCATATGAGAACCCCTGCTACCGGTCAAGAAACCACATAGATACCCCTATGATCCACTCAGTGTAACTCTGTATTCTGTCGAGGGACACCCAGGGTCTCCGTATACCCCTCAAATATAACAATAAACGGGGACAATCTCCCCTACACGACCCCCCCCAAGGCTAGATTTAATCATAACCCCGCTAACCAAGGGAGCTCTGCCACTGCATGCGCTCTGATGGCCTCAAGGGGATATTAAGATAGTGTTGCAAGCACGTACATGGGTCAGGGGTCCAATACCCCTCTACTCTTGGCTTTCACCCCAGCACTCCGTGGGTGATTGTCTATCATTCCCTGGCAAATGTTAAGTCCGGGGGAGGTGCTGCCAAATTTTTTCCAGGAGCAGGCACTTGAAGATGACATTAAGCTATCCCTGGGGCTCTGCACGAACATTGGTGACAGGGATCCTCTAGACCCTGATTTCCCCAATTCCTATTCGATCTTGGCCTTCCTTCGGAACCCAAACCCAATCCAGTTCAGATCTAATGAACTGATCCACTTTGACCTCATAGAATCTATCTAACTTTTTCATAGGTCGATCCCCGCGACCTGACCGCGCAGGTCGGTCCGCGTGCGAGGGCGCAACATTCAGCGTTCACTTTTACCATTTCCACTTGATTCCTTGTCCATTCATTGGCGCACCTGTCATGAACAAAAACATCACGTATGTCAATCACATGAAGGTGAAAAACATCAATGACTAATAGTGTTTAGCCATTATCAAAACCAAGAATACATTAGAACTCATATGACCATAGAATGATGTCAAATGACCCAAGTGACCAAATGAACTCAAGTGACCATAGGGACACAATAGTCTGGTGACTCATGGGTATCCCTGGATGGATCTGATCAAACCCTCGGAGGCTCAACTGGATGGCAGGGTAAGTCCTCGGCACAGCTCAAGGTGGATGGGGTTCCCGGCGCAAGGGCAAGATGACCAGGGGTTCCGGCGCGTAGGCTAAGAGGCCAAGGGGGTTCTCGGCGCAAGGTTCTCGGCGTAAGGGCTAAATGGCCCAGGTGGTTCTTGGCGCAAGGCAAAGACTAGCGCTTTAAAAAAAAGGTGGATGGATCAGATCAAAGTGCCGGGGGCTCAATTGGATGGCAGGGTAGGTTCTCGGCGCAGGGGCAAAGTGGATGGGGTTCCCGGCGTGAAAGCACGATGGCCAGGGGGTTCCCGGTGCAAGGGCAAAGTGGCAAAAAGGTTCCCGGAGCGACCTGGGATGGATGGGTTCTCGGCGCAAGAAGGCTTGCGCCGAGAGCATTTTACCTATTCTACTGTGCATGGTGCCGAGAGGTATCATAGCGCCGAGATGGTTTCTAAGGGTTTACGGCACCCTGCTTTTGGGTTTCTTGGCGATTTAGAACAAGTTAGATAGGGTGTGCCAAATTTTGCGGGCGTCCTCCAAAACACGATAGGGTATCCCTAGACAACATAGGGGCTATTCGTCCTATTCTTCGTCCAGTCAATCACCCTGTGCGAGCGGTGAAGCGACACATGGGGCCGCTTGGCCGGTGTCTCATTGCGAGGGCTATCATCGACAGGTGATGGAGGCAATCTTGGCCCGCACTCCTTCCATTTCTATAAATTCTTGTCCCTTTTATCCTCCCAGGTATATCGAGAGCTAACTCGAGGAGCACAAGTTCTTACGGGAGGGGAGGAGTTCAAAATTCTGAGAGTTGGATGGAGGGTGAATCTTCCCATTCCTCGAAGAGAAGCAGGTCCAGTGGTAGTAGTTCCAGGAGGCTTTCAGACCTTGAAGGGCACTTCAGCGAAAGGGCCCAATCACAACTCGTAAGCCAAGTTTTCTTGCCCTTTTCTCATTTTTTCTTCCTTTCTTCTGACCAAACCTCACCCCCATTCCTTGTATGTGTAGGTTGTGATGAAATCACAAATCTCATGGGAGTTGGTAGTAGCAGCGTACAGGGGCCTCCCAGATTTTCAGAAGGCGAGGCAAGACGTGATGGGATTTGGTACCTTCCTTCGGATCGAGCCGATCCAGCTTGACCTAGTCCTGATCCAAGCCTTGTGTGAGAGATGGGACCTAGTGAGCCGGGCATTCTGGGAGCACATGGTGCCCAGCTTGGAAGATGTGGTCCGAATTACGAGTCTCAAGGTGGATGGCGAGGCAGTGACCGGAGTCACTTACGCGGACTACCGAGAACGTGCCTAGAAGTTACTGGGTTTGGACCTAGATGGTCGAAAAAATAGGTCAGTAGCTAGGGCATCCCTCATGGATGCATTAGGGCTCACCGACACTCGTCGGCGGGATGACGAATCCTCAGAAGAGTTCATGGAAAGGATGGAAATAGGATGCCGTGCCGTGTATTGCACAGATTTCGGCAACTGGGAAAGATGTAACATAGATTTGAGGAGATTTCTCCTCTTCCTTTTGGGGAGATTGGTACTGAGCTCGAAAGGGGACGGCATCCAATGTTGCTTCCTGGAGCTGCTGTCAGACCTTGAAAGAGTAGGGTACTATGCCTGGGGAGCTACCATGCTGGCGCACTTGTTTGCAGGCCTATTCCAAGAAACGGATCGTGAGATGACTGTGAGTGGTTTCGCACCATTCATCCAGGTATTTTTGGTTTTGCTTGTTTTGTATTTTTTTTGTTGTTTTCGCAAGGTGCTGATGACCTGCGCCGAGCAGCTATGGAGCTATTATTACCTCCCCATGGGGAGAGCTCGACATTGGCGACCCGTGATGGTGCCGCTAGCCAGGCGGTGGGAGCCCATCATGAGTGCGGCACCCCTAACCTACCAACTGATGGTGTTAAGGCGGGAGCTACAGGAGTTCCCTGCAGCGATGGTAAACTGGAGACCCTACTCAGACATGGTCGATGCCAACCAGCCGTGGGTTCTAGCAAGTCGTGCCCGGTTCGGACGGGAACTATGGATGCACTGCCTGAATGAAATCGAGCCGCTTCGGCTACGATTAGTTATGAGGACTTTAGGACTGGCTCAAGAATGGGTGGATTCAGCTGCGCCACCTCGTGTCGGGAGAAAGACGCGAGGACCGGCGACCTGCATTGACTGGCGCGTGCGGTTCCCTGAACAGTACGAAGACTGGCAACGGGGTGGCACGATTGTAGAATCGCAGGCGCGGGACAGCGAGGACTACTTGCGTCTATATAGGATAAAGTACGCAGAACGGTTCTAACCCCGGGGACTTGTGGAGGTAGGTTTCCCCTTTTTCTCTTCTCTTCTTTCTCCTTTTCTTGGTTTTTCTGGTGAAAATGCTGACTTGTAAGGCTGCAGGATGTCCGGGACGCCATGATAGCGAATTTACGAACTCGCTTGGCAGAGATGGAACAACAGTTGGGTGATGCCCGCGGAGCTACGAGCGCCTTGGTAGGTGCATAGTACATTCCTAATTAAATCCCCAGATTCCAGATGTTGGCTGCTAATTCACATGGTCGTAGCATGCCCAGATTGGCGCGGCCTCCCCAGCGATGGGAGTAGGTGGTGCCTCTTCCAGCTTGTGGATTCCCACCTCAGAACTTGACTCGCTTCATGAGCAACTTGCTCACGCCACGCAGCGTGCTGCGGAGGCAGAAGGGATGCTCCGTATACAGGTAAAAGTTTCAGCGTTGAGTTCTCTTTGTTTACGCCTTATCGCGTATCTGAGATGGTACACTCGGCAGGAAAAGGAGACGGAAGAAGCGCTTGCCCAAGCTGCGCAGAAGGAGGCTAGGATAGCAGAACTGGAGAGGGAACTGCGGCGTCATCCTGATGACGACTCATCCAGGGATGCTATGGAACTGAGGATCACTCTCCAGCTGGAGAGGGAAGACCGTGAGAGAGAACGGGCAGAGAGGGAAAGAGACGCAGAGAGAGAAAGAGCCAACAGTTTGGCTGAAAGGGAGGAGCGAAGGGCCATGGAGGCCCAACTATTCGAACTCCGAATCGGCCTTGGTCTTGCTGAACAGTGGCTGAGAGATGGTGAGGAGCGCTACCGAAAAGTACGAGAGCGTGGCTTTCGTGTTGGTAGCTTCTCTGCTGCTTCCGTGGATCAACGCCGGGATGTGGGAATAGGAAGAGGAGTACAGAGCGGCAGGAGTACCGCTTTTCGTAGTTGGGTAGCACCTTTGAGAGTGTTTTGCCCGGAGAGTAGTGGGATGAGTAATGCAGAGAGAGAGAGCGGAACTTGATGTAAATTTTTTTGGTTTTTTGGAATAAAACACAAGGTTTGGTTTGTTTGTTTTTCACCTTTGCTTCAGTTACCTGAATCCCTGCACATATCACTGAAACAAACAAATCAGAATTTCTGTTCTGACTTGGCCCCTTGCTCAATAAGCAAATGGTCACTGTGACTGTCCTTGATAACTGGTCAAGGGGCCAAGCCTTTTTTTTAACGAAGGCAAGGGAAAGATGCGGTGATGATAAATGTGACAGGCAAGCACACGAATGCAAGCGATATTAAAAATGAGATGATGCACGTAAATGCAATCATGCAAAATTGATTTGTTTTCCTTTTTATATTTGATATATTTTTTGTTTTATCATAAAAGATTTTTTTTGTTTGCAAATATGTACATTTCTCTTTTCCATTTTTTTCGTTTTTGCTTTTATCATTTCGATTGTTTTTTTGTTGCTAACGCCCGGCAAGCACCCAAATGGCACCTAACCTACGTGAGACAGGGGTTTCTTACTAACCTCCCGGGTATCCTAAGTGCACATCTAGATTGATTTGGGCCTCTAGACCCCTCGAATGACGATCCCGCCGGCTAAGACTTACCCTGATGACAATACCGTCATGCCATGCTTAGGCTCCCAGTTGCTTCCGACCACAGGGATTCACCCAAAAGGTGTTTGAGGTAAAAGATTTGCCCGACCCGGGTCTGTTTCCTCACAACTCTAGATGGTATAAGATGGAACACCCTGGAACCCTAACGGCCAACCGCGCGATGCTGACCCGGAATCAGACGCCGTCGCACCCATAGGTGACGCGCTTGCATTGGCCTAAGCCCGAGGCTAAACAAGAAGACATCAAGGTGGTAAACAGGGGTCTTGACCAGCCAGAAACACGGAGACTCCTTCGCAGCGATAGCTTTTGCTTTTCAAAGTAGGCAACCAAAATGTGTATATTAAAATAAGGTCGCAGACCCTGGGCAGTTTTCACCTTTCAGAAACTCCATCGAACCTTCATCTTTAGAGGGAGAAGGAAGAGTGTAGGGGATAAACCTCCTGAGAGGACCGGCAAAGCCGTTAACCCGGCGAGCGAATAAGGGCCCATTAACTCTTTCCTTTCGGACAACTTCGGACCAAATCTCGAGCATTTACATTCCACGGCCCCCCTTTGTGGATTCAGGCTTTTACTTTGAGGGGTTTCGTTTATCGCACCAGGCACGGTCACGACCAGGCTTTTCTCTTGATTTTGACTTTGTATTTTTTTTGTGGGGGAGATATAGTCGTTTGACGTTTGTGGGCTCCCTTTTTGTATGCCTGCGGGGACACTGCCCTCTTCTCGTGCTCTGATCGATGCTCGAGGAAATGGGTCCTACTCTTGCCTTTGGAGTTTGAGTTTCGATTTCTCATGCTCAGCGTTTTAAGGGCGCCGACTGTCTCATTTGGTCGGAGAGAAAAGAATAAAGATTACAGCTTCTGGAGATCTTCTAGGTGTGGCCCTACCGTAGGTGATGCTACCAACTTTTTTTGAATAAAATACATAAGTGAACATATGTTAGCTTCCTTCGAGCGAGCATAGGCCGACGTGGCCGGACATGGATCTCCACGGTTCTGGCAAACCAAGACCCGGTGCCTACCAAGCCTTAATGTGCCCTATCCTAACATGAAGGTTAGATGCAGGGACTTAACTACATGGTGACTGCCAGGCATCGGCGTTTTGAGTTTTCCATATTTTTAGTGGTTTTCAGTATTTCTTTGTTTTTGATGTTTTTTTATCTTTTCATCATTTTTTTGTTTGTTTTGTGCTAAGGGTAGTATTTCTTAAGATAAAGCCCATTCCAAGGGTGGGATAACTCGATCCCTTCGGCGTTGATTAGCTTGTAGGCGTTGCCAGGGTACACGGCTTGAATTACAAATGGTCCTTCCCAATTGGGTTGGAGCTTAGAACGCGGCCCTCCAGGTTTGACAAAAATTCTTTTTACGACCATCTCACCGACTTTGAATTTTCTCTCAACGACTTTCTTTTGGTAAAAGCGAGCAAGTCTATTTTGATACACACGCGCGTGTTCGGCAGCGGCCAGTCGCTTCTCATCCAAGAGTTCCAACTGGGCGAGTAGTGAATTACGACGATCGTCGAGGGGAAAGTCCTCGTCCAATTGTACCCTGAGAGAAGAGATCAGAGTCTCATATGGGACTACCGCTTCCATACCATAAGTAAGGGCAAATAGAGTCTGTCCGGTGGGGGTACGGATTGAAGTGTGATAGGCCCATAGAGCTTCGATAAGCTTTTCTGGCCAGTCTGAAAACTTACTAGACTCGCAGGTTTTTTTGATGATTTTGAGCAATGTTTTATTAGTGGCCTCCGCTTGGCCGTTACCTTGTGGGTAATATGGCGATGAATGATGCAATGCAATTGCGTACCTTTTGCGGAGGTCCTGTAGGTCCTGAGAAATGAATTGTGGCCCAATGTCGGTGACGATCGTGCTTGGGACGCCGAATCTGGCGAGGATGTTCTTCATGATGAACTTGCAGACTGTTGACGCCTTGATTTCCGCGTAAGCTTCGGCTTCGGTCCATTTGGTGAAGTATTCCGTTGCAGTAAGGATGAAGGATTTCTGCTTGGTGAGGGAATTGGGATCACCTAGGGGACCAATGATGTCGAATGCCCACATGGAGAAAGGCCATGGGGAGGATATTGGATGAAGTGAGGAAGATGGTGAATGGATTTTATCGGCGTGAAGTTGACACTTGACACACCTACGGACGTAGACAGCACAATCTTCTTCCATAGTGGGCCAGTAAAAGCCTTGCCGAATGATCTTCTTGGCGAGCATCTGACTATTCACGTGGCCACCGCACACACCCGAGTGCGTCTCCTCTACACATTTCCAAACCTCATCGTCACCAAGACATCTTAACAGAATACCAGTAAGGCTCCTCCTATAGAGTAGACCTCCAACCAAAGTATATTTCTGAGCCACCCTTCTTATGACTTTCTTATCCTCTGTGGTGGCCCCTTCAGGATAAGACTGATTTTGGCAATATTTGACAATTTCATAGAACCATGGTTTCTCTTCATCAGCCAGTTCTTCTTCGGCCTCTGCCAACATGATCTCCCTCTTTTCAAGGATATCTTCCTGCAGGATCTTCCTTGCTATCCTGTCTTTGATGTTTACGTAGGAAGCATCATCGATTGCAGGAGCATGAAGTTTGTAAATGGAAATGGACTTAAACCATCTTCCTAGAGGGAACCTTATGGATGATGCCAACGAGGCGAGGGCATCGGTGAGAATGTTCTGATGACGAGGGACATGAACAAAGATCAGTTTGGCGAATAGTTTGGCAAAGGCAGCAGTGAGTTCTTGGTATGGCTTGAGTTTGGGATCGCGAGTGCGATACTTAGTGAGCACCTGGCGAAGGATGAGTTGACTATCACCTACGACTCGCAACTCAGTGATACGAAAAGAATGGGCGAGTTCTAGGCCAGCTAGAAGAGCTTCATATTCAGCTATATTGTTGGTGACTGAAAATTTGAGCTGATATGCCAACGGGAATGTGAGACCTTCAGGCGATAGGAGGGCGACGCCGATTCCTCTCCCTTGAGAATTCAGAGCTCCATCAAAATATAGTGTCCACATTGGCTCATCTGATTGGTTGATGGACATTAGTTCCTCATCTGGAAACTCTGATTGGACGGGATCGAACTTGGGAAGAGGATGGTGAGCGAGGTGCTCGGCTATGGCATAGCCTTTAATCGCCTTTTGCTGGATGTAGGTGATGTCAAACTGAGAGAGAAAACTTTGCCAGCGTGCTAGCCTATCCGTAAGGACGGATTTCTCCAGAAGGAATTTGATAGGATTCATCCGAGCAATCAAGTGGACCTCGTGAGCCAAGAAGTAGTGCTTCAATTTCTGCACCACCCAAACGAGGGCAGCACAGGTTTTCTCCATGACGGTGTACTTCTGCTCACAGGGATTGAGAAGTTTAGACAAGTAATAGGTTGCCCGTTCCTTGCCTTCTTCATCAGCTTGTGCGAGGACGGCTCCCACGGAGTCATCCAAGACTGAGACGTAAAGGATCAGAGGTTTTTCTGGTTTGGGTGGAATGAGAACGGGTGGACTAGCCAGATATTCCTTCAACCCTTCAAAAGCTTTCTGACATTTAGAATTCCAGTGGAATTCTACTCCTGGCTTGGTCAACTCGTAGAGAGGTCTACACCTTTGTGAATGTTGAGACACAAACCGACGAATAAACTGCAACCTCCCGATTAAACCTCGAACTTCCCTCAAATTCTTGGGAGGCGGCATATCCCTGATGGCCTTAGCTTTGTCGGGATCAATCTCGATCCCTCTTTTGCTCACAATGAACCCCAACAATTTACCCGATGACACACCAAACACACACTTTTTCGGGTTCATTTTCAATTGGAACTCTCTTGACCTTTGCAAGACCTTAGCCAAAACTTCTGGATGTTCCATCCTGGTCCTCGATTTCACCAATAAGTCATCCACATACACTTCCAGATATATGTGCATCATGTCATGAAATATGGCCATCATCGCTCTTTGGTAAGTAGCTCCAGCATTCTTTAATCCGAATGGCATGACCACGTAACAATATGTTCCCCAAGGGGTAGTGAATGACGTCTTTTCCTGATCCTCTTCTGCCAAACGAATTTGATTGTATCCTGAAAATCCATCCATGAACGAGAGGGTTTCATAGCCTGCCGTGTTATCAATCAACACATCAATGTGAGGTAAGGGAAAATCATCCTTTGGACACGCGCGGTTAAGGTCCCGGAAGTCGATGCAAATCCTGACTTTCCCATCTTTTTTCATGACCGGGACAATGTTTGCCACCCATTGAGGATAAAGAACGACTCTAATGAACCTGGCTTTGTGGAGCTTATCGACCTCTTCTTTCATTTTCAAAGCCATCTGAGGGTGGAAACGCCTTAACCTTTGTTTTACCGAGATGGACCCTGGTTTTAGGGTTAAACGGTGTTCGACCAAGGTTGAATCCAGACCCGGCATATCCTCGTAGCTCCATGCAAACGTGTCCTTATATTCCTTGAGAACCTCAATTAATGCCTCTTCTTCAGAGGGTGGTAGGTTGTCACTTATGAGGATGATCCTAGGGTCTTCCTCAGTTCCCAAGTTGACTTCTTTGGTGGATTCTTCTACGGCGGTTGACGGCTCGTCGAATCTTCTCATTCCACTAGCGTATGCGCCCGCCGCATCCTCATATTCTTCACCCTCATCTTCAGTGGGGCATTCTTCATCCGTGATCTCGTAGACTCCATACCCTTCATCAGATGCACAGTCGCCCTCGCATTCTATTTCGGGTAGCTGGATGGGATTTTCTAACAACTGGGGGATGACAAGAAGGGCCTGACACCTGGCGGCCAAATCCAGAAGGAATCGACGAGGGATCTGCCTACCCTTGGATTTTTTCCTAGGTATTACCCTTGGCCTATCATTCCTAGATTGACTGACAATATTTACAGAAGAAGAGGAAGACGAAGAGGATGGTGTAGAATGTACAGGAGAAGACCCCTCAGAGGAGGGGTAGAAAAGGTCGCTCATCGGACCTTGGACGGGTGGTCCGGAAGGCGGTACGCACCCGTGGGAGATGTAGGAGGTTTCCTCAACGAAGATGTGTTGTTGGGGAGTTTGAAAATTGACGTTTTTTTTTCATTTTCATTTTTAATGACAAAGCAGTGAAAAGAGATTGGAGGAGAGAGAAAAGGGGTTATGGCTAGAGGATTGTGAGGCTCATATAGCAGATCATGGTTGAAGACCTGGCGCAGGTTGAAAAGCCCGCGCAGGTATGTAAGCAAAGAAGGGGACCTGGGAAGATCATCAGACAATTGTCTGGCCCAGGAAGAAGATATCAGCAAAGGCTGAGACGAGTGGGTGGAGAGGATGGCGGCTAATGAGCCGTCGACGGCAATGTTGAGGACGGATGAAGATCCGTCGATGACAGAGTCCTTCTGGCGAGGACGAGGATAGTTTGGAACCTTGGCAAGAGTGGTAATATTCTCTGGTATTTCGGAGATCAATGGTGGTCCTTCAAGCTGCGGAGACGAGAACATCCTTTCCAGTGCAACGGAAATGTCCCTTATGTCGAACCATTTGTCCCACTCGCATTCCGGATCTTTGATCTTGCCTCTTTTGGTGATCCTCGGACATTTTTCAGCCAAATATACAGCATGTGATCCCCCATGTGCTTCTCGTGGGTGATCTCCCATCTGAACAACGGGTCCTCTGTTGAAGTGGTTTGATAGAGTCCACGTGAGGGGCTTCCAATCTGCCTTGAACGGTCCTTTGAAGCCTAGGCCAAACCTGCGGTTCGGCCTAATTTCCTTTGGCGGTTTGAGCATACCCTGTAACTGTGCGCCCAGACCCTTTCCTTGTTGATAGCCGATGTTCCTCATAATCTCCCAACCTTTGGAGTGAGAAGGGAGACATGATGTTGCGGTTGCCCTGACCGACTCCTTTGGTGCTAGTGGAATGTGAGATGGATCACGCACGTCCAGCAGTGATAATATGGGCCGATGAGATGGCCAAACGGAGGGCAGAGAGGTGTTGATAGCATCCACTGTGTGAAGGACCGGTGTACTGACCACTTTAATAATTCTCCCATTGTAAGGAAACTTCATGCACTGATGGTTGGTGGAAGGCACAACGTCCATGGCTTCGATGTAAGGGCGACCCAGTATAGCCTTGAATGTGGGGTCCATGTCGAGGACATGGAATTCCGTAAGAATTGACATGGGGCCTAGTTCTGCCTTCAGAATAATCATCCCCTGTGGCGGCCTTTTGCTATTGTCATAAGCCGTGACCGTGATCGAGGAAGGTCTTATTTGTTCCTCGTTGACCCCACACAACTGAAGAGTGCTCATGGAGATCACATTTATGGATGCACCCGTGTCCACAAGACACGGGTTTATGGATACCCCATTAATTTTTATTGAAATGCACAATGCATGTTTCTGAGCTTCCTTGGGAACGAGCTCGTAGTTGTGGAACATGATGGCCGGTTGTGTGTCTGTTGGGGTCAGGACTGTCGAAATCTTCTCCACGGGGAGGTCTTCATTAACCATGACTCTTTGAAGGTATTCCATTAAGGCTGCCTGGTGGGATGTGGATCTTTGAAGAAGCTCCAGGATGGAGATCCGGGCAGGTGTCTTATCCAGGTGTTTCAATAGATCATACTGTGTTCTAGGGATAGCTCTTTCTGGTTGTTCTGCATCATCCTTCTCTGGCTGAGATTGCTCGGGATTCTGACTGTTGTGGGGGAAAATCCTGTGGAAAATCCTTCCACTCCGGAGCACCATTGCCTGCGGCTTTTGTACCTCTGTGGGGGTAGCAGTGGATCTTAACAGGGGTTTGAGGGGTAGTAGTGGAGGAATGGTTGATGAAGTAGGGGTGATGACGGGAGCAGGGATTCTGATGAGGGGTTTGTTAGGTGGAGGCATGGCGGAGGTAGAGGGGATATTGCGCGGATTATGAAGGATAAGGGGTTTAGAAGGTGGCGGCGGAGGCAAAGTGGAAGTGGGTAAGGTTTGAAACGGGTGATGGTTTTGAGGTGGATGGTGGTTGATGAGTGGTTTTAAAGGCATTAGTGGTGATGTGGTGGAGAAAGACGGGGTTATGTATGGTTGACGGATGACAAGGGGTTTAGAAGGCGTAGGGGTAAATGTGGTAGAGGTGGGTGGTAAAGTGGGGGAGTGAGAGAAGATGAGAGGGTGTGAAGGCGTAGTGGAGAGTGTCGGTTGATAGGAGGTCGGGGTGCGGATGAGAGGGCGTAATGGTAGTGGAAATGGTGATGGTGATACTGACGCGGGTTGATGAGAGAGAAGTGCTACCCGGGCAAGGTGAGGGGGGTGCATGACGATAGGGTTGGAGGTAGAAAGAATGGAGGTACTTTCCTGGTGCCACCCCTGCTCTCTCCCGACTTTCGGGAAGGAGGAGATGGGGTTAACTTGATGATTGGGCTGTTGGTGCTCCAGTAATGGATTCTGGATTATTCCCATGTCGGGCTGTTGTTGTGGGGCCTGCTGAGGCTGCTGTTGTTGTTGTGGTTGCTGCTGCTGCTGCTGTTGTAACTGCTGCTGTGGCCTCTGAGGAGGTCTCCTAGCCTTGAGAGCCGCGACGTACCGTCTCATCTCATCCCAATCTATTTGATGTTCATCATTCATATCATGGATGTAATCTTTGAAATGGAAGCAGTAATCCACTGTGTGTCCTGGCTGCCTGTGGTAGACGCAGTATTTGGAGGTATCAACATTGGGGGGCCACGCGGGCCTTTCTCTGGGTAGGGCGAGTTGGTTTGATGCCATGAGGGCATTAAAAATGTCTGCTAAGGTTTTCGGCAATGGTGGATAGTAGGCTCTTTTGGGACCGAGCGGCCTCCTTTGTTGCTGTTGGGGACCATAGTTCCCCGGGGGTGGAACTTGGTTGTACTGAAGCGGTGGTTGTTGTTGCTGAAGTTGTGGTTGTTGTTGCTGGGGTTGGCGTAATGGAGGCATATTATCCTGGGGTGGATTATTTTGGGGTGGACGACAAAGAGGGAAAGGACCTGGTTGCAGGGGAAGTCGGGGCATTTGTGGAGGCCTTGGGTTGACTGCATAGTTGGCATTGTTGACCGCACTGACTTGCTCATTTGTCACGACTCCTTCTGTGGCTCCGCCCGGGACACCAGCGCCTATCTTTCTAACCACTTTGGGCTTCGGCGACTCAAACATGTTCATGATGGGGGAGTCTTTTAGCTGGGTTTGGATGTATCGGGCCCTCTCATAGAGTTCCTCCATTGTAGTAAGTTTATTCATGGCCAGGACATGTCTGAACTGTGGGGTTGCATTAGACACAATCATCTTCACTTGTTCGGGCTCGGAGAGGGTATCCCTTATTCTTTCCGCCAGAGACCTCCATCTATCAGCATATCGGACAAAATCCTCGTCGGGTTTCATCTTTTCAGCCACTAGGTCGGTAATGGAGAGTGAGGGACCGACCCTATCCCTATATTTCTGCAAGAACCTTCTCTGCACTATTTCAAAATTCTCGGCCTCGCGGGGCTCCAGAGAATAGAACCACTCAAGCGCGGGACCATCCAATGATCTTCGAAAGAGGTATGCCAGGGACCTCTGATCGTTTTGCCAGTAGGAGGACTCATACATGAAGTCCTTGAGGTGAATGAAGGGGTTGCCGGTACCATTGTACCTGCGGTACGTGGGCATTTCGGAGGGGGGAAGATGAATGACGGGAAGGATTGGCAAAGCAACCTCCGGGGTGACTTTCACGTCCACCATTTTTCTCAGATTTTGAAACTGCTCGTCCATGCGGTTGAACCTATTGAGGAGCGATTGGGCGAGCTCCTCTGGAGGTGAAGGTGGCACTTGCCACTGGGGGAGAAACTGTCTCCCGGAGACTTGAGGGGGAAACCCCGAATGAGAGGGAGCTGTCGGACCACCGACAGTTGGCCCTGGCTGAAGCGGTGTGTGGGGAACAACGGGAATTTGAGATTGTGACGGGAACTGGAATGAGGGTGGTTGTTGGCTCGCTTGACCTTGAAGCGAGGGAGACTGGATGGCTTGCGCCAATGAGGGAGATGGAATGGCCTGCACGGACTCTTGGAGAGGTGCGATGGCCGGAGTTGATTCCTGGGGCGTGGGGGAAATAGATTTCCCTTTTAGAATGGCCTGGAAGGCCCGGAGCTGTTCAGAGGTAAGCTCCGTGTTGGCGAGGATGTCCAGTAAGGAAGTGATATCCTGTGGCGGGGACGTGTCCCCGGCAATAACCTGCACCTCATGCGAGGGATCATGAGAAGGACCCGAGTCCATAGCATAGACTCGCGGGTCGGCTGTCAAACCACAGCTAGGGTAGTTCTCCTCAGAAGACTCGTGAGACATGCTCACAGTTTTCCCAGAACGCAAAAACATACACTAGCAAGTAGGTAGCAGAGATTATCAAACAAGTGGATGCCTTTACGCCCTTTTTTGTGTTTTGATTTTGATGATTTTTTTTGTGTTTTTAACGAGATCCGAAGTTCACACAAAATGGGGACCCTAGTTTGTTTTTGTTTCACCGCCGTGTCAGCTAGGGTCTCTCGTCTCACCACGAATGAAATGACTAACTCCGGGGAACTTCAATGGTATAACCAGCCTAGTGAACGAAGAGGAGATTCTTCGATGTCGGGGACTTACGGAGGTCCCAGTGTAGGAGATTCTAGTCCGTTGAGAGGAATTCGCAAACGGAGAGTCCTTCCTTCACCGGGAAAGGGTGATCCTCAAAAAAATAAAAAAGGGATAGAAAAGAGGAATGGATGTATGCAATGGAATGCTGACAGATATATAGAGTAAGAAAACAACAGAAATAACAGACATATAAGAAACAAACAACGAATCACAACTGATAGTGCTGCCGTGAGCACAACGGGGGCGCGCGCGGGTGCGAAGGTGGAGAGGCACGGGTGGTGCCGAACTTGCAAGGGTAGCCGAAAGGAAGCAGTACCGTCCCACCGTGATCGCCAATCTGTGAGCGACGTCAGGCGGTTCGGGGAAGAGAGCGGGGAAGAGGAAGCGGAGCGCGCGCGGGCTCCACTTTTTTTGTTTGTTTGCTTGTTTTGCTGCAAAACAAGAGATGATAGAGAAGAGAGAAGGGGCCACCACGGGAGATTGCTCCGGCGGGGCGAGCGGGACAAGTATAATATAACAAGATATGGGGTTCAAACGGCCATAGTGGGAAGTGACTCGCCGCGACCTCGGGGGGACGGGAATGGTGCAAAAATTAACTAACAAGAATTGAAACGGCCATTGGGGAAGTGACTCGCCGCGGCCTCGAGAATATGAGCAGATAATAAGATGACAGAATATGAAGAGAATACAAAGTGTGGGAATTTAAACGGCCATTGGGGAGGTGACTCGCCGCGGCCTCGATGATAGGAGCAGAATATAACAGAATATAAAGAGAATATAAGAACGGAAATTTAAACGGCCATTGGGGAAGTGACTCGCCGCGGCCTCGATGATATAAGCAGAATATAACAAAACATAAAGAGATTATAGGAATAGAAATTTAAACGGCCATTGGGGAAGTGACTCGCCGCGGCCTCGATGATATAAGCAGAATATAACAAAATATAAAGAGAATATAGGAAACAGAAATTTAAACGGCCATTGGGGAAGTGACTCGCCGCGGCCTCGATGACAAGATGTGATCGCCAGGGGCCGAAAGACCCCAAAATAAGAAAGTGATCGCGCCTACCTCAAGAGCGGGAGATGGCGGGTTGCTTCTTCCTCTCCTTCCGGCCGGCCGACGGAGAGGGCTTTCCTCGGGTACCCTTGCAAAACAACGACAAATAAATGACAAGTGGATTAGAAAGATGGAGGTGTAGTATTCAAATCCTTGCGATAAAAATAACGAAATGATGGCAAGACACACACCTGGTTGGTGTTATATTTTAAACCCCTCTCGGACTCGAGTAGGAGGAAAACGAGATGATGGATGCAAGAAGTATAAGAGAAGAAGCACCCTTGTGAAGGGGGATAGAGGATGCAATATGATGAATGTAAAGAACTATGGAGAAAAAGGGGAAGAAAAGGCTTATTGGATGAGCTGAGGGTGAAATCCGGCGGAGCTCCAGCAGCGTGGGGACGACGTGGAAGCGCGGTGGATGAAGACGACCTTCCTCTTGCGAGCGTGGGCACCCGAGAAGCCGGCAGAACCTCCACCTACAAAAGACCCGACGGGTTAGAAAATGACTCCGTAGCCTCTGGGCTCCGGCAGCCTATCGGATCACTGCTTAGCTCCCCCAGAACTGAGGGGGTGGGGCTCTATTTATAGAGCTCCGGAGGGTGGAGGCGTCCAGGACCCTGGACACCTCCATCAGGGCCGAAATAATATTTTATTCTATTTTTATATATTTTTTTGGAATACTTTTGTGGGGGCGTCCAGGGTCCCGGACGCCTCAAGTAGGTCCACCGAAAGCCGACGATGGCCGCACGCGGTTTGGCACAACGCGTGGTTTTGTGAGCGGCGCCTCGTGATTCAGAAATGGGCGCGTCCAGTTGACTGGACGTCTCTATAATTTGGATTTTTTCACACACGACAAATCGTCGTTCGGTGGCCGGCGCCCGTGAGGGAGTTGATGGAGGCGTCCAGGGGCCAGGACGCCTCCAAAATTATATTATTTTATTATTTTTCTTTTGTCTTTTATACCAGTCTTGGCATTATATATTTTTTATATGTTTTTATGGAGGCGTCCAGGGTCCTGGACGCCTCCATGAATATATATATATATTTATTATTTTTTGTGTTTTTATGCCAACTGGCATCTTACAAATATTTTTTATTATTATTGTTCATGGAGGCATCCAGGGGCCTGGACGCCTCCATGAATATATATATTTTTTATTTTGTTTAGGGCCCTGAGAAAATAATAAAAGAAATTAAAAAGATGGGGGCGTCCTGGGGCCTGGACGCCCCCATTAAAATCGACCCGGGTCCTCGGATCAGGCGTCGGCGGCCGCCCGGTAGACCCCCTTCTTGATTCCGGAACCTCCTGATGCGTCCGACTGGTGTTGATGTCGTCCGAATGCCGTGACGAGACGATTCCGGATGCCGAAAAAGGCAGAAGAAGACCCAAGAAAAGGAAGCACTCGAGCGATTCAAAATGCGTAAGCTGTTGCGGGGCGTTGTATAGTAATATGAGACTTTCTCAAAAGACGTCAGGAATGGCGTGTCTACAGCGCCGGTATTCTTGAGGCCAAACGGCATCCTTTTGTAGTGGAATATCCCCTTCGTAGTGCGGAATGCAGTGTGCACTCTGTCTTCTTCAGCAATCCAGATTTGGTTGTATCCGTATGACCCATCCATGAATGACAAGGCTTCATGACCAGCAGTCGCATCAATCATCACTTCAGTGATTGGCACTGGGAAATCATCTTTCGGGCAAGCCTTATTAAGGTACCGGAAATCAACACATATTCTGATCTGCCCATTTTTCTTCTTTACGGGCACTATATTGGCTAGCCATGTAGTATACTGATTTTCTTCAACAAAGCCTACATCAATCAGCTTGTCGACCTCTTTATTAACTTGATTTATCAACTCAGGGCGCATTCTCCTGGGCGGCTGCTTTACAGGGTTAGCCTCTGGGTTTATTGCTAACCGGTGTTGTGCCACATCAGAACTCAGTCCCGGCATTTCATCATGTCCATGCAAAGCAGTCTCAGAATTCTTTCAAGAACTGTATATACTGTTCCCTGGCAGCTGGCTCTAGCAGTGCACTGAGGAATGTCGGCCTGGGCTCATCTGTCGTCCCTAGATTTATTTCCACGAGCTCATCAACGGTGGCCTGGCCACCATCTTCGACTTCGGGCGGGGCTTCTTGCAAGTCAATAAAGCCTCCCGGGATATAATCCTCTTCGATCTCATGATTTTTGGTTCCGTCATACTGGTCATCGGCGGATGTTGGCTCATCATATAAGGCTGATACTGTTGGATTCTGTTCGGTCTACCTCGAGGATGTGACCGGTTCAGAAGGAAACCCAAAGGTGGACTCCTCCGCCCCTAGAGGTTCTTCTGGTGCAGGCCCCCCTGAGAGATCATCATTCTGTAGGGCCCGAACTTCTTCTAGAATGCGCTCAAACTCCAGGCATTCTCTTAGCTCGTTTGCTATTTGGTCTTCATCCGGGGTTCCCGTATCAAACTTTGCTTCAGCATGGAACAGATCCTCTTTGCAAGGTAGGTCTTCCCAGCACCAACCTTTCTTTATTTCATCAGATGTCCCCGTCTCTGGCTGACTGTCTGGGGCTTCATTGTTCATTACGGATTGATAAATGATTTCTTCATCTTCTGAGGGGTACTTGTCATATCCCACCTCGGGAGGGTCTTCATGCTGGTAGGAGACATAGATGACGTCCACCTCGGCTTCATAGTATTCTTGAATGGTATAACCCAATCCTGGGTGCTGAGTGATCTTCCTCAGTTCTTTATTATCCCGGGGCGGATCCCATAGCTCTTGGAACGCCTTCTTTTGGGCAACAGGTTGTAATGATGGCGTCTGCATCTTAGAGAACATCTGTGAAACCCGTTGGGTAGTATAGTCCAAGCCTGTGATCGACACCATCCAGTTTGCAGATTCTTCAGGGACCATGCAGTCTTGATCATCGTCTTCGACTGGCTCCCCGGTGTAGAATATGATAGGAGGCTCGCAGAAGTGAGGGACCTCCATAGTTTTTAATGGTAGCACCATCTGGTATTCTATGCTGGCAATGGGCTTGACTAAACCCTGCGGAACCCCCACCTGTATGTAATTTTCTTTCATTTCTTCATCAGTATCATCTGGGTGGATGCTAGGAGGGGTGATCCGAGCAAAGTCACCAACATAAGAAATGTGAGATACTTCATGTTTCTTAATATAGCCCCTTGGTGGCGGTGGAGACCAATTTCTTGCCTTCGTCACCGGCTTCTTCTGGTTGACCACAGCCTCTTTCTCTTCACCCTTTTGCGACACCTCCGTGTAGTAGGATGCATCGAGCATGTGACACTCAAATATTTCGAAGGGATGCAGATCCGCAAACACCCTTTCTTCTTTTCCTTCGTGGCAGTATTTATTACACTGATGCAGCATGGACGGCACTATCTGATATTCATGCAGCCACGGTCTCCCCAGCAGGGCCTTATATGTGGTGTTGGAGTCGATTACATAGAATCGCACCACGGTAGTGAGGTCCCCCAATGTGAGGTTGAAATCAGCCACCCCAAGGGGCATCTCACATTTCTGGTTGAATCCCGAAATTTTCACGTCTCTGACCTTGGTAAGCTGCAGATCAAAGTAATATTTTTGGTAAATGCGGTATGGGAGAATGTTCACAGTAGCCCCGGGATCTATCAGTATCCTGCTCAGTGGCTGACAGTTCAGGGAGCCCCTCATATACAACAGTCTGTTATGGCCGGATTTCGGAATCAGCATATCATCCTCTGTGAATGTGACTGACGGCCCAGAATTCACTTCTGTCAAGAGTGCTTCATACTATGCCGGCGACTGCAAGGCATCAACAATCGCTTGGCGAGCTTCTTCACTCAGAGAGAGAATCTCCCAGATGGAGAATCTGGTAGAGAGCTTCTTTAGCATTTTCATGATCCGATTGCCCACCCGGACATTAGACAGTCTCATTTCTTCCTCCCATCAGGGTTTTGGAGGTTCATGTGGTGCCTGTGGCCTCTGCTGCCCAGTGCTGGTTTCATTCTCTTGACCGGCTTCTTGGGGGGCTTTTTCTGTGATAATGGTCCCTGGTGTTGTTGGAGGGCTATCCTCCTCTTTCTCATTCTGCTTGTAGGCTACAGATGTTGACTGCTGAGGTCTCTTGCCTTTATCCGGCCTATCCTGCGTTGACTGCTCATTTTCCAAACTGGACAGAAATTCCAGAAATGTTGGAGCCTGACCTCCTTTCTTCTCTTCCTGGTACAAGCTAGCAGGGGGAGGAATCTGAACACCCCGCACCTCTGGTTCAAGAATCTGGTAGGGTTGTTCCCCTCTGAACATAATGTTATGATTGGCTGGCGGTGGGCGCCCCCACCTTCTTCCGGAGCGTGTTGCATGTGCTGAGGTTGAGGCCTTGGCATGGTTGGCTTCTAGCGGGGCATTTGATGTTTCAGCCTCATCATTCTCCCCGGGCAAGGTAAAGAGTACCGACAGGGTGTTACATTGTACTGTCATGACTCCCTTTTCCTTTTTGCATTTGGACCGTCTCTTCTTCTTTTGGGAATTTGGCTTCTTTGGCTCTTGCCCCCAGAAAGGCTCAGCCTCATCTTCTCCCTGTTCTACCCCCGGTTGCTCTTTAATTTTCAATTCTTCGAGCTGTTCCCAGAGTATACAGTCTTTCACCAGCAGGTGCCCGGGCTTTTTCTGTTCATATTCATCGAGCCCATTAATATACTGCTGTAAACGCCTGGCTGTAGGACTTACTTCCTTATGTGCAGGTAGGGGGACTTGTCTTCTCCGGTTATGAGTGGGGATCCGGATGACTGGCCCTGTCTCAGCTGTGTGCCATACTAGCTTTACTGGAAGTGTTTCGGGCCTTGGTGTGACACCGCGAATAGCTGCTCCACTGGTATTAGCTGCGGGAGTTTTCTTTCTATTCTTTATTGGCTTCATGTGCCACCCTTCTTGATCCTTCAGTGGGGTGAGGAAGCAAGCTTCATAAGTATGCCTGGTGCATTCTTCGACGGCTTCCTTAGGCAGCTGCTGGTAGACTGAAATCATATTGGCGGCCATGTTTAAGGCCGGAGGCTCATGTGGACGAGGTGGCTCTACCTGGTAATCTCCCAGCTGTAGGTCGCCCTCTTTTACCATGCCTTCCAAAATATCTTTGAAGACGTAACAATCTTCAATTGCGTGCCCCAGCGCACGGTGATATGGACAGAACAGTGGATCACCTTTCTTTGCCGCGTCCTCGGGTCTCTTTGGCTCAGGCAATGTTACTTTGTTGAACTTGTATGCCCAGTTGAATAGCGCGGCTGCCTTATCTTTCGGGAAAGAGTATGCCTTTCTCATTTTGTTTCTCAAAGAGACCTTTGTTGGGTTCGGTGCAAGTATTCAGAGGGGGGGTGAATGAATATAGCCTATACAAACTTTCACCCAATATAAAATTTTGCTGAATTAGAATTTCACTCACTCAACAGATTAAACACTTAGAACACAATCTGATCAAATCATCCAATGAACCTGTGATCAAACACTTGGAGCACCCCTATGCAAACATCTAGCGAAAGCAGACCATAAGCAATCAAACCACAATGCAAGAGGGGTTTTTAGGTGGTTCGGTCCTACAGACCTACATCCACCCCACACTCAACCCGAGTGTGGCTTCACTAACAGCTGGGCAACACAGCTTGCCAACAGACGCTGATACACAGCTTACCCAGGGGAACAACCTCCCCTCTTCCTCCTACACGGAGGGAACCTCTAGCAACCCACAGTCACTAGAAACCAGAGACTCACGTCTCTCTTCCTCTATACCAAGAGGGAACCCCACTAGTAGCAGCCCCGCTACCAGTGAACCAGCCAGTAGCACTCTGCTACCAGCAATCCACCAGAGGCATAGCCTTTCTTCCTCCTAGCCCGGAGGGAACCCACAAGCAGCCCCCCTGCTGCTTGCAAATCGGAGATCAGATCTCCCTTCTCCTGACCCACCAGGAGGAACCCGACCTCACTATTGAGAATCGGAAGAACAAGGATAACCAACTGAAAAAGGAAAAACAAAAACATGACATGAAAATAACTTCAACAAATAGAAAGCTGAAAAATGAAATGCACAATGTGGCTCTCAACGGAGTTGACTGGCCTGGATCTGATCCACGGTCCTATAGGAACAGATCTCCCTCGATCTCACTCTCTTTCTTCACTCTCTCTCTCTCTCTTTCTTCTCTGCTACACTTCTCTTCTTCTCTCGATCTCTATTCTCCTTTTCTCTCTTTCTCTTTTTCTTTTCTTCTGCTGGATCGTGGAAGCTCTCTCTTCTTTTTCCCTTTCTTCTCTCAGCTTCTGCTCTCTGGCTTCGATCACGATCAGCCTCCATCTGAAGACGAAGGCTCCAATATATACCAGCAACAGTAGGGAGATAGGGCGTGTGCTTCCCACGCCTTTCGTCCAGAAGATTCCTCCTCAGATCACGTGCTCAGTGCCCACCTCGGATCACGTGTCAGGTGCCATCTTCCACGTGACTGACTACTGGCACGTCAGTTTCTGGAGATTGACCGCGTTGACGCACTGGCATCACTGCGTCTACTCTTTGCTTGTACACATTTGAATTTGCCCCACTGCGTCGACCCTACTGTGGATAGCGTTGACGCGTTGAAGACAGCCAGAGATAAGTCGCCCCATTCTTGAACTGATGCGTCGACGCTGCCAGTTGGTGGCGTTGACGCACGGATGAAAATCATAAGTGTGTATTGGCCTCTCTTCCGCCGCTGCGTCGACGCTGCTTGTTGATGGCGTTGACGCACGAACATGTACATTAAGGCTTGTCTTGCCTTGTATATTGGCGTCTCTTAAGCCGCTGCGCCGACGCTGCTCAATTGTGGCGTTGACGTAGTGGAATAGCCTGTGAAAGTGAATGCTCCTTTAACTACTGCGTTGACGCTGCTCCATTGTGGCGTTGATGTAGTGGAAGATATCGTGAAGGCTTCGTCAACTAATGCGTGGACGCTTTAAGCTCCCATCGTCGACCCTGTTCCCTTCAGCAACAAGAATGAAGTCATAAGATCTAAGTATGTACATTGTAGTGTATATACTTCGAAAGAAACAGTCCAATGTATATACTTCAAGAACTCTAGACAACGGACGCTGTACAGACTTCAGATGCTACAGTCCAATGTATGGACTTTGACGAAGTGAAGCAGTGTATAGACTTCTCGTGAAAACCAGTGTACAGACTTTGAGGCGTTTGACGGATGTATATACTTAGCCTTTGAGGAACGATGTATAGAGTCTGAACGTGAAGGCAGGTTGTATAGACTTGAAGCGCTTGAAGCGATGTACAGACTTTAGTGTTAACGTGCCAGAGAAACCAGTGTACAGACTTCATGCTGTACAGACTTGATGTTGATCAAAAGACCTTTGGACATCAGCCCAAGGCGTCAACGCTTCCATCGTGCAGCGTCGCCTCAGCTCCTCAAGCGAGATGCTCATGCCCTTGGCAACTGGCCAATGCGTCAACACATCCAGTGTCAGCGTCGACGCAGTGAACAAGACAGAAAGCGAAAGACGCACAATTGCGTCTATGCAGTCAGCCAAGTGCGTCAACGGACTAAAAGCACAGAACCCACGAAGACAGACATGCTGACATAACCCAACCAGTTAAATGCAGATTCAAATAGATGATGACTTATAGTGTTTACTCTCATCAAAATCACAGGGACACAACAATCTCCCCCTTTTTGATGATGGCAACACTATGAGTCATACTGACTTGATCAAAAATATTTCTCCCCCTTTGACTTCAGCAAAAAGGCATGAGTTGAAGAGGAAAGAATAAGACTGTATAAAAAGAGTGAATTAAAAGCTCCCCCTTTTGACTAATCTGCCCCTTTTACTTTAGCAAAACGAATAATCCAGAGATGTCATATGAGACACTCAACATAGTTCAGCAGATGAGGACAACACAATATCAGAAGCAATTAAATCAATTCTCCCCCTTTGATAAACAACTTATGCAGTGATGCATATGCAACAAATACTCCCCCTTTGACATGGCAGAAGATATAGAGCTAATGCAGACAAACAACATGATCAGACAATCTAGCACATTGTCCCCTTATGCAAATAGTCTCTCAAACAGACCAGAGAATCTTGCCCTTATGATCTATGATGCAAGAGAAATCCACAAGGATGAACTCTGGTTATCCAAAAAATGCAAGTACACATGGTAAACTGAGAGAAGTGCTTCTCAAAAATGACAACCAGTCTAATACCACTGAATCAAAACACAATGATAAAGAGCCATAGGATGAGCAGATTCAACAGTTAGTGAAAATTGAGATATTGAACTTTTCAGCAAGATACTAACTTCATAGAACATAATTTTTAAGTTCTAGAGTCCTCTATTATAAAAGCTTATGAAACCTTGATTTTCAGATATGGTTTAAGAATGATGTAAACAAGTTTTTCAAAAAGAATTGTACTCATATCTGAACCAGCTCTTAATAAAAGGAACTACAAGCTCATATAAAATTCTAGTTCAACCAACTTCCATCTTACTTAGTTTACTTTCCATGACAGTTTTAGGAGATACATAAGGGAATGTAACAGAATTTTACATTGTTCTTTCAGAATTTGATTTACACTTGTTCATAATTTTCTTTTTAAATGAACAATTTTGGTTTATCAACACCTTTTGACATGGGGAGACACCTTGATCAGAGGCCCGAAATCCCAGTTACTCAGTGTGACAACCGTATTGCTTCTCCCATTTTGGAGAACAGAGGTAGCATTGGAAGTATCTTTGACATGAGGATACACCTTGATTAGAGGCCAGAATCCCCAATGACTCAATACAACAATGCCATTACTCTGCCAAATTTTCACAGTATTTTCAATCATCTCTTTAAGCAGAGTTAACCATGGTACTTCATGACACAATCGTTTGGACAGGTTTCTCAGTAACCACAGTTATTGCTCTGTCCATGATTCAGAACAAGTTAAGTGTTTAAGAAAAATCACATACACTATATATCTCAGTCAACATAGACAAGGATATCAACTTTTCAGATGTCAGAAGCTCTTACATGAATTTACATGAAGCAGACAGTTAAAGTTTATTAAGAGATTGAATCAGATATTTCCAAGTTCCTTGTGTCCAAACAGGAGTACATAAGACTTAAACCAGTTCCAGTTTACAAATTTTCTTAAGCATGTATAATGGAAGGTTCCTCATTAAAGATGTTTTAACATTTATGAAGTAGTATTCAGACTGAAGGTTTACTTCATATCTTAGCTTAGTAACTTAAGAGAGCTGACTAATATTTCAACAGACAACATGGATTCTGAAAAATTTCAGCAAAGAATCTGCCCTTGAGCAAAGAAGTTCAGACTTGACTGGATTGAAGTGAAGCTCTCCTTCAGCAGATTTAGGAGAGGCAGACAGATGTCAATAAGGTATAAGTTCAGATTATGAATACTTCAAAAAATAGTCAAGAGAGATCATTTGATGTTGAAATTACTGGTAACACAGATATGACTGTATGAATCAGATAGGTGGACAGGTAGAGTTCAAATAAAGACAGCTGAAAAGATTAAGCATGCTCCCCCTGTCTATATGCAATGTATCATCCCCCTTTTTTTTTTCAAAATGAGTGATCTGCTATGCATTTACTCCCCCTATCTTAAAACAAAGAATCAACCTATATGACATGAAGACAATGCATGAGACTAGACAAACTCCCCCTTACTAAGTGCATGATATGCAATTAAGGCAATGAAACATGTTTTCAAGGTTTATGCTCATTCAGACTACCCTATAAAGAGATATGACCCATGGTACTAGGTGAAGAACTTGGTCTAGAAGACCATCTTACACATAGTAAGAACCTCTAGGTAGATTTCCCTGCCTTTTAGTAGCTTACTATTTGATATACCATGGTGGTCATGCATGATAATACATCAGATTTTCAATGGCAGCATATGCAAATTCAGTCTATCATTAAATATGCAAATCATGTAAGAAGAGAGTTTAGAAAATTAAATCTAACAATGCAGATGGTGAGTTGATATGCAAAGATGGATTTAACATTCTATGCAGTTATTCTAAGAACAAGAAGTGCAGAGAATTTACCTTAATGGGGCTTTATCAACTTGGGTGCCTTGGTTTATTTCCCCCTTTTTATTCTTCAGCATCCAAGGCACACCTGCAAGTTAGCATACTATTTTGCATGGGCAGGTACCCAAAAAGTCTTGGGTCCTGCATGGTTAATAGTGACACCTTTGGTAGGTGTTCTAAACAACCTTTTCACATTTAGGTCATCAGATCTCATCAGATGGCAATTATTCATTGAGTGACCTAATATACCACAATAATAGCAAGAGGCAGCAGATTTCAGATTTGTTATATGCACATGCTGATTAGCATGAGTTTTATGTGCATTTGCATGAAATTTTCTGTTAACAGAATTAAGATTCTGTTTACCAACATAAGCCAGCCAACAGTCAGCAGCTCTATGGCCTGGCTTCCCACATTCAAAATATGCAAGTGTTTTCCTTTCAAAAATAAAATCATTTCTATCAGAAATATTTCTATTGACAGGGAATTTACCAGATTTATTGTTAAACTTCCTTCCCTGAGCATGCCAACATTGGGCTGCAATGTGGCCCATCTTGCCACAGTGAAAGCATGAACTAGAATTTCTTCCACCAGCCCTCAGCCAGCATTCAATGGCCCTGTGGCCTGTCTTTCCACACTCAAAGCATGTAATGAGCTTATCTTTATAAACAAATTTGTTCTTATTAGGACCATGTTGGCTTGCAGGAGATTTACCATGATATGAGTGAGATGTTTTCTTATCATTTGCAAACCAGCATTGTGCAACTGTGTGTCCTAATTTACCACAGTGGAAACATTCAATTTTCTTTTTCTGGAATGAAGGATTTCTATCATGAAGGTTCCTAGCAGTCATATCATCCTTCTCCATCAATTTACATTCATGCATCAGATGACCAAATTTATGACAATAATGGCATGACATTTTCTTTTTAGATACATGTGAATGTGTGTGTGAACTTTGATCAACATGCCCTAATGAACCCTTTTTATATATTTTCTGTTTTCCAATCTTTTTCTGATTTTTGTTCTGTTCTTCAGTTTTCTGAACAATGGGCTGTTTATCTTTTGAAGTGGTGGCTGCATTTGAAGCCTTTACAAAAGATGTCATCAACTTGCTCTGAAACTCTTTCTTATTAGCATTGTTGTAGCCCAGCCCTTCCTTCCTAGTATTGATTTTTACAACTAGTAGCTTGTCTAGGTTTTTCTGCCCACTTACAAATTTTGACAGAGAATTGTTCAGATCATTTATTTCAGATTGAAGAGAAGAAACCTGATGTTCATAGTTGACTATGTCTTCTTCACATACCAGAATCTGTTGATGCATCACATCATTCTAATTTTTAAGAGTTTCGATCTCTTGTTTCAGTTTGAGCTCATTTTAATTTTCATCAACAGATTTTCCTTTTTCAAATGTCAGCAATCTCTCTGACATGGTGGAGTTCAACTGTTTCAGTTTCTCAATTTCTTCCTTTAGACTTGTGTTTTCCTGCTCAAGTTTATCATCATCAAATAATACATCAGTTAGGAAACTTGGATATTCTGATTTACAATTTTCAAAGTTTTCCTGAAGTTTTAGGTTCGCCACACTAATAGCTTCAAATTCCTCATTGATCAATCTGTTTTCACTTTCAAGAGTGATTAGTTTTTGGTCAGATTCCTGACATTGTTTTCTGAGTTTAGTGGTTTCAGATTTAGCATGATCAAGTTCTGATTGGATTTCATCTAGTTTCGACAGTTGTCTTCTGAATATTTCATTTTCAGTTTTCAGAGTTTCAAGGTTTTCACCTCCTAGTTTTTCCAGCTTCTTTTTCAGTCTTCTATACCTCTTACTTATTTTTTCATGGGAGTGTAACAGATCAACATAAGCATCTTCCCAGTCATCTAAAGTGAAACTAGAGAAGGGGATGATTACCTCTTCAGCATCTTGAAATTCCTCTTGATCACTGCTATGGTTACTCTTATCAGCCATCAGGCAGCTGTCCTCATTCATCCTCTGAGCTAGCTTCAACTGATCCAGAATGTCCTTTGCGGACCTGCAGTCATCAAAACAAGAGTGTAGAGCCTTGTCAGTAGCTTCTTTCATTAATCTCAAAACTTTCTGATTCTCTCCATTTCTTGATCTGTCACTTTTAGTCCATTTGGACTCTTCCTTTGGCAGTCTATGAGGACCATGTGAAATTAACTTCCACAGATCCGGATTCATCAAATTCACATAACTATGTAGACTGCTAACCCATGAGTCAAAATTAGAACCATTAAAGACCGGTGAAGACCCCATTGATTAATTCGGCAAACAGATTAATGCAGCAAAGAGTAAAATCAGAAATGCACCAAGGGACAATAGGATCCTCTACAGATCGTTGGATCTGATCAATCAAAGAACTGCTCTGATACCAATTGTTGGGTTCGGTGCAAGTATTCAGAGGGGGGGTGAATGAATATAGCCTATAAAAACTTTCACCCAATATAAAATTTCACTCAATTACAATTTCGCTCACTCAACATATTAAACACTTAGAACACAATCTGATCAAATCATCTAATGAACCTGTGATCAAACACTTGGAGCGCCCCTATGCAAACATCTAGCGGAAGCAGACCATAAGCAATCAAACCACAATGCACGAGGGGTTTTTAGTTGGTTCGGTCCTGCAGACCTACATCCACCCCACACTCAACCCGAGTGTGGCTTCACGAACAGCTGGGCAACACAGCTTGCCAACAGACGCTGATACACAGCTTACCCAGGGGAACAACCTCCCCTCTTCCTCCTACACGGAGGGAACCTCTAGCAACCCACGGTCACTAGAAACCAGAGACTCACGTCTCTCTTCCTCTATACCAAGAGGGAACCCCACTAGTAGCAGCCCCGCTACCAGTGAACCAGCCAGTAGCATTCTGCTACCAGCAATCCACCAGAGGCCTAGCCTCTCTTCCTCCTAGCCCAGAGGGAACCCACAAGCAGCACCCCTGCTGCTTGCAAACCGGAGATCAGATCTCCCTTCTCCTGACCCACCAGGAGGAACCCGACCTCACTACTGAGAATCGGAAGAACAAGGATAACCAAATGAAAAAGGAAAAACAAAAACACGAAATGAAAATAACTTCAGCAAACAGAAAGCTGAAAAATGAAATGCACAATGTGGCTCTCAACGGAGCTGACTGGCCTGGATCTGATCCACGGTCCAGTAGGAACAGATCTCCCTCGATCTCACTCTCTTTCTTCACTCTCTCTCTCTCTTTCTTCTCTGCTGCACTTCTCTTCTTCTCTCGATCTCTATTCTCCTTTTCTCTCTTTCTCTTTTTCTTTTCTTCTGCTGGATCGTGGAAGCTCTCTCTTCTTTTTCCCTTTCTTCTCTCAGCTTCTGCTCTCTGGCTTCGATCACGATCAGCCTCCATCTGAAGACGAAGGCTCCAATATATACCAGCAGCAGCAGGGAGATAGGGTGTGTGCTTCCCACGCCTTCCATCCAGAAGATTCCTCCTCGGATCACGTGCTCAGCACCCACCTCAGATCACGTGTCAGGTGCCATGATGTGACACAAATATGCAGCAAGCAAAAATGAACCCTTGGACTTATTTCGCAATCACAACCACAAGATTGGGAGCAACTTGTGAGTCGCCGTCACACCGCACGCATACGTTTCCCGGGGTGACTCGGTGATGTCGAGTCGAGATTGTGGAGAAAGCCCCTGGCTGGCTAGAGGACCAGCACCGCTAAGGTTGTCCCTCCCGAGGATATGAAGCCCACAAACAAGGGCGGCCGGGTGCCTTGGGGGCACTAGGTCACTCGCTCACTATTATGCACGGTGACCACACAAGGGTTGGTGGCTCCGGGGTCGGGCACTCTCTCACCGACCAGCAGATAAGTTTTGCAGATATGAAATGAATAGGAGTAATGAGCAAGGGTAGAGACTCACCTGGTTGGTTTGAGGAAACCAACCCCAGTCGGAGACGAGGGCGAGCGGGGAAGTGTGGGTTCCCCGCACACTGCGCCGGTGTAGCTTGAACCCTATTTCAAAATTACATTCACTACTCCTCACACAGGAGGGTTGGACTAGGGGTGGGGAAGTAAGTTTTACAAGTAAACACTACCTCCACGCAGGGAGGGGCCGTAAGCCGGCCAGGCGGGGAAGGGAGAATCGCCGGAGAACGGAAGAGGGAAGCCGGGGCTGTTTCCACTTGCAGGCTGTGATGACTGACTGCCGGTCGGTCCCAGGGCTGTAGTTCGCGTTCCTGAATTCTTCCGGAGGCAAGACCAGCGTGGGCAACCTCTGTTCGAAGCTCGACCCGGACTAGCAGCTGCAGCAGAAGAAATCTGGGTTTTGGGCCATTTTTGCACTTATTCCTAATATAGGAGCAACTCTGGCGGGGTATCTATATTTTTAACCCCATTTTTACTTTCTTTTATTCTCTTTTTTTTTAGAGGGTGACAGGTTGGAATGCCACTATATCAAGATAAGGGTAGTTCGGCCAGGGCGGAGTGCCGCTAGACCAAGAAAGGGGTAACTCGGTTAGGGTGGAGTGCCACTTGACCAAGAAAGGGGTAGCTCGGCTAGGGCGGAGTGCCATTAGACCAAGAAAAGGGTAGCTCGGCTAGGACGGAGTGCCATTAGACCAAGAAAAGGGTAGCTCGGCTAGGGCGGAGTGCCATTAGACCAAGAAAAGGGTAGCTCGGCTAGGGCGGAGTGCCACTAGACCAAGAAAAGGGTAGCTCGGCTAGGGCGGAGTGCCGCTAGACCAAGAAAGAAGTAGCTCGGCTAGGGTGGAGTGCCATTAGACCATGAAAAGGGTAGCTTGCCCGATTACTCGGGGAATGTCGGTTGTGCTGTATGATACAGCTTTAGATGCCTTCTGTTGAGCGGTGAGAATTGAATTTCCCCTCGATGGTTGACAACCACGTAGGCTCCTCCTTCGTAGACCCTCTGTATCACATAAGGACCTTCCCAATTAGCATTCAGCTTCTCTTTTGGGTTGGACGCCATGACTTCTTTCTTCTTGACCATGACGAGGTCACCTTTCTTGAATTCTCGTCCTCTTACGAGTTTGTTAAATGCATTATCCATGTGGGCCTGATACATTTGGATATTCTTCTGAGCTTGGAGGCGCTTCCCTTCCAATTCAGCCAATTCCTCTAATCTTCTTTCTGCGTTGGTCTGTTCGCCACGGGCCATGCCATATTAGACTGCCACGCTGAGTGACGGGACTTCCAGCTCTAGCGGAACCACTACCTCTGAGCCGTATACCAGTGAGTATGGTGAGCATCCTGTAGGTGTCTTGAAGACGGTGCGGTATGCCCACAGAGCTTCGATCATACATTTTTTCTTCCCAGTCCTTTTTGTTGGAACTGACGACCTTGGCCAGCAGGGTGCACAAAGTCTTGTTAAAATCTTCTGCCAACCCGTTTGCCTGTGGATTGTAAGGAGTGGAAGTCCTCCACTTGATTTTATACTTCTCGACAAGCCGATAGACCTTCTGATTTCTGAAATGGCTTCCATTATCAGATATTATTCGGCTGGGGATCCCGAACTGGAAGATAATATTCTGCTTGATGAATCTGGTGACCAGCTCACCAGTCACTTCTCTTAATGCTACAGCCTCTGCCCATCGGGAGAAGTAATCTGTTATGGCCAATATGTACTTATGTCTGGCCGAGGAAGTCAGCAGTGGCCCGACTACATCAGTTCCCCATTGTGCAAATGGCCAACTGGGAACTGTAGGGTGCATAGTCGTAAGAGGCCTTTTAGGCACGGTAGCATGCTCCTGACATTTCTGGCATGACTTTGCGAATTTACAGCAGTCTTCAAACATGGTGGGCCAATAGTAGCCCAGCTTCTTGATTTCTATCTTCATCTTGGGACCAGCCTGGTGGGCACCTGCTGTTCTGGTATGTATTTCTTTCATTGCTTGCCAAGCTTCCTCAGTGGACAGGCAGCGGAGTAGAATCTTCTTGCGTGCATCTGCCATTATTCGGAACAAAGTTTCATTCCTGAACTCATAAGAATCTTTGATTCTCAGAAGTTTCATCTTTTCTTCTCTTTTCTGCGGCAGCTGTTGGTGCAGAAACCACTGCAGCAAGTGCTGTCTCCAATCAGACGCCTGTACCGTGCTGACAGTAGCAACTCTGCCTTCTTCGGGGCACCCTTCTAGCATGCTGGGGACTTGTCGCCGGTTCATAACAACAATGTTCAGTGTCTCATTTGGTGGGACTGCTAGTGAGCTGGCCAGCTTTGCCAGTGCATCAGCTTGGGCATTGTGCCCACGGCCCACATGCTTTAGCTCAATATGATAGAATTTTGCGATAAGGCGCACAGCTTTCTGGTGGTAGGGATTCAATTCTGGCATCCGCACTTTGAACTCCCCTTGGATTTGTTTTATTATCAACATCGAATCCCCGAATACCTGAAGCATCTGGATACCCATGTTGAGGCTGATATGCAGACCGATTATCAGAGCTTCGTACTCCGCTTCATTATTGGTGCAGGGCTTGTTTATAGAACAGGAAGTATGCACGACCTCCCCTTCTGGCGACTTCGGCACAATACCGGCCCCGGCCTGTATTCTTGTCTTTCCATCGGAGTCTATCTCTGTTCTAGATGCTCCATCAAAGAATAGCTGCCACATAACTGGCCGAGCCTAGCAAGCTTTGAGTATCTCATCATCGGGTAACTCAGTCCCTAGCATGTCATTTTCCGGCACAGGATGCTCTGCGAAGAAATCAGCCACGGCCTGTCTTTTTATCGCCCTCTGGGGTGTATAGGTAATATCAAATTCCATCTGGATCACTGCCCATTTGCCCAACCGGCCCTTCAGTACTGGCTGAGTCAATATGTATTTGAGCGGATCTGCTGTAGATATCAATCTGACTTCATGTGACAACATATAGTGCCGGAGTTTCTTGACGGCAAAGACTAGTGCCAAGCATGTCTTTTCTATGTAGCTGTAGCTCTCTTCAGTTCTAATCAGCCTCCTACTCAAGTAGTACAAGGCTTGCTCTTTGCCTTCTTCATTTATCTGTGCCAGCATTGCCCCCAGGGAACAGTGTGTGGCCGCGATATACAGTATCAAGGGCCTGCCCTTAACTGGTGCCCCCAGCACTGGAGGGGTCTTGAGATATTCTTTCAGCTTCTCAAAGGCTTCCTGACATCCATCGTCCCAGAGGAACGGTACATCTTTCATCATGAGTTTGTGAAAGGGGTGGCATCTTCCTGACAGATTCGATATAAATCATCAGATATAGGCCAAACGCCCTTGCAGAGATCTTAGCTCGGGCAGACTCCTTGGTGGAGGGAGCTCCTTGATAGCCTTAATCTTGGATGGGTCAATTTCAATGCCCCTATGCAGGACAATAAACCCGAGGAACTTCCCGCTGGACACGCCAAAGGCGCATTTCATAGGATTCATCTTGAGTTCATATTTACGCAGCCTCTGGAATACTATCCTCTGGTCCTGCAAATGGTCTTCTCTTCTGGTGGTTTTCACTACCAGATCATCAATGTAGCACTCTACTTCTTGAAGAGCAAATCATCAAAGATCTTTGTCATAGCTCTTTGGTAGGTAGCGCCGACATTCTTGAGGCCAAATGGCATCCTTTTGTAGTGGAATATCCCCTTCGGAGTGCGGAATGCAGTGTGCACTATGTCTTCTTTAGCAATCCAGATTTAGTTGTATCCAGATGACCCATCCATGAATGACAGGGCTTCATGACCAGTAGTCGCATCAATCATCACTTCAGTGATTGGCACTGGGAAATCATCTTTCGGGCAAGCCTTATTAAGGTCCCAGAAATCAACACATATTCTGATCTGCCCATTTTTCTTCTTTACGGGCACTATATTGGCTAGCCATGTAGTATACTGATTTTCTTCAACAAAGCCTACATCAATCAGCTTGTCGACCTCTTTATTAACTTGATTTATCAACTCAGGGCGCATTCTCCTGGGCGGCTGCTTTACAGGGTTAGCCTTTGGGTTTATTGTTAACCGGTGCTGTGCCATATCAGAACTCAGTCCCGGCATTTCATCATATGTCCATGCAAAGCAGTCTCAGAATTCTTTCAAGAACTGTATATACTGTTCCCTGGCAGCTGGCTCTAGCAGTGCACTGAGGAATGTCGGCCTGGGCTCATCTGCCGTCCCTAGATTTATTTCCACGAGCTCATCAACGGTGGCCTGGCCACCATCTTCGACTTCGGGCGGGTCTTCTTGCATGTCAATAAAGCCTCCCGGGATATAATCCTCTTCGATCTCATGATTTTTGGTTCCGTCATACAGGTCATCAGCGGATGTTGGCTCATCATATAATGCTGATACTGTTGGATTCTGTTTGGTCTGCCCCGAGGATGTGACCGGTTCAACAAGAAACCCAAAGGTGGACTCCTCCGCCCCTAGAGGTTCTTCTGGTGCAGGCCCCCCTGAGAGATCATCATTCTGTAGGGCCCGAACTTCTTCTAGAATGCGCTCAAACTCCAGGCATTCTCTTAGCTCGTTGGCTATTTGGTCTTCATCCGGGGTTCCCGTATCAAACTTTGCTTCAGCATGGAACAGATCCTCTTTGCAAGGTAGGTCTTCCCAGCACCAACCTTTCTTTGTTTCATCAGATGTCCCCGTCTCTGGCTGACTATCTGGGGCTTCATTGTTCATTACGGATTGATAAATGATTTCTTCATCTTCCGAGGGGTACTTGTCATATCCCACCTCGGGAGGGTCTTCATGCTGGTAGGAGACAGAGATGACGTCCACCTCGGCTTCATAGTATTCTTGAAGGGTATAACCCAATCCCGGGTGCTGAGTGATCTTCCTCAATTCTTTATTATCCCGGGGCGGATCCCATAGCTCCTGGAACACCTTCTTTTGGGCAACAGGTTGTAATGATGGCATCTACATCTTATAGAACATCTGCGAAACCCGTTGGGTAGTATAGTCCAAGCCCGTGATCGGCACCATCCGATTTGCAGATTCTTCAGGGACCATGCAGTCTTGATCATCGTCTTCGACTGGCTCCCCGGTGTAGAATATGATAGGAGGCTCGCAGAAGCGAGGGACCTCCATAGTCTTTAATGGTAGCACCATCTGGTATTCTATGCTGGCAATGGGCTTGGCTAAACCCTGCGGAACCCCCACCTGTATGTACTTTTCTTTCATTTCTTCGTCAGTATCATCTAGGTGGATGCTAGGAGGGGCGATCCGAGCAAATTCACCAACATAAGAAATGTGAGATACTTCATTGGTGCGGACACCCGAGCAGTTGAGCGGCGCGATACGCCGAGCCACCGGTACCGCACACGGAGCACGACTCGAGCCACCTCAGCATCTATTTGGCTCGGAGACAGCCTGGAGATGCCCCCCTGAGTCCCGGCATTTATCATATTTAGTTAGACTTTATGTGTGTGTAATTTGTGTTTATTTCATTGTATGCGGTTTGCTATTTTGATTGTAAGAGGGGCTTATGTGCAATTTGGACCCAGTGGGCCCCACGGGCCCCCCAGGCCCCATCCCATTGAGCCACCTCACCCATGGGCCCCATGTGGGGTCAGTCAACATGTCAAATGGAGGCTTCTAGATGGGTGGGCCAAGTGGGGGACAAGGGGCTTGGAAAGTCCACATTTGGCCACCCACCCCCACCTACCAAGTCCACCTTCTACACCTAGTCCAAGGGCCGCCCCCTCCTTGTAGTTTTTTATTTATTTTGTGTGTGTGTGTCACACTCCATCCCAACCCTCCATTCCCATCCCCTAGATCCAATGGTTGTGGATGGATGTGAGATGTAACCTATTTAAGCTTGTATTTTTAATTTTGATGAATTAATGCCATTTGATTCAAAGAAATTCAAGAGCAAGGGCTGGTGCGCCCCCCTCCTCTCTCCTCCCTCTCCCCATTGAAGCTGTGAAGGCTTCCATTATGAGGTGTGATGCCAAGTGTATCGGTTCCGACGATCGCCGCCGCCGCCACGAGCCGCCACCGCACCGCCATCGCCATCAACGGAGTTCTGCCCGTGCAGTACCACAGAAGCTTCCACGAATTTCTTGTCTCAGCCACGAGCTCAGATAGATCTGGGGATTTTATTGGATGTTCCAGAGGTGTCAAGAACATCCCACAAATTTTGGTTTGCCATTCAGATCTCGTTTCATATTTTTTGATTTTCGTCCACTCTTCCATTTTGGTTCTGCCAGAGTTCTATCCAGATTCATCCCCACCCTGAGTTTCATGTCTTAGGTCTACTTTTTGATTTCTGTCGGTTCACTCAATTTTATTGGGGGTTCCATTCATCCACCTCTTCATCCAAAATATTTCTTAATTTTTCATTCACCCAACTCATATTTTCTAAAAATCGTTCTCAGTCCTATCTACAGTTCTGTCCTCCTGTTCCCAGATCTGACTACCAATCACCCCAAAAATCATAGTAAATCACCCCCACCTCCAAATCAAATTCCAAAAATTGTCACCGTTCTGTGGTTTGATACCCTACAACTTTGAAGAAGCGCTCAAGAGCTGAATCGGAGGTTTACTAGGCGGTCAACGGTGGTTCTCAGACAAGTGCTCTGCAGCTCTGAGATTTCGGTTACTGTACAACAGGGACTTGTAAATTCATTAAAGTCTAGATCCGGCCAGATCCAGCAGATCTCTCTGAGTCTAGATTGAAGCATTTGAAGAGAGCTTTCCAACGATAGCTCATGCGTCCCGATCCGACGTCGGGATTGATCGCAGCGGCCGTTTTCGCCAGAGCGTGCGCCGGAAGACAGCAACCAAAATCCGTGGACAGCTAGTTCATCAATTGGGAATCGGGGCCGATCGACCCCCGATCGGTGTTCCCGGCCGACCGCCGTCCGTGAAGGCGCGCCACCAGGGGTCCCCATCATAGTGGGTCCCACCCCCGCAGATCCGGAGGACAGCGCCATCCGTGGGCCCCACGGGCCCGCAGAACCCGTCGTTCGGAAAGTACGAAAACGCGGAGTTCGGCACCACCGGGCGACATCAAGATGCTGCCCGTCAACTCGAGTTGCGTGATTCCCGGGCTCCACATGTGACCTTTTACCTCCCTGCGTGGAGTGGGTCAAATCTTTGTATTGCTGTAATATTATTTAACCGGGAGTCCGTAATTCGGCCGGGGTTGTCTTCGCCACGCCGGGTACGTGGAGGTAATGGTCCGAACCTCTTGGCGTTCATTTGCTTAGCTAGTATACGGTCTTTTACCGCTGCCGAGAGTGTAGTTACTAGCCCGTGTGTCCATGTCACTGCTGTGAGAGTGAGAGTGACCCGTCCTGTGACTCGATCCGAGTCCGGAAGTTGAGTCGGACTACCCTTGACCTCCGCCGGTTCCTTAACCGCGCACGGTCCGCGCTTTCCCTTGCTTGGGACGACGAGTGAGCTTCCACTTCTGTTAGCGACGTTTTGCCACTAGGAGCTCGTAGTGTCGGGCTTAGTGTCTCCCTGGTGTGTGCTGCTGGTCGCGTCTTCATCTAGAGTCCGAGGGTGGCACCTAATAGTGTCGTCTCCCGTGTCCGTCCCGCATCAATTTGGTATCAGAGCGAGTTGAGTCTAGGGTAGCCTTTGCATATGTCTTACATGCATCATGCTCTAAGTCGAGTCTAGGACCATCATTATTTTCAAAACAAAAAAAAAGTATGTTTTAAATTGCATTTGCACCCTTTATTCGGTATCTTAAAAGGTGTTATCCGAACGTTAGGCTACGCCTACCGGGAGGTCGCACACTTGCGGGAGTGATCTTCGGATCGATTAACTCCGCCCCGTACCAGATATTGGTTTAGGTCTAAGTGCATCATTTAGTGTGTGTTTGTATTAGTCGGTGTCTTCTAGGTCGTGTGTCAGTTGCATGCGCACCCGTCGAGGTACCCAATACTCGCCACCACCACCTATGGCGGATTCCCGGGCCCGTAGCTCCGATGAGTCCTCGACGGCCGAGATGTTCCGAGCCATTATGGAACGTCTTGACACGCGTATGGATGGCCTTAGTACGCGTATGGATGGCATAGGAACGCGTCTAGAAGGGCGGATGAAAGCCCTCGAGGATCGGGCCGAGAGTTCGGATCAGTCCATCCAGGGCTTAGTTGGGAGGATTGCCATCCTAGAGAGGGGCCCAGTAGCGGCGCAACCCACGCCGACGAATGGCCAACAAGAGCCGGTGCAGCAACCCGCTGTGCCAAGGGCTCAAGTGGAGAATGTTGGGGTTCAACAGGTGAATGTGGTGGATGATTATGCATCTGATAATGATCAAGGGGGTAACGGTCGTCGTCATCAACGACGGAATCATGATGACGAGGATGACGACTGCATTCTTAGGGGTGTGCGTGCGGACCCTCCCACTTTTAGCGGGTCCTTGGACCCTCGGGTGTATTTAGATTGGGAGGCCGGCATGGACCGGTACTTTAAGTGGTTTGAGATGACGGACCACCGAAGAGTCCGATACGCAAAGATGAAGCTGCAAGGGCAGGCCCAAACTTATTGGATCAATGTGGAGAGCCTACTCAACCAGCGACGTCAACCCCAGATCGGTACTTGGGATGATATGAAAACCAAGTTGAGGGAGAAGTACCTTCCCGCCTCATATCGCCAACGTCTCATAGACAAGTGGCAAAGCATCTCCCAAGGGAACCGATCTGTGACCGAGTACACCGCCGAGTTCGATGAGTATTACTTACGGTGTGGGGTCACGGAAGAGAGCACTATGACTATATCCCGCTTTCGAAGAGGTTTGCCGCCCAATTATCAATATGAACTCTTTCACCGCAATGCAACCACTTTGGAGCAGGCATATCAGATAGCTCTCGAATTGGAGCAATTCGAGGCCGAGTTCGAGTCACCCCATCGGTTGGGCTCTTTTCCCCTTCGTAGTGTCGAGCCCCGTGGCTCATCTGGCACGTATCCGAGGGCCCCCATGGCTCGACCTCAGGAGCCCGCTCGTCCTGAGCCGTTTGCTCCTAGGCCTCGTCCTCCACCCCCAAGGGACCTTCCTCATCCCCTACATCTTACAGCCCCACCCATAGCCCGTCCATCGGCACCCGCACCTCCTGCACGTCCTTTGTTGCCTACGCCTCCTATCCGTCGGGAGGATAAAGGTAAAGGACCTATGATTGGGGAGCCCAGTGGATCACGGCAGTAGTGTTATCGCTGCATTGGGTTTGGCCATTTCGCCAACCAGTGTCCCACCCGCCCATCTCTTCACATTGGGGACACACAGGCCGAGGATACCACCCCTACGGGCCTCGAGTTAGTCAGCTACGAGGCAGATGAAGAGCTAGCTGACGAGTAGTATGAGATGGGAGGTGAGGCTCAGGATGCCCAGCATTCGGATGATACCCACGTGGGGGTCGTCAGATGTATTCTCACCCAGCCACAGGCCAGTGATGACTGGCGTCGGACCACTATCCTTCAGGTATTCTGTAGACTGGGAAAGCAAATTTGCAAGGTGGTCATCGATAGCGGGAGTTGTATCAATGCAATCTCCACGAACGCTGTCGCTCGTCTTGGTCTCACGCCCGTAGACCATCCTTGTCCCTATCAGGTATCATGGGTGGATACCACTTCCATTTCGGTCAGGCTGCGGTGCTTGGTCCCGCTGCAGCTCCACTCCTACCGTGACGAGATCTGGTGTGATGTTCTCCCCATGGAAGTGGGAAGTATCATTCTTGGTAGGCCGTGGTTATTCGACCGAGATGCCACACTCCATGGTCGGTCGAACACCTGTACCTTCGACCACGATGGCCAGCGGGTCACCCTCTACCCCGTTCGGCCCAGGAGTCCATCAGTCAGGGGTCCTACTGGCCCTAGTACTCCAAAGCCTTCCGTACCCGGGCCCAGTACCCCATCCCCAGCTCGGACTATGACCGTTACCTCTGGCCCAGGAGAGCCCTCGACGAGGAGATTGATGATGATTAGCTCCCGGGAAATGGAGCAGGAGCTTAGTCAGGGCTGTCCGGTGTTTGCCATTACGGTCCGAGAGGTGGAGCGGGACTCCGAGGGTGAGCTCCCACCCGAGGTTGTTCCCATTCTGCAGGAGTATGCTGATGTCTTTCCCGGTGAGCTTCCCGAGGGACTCCCACCTATGCGGGATATTCAACATGCCATCGACCTTGTTCCGGGCTCTTCTTTGCCCAACCTTCCTCATTATTGCATGAGTCCCACGGAGCATGCCGAGCTTAAACGGTAGGTCGATGAGTTAGTGCAGAGAGGGTCTGTTCAGGACAGCATGAGTCCATGTGCTGTGCCCGCATTACTCGCCCCGAAGAAGGATGGCACATGGAGAATGTGTATTGATAGTCGTGCCATCAACAAGATCACCGTGAAGTACAGGTTCCCTATTCCCCGCCTGGATGACATGCTAGACTTGATGGCAGGTGCCACTATCTTTTCGAAGATCGATCTTAAGAGTGGCTACCATCAGGTGAGGATTAGGCCAGGTGATGAGTGGAAGACCGCATTTAAGTCCAAGGACGGTCTATATGAGTGGTTGGTCATGCCTTTTGGGTTGACCAATGCCCCTAGCACTTTCATGCGGCTCATGACTCAGGTCCTTCGACCTTTCATTGGAGTCTTTGTAGTGGTGTATTTTGATGATATCCTTATCTATAGCCGCACCACAGGGGACCACTTAGACCACCTTCGGAAGGTCTGTCTACTTCATCGGCGAGAGCAGTTGTTTGCGAACCCACAGAAGTGTGCCTTCATGACACCTCAGCTTACCTTCTTGGGTTTCATTGTGTCTAGTACTGGGGTCTCCGCCGATCCGGAGATGGTCCGGGCCATTGTTGAGTGGCCGGAACCCCGTACGGTTCATGATGTCTGCAGCTTTCATGGCCTTGCGACGTTATACCGTCGCTTCATCCGCAGATTTAGCTCCGTCACCGCCCCGATCACAGATTGCATCCGTAAGGGCACATTTGTATGGACGAAGGCCGCATCTGCCGCCTTCAAGGACATCAAGGAGCGCATGACCCAGAAACCTATACTTGGACTACCTGATTTCTCGAAGGTGTTTGAGGTCTCTTGTGATGCGTCGGGCGTGGGAATTGGAGGAGTTTTGAGTCAGGAGTCCCACCCGATCGCATATTTCAGCGAGAAGCTGAATGACGCGAAGCTGCGATATTCCACATATGATAAAGAATTCTAAGCAGTTGTTCATGCTCTCAGGCATTGGAGGCACTATCTTTTACATCAGGAGTTTGTTCTATACTCCGACCATGAAGCATTGAGGTACCTCCATTCCCAAAAGAAGCTTAACTCGCGTCACAGTCGTTGGGTCGAGTATCTCCAGCAGTTCACCTTTGTGCTTAAACATAAGGCTGGAGTGGAGAACAAGGTAGCTGATGCCTTGAGTCGGCGAGCATGCTTGCTTACCACCATGAGTGCCGAGGTCATAGGGTTAGAGAAGATGAAGGAGGCCTATGTTGATTTTCCAGACTTCGGTCGGATTTTTATCACTCTCCAGGCCAGACCCTCGAGAGACCTTGATGATTATGTGATTTAGGAGGGTTACCTCTTTCGAGGTAGCAGGCTATGTGTTCCCCGAACTTCGGTTCGAGATTTCTTAGTGTGGGAATTACATGCGGGAGGTCTAGCCGGCCACTTTGGTCAGAACAAGACTATTGAGGCAGTGGAGCATCGATTTTATTGGCCGAGCTTGAAGCGCGATGTTGCTAACATCGTGGCTCAGTGCCGTACATGTGCTACGGCCAAGATGAAGAAGCAAAGCTCGGGACTTTATACGCCTCTTCCCGTGCCTGATGTCCCGTGGCAGGATGTTAGCATGGACTTTGTTTTGGGATTGCCACGTACCTCCAGAAAGCATGATTCGGTCTATGTGGTGGTTGACCGTTTCTCGAAGATGGCCCTCTTTATTCCTTGCTCTAAGAGGTCGGATGCTTCTAGGGTAGCTCGCCTATTCCTTACTCATGTGGTGTGCAAGTTCGGGTTGCCTCGCACTATAGTGTCTGACCGTGATGTTAGATTCACTTCCTATTTTTGGAAGACACTATGGCATATGATGGGTACTCACCTCAAGTTTTCTACTGCATATCATCCCTAGACAGATGGCCAGACCGAGGTAGTCAATAGGAGTCTGGGAGATCTTTTGAGGTGTCTAGTCAGGGACCGCATTGGGGATTGGGATCTCATTTTACCCATGGCTGAGTTTGCATACAATGATTCGGTGAATAGGTCTACCGGCATGAGTCCATTTGAAATTGTCACAGGTCGTAGGCCTAGGAAACCCGTTGACCTTGTCTCCATGCCTATCCATGCTAGAGTGTCGGAGTCGGCCAAGTCGTTTGCTTGGCACGTTAGGAGTTTGCATGACGACATCCTTCGTCACATTGAGGCCAGCAATGCACGGTACAAAGAGTTAGCCGATGCCCACCGACACCACCGAGAGTTCCACGAGGGCGAATACGTCATGATCAGGGTAAGACCTGAACGGTTTCCCTCTGGAACCGTTAAGAAGTTGCAAGCTCGCGGAGCCGGTCCATTCAGAGTGTTGAAACGCGTTGGATCCAATGTGTACGTTCTGGACTTGCCCGAGGAATATGGTATAAGCTCTACCTTCAATGTATCGGATCTTGTTGCATATAGGGACCCAGCGGTGATCCCTAGTGAGCCTTTTGAGCCATCTCCTCCCCTTGAGAGTGATCCCACACCTGAGTGTCCACTTCCACCTCCAGCCCCTTTTTCACGGCAGCGTGAGCATATAGATCGTATACTGGACGAGCAAGTGACAGTTACCAGGAGTGGATCTTACCCGCGCTACCTAGTGCGATGGAGAGGACGGCCCGCTATTGAGGACACATGGATCACACATGGTGAGTTGCAGCAGATCGATCCGGACCTTTTGGAGCGATACAGGAGCGATGCAGACCCCTACTCGACAGGGTCGAGTTTCTCCCACCCGGGGAGAATTGGTGCAGACACCCGAGCAGTTGAGCGGCGCGATACGCCGAGCCACCGGTACCGCACACGGAGCACGACTCGAGCCACCTCAGCATCTATTTGACTCGGAGACAGCCTGGAGACGCCCCCCTGAGTCCCGGCATTTATCATATTTAGTTAGACTTTATGTGTGTGTAATTTGTGTTTATTTCATTGTATACGGTTTGCTATTTTGATTGTAAGAGGGGCTTATGTGCAATTTTGACCCCGTGGGCCCCACGGGCCCCCCATGCCCCATCCCATTGAGCCACCTCACCTATGGGCCCCATGTGGGGTCAGTCAACATGTCAAATGGAGGCTTCTAGATGGGTGGGCCAAGTGGGGGACAAGGGGCTTGGAAAGTCCACATTTGGCCACCCACCCCCACCTACCAAGTCCACCTTCTACACCTAGTCCAAGGGCCGCCCCCCTCCTTGTAGTTTTTTATTTATTTTTTGTGTGTGTGTCACACTCCATCCCAACCCTCCATTCCCATCCCCTAGATCCAATGGTTGTGGATGGATGTGAGATGTAACATATTTAAGCTTGTATTTTCAATTTTGATGAATTAATGCCATTTGATTCAAAGAAATTCAAGAGCAAGGGCTGGTGCGCCCCCCTCCTATCTCCTCCCTCTCCCCCTTGAAGCTGTGAAGGCTTCCATTCTGAGGTGTGATGCCTCGTGTATCGGTTCTGACGATCGCCGCCGCCGCCACGAGCCGCCACCACACCGCCATCGCCATCAACGGAGTTCTGCCCGTGCAGTACCACAGAAGCTTCCACGAATTTCTTGTCTCAGCCACGAGCTCAGATAGATCTCGGGATTTCACCCATCTCATATTTTCTAAAAATCATTCTCAGTCCCATCTACAGTTCTGTCCTCCTGTTCCCAAATCCGACCACTAGTCACCCCAAAAATCATAGTAAATCACGCCCACTTCTAACTCAAATTCTAAAAATATTCCAAGTTCCGTGGTTTGATACCCTACAACTTTAAAGAAGAGCTCAAGATCTGAATCGGAGGTTTACTAGGCGGTCAACTGTGGTTCTCAGACAAGTGCCCTGCAGCTCTGAGATTTTGGTTACTGTACAACAGGGCTTTGTAAATTCATTAAAGTCTAGATCCGGCCAGATCCAGCAGATCTCTCTGAGTCTAAATTGAAGCATTTGAAGAGAGCTTTCCAACGATAGCTCATGCGTCCCGACTCGACGTCGGGATTGATCGCAGCGGCCGTTTTCGCCGGAGCGCGCGCCGGAAGACAGCAACCAAAATCCGTGGACAGCTAGTTCATCAATTGGGAATCGGGGCCGATCGACCCCCGATCGGTGTTCCCGGCCGACCGCCATCCGTGGAGGCACGCCACCAGGGGTCCCCATCATAGTGGGTCCCACCCCCGCAGATCCGGAGGATAGCGCCATCCGTGGGCCCCGCGGGCCCGCAGAACCCGCCGTTCGGAAAGCACGAAAACGCGGAGTTTGGCACCGCCGGGCGACATCAAGATGCTGCCCGTCAACCCGAGTTGCGTGATTCCCGGGCTCCACATGTGACCTTTTACCTCCCTACGTTGAGTGGGTCAAATCTTTGTATTGCTGTAATATTGTTTAACCGGGAGTCCGTAATTCGGCCGGGGTTGTCTTCGCCACGTCGGGTGCATGGAGGTAAGGGTCTGAACCTCTTGGCGTTCATTTGCTTAGCTAGTATACGGTCTTTTGCCGCTGCCGAGAGTGTAGGTACTAGCCCGTGTGTCCATGTCACCGCTGTGAGAGTGAGAGTGACCCGTCCCGCGACTCGATCCGAGTCCGGAAGTTGAGTCGGACTACCCTTGACCTCCGCCGGTTCCTTAACCGCGCACGGTCCACGCTTTCCCTCGCTTGGGACGACGAGTGAGCTTCCACTTCTGTTAGCGACGTTTTGCCACAAGGAGCTCGTAGTGTCGGGCTTAGTGTCTCCCTGGTGTGTGCTGCTGGTCGCGTCTTCATCTAGAGTCCGAGGGTGGCACCTAATAGTGTCGTCTCCCGTGTCCGTCCCGCATCATTCATGTTTCTTAATATAGCCCCTTGGTGGCGGTGGAGACCAATTTCTTACCTTCGTCACCGGCTTCTTCTGGCTGACCACAGCCTCTTTCTCTTCACCCTTTTGCGACACCTCCGTGTAGTAGGATGCATCGAGCATGTGACACTCGAATATTTCGAAGGGATGCAGATCCGCAAACACCCTTTCTTCCTTTCCTTCGTGGCAGTATTTAATACACTGATCCAGCGTGGACGGCACTATCTGATATTCATGCAGCCACGGTCTCCCCAGCAGGGCCTTATACGTGGTGTTGGAGTCAATTACATAGAATCGCACCACGGTAGTGAGGTCCCCCAATGTGAGGCTGAAATCAGCCACCCCAAGGGGCGTCTCACATTTCTGGTTGAATCCCGCAATTTTCATGTCTCTGACCTTGGTAAGCTGCAGATCAATGTAATATTTTTGGTAAATGCGGTATGGGAGAATGTTCACAGCAGCCCCGGGATCTATCAGTATCCTGCTCAGTGGCTGACAGTTCAGGGAGCCCCTCATATACAGCGGTCTGTTATGGCCGGAATTCGGAATCAGCATATCATCCTCTGTGAATGTGACTGACGGCCAAGAATTCACTTTTGTCAAGAGTGCTTCATACTGTGCCGGCGACTGCAAGGCATCAACAATCGCTTGGCGAGCTTCTTCACTCAGAGAGAGAATCTCCCAGATGGAGAATCTGGTAGGGAGCTTCTTTAGCATTTTCATGATCCGATTGCCCACCCGGACATTAGACAGTCTCATTTCTTCCGCCCATCGGGGTTTTAGAGGTTCATGTGGTGCCTGTGGCCTCTGCTGCCCAGTGCTGGTTTCATTCTCTTGACCGGCTTCTTGGGGGGCTTTTCCTGTGACAATGGCCCCTGGTGTTGTTGGAGGGCTATCCTCCTCTTTCTCATTCTGCTTGTAGGCTACAGATGCTGACTGCTGAGGTCTCTTGCCTTTATCTGGCCTATCCTGCGTTGACTGCTCATTTTCCAGACTGGACAGAAATTCCAGAAATGTTGGAGCCTGACCTCCTTTCTTCTCTTCCTGGTACAAGCTAGCAGGGGGGGAATCTGAACACCCCGCACCTCTGGTTCAGGAATCTGGTAGGGTTGTTCCCCTCTGAACATAATGTTATGATTGGCTGGCGGTGGGCGCCCCCACCTTCTTCCGGAGCGTGTTGCATGTGCTGAGGTTGAGGCCTCGGCATGGTTGGCTTCTAGCGGGGCATTTGATGTTTCAGCCTCATCATTCTCCCCGGGCAAGGTAAAGAGTACCGACAGGGTGTTACATTGTACTGTCATGACTCCCTTTTCCTTTTTGCATTTGGACCGTCTCTTCTTCTTTTGGGAATTTGGCTTCTTTGGCTCTTGCCCCCAGAAAGGCTCAGCCTCATCTTCTCCCTGTTCTGCCCCCGGTTGCTCTTTAATTTTCAATTCTTCGAGCTGTTCCCAGAGTATACAGTCTTTCACCAGCAGGTGCCCGGGCTTTTTCTGTTCATATTCATCGAGCCCATTAATATACTGCTGTAAACGCCTGGCTGCAGGACTTACTTCCTTATGTGCAGGTAGGGGGACTTGTCTTCTCCAGTTATGAGTGGGGATCCGGATGACTGGCCCTGTCTCAGCTGTGTGCCATACTAGCTTTACTGGAGGTGGTTCAGGCCTTGGTGTGACACCGCGAATAACTGCTCCCTGCTTCATTTCTTCTTGACTGTGCCTTTGCCACTCCGGTCGGGGCATCAGTCTTTCCTAGCCTTTCTGCTGAGAAGCCAGTCTCGCCACCTGAGCAGTCAGATGCTCAAGGTGGATGGGGTTCCCGGCGCAAGGGCAAGATGACCAGTGGTTCCGACGCGCAGGCTAAGAGGCCAAGGGGGTTCTCGGTGCAAGGTTCTCGGCGCAATGGCTAAATGGCCCAGGTGGTTCTCGGCGCAAGGCAAAGACTAGCTCTTTAAAAAAAAGGTGGATGGATCTGATCAAAGTGCCCGGGGCTCAATTGGATGGCAGGGTAGGTTCTCGGCGCAGGGGAAAAGCGGATGGGGTTCCCGGCGCGAAAGCACGATGGCCAGGGGGTTCCCGGCCCAAGGGCAAAGTGGCAAAAAGGTTCCCGACGCGACCTAGGATGGATGGGTTCTCGGCGCAAGAAGGCTTGTGCCGAGAGCATTTTACCTATTCTACTGTGCATGGTGCCGAGATGGTTTCTAAGGGTTTACAACACCCTGCTTTTGGGTTTCTTGGCGATTTAGGACAAGTTAGATAGATTTTGTGAGGTCAAAGTGGATCAGTTCATTAGATCTGAACTGGATTGGGTTTGGGTTCCGATGGAAGGCCAAGATCGAATAGGAATTGGGGAAATCAGGGTCTAGAGGATCCCTATCACCAGTGTTCGTGCAGAGCCCCAGGGACATCTTAATGTCATCTTCAAGTGCCTGCTCCTGGAAGAATTTTGGCAGCACCTCCCCCGGACTTAACATTTGCCAGGGAATGATAGACAATCACCCACGGAGTGCGGGGGTGAAAGCCAAGAGTAGAGGGGTATTGGACCCCTGACCCATGTACGTGCTTGCAGCACTATCTTAATATCCCCTTGAGGCCATTAGAGCGCATGCAGTGGCAGAGCTCCCTTGGTTAGCGGGGTTATGATTAAATCTAGCCCTGGGGGGGGGGTGTGATAAGCCTCCATTTCTTATGAAAATACATCGCATAAACACCATTTTATGTGCATATAATTAGGTAATTATGCATATTTCATAATTAACCTCAACTCCACATTTAAATTGGAGCTTTCACATAATTTGATTAATTCAATTATCTTATTTAATAATAAATTAAAGTTGAGGGCCATGATCATTAATTCTCCATTGCATAATCATGAGCATTTGAGATTTATGTGCACATTGTGGTAATTTGTATGGACTAAAGTGCAATTATGTGTGTCTAGGACACCGAAGGCAATTACAAAAGAAGTTGGGGGCAAAAGGGTCATCACTATTTTGACCAAGTCAAATAAAGAATTCAAATTATTTTCATTGGAGGGAAAGGAAAGTTCAAAATTTTGAATTCAAAGTTTGAAAAGGAGGAATCCAAACTGTAAGTTTGGAAAGGAGGAAAAGGACATCCAAAATTTGAATTAAAGGAGAGACATGATGAGCCTTGGAAAATGGGGTGCCTAAAGTCCAAGAAAGGGGGTGCCCACCTACTTTTACTCTTCCCCATGCATCATATTCCATTTGAATCTTAGCCATTCATCTCCTTTTGATATAATCTCCACCCTCTATCTACCAAACTTTCCCTATAAATAGCCCATGGTAAGGAGGAGAAAGGGAGTCTTTTTCTTTTGGGCAATCTTTCACTCTCCCTCTTTCTCTCCCAACCTTAGGCCTTCGGTTTCTCCCATGTAAGTTCGTTTTCTCCTTTTATGTTCTTAATAAAAGTTCTTCATTTTTACGTCCTCTACAATTTCTTCTTCTTGCTCAACTTCTAATTCCTTCTTGTTTTCAAGCTATTTCGTATTCTTCACTGTGCTGTCCTGTTCATCTGTGAAACAATTTTCTCTCTGTTCTTCTCCTTATTTCTCCCTCTTCTAGTCATTTTCTGCTCTTGATGTCTTCATGAAAGTTCTTGGTTTTTACGTGTTCTACAACTTCTTCTTCTTGCTCATCTTCTAATTCCTTCTGGTTTTCAAGCTATCTCTCAGTTTTTAACTTGCTGTCCTGTAATTTTACTGTTCATCCGAGGTGCTAGCTTCGGTTATGTCTCCATTTTGAAGTCCTTCTTTTCTTATTTTCTCTCTGAGTTCTTCATTACAGTTTTTCCTCTCTTCCACCTCTTCAACTTCTTCTTCTTGGGCATCCCCTAATTCCTCTTGGGTTCAAAGTTATTCACCCTCCAAAGATTGCTTCAACGACGAAGGCGACTTCCTCCCGGCGTAGACGACATCTTCCACAAGGTTGTTCGTGATCCAAGGCCAAGAGAGGATGGCGCTATCATCACCATTGCTGCTACCATCTCCAAACTCCAGGCTTTTCTTGTGTTATTATTTTTGTGATATTTCACTTCACTGTAATCTCATTGTGTCATTAGTATAAACTTGTTTCACATCTCATGTACTCTTTCTTTTAAGTTAATGAAAGGAGTTGCTCTCTTGATCTAGTTCTTGCTCTTCTTCCCTCTCTATCTCTTTCTTCTACATCTTCTTTCCACTTCATACAATTATTTTTTATAGCATAAGCGCATAGTCATGGTGTTTTCAATTAAGTGTTTGGTTTGTTCATCATTTCATTATTTTCTTTAAGCAAATCCAAATCACAAGTGTTTTTCAAAGGACTCTAAGGTTTTTAACTCTAAAAATCTCTTCTTCCCTGTGGATTCGACCCTTCTCGCCACCATATTACGTCTCTCTTTTATCTAGTGCGAGTTGAAATTTTTAAGATTGATACGCGTGTTTTAAACGACGAACTTTCGCGTTATCAATTTTTGGCGCCGTTGCCGGGGAATAATGATGATTTTTGACTTAAGAACTTTGTTTTCCTTGTGTTTATAGTGTACTAATAAAGTTATTTTTTTTTACAGGTGAAAAAAAAGGAGAAAAAGTAACTTGAAAACTCAAAAACATTAGAGGTAAGTTTGCCTTTCTTTCTTTCATCTTTGTGATTTAGTCATCCATTTCAAAAAAAAAAGGAACGAGGGAACGCTTTTCAAGTAAGTATCCAAACTTTTCCTCTTTCTTTTCAATTTCATTTCTCTACATTTCATATCTTGTGGTTAGATAGGTTCATTAAATAAAAATAAAAAAAAAGAAGCATCACTTGAGCTTCAATAAAAATGTTCATTGCAAGAGTAGAACCCACATTTCCATGTTTTAGGTCATGCATCATTTAGGATAGAATTTATTTTTCTTTGTTGTTTAATTATTGTTAATTACATTATTGAAGATTACGGGAGGCAAGGTGAGTACTCTAATTTTTTCAAAAGCATGCTCATGCATTTCCATGCTTGCATAGAACCCCTTGTTTGAACTTGGTTTGTTGCATATCATTTCTAAAAAATTCTAAGGGCAACACCCTTAAACAAGATAAGGTGGGGATTTTATCACCCTTCCTTAGCCCACAAACCATGATTCCCTTGCATCTTTGCATCACCTAGACCTTAAATAAAATTTAGTAGACATTGGCCCTAGGTTCACACTGTGGTTCTTGTGTTATTTGGGCTTACCCTCTTATGAAAACCGGTGCCTAAGGCAAGACGGTCAGACGGCAAACGCCTTAAGCGGGCTAGTGGTTTGGCATAATTAGGTCCCTACGAAAGTAGGGGGAACCTCCCACTACCCCACCCCTTACCTGACCGGTGAAAATATTGAGGGTGAACTTAAGTTTCACTTTATCCATTTTGTGAAACCCAATTTGTAGGTCTAGGTCACATCTAGGGCATTAAGTAATTTGTGTGACAACTTGTTTGTGTTCGCAAAAAAAAAAATAAAAACAAAAAAAAATAAAAACAAAAACAAAATGTCATCTTCTCTCTCTTCGTCTTAATTTGAGTAAACAAAAAATAAAAATAAAAATCATCATAAAATTTTTTTTTCTCCCATCTCTCATCTTTAACCTTGGTTTATGCAAGGGAGAAGATCTCAACACCGTGACTTAGTTGAGCCCATTAGTGAGATTGAGCGATTCATTTTTAATCCGGCTCAAAATCAAACCCAACCTATGGCTGAACAACACCAATTAGGGGTGCCCAAACAGATGAAGGAATATTTCATTCCTTCGAATTATCAGCCATCCACTTGTATCCAACTGCCTAATGTCCCTGCTTTGCACTATGAGATCAAATCTAGCACCATCCAGATGCTCCCATCCTTTTATGGGAAGACCAATGAAGATCCATATAAACATCTAGATGAATTTCTAGAAATTTGTTCCACTGTGAAAATTCAAAATTTCACAGATGATGCTCTCCGCTTGACCTTATTCTCTTTCTCACTTAAGGACAAAGCCAAATACTGGCTAGGGACCTTAGGGAAACCTATTGGCACATGGGCAGATATGCAGCATGAGTTCCTTAAGAAGTTTTACCTCATCGGTAGAACCAACACCATGAGACGTGCAATCACAGGATTCGCGCAACTCCCAAATGAACAAATACATGAATCATGGGAGAGATTAAAGGAACTCCTCAGAAAATGCCCACATCATGGGCTTTCCAAATGGCAAATAGTGCAAGCTTTCTATGAGGGCTTAGATGATCAAGTTAGGCAGATTGTGGATGCATCATGTGGTGGAGCCTTTATGAGTAAGAGTGAAGATGAGGCATATGCCTTATTTGAAATGTTGAGTGATAATTCAATTAACCATGCTTCCTTATCCTCATATGAGAGAACCATTGGGCCTTCTAAACGGGCCGGGATGTATCGGGTAGAACCTGATGCTAGAGTGGATGTGAATTTTATCCATCAAAAATTGGACAAGGTCGACATCATGGCCCAAAAGCTAGAACATGTTGATATGCTGGCCCATAAGTTAGACCAGCTCCTGGCCCAAAACAAACAAGAAACCACCATCCCAACTACGTCCAACCCATACCCGGACCCAACACATCATGAGACGTGTGCTTTATGTGCTAGCTCGGACCATCATGTGTCTGATTGCCCAACAGCAGCCCAATTGCCATCTTTTATACAGGAGCAAGTCCAAGCAGCCCAGGGGTTCTCTAAACCCAACTATGACCCATTTTCTAACACATATAATCCGGGCTGGAGGAATCACCCCAATTTCAATTGGAGAAATCAACAAGCTCCTAATCAACCGACAATCTCCTCCGCATCTCAAGCTTACAAACCACCGATCCAACACCAATTCCAAGCTCAACCACCATTTCAAGGAAATGCTTATGGTCGAGGACCGCAAGCCCAACAACCACTTCCCCGATTCAACCAGGGTCAGGTCCCATACCAACCTCCTCAGCTTAATTATGGGCAGTCTTCCAATTCTCAACAAACCTATCAACCTCCTCTGCAACACCACCAGGACTCCCAAACTGATGATAGATTCCATCAGTTACAACAACTAATTCTGGCCCAAAATCAATCCTTCCAACAAACTATTCAAGCCCAAAGTCAATCTTTCCAACAGACCCTCCAAGCCCACCAGCAAACCATCTCTAAGTTGGAGACTCAATTAGGCCAATTGGCTGAAGCCACCATGAGAAGGGAAGTGGGCCAATTGCCAAGTCAGCCCATTGCCAACCCACGAAATAATCCTCCGGGCTTCCCACAACCAAACTTTCCCATTAACCAGCCAATTCCTCCTCTACTCCAGCACCCATCAGGTCAAATACCACAAAAAGGCCCACAACTCGAAAATGCAAAAGCAATTTCGACCTTAAGAAGTGGTAAAGTCCTCAAAGATCCTCAAGGGTCCACTCCTAGTTCATCAGTCCAGGCCCCTGACATATCTTCTGATAGTGAGGAGGAGCCCAGCAGGAAGAGGATGTCAAGGGAAAGAGGAAAATAGAGGAAGGCCCTAGCACTTACCAACCTACAGTGCCATTTCCTAATGCCTTAAAGCCCAAAAAGAAACAACCAGCCCATAATGAGGAGATGATGGAGCTCTTCAAACAAGTACATATCAACATCCCTCTCCTCGATGCCATCAAACATGTCCCGGCCTATGCTAGATTCTTAAAAGAAATGTGCACTCCTAGGCGGGAGCCACGAGTGACCCCGGAAAAGGTTCGGCTTCCTGAGAACGTTAGTGCCGTAGTCCTCAACTAACTTCCAAGGAAGTTTAAGGACCCTGGAGCACCCCTTATCTCTTGCAACATTGGGGGTGTGACCTTTGATAAGGCTCTCCTTGATTTAGGAGCCAGTGTGAATTTACTTCCCACCTCCATCTATGAGCAGTTTGACATCGGTGAGCTCAAGCCTACACCCATTATTCTCCAGCTCGCCGATAGATCAATCAAGACTCCAAAGGGCCTTATTGAGGATGTCATTATTAAAGTGAATGAGTGCTACTTCCCTGCCGACTTTCTTATTTTGGACATGGTTTCTCCCCAAGAAATCAAGCATACTCCTATCATTTTGGGTAGACCATTTTTAGCCACGGCTAGGGCTAATATAGATTGTGCTTCAGGAGTTATGGACATATCTTTTGGGGATCAGAAAGTCAGCATCAACATTTTCAAGGCATCTAAATTTTATGATCAAAAAGAAGATTGCTATGTTGTTGACACCATTGAGGAGTTATTGGAGATTGATGGGGACAGTAGGACCAGAATAAGAGAAGAAGTTGACATCTTGTCAACTCAACTTAGGACATGGCCCCCAGTTGAACCTTTACCTCAGCTTAAATCTGAACCAGCTCTTCCCTCTTTGCAATCCCCTCCTCAGGTTGAACTAAAACTATTGCCGGCCTCCCTTAAGTATGCATTCCTAGGCCCAGACCAAACCTTGCCCGTCATCATTGCAAGTGACCTTGAACCTAAGCATGAGGAGAAACTAGTTGAGGTCCTTAAATCTCATAAGGGGGCTATAGGTTGGTCTGTCGCTGATCTTAAAGGGATTAGTCCATCCATTTGTCAGCACCATATTTATATGGAGGAGAATGCAAAACCGAGCAGAGACATGCAGAGGAGATTAAATCCACACATGAAGGAGGTGGTCAAAAATGAGGTGGTCAAGTGGTTAGATGCCGGAATCATCTACCCAATTTCTGATAGTCAGTGGGTCAGTGCAACACAAATAGTCCCCAAGAAATCAGGACTGACTGTGATCACCAATGATCAAGAGGAGTTGATACCTACTAGGTTGACCACGTCATGGAGGGTCTGCATTGATTATAGGAAGCTCAACTCTATGACAAAGAAGGATCATTTTCCCCCCCCATTCATTGACCAAATTTTGGAAAAATTAGTAGGGCAAAAATACTTCTGTTTTCTAGATGGGTATTCTGGGTACAATCAGGTGGCTATGTACCCAGAAGATCAAGAAAAAACCACATTTACATGTCCCTACGGAACATTTGCTTTTCGGAGAATGCCCTTTGGATTATGTAATGCGTCTGCCACATTTCAAAGATGCATGTTAGCAATTTTTTCTGACATGGTGGGCAACTTTTTAGAAGTTTTCATGGATGATTTCTCCATTTTTGGGGATACATTTGATTCCTGCCTTGATCACTTAGCCAAAGTAATGAAGAGATGCATTGACACTAATCTTGTCCTCAGTTGGGAAAAGAGCCATTTCATGGTTAAAGAAGGTATTGTTCTAGGGCACATAGTGTCGGCAAGAGGAATTGAAGTAGATAAAGCCAAAGTTGATCTCATTGCCAAACTGCCACCACCCACCTCAGTAAAACAAATCCGATCATTCTTGGGTCATGCCGGCTTCTATCGCCGGTTCATCCAAGACTTCTCCAAAGTCGCTAGACCTCTCACTAATCTGCTGGCTAAGGAAGTCCCATTCCATCTTGACCGATCATGTCTTGAGGCTTTCGAATCATTGAAAATGGTATTGACCAATGCCCCAATCTTACAAACTCCTAATCGGTCGTTACCTTTTGAAATTATGTGTGATGCCTCGGATTATGCTTTAGGTGCTGTTTTAGGGCAAAGGGTAGACAAAAAGCCTGTGGTGATTTACTATGCGAGTCGCACACTCGCTGATGCCCAACTTAGGTACACCACAACAGAAAAGGAGTTACTTGCTATTGTCTTTGCCCTTAAAAAGTTTCGGTCCTATCTGATTGGGGCCAAAGTCATTGTGTTCTCTGACCACTCAGCTCTTAGACACCTGCTGTCTAAAAAAGATGCCAAACCAAGGTTGATTAGATGGATCCTTTTATTACAAGAATTTGATTTGGAAATTCGGGATAAAAAAGGAAGTGAAAATGTTGTTGCAGATCACTTGTCCCGAATTATCACATCAGACACCACACCCTTACAAGACTCATTTCCAGATGAGCACCTCCTTAGTGTATCTCACATTCCACCCCCATGGTATGCACACATTGTCAATTACTTAGCCGTGAAAAAAATTCCTGAAGGTTGGTCTAAACAAGAAAAAGACCGCTTCTTTGCTAAGCTCAAATACTTCTTTTGGGAAGACCCTGAGCTATTCCATTTAGGACCAGACCAAATCATTCGGAGGTGTGCCCCTGAAGGTGAGCAACAAAGCATTTTGACATTTTGCCACACCTTAGCTTTTGGGGGGCATTTTTCAAGTAAGAAAACGGTAGCCAAAGTTTTGCAGAGTGGGTTCTACTGGCCCACAATATTTAAAGATGCATTCGAATTTTGCAAATCTTGTGAGCACTGTCAGGCTATGGGAAACATGTCACGCAGGGACATGATGCCTTTAAACCCTATCCTAGTTGTGAAAATTTTTGATGTATGGGGAATTGACTTCATGGGACCGTTTCCACCATCTTTTGGTCATGAGTACATTTTGGTGGCAGTGGATTACGTGTCTAAGTGGATAGAAGCTATAGCCACAAGGACTAATGATCACAAAATTGTCATGAAATTTGTTCGCAAGAACATTTTCTCTCGATTTGGATGTCCGAGGGCTATCATTAGTGATGGTGGTTCACATTTCATCCATTCTCAATTCCGTGCTTTGCTTCGGAAGTATGGGATAATACATAAGATTGCTACCCCCTATCATCCCCAGACTAGTGGCCAGGTGGAGGTTTCTAATAGGGAGATCAAGAACATTTTGCAAAAGTCTGTCCGGCCCGATAGGAAAGATTGGTCAGAAAGATTAGATGATGTTTTATGGGCCTATCGGACTGCCTACAAAACTCCCATTGGCATGTCCCCTTATAGGCTTATTTTTGGAAAGCCATGTCATTTGCCAGTCGAATTGGAACATAGGGCCTATTGGGCAATCAAACAATTCAATCTTGATTTAGCACAGGCTAGTTCCCATAGAGCCCTTCAACTGAATGAGTTAGAAGAACTTCACAATGAAGCCTATGAGAACTCTAGGATTTATAAAGCCCAGACAAAAGCATTCCATGATAAGCATATTTCACGCAAAACTTTTCAAATCAACCAAAAGGTCTGGCTTTTTAACTCTAGGCTGCGATTATTCCCCGGCAAATTGAAATCTCGATGGGATGGACCATATGTAGTAATTAAAATATTTGACCATGGTGCAGTAACAATTCTTGATCCTAAAACTGGTCAAACTTTCACTGTCAATGGCCAACGTTTGAAACCTTACATTGAAAATCTTCCAATGCTGTAGGAGGACTCTCTCAGGCTGAGTGACCCATTGTGAGCTATATTGTGTCTGGCTGAAGACGTTAAACTTAGCGCTTCTTGGGAGGCAACCCAATTATCCTGTCTCTTTTCAAAAAAAAAAAAATTTTTTTTTTGATTGATTTTCTTATTTTGTCTAAGGAGCATGAAGCATGGAGCAATATTTCATTGATGACGACATCTCTCTCTCAGGTCGTATCTATCCTTCCCTCTACTTTTTATGGCTTTATTTCATTTCTATATCTTACTCATGCCATTAGGGACAATGTCACCTAAGTTGGGGGGTAACTTGAGCTTGAATTTCCTCAAAATAATTACAACATTTCATCACACCTCTAACAAGTGTTTCATGTTCATATTTTATGATGAGAAACTTTTCATAGAATGATATGACTTAGAGTCTTACATGTAAAAGTTGCACATTAAAGGGATGAATTAATTGGTTATGTCTTTAACCTTTTCCTCAGAATACACCTGAAAATTCTATTGAACTTGCACACAATTGCACAATAACAAGATCGGTGGATGACAAACATTAGGATGATGGGAATTTTACTTGACACTTAGGTGGTGATGAATATTATGCCCATTCGTTGAACATAATCGTGAGAAAAAAGCTACCTGCCAAAAAAAAAAAAATACATGGAAAATGCCCCTGAACTTAGTAACCAGGCCTGCTTCTCCTAAGGTAAGAGTTGAGGTTCGCGTCAAACGGCGAAGGGATGTGCAGCACCGTGTCAAAAAAAAAAGAGAGAGAAAAAAAAGAAGAAGTGTAAACTGGCAGAGTGAAGCTACCTGTAATTCGAGAAGTTCAATTCAAGAGGTGGGCAGAATTGAAAATCATCTTTAAGTGAAAGGTAGAAGACTCATTCATCTAGATTGTTTGGAAGTCACTAGTCAAGTTATATCACTCATACATAAAGAGATATTTAATTTTGAGTGTATCCTGAGGAAAGGTCTAAACACATGGACTGATGGCATTTATACCAAATGCATTCTACTTGAACTTGTAATACTCCAAAGTCTAAATCATTATGCATAATGTTCTTGCCATGATCTGCGACACATGAGTATTTGCTAGTCCTAATTTTATAATTATTTACATTGATAAGGGACTAGCAATATTCAAGTTGGGGGTGTGATAAGTCTCCATTTCTTATGAAAATACATCGCATAAACACCATTTTATGTGCATATAATTAGGTAATTATGCATATTTCATAATTAACCTCAACTCCACATTTAAATTGGAGCTTTCACATAAATTAATTAATTCAATTATCTTATTTAATAATAAATTAAAGTTGAGGGCCATGATCATTAATTCTCCATTGCATAATCATGAGCATTTGAGATTTATGTGCACATTGTGGTAATTTGTATGGACTAAAGTGCAATTATGTGTGTCTAGGACACCGAAGGCAATTACAAAAGAAGTTGGGGGCAAAAGGGTCATCACTATTTTGACCAAGTCAAATAAAGAATTCAAATTATTTTGATTGGAGGGAAAGGAAAGTTCAAAATTTCGAATTCAAAATTTGAAAAGGAGGAATCCAAACTTTAAGTTTGGAAAGGAGAAAAAGGACATCCAAAATTTGAATTAAAGGAGAGACATGATGAGCCTTGGGAAATGGGGTGCCTAAAGTCCAAGAAAGGGGGTGCCCACCTACTTTTACTCTTCCCCATGCATCATATTCAATTTGAATCTTAACCATCCATCTCCTTTTGATATAATCTCCACCCTCTATCTACCAAACTTTCCCTATAAATAGCCCATGGTAAGGAGGAGAAAGGGAGTCTTTTTCTTTTGGGCAATCTTTCACTCTCCCTCTTTCTCTCCCAACCTTAGGCCTTCGGTTTCTCCCATGTAAGTTCGTTTTCTCCTTTTATGTTCTTCATAAAAGTTCTTCATTTTTACGTCCTCTACAATTTCTTCTTCTTGCTCAACTTCTAATTCCTTCTGGTTTTCAAGCTATTTCGTATTCTTCACTGTGCTGTCCTGTTCATCTGTGAAACAGTTTTCTCTCTGTTCTTCTCCTTATTTCTCCCTCTTCTAGTCATTTTCTGCACTTGATGTCTTCATGAAAGTTCTTGGTTTTTACGTGTTCTACAACTTCTTCTTCTTGCTCATCTTCTAATTCCTTCTGGTTTTCAAGCTATCTCTCATTTTTTAACTTGCTGTCCTGTAATTTTACTGTTCATCCGAGGTGCTAGCTTCGGTTATGTCTCCATTTTGAAGTCCTTCTTTTCTTATTTTCTCTCTGAGTTCTTCATTAAAGTTTTTTCTCTCTTCCACCTCTTCAACTTCTTCTTCTTGGGCATCCCCTAATTCCTCTTGGGTTCAAAGTTATTCACCCTCCAAAGATTGCTTCAACGACGAAGGCGACTTCCTCCCGGCGTAGACGACATCTTCCACAAGGTTGTTCGTGATCCAAGGCCAAGAGAGGACGGCGCTATCATCACCATTACTGCTACCATCTCCAAACTCCAGGCTTTTCTTGTGTTATTATTTTTGTGATATTTCACTTCACTGTAATCTCATTGTGTCATTAGTATAAACTTGTTTCACATCTCATGTACTCTTTCTTTTAAGTTAATGAAAGGAGTTGCTCTCTTGATCTAGTTCTTGCTCTTCTTCCCTCTCTATCTCTTTCTTCTACATCTTCTTTCCACTTCATACAATTATTTTTTATAGCATAAGCGCATAGTCATGGTGTTTTCAATTAAGTATTTGGTTTGTTCACCATTTCACTATTTTCTTTAAGTAAATCCAAATCACAAGTGTTTTTCAAAGGACTCTAAGGTTTTTAACTCTAAAAATCTCTTCTTCCCTGTGGATTCGACCCTTCTCGCCACCATATTACGTCTCTCTTTTATCTAGTGCGAGTTGGAATTTTTAAGATTGATACGCGTGTTTTAAACGATGAACTTTCGCGTTATCAGCGTGTAGGGGAGATTGTCCCCGTTTATTGTTATCTTTGAGGGGTATACGGTGACCCTGGGTGTCCCTCGACAGAATACAGGGTTACATTGAGCGGATCATAGGGGTATCTGTGTGGTTTCTTCACTGGTAGTAGGGGTTCTCATCTGGGGCTCAAGGGATGGAGCATTCATAGCATAAAGGGGCTTATGGCACAAGGGGGTAGTTCCCGGCCCAAGAGCCACTGCGCCGGGAAGGGTTCTTCATAAGGCACTATTCTTGGCGCCGGGAAGCTGGCATAGGGAGTTCCCGGCGTGCAAACAGCCGCGCCGGGAAGGTTTCTTCGTGGGCACTATTCTGGGCGCCGGGAAGCTGGCAAGGGAGGTTCCCGGCGTGTCCATCCTCGCGCCGGGAAGGTCTCTTCAGGGACTACTGTTCTTGGCGCTGGGAAGGTTCCGGGTCTCTGTTCTTGGTTCTTCTGGTTTCGGACAAGGATTTAGGCAAGATTTTCTAGCACAGACGAGGAGGATTAAAAGGTTTTATAGGAGTGAAGGCCAGGGGTTTAAGGGAGGGTAGCATCAGTCGAAGGACAGGATCATCCATCATTAAACCCTTGGGAGATATATGGGGTTTTTTTGTCACCTGGTGTTCAGACGATCAAGAGATTGATGTCTCTGACCCTGAACAAGCTGGGAGCTCGGCAGAAATCCACGACATGCGAGAAAACCCATCATCAAAGGGAGGGAAGGAGGGGACAGAGCCCAATGACGCATTGAACGAGGGTTGGGGCTCCGTCTTCTTCTTTCATGAGAGAACGGACCCGGAGATGTTAAGTATAAACCAAAAATCCGGAGCATCTAAGTAGATAAATGTTTTGAAGAACAGCAGATACAGAGGGGGGAGACAGATGGTAGATATTTCAATCACCCAGCACCCAAATGGGCCATCGTAGTATTTTGTTTCATTACATCATTCCAAAACTCACACCAATCACAAGAAGGGAGTGAGGGAAAAGGAGGTAAAACAGAGGCCGGGATATCCCGGTTACATCCGGTGAATCAAGATGAAACTCATAGGAATACATAAAGAGAAAAGAAAAGAAACATGGGGGAGGGCGGAGCATTGACTCCTCTCCCTCCCCAGCTACCTGCCCACCTGGAGCTTCTTCTCCTATTTTCTTCGGGTTGATCTCTTCTTTCTTTTCTCAGCGGAGGAGGCTCTCTCTCTCTGTTGGTCTCTTTTTTTTCCTCTTTCTTTCTGGATGAGGTTGCCGACCTCCGTTGTGCCACCCGGCTCTTAGGGGTTGCTCCGCTACGTGAGTACTCCCCGCTTCTCCCTGACAAATCCTCCGAGATGGGGAGATGCTGCCAAAATTTTGGCTCGAATGAGTTAAATAAACCATTTAATAAACTAACCGGCCTGACTCGGAACAGTCGCCGCGTTCAAGTACGAACCTCGCGGGAGCCTATGATTGACTTCCGGACGGCCTGGGACCGATCCGATGAATGACTGAATCAATAAACTTTCAAAATCTTCCAAAACATTTTAATAAGCCCAAAAATAAACCAATAAAACTTCAATTTCCGTGAAACAGGGCTAAATCAGCGCCACTGGCAACCGGGCCGCCTTAAAAAGGCGCGCCGTCAAAGGGGCGCGCCGTTTTAAGGCCTCTCCCTCTCCACCTTTTGTGGCACCGTTTTAAAGGCCTCCTCTTCACCTTCCGTGACGCCGTTTTAACCTCCTTTTCACCTTTTGTGGTGCCGTTTTAACCTCCTCCTTTTCACCTTTTGTGGTGTCGTTTTAAGCCCTTTTCCTAAGTGTTCCACGCCGGTTTAACCGCGACCGTGTCATTTTAAGGTTTCCCCTCTACACCTACAGTTCCCATGCCGTTTTAAGCCCTTTTCCTGAGCGTTCCACGCCGATTCAACCGCGCCGTTTTAAGGCTTTGTTCCTCATGCCGTTTTAAATGATCACTCTCCGAGTGAATATTAAACCGCCTTAATGGCGAACACTGCCCCGATTCGGATAACCCATGGGCACATCGGTATCCCCCGTAGGCTCGCCCTCAGGGTCTCTGTCCACTCGGGTCCGCCGGTCACCGTGTCTGGCCTCCCGGCCTTTAAGGAGCTTACCCCATTCCGTGGGTATGCCTCCACTTTTCCCTAGACACCCCGGGTTTAAGGGAGATGCTGCCGGATTAACCATTTGTAAAACCGAGAATATAAATAAAAAATGAAATAAAAAATAATAAAATAAACAAACAACAACTAAAAATAATAATAATGAATCATAAATAATAAAATAAATGAAACAAAAAGAATAACACCATTATCCGGCGTGCTTACACATTTGCACGCCGTTTTAACCACGAAGTTTCATCCAAACCCACGCCGTTTCAAATAAGGCCAAAACCAAATGCGCGCCGTTTTAAACATCACACACGGCCGCGTCGTTTTAACCGTATGCACACGCACGTCATTTTATCTTCTGTGCATGCTTTCCCCTCCTGTCATCTCACTTCATATTCAACACACACGTAACACGTAACACACACTCAACAACTCACACAGAAACACATGCATGCTCTTTGCATAAAACACGTAACACACACATGCACATACTTTAACACACACATGCACATGCTTTACATAAAACACAATAAAACTAACACAAACAACATACACCAACATATACGTCCAACCCTCATACCTAATGTGTATATATAAGGAAAATGAATAATAAAGACCCTCATCCAAAAATGGAGAAATAAAGAAAGTTGTTAAAATAAAAATAAACAAACAATAAAGGGGAAATGATATAAAAAAGGAGGGAGAAAGTAAAAGTGAGAAATATAAAAGAAAACACAATAAGAAAATCATGGTCAAATAAATAATAATAAAAATAATAATATAAAATGATAAACAAATGATAAACAAACAACAAAGAATTGACTAATGAATAATTGCCAAATCAATGTCCATAAAAGAAATAAAAGATGCATGCATCCAATAAAATAAAATAATAATAATAAAATAAAAATAATAAAATAAAACCAAATAAACAAATAAATAATAAATAAATTACATTCATGCATTCAAAATAATAACAAGAATAAATAAAGAATAATGAACATAGCCGTGTCCCCTCCGAACCTCTCACCTCCTCCAGACTCCGAGTATGGGAATACTAATGATGCCTCGACAGGTCGTGTCTGCACCACGGGATTAATCCCATTATGGCCACGGCATGACCTTGTCCTGGGCCGATAAGCCATTGAATTTAGTTCGTCTCGACTAGGTTTTAACCGCATCCCCTTCATTTCTCAAATATCAAATTTACCATACCCTGGCATACATTGTCCCGATGATACACGAGTCTGCCCGAATACGGTCATACTCGGCCCACCTTATAGGCTCATGTGTATGCACCGTAACGCTATATGCAGTCTTAAAATAAAAAGGCAATGACTGATGACAACCCTGCGAGTGACAAGGATTGCCAAAGTCTTCCTTAAATTTACAAATAAATGGCCAAATAGGCAATAAATAATAACACTAACCACCTTGCACGCCTGCATGATCTGACTCTCCGGTATATCGAATGGTGATTAGCGGAAGGTCGGGTTACGCCCGGCCGGAAGCTTTCGCTATGCGTGATGATGGTCCTCGGACCTAGGTTCTCCGCCTCGTACCGGGAGCTGGCCTAATAAACAAATACTACCATATTGTGTGCTTGCATACAATCACATCCTTTACATAATTCTACGGGCCCCATGGCCTCTCTATTTTGGCGATTAATCAAGGGTTTCCTCTCTTCTGGGGAGGTGTAATTAACGTCGTAGCCTTCATGGTACGGCGGGTTTTGGGTCCTGACACGATCACCTATAATCATCTGGTTAGTCAGACGATGCGCATAATAAATTTGTCACTCAGTGACTGGCACGCCCCATGCAAATAAACCTCTAATAAATAAATCAAATAAACCCACAATAAAGATATATTCTTAATAAAAATCTCTCTCCCACAAGCTGGCACGCCCGATCTTTTCTCTTCCTTTTCCAGCAGCAGCAGAGGGTACGCTCCTCCTTGCTTCATGATGGACAAAGCAGGACACGGCGCCAGGAGTATTCTTCATCACCGGGCTCTTCTTGGGACCGGTAGCTTGCGGCGACGTCTCGACAATAGCTTTTGGCTCCTGGCTGTCAATCTCGAGCAGATCAGTGAAAATGAGGCCCAGGCAGTTGGGCAAATGGGCAGTGATCCTGATGGAATTCGATATTACCTATACACCCCAGAGGGCGATAAAAGGATAGGTCGTGGCTGATTTCTTCGCAGAGCATCCTGTGCCGGAAAATGACATGCTAGGGACTGAGTTACCCGATGATGAGATACTCGAAGCTTGCCAGGCTCGGCCAGTTATGTGGCAGCTATTCTTTGATGGAGCATCTAGAACAGAGATAGACTCCGATGGAAAGACTATAATACGGGCCGGGGCCGGTATTGTGCTGAAGTCGCCAAAAGGGGAGGTCGTGCATACTTCCTGTTCTATAAACAAGCTCTGCACCAATAATGAAGCTGAGTACGAAGCTCTGATAATCGGTCTGCATATCAGCCTCAACATGGGTATCCAGATGCTTCAGGTATTCGGGGATTCGATGTTGATAATAAAACAAATCCAAGGGGAGTTTGAAGTGCGGAAGCCAGAATTGAATCCCTACCACCAGAAAGATGTGCGCCTTATCGTGAAATTCTATCATATTGAGCTCAAGCATGTGGGCCGTAGGCACAATGCCCAAGCTGATGCACTGGCAAAGCTGGCCAGCTCACTAGCAGTCCCACCAAATGAGACACTGAACATTGTTGTTATGAACCGGCGACAAGTCCCCAGCATGCTAGAAGGGTGCCCCGAAGAAGGTGAAGTTGCTACTGTCAGCACTGTACAAGTGTCTGATTTGGGACAGCACTTGCTGCAGTGGTTTCTGCACTAACAGCTGCCGCAGAAAAAAGAAGAAAAGATGAAACTTCTGAGAATCAAAGATTCTTATGAGTTCAGGAATGAAACTTTGTTCCAAATAATGGCAGATGCACGCAAGAAGATTCTACTCCGCTGCCTGTCCACTGAGGAAGCTTGGCAAGCAATGAAAGAAATACATGCCGGAACAGCAGGTGCCCACCAGGCTGGTCCCAAGATGAAGATAGAAATCAAGAAGCTGGGCTATTATTGGCCCACCATGTTTGAAGACTGCTGTAAATTTGCAAAGTCATGCCAGAAATGTCAGGAGCATGCTACCGTGCCTAGAAGACCTCCATAGTTCCCAGTTGGCCATTTGCACAATGGGGAACTGATGTAGTCGGGCCACTGCCGACTTTCTCGGCCAGACATAAGTACATATTGGCCATAACAGATTACTTCTCCCGATGGGCGGAGGCTATAGCATTAAGAGAAGTGACTGGTGAGCTAGTCGCCAGATTCATCAAGCAGAATATTATCTTCCAGTTCGGGATCCCCAGCCGAATAATATCTGATAATGGAAGCCATTTCAGAAATCAGAAGGTCTAACGGCTTGTCGAGAAGTATAAAATCGAGTGGAGGACTTCCACTCCTTACAATCCACAGGCAAACGGGTTGGCAGAAGCTTTTAACAAGACTTTGTGCACCCTGCTGGCCAAGGTCATCAGTTCCAACAAAAAGGACTGGGAAGAAAAAATGTATGAAGCTCTGTGGGCATACCGCACCATCTTCAAGACACCTACAGGATGCTCACCATACTCACTGGTATACGGCTCAGAGGCAGTGGTTCCGCTAGAGCTGGAAGTCCCATCACTCAGAGTGGCAGTCCAATATGGCCTGGCCCGTGGCGAACATACCAACGCAGAAAGAAGATTAGAGGAATTGGCTGAATTGGAAGGGAAGCGCCTCCAAGCTCAGAAGAATATCCAAATGTATCAGGCCCGCATGGCTAATGCATTTAACAAACTCGTAAGAGGACGAGAATTCAAGAAAGGTGACCTCGTCATGGTCAAGAAGAAAGAAGTCATGGCGTCCAACCCAAAAGGGAAGCTGAATGCTAATTGGGAAGGTCCTTATGTGATACAGAGGGTCTACGAAGGAGGAGCCTACGTGGTTGTCAACCATCGAGGGGAAATTCAATTCTCACCGCTCAACGGAAGGCATCTAAAGCTGTATCATACAGCACAACCGACATTCCCTGAGTAATCGGGCGAGCTACCTCTTTCTTGGTCTAGTGGCACTCTGCCCTAACCGAGCTACCCTTTTCTTGGTCTAGTGGCACTCCGCCCTAGCCGAGCTACCTCTTTCTTGGTCTAGTGGCACTCCGCCCTAACCGAGCTACCCCTTTCTTGGTCTAGCGGCACTCCGCCCTAACCGAGCTACCCTTTTCTTGCTCTAATGGCACTCCGCCCTAGCCGAGCTACCTCTTTCTTGATCTAGTGGCACTCCGCCCTAACCGAGCTACCCTTTTCTTGGTCTAGTGGCACTCCGCCCTAGCCGAGCTACCCCTTTCCTGGTCTAGCGGCACTCCGCCCTTGCCGAGCTACCCTTCTCTTGGTCTAGCGGCACTCCGCCCTAGCCGAGCTACCTCTTTCTTGGTCTAGCGGCACTCCGCCCTAGCCGAGCTACCCTTTTCTTGGTCTAGTGGCACTCCGCCCTAGCCGAGCTACCCTTTTCTTGGTCTAATGGCACTCCGCTCTAGCCGAGCTACCCTTTTCTTGGTCTAGTGGCACTCCGCCCTGGCCGAATTACCCCTTTCTTGGTCTAGTGGCACTCCGCCCTGGCCGAATTACCCTTATCTTGATCTAGTGGCATTCCGACCTGTCACCCTCTAAAAAAAAGAGAATAAAAGAAAGTGAAAATGGGGTTAAAAATAGAGATACCCCGCCAGACTTGCTCCTTTATTAGGAACAAGTGCAAAAATGGCCCAAAACCCAGCTGTGGTGAAAACCCGAAAGGGCACTGCAGGCAAAATCGGGTACCCCGCCACGCGAAAACCCGAAAGGGCGCTTAAGCCAATAACGTGGTAATTTAAAGTTCCCTTTTTCACCCTTCCTGATAAAACTCTGAGAAGGACGATCATCATAAAGTCCCACAGGAAATCCTATCCAACAATTTCTTGTCCCTTGTCATCATCGACAAGATCGGCTGGTGTATTTCTTTAACCTGGACTCTTCGTCCCTGTTAAACTAGTCTACATTCTTGGCAGCAGCTTCATGCTTGGGCCGCCATCCACCGCATGTCCCACTGATAATGAAACCACGTTGATCGCAAGGCATATTGCCTCGATCAATGCTAAAAAGCCCACCTCGGAATAGACCTTACGTCTATTCTAATAAAACATTTCCACTTGTTTTTGTCTAAGATCCACCATGATGAATCCCATCCAGTCTAGATCTTACATCTATTCTGATAAAACCTACCATACGTCCCGCCATGATGAAACCTGCTGTTGATCGATTGGCGCACTGCCCGATCAACGATGAAATCTGTCTGGTTTAGACCTTACGTCTATCCCGATGAAACATATGAAATCCTTGCATTGGTATGAACCCAATACCGATGATGAAACCCGCTATTGGTCGATTGGCACACTACCCGATCAATGATGAAACCTATCCAGTTTAGACCCTACGTCTATCCTGATGAAGCACATGAAATCCTTGCTTCGATATAGACCCAATATCGATGATAAGAGCAGCTACTAATGGAGCGGTACGTCGCCTGACCAATGCTAAAACCCGTCCGGAGTAGACTTTTCGTCTGCTCTGATGAAGATGCTACCCACATTCTCAAAGTCAATCTGGACCTTATGTCTGGATGGATGATGAAATCCTATTCCCTTGCGTTGATGGTAATCCCCACATCAACGATGCAGCCAGGCTCCCGGCAAACGGCTTCGCGCCTAAGCCGCAAAACACACTCAAGTCGACCTAGGCTTTCCGCTTAGGTGGACGATGAAACCATATGCCCCTTGCATTGGTGTTGGCACCCACATCAATGATGATACATACACAAGCTGAGCACATGGATTACAAAGCCAAAGTCAAAAAAAAAGAGACAAAAATGGGGGCTAAAAATAGAGATGTCCCGCCAGACTTGTTCAGGCACTCTGAGCAAGGGCAAAAATGGCCAAAACCCAGCTGTGGTGAAAACTCGAAAGGGCACTGCAGGCAAAATCGGGTACCCCGCCACGTGAAAACCTGAAAGGGCGCGTGGGTAAAAGCAAGAGGGGGCTGGCTCCAGTGAAAACCCAAAAGGGCACTTGGGTCGGTAATGTGGTGATTCAAAAGTTTCATGCCAACCGGCACGCTGCCTTCACCTCCTCTTCACTTATGAAGCCTTCCGTCGGTCAGCTGGCTCCACGCCCCACCGATGATAAAACCTTTCCTGGGCAGACCTTACGTTTACCTTGATGAAATCTACATACCCTCTTGCAAATGTCCCATCGATAATGAAACCCATCACCATTCTGATAAAGCCTGGCTAGCTCAGACCTTACGTCTGTCCTGATGAAACTCTTAAACCTTCTCTTGATCGATCGACATCTCGCCCGATCAGTGATGAAACCCTATCCAGTTTAGACCTTACGTCTATTCTGATGAAACCTATGAAACTTCTTTGCATCGATATAAACCCAATATCGATGATGAAACCAGCTATTGATCGACCGGCATCTCACCCGATCAATGATAAAACCCTGTCCAATTTAAAACTTATGTTTATTCTGATGAAAGTTATGAAATCCTTGCGCCGATATAAACCCAATATCGATGATGAAACCAGCTATTGATCGACCGGCGCATCGCTCGATCAATGATGAAACCCTACACAGTCTAGACCTTACGTCTATTCTGATGAAACCTATGAAACTTTTTTGCATCAATATAAACCCAATATCGATGATGAAACCAGCTATTGATCGACCGGCACCTCACCCGATCAATGATGAGACCCTACCCAGTCTAGACCATACGTCTATTCTGATGAAACCTATGAAACTTCTTTGCATTGGTATAAACCCAATGTCGATGATGAAACCAGCTATTGATCGACCGGCACCCCGCCCGATCAATGATGAAACCCTATCCAGTTCAGACCTTACATCTGTCCTAATGAAAACCACGCACCCTTCAATGTCCTACCTGAGGTAACATCTGTCCAGTTTAGACCTTACGTCTATTCTGATGAAACCTATAAAACTTCTTTGCATCAATATGAGCCCAATATTGATGATGAAATCATGCACTGGTCGATTGGCACACTGCCCCGACTGCCTCTGAAACCTATCCGGGATGGACCATTCGCCTGTTCCGGATGATGCTCTAGGACTCTTCATCCACATTCCCGCAAACCGTCCCCCTTGCGGCACATATGGCCAAAGAAGACGTTTGCTACTACCAATAGAGTTCGGTTTAAGCACACCCCCCCGGATGCCGTCACGCGGTGGAGCGAGTTCCCCATCCTTTCTATGAAGGGGTGGACGCTCTCCTGCCAAATATGGGCCATTCACAGGAGGGACTGCTAGAACCACTACCCCACTTCCCAAAGTGATGAAACCACATGGAAAAGACGATGGATACACATGAAGCCGAAGATTCCTTTTCATTAAAAGAGGAGTACACAAAGGGCCCCGAGGGGACATTGTATCACAAAAGAAGACAAAAAAAAAGAGAGAAATAGAAGAGATAATTCAAGGCCGCCGGAAGATATCTTCAAAGGCCAAAAGACCCACATGAGGAGCGGCTCCCAGCTCATAAAGGCGTGTCTCCTCCTCCTGAAGCCTCACGGACGTACCCTGGTGAGACATCACCCGTCCCTCCAACAAGGCCACCTCCTCGGTGGACTGCGGCCTAATGAAGGATAATTGTTGCAGCTCGGCTCGAAATTCGGCGAGTTCCGCTTCCAGAATGGCTACCCGATCCTGGACAGCTTCCTCCCGCTGAACAACACTCTGTAACGCGGCCCGGCGTTCATCAAGTGCAAGCGTCAGCTTCTCCAGCTCAGATTTACACTCTGACCTCTACAATTTCAGTGCCGTCAGCCTGTCGGCAATGGTCCGTGCTAGGAAGTCTCCCCGATGCACGAATTTCAGTAGAAGCAGGACCCGCTGAGCCCATATGTCCAAAGGGCAGCCCATGGCTTGCAGGCCAGCGGTGAAGCGATTGGCAATTTCCTTCAGTTGCGGATATGTCATGCCAGGCTGGGATTCCACTAACTGGCGTAGCATGTCCAAATGTTGCCAGACGAAGCTTTCAGAAGAAGCAAAGCCAAAGGAGGCAGATGAGACGACCTCAAAAGCCACCTTGCCGTCAATATCTTCCCACAGTGCAATATCCGGCTGAGAGGACGAAGATGGCAGATCTGTTGAAACAATGGACTGGTCTCTCTCCACGCTTTCCTGTGAAATTAAGGACTCCTCCGCTACCGCCATCTCGGGAGCTATGGCCTGAGCACCCATAGGTAGAGGGTCAATGAATGCTGGAACTGTCTCTTCATGGGTCTCCTGAGCAGGAGCGTCATCTCTAGCTGCTCCTTCTGGCAATGGGAACGAAGGTGCTCCAGCTGGTAGAGGCAGAAATCTGGTCTCCGTAGCCATTGTGGCAGGGACCGTTGACTCTAGAGCAATGGACATTACTGCGGCCGGTATGAAAGCAGAGCTTCTGGCCGGGTCTGCCTCAGTCCTAAAATCTGAGGCCCTGACAGAGACGGAACTTTCTCTTGAGGCCCCCAAGTCCAATGATGTTAAGTCAGTTGAAGATTGCATCCTCACTGGCACAAGGCGAATAACCTCAGAAATTCCCATGCAGGTTAAAGGTAAAGCGGGGATAATGGCCAAGTCTGCGGATGAAATAGCCATAGAAACTACGACCGCGTCTGAGCTGGTGATGACAGGGTCCCGAGGACAAAGCAGAATGACCTTCAGCAATGAATGAAAGAAAATAAATAGAACAGCAAACAAAAAGAGAAGCTTACCTTCATGGCGAGGTCTATACCCTCGAAATGAGACAAAAGGGGAGAAAGCTCCGTAGTTGAAGCAGCAAACGGAGGGGTTATGTCAACCTCGGTGTCAAGCCTAGCAAACTCCTCTAGAAATTCCTCCTCAGAAGATAACACCAGCAGCTTGGGAGGCTGTAAAGGCGGAAGACCCTTTGCAAATACGGGCAAGGCTTCTGATTTTAAAACTTCCTCCTCACCCCACTGAAGAATCAAGAAGGGTGGCACATGAAGCCAATAAAGAATAGAAAGAAAACTCCCGCTACTATCATGGCCTCAGTCTGCTCCCTGACTGCCACCTCAACAAAAGGGGACCTCTGAGGGATATAACAGAAAAACAAGGGAAGTATAAAGAAAAAGATGAGAAAGCACATTTACCCTCCTCCTCCCCAGCCGGGGTAGGAGAAGGCAGCCTCGTGTCCCTTTCCACAAGCACTACAACCTGCTCTTGGGCTGTATTAGATAAAGAGAAGCTCAACCTTGAAGAACTCCTTAAAAGATCAGTCAAGAAGACAATGAAGATTGCATCTACAAGCTATTACCGCCACTCTCGGCAGATTCGTGGGCGGCCTCCCTCTGAGACTTGAACTCGTCAAATGAGGGGATGTCTGGAAGAGGGGTTCCGGCATCCGTCACAACCAGAGCTGATTGCTGGACCCGAACAACCTTGGCCCTCTTAGCCTTGGCAACTGCAGCTTTCACCACAGAAGGCTTCCTCTTCTTGCCCGGAGCCAAGGGAGTGGTCGTAGGTGCCGCTGCAGGAATTTCAAAGTAGGCAGACTTCTCTGCTTGAGCAATAAGCTTCCTGTAAAGCCCCTGCCGCTTTATGTCCGGTCTATCTGTGCAAGACACAAGAAAGGCAGCCATAGTTGATAGATGCAAAGCATAACAATAAAAGAAAAATGCCATGATCGGACAGGAAGAGTCATACCTGCTGGGCCTTCATAAAATGTGGAAAGCAGCCAATACAGGTAAGCCACCTCCTTCGATCGGAAAGCAGCCTCCTTCACTAGCCAGCATATGTCACCAATGGTCTGGCACTTCTCTGTCAAGGCAGCCAAGTCTTTATGCCCGTGGAAGTCGAGGCAATGAAATAGGCCAAGGTAATCTATACACCTGGCATCGACATAATGAAAAGAAATAAAAAGCGGCTTATTCAGAATGCCAGCTATCGGGTTCTCCACTGATAGCCCGTGAACATTTAGCAGTACAAAAAGCCAAGAAGTGTGATGATAATATGTCTGGGTGCGGTCTTCCCTCCGCACAAATGTCCTGTAAGGGTGAAACCTGTCCAACGGACCCCTCCAGGGGGTTGCTGTCGGGAGAGGTTCCTCCGGGGGGAACGGATATTGTACATCCAAATGAACACCCCCTATATGGCCCAACTGCCTCAGATCCTTTGTAAAAGCATCTTCATTAATTTCAGAGAAGACAGGAGTGGGTGGTTCAGAACCTTCCTCTTTCAAAGACCGACGCGTGGCAATATATGTTTCCGCCTCCTTCTGGTGCTGTGAATAGAGCCTTTTCAGATGGACCTCATCAATTTCAAACACAGGCCCTGATTGCCGCTTTAAGAAAGAGCGCTCGGCCACGTCCCAAAAGGCGCCTCTGCCATCTTTATAGAACTTGGTGCGTGTATTCCACCACATAATGTATTCTGATGTGACACGGGGAATACGATTAGAAATGGTCGGGACCCTGAAAGTTACGCCCTCTCGGCGATGGAAAAAATCCCACCATGTTCGACCGTCGCTGGCGATGGTGGACCCATGCTTGGCCCGGCTTTCCAAATGAAACTGAGCAACCGATGGAGGAATGTGCTGATCATAACCAAAGTTTCTGCTGAAGTGAAACGGATAATAAGGTTCCAGAATGAGGAGGCCTCCCTTCCTGAAAACTAATACACTGGGCCCAATAGCCATAGCCCACCTGACCAGTTCTGGTTCTAATATGGGCCGGGTGGCATTGACCCCCGAAACAGGATGGACATAAGTTTCTACCTCCTCCATTTTGCATTCCCTTTGAGGGTCCACTAAAGGAGCCGAACCTGCTACCAAGCTCCAAAAATGAATACTGCCAGGAGCGTCTACATGCACTTTTATCAACCTGCCCCTTATGTTAAACAGCTGCTCTGAGAAAGGACCAGGTTCGGCGCTAGCGAATTCGATCATCCGAGGAAGCAATGTGTCCGACTGTAAAGTCCTCGGGGCCAGCTCAGGGAAAATACTGCAGACCCAGGCACTAAAGAAATGAAACGGACCCACGGTCCTTAAGGAGCAGGGAACCTGATGTATATGCAAATCCCCCAATGATTTGTAAACTAAGCACAAAGCCACTGGGCACAGAGACAGCCTCTTCCCCCAGGCCATCTGATAGGCCGGATATATAGCTTCCGGCCTGATAGTCATCTCGTCCCCTTGAGGAAGAGCGAAGGTGCATAACCAGAAGGTCAGATAAGCTGCACAGTGAGTGATAGGGTCAACCCCTGCTGGGTTCGGGCCATCTGCACCTGCTCGACGCATTGAAGCTGGCAATGCTGATTTGTAACGAGGGGTCCTGATTTGCTTGCCAGAAGTCGGTCCCACAGAAGGGAAGTCTACATATTTCAAGGGACCCCCGAAGAAGTATTGTATCCATTGTCCTACACGGACTCTCAATCTGCTGCTCTTTTCCCGTGGTTGATAGCCTTTGGAAGATCCCCTGCTGTAGGCCAGACAAATGGTACGATAAGCTTTCATTAAATACCGGTATGCATAGCCGAAAGAATATCTGCCCTCTCCATCGGAGGCGTCCTTTACGGAGTCGTCTAGGCAGACCTCCTCATATGGCTCCCCATCAATAGGTAGACCTGAAAGCTGCGAAAGACTCTAGAGATAGAGAGATACTTCGCCTTCAACTGTATAGAATGTGTTAAACTATGGGCAGAATACTTCTAACATGCCGCAACATAGTCCCCGAGAAATGGGATAGCGGAATCTGGATGCGAATACACTATGATAGACCCCTGCTCTGATCAATAAAGGGGCATACTGCTTCAAGACAAATTCGATAAATTCCACTGCTCCTACCCTGAAGAGATGGGCATCTGTCACTCTGGCATCTCCAAACCAGCCGGCGGCTAGCTGATATTTAAATTGGACAGCCAGACAATTCAGAACAAATGGCTCGTCCCTGTAACCCCACTTCACAGGCGCTAGGAAGAGTCTGAAGTTGGTCTTCTCTCGGTGGACACGACCGGCTACATGGTCCCACCTCGCCGGAGTGAACTCTGGAGCCCGGGTCAACATCTTCTTCTCCGGCTCTAACTCAGAAATACCTAGCACGACATTCCAGTCCCGCGGCTCGCCTGGAAGATATATAGCTCGGGCACGATAAACAGAACCCTTCATGCTGTCTCTGTCAGTAAGTATTGCCGCTTCCACAGATTGAGCAAGCAGAAGATCCCTCATTCCGCCTATGGTGAAGGTCTGGATAAATGGCAATAGATGGCGATCCTTCGGTAGGTCCGGGCGATAGTCAGCAGCTCTTCTGAAGTCAATACCTTCTATGGAAGAATAAACCCCGGAAGTCAGCACGGTGTCAGTCTCAGAATCAGAGGACTCGTCAACAGTAGCAATCTGGTTATAGCCCAAGCTCAAGCTGTTCACATTCATCCAGTTGACTGAAGCCCGAGATATATCCGGCTGAGCCGATGAGCTCGCCCCCACAGTCATGGAAGCCGTAGCAGTAGGGCCGGAAGCCATGTCAGCACCTGCAATCAAAGAAAAATGAGAAGATAAGCCTCGAGAAGATGAATGGGTCTGTAAGGACTAAGTAAATGATGCCGGTTAAATTTCAGCAGCATCTCCCCTTATCCGGGGTCTGCCCAAGAAGAATAGGGAGTCACCCACCAAGAGGGAGTGACTCCCGTACATAAAGTGGGATTCAATCCCGAAATAATGTCCTACCAAGCAAAGTATATGCGGACAGGAAGAAAATGGAACGGCCGAGAGGGGGGAGAAGCTCGCGCCGATGAGAAGAGATTGAAGAGAGAGGAAACTCTGATGAAAATGGGAAGAAAAAGCCCTCCCGATGCCATAAATAGTGGATATAGAAGAGGGGCTCTCGGCGCGACACTTAGCGCGTCGAGAACCCTCCTCCTTCTGGTGTAAAAGGCGCGCCGAGAAGCAGCCTAATCACCGTGCCGAGAAGGGCCGGGCCAAGACCAGGGCGCACCGAGAAGTAGCCTAATCCCAGCGCCGAGAAGGGTCGGGCCAAGACCAGGGCCCGCCGAGAACCTGCACAGTGTCCGCGTCGAGAAGTCGCCCAATCCTCGCGCCGAGAAGCCCATGAACGTCATGCCGAGAGGGCTCCAGAGTGTTGAAAACAGAAAAGGAATTAGAAGAATATGGAAAATAAAAATTATGCATGTCAAATGATGCTACAGCAATATGATCAAGCTGAAGGACAATATCAAAGAGAAATTGAAGAAGATAGTCTCGAATGCTAAAGAGGCACCTGCAAACCCCGTGACGCTGTTCCTGTGCTTACGTCATCCGCAGGTGGGGGGCATTTGTTGACACCTTGAAAATGAGCAAGGGGGGAAACAGAATTGAAAAGAAGATTAGACTAATAGTGAAAAATTAATGGTAAAGCTCGTCAACCATCTACCCGGCTGAAGCCTTTTCCGGCCAAGCTGATGTCCAGTTTCGTTGTCAACCAGACGGCGACACTGATGAAATAGCAGTCACTTGACTGATGAGACCCCCTATCACGCTTTAACAAGAGCTATATTACTGCCTCGTCCGGAAGTCTATAGGTAACATATCCGACTAAGTTAGATGTTAACTTGTTGATGGATGAGATATGAGCAAAGACAAAGATAAATCAGAACCGGTAAATGAAGATTATGAAAACCTCTGCAAAGTCGTAACGGAAGAAGAACCTTCTCCATGGGCTATATATACCTAGCTGAAGTCTTCTCAGGCTAAAGCTGATATCCGGTTTTGTCATCATGCGGGTGACAATGCTGATGAAATGATGTCATGTTCTATCATCGTTCAGGTGACGATGCTGATGAAATCCCAGTCCACTGACTGATGAAGGTCTCTAAAATCCCACTAAGACCCGGGTCCACCAACAAAAGGCCTGCTGCGGTTCTAGTATATTCAGGGAGAAAGCAAGTCCCTGTGAAGCCTTAAAAAAGGCCCTAAATGGGCCTATGAAATGGGCTCACGAAGATCGCGTCGGGATACTCTACGGATGTCTAGCACGCCGGGAGCTGCTGCACTCGACAGATACGCGATGTGAAGATGAAAAGTCACGCCGACTTCCATCTGCCGAGAGGTGAGGAGGGGCTGAGTCTATATAAACCCACTCACTCGAAGAAGAAAAAAAGAGAGGCCGGCAACCTCATCCAGAAAGAAAAAGGAAAAAAAAGAGACCAACAGAGAGAGAGAGCCTCCTCCGCTGAGAAAAGAGAGAAGAGACCAACAGAGAGAGAGAGCCTCCTCCACTGAGAAAAGAAAGAAGAGATCAACCCGAAGAAAAAGGGAGAAGAAGCTCCAGGTGGGCAGGTAGCTGAGGAGGGAGAGGAGTCAATGCTCCGCCCTCCCCCATGTTTCTTTTCTTTTCTCTTTATGTATTCCTATGAGTTTCATCTTGATTCACCGGATGTAACCGGGATATCCCGGCCTCTGTTTTACCTCCTTTTCCCTCACTCCCTTCTTGTGATTGGCATGAGTTTTGGAATGATGTAATGAAACAAAATACTACGATGGCCCATTTGGGTGCTGGGTGATTGAAATATCTACCATCTGTCTCCCCCCTCTGTATCTGCTGTTCTTCAAAACATTTATCTACTTAGATGCTCCGGATTTTTGGTTTATACTTAACATCTCCGGGTCCGTTCTCTCATGAAAGATGAAGACGGAGCCCCAACCCTCGTTCAATGGGTCATTGGGCTCTGTCCCCTCCTTCCCTCCCTTTGATGATGGGTTTTCTCGCATGTCGTGGATTTCTGCCGAGCTCCCAGCTTGTTCAGGGTCAGAGACATCAATCTCTTGATCGTCTGAACAGCAGGTGACAAAAAAACCCCATATATCTCCCGAGGGTTTAATGATGGATGATCCTGTCCTTCGACTGATGCTACCCTCCCTTAAACCCCTGGCCTTCACGCCTATAAAACCTTTTAATCCTCCTCGTCTGTGCTAGAAAATCCAGCCTGAATCCTTGTCCGAAACCAGAAGAACCAAGAACAGAGACCCGTAACCTTCCCGGCGCCAAGAACAGTAGTCCCTGAAGAGACCTTCCCGGCGCGAGGATGGAAGCACCGGGAACCTCCCTTGCCAGCTTCCCAGTGCCCAGAATAGTGCCCACGAAGAAACCTTCCCGGCGCGGCTATTTGCGCGCCGGGAACTCCCTATGCCAGCTTCCCGGCGCCAAGAATAGTGCCTTATGAAGAACCCTTCCCGGCGCAGTGGCTCTTGTGCCGGGAACTACCCCCTTGTGCCATAAGCCCTTTTATGCTATGAATGTTCCATCCCTTGAGCCCCAGATGAGAACCCCTGCTACCAGTCAAGAAACCACACAGATACCCCTATGATCTGCTCAATGTAACCCTGTATTCTGTCGAGGGACACCCAGGGTCACCGTATACCCCTCAAAGATAACAATAAACGGGGACAATCTACCCTACACGCCCCCCCCCCCCCCCCCAGGGCTAGATTTAGTCATAACCCCGCTAACCAAAGGACCTCTGCCACTGCATGCGCTCTGATGGCCTCAAGAGGATATTAAGATAGTGCTGCAAGCACGTACATGGGTCAGGGGTCCAATACCCCTCTACTCTTGGCTTTCACCCTAGCACTCCGTGGGTGATTGTCTATCATTGCCTGGCAAATGTTAAGTCCGGGGGAGGTGCTGCCAAAATTCTTCCAGGAGCAGGCACTTGAAGACGACATTAAGCTATGCCTGGGGCTCTGCACGAACACTGGTGACAAGGATCCTCTAGACCCTGATTTCTCCAATTCCTATTCGATCTTGGCGTTCCTTCGGAACCCAAACCCAATCTAGTTTAGATCTAATGAACTGATCCACTTTGACCTCACAGAATCTATCTAACTTGTCCTGAATCGCCAAGAAACCCAAAAGCAGGGTGCCGTAAACCCTTAGAAACCATCTCGGCGCTATGATACCTCTCGGCACCATGTACAGTAGAATAGGTAAAATGCTCTCGGCGCAAGCCTTCTTGCGCCGAGAACCCATCCATCCCAGGTCGCGCCGGGAACCTTTTTGCCACTTTGCCCTTGCGCCGGGAACCCCCTGGCCATCGTGCTTTCACGCCGGGAACCACATCCACTTTGCCCCTACGCCGAGAACCTACCCTGCCATCCAATTGATCCCCCGGCACTTTGATCAGATCCATCCACCTTTTTTTTAAAGCACTAGTCTTTGCCTTGCGCCGAGAACCACCTGGGCCATTTAGCCCTTGCGCCGAGAACCTTGCGCCGAAAACCCCCTTGGCCTCTTAGCCTGCGCGCCGGAACCCTTGGTCATCTTGCCCTTGCGCCGGGAACCCCATCCACCTTGAGCTGCGCCGAGGACTTACCCTGCCATCCAGTTGAGCCTCCGAGGGTTTGATCAGATCCATCCAGGGATACCCATGAGTCACCAGACCTGCCCCGGGGATAAATCCAAAGGGAGACAAACTCCCTTATGTTCCACCGTCCCGCGTCGGATTTATGAGTAACCCCTTTAGCTCGGGAGGTCTCTTCCACTGCATGAGTTCCACCGGCTTCCTTAAGGGAAAATCGAACGTTGCCCCATGGCAAACATATGCAGTTCGGGAGGTCCGGCCTCTCTTTCTCTCGGCTTTCATCCCGGCACTCCGTGGGTGATAGCCTATTTCCCCCTGGGCATGATCGAGATAAAGGGGAGATGCTGCCGAAACATCGATTGATGCTTTAACCCCGACAAGCCCTGGGAAACGTGTATCATGCGCCTCCCGTCTGGCTCAATTCTTCGGGGGATACAAATACTTCAAGGCCCTTGGCCAGATGAGAAACGTGAAAGGGGACATGTCTCCGATGATCGTCCAGGCCCCGCCCCGCCGCTGCGTGGACGGTGTCCTATCTCTGCCCGGTACGACCCACACAAAGGGGTCATGCTGATTTAATAATTCGTCATTTATTCAATTGCCTTCTTAGAATAACAAGAACTTCAATGTTATGCACTGTCATTTTCAACCGCCCCAAGTGGCCTCCTATTTTGGCGTTTAATCAAGGGTTGTCCTTCTTAGGAAGGGCGTAATTAACGTCATAGTCTTTATGGTATGACGGACTTCCGGTCCCGACTCAGACTTCATAATCGACTGACCAAGTCAAATCGAGCGCATAATAAAAATTGTCACTCTAGTGACTGGCACGCCTAATAAATCTAACAAATGAAACATCCAGACGGAAAAGAATCCGCGTCCACAAGTCTGGCACGCCCGGTGGGACATTTGCAAGAGGGTATGTAGATTTCATCAGGGTAAACGTAAGGTCTGCCCTGGAAAGGTTTTATCATCGGTGGGGCGTGGAGCCAGCTGACCGACGGAAGGCTTCATAAGTGAAGGGGAGGTGAAGGCAGCGTGCCGGTTGGCATGGAACTTTTGAATCACCACATTACCGACCCAAGTGCCCTTTCGGGTTTTCACCGAAGCCAGCCCCCTCTTGCTTTTGCCCACGCGCCCTTTCAAGTTTTCACATGGCGGGGTACCCAATTTTACCTGCAATGCCCTTTCGGGTTTTCACCACAGCTGGGTTTTGGCCATTTTTGCCCTTGCTCAGAGTGCCTGAACAAGTCTGGCGGGACATCTCTATTTTTAGCACCCATTTTTGTCTCTTTCTTTTTGACTTTGGCTTTGTAATCCATGTGCTCAGCTTGTGTATGTATCATCATTGATGTGGGTGCCAACACCAATGCAAGGGGCATATGGTTTCATCGTCCACCTAAGCGGAAAGCCTAGGTCGACTTGAGTGTGTTTTGCGGCTTAGGCGCGAAGCCGTTTGCCGGGAGCCTGGCTGCATCGTTGATGTGGGGATTACCATCAACGCAAGGGAATAGGATTTCATCATCCATCCAGACATAAGGTCCAGATTGACTTTGAGAATGTGGGTAGCATCTTCATCAGAGCAGACGGAAAGTCTACTCTGGACGGGTTTTAGCATTGGTCAGGCGGCGTACTGCTCCATTATTAGCTGCTCTTATCATCGATATTGGGTCTATATCGAAGCAAGGATTTCATGGGCTTCATCAGGAAAGACATAGGATCTAAACTGGATAGGTTTCATCATTGATCGGGTAGTGTGCCAATCGACCAATAGCGGGTTTCATCATCGGTATTGGGTTCATACCAATGCAAGGATTTCATAGGTTTCATCAGGATAGATGTAAGGTCTAAACCGGACAGATTTCATCATTGATCGGGCAGTACGCCAATCGATCAACAGTAGGTTTCATCATGGCGGGACGTATGGTAGGTTTTATCAGAATAGATGTAAGATCTAGACTGGATGGGATTCATCGTGGTGGATCTTAGACCAAAACAAGTGGAAATGTTTTATTAGAACAGACGGAAGGTCTACTCCGAGGTGGGTTTTTTAGCATTGATCGAGGCAATATGCCTTGCGATCAACTAGGTTTCATCATCAGTGGGACATGCGGTGGATGGCGGCCCAGGCATGAAGCTGCTGCCAGGAATGTAGACTAGCTTAACAGGGACGAAGAGTCCAGGTTAAAGAAACAGACCGGCAGATCTTGTCGATGATGATAAGGGACAAGAAATTGTTGGACAGGATTTCCGGTGGGACTTTATGATGATCGTCCTTCTCTGAGTTTTATAAGGAAAGGTGAAAAAGGGAACTTTAAATTACCACGTTACTGGCTTAAGCGCCCTTTCGGGTTTTCACCGGAGCCAGCCCCCTCTTGCTTTTGCCCACGCGCCCTTTCGGGTTTTCACGTGGCGGGGTACCCGATTTTGCCTGCAGTGCCCTTTCGGGTTTTCACCACAGCTGGGTTTTGGCCCATTTTTGCACTTGTTCCTAATATAGGAGCAAGTCTGGTGGGGTATCTCTATTTTTAACCCCATTTTTACTTTCTTTTATTCTCTTTTTTTTTAGAGGGTGATGGGTCGGAATGCCACTAGATCAAGATAAGGGTAGTTCGGCCAGGGCAGAGTGCCGCTAGACCAAGAAAGGGGTAACTCGGTTAGGGCGGAGTGCCACTAGACCAAGAAAGGGGTAACTCGGCTAGGGCGGAGTGCTATTAGACGAAGAAAAGGGTAGCTCGGCTAGGGCGGAGTGCCATTAGGCCAAGAAAAGGGTAGTTCGGCTAGGGCGGAGTGCCACTAGACCCAGAAAAGGGTAGCCCGGCTAGGGAGGAGTGCCGCTAGACCAAGAAGAGGGTAGTTCGGCTAGGGCGGAGTGCCACTAGACCAAGAAAGAGGTAGCTCGGCTAGGGCGGAGTGCCATTAGACCAAAAAAAGGGTAGCTCGGCTAGGGCAGAGTGCCGCTAGACCAAGAAAGGGGTAGCTTGCCCGATTACTCGGTGAATGTCAGTTGTGCTGTATGATACAGCTTTAGATGCCTTCCGTTGAGCGGTGAGAATTGAATTTCCCCTCGATGGTTGACAACCACGTAGGCTCCTCCTTCGTAGACCCTCTGTATCACATAAGGACCTTCCCAATTAGCATTCAGCTTCCCTTTTGGGTTGGACGCCATGACTTCTTTCTTCTTGACCATGACGAGGTCACCTTTTTTTGAATTCTCATCCTCTTACGAGTTTGTTAAATGCATTAGCCATGCGGGCCTGATACATTTGGATATTCTTCTGAGCTTGGAGGCGCTTCCCTTCCAATTCAGCCAATTCCTCTAATCTTCTTTCTGCGTTGGTCTGTTTGCCACGGGCCAGGCCATATTGGACTGCCACTCTGAGTGACGGGACTTCCAGATCTAGCAGAACCACTGCCTCTAAGCTGTATACCAGTGAGTATGGTGAGCATCCTGTAGGTGTCTTGAAGACGGTGCGGTACGCCCACAGAGCTTCATACATTTTTTCTTCCCAGTCCTTTTTGTTAGAACTGACGACCTTGGCCAGTAGGGTGCACAAAGTCTTGTTAAAAGCTTCCGCCAACCCGTTTGCCTGTGGATTATAAGGAGTGGAAGTCCTCCACTCAATTTTATACTTCTCGACAAGCCGATAGACCTTCTGATTTCTGAAATGGCTTCCATTATCAGATATTATTCGGCTGGGGATCCCGAACCGGAAGATAATATTCTGCTTGATGAATCTGGCGACTGTTGATTGTTTGTTTACCTATCTCTTCTTATCTTCTTTCTTTTTTTGTTGATTGTGAGGGTTTTGAAAAAGGATATGACGAGATGATAAATAAACTACCAAAGATCAGCTCAACCTATGCACATGTGAACATCAACCTAGGCAATCAAATCTAACTCTAGCATGGGCATGCTATCTCAATCAAATTACGCTAAGGGAAAAACAAAAACACACGCCGGGGCGTGGAGCAAAGATAAATAAAAACACACCGCTAGGGGTGGAACAATCAAGGGGAATAAAGAGATTTGATGAAAAAGACAGCTAGTGCCCAACACTAAGGAAAGTCGTGATCGCCACCAAAGTAAACACGAGTCAAAGACTCGAATATACCTTGGAAGTAGGTGGATGAAACACCCGCCCACGGGAGAGAAAACCAAGGAAAGCCTGCAGATCAACTTGCAAATAACGGTCCAAACCCTGTGCGTCGCTTGGAAGTAACGGTCGTGCGATAGACCGCCAGAAAGAAATAACGCTCCTGCACCTGACCGTCAGATAACCTGCAGTGAAAAGATGTGAATTCTTTGAACTCCAACCCTTCCAGCCGGCTAGAAGGCTTGGGCCTCGTGCTAGTGATCCTGTAAAACCTGCCAAGGATGTAGAAAGCAAAACAACACAACCTCAATTAGCCCTCAACATAAGTATAGCATCAATCCTTAAAAAGCTTAAGAACATCAAAAGGAGAGGGGATTACCGGGGAGTTGTTGGTTTTTTAACCCCTCTGGGCGTTTTTTAAGTTTAGGAGGATATGTGTATGCTTAGCAACAGTGAAAAACGTGGAGGAAGAGGAGGGACAATGCTTTTGATTGATAAAACCAAGGGAAACTTGAGCATGCAATAATGATGATCTTGACAAGCTAAGACCCAAAATTACTCCCTTGACTTGGAAGATGGACGTGGGAAGCAGCTCCTCCTGGATGTAGATGGCTCCTGAATTTGGCAGCACTTCGTCGTGAATCAAATCTTCCTCCTCCTGGGTCATGAAATCAAGGGTTCTATTTATAGACTCCCTCAAACTCTCAGGTCGAGTTGAAGATAAATCAGCCAAGAAAGGAGGATAATCCTTAGCAAATCCTTGAGGATAATATCAACAAGAGTCCAAAGAAACAAACGAGAGGTCCTGAGGATTAGAATTGAAGGAGATAATGCCAATCCAAAACCCTATCTCGTCCACGGAGTAGCAGAGAAAAGGCCTGAACTGTCAGGACTCTCTGAAGGAAGTAACGGTTGCACGATAGACCGCCACTTGGAAATAACGCTCCAAGGAATTACCGTCATTTTCAACCCTATCCAAAGGATAAGATCGACGGGAAGAAGATCTAAACAATAGGACTCTGCAAGTAAGTAACGGCCAGGGCATAGGGCGTCATAAGGAAACAACGGCTAGGGAGTAGACCGTTATTATCAAAGGACAACGAGGCCCTGAGTCTTGGGACTCTTCAAAGATTAACGGCCTAGGCTTCATGCGTTATTATGAAATGACGCGCCTAGTCCAGACCGTTATTATCATTGATTTTCAAGAAAATAGAATGGAGGGATTGCCAAGCTTTTGAACGAAGTGCCACCAGGAACCAGGTCTAATCCAGGAATTGAGACCCAGAAAACAGGCTTCAACTGATTAAATGGAATTCAATGAAGAGTGAACAACTCGGAGCATCATATTGAATAAATAAGGAGATGACCCGACTTATTGGGTATAAAACGGGTGTCAACAGATGCCCCTCCTTAACGTCCTCTTTGCAGGGGAACGAGCGGAAGTGAAGCGAAAGTGAAATGGAACATGGAGATGAAGCGGAAATGAAGCGGAGTGGATCAAAAAGAGGGCGTTAAGGTAAACGACACCCGTTCTTCACCAACAAGCGATAAGAATTTTCTGGAAAAACTTCAAAACTGATCACAAGGAAATAGCTAACCAAAGGATGCAAGTCTGGAGGATTTAATTAACTAAGGAAAGGAAACACGGCTGGCCGCCGGAGGCAACGGAAAGGAAAGAGACTAAACTCCAGACAGGAATCTTCAGTCAACCAGATCAAGCGAGCAAATCGAAGGAAACCTTCAAATTCAGAGTGGAATAATTCTCTTATCAGGATCAAGAACACAGCTGTTCACCGTCAATGAGACCTCTTGAACAAATGAAGCTCATGAATGCTCAAAGAATGCGTATGATGCATGCTGGGCTAAAGAAAAACAAATCTTCAAAGCAAATGCCAAGAAAGATAAAATAACAAGATACTCGAGAATAATATTGCTAGATTGGGGAAACCAGAGTCAAGACACCATCTGCAACCACGGCGTGCAAGATAGAACCATCGTCCCCAAATTTTCCAACCTAACGGCCTATCCAACGATTATTCATGTGAACTTAGATCATCATCATTTTTGTTTAAGGGGAACATCAGATCCCAGGACACCTGAATGACCAGCCGGTTCTCGAGATAATATATCATAGATAACATATAGTAATGCATTAAGGGATAAGGGAACGAGATACAATACCTGACTTACCTGCTTGACGGACGGCGAAGCGTGCCTTCTGTTCATAGTTCCTTTCATGAAAGATAGGTTAGCCAACAAGATAGTTATGATAATAGTTAAGGCATGACCATTGTCTGTGTGATAAACTCATCAAATGTTTTTATGATGGAGATAAGTTTAAACATTAATTTTGACCATTCATTCATCAAGAAACTTGCAAGCATATAACGGCCTGACTCAGGAGCGTCACATGAAAATAACGGATTAAGCCTAGTCCGTCAACACCGAGTCGGTTCATATTCTTCAATAAAACAGTCCGTCACAAGCGACGGCCTTAGAGGGGGGCGTCAAAATGATGTGACGGTCAACGATAGACCGTCGCTTCTCCTGAGTTTTCAAAAAAAACAAACCGAACGGCCGTTCGGTCTCATTTCATGCTCAAACAACCAAAACGCCAAACCAGAAAACCCACCGGCGACCTCCATCTCCACACTCCAATGGCTGGCGACGAGGCACCGCAGCCACCACCTCAGAAGAGAGGGAGAGGAAAGAAGATGGCTATAAGGCGGTTCCACCGCCGGCTCGAACGAGAGACCACCCCACCGCCCGTGGAGGAAGAACCGAGGGGAAGGGAGCCAAGGGAAGAGGAGGAGGTCCCCACGGTCGTGGAAGAACCAACCGAAGCCTCCTTGGGTGCAGAGGAGCCCAAGGAACCAGAGAAGAAGAAGAGGAAGGTCCTCGACCATGAGGTAGGCCCTCCGCCCTAATTTTTAAATTTTTGATTTTTATGTTTTTATCTATGAATGCATGTGGGGGATAAGGGTAGAAATGGGTCTATGAACCCACCAGGAACACTTGTAGGCCATTTGGCCAAAGTGAGAAGTCATGGGGATGCAGGGGAGAAATTCCCTACTGGCAGACTAAGTGACGGTCCCGCCAGCGACCGTCACTCCTCTGACGCTCCAAGCTAAGGCCGTCAGAGACAAGTAACGCCCCATCCCAGGGCCGTTACTTCTGCCAGGGTTCCAAACTCTTTTTAGGGTTTTCAATTTTCAAATTTTTGTTTTTCTTTTCGATATTTAATGTTTATGCAATGTCTATATGATGCGAATGGACTAATTAGTGCTCTAATATGCAATGCAGGGAAAGAGGAGATCGAGGATCTCATGGCTGCAGATTCGGGCGGTGTACCAGGCACTGCCCGACTACCAGAGAGACAGACTTGCAGAGATGGGTTTCGCCGAGATGCTCAGCATCGAGGTGATCCGGATGGATACGCCATTGCTGTACGCATTGCACGAGAGGTGGGACCCGGTTAGCAGGGCGTTCATCTTCCCGTGGGGCCACATGATCCCCACGCTAGAAGACATGGCGAGAATTACAGGCTTGAGAGTCCACGGCGCTGCAGTGACAGGATGGACGTACGGCGACTATCGGGAGATAGCGCAGCAGCTACTGGGGTTGGACCTGATCAGGCCGGGCCAGTCTTCATCCCAGCTCTCGAGATCGGTGCTGCAGGAGAGTTTGGGGCTGAGAGGGGCAGCGATTGCTGTGGGAGAATTGCCGGAGGAGCATCTAGGCAGAGTGATTGACCGGGTGCGCCCTCGTGTGGCGGCAGAGGCAGGAGAGGAGGGGGATCGAGTGATGAGGCGCTTCTTGATACTGTTGTTCGGGAAGCTCCTGTTCGCGACCAGAGCGGATGTCATCAGCTGCAGACTGCTGCCGCTGATAGAGGATTTAAGCAGAGTGAGGAAATACGCCTGGGGAGCAGCGGTCTTGGCCTTCCTGATCAACTCGTTGAGCACCACGGACCGACTGACGATGCTGGGAGGCTTCTCGCCCTTCCTACAGGTAAAAATGCGCTTAAGTGCTTTCTACTATGCCATGATGTATGCTATGATTGATGATTTATGTAACTGACTTGATTCCTAAATGCAGATCTGGAGCTATTTGTACCTCCCGGGCATTGGGAGAGGCGCATTACTCCATCCTGACCTGATACCGATCGCGAGGCGATGGTCGGTGGCGAGGGATACGGGGTCGGTCTTGAGACAGACCCGGATGATCCAGGACGACCTGGACTCCTACCCACACACATCGGTGAGCCCAGAACTTAAATGCTTTAAATGCTTTATATGCCTATATGTGCTCATGCTATGCGAATGCTGATGGATCTAAATGCCTGCAGGTGAGGTGGACCCCTTACCGCGGTGAGGGTTACACAGGACAGCCATGGGTGGAGGCGTCTCTATCGTATCGGGGACGAGACATCTGGCTGCACTGCCTCCACATCATCGAGCCTCTGCACTACAGGCTGATCTTGCGGACCCGAGGACTACACCAGCCCGAGGTGACCTTTCCACGCCGCACCGACGACCATCCAGGCAAGTCGGCGAGAGGTATTAGTGGGAATGTGGATTGGCGTGCCCGGAAGGCGAAGTACGTCCTCGACTGGAGGCAGCGAGGCAGGGCTGTGAAAGAGCGGGCAGAGAGCGACGAGGCCTACCTGAAGGCCTTCGCTCGACACTACGGCGACCGGGTATACCGAGGTACCCGACGACCGGTATGCAATTCTAAACTAAGAAACTCTTTCTATATGATGAAATGCGGATGTGACATGCTGGCTCATGCTTTCTACATGCAGCTCGATCCTGAGGGGCGGATAGCTGAGCTAGAGGGACTACTCCACTCTACCATCCAGCAGCGGGATGAGTACCGGACTGCTTTGGAGCTCCTAGTGAGATTCTGAATGCTTATGATATGACTATGATTACGCATGATGCTAATGCTTTGGCTATGACAATGCAGCGGGCAGAGGGAGCTCAACGAGCAGGACCGGATGCCCCATCGTCGTCCTCGCAGCCTGCGGAAGACAGGGCTGGGCGAGATGCTGATTTTACTCGGGCGGTTGCCCGGGCCGAGGAGGCGGAGGCCACCCTCGCGGAGCGGGTAAGATACTTACATGCTTTATGATTATGCTTATGCTAATTAAATTTATATGACTAACCTATATGCAATGCAATGCAATCTACAGGCGATAGAGCTGGCAGCGGCAGTGGCGGAGGCCACCCAGGCGAGGGCAGAGGTGGAGAGGAGCCGGGCCGAGACTGATCGAGCTCGAGCAGAGACGGAGCTCGTGCGGGCAGAGATAGCCCGACTGAGAGCGGAGACCCCTCGACATGTGGACGATGTGGAGATGGAGCGACTTCGAGCAGATTTAGCACGGGCGCGGGCCGAGGTGAAGGACCTTCGCCTTGGGACCGCGGATCTTGATCGCTACCGGACCGAGGCACGGGAGACGCGACGCCAGATCTTCACACTGAAGATCAGGCTGCAGACAATGGAGCAGACGGTCCGGATGCTAGGCCGGGCACCAGAGCGGAGTTCTTCCCGGAGCGGGGCTCATAGGAGTGCTGCCCCTAGTGGCTCGGTTGGGGATTTCCTAGTTAGTTCCGCCGGCCAACAGAGAAATGAGAGGGCAGAGAGAGGACAGCAGGAGGAGAGTGCTTCCATAGCACCGCCACCTAGGAAACCCGAGGGTGGAGAGGATGAGGGCGGCCCGACGGATAAGCCGGCCGAATGATGTACTTTTATGCTTTTCTTACCACTTGTACATGCCTTTTTATGAAAATGAAATTTTTGTTGACTTTTTTATGTGGATGTATGAATGGATATGCACGAATGAGTGATTGAAAGCACGCATGATGGATGTGTATGTGTGAATGAATGCTTGTGTGGAGAAGGTGTGGTGTACAGATGTGAAAGACCGCCAGGTCTAGGCAAAGGATAGACTAACTGCCTGAATTTAGTAGCAGAGGAAATGACGGTCTGATCTTGGACCGTCATAATCAAACGACGCGCCTACCTTAGGCCGTCATTCATGAAACATCTTATTCTGATAGCCGGGCTGCAGAGGAAATAGCGGCCCATGGTAGGAGCGTTAAAAGAAAACAACGGTCCTAGACCAGACCGTTGCTCATGGCAGAACATGGTTTTAGAACTACTCTCAGAAAACGCGACGGCCTGAAGGAGACGCGTCATAACGAAACGACGGTCCTAACCTGACCGTTACATGGCGTTCAGCCCAGAAGAGAGAGACTTGAGCGATTTGAAGGATATAACGGATTAGGGTTCGTCCGTTGAAAGGCGACGGTCTGAGACCAGACCGTAAACAGCCACAGAACATGTTTTAAGGAAAACCCAACCCACAGAAAGAGTGACGGCCCAGGGTAGGCGCGCCAGAGTGAAGTAACGGCCCTACGACAGACCGTCAGAGTCTGGGTCGTTTCCAAAACGGATTCGGCCGTGAGAGCTTAGAGCCCGAGGTTCAGCCACTTAATCTCTTGCTAGAACTTATCCAAATTTCAGATAAAGCCTCCCAACTCCAATCTTATCCTTCCAAAGTTAAGAAAAAGCCCCAGCAACTTGGGAAACTTATCCAAAATCGCAGCTTGCAAAAACCTCTGTTCTAGGGTTGAAGAATTCTCCCTAACAAGCAGAAATCAAGATGAAGAGGTGCTTCGAGATGGCGGCTATGGAAGAGAAGATCTGCACCGGCCCTAAGGCTGCAAGGAGGAACATGGGGAGCTTCAACGGCTATCCTCGATCCCCAAGCATCTAAGCTCTAATGTCCAAAGGGTGGTAAGCTTGCATGACTTCATCCAAAGTTCAGATTTTTTTTGCTGCACTTTAATTTTCTTCATAACCTTCCTTCTTCTTTTCTTCTTCAAGCCCCTTCCTGGCCCAAGGTGTTACTCCAACCTGAAGTGGGTGGCTCCCATGGTAAAGGCACTCCCTTTAGAGGTGGTATCAATCCTCAAAGCATGGCACCTCCGACCCCTCTTGGTTCTAGGCAAAAACTTCCAGAAATTGTCTTTGGATTGGCCATGCCTTTCAGCCCTTGTGGAACTATGGCATCCACAAACTCATACCTTCATCTTCCCCTCCTTTGAAGCAACCGTCCTATTGGAGGAGGTAGAGACCTACCTAGCCCTTCCTAAGACTAAGGTGGGGGATGAGGATCGGGTTTGCTATACAATAGAACCTATTGATCCGTCCTTGATCTTAAGCGACTTCATTCATAACCCAAAGGACGTGCGGACCATGATCAGCCCGCGCCACATTCACTTGATCCCTATGGCACAATGGATAGTGTCTCACTGTAAAAACAAGTGGGAGAGACACGAAGCAATAGCCAAGGCGGTGGCGGTTTGCTTGTGCGGGGTCTTCCTTTTCTCCACAACCGACCACCTCTTAGATATCCAAAATCTTAGCATTATTAGTGGACTGTGGCGGGGTATGTCTATTTCTCAAGCGGTCCTCTCATACCTCTATGAAGGACTAAGCTCGGCTTGCCTTGGAGGGCCTTTGTTCGGTTCCATGATACTCCTTGAGTGTTGGATAGGAGTGAGAATCAAATTCCTTCCCAAGGAAGATATAACTTCGGCGAGCCGGATCTTCGGGAGCCACCCCCTCTTCTTCATTGGAGGGGCTTTTGGATATTCTTCTATGTTGAATGCAGGACGGCGGATAAGAAGACGCGGGATGAATGGCGCCTCTTCTTCAATGCTTTGCCTCTTGAAAAGTTCATCATGCGACCAAGCGTTCTTCGAAGCATTCTTCTTAAAATACCGCGGCGTCAAGGCCTGGACCTCCAGCTGGTTGGAAACACTACCATGGCGATCTATAACCCACACCGGTGCCATCTTCAGATCGGGTTACCTCGAATCAGCATTTCTGCACTATCACACTACCCTCCCCTTCTACCTAGGAAGATGGGGACCGAGGAAGATGAAAGAGCGATCCGGAACGCGCTGACCATGTGGGAGATCAGCAAGGTGCGCCCGTGGCAGGCAGAGGTTGAAGAGAACGACGAAACACGCCGAGATTACTTGAAAGAGTTGAGAAGAATCCGCCCTCTTGCGGATAAGAAGTTGAATATACCTTGATTTTCTTTTGTTTATGAGAGATATTTATGTTATTGACAATCAATTTTGATTTCATATTTCATTAATCTTTGCTTGAGTGAGATAAGATTGCCATAGTTAAAAGATCTTGGGTTCCATCATGTGGAATGCTAGAATGATGTGAGTAGATGGGGTTTCTGGAGGATATGACGGATGTACTCTGGGCCGTTATTTGGAAATGACGGTCTGCGATAGGCCGTCATAATGGAAGTAACAAGAGCTCAGTCTCTGAAGGATGTGACAGATGGGTCTTGAGCCGTTATTTCAAGTAACGGTGAGTCTCAGACCGTCATAGTGATGGTTTAACGAAAAGACGAGGGGCCCATGCCAAGGGAAGTGACGGTCAAAGAGGGGCCCGTTATATGACTGTAACGGTCCGATCCTGGCGCGTTACACGCTCTGAACCTGCATAGTTGTGAGCTTTTACCTTTGGGCTTGCCCCTGTATTCTGCACACACTTAGACATTAAACAAGTTAGCTCTGTTCTTAGACTCAACCCCTTGCCTTGAAGCAAGTTAGATAATGACCGTTTCTTGATATTTGGTCAAGGGGTGGAGCCTTATTAAATAGGCAAAAAACATAATGAAAATGCGATGCATGCTATGCATATGATGGTATTTTGGGGGTTTTGGAAAATCTTTAATGTTTTGGATTTGTGAAAATATTTGTTGTTTTTGGATTTTAAAAATATTTGATTGTTTTTGGATTTTGAAACATATTTGATGTTTTTGGATTTTGAAACACCAGTGCCTCTCTAGCAACACGAGACCTCCCTTATTTTTAGCTTGAGTCTCGAGATCGGCGTGCAAATAGTGTGACAACCCTTGACCGAGACCTGGTCATTGTGACGGTGTTTTTACCAACGCCATACCTAGGGTACTCGTCTCAGTCCTAAAAGAAAAAAAAGAATATGGGGGTAAGCTTAGGCCAGATATGGAAGTTTTTAGAACTTGATTCCCTCACCGTGCAACCTTATTAGAGATTTGGTCTGTTGTGCCGGAGCTTTTTATGTCCGTCATCGAACCTTTATCCACTTAGGCATGCATGCGACCGGGCTCATAACGTCCCGCGGGGAACTGTACTGCCACTCTTGTCATGCCTAATTTCCTTTTTCTTTTGGAGCTTTTGAGAATTCATTCACAGACCTTGAGATGATGCTTTTGATTTCATGGTAAAGAGCACTCCTTTGTTTTTCTTTTCTTTTCTTTCTTGTGGAGTCAGGTCATAACGGACTTGCCCCTATTTGAGACCTCTTCTCGTTAGGGAGTTTGGATCGGTTGTCTCCTTCTTATTTACTCCTTGCCCCTGGATGCAGCCGAAGAATGAAACGTACAGGGACTTTGACTTTCCCCCAAAGCATGGCCGAGAAAAAATGGTGTCTTTTTAAGCAAGGAACCCGACCATGGGCGTCGTGTAGTGTGTGTTTGCCTTACTCAAGACTCTCTTTTGAAGATAGGGAGGCATTTCTTATTGCCGGAAAAGCACATGGTTTAGATTTTTAAGGAAAGAAACGCTTAAGATACAACCCATTCCACGGGTGAGAGAGCTCCTCACCTTCCGCGTTTACTAAACGATAAGCATTCCCTGAATAAGCTTCTTTTATTACAAACGGCCCTTCCCAGTTAGGTTGCAATTTAGACCTAGGACCTGCAGACCGAATGAATTTACGTTTCAAAACCATTTCACCCTTGCAAAATTTTCGTTCAATTACCTTCTTTTGAAAATAACGCGAAACTCTCTTTTGATAAACAGATACGTGATCGGCCGCATTCATCCTCTTCTCATCTAGGAGTTCCAGTTGGACCAGCAACGCCTCTCGACGTTCATCGAGATTAAGTTCCTTATCGAGCTGCACTCTAAGAGAAGGGATTAAGATCTCATATGGGAGCACCGCCTCCATCCCATAAGTTAAAGAATAGGGAGTTTGTCCCGTAGGAGTACGGACGGAGGTGCGGTAAGCCCACAGAGCTTCCACCAATCTTTCAGGCCAATCAGAAAACTTATGCGCTTCGCATGTTTTCTTAATGATTTTAAGAAGAGTTTTATTAGTGGCTTCGGCTTGACCGTTGCCTTGAGGGTAATATGGTGATGAATGATGCAATGTAATTTTGAACTTCTTACAGAGGTCTTTAAGCTCCTGGGAGACGAACTGGGGTTCGTTGTCGGTGATGATGCTGCTTGGCACTCCGAACCGCGAGATGATATTCTTCATGATAAAGCGACACACCGTTGTAGCTTTGATCTCCGCGTACGCCTCGGCTTCGGCCCATTTGGTGAAGTACTCAGTTGCTGTGAGAATGAAGGATTTCTGCTTGGTTTGAGAATTAGGATCACCGAGTGGGCCGACGACGTCGAAAGCCCACATAGAGAATGGCCAAGGAGCGGTCATAGGATGAAGAGATGAAGCTGGAGAGTGGATTTTATCAGCGTGGAGTTGGCATTTAAGGCACCTCCGGACATAGAGGGAGCAATCCTCCTCCAGAGTGGGCCAATAGTAGCCCTGCCTAAGAATCCTCTTCGCTAGAGCCTGGCCATTGACATGACCTCCACACTCGCTGGAATGTGCTGCTTCTGCTACTTTCCAAGCTTCCACATCATCTAGGCATCTCATGAGCATTCCATTAGTAGCGCGCCTGTACAGTTCTCCTGCAATGATAGTGTACCTTGCGGCGGCTCTTCTTATTGCTTTGCGCTGCTCAGCTCTTGCCCCTTCTGGGAATGCCCCTTCTTTACAAAATAACTCGATTTCATGGTACCAAGGCAATTCTTCTTCATCCAAAATCTCCTCTAGTTCTGCCAATGATACCTCCTCGAGATCTTCCTTTTCAGCTCTCACTTCTGCAGACTTCCTAAGGTTGGTGAACCAAGGATCCTGGAGAGAGGGTGCATCCATCCTCTGGACGACGACAGTCTCAGTACTACGACTGAGAGGGAAGGATAAGGAGGAGGCCAGAGATGCCAATGCATCCGCCAGAATGTTCAGAGAACGGGGAGTATGGATATAGATTAGCTTGCGGAATCGCTTAGCGATGAGCGTGACCAAATCTTGATAGGGCTTGAGCTTGGGGTCACGGGTACGGTAAGTGGACAGAACTTGCCGTAAGACGAGCTGAGAGTCTCCTATGATGTTTAAATAACGCGCGCCTAAGAGATAGGCCTGCTTCAAGCCGGCTAGGAGAGCCTCATACTCAGCGATGTTGTTGGTAGCAGGAAATCGAAGTTGATAAGCGAAGGGGATGGTTACTCCCTCTGGAGTAAGCAAGACAGCCCCGATCCCTTGGCCCTGTGAGTTAAGCGCACCGTCAAAGTGCAGAGACCAGAAGGGATACTGAGAAAGGACAGAGAGATGCTCATCAGGGAAATCGTCCTGAATAGAGTCGGTGTGAGGAATAGGGAGATGTGCAAGATGCTCATCGATGGCATATCCTTTGACTGCCTTCTGAACGACAAAGGTGATATCGAATTGAGAGAGGAAGCTCTGCCAGCGAGCTAGCCTACTAGAAAGAACGGGCTTTTCTAAGAGATAACGGATCGGGTCCATTCTAGAGATCAGCCTAACTGGGTGGGCGAGAAAGTAATGTTTAAGCTTCTGAACTACCCACACTAAGGTGGCACAAGTCTTCTCCATAGCGGTGTATCTGGATTCAGCTGGATTAAACAACCAAGAAAGATAGTACGCAGCCCGCTCTTTTCCTTCGTCATCCACTTGTGCTAAAACCGCCCCTAGGGAGTCCTCAATGACCGAGATGTATAGGATCAAGGGTTTCCCAGGGACAGGAGGTGGCAAAACCGGGGGATTGGATAGATATTCCTTGAGGTCCTCATAGGCCTTTTGACAACCTTGATTCCATTCGAACTTGACCCCCGCCTTGAGCAATTCATAAAACGGACGGCATCTTTGAGAATGCTGGGATATGAATCTTCTAATGAATTGCAATCTACCAATCAGTCCTTGAAGTTCCGTAATGTTCTTTGGCGGAGGCATATCCATGATGGCCTGTGCTTTGTTAGGATCAATCTGGATCCCCCGTTTGCTCACTATGAAACCTAGCAGCTTCCCCGAGGAGACTCCGAATACGCATTTCTTCGGATTCATCTTTAGCTTGTACTCCCTGGCTCTCTGCAGCACCTTAGCCAAAATAGAGGGGTGTTCTTCCTTTGATCTTGACTTCACCAGAATGTCATCCACGTAAGCTTCTATATAGATGTGCATCATGTCGTGGAAGATAGCCATCATCGCCCTTTGATAGGTGGCGCCTGCGTTCTTTAATCCAAAAGGCATAACGACATAGCAGTATGTGCCCCAGGGCGTGGTGAAGGAAGTTTTCTCTTGATCTTCAGGAGCGAGACGGATCTGATTATAGCCCGAGTACCCATCCATGAACGATAGAGCTTCGTACCCGGCAGTGTTATCAACAAGGACGTCTATATGAGGCAGCGGGAAATCATCTTTAGGACATGCTTTGTTAAGGTCCCTGAAATCAATGCATATGCGCACTTTCCCATCCTTCTTGAGAACAGGGACTATGTTTGCCACCCACTGAGGATATAAAACTACTCTGACGAACTTGGCCTTGTAAAGTTTGTCGACCTCTTCCTTAATCCGCAAGGCCATGTGGGGGTGAAATCTTCTCGACCTTTGTTTAACAGGTGTTGCCCCTGGTTTAAGCACGAGTCGGTGTTCCACTAAGGAGGGGTCAAGACCTGGCATGTCCTCATAAGACCAGGCGAAAGAATCGCTATACTCCCTCAGTACCTTAATTAGATCCTCTTCTACCTGTGGAGGGAGATTACCTGAAATATTGATGGGCCTTGGATCTTCTTCCGTTCCCAAGTCGATTTCCTTCGTAGGTTCATCCACTGCCGTCGACGACTGGTCGAATCTCTTCAGTCCCTTTGCATATAAGTCGGCAGTGTCCTCTACATCGCTGTCTTCATCAATTGGATCTTTCTCATCCAGCACTTCATAGACGCCTAATCCGTCATCGCCCCACACCCCTTCTATTTCCTCTTCATCTTCAATCGCAATCGCCGTGGCGACGAATTCTAGGCACTTCAAAAGAGCATGACACCGCTGAGCTAGATCTTGCAAGAACCTATCAGGAATAGATCGGGAAGGATGCGCAAGCGAGCGCGGCTCAGGAGGGGAAGGGTTGAACGACCTAGAACAAGACCCTACTTCTTTAGACCTAACTGACTCTACTTCTTTAGACTCGCTAGACCCTAACTCTGACCTAGGAGAGAGGAAGCTTAATGGAAGGGAAGGAGCAGGGGACTCGTGCCCCTGGGACGAGGAGGATGGAGACAAGATAGCATAATCTTCCACTGAAATCTCCGTTTCAAATTTGACGTTTTTTTTTTGGAGATCAGTGGAGACCACGCAGCACGACGGAGGAGGCGGGAGCTGCATAGGGAACAGCTCAGGAAAGATGCAATCGAAGAAAAGATCACAAGAGGAGGAACCCCACATCTCGTGGATTTGAGAGTTAAAAAACGGAGGGATGGGGAAAGCAGGCAGATTAATGGGGCAGCGAGGCCCATAAGCAGGAGGATTGATTGGAATCTGGAATGGATCACTGAAGGATGGATTAATCATAATCAGAGGAGGACGGGGTACAAACCCCTTCAGCTGGATCATGCACTGAAAATGAGAGGGAGATAGAGAAAGAGCAATCAGCGAGCTCCCTTCTTTCTTTGAATCATCACCAGGCCGCTTCTTTGGCCTCCATTGCATAAGCTGAACCTTCTGTGGCTTCTGGCTGCCTCTTTCACAAAACAGCCCCTGGAGGGCCCAGCTGTAGTCGATCACATCGTCATTTAGCCCCCTTGGCAACGGGGGTGGACTGGTGACTGGACAAACCGTGTCGGTTTCTGACTGGACTGGCTTCGCAGCTAACGTGCCCGGCTGTGGGGGCCCTCTGACAAAATGCTGACGGTAATCCCAGGTAAGCGGCCCAGAGTCACCCATCATTGATAATGCTGTCTCCTTATAACCGAGACCTCGTCTGCCCATTTTTCTTCCTTTTGGTATGGGCTTGGTCATCCCTTGCAGCTGTGCACCGAGGCCTCTCCCCGGTTGATAGCCCAGTTTCAATATAATGTTCCACCCCTTCGAATCTCGAATCTGCGGCTTTGCCTTGATATTGACCGGGGTAGTGACGGGCTTAGGAGTGGTGTACGCCCAAGGAAAGTTTAGGTCTAGCACTGATAGCACGGGCCGGCTGCTTGGCCAGAGAGTAGGAAGAATCTGTTCAGAGATGGCCTTCACTGACTGTACCGTGGATAAACTTTTAACTTTGACGACCCTCCCTTGAAAAGGGAATTTAATGCATTGGTGCGCGGTAGAGGGCACGGCGCCAAGTTTGTCGATCCAGGGACGACCCAAGATAGCCTTGAACATAGGGTCGATATCAAGTACATAGAATTCTACAGCCATGGAAAGAGGCCCAAGCTCAGCCTGAATAGTGACTACCCCGTGACATGCCCGCCTTGAGTTGTCGTATGCTGCTATAGTGGTGGGGGTAGGCCGTAGTAACTCCTCAAACATATTGCAGGCTCGGAGAGTGCTGAGGGGGCAGACATTAATTGAGGCCCCAGTGTCGACCAGTGCTGCTTCAACGTCTACTTTGTTCAAAGTAATTGTTATGCACAGCGGCATTTGCCGAGCCCCCGGAGGTGCAAGCTCGGTCTCAGAGAATGTGATTGCCGGCCCTTTAGAGATAGTTGCTAGTGCCGTTGGTAGACTGTCGACTGCCATGTCTTCACTAACCATGACCTTCTGCAAAAAATCCCTCAGTGCATCTTGATGGAGAGTGGACCTCTTGATTAACTCCAGCACAGATATCTTGGCGGGTACCCGATCTAGATGATGCAGTAAATCATATTGAGTCCCCGGTAACGGTTCAGCTTCCTCTTGCTCGGCCACCGGTTGGGAAGATTGGGGATTGCTAGTAGTGGCGTAGTTCCGATGGAACATCTTCCCGCTCCTTAGAGCACAATTTGCCGCGACATCGGGGGATAGTATGATGGGCCCTGCGGGGCGAATGAGTGGAATAGGTGGCGTGGGGGAGGCAGTTTGGTAAAGCGGAGGGTTGGTGAAGTTAATGGGGGATGCGCGGATGATAGGTGAAGGATTGGTGGGTGGTAGGGTGGTGATGGACGTGGATGCTGGTGAAGGCAGGGTGAATGGATGGGTAAGGATAGGTGCGGGATTGGATGGTGGTGTGATGACGGTGATGGGGGTTGGCGAAGGATACGACTGGATGGTGAGCGGACTTGGTGGAGCGGGTGTGAATGGTGGGATGAGCGGAGAGGGTGTTGGTTGTGTAGGGAGGATGAAGGAAGGTTTGTGGTGGAAGGCCATGACCTGTGGTGCGGCGCCATCATCATCAAATGACCACCCGGCGTTGGAGGCCGGTGGTTGGACTACATTAACTTGTGCCGGTGCTGGCGGCTGTTGCGGAGGAGCGGGTTGCTGGTTTGGCATCGGATTCTGATGGATGCCCAGATCTTGTGCTTGCTGCGGTGGCTGCTGTTATGGCGGCTGCTGCGGCTGCGGTGCTGGATGCTGCTGCACTTGCTGCCCCTACGGCTGCCTTCTCTTCTCTTTGATTTCCATAATGGCCCTATGCATCTCGGCCCAGTCTATTCTCTGTCCTTCGTGTAAGTCGTACACGAGATCTCGGAAGTAAAAGCATCCTTCTATAGTGTGACCCGGCTGCCGGTGGAACATGCAATACTTAGTTTGATCAACAGCTGGGTTCCAAACAGTCCTTTCTGGAGGAAGTTGAATTGCATTTACTGCCATGAGCGCTGAGAATATGTCTATAAGTGTCTCTGGCAATGGAGGATACTGGGCTCTTCTGGGAGCCGGGCGCTTGCTGTTGGGATTATTATTGTTGTAGCCGCCGGGTGGAGGGACATTATGGTATTGCGGTGACGGTGGTGGTTGTTGTGGTGCGATGAAGGTGTTTTGCGGGATGGTGAAGGTAGGCGGAGGGTTTTGTGGAGTGTTTTGAAAGTGTTGCGGAGCGGAGTTTTGCGGATTGCGGGGGCTTTGGTTGTATCGGAATGGTGCGGCTTGGTAGGGAAAAGCAATAGCTTGTACTTGCTCATTTGTCTGGACTCCTTCGGTAACCGGCCCCTGTGGTTTCTTATGGTACTTGGGCTTTTGGTTTTCGAAAAGAGAATGGATAGGGGAGTCCTTAAACTGAGTTTGTATAAATCGTGCCCGGCTATACAGTTGATGCATATTGGCTATATCGTTCATTGCCAGGATGTTTTTGAAGGTGGGCGAAGCATTTGAAATTAGCAGTTTAACTTTTTCTTCCTCTGGAATATGGCCGGGCACCCTGGCGGCCATCTGCCTCCATCTATCTGCATAAGTTGCGAATTCCTCATCCGGCTTCATTTTCTCGGCCACCAGATCTGTGAATGAATATTCCGGGCCGACCCGGTCTTGAAACCGCTGAATAAACTTGTCCTTGACCACTTTGAAGCTCTCGGCCTCTTCTAGGGGCAGAGAATAAAACCATTCCAGAGCAACGCCATCCAATGATCGGCGGAATAGGTACGCCATAAGGTGATCATCATATTGGAACTGCGCCGATTCATACAGAAAATCCCTCACATGGATGAAGGGATTGTTGTTCCCATCATACTTACGGTAGTTGGGGAGCTCAGACTGCGGAGGGAAACGGATGTTCTGGAAGCTTGGGACGGGAATATCAGCCAAGGATTGTGGGCCCACCTTCTTCTGAAGAAAATCAAGTTGTTGCTGCATGGTGGCCCACTTATTAAGCAAATCCTGCTCTCGAGAGGGAGCAGGGGCAGTGAAGGGAGTTGATTGTATCTGTTGAGCAGAAGGAATGGCGGTTGCCGAGGGCGGGAGCCCATAGGAAGGAGCAGAAGGATAACTAGTGGAATTAGGGGGACCGTATGAAGGATACTGGGCCTGAGATAGACCCGGATTGGAGTGAAATTGGGCCACCCCGTGCTGTTGGGGCAAGAAATCGGATGGGCCGACGAGGACCTGTGGAGCCGCCAGAGCAGAGGGGTGATAATCCATCGGAAGAGAGGGGATAGGCGATTTCCCCTTATCAAAAGATTGATGGGTCGGATTGGAGGATTGACCCATCTCCATGCCAGCAAAGGTGATGTTCCGGGGCTGGACCGGGGTGAGCTCAATCGGGGTGGGCTGAATAGACGGCCCAATAATGGAAGAATTAGAGTGCCCCTAGACGGTAGCGGAGGGAGGAGGATTGGACCCTTGCATGGCCTGATAGAGGACCTGGAGTTGGGTCGGATCCAACTGGGCCATCATATGGAGGACAGAGCCCGCGGAAGGAGCGGTTAAAGAAGGGATGACCTGACCACCTTCTATGGGAGTGGAGGATGAGAGAGGGGCGGTCCCCTCTCCAGCGGAGAAAGAAATAACCCTCGGGGGGTTCTCAAGGAGCCCTTGAGGAAGGGAATCCTCTTGGGAGCGAGGAGGATTGTAGGATGCCATGGTAGATTCGAAGAGGGGATTGGAATAGAATGTGAAGGAGGAAGCGACTCGAGGAGATGATTCGGACGAACGAAAATAACTCCACATGCAACGGACAACCTTGATAAATGCAAAACAACAAACACAACAAACACACAATGAGCAACCGCACCTAGGTGATTCAAACAAGATACAAGTGATAGGGAATGAAGACACTCAAAAGCCAACCAAGTTGCTTAAGATGATGCAAACAAAGTTTCTTTATGGTTTCTCCTTTGGAACTTTAGTGAATTGATTGATATGTGCTCTCTCCAAATGGGTTCCTAATAGGAGGTGGATATGGACTTGGCTTGACTTTAAGTGTGACCACTCCTTCACTTATGCAACCCTAGACACAAGGGGGGAAAGGTACAACCGGCCCGGCGTCCGTGTGGGAATCCACGGCTCGCGGGGACTTATAGAGGTCCCTGCTGTGATTTCCTAGTCGGCCCCAAGGAATATGGAGACGAGAGGTCCTCACAACAAGGTAGGAAAATGCAGTCTAATATATGAAAAGATGGATGACCCTATGTGCACCGGAGTGCATGCAAAGTCTAGCCTAGAATCTAGCAAACAACGGTGCACATAATGATGTGAAGATATGAATGGAATTATGGCAGAAATCAAGCAGCACCCAAGCAATAAATCACAGCCAAAAACTGTAGAAATAACTGCACCTCGGATGTGTACCTGCCAGGAGAGTGACGGACGAAGGCCCCTGCGTCAGAGCCAAATAACGGTCAGAGACCAGACCGCCATAAATAATGTAACGCAGGGGTTCCAGACCGCCGTATGAGCCAGGGAACCAAAAAACAAACTGAAGTAACAGGAAAACCCGTGAAAGCTCACACCACAGAGACAAGCGACGGCCTGATGTCCATGCGTCAGAACACTGTAACGCGCCGAGACAGGGCCGTCATATGATTCAGAAAACCAGAAAGAGGGGTGAAAACAAAGGGATCAAAAGACAACTGAACGAATAGATGATGGCAGGTTTAAATAGGAATCAGAAGCACGATTGGCACCAGTTGTCCCACCGTGATCGCCAAAAAATTATCTGTTGATTGTTTGTTTACCTATCTCTTCTTATCTTCTTTCTTTTTTTGTTGATTGTGAGGGTTTTGAAAAAGGATATGGCGAGATGATAAATAAACTACCAAAGATCAGCTCAACCTATGCACATGTGAACATGAACCTAGGCAATCAAATCTAACTCTAGCATGGGCATGCTATCTCAATCAAATTACGCTAAGGGAAAAACAAAAACACACGCCGGGGCGTGGAGCAAAGATAAATAAAAACACACCGCTAGGGGTGGAACAATCAAGGGGAATAAAGAGATTTGATGAAAAAGACAGCTAGTGCCCAACACTAAGGAAAGTCGTGATCGCCACCAAAGTAAACACGAGTCAAAGACTCGAATATACCTTGGAAGTAGGTGGATGAAACACCCGCCCACGGGAGAGAAAACCAAGGAAAGCCTACAGATCAACTTGCAAATAACAGTCCAAACCCTGTGCGTCGCTTGGAAGTAACGGTCGTGCGATAGACTGCCAGAAAGAAATAACGCTCCTGCACCTAACCGTCAGATAACCTGCAGTGAAAAGATGTGAATTCTTTGAACTCCAACCCTTCCAGCCGGCTAGAAGGCTTGGGCCTCGTGCTAGTGATCCTGTAAAACCTGCCAAGGATGTAGAAAGCAAAACAACACAACCTCAATTAGCCCTCAACATAAGTATAGCATCAATTCTTAAAAAAGCTTAAGAACATCAAAAGGAGAGGGGATTACCGGGGAGTTGTTGGTTTTTTAACCCCTCTGGGCGTTTTTTAAGTTTAGGAGGATATGTGTATGCTTAGCAACAGTGAAAAACGTGGAGGAAGAGGAGGGACAATACTTTTGATTGATAAAACCAAGGGAAACTTGAGCATGCAATAATGATGATCTTGACAAGCTAAGACCCAAAATTACTCCCTTGACTTGGAAGATGGACGTGGGAAGCAGCTCCTCCTGGATGTAGATGGCTCCTGAATTTGGCAGCACTTCGTCGTGAATCAAATCTTCCTCCTCCTGGGTCATGAAATCAAGGGTTCTATTTATAGACTCCCTCAAACTCTCAGGTCGAGTTGAAGATAAATCAGCCAAAAAAGGATGATAATCCTTAGCAAATCCTTGAGGATAATATCAACAAGAGTCCAAAGAAATAAACGAGAGGTCCTGAGGATTAGAATTGAAGGAGATAATGCCAATCCAAAACCCTATCTCATCCACGGAGTAGCAGAGAAAAGGCCTGAACTGTAAGGACTCTCTGAAGGAAGTAACGGTTGCACGATAGACCGCCACTTGGAAATAACGCTCCAAGGAATTACCGTCATTTTCAACCCTATCCAAAGGATAAGATCGACGGGAAGAAGATCTAAAGAATAGGACTCTGCAAGTAAGTAACGGCCAGGGCATAGGGCGTCATAAGGAAACAACGGCTAGGGAGTAGACCGTTATTATCAAAGGACAACGAGGCCCTGAGTCTTGGGACTCTTCAAAGATTAACGGCCTAGGCTTCATGCGTTATTATGAAATGACGCGCCTAGTCCAGACCGTTATTATCATTGATTTTCAAGAAAATAGAATGGAGGGATTGCCAAGCTTTTGAACGAAGTGCCACCAGGAACCAGGTCTAATCCAGGAATTGAGACCCAGAAAACAAGCTTCAACTGATTAAATGGAATTCAATGAAGAGTGAACAACTCAGAGCATCATATTGAATAAATAAGGAGATGACCCGACTTATTGGGTATAAAATGGGTGTCAACAGCGACCAGCTCACCAGTCACTTCTCTTAATGCTACAGCCTCCGCCCATCCGGAGAAGTAATCTGTTATGGCCAATATGTACTTATGTCCGGCCGAGGAAGTCGGCAGTGGCCCGACTACATCAGTTCCCCATTGTGCAAATGGCCAACTGGGAACTGTAGGGTGCAGAGTCGTAGGAGGCCTTCTAGGCACGGTAGCATGCTCCTGACATTTCTGGCATGACTTTGTGAATTTACAGCAGTCTTCAAACATGGTGGGCCAATAGTATCCCAGCTTCTTGATTTCTATCTTCATCTTGGGACCAGCCTGGTGGGCACCTGCTGTTCCGGCATGTATTTCTTTCATTGCTTGCCAAGCTTCCTCAGTGGACAAGCAGCGGAGTAGAATCTTCTTGCGTGCATCTGCCATTATTCGGAACAAAGTTTCATTCCTGAACTCATAAGAATCTTTGATTCTCAGAAGTTTCATCTTTTCTTCTCTTTTCTGCGGCAGCTGTTGGTGCAGAAACCACTGCAGCAAGTGCTGTCTCCAATCAGACGCCTGCACCGTGCTGACAGTAGCAACTTCGCCTTCTTCGGGGCACCCTTCTAGCATGCTGGGGACTTGTCGCCGATTCATAACAACAATGTTCAGTGTCTCATTTGGTGGGACTGCTAGGATGTAACCGGGATATCCCGGCCTCTGTTTTACCTCCTTTTCCCTCACTCCCTTCTTGTGATTGGTGTGAGTTTTGGAATGATGTAATGAAACGAAATACTACGATGGCCCATTTGGGTGCTGGGTGATTGAAATATTTACCATCTGTCTCCCCCCAGACTTGTGGACGCGGATTCTTTTCCGTCTGGATGTTTCATTGGTTAGATTTATTAGGCGTGCCAGTCACTAGAGTGACATTTTTTATTATGCGCTCGACTTGACTTGGTCAGTCGATTGTGAAGTTCGAGTCGGGACCGGAAGTCCGTCATACCATAAAGACTATGACGTTAATTACGTCCTTCCTAAGATGGACAACCCTTGATTAAACGCCAAAATAGGAGGCCACTTGGGGCGGTTGAAAATGACAGTGCATAACATTAAAGTTCTTGTTATTCTAAGAAGGTAATCGAATAAACGACAAATTATTAAATCAGCATGACCCCTTTGTGTGGGTCGTACCGGGCAGAGATAGGACACTGTCCACGCAGGGCGGGGCGGGGCCTGGACGATCATCGGAGACATGTCCCCTTTCACATTTCTCATCCGGCCAAGGGCCTCGAAGTATTTGTATCCCCCGAAGAATTGAGCCAGACGGGAGGCGTATGATACACGTTTCCCGGGGCTTGTCGGGGTAAAAGCATCAATCGATGTTTCGGCAGCATCTCCCCTTTATCTGGATCATGCCCAGGGGGAAATAGGCTATCACCCACGGAGTGCCGGGATGAAAGCCGACAGAAAGAGAGGCCGGACCTCCCGAACTGCATATGTCTGCCATGGGGCAACGTTCGATTTTCCCTTAAGGAAGCCGGTGGAACTCATGCAGTGGCAGTGACCTCCCGAGCTAAAGGGGTTATTCGTAAATCTGACGCGGGACGGTGGAACATAAGGGAGTTTGTCTCCATTTGGATTTATCCCCGGGGCAGGTCTGGTGACTCATGGGTATCCCTGGATGGATCTGATCAAACCCTCGGAGGCTCAACTGGATGGCAGGGTAAGTCCTCGGCGCAGCTCAAGGTGGATGGGGTTCCCGGCGCAAGGGCAAGATGACCAGGGGTTCCGGCGCGCAGGCTAAGAGGCTAAGGGGGTTCTCGACGCAAGGTTCTCGATGCAAGGGCTAAATGGCCCAGGTGGTTCTCGGCGCAAGGCAAAGACTAGCGCTTTAAAAAAAAGGTAGATGGATCTGATCAAAGTGCTGGGGGCTCAATTGGATGGCAGGGTAGGTTCTCAGCGCAGGGGCAAAGTGGATGGGGTTCTCGGCACGAAAGCACGATGGCCAGGGGGTTCCCGGCGTAAGGGCAAAGTGGCAAAAAGGTTCCCGGCGCGACCTGGGATGGATGGGTTCTCGGCGCAAGAAGGCTTGCACCGAGAGCATTTTACCTATTCTACTGTGCATGGTGCCGAGAGGTATCATAGCGCCGAGATGGTTTCTAAGGGTTTACGGCACCCTGCTTTTTGGTTTCTTGGCGATTCAGGACAAGTTAGATAGATTCTGTGAGGTCAAAGTGGATCAGTTCATTAGATCTGAACTGGATTGGGTTTGGGTTCCGAAGGAAGGCCAAGATCGAATAGGAATTGGGGAAATCAGGGTCTAGAGGATCCCTGTCACTAGTGTTCGTGCAGAGCCCCAGGGACAGCTTAATGTCGTCTTCAAGTGCCTGCTCCTGGAAGAATTTTGGTAGCACCTCCCCCGGACATAACATTTGACAGGGAATGATAGATAATCACCCACGGAGTGCCGGGGTGAAAGCCAAGAGTAGAGGGGTATTGGACCCCTGACCCATGTACGTGCTTGCAGCACTATCTTAATATCCCCTTGAGGCCATCAGAGCGCATGCAGTGGCAGAGCTCCCTTGGTTAGCGGGGTTATGATTAAATCTAGCCCTGGGGGGGGCCGTGTAGGGGAGATTGTCCCCGTTTATTGTTATCTTTGAGGGGTATACGGTGACCCTGGGTGTCCCTCGACAAAATACAGGGTTACATTGAGCGGATCATAGGGGTATCTGTGTGGTTTCTTGACTGGTAGCAGGGGTTCTCATATGGGGCTCAAGGGATGGAGCATTCATAGCATAAAGGGGCTTATGGCACAAGGGGGTAGTTCCTGGCGCAAGAGCCACTGCGCCGGGAAGGGTTCTTCATAAGGCACTATTCTTGGCACCGGGAAGCTGGCATAGGGAGTTCCCGACGCGCAAACAGCCGCGCCGGGAAGGTTTCTTCGTGGGCACTATTCTGGGCGCCGGGAAGCTGGCAAGGGAAGTTCCCGGCGCGTCCATCCTCACGCCGGGAAGGTCTCTTCAGGGACTACTATTCTCGGCATCGGGAAGGTTCCGGGTCTCCGTTCTTGGTTCTTCTGGTTTCGGACAAGGATTCAGGCTGGATTTTCTAGCACAGATGAGGAGGATTAAAAGGTTTTATAGGCATGAAGGCTAGGGGTTTAAGGGAGGTTAGCATCAGTCGAAGGACAGGATCATCCATCATTAAACCCTCGGGAGATATATGGGGTTTTTTTGTCACCTGCTGTTCAGACGATCAAGAGATTGATGTCTCTGACCTTGAACAAGCTGGGAGCTCGGCAGAAATCCATGACATGCGAGAAAACCCCTCATCAAAGGGAGGGAAGGAGGGGACAGAGCCCAATGACCCATTAAATGAGGGTTGGGGCTCCGTCTTCATCTTTCATGAGAGAACGGACCCGGAGATGTGAAGTATAAACCAAAAATCCGGAGCATCTAAGTAGATAAATGTTTTGAAGAACAACAGATACAGAGGGGGTAGACAGATGGTAGATATTTCAATCACCCAGCACCCAAATGGGCCATCGTAGTATTTCATTTCATTACATCATTCCAAAACTCACACCAATCACAAGAAGGGAGTGAGGGAAAAGGAGGTAAAACAGAGGCCGGGATATCCCGGTTACATCTGGTGAATCAAGATGAAACTCATAGGAATACCTAAAGAGAAAAGAAAAGAAACATGGGGGAGGGTGGAGCATTGACTCCTCTCCCTCCCCAGCTACCTACCCACCTGGAGCTTCTTCTCCCATTTTCTTCGGGTTGATCTCTTCTTTCTTTTCTCAGCGGAGGAGGCTCTCTCTCTCTGTTGGTCTCTTCTCTCTTTTCTCAGCGGAGGAGGCTCTCTCTCTCTGTTGGTCTCTTTTTTTTTTTCTCTTTCTTTCTGGATGAGGTTGCCAGCCTCTCTTTTTTTCTTCTTCGAGTGAGAGGGTTTATATAGACCCAGCCCCTCCTCACCTCTCGGCAGATGGAAGTCGGCGTGACTTTTCATCTTCACGGCGCGCATCTATCGAGTGCTGCAGCTCCCGGCGCGCTAGACATCTGTAGAGTATCCCGGCGCGATCTTCGTGAGCCCATTTCATAGACCCATTTAGGGCCTTTTTTAAGGCTTCACATGGACTTGCTGTCTCCCTGAATATACTAGAACCGCAGCAGGCCTTTTGTAGGTGGACCCGGGTCTTAGTGGGATTATGGAGACCTTCATCAGTCAGTGGACTGGGATTTCATCAGCATCGTCACCTGAACGATGACAGAACAGGACATCATTTCATCAGCATTGTCACCCGCATGATGACAAAACCGGATATCAGCTTTAGCTTGAGAAGACTTCAACTAGGTATATATAGCCCATGGAGAAGGTTCTTCTTTCGTTACGACTTTGCAGAGGTTTTCATAATCTTCATTTACCGGTTCTGATTTCATCTTTGTCTTTGCTCATATCTCATCCGTCAACAAGTTAACATCTGACTTAGTCGGATATGTTACCTGTAGACTTCCGGACGAGGTAGTAATATAGCTCTTGTTAAAGCGTGATAGGGGGTCTCATCTGTCAAGTGACTGCTATTTCATCAGTGTCGCCGTCTGGCTGACAACGAAACCGGACATCAGCTTGGCCGGAAAAGGCTTCAGCCGGGTAGATGGTTGACGAGCTTTACCATTAATTTTTCACTGTTAGTCTAATCTTCTTTTCAATTCTGTTTCCCCCCTTGCTCATTTTCAAGGTGTCAATAAATGCCCCCCACCTGCGGACGACGTAAGCACAGGAACAGCGTCACGGGGTTTGCAGGTGCCTCTTTAGCATTCGAGGCTATCTTCTTCAATTTCTCTTTGATATTGTCCTTCAGCTTGATCATATTGCTGTAGCATCATTCAACATGCATAATTTTTATTTTCCATATTCTTCTAATTCCTTTTCTATTTTCAGCACTCTGGAGCCCTCTCGGCATGACGTTCATGGGCTTCTCGGCGCGAGGATTGGGCGGCTTCTCGGCGCGGACACTGTGCAGGTTCTCGGCGCGCCCTGGTCTTGGCCCGGCCCTTATCGGCGCGGGGATTAGGCTGCTTCTCGGCGCGCCCTGGTCTTGGCCCGGCCCTTCTCGGCGCGGGGATTAGGCTGCTTCTCGGTGCGCCTTTTACACCAGAAGGAGGAGGGTTCTCGGCGCGCTAAATGCTGCGCCGAGAGCCCCTCATCTATCTCCACTATTTATGGCGCCGGGAGGGCTTTTTCTTCTCATTTTCACCAGAGTTTCCTCTCTCTTCAATCTCTTCTCATCGGCGCGAGCTTCTCCCCCCTCTCGGCCATTCCATTTTCTTCCTGTCTACATATACTTTGCTCGGTAGGACATTATTTCGGGATTGAATCCCACTTTATGTACGGGAGTCACTCCCTCTTGGTGGGTGACTCCCTATTCTTATTGGGCAGACCCCGGATAAGGGGAGATGCTGCTGAAATTTAACCAGCATCATTTACTTAGTCCTTACAGACCCATTCATCTTCTCGAGGCTTATCTTCTCATTTTTCTTTGATTGCAGGTGCTGACATGGCTTCCGGCCCTACTACTGCGGCTTCCATGACTGTGGGGGTGAGCTCATCGGCTCAGCCGGATATATCCCGGGCTTCAGTCAACTGGATGAATGTGAACAGCCTGAGCTTGGGCTATAACCAGATTGCTACTGTTGACGAGTCCTCTGATTCTGAGACTGACACCGTGCTGACTTCCGGGGTTTATTCTTCCATAGAAGGTATTGACTTCAGAAGAGCTGCTGACTATCGCCCGGACCTACCAAAGGATCGCCATCTGTTGCCATTTATCCAGACCTTCACCATAGGCAGAATGAGGGATCTTCTGCTTGCTCGATCTGTGGAAGCTGCAATACATACTGACAGAGACAGCATGAAGGGTTCTGTTTATCGTGCCCGAGCTATATATCTTCCAGGCAAGCCGCGGGACTGGAATGCCGTGCTAGGTATTTCTGAGTTAGAGCCGGAGAAGAAGATGTTGACCCGGGCTCCAGAGTTCACTCCGGTGAGGTGGGACCATGTAGCCGGTCGTGTCCACCGAGAGAAGACCAACTTTGGACTCTTCCTAGCGCCTGTGAAGTGGGGTTACAAGGACGAGCCATTTGTTTTGAATTGTCTGGCTGTCCAATTTAAATATCAGCTAGCCGCCGGCTGGTTTGGAGATGCCAGAGTGACAGATGCCCATCTCTTCAGGGTAGGAGCAGTGGAATTTACCGAATTTGTCTTGAAGGAGTATGCCCCTTTATTGATCAGAGCTGGGGTCTATCATAGTGTATTGGCATCCAGATTCCGCTATCCCATTTCTCGGGGACTATGTTGCGGCATGTTAGAAGTATTCTGCCCACAGTTTAACACATTCTATACAGCGGAAGGTGAAGTATCTCTCGATCTCTGGAGTCTTTCGCAGCTTTCAGGTCTGCCTATTGATGGGGAGCCATATGAGGTCTACCTAGACGACTCTGTAAAGGATGCCTCCGATGGAGAGGGCAGATATTCTTTCGGCTATGCATACCGGTATTTAATGAAAGCTTATCGTACCATTTGTCTGGCCTACAGCAGGGGTTCTTCCAAAGGCTATCAACCCCTGGAAAAGAGCAGCAGATTGAGAGTCCGTGTAGGACAATGGATACAATACTTCTTCGGGGGTCCCTTGAAATATGCGGACTTCCCTTCTATGGGACCGACTTCTGGCAAGCAAATCAGGACCCCTGGTTGCAAATCAGCATTGCCAGCTTCACTGCGCCGAGCAGGTGCAGACGGCCCGAACCCAGCAGGGGTTGACCCTATCACTCACTGTGCAGCTTATCTGGCCTTCTGGCTGTGCACCTTCGCTCTTCCTCAAGGGGACGAGATGACTATCAGGCCGGAAGCTATATATCCAGCCTGTCAGATGGCCTGGGGGATGAGGCTGTCTCTGTGCCCAGTGGCTTTGTGCTTAGTTTACAAATCATTGGGGGATTTGCATAGACATCGGGTTCCCCGCTCCTTAAGGACCGTGGGTCCGTTTCATTTCTTTAATGCCTGGGTCTGTAGTATTTTCCCTGAGCTGGCCCCGAGGACTTTACAGTCGGACACATAGCTTCCTCGGATGATCGAATTTGCTAGCACCGAACCTGGTCCTTTCTCAGAGCAGCTGTTTAAGATAAGGGGCAGGTTGATAAAAGCGCCTATAGACGCTCCTGGCAGCATTCATTTCTGGAGCTTGGCAGCAGGTTCGGCTCCTTTAGTGGACCCTCAGAGGGAATGCAAAATGGAGGAGGTAGACACTTATGTCCATCTTGTTTCGGGGGTCAATGCCACCCGACCCATATTAGAACTAGAACTGGTCAGGTGGGCTATGGCTATTCGGCCCAGTGTATTAGTTTTCAGGAAGGGAGGCCTGCTCATTCTGGAACCTTATTATCCATTTCGCTTCAGCAGAAACTTTGGTTATGATCAGCACATTCCTCCATCGGTTACTCAGTTTCCTTTGGAAAGCCGGGCCAAGCATGGGTCCACCATCGCCAACGACGGTCGAACATGGTGGGATTTTTTCCATCGCCGAGAGGGCGTAACTTTCAGGGTCCCGACCGTTTCTAATCGTATTTCCCGTGTCACATCAGAATACATTAAGTGGTGGAATACACGCACCAACTTCTATAAAGATGGCAGAGGCGCCTTTTGGGACGTGGCCGAGCGCTCTTTCTTAAAGCGACAATCAGGGCCTATGTTTGAAATTGATGAGGCCCATCTGAAAAGGCTCTATTCACAGCACCAGAAGGAGGCGGAAACATATATTGCCATGCGTCGGTCTTTGAAAGAGGAAGGTTCTGAACCACCCACTCCTGTCTTCTCTGAAATTAATGAAGACGCTTTTACAAAGGATCTGAGGCAGTTGGGCCATATAGGGGGTGTTCATTTGGATGTACAATATCCGTTCCCCCCGGAGGAACCTCTCCCGACAGCAACCCCCTGGAGGGGTCCGGTGGACAGGTTTCACCCTTACAGGACATTTGTGCGAGGGAAGACCGCATCCAGACATATTATCATCACACTTCTTGGCTTTTTGTACTGCTAAATGTTCACGGGCTATCAGTGGAGAACCCGATAGCTGGCATTCTGAATAAGCCGCTTTTTGTTTCTTTTCATTATGTCGATGCCTGGTGTATAGATTACCTTGGCTTGTTTCATTGCCTCGACTTCCACGGGCATAAAGACTTGGCTGCCTTGACAGAGAAGTGCCAGACCATTGGTGACATATGCTGGCTAGTGAAGGAGGTGGCTTACCTGTATTGGCCGCTTTCCACATTTTATGATGGCCCAGCAGGTATGACTCTTCCTGTCCGATCATGGCATTTTTCTTTTATTGTTATGCTTTGCATCTGTCGACTATGGCTGCCTTTCTTGTGTCTTGCACAGATAGACCGAACATAAAGCGGCAGGGGCTTTACAGAAAGCTTATTGCTCAAGCTGAGAAGCCTGCCTACTTTGAAATTCCTGCAGCGGCACCTACGACCACTCCCTTGCCTCCGGGCAAGAAGAGGAAGCCTTCTGTGGTGAAAGCTGCAGTTGCCAAGGCTAAGAGGGCCAAGGTTGTTCGGGTCCAGCAATCAGCTCCGGTTGTGACGGATGCCGGAACCCCTCTTCCAGACATCCCCTCATTTGACGAGTTCAGGTCTCAGAGGGAGGCCGCCCAGGAATCTGCCGAGAGTGGCGGTAATAGCTTGTAGATGCAATCTTCATTGTCTTCTTGACTGATCTTTTAAGGAGTTCTTCGAGGCTGAGCTTCTCTTTATCTGATACAGCCCAGGAGCAGGTTGCAGTGCCTGTGGAAAGGGACACGAGGCTGCCTTCTCCTACCCCGGCTGGCGAGGAGGAGGGTAAATGTGCTTTCTCATCTTTTTCTTTATACTTCCCTTGTTTTTCTGTTATATCCCTCAGAGGTCCCCTTTTGTTGAGGTGGCAGTCAGGGAGTAGACTGAGGCCATGATAGCAGCGGGAGAGTCGCCTCAACCGCAGGAGGGTCACGGGACTCAAACAAAACGGAGCGTTATTCCGGCCATACGCATAATCACCCGGTCTGCATCCCGGCATGCTCTAGAGGCGACCCCGCAGCATATAGCTAGTGTGGAGATATCCTCGGGCAGCTCCGAGACCGTCTCTGATAATGCGGAGGAAGTTAATTTCAGTGGCAGTGAGGAGGAAGTTTTTAAATCAGAAGCCTTGCCCGTATTTGCAAAGGGTCTTCCGCCTTTACTGCCTCCCAAGCTGCTGGTGTTATCTTCTGAGGAGGAATTTCAAGAGGAGTTTGCCGGGCTCGACACCGAGGTTGACATAACCCCTCCGTTTGCTGCTTCAATTACGGAGCTTTCTCCCCTTTTGTCTCATTTCGAGGGTATAGACCTCACCTTGAAGGTAAGCTTCTCTTTTTGTTTGCTGTTCTATTTATTTTCTTTCATTCATTGCTGAAGGTCATTCTGCTTTGTCCTCAGGACCATGTCATCACCAGCTCAGACGCGGCCGTAGTTTCTATGGCTATTTCATCCGCAGACTTGGCCATTATCCTTGCTTTACCTTTAACTTGCATGGGAATTTCTGAGGTTATTCACCCTGTGCCAGTGAGGATACAATCTTCAACTGACTTAACATCATTGGACTTGGGGGCCTCAGGAGAAAGTTCCATCTCTGTCAGGGCCTCAGATTTTAGGACTGAGGCGGACCCGGCCAGAAGCTCTGCTTTCATACCGGCCGCAGTAATTTCCATTGCTCTAGAGTCAGCGGTCCCTGCCACAGTGGCTACGGAGACCAGATTTCTGCCTTTACCAACTGGAGCACCTTCGTTCCCATTGCCAGAAGGAGAGCAGCTAGAGATGAAGCTCCTGCTCAGGAGACCCATGAAGAGACAGTTCCAGCATTCATTAACCCTCTACCTGTGGGTGCTCAGGCCATAGCTCCCGAGACGGCGGTAGCGGAGGAGTCCTTAATTTCGCAGGAAAGCGTGGAGAGAGACCAGTCCATTGTTTCAACAGATCTGCCATCTTCGTCCTCTCAGCCGGATATTGCACTGTGGGCAGATATTGACGGCGAGGTGACTTTTGAGGTCGTCTCATCTGCCTCCTTTGGCTTTGCTTCTTCTGAAAGCTTCGTCAGGCAACATTTGGACATGCTACGCCAGTTAGTGGAATCCCAGTCTGGCTTGACATATCCGCAACTAAAGTAAATTGCCAATCGCTTCACCGCTGGCCTGCAAGCCATGGGCTGCCCTTTGGACATATGGGCTCAGCGGGTCCTGCTTCTGCTGAAATTCGTGCATCGGAGAGACTTCCTAGCACGGACCATGGCTGACAGGCTGACGGCACTGAAATTGCAGAGGTCAGAGTGTAAATCTGAGCTGGAGAAGCTGACGCTTGCACTTGATGAATGCTGGGCCGCGCTATAGAGTGTTGTTCAGCGGGAGGAAGCTGTCCAGGACCGGGTAGCCATTCTGGAAGCGGAACTCGCTGGATTTCGAGCCGAGCTGCAACAATTATCCTTCATTCGGCCGCAGTCCACCGAGGAGGTGGCCTTGTTGGAGGGACGGGTGATGTCTCTCCAGGGTACGTCCGTGGGGCTTCAGGAGGAGGAGACACGCCTTTATGAGCTGGGAGCCGCTCCTCATATGGGTCTTTTGGCCTTTGAAGATATCTTCCGGCGGCCTTGAATTATCTCTTCTTTTTCTCTCTTTTTTTTGTCTTCTTTTGTGATACAATGTCCCCTCGGGGCCCTTTGTCTACTCCTCTTTTAATGAAAAGGAATCTTCGGCTTCATGTGTATCCATCATCTTTTCCATGTGGTTTCATCACTTTGGGAAGTGGGGTAGTGGTTCTAGCAGTCCCTCCTGTGAATGGCCCGTATTTGGCAGGAGAGCGTCCACCCCTTCATAGAAAGGATGGGGAACTCACTCCACCGCGTGACGGCATCCGGGGGGTGTGCTTAAACCGAACTCTATTGGTAGTAGCAAACGTCTTCTTTGGCCATATGTGCCGCAAGGGGGACGGTTTGCGAGAATGTGAATGAAGAGGCCTAGAGCATCATCGGGAACAGGCGAATGGTCCATCCCGGGTAGGTTTCAGAGCCAGTCGGGGCAGTGTGCCAATCGACCAGTGCATGATTTCATCATCAATATTGGGCTCATATTGATGCAAAGAAGCTTTATAGGTTTCATCAGAATAGATGTAAGGTCTAAACTGGACAGATGTTACCTCAGGTAGGACATTGAAGGGTGCGTGGTTTTCATTAGGACAGATGTAAGGCCTGAACTGGATACAGTTTCATCATTGATCGGGCAGGGTGCCGATCGATCAATAGCTAGTTTCATCATCGATATTGGGTTTATACCAATGCAAAGAAGTTTTATAGGTTTCATCAGAATAGACGTAAGGTCTAGACTGGGTAGGGTCTCATCATTGATCGGGTGAGGTGCCGGTCGATCAATAGCTGGTTTCATCATCGATATTGGGTTTATATCGATGCAAAAAAATTTCATAGGTTTCATCAGAATAGACATAAGGTCTAGACTGGGTAGGGTTTCATCATTGATCGGGCGATGCGCCGGTCGATCAATAGCTGGTTTCATCATCGATATTGGGTTTATATCGACGCAAGGATTTCATAAGTTTCATCAGAATAGACGTAAGGTCTAAACTGGATAGGGTTTCATCATTGATCGGGTGGGGTGCCGGTCGATCAATAGCTGGTTTCATCATCGATATTGGGTTTATATCGACGCAAGGATTTCATAAGTTTCATCAGAATAGATGTAAGGTCTAAACTGGATAGGGTTTCATCATTGATCGGGCGGGGTGCCGGTTGATCAATAGCTGGTTTCATCATCGATATTGGGTTTATATCGATGCAAAGAAGTTTCATAGGTTTTATCAGAATAGACGTGAGGTCTAAACTGGATAGGGTTTCATCATCGATCGGGTGAGATGTTGATCGATAAAGGGGAGGTTTAAGAGTTTCATCAGGACAGACGTAAGGTCTGAGCTGGCCAGGCTTTATCAGAATGGTGATGGGTTTCATTATCGGTGGGACATTTGCAAGAGGGTATGTAGATTTCATCAGGGTAAACGTAAGGTCTGCCCTGGAAAGGTTTTATCATCGGTGGGGCGTGGAGCCAGCTGACCGACAGAAGGCTTCATAAGTGAAAGGGAGGTGAAGGCAGCGTGCCGGTTGGCATGGAACTTTTGAATCACCACATTACCAACCCAAGTGCCCTTTCGGGTTTTCATCGGAGCCAGCCCCCTCTTGCTTTTGCCCACGCGCCCTTTCAGGTTTTCACGTGGCGGGGTACCCGATTTTACCTGCAGTGCCCTTTCGGGTTTTCACCACAGCTGGGTTTTGGCCATTTTTTCCCTTACTCAGAGTGCCTGAACAAGTCTGGCGGGACATCTCTATTTTTAGCCCCCATTTTTTTCTCTTTTTTTTTTTACTTTGGCTTTGTAATCCATGTGCTCAGCTTGTGTATGTATCATCATTGATGTGGGTGCCAACACCAGTGCAAGGGGCATATGGTTTCATCATCCACCTAAGCGGAAAGCCTGGGTTGACTTGAGTGTGTTTTGCGGCTTAGGCGCGAAGCCGTTTGCCGGGAGCCTGGCTACATCGTTGATGTGGGGATTACCATCAACGCAAGGGAATAGGATTTCATCATCCATCTAGACAGAAGGTCTAGATTGACTTTAAGAATGTGGGTAGCTTCTTCATCAGAGTAGACGGAAAGTCTAATCCGGACGGGTTTTAGCATTGGTCAGGCGGTGTACCGCTCCATTAGTAGCTGCTCTTATCATCGATATTGGGTCTATATCGAAGCAAGGATTTCATGGGCTTCATCAGGATAGACGTAGGGTCTAAACTGGATAGGTTCCATCATTGATCGGGTAGTGTGCCAATCGACCAATAGCGGGTTTTATCACCGGTATTGGGTTCATACCAATGCAAGGATTTCATATGTTTCATCGGGATAGACGTAAGGTCTAAACCGGACAGATTTCATCGTTGATCGGGCAGTGCGCCAATCGATCAACAGCAGCTTTCATCATGGTGGGACGTATGGTAGGTTTTATCAGAATAGATGTAAGATCTAGACTGGATGGGATTCATCGTGGTGGATCTTAGACCAAAACAAGTGGAAATGTTTTATTAGAACAGACGGAAGGTCTACTCCGATGTGGGCTTTTTAGCATTGATCGAGGCAATATGCCTTGCGATCAACTGGGTTTCATCATTAGTGGGACATGCGGTGGATGGCGGCCCAGGAATGAAGCTGCTACCAGGAATGTGGACTAGCTTAACTGGGACGAAGAGTCCAGGTTAAAGAAACAGACCGGCCGATCTTATCGATGATGACAAGGGACAAGAAATTATTGGACAGGATTTCCGGTGGGACTTTATGATGATCGTCCTTATCAGAGTTTTATAAGGAAGGGTAAAAAAGGGAACTTTAAATTACCACGTTACTGGCTTAAGCACCCTTTCGGGTTTTCGCCGGAGCCAGTCCCCTCTTACTTTTGCCCACGCGCCCTTTCGGGTTTTAACGTGGCGGGGTACCCGATTTTACCTGCAGTTGTAGACACGCCATTCCTGACGTCTCCTGAGAAAGTCTCATATTACTATACGACGCCCTGCGACGGCTTACGCATTTTGAATCGCTCGAGTGCTTCCTTTTCTTGAGTCTTCTTCCGCCCTTTTTCAGCATCCGGAACCGTCTCGTCGTAGCATTCGGACGACATCAACACCAGTCAGACGCATCGGAACCAGGAAGGGTATCTGCCGGGCGGCTGCCAACGCCTTGTCTGAGGACCCAGGCGGGTCTTCATGGGGGTGTCCAGGCTCCTTGACGCCCCCATTATTTTTATTTATTTTTTTAAAACCCCAAAAAATGAAATATATATATATATATATTAATGGAGGCGTCTAAGCCCCTGGACGCCTCCATGAAAACAAAAATTAAAAAAATATAAAATGCCAGTTGGCATAAAAGACAAAACACAAAAAATAAAAATATATTTTCTTGGAGGCGTCCAGGCCCCTGGACGCCTCCATCAACTCACTCACGGGGCCCCGGCCACCGATCGACGGTTTATCGTGTGTGAAAGAATCCAAATTGTGGAGACGTCCAGACGGCTGGACGCGTCCATTTCCAAATCACGGGTCGCCGCTCCAAAACCACATGTTGTGTTAAACCGCGTGCGACTTTCGGCGGAGTTCGGTGGGACTTATGGAGGCGTCCGGGACCCTGGACGCCTCCATGAAAATATTTGAAAAAAATGAATAAAAATAAAATAAAATATCTTTTTTGCCCTGATGGAGGTGTCCAGGGTCCTGGACGCCTCCACCCTCCGGAGCCCTATAAATAGAGGCCCACCCCCTCAGTTCTGGAGGAGCTTCTAAGAGATCCGATAGGCTGCCGGAGCCCAGAGGCTACCGGAGTCATTTCTAACCCGTGGGGTCTTTTGTAGGTGGAGGTTCTGCTGGCTTCTCAGGTGCCCACGCTCGCGAGAGGAAGGTCATCTTCATCCACCGCGCTTCCACGTCGTCCCTACGCTGCCGGAGCTCCGCCAGATTTCACCACCGGCACATCCAATAAGCCAATCCTTTCCTTTTCTTCGTAGTTCTTTTGCATTCATCATCTCGCATCCTCTATCCCCCTTCACAAGGGCGCCTCTTCTTATGTACTTCTTGCATCCATCATCTCATGTTCCTCCTACTCGAATCCGAGGGGGGTTTAAAAGATAACACCAACCAGGTGTGTGTCTTGCCATCATTTCATCATTTTTATTGCAAGGATTTGAATACTACACCTTCATCTTTCTAATCCACTCGTTACTTGTTTATCGTTGTTTTACAAGGGTACCCAAGGAAAGCCCTCTCCATCGGCCGGCCGAATGGGGAGGAAGAAGCAACCCGCCATCTCCCGCTCCTGAGGTAGGCGTGATCACTTTCCTTATTTTGGGGTCTTTTGGCCCCTGACGATCACATCTTGTTCTCGAGGCCACGTCGAGTCACTTCCCCAATGGCCGTTTAAATTCCCGTTCTTATATTCTCTTTATATTCTGTTATATTCTGCTCATATTCTCGAGGCCACGGCGAGTCACTTCCCCAATGGCCGTTTAAATTCCCATTCTTATATGTTATATTCTTATCTATTCATATTCTCGAGGCCGCGGCGAGTCACTTCCCCAATGGCCGTTTAAATTCCCGCTCTTATATTCTCTTTATATTTTGTTATATTCTTATCTATTCACGTTCTCGAGGCCGTGGTGAGTCACTTCCCCAATGGCCGTTTAAATTCCCGCTCTTATATTCTCTTTATATTTTGTTATATTCTTATCTATTCATGTTCTCGAGGCCGCGGCGAGTCACTTCCCCAATGGCCGTTTAAATTCCTACTCTTTATATTCTCCTTGTATTCTGTTATATTCGTATCTGCTCATATTCTCGAGGCCGCGGCGAGTCACTTCCCCAATGGCCGTTTCAATTCTTGCTATTTAATTTCTGCACCATTCCCGTCCCCCCAAGGCCGCGACGAGTCACTTCCCGCTATGACCGTTTAACCCCCATATCTTGCTATATTACATTTGTCCCGCTCGCCCTGCCGGAGCAATCTCCCGTGGTGGCCCCTTCTCTCTTCTTTTATTTCTGTGTTACAGCAAACAAAGAGGAGCCCGCGCGCTCCGCATCTTCTTCGCTCCCCGAACCGCGTGACGTCGCTCACAGATTGGCGATCACGGTGGGACCTCTACTGTTTCCTTTTGGCTACCCTTGCAAGTTCGGCACCGTCCGTGCCTCTCCACCTTGGCGCCCTCGCGCGCCCCCGTTGTGCTCACGGCAGCACTGTCAGTTGTGATTGGTTGGGTGTTTACTATATGTTTGTTATTTCTATTGTTTTCTTACTCTATATCTCTGTCAGTATTCCATTGCATACATCCATCCCTCTTTTATATCCTTTTTCATTTTTTTAAGGATCACCCTTTCCCGGTGAAGGAAGGACTCTCCGTTTGAGAATTCCTCTCAACGGACTAGAATCTCCTCCACTGGGACCTCCGTAAGTCCCCGAAATCGAAGAATGTCCTCTTCGTTCACTGGGCTGGTTGTACCATTGATGTTCCCCGGAGTTAGTCATTCCATTCGTGGTGAGACGAGAGACCCTAGCTGACACGGCGGTGAAACAAAAATAAACTAGGGTCCCCATTTTGTGTGAACTTCGGATCTCGCTAAAAGCACAAAAAAATCATCAAAATCAAAACACAACAAAAAGGCGTAAAGGCATCCACTTGTTTGATAATCTCTGCTACCTACTTGCTAGTGTATATTTTTGCATTCTGGGAAAACTGTGAGCATGGCTCACGAGTCTTTTGAGGAGAACCACCCTAGTCGTGGTTTGTCAGCCGACCCGCGAGTCTATGCTATGGACTCGGGTCCTTCTCATGAGCCCTCGCATGAGGTGCATGTTATTGCCGGGGACACGTCCCCACCATAGGATATCTCTTCCTTACTGGGCGTCCTCGCCAACACGGAGCTTACCTCTGAACAGCTCCGGGCCTTCCAGGCCATTCTGAAGGGGAAATCTGTTTCCCCCACGCCCCAGGAATCAACTCCGGCCATCGCACCTCTCCAAGAGTGCGTGCAGGCCATTCCATCTCCTTCATTGGCGCAAGCCATCCAGTCTCCCTCACTTCAAGGACAAGCGAGCCAACAACCACCCTCATTCCAGTTCCAGTCACAATCTCAAACTCCCGTTGTTCCCCACATACCGCTTCAGCCGGGGCCAACTGTCGGTGGTCCGACAGCTCCCTCTCATTTGGGGTTCCCCCCTCAAGTCTCCGGGAGACAGTTTCTCCCCCATTGGCAAGTGCCACCTTCACCTATAGAGGAGCTCGCCCAATCGCTCCTCAATAGGTTCAATCGCATGGATGAGCAGTTTTAAAATCTGAGAAGAATGGTGGACGTGAAAGCCACCCCGGAGGTTGCTTTGCCAATCCTTCCTGTCATTCATCTTCCTCCCTCCGAAATGCCCACGTACCGCAGATACAATGGTACCGGCAACCCCTTCATTCACCTCAAAGATTTCATGTATGAATCCTCCTATTGGCAAAACGATCAGAGGTCCCTGGCATACCTCTTTCGGAGATCATTGGATGGTCCCGCGCTTGAGTGGTTCTATTCCTTGGAGCCCCGCGAGGCCGAGAATTTTGAAATAGTCCAAAGAAGGTTCTTGCAGAAATATAGGGATAGGGTCGGTCCCTCACTCTCCATTACCGACCTAGTGGCCGAAAAGATGAAGCCCGACGAAGATTTTATCCGCTATGCTGATAGATGGAGGTCTCTGGCGGAAAGAATAAGGGATACCCTCTCCGAGCCCGAACAAGTGAAGATGATTGTGTCTAATGCAACCCCACAGTTCAGACACGTCCTGGCCATGAATAAATTTACTACAATAGAGGAACTCTATGAAAGGGCCTGGTACATCCAAACCCAGTTAAAAGACTCCCCCATTATGAACATGTTTGAGTCACTGAAGCCCAAAGTGGTCAGAAAGACAGGCGCTGGTGTCCCGGGCGGAGCCACAGAAGGGGTCGTGACAAATGAGCAAGTGGGTGCGGTCAACAATGCCAACTATGCAGTCAACCCAAGGGCTCCACAAATGCCCCGACTTCCCCTCCAACCAGGCCCTTTCCCTCTTCGTCCTCCACCCCAAAATAATCCACCCCAGGATAATATGCCTCCATTACGTCAACCCCAGCAACAACAACCACAACCTCAACAACAACAACCACCGCTTCAGTACAACCAAGTTCCACCCCCGGGGAACTATGGTCCCCAACAGCAACAAAGGAGGCCGGTCGGTCCCAAGAGAGCCTACTATCCACCATTGCCAGAAACCTTAGCAGACATTTTTAATGCCCTCATGGCATCAAACCAACTCACCCTACCCAGAGAAAGGCCCGTGTGGCCCCGAATGTTGATACCTTTAAATACTGCGTCTACCACAGGCAGCCAGGACACACAGTAGATTACTGCTTCCATTTCAAAGATTACATCCATGATATGAATGATGAACATCAAATAGATTGGGATGAAATGAGACGATACGTTGCCGCTCTCAAGGCTAGGAGACCTCCTCATAGGCCACATCAGCAGTTACAACAGCAGTAGCAGCAGCAACCACAACAACAACAACAGCCTCAGCAGGCCCCACAACAACAGCCCAACATGGGCATAATCCAGAATCCATTACCGGAGCACCAACAGCCCAATCATCAGGTTAACCCCATCTCCTCCTTCCCAGAAGTCGAGAGAGAGCAGGTGTGGCACCAGGAAAGTACGTCCATTCTTTCTACCACCAATCCTATCATCACGCAACACCCTTGCCTTGCCCGGGTAGCACATCTCTCTCATCAACCCGCATCAATATCGCCTTCACCATTTCCACTACCATTACGCCCTCTCATCCGTACCCCGATCCCCTATCAATCGACACTCTCCACTACGCCTTCACACCCTCTCATCTTCTCCCACTCCCCCACTTTACCATCCACCTCTACCACATTTACCCCTACGCCTTCTAAACCCCTTATCATCCGTCAACCATACATAACCCCGTCTTTCTCCACCATATCACCACTAATGCCTTCAAAACCACTCATTACCCACCACCCACCTCAAAATCATTGCCCGCTTCAAGCCCTACCCACTTCTACTTCATCTCTACCTCCACCTTCCAGACCCCTTATCCTTCATAATCCGCGCGATATCCCCTCTACCTCCACCATGCCTCCACCTAACAAACCCCTCATCAGAATCCCTGCTCCCGTCATCACCCCTGTTTCATCAACCATTCCTCCACCACTACCCCTCAAATCCCTGTTAAAACCCACTGCTACCCCCACAGAGGTACAAAAGCCGCAGGCAATGGTGCTCCGGAGTGGAAGGATTTTCCACAGGATTTTCCCCCACAACAGTCAGAATCCTGAGCAATCTCAGCCAGAGATGGATGATGGAGAACAACCAGAAAAAGCTATCCCTGGAACACAGTATGATCTATTGAAACACTTGGACAAGACACCTGCTCGGATCTCCATCTTGGAGCTACTTCAAAGATCCACATCCCACCAGGTAGCCTTAATGGAGTACCTTCAAAGGGTCATGGTGAATGAGGACCTCCCTGTAGAAAAGATCTCTACCGTCCTGACCCCAACGGACACACAACCGGCCATCATGTTCCACAACTACGAGCTCGCTCCCAAGGAAGCTCGAAAATATGCACTGTGCATTTCAATAAAAATTAATGGGGTATCCATAAACCCGTGTCTTGTGGACACGGGTGCGTCCATAAATGTGATCTCCATGGACACCCTTCAGTTGTGTGGGGTCAACGAGGAACAAATAAGACCTTCCTCGACCACGGTCACGGCTTATGACAATAGCAAAAGGCCGCCGCAGGGGATGATTGTTCTGAAGGCAGAACTAGGCCCCATGTCAATTCCCACGGAATTCCATGTCCTCGACATGGACCCCACATTCAAGGCTATACTGGGTCTCCCTTACATCGAAGCCATGGACGCTGTGCCTTCCACCAACCATCAGTGCCTGAAGTTTCCTTACAATGGGAGGATTATTAAAGTGGTCAGGACACCTGTCCTTCACACAGTGGATGCTATCAACACCTCTCTGCCCTCTGTTTGGCCGTCTCATCGGCCCATATTGTCACTACTGGAGGTACGTGATTCATCTCGCGTTCCACTAGCACCAAAGGAGCCGGTCAGGACAACCGCAACATCATATCTCCCTTTTCACTCCAAAGGGTGGGAGATTATGAGAAACATCGGCTACCAACAGGGTAAAGGTCTGGGTGCACAGTTACAGGGTAGGCTCAAACCGCCAAAGGAAATTAGGCCGAACCGCAGGTTTGGCCTAGGCTTCAAAGGATCGTTCAAGGCGGATTGGAAGCCCCTCACATGGACTCTATCAAACCACTTCAACAGATGGCCCGTTGTTCAGATGGGGGATTACCCACGAGAAGCATATGGGAGATCACATGCTGTATATTTGGCTGAAAAATGTCCGAGGATCACCAAAAGAGGCAAGATCAAAGATCCGGAATGCGAGTGGAACAAATGGTTCGACATACGGGACATTTCCGTTGCACTGGAAAGGATGTTCTCGTCTTCACGGCTTGAAGGACCACCATTGATCTCCGAAATACCAGAGAATATTATCACTCTTGCCAAGGTTCCAAACTATCCTCGTCCTCGCCAGAAGGACCCTATCATCGACGGATCTTCATCCGTCCTCAACATTACCATCGACGGCTCATTAGCCGCCATCTTCTCCATCCACTCGTCTCAGCCTTTGCTGATATCATCTTCCTGGGCCATACAGTTGTCTGATGATCTTCCCAGGTCCCCTTCTTTGCTTACATACCTACGCGGGCTTTTCAACCTGCGCCAGGTCTTCAACCATGATCTGCTCTATGAGCCTCACAATTCTCTAGCCATAACCACTTTTCTCTCTCCTCCAATCTCTTTTCACTGCTTTGTCATTAAAAATGAAAATGAAAAAAAAACGTCAATTTTCAAACTCCCCAACAACACATCTTCGTTGAGGAAACCTCCTACATCTCCCACGGGTGCGTACAGCCCTGCGGACCACCCGTCCAAGGTCCGATGAGCGACCTTTTCTACCCCTCCTCTGATGGGTCTTCTCCTGTACATTCTACACCATCCTCTTCGTCTTCCTCTTCTTCTGTAAATATTGTCAGTCAATCTAGGAATGATAGGCCAAGGGTAGTACCTAGGAAGAAATCCAAGGGTAGGCAGATCCCTCATCGATTCCTTCTGGATTTAGCCGCCAGGTGTCAGGCCCTTCTTGCCATCCCCCAGTTGTTAGAAAATCCCATCCAGCTACCGGAATTAGAATGTGACGGCGACTGTGCATTTGATGAAGGGTATGGAGTCTACGAGATCACGGATGAAGAATGCCCCACTGAAGATGAGTGTAGCAACCCTGATAAAATAAAAAGGAATAAATAAATCAAAATAGATTAAAAGATTTAATAAAATAAACGAAAGAGCTTGGAAGAAAAAGAATTAAACCATGATGAAAACAACGCCTCAGATAAAGGCGCTACTTTACAAGAAACGCCCTCACCTAAGGCGTGAATTAAAGAAAGGATGCCCAAATAATAAGGCGTCAAATTTCAAACAACCAAAATAAAATAAAAAGGGCAAGATAGTGTAACGCCCTTTGAGTGGACGCGTTTCAACAAGTAACGACGCTTGACAAGGCGTCAATTTAAATTCGACGCCCTTACTTAGGACGCTAATTCAGTTTGAGTTCCGTTCGACCCAGGAGTCTATCCAGGGTAAGTTGATAACTATGAGAAAGAGTTCGAATGTAGTAATAATTCTATCTTGGAAGTATTACTTCCAATCAAATACTACCTTTGTTAGGATTTCCAAAGTCCCTATAAGTAACCCCCCGTCGAACCATAAAAGATCTATTTGGATGACCTACTGCTGTTACGGTATGTGAAGTACAGTGAGTTCTTCTTGTATCTTTCCCTCTGTCTTTTTGATTTCGTGAAGGATATTAATCTTTCATCTTCTTCCTCTAATACAGGTTAAGCGATCAATTGCGTACGTAAAGAACAAGGTAATGTTCTTCAATCTTTTCCCTAACTTCGGATATATTCTCATCATCCTTCCTTTTTCTTCCCCTACAGGTTGATCGAAGATCATCATCTTCATCATCCTCATCAAACGTCTTCTGTATTACCATCTTCTGTCTTGCTGCTAACTGTTAGAAGCTTCAGAGCATCAGTTTCTAACCAAGCCTTCGTCCGTTCATCAGATAATTCTCATAAGGTAGGTTTTCTCAAGCACTGTAGCCCAAATCACCATAATAACTATGTTAAACCATATATATGAGTTCATGCATATAGTTTTCACGAGTTTTAAAAGTTTCTATTGTTGGAAAGAAACGCCCTTTCCAAGGGCGCTAATTGTATACGCGACCCAGACAAGGGCGCTACCTTGAAAGAAACGACCATGACCAGGTCGTCAATTCCAGATTTGACGCCCAGTACACGGATGTCAATTTTCTCAATTGTTAATTACCCATGTTAATTATCCAATATTCACTTAAACATGATTCTAAATCAGTGCACAATCATATTTACTTGAATCCCGATAAATTTCCTGTCATGACCATGTCTCTTGTTTCTGGAAATTATATACTTGAAATCTGAAAATTTTTGAATTCATGACCCTGTATAGGTCGTCTCTCACTTGACTAACGCCCCTGTTCAGGGCGTGAATTGAAAAGTAACACCCCTGTCCAGGGCGTGTTTTTGATAAATTTCTGAATATATATATACTGCAAAAATAGAAGTAAAGAATGAACAACCACTATATACGTCATCAACTTGTAAATAAACGCTCCTTACAAGGGCTCGTTTTTGGTAAAATACTGAAATATTGAAATTTTGCAAAAATGTAAAATAGATAAACGCCCTTACTGAAGGCGTTAATTACTTGAGTAGTGACTTTACTTAAGTCGTTATTTTCCTGTAAAAATATTTTTACCTGTTTCTGACAACCGATGGTTTCAGTATATCTATATATATGTATATCGGCACTATATCTCCACTCCGTGAGTATAGTCCCACGTTTCATGATGTTTTATCGATCACCCTCAATTCTCATTGACATATAAGCTCTCCATTGGACATTCCGTTCCTTTGGACTAGCGAGTTTGTCATAGAGACCTCCGTAAGACTCCTCGCGCCTTGGATTCCCTCAAGGCCGACTGAGCTGGTTGTACCCTAAAAACCCATTACACTATTGAATGCCATGTCACTCTAAAGAAACATGGTATACCAGCCCTTATGATATGCAAAGAGCATATCAAGAGAATTCTTAATGGGATGATGATATCATGCATTTGTTGATGTTCTTGTGGACCTCAATTCTATAATAAAAATAAGGGTATCTTGCCTTTGATATACTGTTCATGTGGACCCCAATTCTCTATAAAGAATGTCCATACTTGTCATGGTACCCGAGTTAAGGGAACCTAATTCCACCTAGTTTCATCGTTCATCGTGATTGTACCGTTGTTATCACCTATCTATGTCTAATGTCGTAATTTTGGACTCCATTCTCTCAAAGTTATCCTACGTGTCTACAAGCTTAAATTGTTGAAATTCCATATTGGCTATATATATATACAAGAGTGGATGTCAAAAATACATGATAAATGCCTGCGCATATAGGGCCCGATCTGGTCCTGGGAGGAGCACCCGAAAGTACTTGTGCCCATGGGAGTTGAATGATAAGGTATCTGGCATTATACCGAGTGCATGACTAGCTTGATTGGACATTCCACACAAATCTTGTACTCGACTCGTGCTTGACATGACATGAATTGCGTGACCCGAGAAAGGGTAATTACTTGCTTGCTTGATACATGATAGCCAAAGTTCTTGACATGACTTGCTAAAAAGTACTTGCTTGAATATCAGTTATCTTTTCTTGAAAGCTCATGACTAGTTCATCTTGCTGTCTTATTGATAAATTCTTTCTCTATCTTGTCGTTTTATGCGAGCATGCATAGCTATAGTACATTCATGAAAAATGTAATTACTTAGACCCCTTGCTAAGCGCTTGAGATATAATTTCCTACTGAGCGTTCGCTCACTCCGTGTGTTCCCTACTTTTCAGGTAATTCCGACGACGAGGGAAGTCAATCGGATGGGAATGGTCAAGAGCGAAAGTCATAGAACTTCTCCAAGTGTCATCTAGTCTTTTTCCTATTTTTTTGAGTCAACTATGTACTTTTCCTTTTTTGAATAGAGTATTGGATTTGTAATAGTCTATCCATTATGAAATAAAGGATTGGGTTATCTTTCTATTTTACGCATCTCTATTTTGGTGTCGAATACACTACTACTCTGATTGACATGATTGATATAAACTCGTCGCGCATATCCGAGTATCTTCCGCGCTCGGGGCGTGACAATGAGGGTGAAGAATATGAGGATGCGGCAGGCACATATGCTAGTGGAATGAGGAGATTCGACGAGCCGTCAACCGCCGTAGAAGAATCCACCAAAGAAGTCAACTGGGGAACTGAGGAAGACCCTAGGATCATCCTCATAAGTGACAACCTACCACCCTCTGAGGAAGAGGCATTAATTGAGGTTCTCAAGGAATATAAGGACACGTTTGCATGGAGCTACGAGGATATGCCGGGTCTAGATTCAACCTTGGTCGAACATCGTTTAACCGTAAAACCAGGGTCCGTCTCGGTAAAACAAAGGTTAAGGCGTTTCCACCCTCAAATGGCTTTAAAAATGAAAGAAGAGGTCGATAAGCTCCACAAAGCTAGGTTCATTAGAGTCATCCTTTATCCTCAATGGGTGGCGAACATTGTCCCGGTCATGAAGAAAGATGGGAAAGTCAGGATTTGCATCGACTTCCGGGACCTTAACCGCGCGTGTCCAAAAGATGATTTTCCCTTACCTCACATTGATGTGTTGATTGATAACACGGCAGGCTACGAAACCCTCTTATTCATGGATGAATTTTCAGGATACAATCAAATTCGTTTGGCAGAAGAGGATCAGGAAAAGACGTCATTTACTACCTCTTGGGGAACATATTATTACGTGGTCATGCCGTTCGGATTAAAGAATGCTGGAGCTACCTACCAAAGAGCGATGATGGCCATATTTCATGACATGATGCACATATATCTGGAAGTGTATGTGGATGACCTATTGGTGAAATCAAGGACTAGGATGGAACATCCAGAAGTTTTGGCTAAGGTCTTGCAGAGGTCAAGGGAGTTCCAATTGAAAATGAACCCGAAAAAGTGTGTGTTTGGTGTGTCATCGGGTAAATTGCTGGGGTTCATTGTGAGTAAAAGAGGGATCGAGATAGATCCCGACAAAGGTAAGGCTATCAGGGATATGCCGCCTCCCAAGAATTTGAGGGAAGTCCGAGGTTTAATCGGGAGGTTGCAGTTTATTCGTCGGTTTGTGTCCCAACATTCACAAAGGTGTAGACCTCTCTACGAGTTGACCAAGCCAGGAGTAGAATTCCACTGGAATTCTAAATGTCAGAAAGCTTTTGAAGGGTTGAAGGAATATCTGGCTAGTCCACCCGTTCTCATTCCACCCAAACCAGAAAAACCTCTGATCCTTTACGTCTCAGTCTTGGATGACTCCGTGGGAGCCGTCCTCGCACAAGCTGATGAAGAAGGCAAGGAACGGGCAACCTATTACTTGTCTAAACTTCTCAATCCCTGTGAGCAGAAGTACACCGTCATGGAGAAAACATGTGCTGCCCTCGTTTAGGTAGTGCAGAAATTGAAGCACTACTTCTTGGCTCATGAGGTCCACTTGATTGCTCGAATGAATCCTATCAAATTCCTTCTGGAGAAATCCGTCCTTACGGATAGGCTAGCACGCTGGCAAAGTTTTCTCTCTCAGTTCGACATCACCTACATCCAGCAAAAGGTGATTAAAGGCTATGCCATAGCCGAGCATCTTGCTCACCATCCTCTTCCCAAGTTCGATCTCGTCCAATCAGAGTTTCCAGATGAGGAACTAATGTCCGTCAACCAATCAGATGAGCCAATGTGGACGCTATATTTTGATGGAGCTCTGAATTCTCAAGGGAGAGGAATCGGCGTCGCCCTCCTGTCTCCTGAAGGCCTCACATTCCCATTGGCATACCAGCTCAAATTTCCAGTTACCAACAATATAGCCGAATATGAAGCTCTTCTAGCTGGCCTAGAACTCGCTCATTCTTTTCGTATCACTGAGTTGCGAGTCATAGGTGATAGTCAACTCATCCTTCGCCAGGTGCTCACTAAATATCGCACTCGCGATCCCAAACTCAAGCCATACCAAGAACTCACTGCTGCCTTTGCCAAACTGTTCACCAAACTGATCTTTGTTCATGTCCCTCGTCATCAGAATATTCTCGCCGATGCCCTCGCCTCATTGGCATCATCCATAAGGTTCCCTCTAGGAAGATGGTTTGAGTCCATTTCCATCTACAAACTTTATGCCCCTGCAATCGATGATGCTTCCTACGTAAACATCAAAGACAGGATAGCAAGAAAGATCTTGCAGGAAGATATCCTTGAGAAGAGGGAAATCATGCTGGCAGAGGCCGAAGAAGAACTGGCTGATGAAGAGAAACCATGGTTCTATGAAATCGTCAAATACTGCCAAGATCAGTCTTATCCTGAAGGGGCCACCACAGAGGACAAGAAAGCCATAAGAAGGGTGGCTCAGAAATATACTTTGGTTGGAGGTCTACTCTATAGGAGGAGCCTTACTGGTATTCTGTTAAGATTTCTTGCTGACGATGAGGTTTGGAAATGTGTAGAGGAGACGCACTCGGGTGTGTGCGGTGGCCACGTGAATAGTCAGATGCTCGCCAAGAAGATCATTCGGCAAGGCTTTTACTGGCCCACTATGGAAGAGGATTGGCTGTCTATGTCCGTAGGTGTGTCAAGTGTCAACTTCACGCCGATAAAATCCATTCACCATCTTCCTCACTTCATCCAATATCCTCCCCATGGCCTTTCTCCATGTGGGCATTCGACATCATTGGTCCCCTAGGTGATCACAATTCCCTCACCAAGCAGAAATCTTTCATCCTTACTGCGACGGAATACTTCACCAAATGGGCCGAAGCCGAAGCTTACGCGGAAATCAAGGCGTCAACAGTCTGCAAGTTCATCATGAAGAACATCCTCGCCAGATTCGGCGTCCCAAGCATAATCGTCACTGACAATTGGCCACAGTTCATTTCTCAGGACCTACAGGACCTCTGCAAAAGGTACGTATTTGCATTGCATCATTCATCGCCTTATTACCCATAAGGTAACAAACAAGCGGAGGCCACCAATAAAACATTGCTCAAAATCATCAAAAAAATCTGCGAGTCTAGTAAGTTCTCAGACTGGCCAGAAAAACTTATCGAAGCCCTATGGGCCTATCGCACTTCAATCCGTACCCCCACCGGGCAGACTCCATTTGCCCTTACTTATGGTATGGAAGCGGTAGTCCCGTACGAGACTCTGATCCCTTCTCTCAGGGTACAATTGGACGAGGAATTTTCCCTCGATGATCGTCGTAATTCACTCCTCGCCCAGTTGGAACTCTTGGATGAGAAGCGGCTGGCCGCTGCCGAACACGCGCGTGTGTATCAAAATAGACTCGCTCGCTTTTACCAAAAGAAAGTCATTGAGAGAAAATTCAAAGTCGGTGAGATGGTCGTAAAAAGAATTTTTGTCAAACCTGGAGGGCCGCGTTCTAAGCTCCAACCCAATTGGGAAGGACCATTTGTAATTCAACCCGTGTACCCTGGCAACGCCTACAAGCTAGTCAATGCCGAAGGGACCGAGTTATCCCACCCTTGGAATGAGCTTTATCTTAAGAAATACTACCCTTAGCACAAAACAAAAAAATGATGAAAAGATAAAAAAACATCAAAAACAAAGAAATACCGAAAACCACTAAAAATATGAAAAATTCAAAATGCCGATGCCTGGCAGTCACCATGTAGTTAAGTTCCTGCATCTAACCTTCATGTTAGGATAGGGCCCATTAAGGCTTGGTAGGCACCGGGTCTTGGTTTGCCAGAACCGTGGAGATCCCTGTCCGGCAACGTCGGCCTATGCTCGCTCGAAGGAGGCTAACATGTGCTCACTTATGAATTTTATTCAAAAAAAGTCGGTAGCATCACCTATGGTGGGGCCCCACCCAGAAGATCTCCGGAAGCTGTAATCTTTATTCTTTTCTCTTCGACCAAATGTGACAGTCGACACCCTTAAAACGCTGAGCATGAGAAACCGAAACTCAAACCCCAATGGCAAAAGTAGGATCCATTTCCTCGAGTATCGATCAGAGCACGAGAAGAGGGCAGTGTCCCGGCAGGCATACGAAAAGGGAGCCCACAAATGTCAAACGACTATATCTCCCTCACAAAAAGAAATACAAAATCAAAATCAAGAGCCTGGTCGTGACCGTGCCTGATGCGATAAATGGAACCCCTCAAAGTAAAAGTTCGAATCAACAAAAGGGGGGGGGGTCTATGGAATGTAAATGCTCGAGATTTAGTCCGAAGTTGTCCGAAAGGAAAGAGTTAATGGGCCCTTATTCGCTCGCCGGGTTAGCGGCTTTGCCGGTCCTCTCAAGAGGTTTATCCCCTACACTCTTCCTTCTCCCTCTAAAGATGAAGGTTCGATGGAGTTTCTGAAGGGTGAAACCCGCCAAGGTCTGCGACCTTATTTTTAATATATACATATGGTTGCCTACTTTAAAAAGCAAAAGCTATCGCTACGAAGGAGTCTCCATGTTTCTGGCTGGTCAAGACCCCTGTTTACCACCTTTATGTCTTCTTGTTTAACCTCGGGCTTAGGCCAATGCAAGCGCGTCACCTATGGGTGCGACGACGTCTGATTCCGGGTCAGCATCACGCGGTTGGTCGTTAGGGTTCCAGGATGTTCCATCATATACCATCTAGAGTTGTGAGGAAACAGACCCGGGTCGGGCAAATCATTTACCTCAAACATCTTTTGGGTGAATCCCTATGGTCGGAAGCGACTGGGAGCCTAAGTATGGCATGACGGTATTGTCATCAGGGTAAGTCTTAGCAGGCGGGATCATCATTCGAGGGGTCTAGAGGCCCAAATCAACCTAGATGTGCACTTAGGATACCTGGGAGGTTAGTAAGAAACCCCTGTTCTCACGTAGGTTAGGTGCCATTTGGGTGCTTGCCAGGCGTTAGCAACAAAAAATTGAAATGATAAAAATAACAAAAAAGGGAAAAAGAGAAAATGTACATATTTGCAAACAAAAAAAACTTTTTTATGATTAAAAAAAATGCCAAATATAAAAAAGAAAACAAATCAATTTTGCATGATTGCATTTGCATGCAGCATCTCACTTTTAATACCGCTTGCATTCGTGTGCTTGCCTGTCGCATTTATCATCACCACATCTTTCCCTTGCCTTCGTTAATAAAGGCTTGACCCCTTGACCAGTTATCAAGGACAGTCACAGTGACCATTTACTTATTGAGCAAGGGGCCAAGTCAGAACATAAATTCTGATTTGTTTGTTTCAGTGATGTGTGCAGGGATTCAGGCAACAGAAGCAAAGGTGAAAACCAAACAAACCGAACCTTGTATTTTATTCCAAAAACCAAAAAAATTTACATCAAGTTCCGCCCTCTCTCTCTGCATTACTCGTCCCACTACTCTCCGGGTAAAATGCTCTCAAAGGTGCTACCCAACTACGAAAAGCGGTACTCCTACAGCTCTGTACTCCCCTTCCTATTCCCACACCCCGGCGTTGATCCACGGAAGCAGCAGAGAAGCTACCAACACGAAAGTCACGCTCTCGTGCTCTTCGGTAGCGCTCCTCACCATCTCTCAGCCACTGTTCAGCAAGACCAAGGCTGGTTCGGAGTTCGAACAATTGGGCCTCCATGGCCCTTCGTTTCTCCCTTTCAGTCAATCTGTTGGCTCTTTCTCTCTCTGCGCCTCTTTCTCTATCTGCCCGTTCTCTCTCACGGTCTTCCCTCTCCAACTGGAGAGTGATCCTCAGTTCCACGGCATCCCTAGAGGAGTCGTCATCAGGATGACACCGCAGTTCCCTCTCCAGTTCTGCTATCCTAGCCTCCCTCTGCGCAGCTTGGGCAAGTGCTTCTTCCGTCTCCTTTTCCTGTCGAGTGTACCATCTCGATACGCGATAAGGCATAAATAAAGAGAACTCAACACTGAAACTTTTACCTGTATATAGAGCATCCCTTCTGCCTCCGCAGCACGCTGCGTGGCGTGAGCAAGTTGCTCATGAAGCAAGTCAAGTTCTGAGGTGGGAATCCACAAGCTAGAAGAGGCACCACCTACTCCCATCGCTGGGGAAGCCGCGCCAATCTGGGCATGCCATGACCGTGTGAATTAGCAGCCAACATCTGGAATCTGGGGTTTTAATCAGGAACGCACTGTACACCTACCAAGGCGCTCGTAGCTCCGCGGGCATCGCCCAACCGTTGCTCCATCTCTGCCAAGCGAGTTCATAAAGTCGCTATCATCGTATCACGGATATCCTGCAGCCATACGAGTCAGCATTTCCACCAGAAAACTAAAAAAGGAGAAAGAAGAAAAGAGAAAAGGGGGAGACCTACCTCCGCAAGTCCCCGGGGTTGGAACCGCTCTGCGTACCTTGTCTTGTATAGACGCAGGTAATCCTCGCTATCCCGTGCCTGCGATTCCACGATTATGCCACCCCGTTGCCAGTCTTCGTACTGTTCGGGGAATCGCACATGCCAGTCAATGTAGGTCGCCGGTCCTCGCGTCTCTCTCCCAACGCGAGGTGGCGCAGCTGAATCCACCCATTCTTGAGCCAGTCCCAAAGTCCTCATAACCAATCGTAGCCGAAGCGGCTCGATTTCATTCAGACAATGCATCCACAATTCCCATCCGAATCGGGCACGACTTGCTAGAACCCACGGCTGGTCGGCATCGACCATGTCTGAGTAGGGTCTCTAGTTTACCATCACTGCAGGGAACTCTTGTAGCTCCCGCCTTAGCACTATCAGTTGGTAGGTTAGGGGTGCCGCACTCATGATGAGTTCCCACCGCCTGGCTAGCGGCACCATCGCCGGTCGCCAATGTTGAGCTCTCCCCATGGGGAGGTAATAATAGCTCCACAGCTTCTCGGCGCAGGTCATCAGTACCTTGTAAAAACACAAAAAAATATATACAAAACAAGCAAAACCAAAAATACCTGGATGAATGGTGTGAAACCACTCACAGCCATCTCACGATCCGCTTCTTGGAACAGGCCTGCAAACAAGTGCGCCAGCATGGCAGCTCCCCAGGCGTAGTATCATACTCTTTCAAGGTCTGATAGTAGCTCCAGGAAGCGACATTGGATACCGTCCCCTTTCGAGCTCAATACCAATCTCCCCAAAAGGAAGAGGAGAAATCTCCTCAAATCTATGTTGCATCTTTCCCAGTTGCCGAAATCTGTGCAGTACACGGCACGGCATCCTATTTCCATCCTTTCCATGAACTCTTCTGAGGATTCATCATCCCGCCGATGAGTGTCGGTGAGCCCTAATGCATCCATGAGGGACGCCCTAGCTACTGACCTATTTTTCCGACCATCTAGGTCCAAACCCAGTAGCTTCCGAGCACCTTCACGGTAATCCGCAGAAGTGACCCCGGTCACTGCCTCGCCCTCCACCTTCAGGCTTGTGATCCGGACCACATCCTCCAAGCTGGGCACCATGTGCCCCCAGGGCATCAGGAATGCCCGACTCACTGGGTCCCATCTCTCACACAAGGCTTGGATCAGGACCAAGTCGAGCTGGATCGGCTCGATCCGAAGAAAGGTGCCAAAACCCATCACGTCTAGCCTGGGCATCAGTGATGCGACACAACCTAGGACTTAGGCATACCAGCACAAACGCACACCAAACGGGCCGATATCGGCGGCCAACTCACGCGGCGCTTACCCAAGCCCGGGGGTAACCCGGCGATGCCGAGTTGAGTTCGTGGGGCTGAACCCTTGCTGGTAGAGGGCCAGCAAGGTCTGAGGGTATCCCAAAGGGTTTGGAGAGCCCGAATTCAACGGGGCCGACCCGGAGCCGAAGGCTCGGTACCCACTCTCTCCCACGGTGCTCACTCGGATTCGTGGCAAATTATGAGTTCGAGCACTCTCTCACCGGCCAGCGGAGCTAAGAACTAACATTGAATGGAAAGCACAAATAATTAGAGCAAGGGCAGGGAACTTACTCGACCGGTTTGAAGAAACCGGTCCCGGTCGGAGACGTGGGCGCGCCGGGAGGCGCGGGTTCGGACCCGGCGCCGCGGCGATGAAGCTTGAACGGCGACCTGTATTATTACAGCATAATTCCCCAAAGGAAATTGGGATTTAGGGGGCTGGGAACTGAATAGATACAGGGTAATACCACCACGCAGGGTGGGGCCTTCCGCCGGCCAAGCGGGAGCACAAGACGACGAATAAAACTTCGAAAGAAATGCCGACGTCGATTCTGTCCGGTTCTGGAATCTGTGACCAGCAGCTGTTGAAGTGGCTGTAGATCGCACTCTGGAATTTTGCCGGAGGCGCGGTTGGTGCCGTTGGCTTCGTAACAGGGTAGGGATGCAGCACAATTTTTCTGAATTTTGGTTCCGCCCGAACCTGGTCGCCACGGACGACTGAGCGGGGACCCCGTTCTGGTTCTGTGCAGGGGCAGCTTCTGGACAGCGGCTTGACAGGGACACCACGAGCAATCCCGAGCTCCGTTTGGTGCGCGGCAGGTGGCGTTGGAATCGTGGGGACGACTACTTTCCAGCGGCACTGGTCTCGCCTCAGTCGGATGTCGGTGTGGACGTGCAGGTCCCGTTGAGTGGGGAATGGTCGGAGGAGGGGATCGGTGGACAGAATGACCCAACAGTGGTAGGAAATTGATAACTTCACACCTTGAGCTCCGATCGACGAACCGCCTTCTGTTCCTGAGAGCTGACAGAGAGGGGAGGAACTTTGCTGAACGGCTCGGAGTCGGATTCCGTCAGGGTTGGGCGTGGTGGTGGTCTCCCTCAGCTTCTGGTCGGGTTCAGGAGCCTCCTGTGCAGTCGTGGGAGATTGGCCGCTGCCGACGCTCACGAACTCGGAAGAGGACGATTCCACCTCGCCTGGTCAGAAGACTCGCCCACGCACGTTTTTGATGAAGAACCCGGAAGCCGATTCTGCTTGGAACTGCTCCCAATATCGACTGCAACTCGGGCTTGATTTCTGCCTGCGAATGGAGCTGTTTGTGGAGGGGGGATTAAGGGGGATGGAAGGGATTTGTGGGTTTGGGTTAAGGGAGGGGGGGGATGAACGTGGCTGGGGTTGTAGGGGGGTGCTTTTGGGAGGTGGGGAGGTAATGGGGTGGTGAGAGAGAGAGGAGGGAACACCCAAATTCGAAATTGGGCCTTGGGGAGATGAAAGGGTGCCTGGGAAGATGAAAGGTTGTGTGGGGAAGGGGAGAGAATGCCTAGGGAGTGGGAGTTCTACCTAGGGGAGGGGAGAGGACTTAAATGAGGGATATAGGGAAGGGGGAGGGGTCTTAATTAGAGGTGAAAGAGAGGAGAGAGAGTGGATTTCGAATTTGGGGTGGGGATGAGAGAGAATTGGAGAGAGATAGAGAGAGAGAGGGAGAGAGGGAACTAGAGAGAGAGTGGGGAACTCAAGAAGGCTTCAACCAAATTTCATAAACTTTTCATTCAAAATGTCATTGCCTCCAAATGGGGATTTGGGGTCCTATTTATAGGAAACCCCCTTTTACATATAAGACCCTGGAAAAACTTCTAATGACAGAATGCCAAAAGACACAAGAGAGAGGGGAGGGGCAACCATGGGCCAAGCCCATTTGGGTTGGGCCTAATAGCCTCTTAATTAACCTATGACTCAAGACTTAGGACTTAATGACCAAGAACCTAGGGACATGACTCAAATAAAAGGAAGATTACATAATTTAAGACTCAAATAAAATGTAAAAATTACATGACTCGATCAACGGACACATGGAGAACATAGTGGCATAGATGGATGATGATGTAGCTCTCAAGAAGATGAAGGGACGGGCGATGTCCCCATCATACTCCCGGGGTGCGGAAAACTCGACTCCGTCGAGTTAGAGTCTTTCTTCCCCCGGGGGTGTGGTGTTGCCGCCAATCTTCCTACGGAGGCCGTTCCTTCCACCCGGTGAGGTAGCATCCATACACCTTGCTCATGTTGGTAGTGACTTGTCCACCCAATATTTGTTCTCTTGGCTCACGCTGGGCTCTCTTGGCTAGTGGACTCTCTTCACGGGTGGGAGCTCTCTCAAGGGGGGAAGGGGGCTCAAGCCTCTCACTAGGTTCCACCGTGGGGGCCTTCATCGCAAACAAGTCGGCCACTTTGAAAGTGGAGCTCATTCCATACCACTTGTGGAGGATTTCCTCATAAGCGCCGATGTGCCTCACATCTAGCAAGGGGCCAGCCTCATGGTTCCTCACTTTTGGGGTGGCTCCCGAGGTGAGCCACTCCATCCTTGCCATCGCGGGGTCACCCACATGGGGATGTTGGGAGTAGTGGCGAAAGTCGGCCAATCCAATGTACGTCCCATTGTTAGTGTGGTCATGCTTGCAGAGGACATTATGCAATTTTATGAATGGTGACCTTCTAAATATGATGGGAAGACTTGGATGTTCAAAGGTGACTTTACCTTGGACCTTGGGAATTGGGGAAGGGAAGTGTCCAAGTGTAGTGAAGACCCGACTCTCTTGGAGGGGTGGGGGTGGACTCATGCACCTAAATGCTTGGACCCGTGATGACTCTATGCATGGGGTGGTATGAGACTTCTTCCCTTTGTGCCATGAGATGATCTTAGGGTGAGGGGAGTGGGCAAGGAGCATGATGTCTCCAAGGGTTGGGGATGAGGTCCAAGGGTTGGTGGCCTTCCAATGTGAGGGGTCAAATGGATCAAGGTAGTTTGAGGGGTTGGGGAAGGTGTAGGTGGGCAAGGGGATGTGATGGTAATGGGGTGGTGGGAAGGGACCATGTGGGCTTCTTTGGGGCAAGCTATCGGTCATGGGTAGAACTATGAGAAGCTTGCTTATGTATGGACCCTTGGTGTAGATGGAGGTGAGGGTTCCTATTAAGGAATGGGAGAGGCTAAGAGATCCCATGGTATTTCTTCCTAAGGCCAACAAATTGGTTACCATCACTTGCCTCACTATCCCACTAATCACATCCCTCAAAGTCCCTACAAGGTAGGAGGGTTGGTAGGTCGTGTGGAATGGGGGAGTGGTAATGATTGGGAGGTTGTTTTCTATGTGGGGTTGTAAGGCATGGAGGAGGAGGCCTTGTTTTAGCCATTGGATGAGGGGCTCTCCTACGTTCACAAAGCTCATGGAAGGTTGGGTGGGGAGGCATGGTGCGTCATGGGATAAGACACGGAGGGAGAGGCACCTAATGAGGCTCAATGGGTTCTCATTGCCTAAGGATGATTCTCCTTGGTATTGGGCTTCATACTCATCTTCCCATTCTTGGGAAGCCTCATAGACCTCGGTCTCTTCTTGAGAGTCCCCTAGGGTAGGGGCTCCTTCAATCATCAAGTTGGACATGGCTCTTGAGGGACATTGGTTGATGAAATGACCATAGCCCTTACACCCAAAACATTGGTTCCTTTGCCCTTTGGAATTCTCATCTTGCCTTGGCATGGATGGGTTAGGGGTGGTCTTGGTTTGGGGAATGGTGGGGAGGGAGTTGGTTGGTCGGAATGGGGGTTGGGGTGGAGTTTTCAATAAAGGGGTTGGGTTGGGCCGGGGTGGTGGGGTTTTCAACAAAGGTGTTGGGTTGGCATGGGACCCCATGTTCTTGGAGTCGGGTAGGCGTGGGAAGACCTTTGGTGGCCTAGCAAAGCGTTCGGCATCTCGGGCTATCCGGTAGGCTTGTGGAAGGGTTTCAACATCCCTCATGTAGAGTTCCTTCTTGATGTGACTTTGAAGGCCATTTCTAAACCTAGATAGCGTAACCGAGTGCTCTTCCCGGACTCCACACTTTAGGACATAGTAGTCAAATTTCTCAATATACTCACTCACGGTCATACCCTCTTGGGTGAGACTATGCCATTCATCTAGGAGGGTTTGAGTGTGGGAGAGGGGTAGGTACTTAGTCCTAAGGTGGTCCTTCATGCTTTGCCAAGTATCAATGGGTTCTTGACGTCTTGCCACCCTAAAACTTTCTAGGTTCAACCAATAGGTCTTGGCAAGTTTTGTAAGTTGCATCTTGGCTAACCTTACCCGTCTCTCCTCACTCATGGGGTACCACTCAAAGTATTGGTCCATGGCATTTTCCCAATCTTGGTAGGCATTTGGGTTGTGGGACCCATCAAAAGTTGGTGCCTCAACCTTGATCATTCTAAGTAAGTGGTGGTCCGGGTCCTCCCGAGGGCGCCTTTCATCACGCCCATGGTGTCGGGGTCTCTCTAAATCATAATAGGGGTCATAGTCCCTATCAAAGTCATCATAGGGAGGCCTAACTCTATAGTCATGATGCCTATGTGGAGGCTCATTAGGTCCCCTTTCAACTTCATCCCGAGGTGGCCGAACTCTAGGACCTTGATTCCTAGGTGGGGTGTCATAGAATTCTCTCTCAATTTCTTCCCTTAGTGGTCGAGCTCTAGGGCCATGGTTCCTAGGAGGTGGGTTCTCAACTTCTCTATCCAACCTTTCTTGGGGTGACCGTGCCCTTGGTCTTTGGTCCCGGGGTAGGACATGGGCTTCCAACCGGTCTAGTCGGGTGGTGATGGCTTCAAGGTGTCCCCTAATGATGTCTAGATTTGGATCACGGGGCTGTTGAGGGGCTTCCCTAATGGCTTCATGGTTATCTTGGAGAATTTGGGGATTGGGATCCATGAAAGGGGTTGAAGATGATGAAGGGGGTTGATATGAGGTACCACTCCGAGTGGTCATGCAAGAGGGCTAATGATGGGACCATGCAATGAAGACTCCGAATGAAACGGCCCTAAGACTTGACTTGTGAGAACAAGCCAAAAACTTGCTCTGATACCATTTGATGCGACACAACCTAGGACTTAGGCATACCGGCACAAACGCACACCAAACGGGCCGATATCGGCGGCCAACTCACGCGGCGCTTACCCAAGCCCGGGGGTAACCCGGCGATGCCGAGTTGAGTTCGTGGGGCTGAACCCTTGCTGGTAGAGGGCCAGCAAGGTCTGAGGGTATCCCAAAGGGTTTGGAGAGCCCGAATTCAACGGGGCCGACCCGGAGCCGAAGGCTCGGTACCCACTCTCTCCCACGGTGCTCACTCGGATTCGTGGCAAATTATGAGTTCGAGCACTCTCTCACCGGCCAGCGGAGCTAAGAACTAACATTGAATGGAAAGCACAAATAATTAGAGCAAGGGCAGGGAACTTACTCGACCGGTTTGAAGAAACCGGTCCCGGTCGGAGACGTGGGCGCGCCGGGAGGCGCGGGTTCGGACCCGGCGCCGCGGCGATGAAGCTTGAACGGCGACCTGTATTATTACAGCATAATTCCCCAAAGGAAATTGGGATTTAGGGGGCTGGGAACTGAATAGATACAGGGTAATACCACCACGCAGGGTGGGGCCTTCCGCCGGCCAAGCGGGAGCACAAGACGACGAATAAAACTTCGAAAGAAATGCCGACGTCGATTCTGTCCGGTTCTGGAATCTGTGACCAGCAGCTGTTGAAGTGGCTGTAGATCGCACTCTGGAATTTTTCCGGAGGCGCGGTTGGTGCCGTTGGCTTCGTAACAGGGTAGGGATGCAGCACAATTTTTTCTGAATTTTGGTTCCGCCCGAACCTGGTCGCCACGGACGACTGAGCGGGGACCCCGTTCTGGTTCTGTGCAGGGGCAGCTTCTGGACAGCGGCTTGACAGGGACACCACGAGCAATCCCGAGCTCCGTTTGGTGCGCGGCAGGTGGCGTTGGAATCGTGGGGACGACTACTTTCCAGCGGCACTGGTCTCGCCTCAGTCGGATGTCGGTGTGGACGTGCAGGTCCCGTTGAGTGGGGAATGGTCGGAGGAGGGGATCGGTGGACAGAATGACCCAACAGTGGTAGGAAATTGATAACTTCACACCTTGAGCTCCGATCGACGAACCGCCTTCTGTTCCTGAGAGCTGACAGAGAGGGGAGGAACTTTGCTGAACGGCTCGGAGTCAGATTCCGTCAGGGTTGGGCGTGGTGGTGGTCTCCCTCAGCTTCTGGTCGGGTTCAGGAGCCTCCTGTGCAGTCGTGGGAGATTGGCCGCTGCCGACGCTCACGAACTCGGAAGAGGACGATTCCACCTCGCCTGGTCAGAAGACTCGCCCACGCACGTTTTTGATGAAGAACCCGGAAGCCGATTCTGCTTGGAACTGCTCCCAATATCGACTGCAACTCGGGCTTGATTTCTGCCTGCGAATGGAGCTGTTTGTGGAGGGGGGATTAAGGGGGATGGAAGGGATTTGTGGGTTGGGTTAAGGGAGGGGGGGGATGAACGTGGCTGGGGTTGTAGGGGGGTGCTTTTGGGAGGTGGGGAGGTAATGGGGTGGTGAGAGAGAGAGGAGGGAACACCCAAATTCGAAATTGGGCCTTGGGGAGATGAAAGGGTGCCTGGGAAGATGAAAGGTTGTGTGGGGAAGGGGAGAGAATGCCTAGGGAGTGGGAGTTCTACCTAGGGGAGGGGAGAGGACTTAAATGAGGGATATAGGGAAGGGGGAGGGGTCTTAATTAGAGGTGAAAGAGAGGAGAGAGAGTGGATTTCGAATTTGGGGTGGGGATGAGAGAGAATTGGAGAGAGATAGAGAGAGAGAGGGAGAGAGGGAACTAGAGAGAGAGTGGGGAACTCAAGAAGGCTTCAACCAAATTTCATAAACTTTTCATTCAAAATGTCATTGCCTCCAAATGGGGATTTGGGGTCCTATTTATAGGAAACCCCCTTTTACATATAAGACCCTGGAAAAACTTCTAATGACAGAATGCCAAAAGACACAAGAGAGAGGGGAGGGGCAACCATGGGCCAAGCCCATTTGGGTTGGGCCTAATAGCCTCTTAATTAACCTATGACTCAAGACTTAGGACTTAATGACCAAGAACCTAGGGACATGACTCAAATAAAAGGAAGATTACATAATTTAAGACTCAAATAAAATGTAAAAATTACATGACTCGATCAACGGACACATGGAGAACATAGTGGCATAGATGGATGATGATGTAGCTCTCAAGAAGATGAAGGGACGGGCGATGTCCCCATCAGAAAACTTGGCTTACGAGTTGTGATTGGGCCCTTTCGCTAAAGTGCCCTTCGAGGTCCGAAAGCCTCCTGGAACTACTACCACTGGACCTGCTTCTCTTCGAGGAGTGGGAAGATTCGCCCTCCATCCAACTCTCGGAATTTTGAACTCCTCCGTGAGAACTTGTGCCCCTCGAGTTAGCTCTTGATATACCTGGGAGGATAAAAGAGACAAGAATTTATAGAAATGAAAGGAGTACAGGCCAAGATTGCCTCCATCACCTTTAATGTTAGCCCTCGCAATGAGGCACCTACCATGCGGTCCCGTGTGTCACTTCACCGCTTGCACAGGGTGATTGATCGGACGAAGAATATGACTACTAGCCCCCTATATTGTCTAGGTATACCCTATCATATTTTGGAGGACGTCCGTAAAATTTGGCACAACATCCGGGAAAAGGGACTAGGGCCGTCATTATTGACTTCGACGGCAGATTCCCGTGGAAAATGGTCACAACAAGACGCGATTCTCCGCTCGGGATGGAGTCTCGACAGACCCATCACATGGGAACAGTGCAAAGGAGAAGAAGTGTAGGGAAGAAGGAACGCACAAGAGAACAAACAAGCAGTAGAAAATCAAATCACTCCATTCATAATTCTACATAAGCTGTCATAAACACTATAATCATAGAGATGAGGCGGGTCCACTGGCTTGCCAACTCGTGACATTATCTTCATGCTCGTCCCTCTAGGCATCCCTCTCCTCTCCCCTCAGGTAAGGGTCCCTCAGAAGCCTCCGGGATCCCCGTGCAGTAGCACCCACCTCGCCTCGTGGCGCCGGCTCCACAGCAATGACTCTCTGCTCCTCCCCTGGCGTGGCAAAGAAGCCACTAGCGGCAAAGCCACCAGACTGGCGCAGTCGCTCCCCGAACTCTCGCGCTCTCTCGTAGTATGTCTCCATCCCTCCTAGCCTCTACACGACGGCCTGAAGGCCCAGCTGGAGCTCCCTCACTTGGGCCTCCAAGGCCCTCCTCTCGGCCTAATCCCGCTGTCGCTCGGACCTTCTCTCGGCTTTCTCTCTCTCTGCCTCTCTCCTCATCATCTGCAGAAGAACCCTTAACTCCAGGATGTCTGGAGAAGGTCTCTCCTCGCCGCGATGTCGCAGCTCTGCTACAGCCGCCATCCAGGCATCACGCTCCTCTTCCGCCCGGGCAGCCCGAGCCACCGCACCAGCAAGTTGCTCCCGAAGGGAGGCAATCTTGAGAAAAGGGGCCGAGGAACTGGAAGATGCGCCGCCAGTCACTCCCACCATCGCTGTCTGCTGGGCACGCTGGAACAAACAAACAACAGCCGTCAGCTAAGCTCCACATTTAAAAATAGAAAATGCAGCACTTAGCTTACCAGGAGCGACAGTTCCTGTTGAGTGGCGGCCAGCTGCCGCCTGACCTCGGCTAATTGGGCACGCGACCTGTCGACGTCGCGCGTATCCCCGGCTTGGGGAAGCACCGTATAACTCTCTCTCTACCGCCGTAAGAAGTCGACACTATCCTGCACCAGTACGCTCCCTTGCTGCCCAGGGAGACGTATGCGCCAATCTTCAAGCTTCGCCTTGCCGCGACTCTCCTTCCTGACGCGGATCGGCTCGTCTGCACTCGCCCATTCATTGGCCAAACCCGGGGTCTTCGCCATGTCCTGCACCAAGAAAGAAGGGCCTCGCATCATAACAAAGAATGCGTCCCCTGTCTAGGACGCGTCCATCATTTGAGTGCAACACTCTCCGAATCCTTTCCCCCCTCGCGCGGCCCGCTTCAAAATTCAAAATAGATCAAAGAAGGGGAAACCGAAGCACTCACCAAGCCGTGTTCACTTCCTTCCGCGACATTGGGCCCCTCGGGTCCCTCGGGGGCCCGAAGCGGCCCTTCCTCCTCCATGGACGTCGTTCCGTGCTCTGGCGCGTCCCTCCTCAGGCGAGGAGTCCCGCGTCCCTCTCCACCTTCGCCGAGGTCCAGACTACCGAACTCCATCGATCGAGGGGAAGAAGACAAAAGGGGGCAAGCGAGTTTCGACGGAAGGTGGGCTCGTTTGCGGGTAAGGCACGGGAGAAGAAAGGCCACCTGACGCTTTAAATTTGAATTGGAGGATTAAGATGCGTCCTCACGCCTGGACGCGCCCAAAAAAGGGAGAAAGGAAACAGAATCCCCATTCAAAGCGCAGTTCCCCGCTGTTCAGGGCAAAGTCTCGTAAGGCATGCCTCGAAACAACTCAGTGCAAAGAAAGAAAAGTGAGAGAGGAAAGGTACACACAACACAAGAAAGCCATTTTTATTTCATATAATAGTCGAAAGTACATCATACAGTAAGGAGGGTGGAGTGTACAAGCAACTCTCTAACTCTCACCATCACCCTCCTGGTCATCTCTCTCCTCCCTCCTCTAACGGGGATCCCTAGGGGGCCTCTGCGACCTCTGTGAACCCTGAGAAGCCGTGCTCGCCTCGCCCTGCGGTGGCACCCCAGCCTCCAAGGTGCGGCGATGCTCCTCGACTGAAGAAACTAGAAAGCTGCCCACGGAAAAGGAACCAGACTGACGAAGTCGCACCCCGCGCTCCTTCGCCCTCTGATACCGCTCCTCACTCTCCCGAAGTCTCCCCTCCGCCGTGCCAAGACTCAGTCGGAGCTCCCTCACCTGGGCCTCCAAGGCCCTCCTCTCGTCCCAATCTCCATGTCGCTCTGCCCTCCTGTACTCCCTCTCTTTCTCCATGATCTTGCTATCCCTCTCCCTCTCTCTCTCTAGGATCTCCCTATCTGTGTCCCTCTCTCTCTCTAGGATCTCCCTATCCCTCTCCCTCTCCTCTCTCTCTCTCATCGCCTCTCTCCTCGACAGGTCGAGGGCAATCCACAGATCCAACACGTCACGAGGGAGCTCCTCAGCCTCCCATCGCCGCTCCTCCTCCAGCTCCACAATCCGGGCGTCACGCTCCGCCACCCGAGCATCGCACTCCTGCTCGGCACGAACAGCACAGGCCAGGGCCTCCCGAATCTCGGCCACCTGCCCAAACACGCATACACCGTAAGAGAGCAGTGATAAAAGGAAAGCAGCTAGAAGGAGAGTCGGGGTCAGGCAGACACTCACTCGAGCCGCACAGTCACGCTCGGCCTCCTCAGCCCGAGCCACCGCATACGCCAGCTGCTCCTGAAGGGCCGAGATCTCCGGGGGAGGGCCCCACGAATTGGAACCCGCTCCACCAGCCGTCCCGGCTGCTGCTGCCTGGTGGGCCCGCTGAAACATGGGGCAAACGATAGTCAGGGGTAAGCATCGAAATCCAGGTCACAAAAAAATGCATTGCATAGACTCACCAGGATCTCCAACTCCTGTCGGATGGCCACCAACTACCGCCTGGCGTCCGCCAACTGGGCCCTCAGCTCGGCGATCATGTTGTCACGAGCATCCTGCATTACACATAAGTTAGTGCCACAAGCATATACATATAGAAGGGTGAAGCATTTTCATTTCACTTACCCCAGCCATACCACCAAGGAAGAGGCGGTCTCCGTACGTAGCCCGGTACCATCTCAGGTAATCAGTACTGTCCTGTACATGGGGCACCACTGGGACCCTGCCCTGCTGTCAGTCCTGGTACTGTGCCAGGAAGCGCGTACGCCAGTCCACAATCTTCACCTTCCCCTTGGTCTTCAGCCCAATGCGGACCGGCTCATCTACATCGACCCACTCTTGGGCCAGCCCCAACGTCCTCATAACCAGCCTCAGCCGAAGCGGCTCGATCTCGTTCAGGCAATGGACCCACACGTCCCTCCCGAAACTAGGAAGACCCGCTAAAACCCAAGGCTGGCCAGCGTCGCCCATGCCTAGGTAGGGTCTCCACACCACCTGCATCACCATACATACATCATACTAGTTTCCATTAGGTCGCATGCATAAAAAATACAAAGAAATCATACGCATCATACCATAGCCTCGGGGTACTCGCTCAGCTCCCGACGAAGTGACGCCAGCTGGTAGCTGTGTGGTGCCGCTACCATGACCGGCCTCCACTGTCGCGCTAGAGGAACGTCTCTCATGTTCCCCTGCCTGGCCCTCCCCATCGGGAAGTAGTAATAACTCCACACCTGCATCCATCATACATCATTAGCACGAGTAATTGCATATTTAACTACGGTAAATAAATTGTGTACCTGGAGAAAAGGTGCGAAGCCGCTGACTGTCGTCTCCCTCTCTGAAGTCTGGGAGAGATCAGCAATCAAATGGGCAAGCAGAGCCGCTCCCCATGCGTAGTGCCCCACTCTGTCAAGGTCCGCCAGGAACCCGAGCAAGCGGCAGTGCATATCGTCACCCTTCGTCCCCAGCAGAAGGCGGCCCAGGAAGAAGAAAAGGAACCTCCGGAGGTCTAGATCCACCAGCTCCCGCTCGCTCGGGTCCTGGGTGAAAGCTTTACGGGCATCTCCCTCCAGTCGTGCCAGAAACTCCGCTCCAATCTCGCTAACCCGCTGGCGCGGGTCACCGAATCCCAACGCCTCCATGATCTCCACTCGGCCGACTACCCTGCTGTCTCTATCAGTCACGCTCGTCTCTAACCACAGCAGGTCCAGGGCACTCTCTCGGTAGTCGGGGTAGGTGACCCTGCTCACCGCCTCTCCGTCAACTCGTAGCCCGGTGATCCGAACCACGTCCTCTAGTGTCGGCACCATGTGTCCCCAGGGCATCAGAAACGCCCGACTCGACGCGTGCCACCGCTCCCTCAATGCCTGGATAAGAGGAAGGTCGAGTCGGAAGGGCTCGATCCTAAGGAAGGCTCCAAAACCCATGGCATCCACACGCGCCCTCTGGAAGTCCGGCAGCCCATGGTATGCTGCCACCACTAGGGACCAGCTGATCCGGCTCTTCATCACGCCATGCACACCACAAAACCAACAAAAGAGCACATCAGCATCATGGATAGTAATAAACAATAACACTGTATATGCTACTTATTTATTTTATTTTATTTTATTTTTTAAAAAAATATTTATGTTTTTTTAGTGGCGTCCAACACCTTGGACGCCTCCTCTTTATTTTCTTTATTTTATTTTTATAAAAACCCAAAAACAAAAACAAAAATAAATAAAAATATATATATTATCATGGAGGCGTCCTAAGTCCTGACGCCTCCTTATTTTTAATCCTATTTCATTATTTACATGAATAAATAAATAAATAAAAAGAAAAAAGGAAAATGTGGAGGCGTCCAGGCCCTTGGACGCCTCCTTCCCTCACTCACCGGCCCTCACTACACGGCCTCTCGTCTGCCTATCCAGCCTATTAAACCAACAGATTGAAGTTTCGAAGGGCTTACCGGGTCGTGATCGTCCTCTCCCGCCTCGCCAGCATCTACTGCAGCCTCTACGGCCAAAGGAAGAGCCTCCTCCTCCACGGCAATCTCCTCCGCCGTAGCATCCTCCTCGGCATCATCCCTCAGCCTCCTCGGACGACGAGCCCGTCGTTTCCGCTTCTCTCCACCCCGGCTCGGACCTCCTTGCTCCATTGGGAATAAGAATGGGTCGTCTGGTTTGACTAGGTCGTCTGAACGAACAGTAAATGAGCAAAGGGGGGGGAGGCCACCCATATATATAGAATCCACCTTATTTGGGGCGTCCAGGCGCGTCTGAACGAACAGTAAATGAGCAAAGGGGGGGAGGCCACCCATATATATAGAATCCACCTTATTTGGGGCGTCCAGGCGCCTGGACGCCCCCACATTTTTTATTTTTTTTTCAAAATTCAAAAAAGTAGGGGCGTCCAGGCGCCTGGACGCCCCCAAAACAAAAACTAAAAAAATTAAAAAATATATAAAATTAGGGGCGTCCAGCACCCCGGATGCCCCCCCAAAAAAATATAATAAAAATTTCAAAACGAAAAATAAAAACTTAGTGGGGTCCAGGCCCCTGGACGCCCCATAATAAAAATTTCAAAAAAAATAATAAAAGAGAAATAAGACAAGAGTATGTATATAATCAAAACAAAAGCACAAAATAAAAACACAAAGAAAAAGAAAAATCACCAAAAAAAATAATAATTAAGGGGACAAGGGTCCAAAACATCCAAATGCCAGATTTTATTCCATCAGAAAGCAGAATGAGCTGCATCAGGGGTTTAGGCGCCTTAGGCCTTAACTTCCCCAGTTCGGTTACATAAACCCTCCACAGCTCGCACTCTTCCCCCACGTGCGCTAAGGCCTTTCCCGCAACACTTGTCTTCCAGGGTGCTTTGACGGCCTTCGCTTCCTTCGCATCCGCTTCAGTGCCCAACTCTCTCTTCTTCAAAAGAACGATGCCAGTCGGTAGTGGGAACGAATGACGTGGAATGCCGATCTGGAGGCAGCACCGATGCGCGTTGTAAAGGACAAACTCGGTCGCACCAATCAGTTGGAGATCAACTTCACAAGAAGACCTCGTGAGGAGCTCAAGCGAGAGTAGACATGCCGGTGCGCAAGTGAAGAAGCTTTGTGTCACGGTGCGAAAGTGAGACCGCCAGTCTTCACGTTTCTTCAGCCACGGAACACGGTTCGCTATAGTGCCACCAAAGCCTAACACGTCGGCTATGTGGTGAAGCAGGCTTTGTTGGAAAAGCTTCGAAGCCGTCGGCATTCCCTCGCGGTGGTCGAATTTGAAATGCAAATCAAGCCAGCAATTCAAGACAAGTGCGCAACCAAATGGAGGCTTACCCACGCTCGAGGCAGTAAGACCGCTGTAAAGATAGGCAAGCACGGCGGGTCCTACCCTCTTTCCACTCCAGATCCCACGAATGGCACTTAGTTGGTCTTCCTCCACCATGTTGTCGGTATAAGGAAACAAGAGAGCACCCGCCAGACAAATGGTGAACCCCTTCATGATTCCCTCCAAATAGTCATCGTCTGGTGACCCTCTCAGGGCATCCATGACCCACTCCGTGAGCTTTTGGAGATCGATCCCCTTTTGAGTACGGACATTTCGGGCTGCGTCGGGCGGCATGAAGCTTCCAAGGACGCTTTCAGAAGTCCCCCGTGTCAGCATCCGCATAGCCTTCACTTTCCCGTCACTCTTGAATTTCTTCAATCCGAGCAGAAGTTCCACCTCCTCGAGGAGGATGGTCGCCTCAAAGGTCGGGAAGACAAAAGTGTGGGTCTGGGGATGCCAGATCTCCACTAGTGCGCCCATAGCTGCCCAGTCCATACGAATCTTCTCGTAGTGTTTAGCGTGAATAAGGAGCCCCTGCAGATGCCACTTCGAGAGTATGGCCCTCATACCGATGGATATGTTGGAAGTTAACTTTGAAAGCCATGGTAATTTGGAAAACTTCCTCGGGCCCGGGAAGAGTGGATATGGCTGGAAGAGAAAAGAAAGAAGAAGAAAGGAAGGAAGTAAGAAGAAGGTTCACGTGAAGAAATTTGAAATGAATCAGCTTACCATATGCTACATGATCGTCCCACTCAGATGACCCTCGAGGTTGGAGAGTCACCTGATCTCGCTGCTAGGCCTGCTCCTCTTCATAACGCGGGAAGACTCTCCTTCCATCCTGAAATCTCTAGATTCTCCTCTCCTTCCTCTCCTGAGCTTCCAAAACCCACCTTGGTGCATTTGAATGAACTAGCCTAAGGGGAGTTCTTATAGGAAGGGAAGGGCGCTACAGGACGGAACATGTCACATCAGCGATCAATGTCAGGATTTTAGCTAGATCTCCTTTCCATTGTGGTGCGATTCTGTTACCATTCTGTTACTTTCTGATGTTATTAATCCATGCTGGCCTGTGCAGGTTTTACTAACGGACGTCTTTGTCCTATCTCCTATCCCACCTTTCAATGGTTGGTCCCACCATGTCATGCATCGTAGTATATGATACCTACGCTACTAGAACATGTCAAGGACCTTGCAGCCCGAACGAATCTGGGATTTGAGTTCCCCTTCAACAAAAAAAACAGTGATGATCCTGGAAGAATTTGGGTTGTACGGATAGGCCGTTAACTTGTGGTAGCATGGGGACGATGGTTCCATTCAGTGAGTTGGTGCGCGGATAAATGGGCCCTAGCCCAGTGTCGGCTCACCAGATCGGTATCCTGACCCATTCTTAACATGTTGACAATATTATCCTTGGCTATTTTCTATTTTAGTTTGTTTTAAATTTTTCTTTAAGCCCAGCATGCATTCATATAGGACTTTGGTTTATTGCGGAAGATCATTCAAGTGATTCGATTGCAAAAGCCGCTGTGCTTGAATTCTTACAAATATGAGATATTCCACTCCGAATGAAATATTGAGTTTCCTTTAAACGGCCCTACGCTGCTCTTCCAAAGGAGACCCTTGTTTGGACAGACCCTCAGATATTCCTTTGCTTTTTACCTTGTTTGACCCACCTTGGCCGCAGCACTTCCACATTGGCTGGTAACCGCTCACCAAAGGTGAAACCTGCGGGTTTATGACCCAGGTACTTCCACACCGAGAAGTTGGTCTCCTTTATTTTTCGTGCCTGAGCACACATCTCACGCTCCCTTATTTGATCTCCGTCCAAGCAATCGTCAAAATTTGAAAGACCTCCTTCAAGGTCGCCTCATTGAAACTTTAGGAAAGATTCCAAACAGTAACGTCAAAAGCGTGTCTCATCACACCTTGGCATCAACTTATCAGTCCGCTCCCACTTCATTCCACTTCGATACCATTCCACTACGTGTCGCTCCCTTGCAAAGCAGACGCCAAGGCAGGGCAGCTGTAGACACGCCATTCCTGACGTCTCCTGAGAAAGTCTCATATTACTATACGACGCCCCGCGACGGCTTACGCATTTTGAATCGCTCGAGTGCTTCCTTTTCTTGAGTCGTCTTTCGCCCTTTTCAGCATCCGGAACCGTCTCGTCGCAGCATTCGGACGGCATCAACACCAGTCAGACGCATCGGAACCAGGAAGGGTATCTGTCGGGCGGCTGCCAACGCCGTGTCTGAGGACCCAGGCGGGTCTTCATGGGGGCGTCCAGGCTCCAGGACGCCCCCATTATTTTTATTTATTTTTTCAAAACCCCAAAAAATGAATATATATATATATATATTAATGGAGGCGTCCAAGCCCCTGGACGCCTCCATGAAAACAAAATTAAAAAAAATATAAAATGCCAGTTGGCATAAAAGACAAAACATAAAAAATAAAAATATATTTTCTTGGAGGCGTCCTGGCCCCTAGACGCCTCCATCAACTCACTCACGGGGCCCCGGCCACCGATCGACGGTTTGTCGTGTGTGAAAGAATCTAAATTGTGGAGACGTCCAGACGGCTGGACGCACCCATTTCCAAATCACGGGTCGCCGCTCCAAAACCACGTGTTGTGTTAAACCGCGTGCGACTTTCGGCGGAGTTCGGTGGGACTTATGGAGGCGTCCGGGACACCTCCATGAAAATATTCGGAAAAAATGAATAAAAAATAAAATAAAATATCTTTTTTGCCCTGATGGAGGTGTCCAGGGTCCTGGATGCCTCCACCCTCCGGAGCCCTATAAATAGAGGCCCACCCCCTCAGTTCTGGAGGAGCTTCTAAGAGATCCAATAGGCTGCCGGAGCCCAGAGGCTACCGGAGTCATTTCTAACCAGTGGGGTCTTTTGTAGGTGGAGGTTCTGCCGGCTTCTCGGGTGCCCACGCTAGCAAGTGGAAGGTCGTCTTCATCCACCGCGCTTCCACGTCGTCCCTACGCTGGCGGAGCTCCACCGGATTTCACCACCGGCACATCCAATAAGCCAATCCTTTCCTTTTCTTCGTAGTTCTTTTGCATTCATCATCTCGCATCCTCTATCCCCCTTCATAAGGGCGCCTCTTCTTATATACTTCTTGCATCCATCATCTCATTTTCCTCCTACTCGAGTCCGAGAGGGGTTTAAAAGATAACACCAACCAGGTGTGTGTCTTGCCATCATTTCGTCATTTTTATCGCAAGGATTTGAATACTACACCTTCATCTTTCTAATCCACTCGTTACTTGTTTGTCGTTGTTTTGCAAGGGTACCCAAGGAAAGCCCTCTCCATCGGCCGGCCGAAGGGGGAGGAAGAAGCAACCCGCCATCTCCCGCTCTTGAGGTAGGCGTGATCACTTTCCTTATTTTAGGGTCTTTTGGCCCCTGGCGATCACATCTTATTCTCGAGGCCGCGACGAGTCACTTCCCCAATGGCCGTTTAAATTCCCGTTCTTATATTCTCTTTATATTCTGTTATATTCTGCTCATATTCTCGAGGCCGCGGCGAGTCACTTCCCCAATGGCCGTTTAAATTCCCGTTCTTATATGTTATATTCTTATCTATTCATATTCTCGAGGCCGCGGTGAGTCACTTCCCCAATGGCCGTTTAAATTTCCGCTCTTATATTCTCTTTATATTTTGTTATATTCTTATATATTCACGTTCTCGAGGCCGCGGCGAGTCACTTCCCCAATGGCCGTTTAAATTCCCACTCTTATATTCTCTTTATATTTTGTTATATTCTTATCTATTCATGTTCTCGAGGCCACGTCGAGTCACTTCCCCAATGGCCGTTTAAATTCCCGCTCTTTATATTCTCCTTGTATTCTGTTATATTCATATCTGCTCATATTCTCGAGGCCGCGGCGAGTCACTTCCCCAATGGCCGTTTCAATTCTTACTATTTAATTTCTGCACCATTCCCGTCCCCCCGAGGCCGCGGCGAGTCACTTCCCGCTATGGCCGTTTATCCCCCATATCTTGCTATATTACATTTGTCCCGCTCGCCCCGCCGGAGTAATCTCCCGTGGTGGCCCCTTCTCTCTTCTTTTATTTCTGTGTTACAGCAAACAAAGAGGAACCCGCGCGCTCCGCGTCTTCTTTGCTCCCCGAACCGCGCGACGTCGCTCACAGCAGTGCCCTTTCGGGTTTTCACCACAGCTGGGTTTTGGGCCATTTTTGCACTTGTTCCTAATATAGGAGCAAGACTGGCGGGGTATCTCTATTTTTAACCCCATTTTTACTTTCTTTTATTCTCTTTTTTTTTAGAGGGTGACAGGTCGGAATGTCACTAGATCAAGATAAGGGTAGTTCGGCCAGGGCGGAGTGCCGCTAGACCAAGCAAGGGGTAACTCGGTTAGGGCGGAGTGCCACTAGACCAAGAAAGGGGTAGCTCGACTAGGGCGGAGTGCCATTAGACCAAGAAAAGGGTAGTTCGGCTAGGGCGGAGTGTCGCTAGACCAAGAAGAGGGTAGTTCGGCTAGGGCGGAGTGCCACTAGACCAAGAAAGAGGTAGCTCGGCTAGGGCGGAGTGCCATTAGACCAAGAAAAGGGTAGCTCGGCTGGGGCGGAGTGCTGCTAGACCAAGAAAGTGGTAGATTGCCCGATTACTCGGGGAATGTCGGTTGTGCTGTATGATACAACTTTAGATGCCTTCCGTTGAGCGGTGAGAATTGAATTTCCCCTCGATGGTTGACAACCATGTAGGTTCCTCCTTCGTAGACCCTCTGTATCACATAAGGACCTTCCCAATTAGCATTCAGCTTCCCTTTTGGGTTGGACGCCATGACTTCTTTCTTCTTGACCATGACGAGGTCACCTTTCTTGAATTCTCGTCCTCTTACGAGTTTGTTAAATGCATTAGCCATGCGGGCCTGATACATTTGGATATTCTTCTGAGCTTGGAGGCGCTTCCCTTCCAATTCAGCCAATTCCTCTAATCTTCTTTCTGCGTTGGTCTGTTCACCACGGGCCAGGCCATATTGGACTGCCACTCTAAGTGACGGGACTTCCAGCTCTAGCGGAACCACTGCCTCTGAGCCGTATACCAGTGAGTATGGTGAGCATCCTGTAGGTGTCTTGAAGACGGTGCGGTATGCCCACAGAGCTTCATACATTTTTTCTTCCCAGTCCTTTTTGTTGGAACTGACGACCTTTTCCAGCAGGGTGCACAAAGTCTTGTTAAAAGCTTCTGCCAACCCGTTTGCCTGTGGATTGTAAGGAGTGGAAGTCCTCCACTTGATTTTATACTTCTCGGCAAGAGGATAGACCTTCTGATTTCTGAAATGGCTTCCATTATCAGATATTATTCGGCTGGGGATCCCGAACCGGAAGATAATATTCTGCTTGATGAATCTGGCGACCAGCTCACTAGTCACTTCTCTTAATGCTACCGCCTCCGCCCATCGGGAGAAGTAATCTGTTATGGCCAATATGTACTTATGTCCGGCCGAGGAAGTCGGCAGTGGCCCGACTACATCAGTTCCCCATTGTGCAAATGGCCAACTGGGAACTGTAAGGTGCAGAGTCGTAGGTGGCCTTCTAGGCATGGTAGCATGCTCCTGACATTTCTGGCATGACTTTGCGATTTTACAGCAGTCTTCAAACATGGTGGGCCAATAGTAGCCCAGCTTCTTGATTTCTATCTTCATCTTGGGACCAGCCTGGTGGGCACCTGCTGTTCCGGCATGTATTTCTTTCATTGCTTGCCAAGCTTCCTCAGTGGACAGGCAGCGGAGTAGAATCTTCTTGCGTGCATCTGCCATTATTCGGAATAAAGTTTCATTCCTGAACTCATAAGAATCTTTGATTCTCAGAAGTTTCATCTTTTCTTCTCTTTTCTGCGACAGCTGTTGGTGCAGAAACCACTGCAGCAAGTGTTGTCTCCAATCAGACGCATGTACCGTGCTGACAGTAGCAACTTCGCCTTCTTCGGGGCACCCTTCTAGCATGCTGGGGACTTGTCACCGGTTCATAACAATAATGTTCAGTGTCTCATTTGGTGGGACTGCTAGTGAGCTGGCCAGCTTTGCCAGTGCATCAGTTTGGGCATTGTGCCCACGGCCCACATGCTTTAGCTCAATATGATAGAATTTCACGATAAGGTGCACAGGTTTCTGGTGGTAGGGATTCAATTCTGGCTTCCGCACTTCGAACTCCCCTTGGATTTGTTTTATTATCAACATCGAATCCCCGAATACCTGAAGCATCTGGATAACCATGTTGAGGCTGATATGCAGACCGATTATTAGAGCTTCGTACTCAGCTTCATTATTGGTGCAGGGCTTGTTTATAGAACAGGAAGTATGCACGACCTCCCCTTCTGGCGACTTCAGCACAATACCGGCCGCGGCCCGTATTCTGGTCTTTCCATCGGAGTCTATCTCTGTTCTAGATGCTCCATCAAAGAATAGCTGCCACATAACTGGCCAAGCCTGGCAAGCTTCGAGTATCTCATCATCGGGTAACTCAGTCCCTAGCATGTCATTTTCCGGCACAGGATGCTCTGTGAAGAAATCAGCCACGGCCTGTCCTTTTATCGCCCTCTGGGGTGTATAGGTAATATCGAATTCCATCAGGATCACTGCCCATTTGCCCAACCGGCCCTTCAGTACTGGCTGAGTCAATATATATTTGAGCGGATCTGCTGCAGATATCAATCTGACTTCATGTGACAACATATAGTGCCGGAGTTTCTTGACGGCAAAGACTAGTGCCAAGCATGTTTTTCTATGTAGATGTAGCTCTCTTCAGTTCTAATTAGCCTCCAACTCAAGTAGTACAAGGCTTGCTCTTTGCCTTCTTCATTTATCTGTGCCAGCATTGCCCCCAGGGAACAGTGTGTGGCCGCGATATACAGTATCAAGGGCCTGCCCTTAACTAGTGCCCCCAGCACTGGAGGGATCTTGAGATATTCTTTCAGCTTCTCAAAGGCTTCCTGACATCCATCGTCCCAGAGGAACGGTACATCTTTCATCATGAGTTTGTGAAAGGGGTGGCATCTTCCCGACAGATTCGATATAAATCGTCGGATATAGGCCAAACGTGATGTAAAACAGCCCTAGGATGACTAAATATGTAATGGACAACCTAGGACCAAGATCCACAAGCATACAAGCTCTCCAATGATTCTCACAATAGCGTCTTACTCACACGGCACACGCGATCACCCGGCGGGGCCGGGGGATGATGGCAAGGGTCCGAGGCGGGACCCAATGACTCTAAAGGACTTAGTTTGCTTAGGCTGACCCCAAAGGGCCTAGGATTCCCCAAATTCGTGGGTGGCTGGCCCGCTGGGCGGGGTGTGGGTGGCACTCTCTCACGGTCTGCGGTGGACACTAACAAACTAGCATATAAGTACGGGCCCTCTTCTCACCGCCGACGGGCAATCAAAGCAATACTAAACTTGCAGAATGAAGGCAACTAAGGAGATATCAGACGCTCACCTGATCGGTGTGAAGACACCGATCCCGCTCGGAGACGAGGGCGCGCCGGGAGGCGAGGGTATACAACCGATCGCCGCGGCGATGTAGCTTGACCTGAAAATGCAATGATGTACAACACTACGCCTCGCACAGGAGGGGTGATCTTGGGGTAGGGATTAGACTTAGTACATCCAAAACTACCTCCACGCAGGGAGGAGCCTTCAGCCGGCCAAGCGGGGTGGGGATTACGCAATGAAAACGTTATCTTCCGAGCTCCACCGGTTCTGCCTTGCTTCAGGTTCGCTGGACAGACAGTCGGAGACGGTGCTGCCACGGGATCCACGGAGCTCGGATCTTGACGAGACCAGCGCCAAAAGTTTACCAACTGACAGGGGATGAAGCTTGAATTTTTGGGGAAGCTTTGATTCTCGGGGCTGACCGCACCGGCGACTGGAACAGGGCACCAGCGTCTGGTCTCTGGCTGGTACCGGACTGAAGCAGTAGGTTGCAGAAGTCACTGTGGGCTCTCCCGGACTCCGATTGGAATGGAACTGGTGGTGACACGATCGTTATCGGGGTAGCTTCGATCCGGAGTTGACAGGATGCAATCTGATGTCGGTGGAGAGAGGGGTGACCGGAGGAGTGTGGACTGGTCTAACCTGGGATCACAGGGGGCAGTCTACCCTCTCCGACAAAGAAAATTGGAACAGGGGGTTCCGGTGGCCGATTGAGTCCCTTCTTCTTCGAGGTGGCAGCTAACTAGATGTAGTTTCTCTCCTCCAAAAATGGCGCTCAGAGCCTTCACCAGCTGGCCGTGGCAGAGTCTGCAACCGGACTGGTTGACTCTGCCTCTGTCTGGTGCAGAACAATGGGGCTGGTTGCAGAGGGTGCCATGATCTCCACAAATCTCTGATGGGTACAAGACCTGAACCGTTGGAACTGTGGTCGAGTCTTCTTTCTTTCGGTGCCAACGGCGGGGTCGGCAGATGTCGGAGAAGACCGGGACGATCAGATGAGTGGAGGGATGTCAGTTCTGGCTCCTGTAAACTGACCTGACACACTTGGAGTAGAAAATTCGTAACTTTCGATGTCGATGTCCAAATGCAACTCTGCTTCTTGAAGATGAAAGAGGACTTGAGAGGGAAGGAATTTTCTGAAGAAAGCTTGATCTGAATCCCAAAGGGTTCGTCGTGGCCGAGCTTCCACTCTCGCTCTGGTTCTCTGCCTGGGTTCTTCTGCGCAGTCGAGGGAGATCGGCCGCTGTGGACTACTCGGAGCTCGGATGCCGACGAAACCACCTCGCCTTGGAAGCTCTCTGGACAACCTTTCCAGAGATGTAGGCTTTGCCACCAGCAGGAGCAGGGACCGGCCGGGGATGACGTGACTTCAGGGCCTCACTCTGCTGCCTGCGACCTGCTACTTGAAGCTGCAACTTGCAAGAACAAGGGGAGGGGCAAAGGGAGTTAGCACAGATTGGGGGGATGGCTGATGGTTTGTGGATATGGGAAGGATGTGGCTAGGGCTTCTGGAGGGTCTGGAGTGGCAAGGGTAGATGGAGAGGGGGGCTGGAGCAGCTAGGGGTGGAGATGGGGGGGTAGAGGTGCACTAGAGAGAGGGTGAGTGTGAGAGGAGGATGGGGGACGAACTTGGCTGTTGGGGGGAGATGGATTTCGACCTAGGGTGGTTTAGGAGGTGGGGAGATGGAAGGGCACAGCCCTAGGGAGAGGGAAATTCGAATTTGGGCTTTGGGAGGGGTTAATTCAGCCTTGGGAAGAGGGAGGGTTGCTTGGGAGAGTGGAAAGGTGCCTAGGAGAAGGGGTTTCCACCTAGGGGTTGGAGGGGGAATTGAATGAATGCATGGGGAAGGGGAAGGGGCCTTAATGAGGGGTGAATGGGGAGGAGAGAGAATGAATTTCGAATTTGGGGTGGGGAGGAGAGAGAAAGGGGGCACAACCCACTTAGAGAGAGTGATAGTGAGAGAGAGAGAGAGAGAGAGAGAGAGAGAGAGAGGGAGATATTGAGATGGAGATGGCAAATGCCTTTCAATATTCATCAAAGTTGAATACAAGAGGAGAGATGGGGCCTATATATAGGCAACCATTCTTTACATGACCAAAATACCCTTGACAATAAGATAAAAGACCGAGCATATCCTAGACTCAATCCTATGGGCCCATAACTAAAGTAATAAGGCCCAATTAAACATAACAAGGGAAATGGACTAAAACCATATGACTCAATAAAGGAAAATACATAAGATAGGACTCAATAAAAAGAAAATACATAAAATGAAACTTGGGAAATGAAGATAACAAGTGTAGACCATGATCAATCCATATCAAGAGTGTGCAGGCGATCAAAGCTAGAGGGGTGTCGGGAGATGCCCTCATCAAATCCCTCGGGGTGGGGAGAGCTCGACCCTGTCGAGTATGGGTCTGCCTAGCTGTCGTACTGCTCCATCATGTCGGGATCCAAGCATATCAAATCCTCCCGACTCACCCATGTATCCTCGATCGGGGGACGGCTCTTCCACCTAACCAGATAGCCCTGATACACCCTGTGCCTCGTAATGATACTCTGCTCATCCAGTATTGCCTCTACCTGCTCTCGTCGGTCTCTCAAGCTAGAAAGTGGAGTCCCTCCGGGAGTGTCTCTCATAAGGGGGGGTAAAGGCTCAAGCTCCTCACTAGGTTCCACCGCGGGGCCTTTGTGGGGTACCAGGTCCGCCACACTGAAGGTAGGGTGCACCCCATAGCTTTCTGGTAGGTCAAGCTCATAAGCATTGCTGCCAAGTCATCGTAGAACTCGAAAGGGTCCCGAACCCCGTGCCCTCAACTTGGAGGCAGGTCCCGGAAGGAGCTGCTCCGTCCTCACCATCACCGAGTCTCCCACTTGGAACTCGTAGTGGCGCCGATGAGCATCCGCCCGCCTTTTGTAAGTCTCATTGATCCTTCCTATATGCTTGCGAGAATGCGTATGCCATGCATGATGATGCGATGTTAGTGCGAAACGAATGGTATGCCAAGGTGGACCTGGGCAGCCAAATGTAGACCGATCACACTTTGATGCTATGAAGACTGTGGTAGTCTTAGGAGGGCCGGGACATCCATAGATGAACCTTTTATGCATGGGTGTGATAAATGTCGGGGGACCCGGACATCCATGTATGCTCCTATCATGCTTAAGACTCATAATGAATGAAGGTGGGCCAATACATCCGAATATGGTCCACTTATGCTGCCTACTTGACATGTGGGTGATGTGGATGAATGTACCCGACTTATGAATCATGTCAAATGGTGTGGTAGGCCTGGACACATGCATGTTTATCCCAAAGGTGACTTCCATGTGCATAGATGTGGGATGACTTTTGAACGTCCACGTGAATGGGTCGAAGGGATCTACGAACGTGGTTATGGGGTGGGGCACTTCATCAATCCCAAGGTGTTTGTTGCCTAAGGTCAAGGCTCTCATGTTGTAACCCGATTCTAGGAAGGGAGGAGTTTGGGTCGACATGGGCGATGTGGGTAAGGTGAGGTGGGTGGTGAATAGAGAAAGTGGGTCACATGGAGATTTAGGCTCCCATAGAAAAGGGTCAAAGGGATTATGGTAAGGGTCACCTAGGTAGGGGTACTCCATGTTCTCAAGGTCCTCAAATGGCGAATCATCTCTCTCTAAGATAATTGGGCCAAGGTTGCTAATGGGTTGGCCAATCAAAGTACTTTGGATCTCAATGGTTGGGGAGTAGACTAGGATGGGTTCCTCCTCCATGGGAAGAAGGAGTATGATCTCACTTGTAAATTGGCCATTGGTGTAGATGGAAGTGATGGAGCCAATGGTGGGGCAAGCTAGGCTAATGGTGCTAGACTCTGATGGCCTCATGGCTAGCATATCGGTCAAGTGGACTTGCCAATGTAGGTAGGCCACTAAGTCTCCCAAATCTTCTACACAATAGGAGGTTTGATAAGTGACATGAGGCTGAGTGAGAATGAGTTGGGATTGATGTCCCATGAGTAGGTGGCTTGGTTGTAAACTAGGAATGGTGAGGCCTCGCTTGAGCCATAGGAATATGGACTTATCTATGGTGATGGTGTCATGGGGAAGGGTGTATAGCTCTTGAGGAACTAGGTTAGGAGGGGTGGGTGAGTTGTATGGCCCTTGGATTTCCTTGATTTTGGGAGGTGGATCCGAATTGGTATCCCTCTCCACTTGGGTAGGTGTGTGGGTTGCAACTCCTAAGGACAATGGGGTAGGAAGGTCTATGGTGGGTGGGTTGGTGTTAGTCGAGGCATGGCGCACTCGAGGAGGTGAGCAAGGTCGGACATGGGTTGGACTTGGGAGTGGAAGTAGTGGAGGCCTAATTTGGGGTAAGATTGGTGTAGGAAGCGGGAGGTGGGTTGGGTGAGGGGTTTTGGGTTTTGGGGTGGTGGCCATTATGGGCCTTGGTGGAGGGGTGGACATGGTGTCCACATGGTTTTTAATGGTGAGGGTTGGATGAGTGGTGGTCACCATGGAGGGAATTGGGTTGGTTAGGGGTCTCTTGCCCTTGGGATCACTTGGGGTGGAAGTGGGGGCTAAAGGGGCTTGACTAGTGTAGGTTAGGGAAGGGGTTTTTGGTTGGGATGTGGGGGACCTCATGGGGTTAGGTGGGGAGGTGGAGGTCTTAGGTACTTGGGTTTTAGTGATAAGGGTTTGGACGGGTGGGGTGGGAGGAGTGGGAGTGCTCCTTGGGTTTTGGTGATCCGAGTGGGAAGGGGACACATACCTAGCCCTTAGTTGATCCTTCATGTCCTCCCATGTGGTGATGGGAGCTTCCCGTCTAATTATCCTTAAGCCCTCAATTTTACACCAATGAGTTTGAGCCCTTTTGGTTAGTTGTATTTTGGCAACCCATGCCTTTTCATCCTCGGAAATATGATACCAATTGAAGTATTGGTCCATTGTAGCTTCCCAATCTAAATATTTGCTAGGAGAGGTCCCATCAAAGGTGGGAAGTGGGAAAGGGGCCATCCTATCGTCCGTCCTTAGGGCGGGCCTATTTTTTCCAAGTTGGTTGAGTCGGCCCGATATGTTATCAAGCCGCTCATTGGCATAGGTCAAGGCTTTCATGAAGTAGTTGAAGTCATGAGTGTTAGTGGTAGGCATCCCTTGGGGTTTTGGATTCATTGTGGGATTGGAAGATGTAGTATTGGGTTGAAAGCGAGTACCACTACGAGTGGTCATGCAAGGTTGGGTGGGCTATGCAAGGGTGTGCGGATGCACCTATGAAAGACTTAGTGTGACCCAAGACTAGACTTGTAAGGACAAGCCTATGACCGCTCTGATACCACTTGATGTAAAACAGCCCTAGGATGACTAAATATGTAATGGACAACTTAGGACCAAGATCCACAAGTATACAAGCTCTCCAATAATTCTCACAATAGCGTCTTACTCACACGGCACACGCGATCACCCGGCGGGGCCGGGGGATGATGGCAAGGGTCCGAGGCGGGACCCAATGACTCTAAAGGACTTAGTTTGCTTAGGCTGACCCCAAAGGGCCTAGGATTCCCCAAATTCGTGGGTGGCTGGCCCGCTGGGCGGGGTGTGGGTGGCACTCTCTCACGGTCCGCGGTGGACACTAACAAACTAGCATATAAGTACGGGCCCTCTTCTCACCGCCGACGGGCAATCAAAGCAATACTAAACTTGCAGAATGAAGGCAACTAAGGAGATATCAGACGCTCACCTGATCGGTGTGAAGACACCGATCCCGCTCGGAGACGAGGGCGCGCCGGGAGGCGAGGGTATACAACCGATCGCCGCGGCGATGTAGCTTGACCTGAAAATGCAATGATGTACAACACTACGCCTCGCACAGGAGGGGTGATCTTGGGGTAGGGATTAGACTTAGTACATCCAAAACTACCTCCACGCAGGGAGGAGCCTTCAGCCGGCCAAGCGGGGTGGGGATTACGCAATGAAAACGTTATCTTCCGAGCTCCACCGGTTCTGCCTTGCTTCAGGTTCGCTGGACAGACAGTCAGAGACGGTGCTGCCACGGGATCCACAGAGCTAGGATCTTGACGAGAACAGCGCCAAAAGTTTACCAACTGACAGGGGATGAAGCTTGAATTTTTGGGGAAGCTTTGATTCTTGGGGCTGACCGCACCGGCGACTGGAACAGGGCACCAGCGTCTGGTCTCTGGCTGGTACCGGACTGAAGCAGTAGGTTGCAGAAGTCACTGTGGGCTCTCCCGGACTCCGATTGGAATGGAACTGGTGGTGACGCGATCGTGATCGGGGTAGCTTCGATCTGGAGTTGACGGGGATGCAATCTGATGTCGGTGGAGAGAGGGGTGACCGGAGGAGTGTGGACTGGTCTAACCTGGGATCACAGGGGGCAGTCTACCCTCTCCGACAAAGAAAATTGGAACAGGGGGTTCCGTTGGCCGATTGAGTCCCTTCTTCTTCAAGGTGGCAGCTAACTAGATGTAGTTTCTCTCCTCCCAAAATGGCGCTCAGAGCCTTCACCAGCTGGCCGTGGCAGAGTCTGCAACCGGACTGGTTGATTCTGCCTCTGTCTGGTGCAGAACAATGGGGCTGGTTGCAGAGGGTGCCATGATCTCCACAAATCTCTGATGGGTACAAGACCTGAACCGTTGGAACCGTGGTCGAGTCTTCTTTCTTTCGGTGCCAACGGCAGGGTCGGCAGATGTCGGAGAAGACCGGGACGATCAGATGAGTGGAGGGATGTCAGTTCTGGCTCCTGTAAACTGACCTGACACACTTGGAGTAGAAAATTCGTAACTTTCGATGTCGATGTCCAAATGCAACTCTGCTTCTTGAAGATGAAAGAGGACTTGAGAGGGAAGGAATTTTCTGAAGAAAGCTTGATCTGAATCCCAAAGGGTTCGTCGTGGCCGAGCTTCCACTCTCGCTCTGGTTCTCTGCCTGGGTTCTTCTGCGCAGTCGAGGGAGATCGGCCGCTGTGGACTACTCGGAGCTCGGATGCCGACGAAACCACCTCGCCTTGGAAGCTCTGTGAACAACCTTTCCAGAGATGTAGGCTTTGACACCAGCAGGAGCAGGGACCGGCCGGGGATGACGTGACTTCAGGGCCTCACTCTGCTGCCTGCGACCTGCTACTTGAAGCTGCAACTTGCAAGAACAAGGGGAGGGGCAAAGGGAGTTAGCACAGATTGGGGGGATGGCTGATGGTTTGTGGATATGGGAAGGATGTGGCTAGGGCTTCTGGAGGGTCTGGAGTGGCAAGGGTAGATGGAGAGGGGGGCTGGAGCAGCTAGGGGTGGAAGTGGGGGGGTAGAGGTGCACTAGAGAGAGGGTGAGTGTGAGAGGAGGATGGGGGACGAACTTGGCTGTTGGGGGGAGATGGATTTCGACCTAGGGTGGTTTAGGAGGTGGGGAGATGGAAGGGCACAGCCCTAGGGAGAGGGAAATTCGAATTTGGGATTTGGGAGGGGTTAATTCAGCCTTGGGAAGAGGGAGGGTTGCTTGGGAGAGTGGAAAGGTGCCTAGGAGAAGGGGTTTCCACCTAGGGGTTGGAGGGGGAATTGAATGAATGCATGGGGAAGGGGAAGGGGCCTTAATGAGGGGTGAATGGGGAGGAGAGAGAATGAATTTCGAATTTGGGGTGGGGAGGAGAGAGAAAGGGGGCACAACCCACTTAGAGAGAGTGATAGTGAGAGAGAGAGAGAGAGAGAGAGAGAGAGAGAGAGAGAGAGAGAGAGAGAGAGAGAGAGGGAGATATTGAGATGGAGATGGCAAATGCCTTTCAATATTCATCAAAGTTGAATACAAGAGGAGAGATGGGGCCTATATATAGGCAACCATTCTTTACATGACCAAAATACCCTTGACAATAAGATAAAAGACCGAGCATATCCTAGACTCAATCCTATGGGCCCATAACTAAAGTAATAAGGCCCAATTAAACATAACAAGGGAAATGGACTAAAACCATATGACTCAATAAAGAAAAATACATAAGATAGGACTCAATAAAAAGAAAATACATAAAATGAAACTTGGGAAATGAAGATAACAAGTGTAGACCATGATCAATCCATATCAAGAGTGTGCAGGCGATCAAAGCTAGAGGGGTGTCGGGAGATGCCCTCATCAAAACGCCCTTGCAGAGATCTTATCTCGGGCAGACTCCTTGGTGGAGGGAGCTCCTAGATAGCCTTAATCTTGGATGGGTCAATTTCAATGCCCCTATGCCTGACAATAAACCTGAGGAACTTCCCACTGGACACGCCAAAGGCGCATTTCATAGGATTCATCTTGAGTTCATATTTGCGTAGCCTCTGGAATACTATCCTCAGGTCCTGCAAATGGTCTTCTCTTCTGGTGGTTTTTGTTGCATCCCTATGGTTTTGATGATGTCTCACACTATAAATCAAACTTCTATCTCTAGATTTATGCTGGTTCATCATGTAAGTGAGTACAATTCATATGTTGTTTCATTATTTCATCTATCTACACTGTTTGGTTAGTATGGACAGTAGTGGGTCGACCCACCCTTGCTGATGCGTCGACCCATCATAACATTGATTGTCTGGGTACCAAAGTCTATACACCAGCTTCATCGATTAAGTCTGTACATTGGCATATCATCTTCAAGTCTGTACATCGGGCACCTTCTAACTGAAGTCTATACACTGGTCTTAATATTCTAAGTCTGTACACTGCCCGATCACTTCAAGTCTACACACTCGATTGTTTGGTCTTCAACCCTATACATTCAATTGTTAGGCCTAAGTCTATACACTCGACTGTTAGGTCTTCAACCCTATACATTCAAGTGTTAGGCCTAAGTCTATACACTCGATTGTCATACCTTCAACTCTATACACTGCTACAGGAACCAAGTCCATACACTCTCCCGTTCAAATCCTTCTAAGTCTATACATCGGTTTCGCTTCTCCAAGTCTATACACGGGACTTTGTTTCACCAAGTCTGTACACTCCACATGTTTTCCTACACTTGGCCAAGTCTATACACTCATACATTTCCCTACGCTTTCCTGGCCAAGTCTATACATCGCTAAGCCTGTACATTGCATACTGCTCAAACGATCAAAGCTCAAAGTCTGTACAGCGTGACGTCTAAACATTAGCTCAGGGGCTTCAAGTCTATACATTGAACTATTCTTCAAAGTCTATACATCGCTAAGCCTGTACATTGCATACTGCTCAAACGATCAAAGCTCAAAGTCTGTACAGCGTGAAGTCTAAACATTAGCTCAGGGGCTTCAAGTCTATACATTGAACTATTCTTCAAAGTCTGTACAGTGGCTTCGAATCGGCAAGTCTGTACATCGGATTCATTCACTCAAGTCCATACATCCACAATAGATCATCAAGTCCATACATCCACAGTGGTACTTCCATGTCTGTACAACGCTAAAGCCTTCACAAGTCTGTACACTGCTTGAGCCTCACCAAGTCTGTACATCGGCTTCTTTCACTCAAGTCCATACATCCACAGTGGATCATCAAGTCCATACATCCACAGTGGTACTTCCATGTCTGTACAACGCTGAAGCCTTCACAAGTCTGTACACTGCTTGAGCCTCACCAAGTCTGTACATCGCTTCAAGCGATTCAAGTCTATACAGCCTGCCTTCACATTCAGAGTCTGTACATCGGTCCTTCAGCGTCTCATGCATCGTCTCACTCTCGCAAAGTACATACACTGGCTCAAGCTTGTCGAAGTCTAGACATCGCCGTTGGGCATCAAAGTCTGAACACTGGCCTCATGCTTCAAGTCTATACATTGGGTTGTCCGACCACAACTCTATACATTCGGTTGTTATAACTTGAGTCTTCAGTGCTCACAGTACACTCGTTCCAAGTCTGTACACTGGTCAGGCCTCGTGAAGTCTATATAGTGGCTGAGCAATGTAAAGTCTACACATTGGTAAGGCTAGTTCATGCATTGTTCATCACATGTCTATACACTGCCATTCATGCGCTTATTCATTAAGTCTGTACACTGCCATTCATGAGCTTATTCATTTAAGTCTATACACTGCCTTCACATGCGCTTATTCATTAAGTCTATACACTCTCTCACGTTGTACACACTTACTCAGTTGCTGTTTCTGAAGTATATACACTCGTGTTAATAGCCTGAACTAACTAAGTATATACATTCCTTCTGTCTCTGTCTGCAGGCGATTCAGGCTGATGATTGGGCACGTGATCCGAGGTTGGACCCTGGCACATGATCCAAGAAACCATGAACATGACACGTGGATGGCAACCTAGTCAGGATGCTGCCATGTGGTCGAAAGTCAAATGATCTGGAAAAAAGTTCTTGGGCGGGAACCTGGAATCCACACGCCTAATATCTGCTATAAATATGAAGCTTCGTCCTTCAGTAGAAGGGAGATCGTGAAAAGAAAAGGCAGAAGCAATTTGTGTGAGACTGCACGATCCAGAAAGGAAAAAGAGCAGAGAGTTCCATATTGTCCAGATCCGAGAGGAGTATGTTCGGGAGAGAGAGAGCAGTGTCTGTGGTTTGATGAATTGCTTCCTTTGAAGCTACATTTGTATTAGTTTCAGAACCGACTGCTTCTTCGTTGGTCCTTGTTTCTATTTTATTTTCCTTTTATTTTGTTCATTCTTCTGATTCGAATTGGTTCCCCTCCGGTGTGTGGAGGAAGGGAGTGTTACTCCGGTTTCCCTCTGGGTTGCAGAGGAAGAGAGATCGGTGATCTCTGGTGTTGCTAGTGAAGGTTGTCATTAGCAGGTTCCCTCCGGTGTGTGGAGGAAGGGAGAGGTGTCTCCGGTTCTGTTCTAGCTGGTAGCTGGAACAGGTTTCAAGCTCTATGGGTAGCAGAGCTTGGTTGAGGGATTTGTTTCCCTTGGTTGTTCAAGCTGTGTGGCATCATGTTGTTCGCAGACTGAGTCTGCAGTGTTCTAGCATTGTCTAGTGGAATCCTCATTCTAGTTGGAGTGAGGGGTGGATGTAGATTGCGGACTGCAATCGAACCACCTCAAAACCGAGTGCCTCCTCTGTGGTTTGCTGTTATTATCTGCGCTCTCCATCTACTTGTCTCTTTGCTTCCAAGTGATCAGTTCTTCATTCTCATTTACTTATACTGTCTTGTTTGGTGACTGCGTTTGCATTTCTCTGTGTGCGGGTTCAGGAGGGGCGTAAGCAGTAGAATTAATTTTCCGCCTAAGTTTTTACAAATTGGGAGTGATCTATTCATCCCCCCCTTCTATATCACTCTTGCTGCGCTAACATTTGGTATCAGAGCAGGTTTACGCCATGTGGACGAACGGTCAAGGAAATGCCAGTGGTCCTAGAACCTTCATGGCCGAAGGTCAATCCATTAGTCGCCGTCCGTATTTTGATGGTAGTAACTATCTGTTTTGGAAGAATAGGATGGAAGTGTTTATCAGGGCTCAGAGCCATAAACTATGGAGAGTAATTACTGTGGGGCCATATGATCTACCACCAAACGAGGACGCTTGGACAGATGACCATGTCAAGCTATCTTCACTCAACTGGACGGCGCTGAACATCATCCAGTGTGCCGTTCATCCAGAGGAATATGCCCGTATATCTGCCTACAAGACTGCCAAGCGAATGTGGGATGAGCTGCAATTGATCTATGAAGGTATAGCTCAAGTGAAAGCCTCGAAGGTAAACCTCTACACTTCTAAGTATGAAATGTTTATGATGAATGCAGAGGAGAATATAACTGAAATGTATGCCAGGTTGTCCTTGATCACAAACACACTTAAAGGGCTAAGGAAGGATCTTGCTGAAGCAGATATAGTCAGGAAAATTCTTAGATCTTTATCCCCGGCATGGCACACTAAGGCCATTGTGATTGAGGAGTCAAAAGATCTGACTATCTTGACTGTGAATGAACTCATAGGATCCCTTATGACCTATGAGATGAATTTCCAAGGAGGTGGAGAAGGAAGTGATAGGAAGGCTAAGAATGTGGCTCTAAGGGCATCCCGCAACAAGGGTAGCAACAGCGGGAACAGCAGCAGTAGCCCCGAGTCCGAGTCCGAGCTTGAAGGTTTTTCAAATCTTGACCAGGAGGAGCAGGCAACGCTCACTAGATAGTTCAGAAAATTTTTGAAGAAAAAGGGAAAGACCTTTAGGAAGAAGAAGCCACACTCTTTCAACAAGAATGCTGATTTTACTAGTTACAGGGATAGAAATCCTAAGAGACTGACTTGTTTTAATTGTAACAAACAGGGACATATGAAAGGTGAATGCTCAGACCTCCAGAAGAAGGGTCCCTATCTTCAGAAGAAGAACACAAAGGTGCAGAAGAAGAAAAAGTCACAGGTGATGGTCTGCACATGGAGCGAGGAAGAAGAGGATCCCGAAGACACTTCCTCAGAAGAATATGAAGATGGAATTTGCCTTATGGCAAACAATGAAGAGGAGGTAATAAATGTTTTTAAAAATTTCTCAATTGATGACTGGGAGGATGCTTATGGTGAATTGTTAGATAAATTTAATTCTCTTAGTAAGGAGCACAGAGTTCTGAAAAGAAAATTTAACAAAAATGTTGAAGAACAAACTCAGGTCTGTGAGGAAAATGAGAAGCTAAAAGAACAACTAGAAGAAATGACCTCACTAAGGAAAGAAAATGATAAGCTCAAGGGAGAAATTCAAGAAAGTCAAAATCAGCTCAATGAATTCAAAACTAAAATTGAAGAAAGCATGAATGATATTAGAGTGAACTCAGAGAAATATGAAGCTGTGAAGAAAGTAAATGCTGAACTCCTAAAAAATTCTGAGTCCCTTCAAAAGGAGTTGGAAGACAAACAGAAAGTCTTAGAAAAGTTTGTCCAAGGAAAAACTAGTTTAGATGCTATAATAGGGAATAGGGTCAATTTCAATAAGGATGGTCTAGGCAATGACCCAACCAACAAGAGACCCTTACAATTCAAGACCATCACCTTCTGCCCAGAGAAGGGAAAAGAGAAGCTGGACATACCATCCAGCTCAAACAGCACTAAGGGAATTCAAAGTCCTAAAGAAAACACAAAAACCAGTGCTGGACAACCATTTAAGATGGGAATGAATTTTATGAAGAATATCACTAAGCCCACTCACCAGAACACAAATGGTAGATGGACCAAGAAAGTGAATCAGAATAAGAGCTGGAATTACAACAATCAGATGGGTCCAAACAGGACCTACTGGAGAAATAATTTTCATGGTCAAAAATATGTTAATCAACAAGCTTACAGAAAATTTCCTAGGCATAGGAAGACTAATGAGTGGAATAGAACTCACTTCTCCAGTCCAGCTGGATTCAACTTTAATAAACCAGAATGGAAGGTGCCAGAGAAAACCATGCTGAAGCAAATCTGGATACCTAAACACTTGATCAGAGATTTGAACAATGTCTTTGGACCCAACTCATCTTAGGTTCCAAATCACTCTGCTTGATGTATTTGTGTAGGTCAGCCTGGCAGCTGAAGACAACAAGTGGTACCTCGATAGTGGCTGCTCCAGGCATATGACAGGAGACCGATCCAAGTTTAGCAAGATAGAGATGAAGCCAGGGGGTCTGGTCAAGTTTGGAGGAAAGAACAAAGGTAAAATAATTGGAGTTGGTACAGTAGGTAAGTCTTCCACAAACTCCATTGAAAAAGTCTTACTTGTGGAAGGGCTTCAACACAACCTGATTAGCATTAGTCAGTTATGTGACAGGGGTCACAGGGTTGTATTTGATGATAGGTCATGCAAAATCCTTGAAATAAATTCTGATGTGGTTAAATTTGTAGCCAACAGGATTAATAATGTCTACATTATAGACTTAGATGAGGAATCTGAATCTACTATTTGCTTATCTGCCAACTCTAAAAATGATGCTTTTGAATGGCATAGACGTCTAGGTCATGCTAGCTTTACAATTTTAAATAAATTGGTCAAGCATGATTTAGTTAGAGGCATGCCTAGAATTAAATTCAACTCGATATCAAAAGCATGTGATGCCTGTGCTCTAGGCAAATAGACCAGAAATTCCTTTAAATTAAGATCTGAGCCATTGTCTTCTAGACCAATGGAACTTCTTCATATGGACCTTTTCGGTCCCACTAGAACTCAGAGTCTTAATGGAAACAGGTTTGGCTATGTCATCATAGATGACTACTCTAGATATTCATGGATATTTTTCTTAGCAAATAAGAGTGATGCATTTCAAAAGTTTAATCTGTTTTTCAATAAGGTCAAACAAGAAGGGAACTACAAGGTCTGTTCTATTCAATCTGACCATGGAGGTGAGTTTGAAAACTCCATGTTTACTGATCTCTATGAAAAAGAGGGACTAACTCACATGTTTTCTTCTCCCAGGACACCTGAACAGAATGGGATTGTGGAGAAAAGAAATAGAACTGTGGTGGAGATGGCCTGAACCATGTTCATTGAATGTAGATTACCTAGAAGGTTTTGGGCAGAAGCGGCCAATACAGCAACTTACATAATCAACAGGGCCATGGTAAGACCCATTCACAAGAAAACACCCTATGAGCTTCTAAAAGGTAAGAAACCAAACTTGTTTCATTTTAAAATTTTTGGAGCAAAATGTTTTATTCATAATAATGATAAGAAAGATTTAGACAAGTTTGAAGCTAAAAGCTCCCCAGGAATATTCTTGGGTTACTCTGAAGTGTCAAGGGCATATAGGGTATTTAACATATCAGATCAGAAAGTGGAAGAGTCTCCACACATCCTTTTTAGTGAAAAGAAAGATGTTTCTAATGTTGAAAATCTTGACATGGATTCCAATCATGATGGGGATTTCCTAGAAGACCAACAACAAGAAGAGAAGACTCATGATGGAAATCTCAGTTCAAGATTCAAAATTCACGAGCTTTGTGGGTTTGATGAGATCGACAGTTTACACAAAATCTGAGCTGAACCTTCTCCGAGTCAGGAAGTTTGACGGAACAAGCATCTCCGAGTGATCGGCAAGCAGCTTCATCAACAAATGCAATCAAATGGGCCATTCCATGCTAATCGTCTCATTTTATTGGGCCGTATACATGGGCCTAATGGGTCATCTCTATGAAATTTTATTCACAATAAAAGAGTCTTATTATGTATTTTAGTCTTTCGGTGTCTTTAAGTATTCCTAGGGAATCATGATAAGAAGGTATTAAGTGTTAAGGAGTCTTATTATGTATTTTGATGTTTCCGATAGGGTGTCTTTTAGTATTCCTAGGAAGTCATGATACTAAGTGGTAAGTGTCTCTTAATCTTCCTTGTATGCCTATATAAGAGTCTTGTATCCCACGGTGGAAAAACAGTGAATGAAGATCTATTTTTGGAACCCATGTGAGTCCCACGTAGGGGGACCTTTCCCCCTCCCTTATCTTCTTCCCTTCACCCCCCTGCAATTCCCATGGCCGCTAGTGCCTTTTCTTCCTTCCCTCTCCACGGGTGCGATGCCCACTTCTTCCCTTCCTCAACCACGGGTGAGTGATGCCCTTCGTCTAATTCTCTCTCTCTCTCTCTCTCTCTCTATCTCTCTCCAATTCTCTCTCATCCCCACCCCAAATTCGGAATCCACTCTCTCTCCTCTCTTTCACCTCTAATTAAGACCCCTCCCCCTTCCCTATACCCCTCATTTAAGTCCCCTCCCCTCCCCTAGGTAGAACTCCCACTCCCTAGGCATTCTCTCCCCTTCCCCACACAACCTTTCGTCTTCGCAGGCACCCTTTCATCTCCCCAAGGCCCAATTTCGAATTTGGGTGTTCCCTCCTCTCTCTCTCACCACCCCATTACCTCCCCACCTCCCAAAAGCACCCCCCTGCAACCCCAGCCACGTCCATTCCCCCCCCCTCCCTTAACCCAAACCCACAAATCCCTTCCATCCCCCTTAATCCCCCCTCCTCAATCAGCTCCATTCGCAGGCAGAAATCAAGCCCGAGTTGCAGTCGATATTGGGAGCAGTTCCAGGCAGAATCGGCTTCCGGGTTCTTCATCAAAAACGTACGTTGGCGAGTCTTCTGACCAGGCGAGGTGGAATCGTCCTCTTCCGAGTTCGTGAGCATCGGCAGTGGCCAATCTCCCACGACTGCGCAGGAGGCTCCTGAACCCGACCAGAAGCTGAGGAAGACCACCACCACGCCCAACCCTGACGGAATCCGACTCCGAGCTGTTCAGCAAAGTTCCTCCCCTCTCTGTCAGCTCTCAGGAACAGAAGGCGGTTCGTCGATCGGAGCTCAAGGTGTGAAGTTATCAATTTCCTACCACTGTTGGGTCATTCTGTCCACCGATCCCCTCCTCCGACCCGTCCCCACTCAACGGGACCTGCACGTCCACACCGACATCCGACTGAGGCGAGACCAGTGCCGCTGGAAAGTAGTCATCCCCACGATTCCAACACCACCTGCTGCGCACCAAACGGAGTTCGGGATTGCTCGTGGTGTCCATGTCAAGCCGCTGTTCAGAAGCTGCCCCTGCACAGAACCAGAACGGGGTCCCCGCTCAGTCGTCCGTGGCGACCAGGTTCGGGCGGAACCAAAATTCAGAAAAATTGTGCTGCATCCCTACCCTGTTACGAAGCCAACGGCACCAACCGCGCCTCCGGCAAAATTCCAGAGTGCGATCTACAGCCACTTCAACAGCTGCTGGTCACAGATTCCAGAACTGGGCTGATAAAAGAATTTGGAGAAATATGAAAGAAGAGTCAGTTTTATGCCCGACGTTAATTCGTTTCACATCAAGTGGTATCAGAGCTTAGGGAATCGGGCCGTCCCATCGGACCGAGATCCTGAGCTTTGAGGTTCGAGGTCGAACCTCCTCCAAGCGGAGGAGTATGATGGAAATCTCAGTTCAAGATTCAAAATTCACGAGCTTTGTGGGTTTGATGAGATCGACAGTTTACACAAAATCTGAGCTGAACCTTCTCCGAGTCAGGAAGTTTGACGGAACAAGCATCTCCGAGTGATCGGCAAGCAGCTTCATCAACAAATGCAATCAAATGGGCCATTCCATGCTAATCGTCTCATTTTATTGGGCCGTATACATGGGCCTAATGGGTCATCTCTATGAAATTTTATTCACAATAAAAGAGTCTTATTATGTATTTTAGTCTTTCGGTGTCTTTAAGTATTCCTAGGGAATCATGATAAGAAGGTATTAAGTGTTAAGGAGTCTTATTATGTATTTTGATGTTTCCGATAGGGTGTCTTTTAGTATTCCTAGGAAGTCATGATACTAAGTGGTAAGTGTCTCTTAATCTTCCTTGTATGCCTATATAAGAGTCTTGTATCCCACGGTGGAAAAACAGTGAATGAAGATCTATTTTTGGAACCCATGTGAGTCCCACGTAGGGGGACCTTTCCCCCTCCCTTATCTTCTTCCCTTCACCCCCCTGCAATTCCCATGGCCGCTAGTGCCTTTTCTTCCTTCCCTCTCCACGGGTGCGATGCCCACTTCTTCCCTTCCTCAACCACGGGTGAGTGATGCCCTTCGTCTAATTCTCTCTCTCTCTCTCTCTCTCTCTATCTCTCTCCAATTCTCTCTCATCCCCACCCCAAATTCGGAATCCACTCTCTCTCCTCTCTTTCACCTCTAATTAAGACCCCTCCCCCTTCCCTATACCCCTCATTTAAGTCCCCTCCCCTCCCCTAGGTAGAACTCCCACTCCCTAGGCATTCTCTCCCCTTCCCCACACAACCTTTCGTCTTCCCAGGCACCCTTTCATCTCCCCAAGGCCCAATTTCGAATTTGGGTGTTCCCTCCTCTCTCTCTCACCACCCCATTACCTCCCCACCTCCCAAAAGCACCCCCCTGCAACCCCAGCCACGTCCATTCCCCCCCCCTCCCTTAACCCAAACCCACAAATCCCTTCCATCCCCCTTAATCCCCCCTCCTCAATCAGCTCCATTCGCAGGCAGAAATCAAGCCCGAGTTGCAGTCGATATTGGGAGCAGTTCCAGGCAGAATCGGCTTCCGGGTTCTTCATCAAAAACGTACGTTGGCGAGTCTTCTGACCAGGCGAGGTGGAATCGTCCTCTTCCGAGTTCGTGAGCATCGGCAGTGGCCAATCTCCCACGACTGCGCAGGAGGCTCCTGAACCCGACCAGAAGCTGAGGAAGACCACCACCACGCCCAACCCTGACGGAATCCGACTCCGAGCTGTTCAGCAAAGTTCCTCCCCTCTCTGTCATCTCTCAGGAACAGAAGGCGGTTCGTCGATCGGAGCTCAAGGTGTGAAGTTATCAATTTCCTACCACTGTTGGGTCATTCTGTCCACCGATCCCCTCCTCCGACCCGTCCCCACTCAACGGGACCTGCACGTCCACACCGACATCCGACTGAGGCGAGACCAGTGCCGCTGGAAAGTAGTCATCCCCACGATTCCAACACCACCTGCTGCGCACCAAACGGAGTTCGGGATTGCTCGTGGTGTCCATGTCAAGCCGCTGTTCAGAAGCTGCCCCTGCACAGAACCAGAACGGGGTCCCCGCTCAGTCGTCCGTGGCGACCAGGTTCGGGCGGAACCAAAATTCAGAAAAATTGTGCTGCATCCCTACCCTGTTACGAAGCCAACGGCACCAACCGCGCCTCCGGCAAAATTCCAGAGTGCGATCTACAGCCACTTCAACAGCTGCTGGTCACAGATTCCAGAACTGGGCTGATAAAAGAATTTGGAGAAATATGAAAGAAGAGTCAGTTTTATGCCCGACGTTAATTCGTTTCACATCAAGTGGTATCAGAGCTTAGGGAATCGGGCCGTCCCATCGGACCGAGATCCTGAGCTTTGAGGTTCGAGGTCGAACCTCCTCCAAGCGGAGGAGTATGATGGAAATCTCAGTTCAAGATTCAAAATTCACGAGCTTTGTGGGTTTGATGAGATCGACAGTTTACACAAAATCTGAGCTGAACCTTCTCCGAGTCAGGAAGTTTGACGGAACAAGCATCTCCGAGTGATCGGCAAGCAGCTTCATCAACAAATGCAATCAAATGGGCCATTCCATGCTAATCGTCTCATTTTATTGGGCCGTATACATGGGCCTAATGGGTCATCTCTATGAAATTTTATTCACAATAAAAGAGTCTTATTATGTATTTTAGTCTTTCGGTGTCTTTAAGTATTCCTAGGGAATCATGATAAGAAGGTATTAAGTGTTAAGGAGTCTTATTATGTATTTTGATGTTTCCGATAGGGTGTCTTTTAGTATTCCTAGGAAGTCATGATACTAAGTGGTAAGTGTCTCTTAATCTTCCTTGTATGCCTATATAAGAGTCTTGTATCCCACGGTGGAAAAACAGTGAATGAAGATCTATTTTTGGAACCCATGTGAGTCCCACGTAGGGGGACCTTTCCCCCTCCCTTATCTTCTTCCCTTCACCCCCCTGCAATTCCCATGGCCGCTAGTGCCTTTTCTTCCTTCCCTCTCCACGGGTGCGATGCCCACTTCTTCCCTTCCTCAACCACGGGTGAGTGATGCCCTTCGTCTAATTCTCTCTCTCTCTCTCTCTCTCTCTATCTCTCTCCAATTCTCTCTCATCCCCACCCCAAATTCGGAATCCACTCTCTCTCCTCTCTTTCACCTCTAATTAAGACCCCTCCCCCTTCCCTATACCCCTCATTTAAGTCCCCTCCCCTCCCCTAGGTAGAACTCCCACTCCCTAGGCATTCTCTCCCCTTCCCCACACAACCTTTCGTCTTCCCAGGCACCCTTTCATCTCCCCAAGGCCCAATTTCGAATTTGGGTGTTCCCTCCTCTCTCTCTCACCACCCCATTACCTCCCCACCTCCCAAAAGCACCCCCCTGCAACCCCAGCCACGTCCATTCCCCCCCCCTCCCTTAACCCAAACCCACAAATCCCTTCCATCCCCCTTAATCCCCCCTCCTCAATCAGCTCCATTCGCAGGCAGAAATCAAGCCCGAGTTGCAGTCGATATTGGGAGCAGTTCCAGGCAGAATCGGCTTCCGGGTTCTTCATCAAAAACGTACGTTGGCGAGTCTTCTGACCAGGCGAGGTGGAATCGTCCTCTTCCGAGTTCGTGAGCATCGGCAGTGGCCAATCTCCCACGACTGCGCAGGAGGCTCCTGAACCCGACCAGAAGCTGAGGAAGACCACCACCACGCCCAACCCTGACGGAATCCGACTCCGAGCTGTTCAGCAAAGTTCCTCCCCTCTCTGTCATCTCTCAGGAACAGAAGGCGGTTCGTCGATCGGAGCTCAAGGTGTGAAGTTATCAATTTCCTACCACTGTTGGGTCATTCTGTCCACCGATCCCCTCCTCCGACCCGTCCCCACTCAACGGGACCTGCACGTCCACACCGACATCCGACTGAGGCGAGACCAGTGCCGCTGGAAAGTAGTCATCCCCACGATTCCAACACCACCTGCTGCGCACCAAACGGAGTTCGGGATTGCTCGTGGTGTCCATGTCAAGCCGCTGTTCAGAAGCTGCCCCTGCACAGAACCAGAACGGGGTCCCCGCTCAGTCGTCCGTGGCGACCAGGTTCGGGCGGAACCAAAATTCAGAAAAATTGTGCTGCATCCCTACCCTGTTACGAAGCCAACGGCACCAACCGCGCCTCCGGCAAAATTCCAGAGTGCGATCTACAGCCACTTCAACAGCTGCTGGTCACAGATTCCAGAACTGGGCTGATAAAAGAATTTGGAGAAATATGAAAGAAGAGTCAGTTTTATGCCCGACGTTAATTCGTTTCACATCAACTCAGCTGAGTGGAGAAACAAATTCCCCCAATCAGGAAGGGCCAAGAGAAATAGGTGAGTCTTCAACAAATGTTAGATTTCTTAAAGACCATCCATTAGATAATGTCATAGGCCATCCTGAAGATCCTCTTCGGACTAGGTCTCATTTTAGAAATGTGAATAATGATGACTTAATTGCTTTAGTCTCACAAATTGAACCCAAAACAGTAGAAGAGGCCTTGGCTGATCAAGCTTGGGTCAATGCAATGTGTGAGGAATTAGGTCAATTCGAAAGAAATAATGTCTGGGAGCTTGTCCCAAGACCAGATGGTGTTAATGTCATAGGAACCAAGTGGGTGTTCAAAAATAAGATGAATGAAGATGGAATCATCTCGAGGAATAAGGCCAGATTAGTAGCCAAAGGCTACTGTCAGGAATTCGGTGTAGACTTTGATGAATCCTATGCACCTGTTGCTAGGATGGAAGCTATAAGATTGTTGCTTGCCTTTGCTTGTTCAAAGAATATAAAACTCCAACAAATGGATGTTAAAAGAGCCTTTTTAAATGGAGTCATTAAAGAAGAAGTTTTTGTTGAACAACCTTCTGGATTTCAATTCTCTCCTCAGCCTAACCAAGTTTTCAGGTTAAACAAAGTCTTGTATGGTCTAAAGCAGGCTCCAAGAGCATGGTATGAAAGATTGACTGAATTTCTGATCAGCAAGGACTACAAAAGAGGTAAAGTTGATGAAACTTTATTTACCAAGGGCATAAATAGAGATCTCATCATAGTTCAGGTATATGTAGATGACATTGTATTTGGATCAACTAAGCATGAACTATGTTATAAATTTTCTACCATGATGTCTGCTGAATTCGAAATGAGCTTAGTTGGTGAACTAAAATACTTTCTTGGATTGCAGGTACAGCAGCTAGAGGATGGGTGTTTCATCAACCAAACCAAATACACAATGGAACTGTTCAAGAGGTTTGGTATGGAAAACTTAAAGCACATTACAACACCCATGGGCACCAATACCTCACTGGATGCAGATGAGACAGGTAAAGAAGTAAATGCCAAACTTTACCGAGGTATGATTGGATCACTTCTTTACTTGACAACATCTTGACCTGATATACAATTCAGTGTAGGAATGTGTGCAAGGTATCAGTCTAGACCTACTGAATTACACTTAGCTGCAGTTAAAAGAATCTTCAGATATTTGTCAGCTACTCATTCTCTTGATTTATGGTTTCCTGCATCTCACACATTTAACTTAGTTGCATACACAGATACTGATTATGCAGGCTGTAAACTAGACAGAAAAAGCACTAGTGGTCATTGTGAATTTTTGGGTGGGTGTTTAGTGTCTTGGGGCTCCAAGAAACAACATTCTGTGGCCCTCTCCACTGCAGAAGCTGAATATGTAGCTGCAGGGAGTTGTGGAACACAAGTCATATGGATTAAACACCAGCTTCAGGACTATCAAGTAGACCTGGGGTGCACACCAATCTACTGTGATAATACTAGTGCCATAAATATTGCTAAAAATCCTGTTTTGCATTCACGAACCAAACACATAGAGATAAGACATCATTTTATAAGAGATGAGGTGTCTAAGAATAATTTTGAACTGATTCATGTAGGCACAGATAATCAGATTGCTGACATATTCACAAAACCTCTGGATAATGAAAAATTCACCACATTGAGAAGAGAATTAGGCTTATACAAATTGTCTTAATTATGAAGCATGTTCTTGTTGTGAGGGGGAGTTGTGTTTGTCTGATGTTTAGCCTTATGTCATGCTAGTTTAAGGGGGAGTTCTGAATGTCTGCTGGTTAGCTTCGAGGAATGCTTTGAGTGAGGGGAAGCTTTGAGATTATGCTGGATTGTTTCATTGAGGAATGCTATGTCTTAGGGGGAGCTGAGTTATTGTGTGAGAGGAGAAGTTCTTTGACAGATTCAAAAGGACTGTCCAGATGTGTAACTTTGCTGGTCTTGCATGACTGATCTAGTGTGGTTCTCTCAGACAGTAGAGTGTCACTTATCTCTTAAGTCTATAAGTCAGTGACTCTAAAATCCAGTTAGAATCTTTCCTTTGGCACTCCTTCAGAGATCTGGACTAATTACATAAAGTATATCTTCCTACATTGTCATTGATTCTGGTTCAAGCCAAAACCTGTATGTCTTGATATCTGACCCAATCAGCTTGAAATCTAGACTTTAAGACTCAATTCAAGAAATAGTCCTTCTGGTATTGTTTTCAATCATTCTATCTCTTTAACTCAAGGGCTTAACTGAACAAACATGTTCTGTTTTGATCACTGAGAAACTGGGAGCTTCGTCAATGAAATGAATATTTCTCCCATGTCATGAGGTGTCAAATGCTTAAAATGAATGAAAAGACATGACAGAGCAATGGTGACTTGCTGGTGAGTAACTGGGGACTCTGGCCTCTAATCAAGGTGTTTCCTCATGTCAAAAGCCACAGTTACTAACTTTGTTCCTTAATAAAAAAAAGGAAGGAAGTAATAAGGTACTCACTCTGAGAAACTGGGGATTCAGGCCTCTAATCAAGGTGTCTCCCTAATGTCAAAGGAGTGAACTACCAACTTACTCATTGATAAAAAAAAAATTCATTGTTGTTATGCAACTAATGGATTGCTTGTCCTCAATACCTTGAGAACACCTCTCTGATTTCGTCTCTTGCTGTCTTGTGGGATAGTTGAATGATCAGCTATATCTGGCCATACATGTTAACTCCTGCTCTAAATCATACACTATGTATGCTGATAAACTTTTCTATCATTCTACTTCTCTATTGTGTACTGGAGTTTAAAGAATCCTCTCTTGAGATTAGAAACTCACTTATTCTCTTAAGACCTACTCGTGACTTTCTCCACTAAGAAGTTACTGTCCTTATTCTTCATGTTTCCAGCACTGTCATACATTCTGTATTTCTTTTTGCTGATGTCAAAGGGGGAGAGAAGTTCTGCAATATCAGTGAGTCTTGGATTTGTCTTGAGCTTTGGGGGAGTCATGTTGCTTCGGGGAAGATATGTTTATGAGTTGTGGGGGAGATGAGAGTGTGTTGTAGGGAATGTATAATTCATCTGCATGAGCATGCCTTGAATTTACTCTGTTTGTTGCAGCTAATATTAATTTCTTGTTGAACTTTGATATTGCTTGATTCATAGTGTTGCCATCATCAAAAAGGGGGAGATTGTTGCATCCCTATGGTTTTGATGATGTCTCACACTATAAATTAATCTTCTATCTCTAGATTTATGCTGGTTCATCATGTAAGTGAGTACAGTTCATATGCTGTTTCATTATTTCATCTATCTACACTGTTTGGTTAGTATGGACAGTAGTGGGTCGACCCACCCGTGCTGATGCGTCGACCCATCAAAACATTGATTGTCTGGGTACCAAAGTCTATACACCAGCTTGATCGATTAAGTCTGTACATTGGCATATCATCTTCAAGTCTGTACATCGGGCACCTTCTAACTGAAGTCTATACTCTGGTCTTAATATTCTAAGTCTGTACACTGCCCGACCGCTTCAAGTCTACACACTCGATTGTTTGGTCTTCAACCCTATACATTCAATTGTTAGGCCTAAGTCTATACACTCGACTGTTAGGTCTTCAACCCTATACATTCAAGTGTTAGGCCTAAGTCTATACACTCGATTGTCATACCTTCAACTCTATACACTGCTACAGGAACCAAGTCCATACACTCTCCCGTTCAAATCTTTCTAAGTCTGTACATCGGTTTCGCTTCTCCAAGTGTATACACTGGACTTTGTTTCACCAAGTCTGTACACTCCACATCTTTTCCTACGCTTGGCCAAGTCTATACACTCATACATTTCCCTACGCTTTCCTGGCCAAGTCTATACATCGCTAAGCCTATACATTGCATACTGCTCAAACGATCAAAGATCAAAGTCTGTATAGCGTGAAGTCTAAACATTAGCTCAGGGGCTTCAAGTCTATACATTGAACTATTCTTCAAAGTTTGTACAGTGGCTTCGAATCAGCAAGTCTGTACATTGGCTTCATTCACTCAAGTCCATACATCCACAGTGGATCATCAAGTCCATACATCCACAGTGGTACTTCCATGTCTGTACAACGCTGAAGCCTTCACAAGTCTATACATTGCTTGAGCCTCACCAAGTCTGTACATCGGCTTCATTCACTCAAGTCCATACATTCACTGTCGATCATCAAGTCCATACATCCACAGTGGTACTTCCATGTCTGTACAACGCTGAAGCCTTCACAAGTCTGTACACTACTTGAGCCTCACCAAGTCTGTACATCGCTTCAAGTGATTCAAGTCTATACAGCCTGCCTTCACATTCAGAGTCTGTACATCGGTACTTCAGCGTCTCATGCATCGTCTCACTCTCGCAAAGTCCATACACTGGCTCAAGCTTGTCGAAGTCTAGACATCGCCGTTGGGCATCAAAGTCTGAACACTGGCCTCATGCTTCAAGTCTATACATTGGGTTGTCCGACCACAACTCTATACATTCGGTTGTTATAACTTGAGTCTTCAGTGCTTACAGCACACTCGTTCCAAGTCTGTACACTGGTTAGGCTTCGTGAAGTCTATACAGTGGCTGAGCAATGTAAAGTCTACACATTGGTAAGGCTAGTTCATGCATTGTTCATCACATGTCTATACACTGCCATTCATGCGCTTATTCATTAAGTCTGTACACTGCCATTCATGAGCTTATTCATTTAAGTCTATACACTGCCTTCACATGCGCTTATTCATTAAGTCTATACACTCTCTCACGTTGTACACACTTACTCAGTTGTTGTTTCTGAAGTATATACACTCGTGTTAATAGCCTGAGCTAACTAAGTATATACATTCCTTCTGTCTCTGTCTGCAGGCGATTCAGGCTGATGATTGGGCACGTGATCCGAGGTTGGCACCTGGCACGTGATCCAAGAAACCAGGAACATGACACGTGGATGGCAACCCAGTAAGGATGCTGCCATGTGGTCAAAATTCAAATGATCTGGCAAAAAGTTCTTGTGCGGGAACCTGGAAGCCACACGCCTAATATCTACTATAAATATGAAGCTTCGTCCTTCAGTAGAAGGGAGATCGTGAAAAGAAAAAGCAGAAGCAATTTGTGTGAGACTGGACGATCCAGAAAGGAAAAAGAGCAGAGAGTTCCATATTGTCCAGATCCGAGAGGAGTATGTTCGAGAGAGAGAGAGCAGTGTCTGTGGTTTGATGAATTGCTTCCTTTGAAGCTACATTTGTATTGGTTTCAGAACCAACTGCTTCTTTGTTGGTCCTTGTTTCTATTTTGTTTTCCTTTTATTTTGTTCATTCTTCTGATTCGAATTGGTTCCCCTCTGGTGTGTGGAGGAAGGGAGTGCTACTCCGGTTTCCCTCTGGGTTGTAGAGGAAGAGAGATCGGTGATCTCTGGTGTTGCTAGTGACAGGTTGTCATTAGCAGGTTCCCTCCAGTGTGTGGAGGAAGGGAGAGGTGTCTCCAGTTCTGTTCTAGCTGGTAGCTGGAACTGGTTTCAAGCTCTGTGGGTAGCAGAGCTTGGTTGAGGGATTTGTTTCCCTTGGTTGTTCAAGCTGTGTGGCAGCATGTTGTTCGTAGACTGAGTCTGCAGTGTTCTAGCATTGTCTAGTGGAATCCTCATTCTAGTTGGAGTGAGGGGTGGACGTAGATTGCGGACTGCAATCGAACCACCTCAAAACTGAGTGCCTCCTTTGTGGTTTGCTGTTATTATCTACGCTCTCCATCTGCTTGTCTCTTTGCTTCCATGTGATCAGTTCTTCATTCTCATTTACTTATACTGTCTTGTTTGGTGACTGCGTTTGCATTTCTCTGTGTGCGGGTTCAGGAGGGGCGTAAGCAGTAGAATTAATTTTTCGCTTAAGTTTTTACAAATTGGGAGTGATCTATTCATCCCCCCCTTCTATATCACTCTTGCTGCGCTAACAGTTTTCACTACCAGATCATCAATGTAGCACTCTACTTTCTTGAAGAGCAAATCATCAAAAATCTTTGTCATAGCTCTTTGGTAGGTAGCGCCGGCATTCTTGAGGCCAAACGGCATCCTTTTGTAGTGGAATATCCCCTTCGGAGTGCGGAATGCAGTGTGCACTCTGTCTTCTTCAGCAATCCAGATTTGGTTGTATCCAGATGACCCATCCATGAATGACAGGGCTTCATGACCAGTAGTCGCATCAATCATCACTTCAGTGATTGGAACTGGGAAATCATCTTTCGGGCAAGCCTTATTAAGGTCCCGGAAATCAACACATATTCTGATCTACCCATTTTTCTTCTTTACGGGCACTATATTGGCTAGCCATGTAGTATACTGATTTTCTTCATCAAAGCCAACATCAATCAGCTTGTCGACATCTTTATTAACTTGATTTATCAACTCAGGGTGCATTCTCCTGGGCGGTTGCTTCACAGGGTCAGCCTCTGGGTTTATTGCTAATCGGTGCTATGCCACATCAGAACTCAGTCCCGGCATTTCATCATATGTCCATGCAAAGTAGTCTCGGAATTCTTTCAAGAACTGTATATACTGTTCCCTGGCAGCTGGCTCTAGCAGTGCACTGAGGAATGTCGTCCTGGGCTCATCTGTCGTCCCTAGATTTATTTCCACGAGCTCATCAACAGTGGCCTGGCCACCATCTTCGACTTCGGGCGGGGCTTCTTGCAAGTCAATAAAGCCTCCCGGGATATAATCCTCTTCGATCTCATGATTTTTGGTTCCGTCATACTGGTCATCGGCGGATGTTGGCTCATCATATAAGGCTGATACTGTTGGATTCTGTTCGGTCTGCCCTGAGGATGTGACTGATTCAGCAGGAAACCCAAAGGTGGACTCCTCCGCCCCTAGAGGTTCTTCTTGTGCAGGCCACCTTAGAGATCATCATTCTGTAGGGCCCGGACTTCTTCTAGAATGCGCTCAAACTCCAGGCATTCTCTTAGCTCGTTGGCTATTTGGTCTTCATCCGGGGTTCCCGTATCAAACTTTGCTTCAGCATGGAACAGATCCTCTTTGCAAGGTAAGTCTTCCCAGCACCAACCTTTCTTTGTTTCATCAGATGTCCCCGTCTCTGGCTAACTGTCTGGGGCTTCATTGTTCATTACGGATTGATAAATGATTTCTTCATTTTCCGAGGGGTACTTGTCATATCCCACCTCGGGAGGGTCTTCATGCTGGTAGGAGACAGAGATGACGTCCACCTCGGCTTCATAGTATTCTTGAAGGGTATAACCCAATCCCGGGTGCTGAGTGATCTTCCTCAGTTCTTTATTATCCCGGGGCGGATCCCATTGCTCCTGGAATGCCTTCTTTTGGGCAACAGGTTGTAATGATGGCATCTCCATCTTATAGAACATCTGTGAAACCCGTTGGGTAGTATAGTCCAAGCCCGTGATCGGCACCATCCAGTTTGCAGATTCTTCAGGGACCATGCAGTCTTGATCATCGTCTTCGACTGGCTCCCCGGTGTAGAATATGATAGGAGGCTCGCAGAAGGGAGGGACCTCCATAGTCTTTAATGGTAGCACCGTCTGGTATTCTATGCTGGCAATGGGCTTGGCTAAACCCTGCGGAACCCCCACCTTTATGTACTTTTCTTTCATTTCTTCGTCAGTATCATCTGGGTGGATGCTAGGAGGGGTGATCCGAGCAAAGTCACCAACATAAGAAATGTGAGATACTTCATGTTTCTTAATATAGCCCCTTGGTGGCGGTGGAGACCAATTTCTTGCCTTCGTCACCGGCTTCTTCTGGCTGACCACAACCTCTTTCTCCTCACCCTTTTGCGACACCTCCGTGTAGTAGGATGCATCGAGCATGTGACACTCGAATACTTCGAAGGGATGCAGATCCGCAAACACCCTTTCTTCCTTTCCTTCGTGGCAGTATTTAATACACTGATGCAGCGTGGACGGCACTATCTGATATTCATGCAGCCACGGTCTCCCCAGCAGGGCCTTATATGTGGTGTTGGAGTCGATTACATAGAATCACACCACGGTAGTGAGGTCCCCCAATGTGAGGTTGAAATCAGCCACCCCAAGGGGCGTCTCACATTTCTGGTTGAATCACGCAATTTTCATGTCTCTGACCTTGGTAAGCTGCAGATCAAAGTAATATTTTTGGAAAATGCGGTATGGGAGAATGTTCACAGCAGCCCCGGGATCTATCAGTATCCTGCTCAGTGGCTGACAGTTCTGGGAGCCCCTCATATACAGCGGTCTGTTATGGCCGGAATTTGGAATCAGCATATCATCCTCTATGAATGTGACTGACGGCCCATAATTTACTTCTGTCAAGAGTGCTTCTTACTGTGCCGGCGACTGCAAGGCATCAACAATCGCTTGGCGAGCTTCTTCACTCAGAGAGAGAATCTCCCAGATGGAGAATCTAGTAGGGAGCTTCTTTAGCATTTTCATGATCCGACTGCCCACCCGGACATTAGACAGTCTCATTTCTTCCACCCATCAGGGTTTTGGAGGTTCATGTGGTGCCTGTGGCCTATGTTGCCCAGTGTTGGTTTCATTCTCTTGACCGGCTTCTTGAGGGGCTTTTTCTGTGACAATGGCCCCTGGTGTTATTGGAGGGCTATCCTCCTCTTTCTCATTCTGCTTGTAGGCTACAGATGCTGACTGCTGAGGTCTCTTGCCTTTATCCGGCCTATCCTGCATTGATTGCTCATTTTCCAGACTGGACAGAAATTCCAGAAATGTTGGAGCCTGACCTCCTTTCTTCTCTTCCTGGTATAAGCTAGCAGGGGGAGGAATCTGAACACCCCGCACCTCTGGTTCAGGAATCTGGTAGGGTTGTTCCCCTCTGAACATAATGTTATGATTGACTGGCGGTGGGCGCCCCCACCTTCTTCCGGAGCGTGTTGCATGTGCTGAGGTTGAGGCCTCGGCATGGTTGGCTTCTAGCGGGGCATTTGATGTTTCAGCCTCATCATTCTCCCCGGACAAGGTAAAGAGTACCGACAGGGTGTTACATTGTACTGTCATGACTCCCTTTTCCTTTTTGCATTTGGACCGTCTCTTCTTCTTTTGGGAATTTGGCTTCTTTGGCTCTTGCCCCTAGAAAGGCTCAGCCTCATCTTCTCCTTGTTCTGCCCCCGGTTGCTCTTTAATTTTCAATTCTTCGAGCTGTTCCCAGAGTATACAGTCTTTCACCAGCAGGTGCCCGGGCTTTTTCTGTTCATATTCATCGAGCCCATTAATATACTGCTGTAAACGCCTGGCTGCAGGACTTACTTCCTTATGTGCAGGTAGGGGGACTTGTCTTCTCCGGTTATGAGTGGGGATCCGGATGACTGGCCCTGTCTCAGCTGTGTGCCATACTAGCTTTACTGGAGGTGGTTCGGGCCTTGGTGTGACACCGCGAATAACTGCTCCACTGGTATTAGCTGCGGGAGTTTTCTTTCTACTCTTTATTGGCTTCATGTGCCACCCTTCTTGATCCTTCAGTGGGGTGAGAAAGCAAGCTTCATAAGTATGCCTGGTGCATTCTTTGACGGCTTCCTTAGGCAGCTGCTGGTAGACTGAAATCATATTGGCGGCCATTTTTAAGGCCGAAGGCTCATGTGGATGAGGTGGCTCTACCTGGTAATCTCCCAACTGTAGCTCGGCCTTTTTGACCATGCCTTCCATAATATCTTTGAAGACGTAACAATCTTCAATTGCGTGCCCCAGCGCACGGTGATATGGACAGAACAGTGGATCACCTTTCTTTGCCGCGTCTCGGGTCTCTTTGGCTCAGGCAATATTACTTTGTTGAGCTTGTATGCCCAGTTGAATAGCGCGGCTGCCTTATCTTTCTAGAAAGAGTATGCCTTTCTCATTTTATTTCTCAAAGAGACCTTATCTTTTCTTTCTGCTGTGTCTGCTGGCGGGGGAACTTCATCTGCCCCCTTTTTCCCTTTCTGTTGTTCGAAAGTTCTGAAATCGACGGTGTTAGCCTCAGAGTGCGATGGTCGTCGATCATTAGATTTACCTTTCGGCATAGTGGGAGCATTGGTAGTCGGACGCTTGGACAGGAACGTCTCAACTTCTGCCACTATATTGTTTAGCCGGTCAAATGTTCTGACATCTGCACCGATCATCTTTTGTAGTACCTCTCTCCTGAGGCTCTGCTTACATATTTGCACTGCATCTTCTTGATGAGGAGGTCTTCTGCATCTCATAGCTAAGTTCCTCCACCTTTTGATGTAGTCCAGTGCTGTTTCATCTTGCCTTTGCCTGGTTGCATATAGCTCTGCTATTGTAATTTCTCTTTCCGTGACATGAAATCTATCCCGGAACTTCCTTTGCATATCAGGCCAATCGGCCACTGATCCAGCCGGCAGGCTTGAATACCATTCAAAGGCTAACCCAGTGAGGGATGAGCCAAAGAACATAAGCAGATAAGCTTCATCAGCTGCCAAGTCGCCCATAATTGTGGTATAGTAAGCTATGTGCTCCCTGGGGGAGCCCTGGCCATTAAAATTTTCAAACTTCGGCGGCTTATTGACGCCTGGCGGTAGTTTCTTAGCAGCATACTGGGGAGGATACGGTACTTTGTACACATCGTAGGTACCAGCATCATCACCAGTCTTTTCAGACAGCTTCATCTCCACAATCTTTTCAATCATCAGCTTGTGGGCTACGACTGGATCTATGTTCTCCGAGAAGAAGTGAGTTTGTTGCTGACTGTAAGGAGTTGTCATCACCATTGCGCGCAAGGTGGGCACGGTGGGCTGTGTCTGAGACACAGAGGACTGAGCGGCTGTTTGCTGTAGAACAGGTTGGCTCGGTGCTTTGCCCTTATCGGCCGGGAGAGGATTAGCTGGGATAGCCATTTCTGTTGAGCTGGAAGTCTGCCCCACATGCTCGGCTTGCTTGGAGACCGGTGTAGCTTTCTGCCTCTCATTCAGCTGTCTTTTGAGAGCACTGATATCTTGTTGATATCTTCTAAACATCATCTGGATCATGGGATCCAGGGTTGACGGGATCTGTATCTCTTCTGAAGTCCCTTCAACGTCATCGACGAAGGGATTGTCTTCCTCTTTTGCTGTCACCACATTCACTGTCATGGTGGTGATCTTGCGGGCTTCATCATCAGTCTTTATTTTCTCTTTGGCCGCCTGACTTCTCCTTGTGACGGGGCCTGGTCTGGTTGCCAGTCTGAGCAGTTCATCTGGCGGAGTCGGTAACATGTCCCGCCTTTTGACAAGTCCGGCCATATTGCAGGCGAAGATCTGCATCTTCTCGCTCTGCCTGTAGACTTTCCTTTTCACCTGGTCGGGATATTTAAGCCGGTCGAAGACCGATATTCTTTCTTCAGCTTCTTCCCTGTGCAGGTCCCCTTCCTCATATCTGGCTCTGTGGCCCTCTTCATAGTCATTGGAATCAGAGGAGGAAACTCCGAGCATTGGTTCTTGAAAGGTTTCTTCTTTTTCTTCATCCATGGTGCCCAAGGCACGAGATAGTCTTCGCTGCCCGAGGGAGGAATTCCCCAGGTAATGAAGATAGTCTTGAGCCACCTGCCTCATTTCTTCTTGACTGTGCCTTCGCCACTCCGGTCGGGGCATCAGTCTTTCCTGGCCTTTTCGCTGAGAAGCCAGTCTCGCCACCTGAGCAGTCAGATGCTCGACTTTGGAATATTTGAATATGTCGGCCTATCTAGCACAGGCTCTCGATCTTCTTGAAATGGTAACATCGACTGGTTCACTTATTCTCATTTTTTATTCCTCCCTGAACCTTCTGCTCCCACCCTGGCGGCGGTTGGTAGCAACAGCATAGTTCTTCCTTTCCCATCTTTTGCCCCCGGCCATGGGGTGGGTGACCATGAGGTCTTCTTTTTTCTCATATCTTCTGCCCCTCATCCTGGGGCGAGTAGCAGTCATATTCCTTCCTTCATTATCTTTCTCATCTCTCCTACCCCGAGCCCTGGGGTGAACAACAACAGCCTCTCTTTCATCTTTTCTTTCTCCTCTTCTGCTCCCTGCTCTGAAGCGGGCAATAGCAGCATCACAATTTTTTCTTCATCTTGAGCTGGGGCCCAGCTCTGGATTTTCTTCGGCCGCCAGATCTGCCTGAATTTGAGCGGCTTTGGTGCCAGTGGCCTTCTATCTCCATGTTCCATGTCGGCCCTCCTAGTAGCCAGTACTCGGAACCTATTGGTGGTAGGTACCATTGGGACGATCACATTCGGTTTGACCTCCCTTGGGCAACCATTGAGGTTTGCCCGGATATCTCCAATCAACATTATCTCCCCCGAATTGGATATCCGACGACCCGCAGCAGTGGATCGGACTCTCCGGTCGGATCCTCTTCCTTTTCCAGCAGTAACAGAGGGTACGCTCCTCCTTGCTTCGTGAAGGACAAAGCAGGACACGACCCCAGGAGTATTCTTCATCACCGGGCTCTTCTTGGGACCGGTAGCTTGCGGCGACGTCTCAACAACAGCTTTTGGCTCTTGGTTGTCAATCTCGAGCAGATCAGTGAAAATGATGCCCAGGCAGTTGGGCATTCCGACAGAAGGCGGCATCGATTCGAATGAAAGAGGTATCGCCAGGTAGCCTTCTCGAACATGTGCCTCGACCGCTTGCTGGTCAAAGCACACAGACATGATTCCAGCTGTCATTCTAGCTTCATGAAAATGGAGAAAGCACATAGAATCAGAAATTTGAGGGGGGGCCCACCGGGCCTCCTATTTTGGAGTAGAGATGAAGGGAGACTTGGTCCAACCGGGCGTGCCAGACTTGTGGACGCGGATTCTTTTCCGTCTGGATGTTTCATTGGTTAGATTTATTAGGCGTGCCAGTCACTAAAGTGACAATTTTTATTATGCGCTCGACTTGACTTGGTCAGTCGATTGTGAAGTCCGAGTCGGGACCGGAAGTCCGTCATACCATAAAGGCTATGACGTTAATTACGCCCTTCCTAAGAAGGACAACCCTTGATTAAACGCCAAAATAGGAGGCCACTTGGGGCGGTTGAAAATGACAGTGCATAACATTGAAGTTCTTGTTATTCTAAGAAGGTAATTGAATAAACGACAAATTATTAAATCAGCATGACCCCTTTGTGTGGGTCGTACCGGGTAGAGATAGGACACCGTCCACGCAACGGCGGGGCGGGGCCTGGACGATCATCGGAGACATGTCCCCTTTTACGTTTCTCATCCGGCCAAGGGCCTCGAAGTATTTGTATCCCCCGAAGAATTGAGCTAGACGGGAGGCATATGATACACGTTTCCCGGGGCTTGTCGGGGTTAAAGCATCAATCGATGATTCGACAGCATCTCCCCTTTATCCGGATCATGCCCAGGGGGAAATAGGCTATCACCCATGGAGTGCCGGGATGAAAGCCGAGAGAAAGAGAGGCCGGACCTCCCGAACTGCATGTGTCTGCCATGGGGCAACGTTCGATTTTCCCTTAAGGAAGCCGGTGGAACTCATGCAGTGGCAGAGACCTCCCGAGCTAAAGGGGTTACTCGTAAATCCGACGCGGGACGGTGGAACATAAGGGAGTCTGTCTCCCTTTGGATTTATCCCCGGGGCAAGTCTGGTGACTCATGGGTATCCCTGGATGGATCTGATCAAACCCTCGGAGGATCAACTGGATGGCAGGGTAAGTCCTCGGCGCAGCTCAAGGTGGATGGGGTTCCCGGCGCAAGGGCAAGATGACCAGGGGTTCCGACGCGCAGGCTAAGAGGCCAAGGGGGTTCTCGGCGCAAGGTTCTCGGTGCAAGGGCTAAATGGCCCAGGTGGTTCTCGGCGCAAGGCAAAGACTAGCGCTTTAAAAAAAAGGTGGATGGATCTGATCAAAGTGCCATGGGCTCAATTGGATGGCAGGGTAGGTTCTCGGTGCAGGGGCAAAGTGGATGGGGTTCCCTGCGCGAAAGCACGATCGCCAGGGGGTTCCCGGCGCAAGGGCAAAGTGGCAAAAAGGTTCCCGGCGCGACCTGGGATGGATGGGTTCTCGGCGCAAGAAGGCTTGCGCCGAGAGCATTTTACCTATTCTACTGTGCATGGTGCGGAGAGGTATCATAGCACCGAGATGGTTTCTAAGGGTTTACGGCACCCTGCTTTTGGGTTTCTTGGCGATTCAGGACAAGTTAGATAGATTCTGTGAGGTCAAAGTGGATCAGTTCATTAGATCTGAACTGGATTGGGTTTGGGTTCCGAAGGAAGGCCAAGATCGAATAGGAATGGGGGAAATCAGGGTCTAGAGGATCCCTGTCACCAGTGTTCATGCAGAGCCCCAGGGATAGCTTAATGTCGTCGTCAAGTGCCAGCTCCTGGAAGAATTTTGGCAGCACCTCCCCCGGACTTAACATTTGCCAGGGAATGATAGACAATCACCCACGGAATGCCGGGGTGAAAGCCAAGAGTAGAGGGGTATTGGACCCCTGACCCATGTACGTGCTTGCAGCACTATCTTAATATCCCCTTGAGGCCATCAGAGCGCATGCAGTGGCAGAGCTCCCTTGGTTAGCGGGGTTATGATTAAATCTAGCCCTGGGGGGGGGGGGCGTGTAGGGGAGATTGTCCCCGTTTATTGTTATCTTTGAGGGGTGTGCGGTGACCCTGGGTGTCCCTCGACAGAATACAGTGTTACATTGAGCGGATCATAGGGGTATCTGTGTGGTTTCTTGACTGGTAGCAGGGGTTCTCATCTGGGGCTCAAGGGATGGAGCATTCATAGCATAAAGGGGCTTATGTCACAAGGGGGTAGTTCCCGGTGCAAGAGCCACTGCGCCGGGAAGGGTTCTTCATAAGGCACTATTCTTGGCGCCAGGAAGCTGGCATAGGGAGTTCCCGGCGCGCAAACAGCTGCGCCGGGAAGGTTTCTTCGTGGGCACTATTCTGGGTGCCGGGAAGCTGGCAAGGGAGGTTCCCGGCACATCCATCCTCGCGCCGGAAAGGTCTCTTCAGGGACTACTGTTCTTGGCGCGTGGAAGGTTCCGGGTCTCTGTTCTTGGTTCTTCTGGTTTCGGATAAGGATTCAGGCTGGATTTTCTAGCACAGACGAGGAGGATTAAAAGGTTTTATAGGCGTGAAGGCCAGGGGTTTAAGGGAGGGTAGCATCAGTCAAAGGACAGGATCATCCATCATTAAACCCTCGGGAGATATATGGGGTTTTTTTGTCACCTACTGTTCAGACGATCAAGAGATTGATGTCTCTGACCCTGAACAAGCTAGGAGCTCGGCAGAAATCCACGACATGCGAGAAAACCCATCATCAAAGGGAGGGAAGGAGGGGACAGAGCCCAATGACCCATTGAACGAGGGTTGGGGCTCCGTCTTCATCTTTCATGAGAGAACGGACCCGGAGATGTGAAGTATAAACCAAAAATCCGGAGCATCTAAGTAGATAAATGTTTTGAAGAATAGCAGATACAGAGGGGGGAGACAGATGGTAGATATTTCAATCACCCAGCACCCAAATGGGCCATCGTAGTATTTCGTTTCATTACATCATTCCAAAACTCACACCAATCACAAGAAGGGAGTGAGGGAAAAGGAGGTAAAACAGAGGCCGGGATATCCCGGTTACATCCGGTGAATCAAGATGAAACTCATAGGAATACATAAAGAGAAAAGAAAAGAAACATGGGGGAGGGTGGAGCATTGACTCCTCTCCCTCCCCAGCTACCTGCCCACCTGGAGCATCGTGCCCAGAATAGTGCCCACGAAGAAACCTTCCCGGCGCGGCTGTTTGCGCACCGGGAACTCCCTATGCCAGCTTCCCGACGCCAAGAATAGTGCCTTATGAAGAACCCTTCCTGGCGCAGTGGCTCTTGCGCCGGGAACTACCCCCTTGTGCCATAATCCCCTTTATGCTATGAATGCTCCATCCCTTGAGCCCCAGATGAGAACCCCTGCTACCAGTCAAGAAACCACACAGATACCCCTATGATTCGCTCAATGTAACCCTGTATTCTGTCGAGGGACACCCAGGGTCACCGTATACCCCTCAAAGATTACAATAAACGGGGACAATCTCCCCTACACGCCCCCCCCCCCCCCCAGGGCTAGATTTAATCATAACCCCGCTAACCAAGGGAGCTCTGCCACTGCATGCACTCTGATGGCCTCAAGGGGATATTAAGATAGTGCTGCAAGCACGTACATGGGTCAGGAGTCCAATACCCCTCTACTCTTGGCTTTCACCCCGGCACTCCGTGGGTGATTGTCTATCATTCCTTGGCAAATGTTAAGTCCGGGGGAGGTGTTGCCAAAATTCTTCCAGGAGCAGGCACTTGAAGACAACATTAAGCTGTCCCTGGGGCTCTACACGAACACTGGTGACAGGGATCCTCTAGACCCTGATTTCCCCAATTCCTATTCGATCATGGCCTTCCTTCGGAACCCAAACCCAATCCAGTTCAGATCTAATGAACTGTTCCACTTTGACCTCACAGAATTTATCTAACTTGTCCTGAATCGCCAAGAAACCCAAAAGCAGGGTGCCGTAAACCCTTAGAAACCATCTCAGCACTATGATACCTCTCGGCACCATGCACAGTAGAATAGGTAAAATGCTCTCGGCGCAAGCCTTCTTGCGCCGAGAACCCATCCATCCCAGGTCGCGCCGGGAACCTTTTTGCCACTTTGCCCTTGCGTCGGGAACCCCCTGGCCATCGTGCTTTCGCGCCGGGAACCCCATCCACTTTGCCCCTGCACCGAGAACCTACCCTGCCATCCAATTGAGCCCCCGACACTTTGATCAGATCCATCCACATTTTTTTTAAAGCGCTAGTCTTTGCCTTACGTCGAGAACCACCTGGGCCATTTAGCCCTTGCGCCGAGAACCTTGCGCCGAGAACCCCCTTGGCCTCTTAGCCTGCGCGCCGGAACCCCTGGTCATCTTGCCCTTGCGCCGGGAACCCCATCCACCTTGAGCTACGCCGAGGACTTACCCTGCCATCTAGTTGAGCCTCCGAGGGTTTGATCAGATCCATCCAGGGATACCCATGAGTCACCAGACCTGCCCCGGGGATAAATCCAAAGGGAGACAAACTCCCTTATGTTCCACCGTCCCGCGTCGGATTTACGAGTAACCCCTTTAGCTCGGGAGGTCTCTGCCACTGCACGAGTTCCACCGGCTTCCTTAAAGGAAAATCGAACGTTGCCCCATGGCAGACATATGCAGTTTGGGAGGTCCGGCCTCTCTTTCTCTCAGATTTCATCCCGGCACTCCGTGGGTGATAGCCTATTTCCCCCTGGGTGTGATCCAGATAAAGGGGAGATGATGCCGAAACATCGATTGATGCTTTAACCCCGACAAGCCCCGGGAAACGTGTATCATATGCCTCCTATCTGGCTCAATTCTTCGGGGGATACAAATACTTCGAGGCCCTTGGCCGGATGAGAAACGTGAAAGGGGACATGTCTCCGATGATCGTCCAAGCCCCGCCCTGCCGCTGCGTGGACGGTGTCCTATCACTGCCCGGTACGACCCACACAAAGGGGTCATGCTGATTTAATAATTTATCGTTTATTCAATTACCTTCTTAGAATAACAAGAACTCCAATGTTATGCACTGTCATTTTCAACCGCCCCAAGTGGCCTCCTATTTTGACGTTTAATCAAGGGTTGTCCTTCTTAGGAAGGGCGTAATTAACGTCATAGCCTTTGTGGTATGACGTACTTCCGGTCCCGACTCGGACTTCACAATCGACTGACCAAGTCAAGTCGAGCGCATAATAAAAATTGTCACTCTAGTGACTGGCACGCCTAATAAATCTAACCAATGAAACATCCAGAAGGAAAAGAATCCGCGTCCACAAGTCTGGCACGCCCAGTGGGACCAAGTCTCCCTTCATCTCTACGCCAAAATAGGAGGCCCGGTGGCCCCCCCCCCCCTCAAATTTCTGATTCTATGTGCTTTCTCCATTTTCAGGAAGCTAGAATGACGGCTGGAATCATGTCTGTGTGCTTTGACCCGCAAGCGGTCGAGGCACACGTTCGAGAAGGCTACCTTGCGATACCTCTTTCATTAAGATCGATGCCGCCTGCTGTCGGAATGCCCAACTGCCTGGGCCTCATTTTCACTGATCTGCTCGAGATTGACAACCAGGAGCCAAAAGCTGTTGTCGAGACGTCGCCGCAAGCTACCGGTCCCAAGAAGAGCCCGGTGATGAAGAATACTCCTGGGGTCATGTCCTGCTTTGTCCATCACGAAGCAAGGAGGAGCGTACCCTCTGCTACTGCTGGAAAAGGAAGAGGATCCGACCGGAGAGTCCGATCCACTGCTGCGGGTCGTCGGATATCCAATTCGGGGAAGACAATGCTGATTGGAGATATCCGGGCGAACCTCAATAGTTGCCCAAGGGAGGTCAAGCCGGATGTGATCGTCCCAATGGTACCTACCACCAATAGGTTCCGAGTACTGGCTACTAGGAGGGCCGACATGGAACATGGAGATAGAAGGCCACTGGCACCAAAGCCGCTCAAATTCAGGCAGATCTGGTGGTCGAAGAAAATCCAGAGCTGTGCCCCAGCTCAAGATGAAGAAAAAATTGCTGATGCTGCTATTGCTCGCTTTAGAGCAGGGAGCAGAAGAGGAGAAAGAAAAGATGAAAGTGAGGCTGTTGATGTTCACCCCAGGGCTCGGGGTAGGAGAGATGAGAAAGAGAATGAAGGAAGGAATATGACTGCTACTCGCCCCAGGATGAGGGGCAGAAGATATGAGAAAAAAGAAGACCTCATGGTCACCCACCCCATGGCTGGGGGCAAAAGATGGGAAAGGAAGAACTATGCTGTTGCTACCAACCGCCGCCAGGAAGGGAGCATAAGGTTCAGGGAGGAAAAAAAATGAGAATAAGTGAACCAGTCGCTGTTACCATTTCAAGAAGATCGAGAGCCTGTGCTAGACAGGCGACATATTCAAATATTCCAAAGCCGAGCATCTAACTGCTCAGGTGGCGAGACTGGCTTCTCAGCAGAAAGGCCAGGAAAGACTGATGCCCCGACCGGAGTGGCGAAGGCACAGTCAAGAAGAAATGAAGCAGGTGGCTCAAGACTATCTTCATTACCTGGGGAATTCCTCCCTCGGGCAGCGAAGACTATCTCGTGCCTTGGGCACCATGGATGAAGAAAAAGAAGAAACCTTTCAAAAACCAATGCTCGGAGTTTCCTCCTCTGATTCCAACGACTATGAATAGGGCCACAGAGCCAGATATGAGGAAGGGGACCTGCACAAGGAAGAAGCTGAAGAAAGAATATCGATCTTCGACCGGCTTAAATATCTCGACCAGGTGAAAAGGAAAGTCTACAGGCAGAGGGAGAAGATGCAGATCTTCGCCTGCAATATGGCCGGACTTGTCAAATGGCGGGACATGTTACCGACTCCGCCAGATGAACTGCTCAGACTGGCAACCAGACCAGGCCCCGTCACAAGGAGAAGTCAGGCGGCTAAAGAGGAAATAAAGATTGATGATGAAGCCCGCAAGATCACCACCATGACAGTGAATGTGGTGACAGCAGAAGAGGAAGACAATCCCTTCGTCGATGACATTGATGGGACTTCAGAAGAGATACAGATCCTGTCAACCCTGGATCCCATGATCCAGATGATGTTTAGAAGATATCAATAAGAGATCAATGCTCTCAGAAGACAGCTGAATGAGAGGCAAGAAGCTACACCGGTCTTCAAGCAAGACGAGCCTGTGGGGCAGACTTCCAGCTCAACAGAAATGGCTATCCCAGCTAATACTCTCCCGGCCGATAAGGGCAAAGCACCGAGCCAACCTGTTCTACTGCAAACAGCAGCTCAGCCCTCTATGTCTTAGACACAGCCCACCGTGCCCACCTTGGGCGCAACGGTGATGACAACTCCTTACAGTCAGCAACAAGCTCACTTCTTCCCGGAGAACATAGATCCAGCCGTAGCCCACAAGCTGATGATTGAAAAGATTGTGGAGATGAAGCTGTCTGAAAAGACTGGTGATGATGCTGGTACCTACGATGTGTACAAAGTACCGTATCCTCCCCAGTATGCTGCTAAGAAACTACCGCCAGGCGTCAATAAGCCACCGAAGTTTGAAAATTTTAATGGCCAGGGCTCCCCCAGGGAGCACATAGCTTACTATACCACAATTATGGGCGACTTGGCAGCTGATGATGCTTATCTGCTTAAGTTCTTTGGCTCATCCCTCACTGGGTTAGCCTTTGAATGGTATTCAAGCCTGGCGACTGGATTAGTGGCCGATTGGCCTGATATGCAAAAGAAGTTCCGTGATAGATTTCATGTCACGGAAAGATAAATTACAATAGCAGAGCTATATGCAACCAGGCAAAGGCAAGATGAAACAGCACTGGACTACATCAAAAGGTGGAGGAACTTAGCTATGAGATGCATAAGACCTCCTAATCAAGAAGATGCAGTGCAAATATGTAAGCAGAGCCTCAGGAGAGAGGTACTACAAAAGATGATCGGTGCAGATGTCAGAACATTTGACCGGCTAAACAATATAGTGGCAGAAGTTGAGACGTTCCTGTCCAAGCGTCCGACTACCAATGCTCCCACTATGCCGAAAGGTAAATCTAATGATCGACGACCATCGCACTCTGAGGCTAACACCGTCGATTTCAGAACTTTCGAACAACAGAAAGGGAAAAGGGGGGCAGATGAAGTTCCCCCGCCAGCAGACACAGCAGAAAGAAAAGATAAGGTCTCTTTGAGAAACAAAATGAGAAAGGCATACTCTTTCCCGAAAGGTAAGGCAGCCACGCTATTCAACTGGGCATACAAGTTCAACAAAGTAACATTGCCTGAGCCAAAGAGACCCGAGGACGCGGCAAAGAAAGGTGATCCACTGTTCTGTCCATATCACCGTGCGCTGGGGCACGCAATTGAAGATTGTTACATCTTCAAATATATTATGGAAGGCATGGTCAAAAAGGCCGAGCTACAGCTGGGAGATTACCAGATAGAGCCACCTCATCCACATGAGCCTCCGGCCTTAAAAACGGCCGCCAATATGATTTCATTCTACCAGCAGTTGCCTAAGGAAGCCGTCGAAGAATGCACCAGGCATACTTATGAAGCTTGCTTCCTCACCCAACTGAAGGATCAAGAAGGGTGGCACATGAAGCCAATAAAGAATAGAAAGAAAACTCACGTAGCTAATACCAGTGGAGCAGTTATTCACGGTGTCACACCAAGGCCCGAACCACCTCCAGTAAAGCTAGTATGGCACACAGCTGAGACAGGGCCAGTCATCCGGATCCCCACTCATAACCGGAGAAGACAAGTCCCCCTACCTGCACATAAGGAAGTAAGTCCTGCAGCCAGGCGTTTACAGCAGTATATTAGTGGGCTCGATAAATATGAACAGAAAAAGCCCGGGCACCTCCTGGTGAAAGACTGTATACTCTGGGAACAACTCGAAGAATTGAAAATTAAAGAGCAACCGGGGGCAGAACAGGGAGAAGATGAGGCTGAGCCTTTCTGGGGGCAAGAGCCAAAGAAGCCAAATTCCCAAAAGAAGAAGAGACGGTCCAAATGCAAAAAGGAAAAGGGAGTCATGACAGTACAATGTAACACCCTGTCGGTACTCTTTACCTTGCCCGGGGAGAATGATGAGGCTGAAACATCAAATGCCCCGCTAGAAGCCAACCATGCTGAGGCCTCAACCTCAGCACATGCAACACGCTCCGGAAGAAGGTGGGGGCGCCCACCGCCAGCCAATCATAACATTATGTTCAGAGGGGAACAACCCTACCAGATTCCTGAACCATAGGTGCGGGGTGTTCAGATTCCTCCCCCTGCTAGCTTGTACCAGGAAGAGAAGAAAGGAGGTCAGGCTCCAACATTTCTGGAATTTCTGTCCAGTCTGGAAAATGAGCAGTCAATGCAGGATAGGCCGGATAAAGGCAAGAGACCTCAGCAGTCAGCATCTGTAGCCTACAAGCAGAATGAGAAAGAGGAGGATAGCCCTCCAACAACACCAGGGGCCATTCTCACAGAAAAAGCCCCCCAAGAAGCCGGTGAAGAGAATGAAACCAACACTGGGTAGCAGAGGCCACAGGCACCACATGAACCTCCAAAACCTCGATGGGCAGAAGAAATGAGACTGTCTAATGTCCGGGTGGGCAGTCGGATCATGAAAATGCTAAAGAAGCTCCCTACCAGATTCTCCATCTGGGAGATTCTCTCTCTGAGTGAAGAAGCTCGCCAATCGATTGTTGATGCCTTGCAGTCGCCGGCACAGTATGAAGCACTCTTGATAGAAGTGAATTCTGGGCCGTCAGTCACATTCACAGAGGATGATATGCCTATTCCGAATTCCGGCCATAACAGACCGTTGTATATGAGGGGCTCCCTGAACTATCAGCCACTGAGCAGGATACTGATTGATCCCGGGGCTGCTGTGAACATTCTCCCATACCGCATTTACCAAAAATATTACTTTGATCTGTAGCTTACCAAGGTCAGAGACATGAAAATTGTGGGATTCAACCAGAAATGTGAGACGCCCCTTGGGGTTGCTGATTTCAACCTCACATTGGGGGACCTGACTACCGTGGTGCGATTCTATGTAATCGACTCCAACACCACATATAAGGCCCTGCTGGGGAGATCGTGGCTGCATGAATATCAGATAGTGCCGTCCACGCTGCATCAGTGTATTAAATACTGCCACGAAGGAAAAGAAGAAAGGGTGTTTGCGGATCTGCATCCCTTCGAAATATTCGAGTGTCACATGCTCGATGCATCCTACTACACGGAGGTGTCGCAAAAGGGTGAAGAGAAAGAGGCTGTGGTCAGCCAGAAGAAGCCGGTGATGAAGGCAAGAAATTGGTCTCCACCGCCACCAAGGGGCTATATTAAGAAACATGAAGTATCTCACATTTCTTATGTGGGTGACTTTGCTCGGATCACCCCTCCTAGCATCCACCTAGTTGATACTGACGAAGAAATGAAAGAAAAGTACATACAGGTGGGGGTTCCGCAGGGTTTAGCCAAGCCCATTGCCAGCATAGAATACCAGACGGTGCTACCATTAAAGACAATGGAGGTCCCTCGCTTCTGCGAGCCTCCTATCATATTCTACACCGGGGAGCCAGTCGAAGACGATGATCAAGACTGCATGGTCCCTGAAGAATCTGCAAACCGGATGGTGCCGATCACGGCCTTGGACTATACTACCCAACGGGTTTCGCAGATGTTCTACAAGATGCAGATGCCATCATTACAACCTGTTGCCCAAAAGAAGGCGTTCTAGGAGCTATGGGATCCGCCCCCGGATAATAAGGAACTGAGGAAGATCACTCAGCACCCGGGATTGGGTTATACCCTTCAAGAATACTATGAAGCCGAGGTGGACGTCATCTCTGTCTCCTACCAGCATGAAGACCCTCCCGAGGTGGGATATGACAAGTACCCCTCGGAAGATGAAGAAATCATTTATCAATCCGTAATGAACAATGAAGCCCCAGACAGTCAGCCAGAGATGGGGACATCTGATGAAACAAAGAAAGGTTGGTGCTGGGAAGACCTACCTTGCAAAGAGGATCCGTTCCATGCTGAAGCAAAGTTTGATACGGGAACCCCAGATGAAGACCAAATAGCCAACGAGCTAAGAGAATGCCTGGAGTTTGAGCGCATTCTAGAAGAAGTCCGGGCCCTACAGAATGATGATCTCTCAGGGGGGCCTGCACCAGAAGAACCTCTAGGGGCGGAGGAGTCCACCTTTGGGTTTCCTGCTGAACCGGTCACATCCTCGGGGTAGACCGAACAAAATCCAACAGTATCAGCCTTATATGATGAGCCAACATCCGCCGATGACCAGTATGACAGAACCAAAAATCATGAGATCGAAGAGGATTATATCCCGGGAGGCTTTATTGACTTGCAAGAAGCCCCGCCCGAAGTCGAAGATGGTGGCCAGGCCACCGTTGATGAGCTCGTGGAAATAAATCTAGGGACGGCAGATGAGCCCAGGCCGACATTCCTCAGTGCACTGCTAGAGCCAGCTGCCAGGGAACAGTATATACAGTTCTTGAAAGAATTCTGAGACTGCTTTGCATAGACATATGATGAAATGCCGGGACTGAGTTCTGATGTGGCACAGCACCGGTTAGCAATAAACCTAGAGGCTAACCCTGTAAAGCAGCCGCCCAGGAGAATGCGCCCTGAGTTGATAAATCAAGTTAATAAAGAGGTCGACAAGCTGATTGATGTAGGCTTTGTTGAAGAAAATCAGTATACTACATGGCTAGCCAATATAGTGCCCGTAAAGAAGAAAAATGGGCAGATCAGAATATGTGTTGATTTCCGGGACATTAATAAGGCTTGCCCGAAAGATGATTTCCCAGTGCCAATCACTGAAGTGATGATTGATGCGACTACTGGTCATGAAGGCTTGTCATTCATGGATGGGTCATCCAGATACAACCAAATCTGAATTGCTGAAGAAGACAGAGTGCACACTGCATTCCGCACTCCGAATGGGATATTCCACTACAAAAGGATGCCGTTTGGCCTCAAGAATGCCGGCGCTACCTACCAAAGAGCTATGACAAAGATCTTTGATGATTTTCTCTTCAAGAAAGTAGAGTGCTACATTGATGATCTGGTAGTGAAAACCACCAGAAGAGAAGACCATTTGCAGGACCTGAGGATAGTATTCCAGAGGCTGCGCAAATATGAACTCAAGATGAATCCTATGAAATGCGCCTTTGGCGTGTCCAGCGGGAAGTTCCTCGGGTTTATTGTCCGGCATAGGGGCATTGAAATTGACCCATCCAAGATTAAGGCTATCCAGGAGCTCCCTCCACCAAGGAGTCTGCCGGAGCTAAGATCTCTGCAAGGGCGTTTGGCCTATATCTGATGATTTATATCGAATCTATCGGGAAGATGCCACCCCTTTCACAAGCTCATGATGAAAGTGGTACCGTTCCTCTGGGACGATGGATGTCAGGAAGCCTTTGAGAAGCTGAAAGAATATCTCAAGACCCATCCAGTGCTGGGGGCACCAGTTAAGGGCAGGCCCTTGATACTGTATATCGCGGCCACACACTGTTCCCTGGGGGCAATGCTGGCACAGATAAATGAAGAAGGCAAAGAGCAAGCCTTGTACTACTTGAGTAGGAGGCTGATTAGAACTGAAGAGAGCTATAGCTACATAGAAAAGACATGCTTGGCACTAGTCTTTGCCGTCAAGACACTCCGGCACTATATGTTGTCACATGAAGTCAGATTGATATCTGCAGCAGATCCGATCAAATACATATGGACTCAGCCAGTACTGAAGGGCCGGTTGGGCAAATGGGCAGTGATCCTGATAGAATTCGATATTACCTATACACCCCAGAGGGCGATAAAAGGATAGGCCGTGGCTGATTTCTTCGCAGAGCATCCTGTGCCGGAAAATGACATGCTAGGGACTGAGTTACCCGATGATGAGATACTTGAAGCTTGCCGGGCTCGGCCAGTTATGTGGCAGCTATTCTTTGATGGAGCATCTAGAACAGAGATAGACTCTAATGGAAAGTCCAGAATACGGGCCGGGGCCGGTATTGTGCTGAAGTCACCAGAAGGGGAGGTCGTGCATACTTCCTGTTCTATAAACAAGCCATGCACCAATAATGAAGCTGAGTACAAAGCTCTGATAATCGGTCTGCATATCAGCCTCAACATGGGTATCCAGATGCTTTAGGTATTCAGGGATTCGATGTTGATAATAAAACAAATCCAAGGGGAGTTTGAAGTGCGGAAGCCAAAATTGAATCCCTACCACCAGAAAGCTGTGCGCCTTATCGCGAAATTCTATCATATTGAGCTCAAGCATGATGGCCGTAGGCACAATGCCCAAGCTGATGCACTGGCAAAGCTGGCCAGCTCACTTACAGTCCCACCAAATGAGACACTGAACATTGTTGTTATGAACCGGCGACAAGTCCCCAGCATGCTAGAAGGGTGCCCCGAAGAAGGCAAAGTTGCTACTATCAGCACGGTACAGGTGTCTGATTGGAGACAGCACTTGCTGCAGTGGTTTCTGCACCAACAGCTGTCGCAGAAAAGAGAAGAAAAGATGAAACTTCTGAGAATCAAAGATTCTTATGAGTTCAGGAATGAAACTTTGTTCCGAATAATGGCAGATGCACGCAAGAAGATTCTACTCCGCTGCCTGTCCACTGAGGAAGCTTGGCAAGCAATGGAAGAAATACATGCCGGAACAGCAGGTGCCCACCAGGCTGGTCCCAAGATGAAGATAGAAATCAGGAAGCTGGGCCACTATTGGCCCACCATGTTTGAAGACTGCTGTAAATTTGCAAAGTCATGCCAGAAAAGTCAGGAGCATGCTACCGTGCCTAGAAGGCCTCCTACGACTCTGCACCCTACAGTTCCCAGTTGGCCATTTGCACAATGGGGAACTGATGTAGTCGGGCCACTGCCGACTTCCTCGGCCGGACATAAGTACATATTGGCCATAACAGATTACTTCTCCCGATGGGCAGAGGCTGTAGCATTAAGAGAAGTGACTGGTGAGCTGGTCGCCAGATTCATCAAGCAGAATATTATCTTCCGGTTCGGGATCCCCAGCCGAATAATATCTGACAATGGAATCCATTTCAGAAATCAGAAGGTCTATCGGCTTGCCGAGAAGAATAAAATCAAGTGGAGGACTTCCACTCCTTACAATCCACAGGCAAACTGGTTGGCGAAAGCTTTTAACAAGACTTTGTGCACCCTGCTGGCCAAGGTCATCAGTTCCAACAAAAAGGACTGGGAAGAAAAAATGTATGAAGCTCTGTGGGCGTACCGCACCGTCTTCAAGACACCTACAGGATGCTCACCATACTCACTGGTATACGGCTCAGAGGTAGTGGTTCCACTAGAGCTGGAAGTCCCATCACTCAGAGTGGCAGTCCAATATGGCCTGGCCCGTGGCGAACAGACCAACGCAGAAAGAAGATTAGAGGAATTGGCTGAATTGGAAGGGAAGCGCCTCCAAGCTCAGAAGAATATCCAAATGTATCAGGCCCGCATGGCTAATGCATTTAACAAACTCGTAAGAGGATGAGAATTCAAGAAAGGTGACCTCGTCATGGTCAAGAAGAAAGAAGTCATGGCGTCCAACCCAAAAGGGAAGCTGAATGCTAATTGGGAATGTCCTTATGTGATACAGAGGGTCTACGAAGGAGGAGCCAACGTGGTTGTCAACCATCAAAGGGAAATTCAATTCTCACCGCTCAACGGAAGGCATCTAAAGCTGTATCATATAGCACAACCGACATTCCCCGAGTAATCGGCCAAGCTACCCCTTTCTTGGTCTAGCGGCACTCCGCCCTAGCCGAGCTACCCTTTTCTTAGTCTAATGGCACTCCACCCTAGCCGAGCTACCTCTTTCTTGGTCTAGTGGCACTCCACCCTAGCCGAACTACCCTCTTCTTGGTCTAGCGGCACTCCGCCCTAGCCGGGCTACCCTTTTCTTGGTCTAGCGGCACTCCGCCCTAGATGAACTACCCTTTTCTTGGTCTAATGGCACTCCGCCCTAGCCAAGCTACCCTTTTCTTGGTCTAATGGCACTCCGCCGTAGCCGAGCTACCCCTTTCTTGGTCTAGTGGCACTCCGCTCTAACCGAGTTACCCCTTTCTTGGTCTAGCGGCACTCCGCCCTGGCCGAACTACCCTTATCTTGATCTAGTGGCATTCCGACCTATCACCCTCTAAAAAAAAGAGAATAAAAGAAAGTAAAAATGGGGTTAAAAATAGAGATACCCCGCCAGACTTACTCTTATATTAGGAACAAGTGCAAAAATAGCCCAAAACCCAGCTGTGGTGAAAACCCGAAAGGGCACTACATGCAAAATCAGGTATCCCGCCACGTGAAAACCCGAAAGGGCGCGTGGGCAAAAGCAAGAGGGGGCTGGCTCCGGCGAAAACCCGAAAGGGCGCTTAAGCCAGTAACGTGGTAATTTAAAGTTCCCTTTTTCACCCTTCCTTATAAAACTCTAAGAAGGACGATCATCATAAAGTCCCACTGGAAATCCTGTCTTGTCCCTTGTCATCATCGACAAGATCGGCCGGTCTGTTTCTTTCACCTGGACTCTTCGTCCCTGTTAAGCTAGTCTACATTCCTGGCAGCAGCTTCATGCTTGGGCCGCCATCCACTACATGTCCCACTGATGATGAAACCCAGTTGATCGCAAGGCATATTGTCTCGATCAATGCTAAAAATCCCACCTCGGAGTAGACCTTCCGTCTGTTCTAATAAAACATTTCCACTTGTTTTGGTCTAAGATCCACCACGATGAATCCCATCCAGTCTAGATCTTACATCTATTCTGATAAATCCTACCATACGTCCCGCCATGATGAAACCTGCTGTTGATCGATTGACGCACTGCCCGATCAACGATGAAATCTGTCCGGTTTAGACCTTACGTCTATCCCGATGAAACATATGAAATCCTTGCATTGGTATGAACCCAATACCGATGATGAAACCCGCTATTGGTCTATTGGCACACTACCCGATCAATGATGAAACCTATCCAGTTTAGACCCTACGTTTATCCTGATGAAGCCCATGAAATCCTTGCTTCGATATAGACCCAATATCGATGATAAGAGCAGCTACTAGTGGAGCGGTATGCCGCCTGACCAATGCTAAAACCCGTCCACTGTAGACTTTCCGTCTGCTCTGATGAAGATGCTACCCACATTCTCAAAGTCAATCTGGACCTTCTGTCTGGATAGATGATGAAATCCTATTTCCTTGCGTTGATGGTAATCCCCACATCAACAATGCAGCCAGGCTCCCGGCAAACGGCTTCGCGCCTAAGCCGCAAAACACACTCAAGTCGACCCAGGCTTTCCGCTTAGGTGGACGATGAAACCATATGCCCCTTGCATTGGTGTTGGCACCCACATCAATGATGATACATACACAAGCTGAGCACATGGATTACAAAGCCAAAGTCAAAAAAAAAGAGACAAAAATGGGGGCTAAAAATAGAGATGTCCCGCCAGACTTGTTCAGGCACTCTGAGCAAGGGCAAAAATGGCCAAAACCCAGCTGCGGTGAAAACCCGAAAGGGCACTGCAGGCAAAATCGGGTACCCCGCCACGTGAAAACCTGAAAGGGCACGTGGACAAAAGCAAGAGGGGGCTGGCTCCGGTGAAACCCGAAAGGGCACTTGGGTCGGTAATGTGGTGATTCAAAAGTTCCATGCCAACCGGCACGCTGCCTTCACCTCCCCTTCACTTATGAAGCCTTCCGTCGGTCAGCTGGCTCCACGCCCCACCGATGATAAAACCTTTCCAGGGCAGGCCTTACGTTTACCCTGATGAAATCTACATACCCTCTTGCAAATGTCCCATCGATAATGAAACCCATCACCATTCTGATAAAGCCTGGCCAGCTCAGACCTTACATCTGTCCTGATGAAACTCTTAAACCTTCCCTTGATCGATCGGCATCTCGCCCGATCAGTGATGAAACCCTATCCAGTTTAGACCTTACGTCTATTCTGATGAAACCTATGAAACTTCTTTGCATCGATATAAACCCAATATCGATGATGAAACAAACTAATGATCGACCGACATCTCGCCCGATCAATGATAAAACCCTGTCTAGTTTAGACCTTACGTCTATTCTGATGAAACTTATGAAATCCTTGCGCCGATATAAACCCAATATCGATGATGAAACCAGCTATTGATCGACCGGCGCATTGCCCGATCAATGATGAAACCCTACCCAGTCTAGACCTTACGTCTATTCTGATGAAACCTATGAAACTTTTTTGCATCAATATAAACCCAATATCGTTGATGAAACCAGCTATTGATCGACCGGCACCTCGCCCGTTCAATGATGAGACCCTACCCAGTCTAGACCTTACGTCTATTCTGATGAAACCTATGAAACTTCTTTGCATTGGTATAAACCCAATATCGATGATGAAACCAGCTATTGATCGACCCGCACCCCGCCCGATCAATGATGAAACCCTATCCAGTTCAGACCTTACATCTATCCTAATGAAAACCATGCACCCTTCAATGTCCTACCTGAGGTAACATCTGTCCAGTTTAGACCTTACGTCTATTCTGATGAAACCTATAAAACTTATTTGCATCAATATGAGCCCAATATTGATGATGAAATCATGCACTGGTCGATTGGCACACTGCCCCGACTGGCTCTGAAACCTACCCGGGATGGACCATTCGCCTGTTCCGGATGATGCTCTAGGCCTCTTCATTCACATTCCCACAAACCGTCCCCCTTGCGGCACATATGGCCAAAGAAGACGTTTGTTACTACCAACAGAGTTCGGTTTAAGCACACCCCCCCCGGATGCCGTCACGCGGTGGAGCGAGTTCCCCATCCTCTCTATGAAGGGGTGGACGCTCTCCTGCCAAATACGGGCCATTCACAGGAGGGACTGCTATAACCACTACCCCACTTCCCAAAGTGATGAAACCACATGGAAAAGACGATGGATACACATGAAGCCGAAGATTCCTTTTCATTAAAAGAGGAGTACACAAAGGGCCCCGAGGGGACATTGTATCACAAAAGAAGACAAAAAAAAAGAGAGAAAAAGAAGAGATAATTCAAGGCCGCCAGAAGATATCTTCAAAGGCCAAAAGACCCACATGAGGAGCGGCTCCCAGCTCATAAAGGCATGTCTCCTCCTCCTGAAGCCTCACGGACGTACCCTGGAGAGACATCACCCGTCCCTCCAACAAGGCCACCTCCTCGATGGACTGCGGCCGAATGAAGGATAATTGTTGCAGATCGGCTCGAAATCCGGCGAGTTCCGCTCTCAAAATGGCTACCCGGTCCTGGACAGCTTCCTCCCGCTGAACAACACTCTGTAGCGGGGCCCGACGTTCATCAAGTGCAAGCGTCAGCTTCTCCAGCTCATATTTACACTCTGACCTCTGCAATTTCAGTGCCGTCAGCCTGTCGACCATGGTCCGTGCTAGGAAGTCTCTCCGATGCACGAATTTCAGCAGAAGCAGGACCCGCTGAGCCCATATGTCCAAAGGGCAGCCCATGGCTTGTAGGCCAGCGGTGAAGCGATTGGCAATTTCCTTCAGTTGCGGATATGTCAAGCCAGGCTGGGATTCCACTAACTGGCGTAGCATGTCCAAATGTTGCCAGACGAAGCTTTCAGAAGAAGCAAAGCCAAAGGAGGCAGATGAGACGACCTCAAAAGTCACCTCGCCGTCAATATCTGCCCACAATGCAATATCCGGCTGAGAGGACAAAGATGGCAGATCTGTTGAAACAATGGACTGGTCTCTCTCCATTCTTTCCTGCGAAATTAAGGACTCCTCCGCTACCGCCGTCTCGGGAGCTATGGCCTGAGCACCCATAGGTAGAGGGTCAATGAATGCTGGAACTGTCTCTTCATGGGTCTCCTAAGTAGGAGCTTCATCTCTAGCTGCTCCTTCTGGCAATGGAAACGAAGGTGCTCCCGCTGGTAGAGGCAGAAATCTGGTCTCCGTATCCACTGTGGCAGGGACCGCTGACTCGGGAGCAATGGACAATACTGCGGCCGGTATGAAAGTAGAGCTTCTGGCCGGGTCCACCTCAGTCCTAAAATCTGAGGCCCTGACAGAGTCGGAACTTTCTCCTGAGGCCCCCAAGTCCAATGATGTTAAGTCAGTTGAAGATTGTATCCTCACTGGCACAGGGCGAATAACCTCAGAAATTCCCATGCAGGTTAAAGGTAAAGCAGGGATAATGGCCAAGTCTGCGGATGAAATAGCCATAGAAACTACGGCCGCGTCTGAGCTGGTGATGACAGGGTCCTGAGGACAAAGCAGAATGACCTTCAGTAATGAATGAAAGAAAATAAATAGAACAGCAAACAAAAAGAGAAGCTTACCTTCAAGGCGAGGTCTATACTCTCGAAATGAGACAAAAGGGGAGAAAGCTCCGTAGTTGAAGTAGCAAACGGAGGGGTTATGTCAACCTCGGTGTCGAGCCCGGCAAACTCCTCTTGAAATTCCTCCTCGGAAGATAACACCAACAGCTTGGGAGGCTGTAAAGGCGGAAGACCCTTTGCAAATACGGGCAAGGCTTCTGATTTTAAAACTTCCTCCTCACCCCACTGAAGGATCAAGAAGGGTGGCACATGAAGCCAATAAAGAATAGAAAGAAAACTCCCGTTGCTATCATGGCCTCAGTCTGCTCCCTGACTGCCACCTCAACAAAAGGGGACCTCTGAGGGATATAACAGAAAAACAAGGGAAGTATAAAGAAAAAGATGAGAAAGCACATTTGCCCTCCTCCTCGCCAGCCGGGGTAGGAGAAGGCAGCCTCGTGTCCCTTTCCACAGGCACTGCAACCTGCTCCTGGGCTGTATCAGATAAAGAGAAGCTCAGCCTCGAAGAACTCCTTAAAAGATCAGTCAAGAAGACAATGAAGATTGCATCTACAAGCTATTACCGCCACTCTCGGCAGATTCCTGGGCGGCCTCCCTCTAAGACCTGAACTCGTCAAATGAGGGGATGTCTGGAAGAGGGGTTCCGGCATCCGTCACAACCGGAGCTGATTGCTGGACCCGAACTGGTGGGGACACGCGCCACACTTCACGACGGAGTACACGGATCTCGCCTGCATCCCTTTGGCTCGGCGATCACTTGGCGGACGAGCAGAGTTATCCTTAGTTATTTTATGCTTTAGGCCATGATGGACCTTGGTTTAGTCCCTGCGTGGACACTTTTATTATTATTGTGGACCTTTGTAGGCCAGTTGGGACCAATTAGGCTTTAGTTGGGTCATTTTTGTGCTTTAGGTGAGAGGTAGGGCTATTGGGCCACTTCTTTGGTTCAATCACTAGCCCATTTGGGCTGGCCGCCCACTCCCATGCTTAGCCCACCTTGGGATTTGCGCCCCCACCTCCTAGGGCTAGGGTTTTGGGCGCACCTTTCCTCTCCTCCAAGAGGAGGAGGTGGCAGCCGCCCCAACTCCTACTTTTTAGGAGTGGAGTGCACACACCCCCCTTTCCCTTCCCCATCCGACCACCCCCCCTCCTCCTTTGGCCGCCCCCTTCCCCCAATTCCCTCCTAGAATCTAGGAGTTGTGCGTCCCCCCCTTTCCCCCTAGACAATGTGCGCACCCCCCCCGCTTTCCCCCTTGCCATGTGCGCACCCCCCTTTCCCCCTCTTGGCTAGGGTTTCATCCTAGCATCTCCCCTCCCCATATAAAAGCTTGTATTATTTTCTTTGAAAAGTTGATGAAGAATTATTAGTGAGCATGACTCCTTGGTGGCTGCGCCCCTTCTTCCTCCCTTGATCCTGCGACGGGATCAACCCCGAGGTGTGACTCCCCATCCCTCGGTGCGACGCCGAGGTTCTATCTTCCCTCATCTCCTTCACAAGTGCTCGAATCTGCTCGTCAGATTTCTATCCCGAGTTGCAGCGGCGCCCCCATCCGGTTCCGGTCGAACCTGGTCCTCTCCTTTTTTATGGATGTATTTCTACGAGTCGGCAACGCGTGGGCTTTGGTTTCGTCTCGATCCGAGGTTGGCACCGCCCGTGGCGATTTTCTTCGTGAGCTCGCGCAGGACCCTCTCTCTCTGCGAGCCAGGTTCTGCCCGCCCTCCTGCGAAAATTCCCCAGAGCGGACAACTGCGAGTTTGGAGCTGGTCTCCTCAGGGATCGTACCTCTTGTCGTCCTCTTTCCAACGCCGCCAACCACGCCTCGTTTTGACGTCGGTGCTGAGCGTGGCGTCAAATCTCGTGGGGCCGCGCAGATCAACCTGTGCAATCCGACCCCCGATCCAGCAACGATTTGGAGAGGCTCTCCCGGCCAACCTCGACCAGATCTGACCGAGCCCTTCGGTCGGGGCCTACTGCCCTGCGTCCCTGACGTCCTCCCTCAAGCGGCGCCCTGTTCATCTCCTGGAGCAACAAGTTATCAGTTTTACCGCGCGAGCGCGCTGTTCTGTGTGTAGGAAACCAGTCACGACTTGCAGGTGACTTCACGGCCACCTCGGTGCGAATCTGAGCGCCCCCTTTAGCCGAGGCTTCCTCCCGTGACCCAGCTATGCGCCCTCGCTGACGGCGCCTCAATCAGACACTGGACCAAGCCGTGGGAGCATTCGCCGCCGAGTCGCGCGTTGCTGTGAATCTGCCGACTGCCGCACGGGTCCTCCTCGCGGCCACCCCTTCAACGAGTGCCGCCCGTCAGCCCATGCATCGGCAGCCCTGAAGTCTATTGTTGTAGCCTGTTATCTCCCTACGAGGAGTGGGCATTTTGGCTGGATGTGTATTATTGTTTGTCATGTGTATCGGGGTTGTTGTTCTCGGCCGGGGTTTCTTCCCCACGCCTAGGCGTGGAGGTACGCGCGACGCTCCTACTCTGTTACTCTGCTTTACTAGTATACTATTCTATATGTCACGTGAGCGCGTAGGATCCTAGCTAGCTTGCTATTCACCGCGTGATTGAGAGTTGAGCACCCATTCCGTGGCCCTAGTCGAGCGCCGAGCTCGGACTCGATTCCCATAGGCGCACGGCAGTTCCTTAGCCGCTGAGATCCCTACGCTTCCCTCATAGGGACGGCTGTGGGCTTGGATTTCTTGTTGAGAGACGCCTCCACCCGGAGGAACGGCACGGAGGTCAGCCGCCCGGCTTACCTTTGGCGTGCGAGTGCTGGCCGCACTTGTTGCATTCGTAGGTCTTAGCCCATTTCGGTCCCGTCCCGCATCAAATTGGTATCAGAGCTTAGGGAACCAGTTTGTTCTAATAAATTGGGGTCTTAGGTCATTTGAGTCTTTAGGTTGTCTAGGGTGCAATTGAGGCATTAGAGGTGTCTAAGTTGCATGTGAGTCATTAGGTTTGTTTTGGGTGCATTTGAGTCCGCTTTCTTCCCCTTTTCCATCGCCATTTTGAGTCGTGTCTAGTCCCATCCCTTAGTTGTCCTACATGTCCCTTCCATAGTCCTAGGGCGTGCATGTGTATTTAGAGTCCTCAGGTGCATCATCATGGCTATCCCTACTTGGTCAACTCCATACAACTCGGCCCTCCACAAGGGTCCGACCGACCCTCTATTCCTAGACATCATTCTAGATGAGGACCTTCGCTTTGATGGATCGAGCCCTAGAGCCTATCTAAGGTGGGAGGCTAGCATGGGAAAATACTTTGAGAAGAATTGGATATATGGTTCCGCGAGAGTCAACATTGCCGAGGGACAACTTTCACCTCAAGCCATGGAAGCATGGAATCATATAGTGAGTCTTAGGGCAGGTTGGAGGCAAGAGCCCATACACTCTTGGGAGGAGATGAAGGTAGAACTTAGGAAGATCTACACTCCCCAACGCTCCCCCTCCTACTCGGAGACCCATAGCTCGAGGAGCACTACCACTCCTCCTTTCTCTCTCGGCCAGTCTAAGGCCACTATAAGGGCTCAACCTCTACAACGCCCATCACCTCTTACCCCCAACCGAGCACATCATAGTTGGAGGAGCAAGGTGCCGCATGTGTGTGAGTCTAGGCCCGAGACTAAATCTCATGATTACCAGCAAGTCTCCCCGAATGCCCTTAACTTGAGAGATCTCCCCCTCGCAGAACTCCTGCAACTCTTTAGGGAGAAACTTGAAAGGATGGGCACTCCTATGGGATCACCGACTTCCCCTGGCCCACCCTCGAGCCAGGACGAAGTCGTGCCAGAACCTACAGGGGTTAGGGTTGACACTCTTAGCCCAACACCCATGATCGAGAGCCAAGGTCCCATCTACTTCATAGAGGATTCCCTTTCCCCACCTGAGGGAGATGCTTCGCCCTTCAACCATCATCTAGGGCCTTTCTTGTCTCCTGAGGGCAAACTTGTCATTGGAGAGCCTCTAGCTAGCTGGTTAAGGAAGGGTCCCACTCTAGATGCTTCGATTCCTTGTTACCCACCCATGGAACCAGCTCTACCGGTAGTACCCCTTAACTCCTTTCACACCACTTTTCGGTCCTTCTGCTTTCTTGAAAATGTGAAGGACTTCCTTAGGAGTTTAGATTATCAATGGGAGTTGACTTATATGTTGACCTTAGGGTCTGACCAACCCTATAGTCATTACTTTACACTCCCTGCTTTGGGGTCTATTACCTCGGTCTACACCATAGGACATATCACCTCCGAGGTCCTTTTATTCTTTCCCATACCCTTAGGGGTTGATTTCGTCCCCTCTTATGGTATCACGGTCCCGAGGCTGGAGCCTTGCCTTCCTTGCCATCCTCATGAGCCTCTTGCCCCATACATTAGAGCGCCTGACGGTGATCATCTGCACCTGGGCGAATGTCGCACATGGGCAAGTATAGTGAAGGGACCTGTCGGGAGGGGTCATCATTTCTTTGACCCATTCGATCCCCTCCCTAGTGAGCCTCTCGACTCGTATTATTTTCCCCACCTTGTCGAGAAGGTCTATCATCACACCCTATCCAAACCTGCTAGCCAGCACCTCACCTTGCATACTCCCAGACGCCAGAGTTTAGGAGGCCAGGGACACATGTCTCACTCTCGTGTTTCTCTATGTCCCTCATCATATAGGGGTAATGTCATGAGTGAGTTTGGGCAATCTAGTCCCCATGAGTCTACCACATTTAGTAGGACACATATGCATGATAGATACAACTTTGGTTGTCCAGGTCCTCCCCGTGTTGTCCAATCATGTAGGAGTCATAGGCATGCTAGGTCTGTGTTTGGATGTCCAGGACCACCTCTACATTCACGTAGATATGAGTCTACCCATCTTATTTGGAGTCTGCATCATTACCACCTTGAGGCCAGTAACGCACATTTTGAGGAGTTAGCTGATGCGCATCGGCACACCCGTGAGTTCCGAGAGGGAGAGTACGTCATGATCAGGGTCAGACCTGAACGGTTTCCTTCGGGGGCCGTGAAGAAACTCCAGGCCCACGGTGCTGGACCCTTTCGAGTCTTGAAGTGAATTGGGTCGAATGCGTATGAGATTGAGCTGCCAGTCGACTATGGGATTTGTTCGATGTTCAATGTCTCAGATCTGGTGGCATATCGGGATCCCGCGGTGATTCCCAGTGAGCCTCTTGAGCCCTCCCCTCCTGTTGAGAGTGCTACACCTACTGAGCGTCCACTTCTTCCAGCCACATTACAGAAACGCGAATATATAGATTGTATACTGGATGAGCAGGTAACTATTACCAGGAGCGGAGCCTACCAGCACTTCCTAGTGCGTTGGAGAGGATGCCCCGCGACAGACGACACCTGGATCACACGTGGAGAGCTAGAGAGGATCGACCTGGATTTGCTGGAGCGCTACTGGAGCGACCAGGACCCTTACTCGACAGGGTCGAGTTCTTCCCACCCAGGGATAATTGGTGGGGACACGCGCCACACTTCACGACGGAGTACACGGATCTCGCCTGCATCCCTTTGGCTCGGCGATCACTTGGCGGACGAGCAGAGTTATCTTTAGTTATTTTATGCTTTAGGCCATGATGGACCTTGGTTTAGTCCCTGCGTGGACACTTTTATTGTTATTGTGGACCTTTGTAGGCCAGTTGGGACCAATTAGGCTTTAGTTGGGTCATTTTTGTGCTTTAGGTGAGAGATAGGGCTATTGGGCCACCTCCTAGGGCTAGGGTTTTGGGCGCACCTTTCCTCTCCTCCAAGAGGAGGAGGTGGCAGCCGCCCCAACTCCTACTTTTTAGGAGTGGAGTGCGCACACCCCCCTTTCCCTTCCCCATCCGACCACCCCCCCTCCTCCTTTGGCCGCCCCCTTCCCCCAATTCCCTCCTAGAATCTAGGAGTTGTGCGTCCCCCCCTTTCCCCCTAGACAATGTGCACACCCCCCCCCTTTCCCCCTTGCCATGTGCGCACCCCCCTTTCCCCCTCTTGGCTAGGGTTTCATCCTAGCATCTCCCCTCCCCATATAAAAGCTTGTATTATTTTCTTTGAAAAGTTGATGAAGAATTATTAGTGAGCATGACTCCTTGGTGGCTGCGCCCCTTCTTCCTCCCTTGATCCTGCGACGGGATCAACCCCGGGGTGTGACTCCCCATCCCTCGGTGCGACGCCGAGGTTCTATCTTCCCTCATCTCCTTCACAAGTGCTCGAATCTACTCGTCAGATTTCTATCCCAAGTTGCAGCGGCGCCCCCATCCGGTTCCGGTCGAACCTGGTCCTCTCCTTTTTTCTGGAGGTACTTCTATGAGTCAGAAATGCGTGGGCTTTGGTTTCGTCTCGATCCGAGGTCGGCACCGCCCGTGGCGATTTTCTTCGTGAGCTCGCGCAGGACCCTCTCTCTCTGCGAGCCAGGTTCTGCCCGCCCTCTTGCGAAAATTCCCCAGAGCGGACAACTGCGAGTTTGGAGCTGGTCTCTTCAGGGATCGTACCTCTCGTCATCCTCTTTCCAACGCCGCCAACCACGCCTCGTTTTGACGTCGGTGCTGAGCGTGGCGTCAAATCTTGTGGGGCCGCGCAGATCAACCTGTGCAATCCGACCCCCAAACCAGCAACGACTTGCAGAGGCTCTCCCGGCCAACCTCGACCAGATCTGACCGAGCCCTTCGGTCGGGGCCTACTGCCCTGCGTCCCCGACGTCCTCCCTCAAGCGGCGCCCCGTTCGTCTCCTGGAGCAACAAGTTATCAGTTTTACCGCGCGAGCGCGCTGTTCTGTGTGCAGGAAATCAGTCACGACTTGCAGGTGACTTCACGGCCACCTCGGTGCGAATCTGAGTGCCCCCTTTAGCTAAGGCTTCCTCCCGTGACCCAGCTACGTGCCCTCACTGACGGCGCCTCAATCAGACACCGGACCAAGCCGTGGGAGCGTTCGCCGCCGAGTCGCGTGTTGCTGCGAATCTGCCAACTGCCGCACGGGTCCTCCTCGCGGCCACCCCTTCAACGAGTGCCGCCCGTCAGCCCGTGCATCGGCAGCCCCGAAGTCTATTGTTGTAGCCTGTTATCTCCCTACGAGGAGTGGGCATTTTGGCTGGATGTGTATTATTGTTTGTCATGTGTATCGGGGTTGTTGTTCTCGGCCGGGGTTTCTTCCCCACGCCTAGGCGTGGAGGTACGCGCGACGCTCCTACTCTGTTACTCTGCTTTACTAGTATACTATTCTATATGTCGCGTGAGCGCGTAGGATCCTAGCTAGCTTGCTATTCACCGCGTGATTGAGAGTTGAGCACCCATTCCGTGGCCCTAGTCGAGCGTCGAGCTCGGACTCGATTCCCATAGGCGCACGGCAGTTCCTTAGCCGCTGAGATCCCTACGCTTCCCTCATAGGGACGGCTGTGGGCTTGGATTTCTTGTTGAGAGATGCCTCCACCCGGAGGAACGGCACGGAGGTCAGCCGCCCGGCTTACCTTTGGCGTGCGAGTGCTGGCCGCACTTGTTGCATTCGTAGGTCTTAGCCCATTTCGGTCCCGTCCCGCATCACGAACAACCTTGGCCCTCTTAGCCTTGGCAACTGCAGCTTTCACCACAGAAGGCTTCCTCTTCTTGCCCAGAGGCAAGGGAGTGGTCGTAGGTGCCGCTGCAAGAATTTCAAAGTAGGCAGGCTTCTCAGCTTGAGCAATAAGCTTCCTGTAAAGCCCCTGCCGCTTTATGTCTGGTCTATCTGTGCAAGACACAAGAAAGGCAGCGATAGTCGACAGATGCAAAGCATAACAATAAAAGAAAAATGCCATGATCGGACAAGAAGAGTCATACCTGCTGGGCCATCATAAAATGTGGAAAGCGGCCAATACAGGTAAGCCACCTCCTTCGATCAGGAAGTAGCCTCCTTCACTAGCCAGCATATGTCACCAATGGTCTGGCACTTCTCTGTCAAGGCAGCCAAGTCTTTATGCCCGTGGAAGTAGAGTCAATGAAACAGGCCAAGGTAATCTATACACCAGGCATCGACATAATGAAAAGAAACAAAAAGCGGCTTATTCAGAATGCCAGCTATCGGGTTCTCCACTGATAGCCCGTGAACATTTAGCAGTACAAAAAGCCAAGAAGTGTGCTGATAATATGTCTGGGTTCGGTCTTCCCTCCGCACAAATGTCCTGTAAGGGTGAAACCTGTCCACCGGACCCCTCCAGGGGGTTGCTGTCGGGAGAGGTTCCTCCGAGGGGAACGGATATTGTACATCCAAATGAACACCCCCTATATGGCCCAACTGTCTCAGATCCTTTGTAAAAGCGTCTTCATTAAGTTCAGAGAAGACATGAGTGGGTGGTTCAGAACCTTCCTCTTTCAAAGACCGACGCGTGGCAATATATGTTTTCGCCTCCTTCTGGTGCTGTGAATAGAGCCTTTTCAGATGGACCTCATCAATTTCAAACACAGGCCCTGATTGCCGCTTTAAGAAAGAGCGCTCGGCCACGTCCCAAAAGGCGCCTCTGCCATCTTTATAGAAGTTGGTGCGTGTATTCCACCACTTAATGTATTCTGATGTGACACGGGGAATACGATTAGAAATGGTCGGGACACTGAAAGTTACGCCCTCTCGGCGATGGAAAAAATCCCACCATGTTCGACCGTCGCTAGCGATGGTGAACCCATGCTTGGCCCGGCTTTCCAAAGGAAACTGAGCATCCGATGGAGGAATGTGCTGATCATAACCAAAGTTTCTGCTGAAGCGAAACGGATAATAAGGTTCCAGAATGAGTAGGCCTCCCTTCCTGAAAACCAATACACTGGGCCGAATAGCCATAGCCCACCTCACCAGTTATGGTTCTAATATGGGCCGGTGGCATTGACCCCCGAAACAAGATGGACATAAGTTTCTACCTCCTCCATTTTGCATTCCCTCTGAGGGTCCACTAAAGGAGCCGAACCTGCTGCCAAGCTCCAAAAATGAATGCTGCCAGGAGCGTCTACAGGCACTTTTATCAACCTGCCCCTTATCTTAAACAGCTGCTCTGAGAAAGGACCAGGTTCGGCGCTAGCGAATTCGATCATCCGAGGAAGCAATGTGTCCGACTGTAAAGTCCTCGGGGCCACCTCAGGGAAAATACTGCAGACCCAGGCATTAAAGAAATGAAACAGACCCATAGTCCTTAAGGAGCGGGGAACCCGATGTCTATGCAAATCCCCCAATGATTTATAAACTAAGCACAAAGCCACTGGGCACAGAGACAGCCTCATCCCCCAGGCCATCTGACAGGCCGTATATATAGCTTCCGACCTGATAGTCGTCTTGTCCCCTTGAGGAAGAGCGAAGGTGCACAGCCAGAAGGTCAGATAAGCTGCACAGTGAGTGATAGGGTCAACCCCTGCTGGGTTCGGGCCGTCTGCACATGATCTGCGCAGTGAAGCTGGCAATGCTGATTTGTAACGAGGGGTCCTGATTTGCTTGCCAGAAGTCGATCCCACAGAAGGGAAGTCTGCATATTTCAAGGGACCCCCGAAGAAGTATTGTATCCATTGTCCTACACGGACTCTCAATCTGCTGCTCTTTTCCCGGGGTTGATAGCCTTTGGAAGATCCCCTGCTGTAGGCCAGACAAATGGTACGATAAGCTTTCATTAAATACCGGTATGCATAGCCGAAAGAATATCTGCCCTCTCCATCGGAGGCGTCCTTTATGGAGTCGTCTAGGCAGACCTCCTCATATGGCTCCCCATCAATAGGAAGACCTGAAAGCTGCGAAAGACTCCAGAGATCGAGAGATACTTCGCCTTCCGCTATATAGAATGTGTTAAACTGTGGGCAAAATACTTCTAACATGCCGCAACATAGTCCCCGAGAAACGGGATAGCGGAATCTGGATGCGAATACACTATGATAGACCCCAGCTCTGATCAATAAAGGGGCATACTCCTTCAAGACAAATTCGGTAAATTCCACTGCTCCTACCCTGAAGAGATGGGCATCTGTCACTTTGGCATCTCCAAACCAGCCGGCGGCTAGCTGATATTTAAATTGGACAGCCAGACAATTCAGAACAAATGGCTCGTCCCTGTAACCCCACTTCACAGGCGCTAGGAAGAGTCCGAAGTTGGTCTTCTCTCCGTGGACACGACCGGCTACATGGTCCCACCTAGCCGTAGTGAACTCTGGTGCCCAGGTCAACATCTTCTTCTCCGGCTCTAACTCAGAAATACCTAGCACGGCATTCCAGTCCCGTGGCTCGCCTGGAAGATATATAGCTCGGGCACGATAAACAGAACCCTTCATGCTGTCTCTGTCAGTAAGTATTGCCGCTTCCACAGATCGAGTAAGCAGAAGATCCCTCATTCCACCTATGGTGAAGGTCTGGATAAATGGCAACAGATGGCGATCCTTCGGTAGGTCTGGGCGATAGTCAGCAGCTCTTCTGAAGTCAATACCTTCTATGGAAGAATAAACCCCGGAAGTCAGCATGGTGTCAGTCTCAAAATTAGAGGACTCGTCAACAGTAGCAATCTGGTTATAGCCCAAGCTCAGGCTGTTCACATTCATCCAGTTGACTGAAGCCCAAGATATATCCGGCTGAGCCGATGAGCTCGCCCCCACAGTCATGGAAGCCGCAGCAGTAGGGCCGGAAGCCATGTCAGCACCTGCAATCAAAGAAAAATGAGAAGATAATCCTCGAGAAGATGAATGGGTCTGTAAGGACTGAGTAAATGATGCCGGTTAAATTTCAGCAGCATCTCCCCTTATCTGGGGTCTGCCCAAGAAGAATAGGGAGTCACCCACCAAGAAGGAGTGACTCACGTACATAAAGTGGGATTCAATCCCGAAATAATGTTCTACCGAGCAAAGTATATGCAGACGGGAAGAAAATGGAAGGGCCGAGAGGGGGGAGAAGCTCGCGCCGATGAGAAGAGATTGAAGAGAGAGAAAACTCCGGTGAAAATGAGAAGAAAAAGCCCTCCCGGCGCCATAAATAGTGGAGATAGAAGAGGGGCTCTCGGCGCGGCATTTAGCGCCCCGAGAACCCTCCTCCTTCTGGTGTAAAAGGCGCACCGAGAAGCAGCCTAATCCCCGCGCCGAGAAGGGCCGGGCCAAGACCAGGGCGCGCCGAGAACCTGCATAGTGTCCACGCCGAGAAGCCGCCCAATCCTCGCGCCGAGAAGCCCATGAACGTCATGCCGAGAGGGCTCCAGAGTGCTGAAAATAGAAAAGGAATTAGAAGAATATGGAAAATAAAAATTATGCATGTCGAATGATGCTACAGCAATATGATCAAGCTGAAGGACAATATCAAAGAGAAATTGAAGAAGATAGCCTCGAATGCTAAAGAGGCACCTGCAAACACCGTGACGCTATTCCTGTGCTTACGTCGTCCGCAGGTGGGGGGCATTTGTTGACACCTTGAAAATGAGCAAGGGGGGAAACAGAATTAAAAAGAAGATTAGACTAACAGTGAAAAATTAATGGTAAAGCTCGTCAACCATCTACTCGGCTGAAGCCTTTTCCGGCCAAGCTGATGTCCAGTTTCGTTGTCAGCCAGACGATGACACTGATGAAATAGCAGTCACTTGACTGATGAGACCCCCTATCACGCCTTAACAAGAGCTATATTACTGCCTCGTCCGGAAGTCTACAGGTAACATATCCGACTAAGTCAGATGTTAACTTGTTGACAGATGAGATTAGAGCAAAGACAAAGATGAAATCAGAACCGGTAAATGAAGATTATGAAAACCTCTGCAAAGTCGTAACGGAAGAAGAACCTTCTTCATGGGCTATATATACCTAGCTGAAGTCTTCTCAGGCTAAAGCTGATATCCAGTTTTGTCATCATGCGGGTGACAATGCTGATGAAATGATGTCCTGTTCTGTCATCATTTAGGTGACGATGCTGATGAAATCCCAGTCCACTGACTGATGAAGGTCTCCATAATCCCACTAAGACCCGGGTCCACCAACAAAAGGCCTGCTGCGGTTCTAGTACATTCAGGGAGACAGCAAGTCCATGTGAAGCCTTAAAAAAGGCTCTAAATGGGCCTATGAAATGGGCTCACGAAGATCGTGCCGGGATACTCTACGGATGTCTAGCGCGCCGGGAGCTGCTGCACTCGACAAATGCACGCCGTGAAGATGAAAAGTCACGCCAACTTCCATCTGCCGAGAGGTGAAGAGGGGCTGGGTCTATATAAACCCACTCACTTGAAGAAGAAAAAAAGAGAGGCCGGCAACCTCATCCAGAAAGAAAGAAAAAAAAAAGAGACCAACAGAGAGAGAGAGCCTCCTCCGCTGAGAAAAGAGAGAAGAGACCAACAGAGAGAGAGAGCCTCCTCCGCTGAGAAAAGAAAGAAGAGATCAACCCGAAGAAAAAGGGAGAAGAAGCTCCAGGTGGGCAGGTAGCTGGGGAGGGAGAGGAGTCAATGCTCCGCCCTCCCCCATGTTTCTTTTCTTTTCTCTTTATGTATTCCTATGAGTTTCATCTTGATTCACCAGATGTAACCGAGATATCCCGGCCTCTGTTTTACCTCCTTTTCCCTCACTCCCTTCTTGTGATTGGTGTGAGTTTTGGAATGATGTAATGAAAAGAAATACTACGATGGCCCATTTGGGTGCTGGGTGATTGAAATATCTACCATCTGTATCCCCCCTCTGTATCTGCTGTTCTTCAAAACATTTATCTACTTAGATGCTCCAGATTTTTGGTTTATACTTCACATCTCCGGGTCCGTTCTCTCATGAAAGATGAAGACAGAGCCCCAACCCTCGTTCAATGGGTCATTGGGCTCTGTCCCCTCCTTCCCTCCCTTTGATGATGGGTTTTCTCGCATGTTGTGGATTTCTGCCGAGCTCCCAGCTTGTTCAGGGTCAGAGACATCAATCTCTTGATCGTCTAAACAGCAGGTGACAAAAAAACCCCATATATCTCCCAAGGGTTTAATGATGGATGATCCTGTCCTTCGACTGATGCTACCCTCCCTTAAACCCCTGGCCTTCACGCCTATAAAACCTTTTAATCCTCCTCGTCTGTGCTAGAAAATCTAGCCTGAATCCTTGTCCGAAACCAAAAGAACCAAGAACAGAGACCCGGAACCTTCCCGGTGCCAAGAACAGTAGTCCCTAAAGAGACCTTCCCGGCGCGAGGATGGACGCGCCGGGAACCTCCCTTGCCAGCTTCCCGGCACCCAGAATAGTGCCCACGAAGAAACCTTCCCGGTGCGGCTATTTGCGCGCCGGGAACTCCCTATGCCAGCTTCCCGGCGCCAAGAATACTGCCTTATGAAGAACCATTCCCGGCGCAGTGGCTCTTGCGCCGGGAACTACCCCCTTGTGCCATAAGCCCCTTTATGCTATGAATGCTCCATCCCTTGAGCCCCAGATGAGAACCCCTACTACCAGTCAAGAAACCACACAGATACCCCTATGATCTGCTCAATGTAACCCTGTATTCTGTCGAGGGACACCCAGGGTCACCATATACCCCTCAAAGAGAACAATAAACGGGGACAATCTCCCCTACACGCCCCCCCCAAAGCTAGATTTAATCATAACCCCGCTAAACAAGGGAGCTCTGCCACTGCATGCGCTTTGATGGCCTCAAGGGGATATTAAGATAGTGCTGCAAGCACGTACATGGGTCAGGGGTCCAATACCCCTCTACTCTTGGCTTTCACCCCGGCACTCCGTGGGTGATTGTCTATCATTCCCTGGCAAATGTTAAGTCCGGGGGAGGTGCTGCCAAAATTCTTCCAGGAGCAGGCACTTGAAGACGACATTAAGCTGTCCCTGGGGCTCTGCACGAACACTGGTTACAGGGATCCTCTAGACCCTGATTTCCCCAATTCCTATTTGATCTTGGCCTTCCTTCGGAACCCAAACCCAATCCAGTTCAGATCTAATGAACTGATCCACTTTGACCTTACAGAATCTATCTAACTTGTCCTGAATCGCCAAGAAACCCAAAAGCAGGGTGCCGTAAACCCTTAGAAACCATCTCGGTGCTATGATACCTCTCGGCACCATGCACAGTAGAATAGGTAAAATGATCTCGGCGCAAGCCTTCTTGCGCCGAGAACCCATCCATCCCAGGTCACGCCGAGAACCTTTTTGCCACTTTGCCCTTGCGCCGGGAACCCCCTGGCCATCGTGCTTTCGCGTCGGGAACCCCATCCACTTTGCCCCTGCGCCGAGAACCTACCCTGCCATCCAATTGAGCCCCTGGCACTTTGATCAGATCCATCCACCTTTTTTTAAAGCGCTAGTCTTTGCCTTGCGCCGAGAACCACCTGGGCCCTTTAGCCCTTGCGCCGAGAACCTTGCGCCGAGAACCCCCTTGCCCTCTTAGCCTGCGCGCCGGAACCCCTTGTCATCTTGCCCTTGCGCCGGGAACGCCATCCACCTTGAGCTGCGCCGGGGACTTACCCTGCCATCCAGTTGAGCCTCCGAGGGTTTGATCAGATCCATCCAGGGATACCCATGAGTCACCAGACCTACCCTGGGGATAAATCCAAAGGGAGACAAACTCCCTTATGTTCCACCGTCCCACGTCGGATTTACGAGTAACCCCTTTAGCTCGGGAGGTCTCTGCCACTGCATGAGTTCCACCGGCTTCCTTAAGGGAAAATCGAACGTTGCCCCATGGCAGACATATGCAGTTCGAGAGGTCCGGCCTCTCTTTCTCTCGGCTTTCATCCCGGCACTCCGTGGGTGATAGCCTATTTCCCCCTGGGCATGATCCAGATAAACGAGAGATGCTGCCGAAACATCGATTGATGCTTTAACCCCGACAAGCCCCGGGAAACGTGTATCATACGCCTCCCGTCTGGCTCAATTCTTCGGGGGATACAAATACTTCGAGGCCCTTGGCCGGATGAGAAACGTGAAAGGGGACATGTCTCCGATGATCGTCCAGGCCCCGCCCCGCCGCTGCGTGGACGGTGTCCTATGTTTGCCCGGTACGACCCACACAAAGGGGTCATGCTGATTTAATAATTTCTCGTTTATTCAATTACCTTCTTAGAATAACAAGAACTTCAATGTTATGCACTGTCATTTTCAACCGCCCCAAGTGGCCTCCTATTTTGGCGTTTAATCAAGGGTTGTCCTTCTTAGGAAGGACGTAATTAACGTCATAGCCTTTATGGTATGATGGACTTCCGGTCCCGACTCGGACTTCACAATCGACTGACCAAGTCAAGTCGAGCGCATAATAAAATTATCACTCTAGTGACTGGCACGCCTAATAAATCTAACCAATGAAACATCCAGATGGAAAAGAATCCGTGTCCACAAGACCACAGCTGGAAAAGGAGGGAGAGGCAACGCCATCAGCGGTTGCGATGATGGGATTACTGTAGCTCCAGCAATAAGGGCCGTCATACCGCTCGCTACTCTCGGCTCTGCCTCGAAGGAGGGAAGCTCCACTAACGGTCCGATACTAACCAGCTCCTGGACCATCTCCAAGGTAGCTACCTAGTCATTAGCTGGCAGACAAGACAACAAACCCAGTCAACAACCTCAATACAGTGAACGTCAAGAAAGGAGGAGTCAACCCTCCATATAATGTCTTAGTACGTACTTGAGCCGTCTTGGGGCTCCTCAGGCCCCTGCCCACCAACAGAAGTGGGCACTTCACCTCTGGTCCCGAGAGGGACAAGGGCCCCTGTCATCTCCGCCATCTCTGCATGTGAACATATGGAAATATCAGTTTCCAGAAGAAAACATTACTATGGATAGAGCATTACCAGTCCTAGGGATCCTACCTGGCTGAATGCTCCCGGGAGTCTTCCACGACTCAAAGTGATGAAATGTACCAGTGTTAGGGCCAGTCTTATCCATAATCCGGAGAACCTCATCCACGTCAACATCACACTCGATCTCATCGTCCAGCAAAGGATTGGTCTCCAAAGGTGGCGAGAAAGCCACCTCTAACACAGCCTCTAGTGGAGGTACAAAGTTATCCATAGATGCAAGGTTAGTCAACCATAACGGCTAAACAACTGAAAGAAGAAGTATTGAGTGGGGCACTTACTCAGAGCCGACTCTGCCTCAATGTGCTCATCCTCCCTGGGCCTACGAGAGGACTCCCCGACCTTCGTCATGCCAGCATCTACACGGGGGCATTTCCACTTAGGTTGAACATCCCCGTTACCACTCCCAGTGGATGTCCCCGTGAAGGAATGATCTTCCGCTGCCAGGGAACCTACCAAAGAAACACATCAATGAATTATATCTCAGTTGAAGGCACAAGGGAGAAAGGTAGAGACAATGTAAAAAAGAACATGTCTTACCTGAAGCACCAAAGGGAGTCAACGGCAGAGGGACCAGTTGCTCTGACTTCAACCCCAATACTGGGTAGCCTTCGTAACTACCTCCTTAATATTCCTCAGTGTGTAGGCATGCTCTATATGGGAAACAAACTCCACCGGCCCACTCGACACGATCGCGTGAGCGATATGGCGCATCCAGTCGGAGACTACCGTGTCAGTAAAACTCCTTTCCAGGAGCACTCAATCCAGGGAGGTACTCCTCCCAAAGCCATAATAGGCTTGGAACTGGGTCCACCTGGTCCTCAGCGTCCTCGGCAGTGATGTTTCAGCACCAGTAGTCACAGTCCCTGCTGGCCTAAGGGGCTTGATAGCCCCACTATAACCCCGCCTCAAGGATGAGGAGGCCCGACCGTCCCGGGGCCACTGCTACTCAAGCCGCTCCACGTCCCGACGGATCCAAGAAAAGAGGGTCCTTAGGTACACCGCGTCTAGTGAAATAGGAGGCTGATCCTCCCGCAGAAGTTGGCCCTCCTCAGCCTTTCTGATTGTCGAAGCCTTCTGGCGATATAAATGGATGTGCCCAAACCACCACCGGGTGTAGTGAACGTCCAACCTCCTTCTGCGATCCAAACACGGCGTCGACAGCTTCCCGGGCTCCCCTCAGAAAGTGAAGTCCCACCAGGCTACCGCTAGCAAGTGACTGTCCCTACCCTTATACACCTGGCCTGCTAATGGAAACTCCTGGTTCGGCAGGATTGCCTGATCATACCCGAAGTTCCTAGCAAACCAGTGTGGGTAGTAGGGTTCCAGGATGCTGGCGCTGGACCAGTGCAGTGCTAACACCTTCGACCAAGTGCTGATCACCCACTCAGTGTAGAGATGTGTGTCTGGCTCGCACTGGTGCGGTGGGGCGCAGGCCGCCCCATCACTCGTCGATACCAGAACAAGTCGAAAGCCTCTCGACCCGCAGTCAAACGGGAGCCCATCCTCGCCTCTGCCTGGCAAGTAGGACAGAGCCCTCATGGCCCTCTCTAGGTGATCTGTTGTGTCTCCGTCCGGCTGCCCAGTGAAGCTGAAGAGTAAAGGGGCCACCGGGTTCACCACTATCGCCCTCATCACCCGCCCGTCAAAAAGTAGACCGGCCCACGCACTGAGGTAGTGGGTCGGTAGAAGCAGACTCCTCTTTAGGGGCACAAGGTGTACTGATAATGCCCCCAGCCCATGGTAGATGTTGGCCAAGGCCACGGGAGCCAATGCCAACCTCCGTCCATCTGCTAACAAGTACGCAGGCCACAACAGCTCTACCCGCAGAAGACTATCCTCTCTGTGGGGGACCACAAATGTCGCCATCCAGTATGCCAAGTACACTGACAGATAGGTGACATCCAGCAGCCAATGGGGATTCCACCCCTCTCTCAGTGCAAAAATGTATCAAGAATAAGTCCAGAACCATAGCTTGTTGGGTCCCGTGTAGTGCAATTGGATCTAGAAGGGGGGGTTTAATAGATCCTATCAAGAACTTTGGCCTATTTAAAGCTTAGCTACCAAGAATGGTAAACCACTCCTATAAAGCAAATAAAACACTTAGACACAAAGCACATCGGATTGAATAGGAATGGCTCAAATGGAAACAGCAAAGCACAGTCCAATGACTGCATGGGTCAAGGCAAAAGCTAAGGTGCTGCTCAGCAAACTTCTGATGTGTGTGTGCATAAGGTGTCTGCTTCACACCCCGCCGAGCTAGCTGGAGTGTGTGCAATGGTGATCAACCAGAGTGCTTGTGTATGTAAGCAAGGTGATCCTTACTTGCAGGAGAATGCTCCCTAGTGCCTGTGTGCAAAGATGCGGCAGGTAGCCAAGGAGATGTAGGTACTATGCAATGAATAAATGGTGTGTATGTGAGATAGCATAGTCCACAAAGCTTGAGTGTGCGATAGAGATAATCAAGATTACATACAATGAAGCAAGCACACTAACTTGTGAATGGGGATAAAGAATATGGAGCAATCACACAAGTGCACAACCCACAACACAGGGATTTTTAAGGTGGTTCGGTTGAAAACCCGCAACCTACGTCCACCCCTCACCAAACTTGGTGAGGCTTTCCTACTGACACACAGCTTGACCGGGCACAAGCCCCAAACCACAGAACAGAGAACACCCTATGTCTGTCTTCTTACACACAAAATCGGCAGGGAGGTTCTCCACAGACTGGAGCACACCTCCTTCTATCTTCCTATACACAAAACCGGTAGGGACGGTTCTCCACAGGCCGTAGCACACCTCCGTCAGTCTTCCTACACACAAATCAGTAGGGGCAGTCCAAGAAGATCAGAAAACACAAAAGGGAAAAACACTGCAAATGCAGTAGAAAAATAAGAGCTAGAGGAATGTAAACACCAACTGAGTCTTCGGATAGAGATCTGGAAGTTGGTGACTGCAGCTACAAGTTCAGATCCGAAGATCTATCTTTTCAAGCAATGATAGACTGCAGGGCTACTCTCTCTCAAGGTTGATCTTCTTTTCTTCTTCTCTAACAGCACTGGACTAAGTCAAACAAGTGTTGGGTTGCTCTCACGCGCTTCTCAAGGATGTTCTTTGTGGATGCTCAAGGGCGTGGCTCTCTGGGCAGCAACAACTTCTTCTCTTGTAGAAGCTTGATATTTAAAGTCGAGCCACAAGGAAATGTGGTGAAGAATTTTCCCTCCAAAATCTTTTCTTGTATTTAAGGAAGATACTCTGCTAGAAGTATGACTTGAGCTGACTAGCTTCAAGTCCAAGGATAGGACAGTGGTGACAGAGGAGAAAGTCTTTTCTTCAACCACTTTTCAACCCTACATAAAGCATTCTTCCTTTGAGGCATGAGCAGAATGTACTTGAGAGCCTCTCCAAGTCAGTCCCATGGTAGGACGGTGGCAGGTAGAAGAAGCAGACCATATCTTTCCTTTTGTTACTATTTAGATCTCCTCATTAAATGGTCCCTTTGACATGCGGCCTCCTTATTGGCTAAAGTCCACTCCTGTCCTGTGTACTCTGTCTGCACAAGAGACTTCATTTGGTGACAACAAAAAGGCAGACAGTGAGAAGTGACCTTTCCCAACTGTAGATTCTGACATAGCCATTTCCATAAGGTAGATTAGATGTGATATGATGGTAGGGACAAAAGTCAACTTAGGGTACCTCATCCAGACCTCGAAATCCATGCATTTGGACATTTGCGGTACCTATTTTCTCTCTCTGGATTGCCCAATTGATTTGATAGAAGACTGGCTTGAGAGCTGCTGGGAGAGCAGATAGGTTGACCTTCCGATAGATAGGTCGACCTTAGTTCAGATGGGCTCATAGGGTGCACTGACCTGATATGTGCACCGACCTGATGTGTGCACTGACCTGATGTGTGCACAGACCTTGATATATGCACATACCTTGATATTGCAGGACCTCTGCATGTGTACCAACCTTAGTGGAAAGTCTTCATCATGTGCATCGACCTTAGTGCTAGTCTTCAGCATGTGCACCGACCTTCGTTGCAAGTCTTCAGAATGTGCACCGACCTTGGTTGTAAGTCTTCAGTATGTGCACCGACCTTCCAGACTTGACTGCATATGTGCACCGACCTGAATGGAAAATCTTCAGCATGTTCACATACCTGACTTCTTCAATGCATGAATGTGCATCGACCCATGTGCACTGACCTTCTGAGCAGACCTGAACATGTGCACCGACCTTCTGAGCAGAGATGCATATGTGCACCAACTTTCAGCAACATGCACAGACTTTGTAATTCACATGTGCACAGACCTTGTAACGTTGAAGGTAAAACCTGCACCGACCTTCACTTGCATATGTGCACAGACCTCCAGTAGCGTGCATCGACCTTTGCTCTGAGGTGCATCAACCTTAGTGGTCAGAACGGTAGAAGGTGCACCGACCTTGGCTATGTGCTGTCGAGAGATGCACCGACCTTGACTTGTGTATGCTCAGACCTTGTAATGTTGAAGACAAACATTGCACAGACCTTTCTTATGCTGAAGGCAAACATTGCACAGACCTTTCTTATGTTGAAGGTAAACATGCACAGACCTAGATGCGTTGAGGGTAAACATGCACAGACCTAGTAATTTACATGTGCACAGACCTACCGCAATGTGCACCAACCTGTTAGCGTGAACAGTAGCCGCTGCACCGACCTAATCAACATGAAGCTCTTCAACTTGATTTCTATGTTGCTCTTCAACTTGATTTCTGTGCTGCCAATTGCCTATATTTTCATGCACCCAATATTATCATCTGTCTTGATTTTTGTGCATCTAGTTGCCTCAATTTTTGTGCAACCATGTATCTTGAGTTTCTCTTTTAACTTGGAAGGTTCTTGCTCTTGAATTTCTGTATCTTGAATTTAGCCTTGATTTTCATGATGTCAATTATCTAGATTTGCGTGCCATTCTTGATTTCTTACACTTTACTTACAATGACCTGAAATGTATGAATATTGACGTTTATCAATTGCAAGATAGACTCATCAGTGACTCATAGGCTGACATCATCAAAACCACATTAAGGCGGAGAATCATGCGTGTACCAAACATGCACAACATTCTCCCAACATTCTCCCCCTTTTTGATGATGGCAACTATGAGTGATTATGAATACATTGTGAGTCAAGGTGCAAAGAAATATAATCATGAGTTGAAGCACAAAGACTTATATAAATTCCCTCCCCATATAAGACTCTCCCCTTTAAGCATTCAAGACTCCCCCTTATGCATACTCTAGTTAATGACACATATAATTCTCTCCCCCTTTGACATCATCAAAATAACACAATGGAGAGAATATATGGCACAGTTAGGAAAGAAGGAGTAATGTAGGAAATTATTAACATAGGATGTACAGAGTGAAAGTAAGTACATACCTGTAGGGAGCAATTAAACGCACAACAACCTAAAATACCTTCTTAGTGTTCCAAAAAATGATGTGGAATTACATGCCAATGGTTGTACATTGATTTAAGTTAACAATTGTTGGGTCCTTGAAGGTTCTCTTGTTATGTCCCTCGTGAATGCAAGTAAAGCAAGTATTATGCAGAGAGAAGACCGTGTAGATAAGGACATGATACCACTTGTTAGAGAGTGATGTTGAGTGTTTAGAGAGCAAGTGATACCAATTGTTAATGACCAGCACAATGTAAATTGTTAGGTCTTTTGGCATGGCAGAAGCATATTTACACAAATAGGCATCATATGCCATGAAGGCACAGCACAACAGCATATAGTGAATCATGAGAGGCAGACATGTGGATGAGATTTGAGCATGTCAAAGTAATGCAATCTAAGAGTAATTATTTTTGGTTTTTTGTTTTTTAGATTTTTAAGATTTTCTATGCAATGCATGGAAATGGAAAACGCACACTAACCATATACTGGACGAACTGAAGCCAATAGCTTTAGGGACATGATACCACATGTTGATGAGCAATTATAGTACAAGGTTATGTCCCTTGGCATGGCAGGGGCAGATCACGAAACAGGAGCAACATGAACTGAGTCAAGAGAGGCAAATAGGTGCAGGAGATGTTATCATAGCAACATGATGCAATTCGAGAGTAATACAGTAGCCACATCACAAATTTGATTTTCAGATTTTTCAAGTTTTTAATGGTTTTCTGGTTTTCAGATTTTTGAGTTTTCTATGCAGCGCATGAGAAAAAAAATGCAGACCACCCATGTATGTGAAGACTGAAACAAGTTGCATGGGAATCATGATACCAATTAACCTGTTGCCAGTTGATGAGAAGGCTGATCCTAGATACCAATTGTTAAGAAAATGGTGATGCTTTCATGACAGCCTGAGTGAATTATGCAGATTGGTCCAGAGAAGGCAAATAATGAAGGAGCATCAAAAGATAGTTTGTCTTAAGAAAAGGATGGAGGTTCTTTAATCTGAAGCTAAATTCCTAAATGTAGAGTTATAAATTTTTCAGAATCTCCAGTTATAGAATTCTAATGATGCAACCCTCATATTCAGATTGGTTTAACGCTAATGAATTCTGAGCTTCTCAATGAAAATATTTGAGAACATCTGTATTTAAGATTAATAAAAGTGAACCAGAAATTCATACTAAAATCACATTAACCTCCTCTCAACTTACTCATTCAATTACATGGGCTCCCTTGAGAGTGATTATAACAAGTATTGAGGCTAAAACCTTAGATGTCTCTAATTTTATCCATGAGTGCTAGACATTCAGATTTTTATTTTCAAAACATTGTTGAGCATTAACAATTATCATTTTTATGAGCAATCAAGTGTAGCATGCACCTTTTTTTCTCCCTTCTTGCCCCTTTTCGGGCCTCCACCTTTCCCCCCCCTTTTGTTCCCCTCTTCTTTTCCTGCTTTCCTTTATGAAAACACTTGCCTGGCGGTTGGGGTAGTGTGTTCATCTTCTTCCGCAATGAAGGGATGAACCCCCTCCCCTATCTACAACCTTGCAAGGATTTACTTGAGTTAAAAAAAAAGTGTAGCATGCACCTTTGACGTGAGGGTACAAGTTGTTTAGACGCTAGCACCCCCAGTTACTCAGTGTAGCTTACCATTTTGCCATTATTAGAACATAGGTAGCATTTAATACCCCAAATTTTTATATAAATCTTCTGATATTTTTTTGGAGATTAATGAAATTAATTATTATTCAAATAGAGTTTTATTTGGGTTAAATAAGTTATTATGGGAGCACAAATGATAACCAATTGACTTGGCCCATTTAAATAAGCCCAAGAGACATAAAACCAAGCCCATAAAGTTTGGCCCATATTCTAGAAGCTTAAACTATTATACTTATGAAACTTATGGGGATAATTACTTCTTATTAGATAAATAAACAGATAAATAATAGGAAGAGTTTCAATTTAATCAAAATTCAGTGCCTAAGACCAAAAGCGGTCTATCTAGCGACCGCTTGGGACAAGAAACGGTCCTACCTGGATCGCTTTTTAAGAGTCCGAACGCGAGCAATTTAGATCGCACAAAAACTCCATTTTCTTCAGTCTAAATCCTCTGGGATTGATGCAATCTATTGGCAATAAGACTCTAGAACACCTTTAGGATGGATTGGTGACCTAATTAGGACTATAAGTTCATTCATATCCCTAAAACCCTAGCTAAACATATAAATAAACCCCAGAACCAACCTGCACGACCCTCCCTTTTGGCTCACATAGAACTAAGGTAAGGAGGATGAATTAGAGGTATGTTCTTTAGAATATTTTGTTCATCATACTAAGGTCTAACTACCCTCCAAATTTCATCTTAGGAGATCAAGCCATTAGGAAGATAGAAGCTTGCAAAGTCGATAGTTCAGAACAAGTAACCCAGGAACCTGTGCAACAGACCCAAGAAGATCTACAAATTAGAAGCCCTAAAAGAGGTATTTATAAGTTGTGTCTTTAGAACTTTTTGTTACCCTTTATGTCTTTTATCTACCCTCCAATTTTCGCATCTTTAGGTCAAGAGAATCAGGAGATAAAGGGGCAAAAAATTACTGGTTTGACATATAACGTGCAGGAACTAGGGCTTACTTCCAAATAGAAATCCATAGCCTAGGAGGCGAACCAGAGGTAGGTTATCTCATGAACGGCTTAAACTTGATGTTAGGAATAAAAGCCCTCTGATTTCAGTCATTTTCATGTACTGTACATAGAGAATTTTATGTTTTATTGGGACTATGCATTTAGTGTAATCTTCATGCATGAATCTTAGCCCTAATTGAGTTAAAAAGAAAATCTCTTGATCATTATACACAAACCCATGCATATTATTGACCTATTCTCGTTCTATCATGTTTTACAATAGGTTCTCATTGATTTCCATTCATAACATGCCCTAGATTAGTGTTTATTTTACTATTTTTTTAGTTTTCTGTCAAACAGACAGAAACAGTCTATATGTGACCGCTAGGGATAGCTAAGCGGCCCTTCGATAGACCGCTAGACTCCTATAAACGGTCTGCACTAGACCCCTTTTTGGTTCTGAAAGTTAGCCCGAGCCTAACTGAATTTTGTCTAATTATAACTCTATAATTATGGTATTTTTCACTCAAAATTATGTTAAACACCCTATTTTAGCATGAGCATGAATTTAAACTTTATTTTCATTATCATGTAATTTCATGCTTAAATGTTATAGTTTTGTAATTAAAGATTTCCTCTTTTGTTTATGAAACATGATGGTATTAGAACGTTGTTTCGATTGCTGTTTTAACGTGATTCACTCATAGCTCTAGAGTCATTTTATTAAGTACATCACATATACTCCGGTATGTGACCATTAGTTACACTTCACACTTATAGGCACACTCTCTTGGACTTATGAACCTCTCCACCGGATATTCCTTCTGTCGGACTAGGGGATTATGTTTCAAGGCCTCCGTAAGACTTCGCGAGCTTGGGATTCCCACTAGGGCGCCGAGCAGGTTGTACTATTAAAACCCAAATTATCTAGAAAGCACTTGCACTATCAATGTTTTCTGAATTCTGGATTCCAAACGGTCTTCATGGGGACCGCTAAGGGTTACCTAATGGTCGGCATGTGACCGCTTCCTTTGGAAAACGGTCATCCCATGACCGCATGTCTCTCTGAGTCAAGCTTTCTTTGTTCTGGCTTAGACTCGATACAAACGGTCGTGACCCGACCGCATAGCTCTGCTAAACGGTCCAGACATGACCGCCTGATTCATGAAACGGTATAGGAAATGACCGCTTATTTCTTGATTTTGTCTAACCCGAGGTTGACCATTGGGGTTGGTTTTCTTGAGTTCCTAGATGGTCTGAGGATTATCTGGAGTTCTAACATATGCTAATTAATGAATGTACCGTTATGATGCCAGAATACCATTGGAGTATAATATTCTTTTAATTCTTCCTTGATATCTCATGTCAATTTTGGAACGTTCTATACCTTGGTTACTTGGTCATGAGACTTATTATTTGGAATTGAATTATTGGCCATAATTATTGTTATATCTCGTCAAAGTAGCTAGATTTCTAGCTTGAAGATGCAAGACCGAGCACATATTGTGTCCAAGGGCTCCATGCTAGTCCCCTCGACGGATTGTTGGAAACGTGCTATAAACCATGGGGTACGATGACACTGGCGTCGCATTGCGCTGGGAGTACTTTCTTTTCTAAATGAGTGAAAACCACGAGGCTCGTTATGGAAATTAAATGCTTGTTAATGACTTTCTAGTACATAGCCTTTACATGGTTGTGTAAAGTACTTTCTACATACTTACTCGTACATTCTTGTTCATGAAAGGCCGAATTTAGATCTACATGATTAATCTTGCTTGTTCGTGGTCTATACTCGCTCACGTCTACTTGCTCAGTTATTTCATGATTCTTCGTTATCTTGGTTTATATTGCTTGTTTATCGCATTCTTATTTTATTATCTTGATCCTAGAGCTAAGACATTAATCACTTAAATATTACCTTCATGTTGATACGAAGATACCTATTGGGCAAGTGTGCTCGTACCTACTTTCTCAATTTTTCAGGAAGTATAGGTGAATCAGATTCAGAATATACAAGTAGCATGTCCGAGAGTGATTGAAGGTCAAATGGATCGAGAGAAGACCTAGTTGTCAAGTGTTTAGTCGAATCCTATTTTAATTTTTCATGTTGTTGAGTCTGTGATGTAAGGATGTTTAAAGTCATGAATCCAATGTACTTGTGGTTACTAGTATGGTATAATGTTAGAATTTGGAAAAAAAATTACTTGTGCAATTACTTTTATGTGATTGTCTTGCACTATGATTTTTTGCTTGCGAGAGGCTTACCATGCCGGCTGTTCACGTTCCGATATTCCTTCCGCTGTATGAAAAGCTCGGGGCATGATAGTTAAAGTGGTATTAGAGCCTAGGCTTAAAAATCCTAGGAAAGATGTCATGTCATAGGTTAAGTCTAAGGTTTTAGGACCCATACCTATGAAACAAGGAAAGAAAATTCCCACCCATGAGAGAAATTGGGTAGAACCTGAGATGAGTTAGTAATTAGAAATTATCTTTAAGATTAACCCATCAATTCCATTAGAATTAACAATTCCATTACTCTTCTTAGGTACTTTACTCTTACAATGGCTCACCGTGTTGATTGGGGTGGAATGCAACAAACTGTTGCGGGACTCACTCAGGCCTTGCAAAATATGGCTCAAGCCAGCGCTAGGGCAGGAGCTGGTGATCTGCACCACAATTTCTGAAGTTTAAACCATCCGTGATTTTATGGTTCTTCTAACCCCGATGAGGTAGAAAACTGGATTGATGAAATGAACTCTGTATTCGAGGTCATGCAATGTGCCGACCAAGAGAAGGTTCACCTTGCTACGTTCCAGTTAAACAAAGATGCACGTACCTGGTGGAAGTATATTCTGACACCGCCTACAGACGCACCATACACATGGGATGGCTTTCTGACTCTTTTTCGAGCCAAGTATTTCTCCGAACATGTCAAGGAGAGGAAGGCGGCTGAATTCGCATCACTACGTCAAGGCATGATGACAGTGGCGAAATATGAGTTACAATTCTCTCGCCTGGCACCTTATGCTTAACATCTAGTGAGCACAAATCTTCTTAAAGTAAATCACTTTATGGATGGGTTGCGACCCATTTTCTTCCAGTAACTTGGCACACAAAAAATTCGGACCTACGTAGAGATGGTCCAACGGGCACACTTATGTGAAAGGACCTTGGAGAAGGTCGATAAATTCAAGGGCAAAGTGGAGGAGCCGAGCCAAAAGTCTGATCGGCTAGGTATGAAGCGAGAAAATTTTAGCATCACCTATAACTCTCGGGATAGCAAGAAGAGATCCCGGAATGGGGATGGCAAGGATGATCGTTGAAACAAAAAGATTAAAGAAGAAGATAAGCAAGTCATGACGGCTTGCTCGTTCTATGATAAATTCGATCATGCGGCCGAAGAATGTTGGAAGCGTTTGGGCGCAAGCCTAAGATGTGGAAGTCGAGAGCACCGCATGCCTGACTGTCCTCTGATGAAAGAGCAATCATCCACGAGGAGCAATGGTGGATGGAAGCGGCAAGTTAGATTGAATGCCGTATTGGAGGATGAACCAACCAAAGAAGGGGAGCTCATTGAAGGTACAATTCATATTTATTCCCAGCCTGCTTTTGTGTTATTTGATACATGTGCTACTCATTCCTTTATTGCTAGTTCCTTTGTAAAAATATTGCATATTTCACATGTTCCCTTACCATCGGATTTAACCATAGTCACTCCTTTAGGGTCGGGAACGGAATTGAAAACCTATTTCCCCAAAAGTGAAGTTACTATAGAAGGGCATAATCTTCCCGCCAATCTCGTATACTTTGATATGGAAGGCTACGATGTCATATTTGGAGTTGATTGACTTGTAGACCACGACGCCTATACAAATTGTTGCAATAGGATAATTTCCTTTTGAAAACTAGGACTCCCATGATTTTACTTTCTTGGTATCAAATACCGGAAGCATCCCTCTCTTGTTTCATCTCATCACTCTTGCAAACTCATTTCGTAAGGATGTGAAGCTTTTCTTGCCTCCATAGTAGTTACCGAGTCTAAGGAAATTCAAATAGACGATGTAGTTCAGGAGTATCTCGATGTTTTTCCTTCCAAGTTACCAAGCCTACTGCCCGAAAGGAAGGTTAACTTCACCATTGAACTCACACCTGGAGCAGCACCAGTGTCAATAGCTCCTTACAGGATGTCCCCCACGGAATTGAAGGAACTAAAGAAGTAACTTCAGGAGCGGCTAGAAAAAGGCTTCATTTGACCTAGCACATCCCCTTTGGGTGTACCAGTCTTATTTGTCAAGAAGAGGGACGGTTCCCTTAGATTATGCATTGACTACCGGTAGTTGAATCAACTTACTATCAAAAACAAATATCCACTGTCACGTATTGATGAGCTATTTGACCAACTTTCTGGCACGGAGTACTTCTCCAAGATCGATCTCAGGTCAGGCTATCATCAATTGAGGCTCAAGGATGAAGACATTCACAAGACTACTTTCCGAAGCCGATATAGACATTATGGATTTGTGGTTATGCCGTTTGGTTTTGTTAGATTTTCCAGCGTCTCCCTTAGGGATTTGCTGTTCCACATGGATTATGGGGTCCACGTTGGGCATCGGTGCATTGGCAGCCCATCCCGCCGCATGGATTATGGGGTCCATGTGTGAAACTGCTCATGTCCACCCATAGTACGATAGTGTGGGCTTCTGTAATGCCATAAGGAAATACGGTCCGCCTTCGCTACCAGCTCGAGCTTTTAGAGCAACGGTTGGGGCATGATCCTATAAACTGGTATCAGAGCAAGGTTGCGGGTTCAAATCCCCCAAGTGCCGCTGGGGGGCAGATTGTTTGATTTTCCAACATCTCCCTTAGGGATTTACTGTTCCACATGGATTATGGGGTCCACGTAGGGCATCGGTGCGTTGGTAGCCCATCCCGCCGCATGGATTATGGGGTCCATGTGTGAAACCCCTCTTGTCCGCCCACAGCACGATAGTGTGGGGTTCTGCAATGCCATAAGGATATATGGTCCGCCTTCGCTACCAGCTCGAGGTTTTAGCGCAACGGTTGGGGCATGATCCTGTTAACAATGGAATACACCTAGAAGAGGAGTTACTCATCATGGAGAACCCAAGAATTCTTGGGTACCTCAATGTGCAAAATGAGGCTCTGTCCCTAAAGGTGTGCCTTGAAAATTGAAAATAAAAAGGGGAATCAAGGCACATGAGATCAGTTAAACCCCTTCTCATTGTTCTTACTTTTAGTTGATTTTGCTTTATCTGAGTGATCGTTGCATCTTTGGATTAGTTGATATCTTTCAGATTTGTATTGCATGCATCCATACATATGCATATGAAATTTGCATTGTCACTCATAAAATGTTCATCTGCACACTCATTTGCAGTTTGAAAATTTGAATTGGATATATCTGATGTGTTCTTGTGCCAATTGCATTTGATTGACTCTTGTCATAATGCATTCACTGAACATATGTTACATACAATTTTCATATGCATACACGTGATTGATAGACCATCATCAAAGACTTAAAATGCATCTAGGATTGTTTTTGTAACACCCTCAAATATAGCTAAGTTGTACTCTATATCACCGAGGCGTCTTTTCAAGTATCAGCTCAGTTCTTGAAAAGAACTCCGAAGTTAAGCGTGCTTAATGGGGATTAGTACTGGGATGGGTGACCTTCCCAGAAAGTCCCCCATTCTGGAGCTGATCACTGTTAGAAAGGGACAAAACCGTGAGGCCGGTAGGCCAAAGCGGATAATATCTCGACGGTATAGAGTACGGGGCGTGATAAAATGGTATCAGAGCCATACCCCAGCCGAAAGTGTGGGAACTAAGTGCCATGCAGGGTAAATTGCTACGCTATGGGAGCCACCTCTTGAACCCGCAATGTGACAAAGTGTTACATAGTGGGAGTCACCTCTTGAGCTTGTAGGGGCCACCTCTAGAGTCCGACCTGCCTGGGGGTTTGATTGCGTGCTATATATGCCCAGCGACGAGGACGTCACCTATATAAGAGGGGTAGATTGTAACACCCTCAAATATAGCTAAGTTGTACTCTATATCACTGAGACGCCTTTTGAAGTATCGGCCCAATTCTTGAAAAGAACTCCGAAGTTAAGCGTGCTTAATGGGGAGTAGTACTAGGATGGGTGACCTTCCTGGGAAGTCCCCCATTCTGGAGCTGATGACTGTTAGAAAGGGATAAAACCGTGAAGCCGGTAGGCCAAAGCGGACAATATCTCGATGGTATAAAGTACGAGGTGTGACAATTTTTGTTTGCACTGCATTGTCATGCTTGACCCAGATGTATATAAAATGGTATGCTGGGAGAAGGACAGATCATGTTTGTCTAGAAATGCACGCTATGCGTAGAGGCCAGCCCTCCGCCTAGTACCTTGAGTCAAATCTACACCTAGAGCAATCTAGATATCATAGGCATAATTCATTAAACTCCCTACATATTGTTATTTCACATGCTGCATTTAGAATCCTCATACAATGCATGTAAATAGGGGGAGTAAGTCAAGTCATTCTGAGTCTACTGCATAAGTTGTTCCCTGCATTGACTACATTGCATGAATTGTATTCAACATTTATTACATAAAGTCAGTCAAGGCTAGACAGTATCTCATGCATACATTCAGTTTAATCACCTCCCAGCATAGCATTCATATCACATATTGATTACCAATTCATGCATACAGACAGGGGGAGTTTCTGTCTATCTTGTTTACCATCTCCTTAATTAATTAAAGTCCCTCATTGTTCATGAACTGAACTTTTAGTGGCATACTGTCACTATACAGTGCTTATGATCTTTCTCCCCATACAATTATTCATCCCTATGTCTTGTTATCAAATTCTTGAAGAGTCACTATAGTTTCTTTTGAATCTGAATTAATGATAATCTGGTTGTCAGTTCATTACTTTAAGCTACAAAAATCAGATATCTTCTTTTATAAGAATCAATGATTTATCATGAATGAACTGAAGTTTTAAGCTTAATGAATTTTAGAGTCTAAAGACTAAGTTTAATGAAAAGGGTTGTTGACTACACTTAATAGCTCTCAACCAGATATTGCATGACTTGTCCAATTTAATCTTTCAGAATCTGAAAATCTGTAGGCTCATGATTTCTTGGTTGAGAAATTTAGAAGTGTGCATTGTTTTTAAAACAAAACCTTCTGTAAAACCAAAGGACAGCTAGGATAAAATTTTGAATCATAAAGTTATTGGCAGAGCAATGACTGAATGCATCGAGAAACTGAGTCCTCTATCAGAGAAATGGAGTGAACTTACGTCATGAAGTATTTTAGTTATCTCTGTTCCGTCTATTAGAACTGAAGAGTTAGTTTCACTGAATAACTAGGGGTATTGGCATCTAATCAACATGTACCCTTACGTAAAAAGGTGTAAACTATACTTGACAGTTTAACAATTCAAACATAATGGTAAATCCTACTGAGTAACTAGGAGCATTGGCGTCTGACCAACGTATGCCCTTATGTAAAAAGGTATAGACTATACCTGCTTGTTCAAAGGTTCTAGAACAAAAAGGAAAAACCTTCTAGCTGTAACCCGGAGGTAAAAATTTTAGAGATGTTAAAGTTTGTTTAACCTCAATGCATGTTCTAGCTTCTCCTGAGAAACTCATTGAATTTTAGATTAGTAGTATGAAGATAGAACAATTTGACATGATACATGTGTGTTTGCTTTATTGCTATTAAGGGTTGATATGAACCTCTTCAAAGAATGCAGTTGATAAACTCTAACCTTCATTACCCTTAAACCATATTTCTATCAAGGTTACTTTAGATGAAATCTTATACTGAAATAATCTGATCTATGCATGCTTGATTAATGAAAGATAAATCAGTTTGTCAGTCAGATTCCTTCTGGGATTTCCTAACTTTCTCATTGTCAATTCAATTCCCTAATACTTCCCTGGTATCAGCTCAACTTGTACTTTTCATCTGTCTTGCTGATGACAAAAAGGGGAGTGACATTCTTATGGCTTGTTAAAGGGGGAGAGATTCTAATCCTTTAATATCAAAGGGGAGATGTAAATGTCAGGGAGAATATCTGAAAGTGTAAATCAACTCAGTTTGTCTGTGTGACCGTCTGGTCAATCATATCCATGTTTAAAAAGGAAGAGTAGAAATTATTTTTGATTTACATTCATGACCTGCACGATTTTAATTTGCATTTTACTGCCATTCTCTCCAGGAAATCATCTGTGCTCATGTCATTACCAACTATTTTTTCCCTTTTTTATGAAGTCAAAGGGGGAGAAATAGTTTGGCAATTGTTTGGTGGTTTGGGGGAGAGAGTCATATTGTCTGGTAGGCATGGGGCATCATACATAATGTTTTTAGAGCTGCCATAGTGTTGTCATTGCCATAGTGTTGCCATTATCAAAAAGGGGGAGCTTGTTGTGACCCTGTGATTTTGATGATGACAAAATTGTGGTTTTGATGATGACAAACACTATGGTTCATTTGATATCATTTAATGGTTTTGGCCTGCATAAATGTTATGGCATCATTGGCTTATAATGATTATTGCGTTGTGACCATGTGGTTTTCCTATGGTCTTGAAGATCAGATCTGTATTTATGTTTGCATTGTGTTGCATTGGGTCTGCATTTGCAATTGCTTTGATGTTACATTTGCCTTGATGCATGATGCATGTTAAGTTACTATGATAAGATGTGATTCTTCACATTGATGCATCATGTGCATTCATGCATCATGTATTTTCACTTAAAGTCTGGTCATTATGCCATGCAAATACATAACATTCTGTCATACAGGTCAATGATACATTTTGTCATAAAAGTTGCATGCATGGTTAATTTATCGAACATGTTGTGTGCACTAACATGATTCATAGGTCTCTAAACACACTCTAGGTCAGAGCACACTCTTACTTGTCAGTCCGTGTGCATATAGAAGGTCAGTGCATATTTTTAAAGCATGTGCAGGTTCATATGATAAGTCTGTGCATGTTTCAGTTTCATACACTGAGGTCGGTGCACATACTGTTGCATGCATACGAAGGTCGGTGCTAGTTTTTCCTCCACACACTAAGTCTGTGGATACATGGTATAGAGTCTGTGCATGTCTTGCTTCGACTGAAGTAACGTCGGTGCTAGTGTTTTCTTCTATGCACAAAGTCTGTGCACATGAGCATTCCAGGGTCGGTGAAAGTTTTTGCTTCTATTACAAAGTACGTTCTCATCTTCACCTAGTATTAACTAAGGTCGGTGCATCTCTTCATGATATACGTTATAAGGTTGGTGCACGCTTACCTGCATATCTCATTAAGGTCAGTGCATATGCATGCATATAAAAAACCATAGTCGGTGCTTAATTTGCATCCTACATGACAAAGGTCGATGCAGGTTTCCTTTGTGCATGGAAACGTCAGTGCACATCTCAGTGGTCTGCATATATAGTCGACGCTAGCAGGAGTTACATGCAAGCTAAGGTCTGTGTTACCTTGAAGTGTCATGCATCCAAGTCTGTGTTAGCACATTATGTCTTGCTTAACAGGGTCGGTGTTAGTATGCATGATCCTGCACCTAAGTCTGTGCTAGCTGGTTTTCACTCATACACAAGGTCTGTGTTAACTGGTTTGGGTTGTTAACTAGAGTATGTGCTAGCATGCATAGAGTCTATAGAGTCTGTGCTAGTTTAGTGTGCTTCATGAATAAAGTCTGAGCTATTTTCTCTGACTTATGTATGAAGTCAACGTCAGTCTGTATATCATTCTTGTTAAGCTTATGACAAGCTTGCGTTTACATTGACTTCATGACTTGATTTCAAGAGCATGCCCTGCATGTTGTGTTCACTTAATTTGAACATTCATTGATGGCATAATAACAGATTATCTCTCACACTTTACATTTTATTTTTATATAAAGTCAATGGATATTGATTTTTGCTATGAAGACAAAGTGTTTGATGAAATGCCTCTTGACTTATTAGCAGGAACTTAAAGTCACGTGATATCAAGATAAAAGCTCATGATCCAAAGATGCCTTATTGACTGGAGATTCTGCCACGTGGCCAGCCACCATCATTTGATCTCTGACACGTGGATTTCCAGCGAGTTAAGTTACCTTGGAAATTTGGGCGGGAACATGCTTCCCACGTGCCCATCCTCTGCAGCCTATAAATAAAGGGTTTTCGCCTAAAATCAAAAAAAAAGAGAGGATCTGATAGAGAGAGATCCAGAGAGTGAAAAGAAAGAAAGAGATTGAAGAGAGCTGAAGTAAGCAAAATTCAGAGTGCAGCAGTGAGAGCTGTGAAGGAATTCAAAGTGAAATCTAAGAGAAGAAAAATAACAATACAACACAGCGAGAGAGGATAGCCGGAGAGCTCATGAGAAGAGGAAAGAAGAGAGAGAGATAGAGCAACAGAAAGTGGAGAGATATATTAGAAGGAAGAAGAAGGGAGTTTCAGCGAGTTGAAATAAAATAGAGTACCGTAAAAGAAAAGAGAAGAGAGAGCAAGAGAGACAAAGAAGAGTGAGAGAAAGGAGATCGTGCTGGGTTATGTGTTAACTATCTCCAGATCAGATCTGGGATAGTTCTGCTCATTGGAGCTACATTGAATTGCACATATATTCTGCTCCTTGTCTTTTCCATTCCGTTGTATTTTGCTTTTCATCTTTTCATTTGAAATCTCTTGTAAGCTGTGTATCAGCGAAGCTAAGCTGTGTGTCAGCGGGCGAGGTGTGTACCTCGGTCAGCAAGCTGTGAGGCTCAGCAGAGCAAGCTGTAAGGCTCAACGGTCTGGGATTGATTCCCCAAAGCTACGGATCAGCAGGTTGTAGGGATCAGTCCCCAAAGCTGTGGATCATCGGTCTTCAAGCTGTGAGTCAGCGGAAGCCATACTTAGGTCTGAGTATGGGGTGGATGTAGGTGAAATCGAACCACCTAAAAAATCCCTTGTGCATCGTGTGATTGTTGTGCTTCCAATCTGCTGATAGATGTATGCATATGATCGTTGAGACTGCATCTTCCTAACTTTTCAGATTGCATTGTGAATAGAGATTTCATCTCTATTAGATCTCGTTAAGTTTCTTCTCTCAATAGATGAATGTTTAGGAATGCTACCAGTGGGTTTCAATTGTGATTGATTGATCTCTTTGATCATCTGAGTAAATTGCAAAGGCATTTTCACTCCTACTTGAAATGTGATAGCTTCTTAATCTGCCAAGATTTAGCCTAAGTTCTATTTCCGCAAGAATTTTTAAAAGGGGATTCATTCACCCCCCCCTCTGAATCTTGGTGTGCACCACCATATCGTTACAACAGGTTTAACTAATGCACCTGCGGCATTCATGCAACTGATGAATAATGTGTTCTGGCCTTATCTTGACCAATTTGTGGTCGTATTCATTCATGATATTCTCATCTATTCAAAGACAAAGGAGGAACACGAGGAAAATCTAAGGCTTGCCTTGCAAACCTTGCGGGAACACCAACTTTACGCTAAGTTAAACAAATGTGAATTTTGGCTTAAGGAAGTCTCTTTCCTTGGCCATATCATTTCTAAAGAAGACATTGCAGTAGATCCTTCTAAGGTTGAAGCTGTTAAGAACTAGAGTCGATCGAACACCGTATCTGAAGTTCGAAGTTTCATTGGCTTGGTTGGTTATTATAGACGATTTATCAAGGTTTTCTCCAAAATCGCCACTCTTTTAACAAGACTCACAAGGAAAGAAAATCCTTTCGAGTGGACAAAAGAATGTGAAGAAAATTTCTTATCCCTTAAAGAGCATCTCACCACGGCACCTATACTGGCATTGCCCGTAGAAGGTGGCAGACTTGAAGTTTATACCGATGCATCTGGCATTGGTCTGGGTTGTGTACTTATTTAAAATGGCAAGGTGATTTGCTATGCTTCAAGACAGTTAAAGTGACATGAGGAAATTACCTTGTTCATGACATGGAACTGGCTGCTGTTATATTTTCCTTGAAGATTTGACGTCACTACCTTTATGGATAGAAATTCACAGTCTATTCGAACCATAAGAGCTTGAAATATCTATTCTCTCAGAAATAGTTAAATATGAGGCAAAGGCGATGGTTGGAGTACCTTAATGACTTTGATTTTACTATCCAATATCATCCTGGCAAGGCGAAAGCTATTGCCGATGCGCTCAGCAGGAAACCGATGGGAAAGCTATCAAGTCTCATGAAAGGTATGACCAATCTTATCTCTAAATTTGCTCAGTTAAATTTAGATATTAATATGAAGAAGAAAGTGGATTGCTTTATAGCCAATATCTGGACACAACCCACATTAATAGAAGATCTAGTCAAACTCCAAGATAATGACCCTGTGTTATTGGAGATCAAAGCAAATATGGAGCAACGACCGGATTTCTCTATTGCAGACAATGGAAGATTGTTATTCAAGGGATGAGTTTGTATACCGGATCATGTGGATACTAAGAAATTGATCATAGAAGAAGCTCATAAATCTAAGTACGCCATTCACCCTGGTGCAACCAAGATTTATCAAGACCTCAAAAAGAATTATTGGTGGCCATTATGAAAAGGTAAGTAGCGGTCTACGTGTCACGTTGCCTCACTTGTCAACAGATTAAGGCGGAACATCAAAAGCCTGCTGGAAAACTACATCCCTTGGAAATTCTGGAATGGAAATGGGAGAGTATAGGGATGGATTTTATCATGAGACTGCCTAAATCAAGAGGTGGACATGATGGAATATGGGTGATCATAGACCGTTTAACAAAATTGACTCATTTTCTACCTATTAAAAGACGATGGTCTGTGGATATCTTGGTTGCCTTATACATGAAGGAGATTGTATAGTTACATGGTGTCCCTGTCACTATTATTTTCGATCGAGACCCTCGATTTACTTCACAATTCTGGAAGGGTCTGCAACATTCTTTGGGGACCTGATTAAATTTCAGCACAATATTTCATCCACAAACTGATGGACAAACTGAAAGAACCAATCAAGTGATAGAAGATATGCTAAGATCATGTGTTATAGACTTCGGTGGAAGCTGGCACGACCATTTACCTCTAGTGGAATTTTCCTACAATAATAGTTACCAAGCTAGCATTCAAATGGCACTATTTGAGGCACTATATGGGAGAAGCTGTCGCTCACCTATCTGCTAGAGTGAAGTTGGGGAAAGACAACCTATAGCTCCAGAATTAATAAGGGATACTACCGAGAAAGTTAAGCTAATTCGAGAAAGACTCAAGATGGCCCAAGATAGATAGAAATCATATGTTGATAATCGAAGGCGTGACCTGGAATTCCAAGTAGGCGACCATGTATTTCTCAAGGTCTCTCCGGGTCTAGGTAATCGAAGGTTCGGCATCAAAGGCAAGCTTACACCAAGATTCATTTGCCCTTTTGAAATTCTTGAAAGAGTGGGTGAGGTGGCTTATCATCTAGCATTACATCCACAGTTGGTAGGAGTTCATGATGTATTCCATGTCTCTATGTTAAAGAAATATGTCTATGATCCGTTCCACGTTATCACTTATGATAATCTGGAGATCCAAAAGGATTTGACGTACGAGCTAAAGCCAATCAAAATAATTAAACATGTGGTACGTCAACTTCGGAATAAAACCATTCCCATGGTCAAAGTACAGTGGACCAAATCTTGCCCACATGAAGCAACATGGGAGACGGAAGAAGCCATGCGCAAGAGATTTCCCGATCCATTTGATTGTAAGTACACTCTCTTTAAAATCCATGTAATTGAATTTGGAGACCAAATTCTCTTAAGTAGGGGAGAATATAATACCCCAAATTTTTATATAAATATTCTAAGATTTTTCTGGAGATTAATGAAATTAATTAGAATTTAAATAGAGTTTTATTTGGGTTAAATAAGTTATTATGGGAGCACAAATGATAAGCAATTGACTTGGCCCATTTAAATAAGCTCAAGAGACCTAAAACCAAGCCCAAAAGGTTTGACCCATATTCTAGAAGCTTAAAATATTATATTTATAAAATTTATGGGGATAATTACTCCTTATTAGATAAATAAACAGATATATAATAGGAAGAGTTTGAATTTAACGAAAATTCGGCGCGTAAGAGCAAAAGCGGTCTATCAAGCGACCGCTTGGGATAAGAAATGGTCCTGCCTGGACCGCTTTTTAAGAGTCCAAACGTGAGCAATTTAGATCGCACAAAAATTCCATTTTCTTCAGTCTAAATCCTCTGGGATTGATGCAATATGTTGGCTATAAGACTCTAGAACGCCTTTAGGATGGATTGGTGACCTAATTAGGACTTTAACTTCATTCATATCTTTAAAACCCTAGCTAAACCTATAATTAGACCCCAGAACCAACCTGCGCGACCCTCACTTTTGGCTCACGTAGAACTAAGGTAAGGAGGACGAATTAGAGGTATGTTCTTTAGAATATTTTATTCATCATACTAAGGTCTAACTACCCTCTAAATTTCATCTTAGGAGATCAAGCCATCAGGAAGATAGAAGCTTGCAAAGTCGCTGGTTCAGAATAAGCAACCCAGGAACCTATGCAACAGACCCAGAAGATCTTTAAATTAGAAGCCCTAAATAGGTTCTATCTATCCTTGCAAAGAAGTTGTGTCTTTAGAACGTTTTGTTACCCTTTATGTCTTCTATCTACCCTCCAATTTTTGCATCTTTAGGTCAAGAGAATCAAGATATAGAGGGGTGAGAAGTTACTGGTTTGACATAGAATGTGCATGAACTATGGCTTACTTCTAGTTAGAAATCCACAGCCTAGGAGGCGAACCAGAGGTAGGTTATCTCATGAACAGCTTAAACTTGATGTTTAGAATAAAAGCCCTCTAATTTCAGTCATTTTCATGTACTGTACATAGAGAATTTTATGTTTTATTGGGACTGTGAATTTAGTGTAATCTTCATGCATGAATCTTAAAACTAATTGAGTTAAAAAGAAAATATCTTGATCATTATACACAAACCCATGCATATTCTTTACCTATTCTTGTTCTATCATGTTTTACAATAGGTTCTAGTTGATTTCCATGCATAACATGCCCTAGATTAGTGTTTATTTTACTATTTGCTCAATTTTCTGTCAAATATGCAGAAACGGTCTATATGAGACCGCTAGGGATAGTTAGGCGGCGCTTCGATAGATCGCTAGACTCCTGTAAACAGTCTGCACTAGACCGCTTTTTGGTTCTAAGAATTAGCCCGAGCCTAACTGAATTTTGCCTAAGTATAACTCTATAATTATGGTATTTTTCACTCAAAATTATGTTAAACACCCTGCTTTAGCATGAGCATGATTTTAAACTTTATTTTCATTATCATGTAATTTCATGCTTAAATGATATAGTTTTGTAATTAAAGATTTCCTCTTTTGTTTATGAAACATGATGGTATTAGAACGTTGTTTCGATTGTTGTTTTCACACGATTCACTCATTGCTCTGGAGTCATTTTATTAAGTACATGGCATATACTTCGGTATGTGACCATTAGTTACACTTCACACTTATAGGCACACTCTCTTGGACTTATGAACCTCTCCGCCGGATATTCCTTCTATCGGACTAGGGGATTATGTTTCAGGGCCTCCGTAAGACTCCGCGAGCCTGGGATTCCCACTAGGACGCCAAGCTAGTTGTACCATTAAAATCCAAATTGTCTAGAAGCACTTAAACTATCGATGTTTTCTTAATTCTGGACTCCAAACGGTCTTCATGGCGACCGCTAAGGGTTACCTAACAGTCGGCAAGTGACCGCTTCCTTTGGCAAACGTTCATCCCATGACCGCATGTCTCTCTGAGTCAAGCTTTCTTTGTTCTGGCTTAGACTCGATACAAACGGTCGTGACCCGACCGCATAGCTCTGCTAAACGGTCCAGACATGACCGCCTGATTCATGAAATGGTATAGGAAACGATTGCTTATTTCCTGATTTTGTCTAACCCGAGGTTGATCCTTGGGGTTGGTTTTCTTGAGTTCCTCGATGGTCTTAGGATTATCTGGAGCTCCAACATATGCTAATTAATGAATGTACCATTATGCTACCGGAATACAGGCGGAGTATAATATTCTTTTAATTCTTCCTTGATATCTCATGTCAGTTTTGGTACGTTCTATACCTTGGTTAATTGGTCATGAGACTTATTATTTAAAATAGAATTATTGGCCAAAATTATTGTTATATCTCATAGAAGTAGCTGGATTTATAACTTGAAGATGCAAGTCCGGGCACAGATTGTCAAAAACGTGCTATAAACCATAGGGTACGATGATACTGGCGTCACATTGCGCTGGGAGTACTTTCTTTTATAAGTGAGTGAAAACCATGAGGCTCGTTATGAAAACTACATGATTGTTAATGACTTTCTAGTACATAGCCTTTACAAGGTTGTGTAAAGTACTTTCTAGATACTTACTCGTACATTCTTGTTCATGAAAGGCCGAATTTACATCTACATGATTAACCTTGCTTGTTCATGGTCTATACTCGCTCACGTCTACTTGCTCAGTTATTTCATGATTCTTCGTTATCTTGGTTTATATCACTTGTTTATCACGTTCTTATTTTATTATCTTGATCCTAGAGCTAAGACATTAATCACTTAAATATTACCTTCATGTTGATACGAAGATACCTACTGGGCAAGTGTGCTCATACTTACATTCTCAATTTTCTAGGTAGTACAGGTGAATCGGATTCGGAATATACAAATAGCGGGTCCAAGAGTGATTGAAGGTCAAATGGATCGAGAGAAGACCTATATGTCAAGTGTCTAGTCGAGTCCTATTGTAATTTTTCATTTTCTTGAGTCTATGATGTAAGGATGTTTAAAGTCATGAATCCAATGTACTTGTGGTTACTAGTATGGAATAAAGTTAAAAATTGGAAAAAAAATACTTGTGCAATTACTTTTATGTGATTATCTTGCGCTATGATTTCTTACTTACGAGAGGCTTACCATGCCGGCTGTTCACGTTCCGATATTCCTTCCGCTGTATTAAAAGCTCGGGGCGTGACATAGCATGGCACTTCATAACGCTGTCCTCTTCACTTCTTTGGTGAAGGAACTCGGTTTGTCGGTGAACTCCATGACATTACTCTGCCTTAGAGCACTGAACTTAGTACACACCTTTTTACATAAGGATATACGTTTATCAGACGTCAATATCCCCAGTTACTCAGCAAGGCTAGTTCATTGCTTTCATTGTAGCCCCATTTTAGAAATCCTCAGTTTTGACATGTGTTTAAAAACAATACTAGACTGAAGTTTCTCAATCAACGATACCTTTGTACTAAGGATAAACTTTCAGATTCAAAAAGGCATAACATGTCAAAACATGAAAAGCTAGTTAAAGTCTATTAAGCTCGAACACAAACATTTTCAAGACTATTAAACATCAAGGCTCAAGAAATCATTAATTTCAAACCAAAAGCTTTCATGTTCAAGGCAGTCAAAAAACTCTATAAAAGAAGATTCTTCTTAAGGATTTACTCTGATTAGCAAGATTAAAGATAGTTAGAAGATCCTCCAAGAAGTTTAAGGTAATTCAAATCTAAGGTGAACCACAAACAGAATCAGCCATTGTGGCTTGGTTCAAGCAGAGAGTGTTGTATTAGTGGAGAGCATCAACTAGAGCAAGTATGGATAGAGAACACTTCCCCTGAGGGTATGCATTCAACTCAGACTGGAATGGGTAAGATAAGACCAACAAGAGATTTTTAACAGATTTTACAAGTCTGGACAAGCTCCCCCTAAGAACATGCTGTCTATATATGATGTCAACAAGAATGTGCAGTGATGCCGACAGGATTTGATGTTGACTCCCCCTCAACATGTGCATGGGTTAACAAAGGTGTATGCAACCTATGACTTAAATGAACACATGATGCATTAAAAATGATACGACTTGATATGCAATCTTTGGGTCCCTTTAACATGGTGTGCATTGGCATGTATGAGACCACATCATGATCTAATCATGGATTATTTGCAATACATTCTGAACTGAGATGCAGACTTGATTTTTAATGTGCAGATGGATACATGCTACTTACTCCCTCTCCCAATTGTTCTAATTGTACAAGTTAGACATAACATGATATGCAAGGGAGTATGAGCAAAACATGCCAGTCATGCAGTGTTGGGTCCCTTGATCATGAAATGCATGATAGTGCATGAAATTCCAAGATGATGCTTAATGACTACAACACATACAGATTCAAACATATGCAATGCATTTCTACACTAAGGTGCAAACTCTTAAACTCCCCCTTTGTTGAATGCTCATGGAAGTTAAGATAGACAATGATCATTTTATTTCTCCATCTGAGTGATGAGTTGAGATATATGCAGCAATGGAAGACATCACCAAGAACAATGATCATCAATTCTAAGCAAGAAGTTCACATGGATGCTAAAATGTGGCAAGAAACAAACAACAACTCATCATCATAGCAATTCTATCAGCATGATAGATTTTTTATGGATTACGCAGCTGAAATGATTGATCTCTGGTACAAGGCGGATGTTTGGATCTGAGACCTTGCTCACGCATAGTTAGAGTTTCGGGCAAGCTTGACTTGCCTTTCTTCTCTACACCATTTGATATACCAGAGGTCAAACAGGTGTAAGCAAGTAATCTAGCTTAGATGTTTATCTCACACCATAGGGGAAATTAGATAGAGCATGGGAGTTTTCAGACATGCAGGATTTATTGGGAACAAGAGTAATTCTAAGTGCAATGACTCATGATAACCATAACGTGCAGATTTAACATGAATTAAAAGGTTTATTTACATACCTATGCCTTGAGCATTTATTTGCTGGTTGAGCTTTGCTCAGCTCCAAGGCACCTGCACCCACAATTCCCATTTTGAGTTTTGTGGTACCCAAGCTTGCTTGGGTCCTGGTTGGTTAGCAGCACTTCTTGCAAATGACTTTATTTTGTTTGCTGCTTTCTGGTCATCCACTCTCATCCAAGGACAGTGATTAGATGTATGTCCATATTCAGCACAATAGAAGCACCGCACAAAGGGTTTACCATTCTTTTTGTGTACAGGTGCACTGAGCCTTTATGAATGAGCATGTATACTACCATGTTGATCATGAGAGTGACTCCTACCTTTCAAACGCCAACAGTCTTTGACTGTGTGGCCAATTTTTCCACAATGGTGGCAGCAAGGATGCATACTTCTTCTGGCAATCTTGGAGTGTGTCGATCTGTCCTAATAGGTGCCTCGACACACAGGGTCATACCTGGGCTTCTGAATGATAGTATGCTGAGCAACCTTTCTCCCAGTGTTGACCTACCTCTTGCCATTGCTTTCTGCATTGTTTCTCCTGATCTTGCCTACTTTTTTTTTTTTTGGGAAACCCTGCCTAGAGATAGATGGGAAAGTGCACCCCTTACCAGAGGTAATGGGAATAGCCACTCCACCATCTGATCGCTAGGAAGTAAATATTATTGCTATGGAAAAAGAATAACAATTACATCAATCGAATGCTAGTCATGCCTAGCCTATCTAATTGAGCCGTACCTTTTATAATTGAAGGTAGCTCATGATAAGAAAAAAAAGAATTACATTTGGATGTGCATGCTAAAGAAGCTAACGAATCTGCTACAGTGTTGCCTTCTCTGTAGATGTGAGTGATAGAATCAGACTGTAAAAGAATGCTCCAGATATCCCTAACGTAGCTGAGAATGGACCATGGTCAAAGAATTTATTTTTTGATAATTGGAACAAGAGTGAGCGAAACACATTCTATTTGAGCTGGTTTAGTATCCACAGTGTGTAAGTATTTTATACCATCAATAAGAGCACGAGCTTCAGCTATTAAACTATTAGACTTTCCATAAAAATGAGAGAATGGCAGCAGAACATTTCCTATGGAATCCTTAATGACACCTCCTCCTCCAGAGTCACCAGATTGCTTGAAAGCACCGTCAGTATTAAGTTTTAGAAAAGGCCAAGGCGGGCAATACCAGTTAATAATCTTCAGCTGATAGCGGCTAGAGGGCTGAATGGTAAGACCAAAATGGTCTAAAATTTTCCTTTTAATGTAATTTGATTCCTTGAGTTCGGCAGCCACACAAACTTTTTTCACTTGGTAGATAATATGGTGAAGGAGACTTTGCTTGGACATGGAATTACCATCATACTTTGCAATATTTCTATCTTTCCATAATTCCCACACTCCAAAACCAATGACAAGAAGACTGAAAAGGCCATATGCAGACCCTTGATGGATACTAGCAGCATTCAGCATTAGATCTCTAACAGAGTTACCCTCCAGTGGCATACCGACTTACATAAATGTAGACCAAACATGAGCTACAGATTCATTGTAGATGAATAGGTTATTAATATCTTCCTCATGAGGCACCTTGCAACAAAAGCATTTCGAGCAGAGAGCAACACCCAATCGCTGGATGTTAGGATCAATTGGTAGATAATTATTCCGAATTTTCCACAGATGGACTGAAATTTTGATGGGAAGCCACTTAGACCATAGCCGAGACCAAGGTAGTCTTATGTGAAGTTGATTATGGACAGAGAAAAAATTGTATGTAGATGCAACTGAGCACTTCCCAGATGAGGAAAGACTCCATACACCAATGTCAGCTTCCTGACTCAGGCCGACATTCCTTAATTGCCTACTGTTAGTTCATCCATCTTCAAGATAAAACAATCATGCACAGTGTGACCATACCTTCCATAATAAAAACAATGAACATTCATTTTATGAGAAACATGGTGTTTAGCATAGAACATGAAGAGGCGTAATCTCGCGTTGATCCTAAGTCGTGAGATCCTGGCAGAATCCTTGATCACAGCCACCACGCATATATGAACTGCAAGGCAGGAAATAGATCAGGGGTGCCCAGGGATGAATCCCTGGCGGAAACCCTATGATGCTTAAGTTAGCAAACATGATAGAGCATGGGTGCGAGGGGAGGTGGTAGGAGAAGAAGAGGGCGCGAGATTGTTATGCACCATGAGATGTGGTGGTTCTCACTCAGGATCATTGATTTCTTCCTCGGAGAGTCTCCCTGGGGTTTATATAGCAATCCGTTTAATGTAGGAGTCCAAGGAGTCGAGGGGATTCAGGGGGGTTACGTCCTCGTCGTGGGCTCTTTATGGCACAAGGACTCTTGCTCTCCCTTATCCCTTGGAGTTCCCTACTCCCGAAGGATGCGTGACGGACGCTTGGATAAGCTTCCGACAGTCGGTCTGAGCTTGGGACGTTTGCTCGGGGTTTTCTCTTGAGCGATGGGTGCGTAGCTCGGATAGGTTGTGCTGGGTCCCCATAGGGGCATTCTCGACCGATCTATCGCTCGAACTTCCGGACCCGAGGGTCGCCTAGGAAGTGCTGGTTCGAGGTAGTTTTGGGCTTAAAGTAGGTGGGCCCAAAATGGGGCTGTCACTTTGGGGAGCTAGGCCAGGTTTGGTCAAATTGGACCTAGTTGGGCCGTGCTCTTAGGCGGTGGATTTTCCCTTTCTCCACTTGTCCCCCTCCTACTCCTGAGCCTAAATTGGGCTCGGATGAGTAGCATTTGTGGGGATGGTGTTGGTGGCTTGATTTGGGTGGGGAATTTTCTCCGACAGGGGCCATTTAATGCGGCTGTCCTGAGAATACGCCCGTGATGATGACTCTTTTGAGTTGATGCGAGGAGCCCCTTTTTCGAGTTTAGAACGTAGCGCCGCCTCCCGCCAAGCCTCTAGGAGTATAAACATTGCGGGCACTTGCGTTCCATGTCTCCTTCATTTATGGCTTTTTCTCTCCATTGCGCTTGTATTCTGAAAGGGCTCATGCGCCGTGAGGGTGGTCAGGAGGAGCGAAGAATCGCGGAGGCCTTTGCGGAGTTAGCAAAGATCACGGTGGCAGTGATCTGTCAGCTTCCACCTCCTCCTGAATCGTTTGACTCGGCACTCTCCTCCTCCTCTTCCTGTTCCTCTCGTCCTTCCATGGCGGAGCAACACCCCCCAACCGAGGTGCAGGAAGCCGAACAAGGCAGGGGGAGATTGGTGCCGTAGTCTGAGCACCCTATGCACAACAAGTTGGGCGAGGCTGAAGTGAAGAAGATGGAGAGGTGTTATGGGATGCCATGGCAATACTATATATTTCTCTCTGCCTAAGCCTCATGAGTCTAGTCTCGACACTAGTCCGGGCCTTTTCTGCACTTTCCTCTTGGCTTGGAAGTGTGGGTTTCGCCTGCCTCTCCTCCCCTTCGTCACGCAATTGTTTCAATTTTATCAACTGGCTCTTGTCCAGTTGGTCTCCAACTCTTATACTTTCATCTTTTCTTTTATCTTTCTCTGCCGTTCGTGCGGGTTTCACACTTCGTTGGACCTTTTCCATTCCTTCTTTGAGTTGAAGGAGCAGACCCAAGCGGGCAAGGGCTTCTTCTATTTTCAGGCGAAGAGGGGAAGGAGCTGTGTGTCCCTCTCTGCTAGAGATTCATCTTACAAGGGGTGGAAGACCCAATTTTTCTGGGTGGGCTCATTCAAAGGTGGTGTCTCCTGGGATTTCCCATCGGAGCCTAACTTACATCCGTTTCTCCCTCCAAAGCAAGTGGCGGTTTCCCCGGAGCTAGAGGAGGAGGTTAGGATTCTCCAAGAGAATCACCAGTCGACCGCCGAGTTGATGAATGTGGTTAACATCGAGGATTATCACTCCCATGCGGTGCCACCTCAAGGTAAGAACCTTAGAGTCCTGCATTGTGCTTCTAGGTCGGGCAGGTAGGCCTCCTTCTGATGATCTGACTTCTGTTGTTTAGATTCGAGGCGGACGGATGATGAGGGGGAGTAACCGTTGGAGCAGGAGATCATTGACTTGGAGGAGATGCTTGCTCCGAGCGAACCCCGAACCTCTGGGGCCCTTCCTACGCCCGAGATATGGGCAAGTGGATTGCCCGGGGTGATGCCCCCGAGCGTCGTGGGGCCAAACGCAAGGACCCTGGGGAGCGGCTGCTACTGTCTTCAATGAAGGCCCTGACCGCTGAGAAGAAGCGGTTAAAGAAGGCGGGGTTCGCCCGCGCAGTTGAGGAGCATGTCCGCCCAGTTGAGAAGCGTGCTCGCCCAGTCGAGGAGCCCTCAGTTGAGGAAATATGTCATCCGGATCTCCCTTCTATCGAGCCAGACACAGCTGCTGTTGGTGGGAAAATCACTACCGAGACTGCCAGACCGCAGGCAGAGGCGGTCGGTTCCGATGTCCCGACCGAGGTTGAGGGGGCACGGGGTGAGGCAACGACCCAGCGTGAGCCGTGTGTTGCCGTCCCGAAAATGGGGATGCTCAGGGGGGATGCTCTAGTCCTGGTTCTTCCAAAAAGGACTCTTCCCCCTTCAATCGGCGCCTCCGCTATTCGCACTTCTCTATACCAAAGGTGCCTATCCTTGGCGCCTTCATTGATTAGAGAAGAATTCAAACGTAGTCCCCCCTCTCTACTCTTCGAGAAGGTCATGGAGGGCGGCTTGATCATGGCCCAGCTGGGGGCCGAGATAGTCGATTTCTTTGCATGACTGGATACTAAGGAGAGGTCTCTCTCTCTCGGGTTCGCGCTGAGTCCCATCGGAGGATCGGGCAATTGACATTCGAGCTTGAAGTCCTTCGGCTGGAGGCAGCCTCGCTTCGGGCATAGACTCAGTCGAGCCAGGAGGAGGCTCGAACACTGGCCGAGTAGCTGGCCCAAGCTCGCTATATAGCTAACCTAAAGAGCAAACTCCTGGAAGAGGAGCGTCAAGCTCAGGTCGAGCGATACGAGCAGTGGAAGGCTGAGCGGGAGGAGCTCATTAGCCAGGTTCAAGGGACCGAGCGAGTGCGGGGGGAAGCCGAGTTTGCGTGGACTGAAGCCGAGGTGAAGCTGTCCGAGGCCGAGCAGAGGGCGGCCGAGCTTGAGAAGAAAATGGAGCAAGCTAGGGCGTAGGTGATCAAATGATATAGAAGTTCAGAGGGCTATCACATAGCTCTTCAGAAGGCCACCTTCTCGTTCTACGAGCCAGGCTACCGTCGGGGGCTGCGGAAGGGATTCGCCCAAGGCTTCCATCGAGTGGTTGTCGAGGCCCAATAGTAGGTGCTTGACGAGCTCATTTTGCTCCCGGGTAGCACTATGACACGGATGAGAATACCACAGATTCTTCCTCTCTGACGTCGAGTGAAGGGGGGAGCAAGGCAGTAGAGGGATCGCCAACTCTGGTTACCTCGGGAGGGCACACGATCGAGGCAGTTCCCACATGAGTGGGGTCAGTGCCTGGACTGGCCGTCACCGAGGATACCGGGGTCAGATCTCCTAACGTTGAGCATCCTTCCTCCGCCGAGCCTCAGGAAAGGCCAAGGGCCTCTCGGAGTCCCAACATCTCCATATATTAGGAGGAAAATGGGCTCGATGTGTTAGATCTTTTTCTTTTTTTGAATGTTGCCATGTATGATTTTTCCTTTCTATATATATAATGGTAGTAATATTCAGAACTGGATTGACTATTCCTTACCCCCTTTGGTGCGATTTCACTATTGTATCTGCAGTTGCTAGAAAAGCAGAGATTTTATTTGCAGGCATCTCGCGTGCTGATTGGCTAGGCGGCTGACGTGGCACTGGTGCCTTTTCGCCTTTCCATGCTTTAAATGACTTGCCTTTTCATGTGTCCCTATGCGAGGGGAATTGAGGGAAATGGAGTAACTGCCCTTAGGGAAGGGTTCCTACCTTTCACATTTTTTCGAGGGGAGAGTAAATTAAGGTGAGGGTTCCCCATTGGGCCTATAAAAGGTCCCGAAGGGCATCTCCACCTCTCTTCATCGCTTAAGGCTTCCCTTGCAGTCTTTCCTCTTTCTCCCTTTTTGCGAAGCGTCTGTCTTTTGTGATGGGGGATTGTTAGTGAAACATGGAGGGCGATTTTGAAGACGATGACCTTGGCGGCCGCCGAGGTGTTCATGCTACTCTGGCATAGGAGAAGGAAGGAGGATGGGGCGGATAGCGTAGGAGAAAGAAGGAGGCCTGGCGACGGGCTCGCTCCCAACCTCGGGACCGTCGCTTGACAGCATACAAGAAGGAAGGAGGCCTGGCCATGGGCTCTCTCCTACTCTCCGGGCCGCCGCCCCACTTGAGGAGGACTGATGATGCAACGTCATTGGTTCTCCCTTCTTTCCAACCTCGTAGCCCCTCTTACCTCTTCGAGGGGGTGCTCGGTCTTTCCCCCTCTTCTGCTCTTCAACCAACTTCTTTTCTTTTCTTTCACTCTTTGAAGGATGCCTTTAGCTTTATCCTTGCTTGCACCACTCGGAGGTGCTTGCTTTTTGTTCGGATTCCGGTCTTGTTACCTTCGAAAGAGTTGGCAGAGGAGGTCTTCTCTTATTTTCTTGACATCCGGGCATTCCTTCCCTTTCTTCCTCTCTTCCTCTGATACCTTTTCTCTTAGTTTCCCGAGCAAACATGGTTAGCCATCCCGTTATCCGAGCTAGTTTCCACACTGGGTAGAGTCAGTAGCTCTGCTTATGGGTGCTAGCCGTGTCCGCGCCGAGTAATTAGCTCGTGTTACAGTACCAGTGGATGTAGTATCTTTATTTTTTATATGCATTGTATTGGATGTGGCCTATCAGATGTACGAAGAAACATTAATGAAAGGAACATGAGAGCTATTATTGCCATATGTCGTTTAAATGTTTGAGAAAAGCTCAAAAATAGAACTTTCGTAATGTTGTTGCGTTCCATGTCCTAGGGATTGGCGCTCCTTCCATGGTAGACAGTTGATACGCCCCCTTCCCGAGCGTCTCGACCACTCGGTAGAGGCCTTCCCAATTAAGGGCCAGCTTTCTTGTCACCTCCAATGGTCGAGAGGCTTCGGCTTTCTTTAGGATGAAGTCTCCTGTGCGGAAGTCTATGTCTCGAACTTTGGCTTTGAAATATCGATTGATGCGCAACTGATATTGTCACGCCCCGTGAGCGGAAGATACCCGGAGATGCGTGACGAGTTTATATCAATCATGTCAATCAGAGTAGTAGTGTATTTGACACAAAGACAGAGATGCGCAAAAGTAAAGATAACCCAATCCATTTATTTCTTCATAATAAATAGTCTATTACAAACCCAATACTCCATTAAAAAAAAAAGTACACATTTGACTCAAGAAATATATAAAAGACTAGATGACACTTGGAAAAGCTCTAGCTCTTTCACTCTTCATTCTCCCCATCCGATTGACTTCCCTCGTCGTCGGACTTACCTGAAAAGTAGGGACAACACGGAGTGAGCGAACGCTCAGTAGGAAATTATATCTCAGGAACTAGCAGGGGGTTTAAGTAGTTACATCTTTCATGAATGTACTATATCTATGCATGCTCGCATAAAACGACAAGATAGAAAGAGGATATAACAGTAAGATAACAGGGGAACTAGTCATGACCTTTCAAGAACTTATATCAAATGACCTCAAGATATTCAAGCAAGTACTTTATCATGTCAAGATGAAATTTGGCTATCACGTTCAAGCACGCAAGTAATTACCCTTTTTCGGGCCACGCAAGTTATGTAATATCAAGTTAAGTACAAGATTTGTGGAATGTTCAATCAAGCTAGTCATGCACTTCGGTATAATACCAATACCGTGATCAATCAACTCCCATGGGCACAAGTACTTTCGGGTGCTCCTCCCAGGACCAGATCGGGCCCTATATGCGCAGGCATTAGTCATGTATTTTAACATCCACTTTTGTATATAGCCAATATGGAATTTCAAGGATAAAGCTTGTAGACATGTAGGATAGACTTTGAAAGAATAGAGTCCAAAATATGATACTTGACATAGATAGGCGATAATAACTGTACAATCACGATTATCGATAAAACTAGGTGGAATTGGTTCCCTTAACTCGGGTACCATGATAAGTAAGTAGAGACACTCTTTTATATAGAATTGAGGTCCATATGAATAGCACCTCAATGGCAAGACGTCCTCATTCTTAATATAGAATTGAGGTTCACAAGAACATCAAGTTTAATATAGAATTGGGGTCTACAAGAACATCATAACAACGACATATTCTTCCCCGTTCATTAAGATAATTCTCATATCATACCCATGGCATGACATGAGGGCCGGTATCACCATGTTTCTATAGAGGGACATGGCAAAGATTGTGTAATGGGTTTTTATGGTACAACCAGCTCAGTCGGCCTTGAGAGAATCCAAGGCGGCGAGGAGTCTTACGGAGGTGTCTATGACTAACTCGCTAGTCCAAAGGAACGGAATGTCCAATGGAGAGCTTGTATGTCAATGAGAATTGAGGGGTAATGCGATAAATCATCGTAGAAAACATGGGACTATACTCACGGAGTGGAGTAATAGTGCCTATATATATATAAATATATGTAATGAATCCCTCGGATTACAGTAATCAGGAAAAATCAGTAATGCAGAAAGTAGCAACTTTGGTAAAGTCATTTTTCATGTAATTAACGCCTTAATCAGGGGCGTTTATATTAGATTTGACGACGTGTATAGCAGTCATCCTTTCAATATTTCTAGTTTTACAAAATATTATAAATCTGGAAATTTTAATGAAACGCGCCCTAGACAGGGGCGTTAGTTTACAGAAGGCGCCCTGGTTTGGGGCGTTAGTTCAAGAAAAGACGACCTGGATAAGGTCGTTAATTCACAAGTTTACAAGTTTCGAGACAATGAAATTTCAGGAAAACATGTTATAGGGTCAGGACCAGAAAAATAGCAGGATTACAAGAGATTGATCATGCATTAATCTAGAATCATGTTTGCATTGATATATAATTTTTAAACATGGTGTTTATTAATTAAGAGAAATTGACGTCCGTGTACAGGGCGTCAAATATTAAATTGACGACCTAGTCATGGTCGTGTATTTTAATGTAGCGTTCTTGATAAGGGCGTCTATTTCAAAACTCTTTAGAAACTAACCGAAACGCATGAAATCTATATGCAGGTATTAACGGATGATGTTATAGATATTAATATGCTAGTTTGGGCTACAATCCCCGAGAAAATCCTACCTTTTGATGAAACGTGAAGGATCTGGTGAAGAGACGATACTCTGCTTGTACAGAGTGCTCACCGGAAGAAGAAACTGAAGGAGAAGTTGCAGACGATTATGATGAAGAACCCACGTTCTTCAGTAGATTAAGAGCTCCTCAACCTGTAAGTGGAAGAAGATGAAGAAGATTTATTCTTCATACTATCCTATCGGAAGAGAAGGAAAACCAAAGGAAGAACTGTTAGTTCTTTACCTACCGTAGCAGAGACGATCGACCAAATAGCTTTCTAGGGTTCGATCCATCAAGGTATTTATAGGATTCTGGAAATCCTAATAAGGTTAGTGTTCGATTGGAAGTAACACTTCCATGATAGAGTTATTACTACATTCGAACTCTTTCTCATAGTTATCAACTTACCCTGGATAAGTTCTCAGTTCGAACGAAACTGGAATGGAATTAACGCCTTATTCTAGGGCGTCGAATTTTAAATTGACGCCTTGGCATGCGTCGTTTCTTGTGGAAACGCGTCCAAGCAAAGGGCGTTTCAAATACTTGCCTTTTTATGTAATTTTGGTTGTTTAAGATTTGACGCCTTGAAATGTGGGCGTCCCTTCTAAAAACATACCTTAGGTGAGGGCGTTTCTTGTCAAGTAGCGCCTTGCTCCAAGGCGTTAATTTCATCAGGGCTTTGTTCTTCTTGTTTTAACCTTTTTCATTTGTTCACTTAATCTTTTAGTTTATTTCAATTTATCTAAATTTATTTCTTTTAATTTTATACGGGTTGCTACACCCTCCCCCACTTAAAAGAATTTGGTCCCCAAATTCATAGGATATATTTACATATGGAGAGTGTAGAGTTCATACCTTCTAAAATAACTCTGGAAATCGCTTCCTCATAGATTCCTCGGTCTCCCATGTAGCTTCATGTTCTGAATTCTTATTCCATTGTACTTTTAGCATGGGAATAACCTTATTCCTTAGGGTTCGTACTTCTTGATCTAGTATTCTTATGGGCTTCTGCTCGTATGTGAGATCTTTCCGGATTACTAGATTTCCATGCTCAATAATATGTGATGGATCATGCACATACTTCTTCAATATAGATATGTGGAACACATCATGTACTTCGGACAGTTGAGGTGGCAATGCGATGCGATAAGCAACCTCGCCAACTCTTTCTAGTATCTGAAAAGGTCCGATAAATCTTGGTGTAAGCTTGCCCTTAACACCAAATCTTCGTATTCCACGTCCAGGCGATATCTTGAGAAATACATGATCTCCAACTTGGAATTCAAGATCTCTTCTTCTTGTGTCAGCATAAGCCTTTTGTCTAGACTGAGCAACTTGTAGTCTTTCTCTGATCAATTGTATCTTCTCGGTAGTGTCCCTTACCATGTCTGGACCTAACAGTTGTTTCTCTCCAACTTCGTCCCAGCATAAGGGTGATCGACAACTCCTTCCGTATAAGGCTTCAAAAGGTGCCAGTTGTATACTTGCCTGGTAGCTATTATTGTATGCAAATTCAACCAGAGGCAAGTGATCATGTCAGTTTCCATCAAAATCAGTAATGCATGCTCTTAGCATATCTTCGACTACTTGATTGGTTCTCTCGGTCTGACCATCCGTTTGAGGATGAAAAGCTGTACTGAAGCTAAGTCTCGTCCCCAACGACTGTTGTAGTCCTTTCCAAAAATGAGAAGTAAAACGGGGATCTCTGCCAGACACGATTGAAACAGGAATACCATGTAATCTGACTATTTCCTTGATGTATAGTGCAGCTAAGACATCAACTGACCATCGACTCTTGATTGGCAAGAAATGCGCTGATTTAGTCAATCGGTCAATGATAACCCATATTCCATCATGTCCTCTTTTTGATTTAGATAAACCCATGATGAAATCCATACCAATATCCTCCCACTTCCATTTAGTGATATCTAGAGGATGTAGTTTTCCAGCAGGCTTTTGGTGTTCCGCCTTGACTTGTTGGCACGTGAGACAGCGTGATACGTAGTCCGCTATTTCTCTTTTCATGTTGGGCCACCAAAAATTTCTTTTTACATCTTGGTACATTTTGGTAGATCCTGGATGAATCGTATACCTTGATCTATGAGCTTCATCTAAGATCTTCTTCTTTACCTCGGGACAATCCGGTATGCAAGTTCTATTCCTGAATATTAATCTTCCTTCACAAGTTATTTGGAAATCCGATTGTCCTTCCAGTTTGCCTTTGATCTCTACTAACATTGGGTCATTATCTTGAAGTGCTTGTATTTCAGTTAATAGGTCTTACTGTATGCTTATATGAGATAATGTGACACGCCTAGGGTCTGTGTCCATGCTTATATTGAGTTCAGAGAATTGCTCCGGTAATTTCCATTCTTGAATCATACAATTGGCTAACAGTGCTCTCGGCTTTCGACTAAGGGCATCTGCTACATGATTACCCTTTCCGGGATGATATTGTATATTGAATTTGAAGTCCTTGAGATATTCCAGCCATCGTCTTTGCCTCATATTTAACTCCTTCTGTGAGAAAAGATATTTGAGACTCTTGTGATCGGAGTATACAGTAAACTGTACTCCATAAAGATAGTGTCTCCATATTTTGAGTTCAAATACTACCGCGGCCAATTCTAAGTCATGGACGGGGTAGTTCTCTTCATGTTTCTTTAATTGACGAGAAGAGTAGGCTATAACCTTCCCTTGTTGCATTAAAGCACACCCGAGGCTAATGCCAGAAGCATCAGTGTATACCTCGAACTTTTCTCCTTCAATTGGCAATGCTAAGATAGGAGCTGTAGTAAGATGATCCTTAAGAGTTTGGAAGCTTCTTTCACATTCCTCATCCCATTCATAACGGATCTCCTTGCGAGTTAACCTCGTAAGTGGCACGGCGATTTTAGAGAAATCCTTGATGAATCACCTGTAATAGTCGGCAAGACCTAAGAAACTTCGGATCTCTCTAGCATTGGTCAATCTTTCCCAGTTCCTTACAGCTTCACCCTTTGATGGGTCTACAGACAAGCCATCCTTTGATATAACATGTCCGAGAAAAGTCACTTCTTCAAGCCAGAATTCACACTTGCTAAGTTTTGCATATAATTGGTTTATCCTCAATATTTGTAATGTAATCCTCAAATGTTCCTCATGCTCTTCCTTGGTCTTGGAATAAATCAATATACCATCAATAAAGACCACCACGAATTGATCCAAATAAGGCCTGAATATACTATTCATTAACTGCATAAAGGCAGTAGGGGCATTCGTTAGTCCGAAAGGCATAACAACAAATTCATAATGGCCATACCTACTTCTGAATGCGGTTTTATGAATATCCTCGTCCTTGATTCTTAGTTGGTGATATCCTGACCTAAGATCAATTTTGGAAAAGTACTTGGATCCTAAAATTTGATCAAACAATTCATCGATTCTCGACAGTGAATACTTGTTCTTGATAGTGAGATGATTCAACTGTCGATAGTCGATGCATAACCTCATGGATCCGTCTTTCTTCTTTACAAATAATACAGGCGCTCCCCACGGGGAAGTACTTGGTCTAATGAATCCTTTCTTAATGAGTTCCATCAATTGCTCCTTTAACTCCTTGAGTTCAGCAGGTGACATCCTATAAGGTGCCTTTGAAATCGGACCAGCACCAGGGACTAAGTCAATGGTGAAGGCCACTTCTCTTTGCGGGGGTAATCCCGGCAAATCTTCCGAAAATACGTCCGAAAATTCTTGTACCATTGGAATGTCTTCTAGCTTAGCTTCCTTATCTTCTTTAACTGTGACAAAGACAAGGAAAGATGCACATCCTTTCCTGATGAGCTTGCTAGCTCGGAGAGCTGAAATAAGAGGGGATCTGCTCCGACCCTTGGGGCTAGTCAAGATTAGTTCTGGAAATTCCTTGAATGTAACCTTACTATTGCGGCAATCAACCGTTGCCTGATACTTGGATAACCAATCTGCTCCTAGTATAACATCACACTCTTTCAGATCTAAACATATGAGATCAATAGGGAGATTTCTACCCTGAACCAATACTTCGCAGTTTTGGTAATGATGTGTAATATCAGTCTCATCACCTAGAGGAGTAGACAAAACTAACTTTATCCATTCCGGTTCTAGGGGTAATGGGTCAGCAAACTTCTTAGAAATAATAGAATGCGATGCACCAGTATCAATTAAGACATATGCATTCTTGGAACAAACTTTCAATGTACCTTCCACTAAGCCGCCTTCTTCTTCTTGCTCGGTCTCCTTGATTGCATGAAGACGAGCATTCTTGGTTACTGGGCGCTTTCCGTCAACGGCTTGGTTATTTAGTAGTGGGCAATCGGGAATCCGATGCTCACGACTCCCACAACGGAGACATGCTCCAAGTTTCCTCCAGCATTCTTCTGCTCTATGACCCGCTTTATCACAATGTTTGCACACTGTATTTGGAGAGGTAGTGGTGATAGAGAAGGGCTTGGTCTTCTTGAACTTTTGCTCTTGCGAGGAAATACCTCCATTGCTAGGCCTCTTCTTGAAGTTGGGTTTAAAGGAACCCGAACCTGTAACTTGTTCCTTCTTATCCTTTCCACGAATCCTATCAGACAGTTCCGTGGCATCTTCTAATAGTTGAGCTCGGTGTACTATCTCCGAGTAGACTTGAATGTCCATCGGCGCCAGTTGAGTAATAGCTTGGGGCCTGAGCCCATTAAGAAACCTCCTAGCTTTCATTTTCTCGGTGCTAACTAGATGCTTAGCATACCGAGATAATCTAGAGAATTGGGCCTCATACTCGGCCACTGACAAAGATCGTTGCTTTAATGCAGCAAATTCTGTAGCCTTTTTTTCCTGAACTCGGTCCGAGAAATATTTTGCGTTGAAGTGTTCAACGAATTCCTCCCACGTAACCTGATCTTGATTTATAGTAGCCTCTATTGATTCCCACCAGCATCTAGCATCCCTTTCTAACTGAAAAGTAGCTAATAAGACCTTATCTTGATCCGTGCATTGCATAATACAGAATATTCGTTATGTTTCCCTAATCCAGTGTTCAGCGTCATCTCGATCAGTAGAACCCGTGAACTTGGGCGGGTTCATGTTCTTGAAGGTCTGGTGGAGACTTCCTGCTCGTTGTCCACCTCCTTGTGTTACTTGTTGCAGCACTTGAGTCATGCCTTGCAGTGTACGCTGCATGTTGCGCCATTGAGCACGTTTGGCAGCCATTATCCTACAATTACAATAACTATATTAGTATATACTCGCGTTAAGGGCCTTTAAGTTTTTATATTAACTCAACCCTTGGTTTTACCCAATCTCACTGGTTAAAGGTTTGAACATATCCTTGGACTTGGGTTTTCCTAGGAATTGAATACCCTAGGCTCTGATACCACAAAAACTGTCACGCCCCGAGAGCGGAAGATACCCGGAGATGCGTGACGAGTTTATATCAATCATGTCAATCAGAGTAGTAGTGTATTCGACACAAAGATAGAGATGCGCAAAAGTAAAGATAACCCAATCCATTTATTTCTTCATAATAAATAGTCTATTACGAACCCAATACTCTATTCAAAAAAAAAGAAAAGAAAAGTACACATTTGACTCAAGAAATATATAAAAGACTAGATGACACTTGGAAAAGCTCTAGCTCTTTCACTCTTGATTCTCCCCATCCGATTGACTTCCCTCGTCGTCGGACTTACCTGAAAAGCAGGGACAACACGGAGTGAGCGAACGCTCAGTATGAAATTATATCTCAGGAACTAGCAAGGGGGTTTAAGTAGTTACATCTTTCATGAATGTACTATAGCTATGCATGCTCGCATAAAACGACAAGATAGAAAGAGGATATAACAGTAAGATAACAGGGGAACTAGTCATGAACTTTCAAGAACTTATATCAAATGACCTCAAGATATTCAAGCAAGTACTTTATCATGTCAAGATGAAATTTGGCTATCACGTTCAAGCACGCAAGTAATTACCCTTTTTCGGGCCACGTAAGTTATGTAATATCAAGTTAAGTACAAGATTTGTGGAATGTTCAATCAAGTTAGTCATGCACTTCGATATAATGCCAATACCGTGATTAATCAACTCCCATGGGCACAAGTACTTTCGGGTGCTCCTCCCAGGACCAGATCGGGCCCTATATGCGCAGGCATTAGTCATGTATTTTAACATCCACTTTTGTATATAGCCAATATGGAATTTCAAGGATAAAGCTTGTAGACATGTAGGATAGACTTTGAAAGAATAGAGTCCAAAATATGATACTTGACATAGATAGGCGATAATAACGGTACAATCACGATTATCGATAAAACTAGGTGGAATTGGTTCTCTTAACTTGGGTACCATGATACGTAAGTAGAGACACTCTTTTATATAGAATTGAGGTCCATATGAATAGCACCTCAATGGCAAGACGTCCTCATTCTTAATATAGAATTGAGGTTCACAAGAACATCAAGTTTAATATAGAATTGGGGTCTACAAGAACATCATAACAACGGCATATTCTTCCCCGTTCATTAAGATAATTCTCATATCATACCCATGGCATGACATGAGGGCCGGTATCACCATGTTTCTATAGAGGGACATGGCAAAGATTGTGTAATGGGTTTTTATGGTACAACCAGCTCAGTCGGCCTTGAGGGAATCCAAGGCGGCGAGGAGTCTTACGGAGGTCTCTATGACTAACTCGCTAGTCCAAAGGAACGGAATGTCCAATGGAGAGCTTGTATGTCAATGAGAATTGAGGGGTAATGCGATAAATCATCGTAGAAAATATGGGACTATACTCACGGAGTGGAGTAATAGTGCATATATATATATAAATATATGTAATGAATCCCTCGGATAACAGTAATCAAAAATCAGTAATGCAGAAAGTAGCGACTTTGGTAAAGTCATTTTTCATGTAATTAACGCCTTAATCAGGGGCGTTTATATTAGATTTGACAACGTGTACATCAATCGTCCTTTCAATATTTCTAGTTTTGCAGAATATTATAAATCTGGAAATTTTAATGAAATGAGCCCTGGACAGGGGCGTTAGTTTACAGAAGGCGCCCTGGTATGGGGCGTTAGTTCAAGAAAAGACGACCTGGATAAGGTCGTTAATTCACAAGTTTACAAGTTTCGAGACAATGAAATTTTAGGAAAACATGTTATAGGGTCGGGACCAGAAAAATAGCAGGATTACAAGAGATTGATCATGCATTAATCTAGAATCATGTTTGCATTGATATATAATTTTTAAACATGGTGTTTATTATTTAAGAGAAATTGACGTCCGTGTACAGGGCGTCAAATATTAAATTGACGACCTAGTCGTGGTCGTGTCTTTTAATGTAGCGTCCTTGATAAGGGCGTCTATTTCAAAACTCTTTAGAAACTAACCGAAATGCATGAAATCTATATGCAGGTATTAACGGATGATGTTATAGATATTAATATGCTAGTTTGGGCTACAATCCCTGAGAAAATCCTACCTTTTGATGAAACGTGAAGGATCTGGTGAAGAGACGATACTCTGCTTGTACAGAGTGCTCACCGGAAGAAGAAACTGAAGGAGAAGTTGCAGACGATTATGATGAAGAACCCACGTTCTTCAGTAGATTAAGAGCTCCTCAACCTGTAAGGGGAAGAAGATGAAGAAGATTTATTATTCATACTATCCTATCGGAAGAGAAGGAAAACCAAAGGAAGAACTGTTAGTTCTTTACCTACCGTAGCAGAGACGATCGACCAAATAGCTTTCTAGGGTTCGATCCATCGAGGTATTTATAGGATTCTGGAAATCCTAATAAGGTTAGTGTTCGATTGGAAGTAACACTTCCATGATAGAGTTATTACTACATTCGAACTCTTTCTCATAGTTATCAACTTACCCGGGATAAGTTCCCGGTTCGAATGAAATTGGAATGGAATTAACGCCTTATTCTAGGGCGTCGAATTTTAAATTGACGCCTTGGCATGCGTTGTTTCTTGTGGAAACGCGTCCAAGCAAAGGGCGTTTCAAATACTTGCCTTTTTATGTAATTTTGGTTGTTTAAGATTTGACGCCTTGAAATGTGGGCGTCCCTTCTAAAAGCACGCCTTAGGTGAGGGCGTTTCTTGTCAAGTAGCGCCTTACTCCAAGGCATTAATTTCATCAGGGCTTTGTTCTTCTTGTTTTAACATTTTTCATTTGTTCACTTAATCTTTTAGTTTATTTCAATTTATCTAAATTTATTTCTTTTAATTTTATACGGGTTGCTACAGATATTCTGTGGCTCGGATGCTTGCGATCTCTCGTATCTCGCTTGCCATATCGAGGTTCTCTAGCAGTTTCTGCTCATTCACCTTGGGCTAGAAGTTGATGACTCGGAGAGATGGGCTGTCGACTTCCAAAGGAATCATGGCGTATGTGCCATACACCAACTAGAAATGAGTCTCACCGATGACGGTTCTCGGAGTAGTTCGATGCGACCATAGTACGCTTGGCAATTCCTCGATCCAACTTCCCTTGGCCTTACCGAGCCTGGCCTTAATGCCTTTTAATATAGTTTTGTTGGCATTTTCGACCAGCCCGTTAGCCTGGGGGTGGGCTATCAAAGTGAAGTGGTTGCGAATGTGTAGGTCAGCACATCTATTTCTAAAGTGATGAGAATCAAATTGCTGACCATTATAACTCACAATCACTCGGGGGATACCGAAACGACAAATGATCAACTTCCAAACGAAGCTCCATACGACCGACTCAGAAATCCTGGTGGTGGCTTCGGCTTCAATCCACTTGGTAAAATAATCGATGGTGACGATGACGGACTTCTTCTGGGCCTGGGCCGTTGGAAATGGTCCCAGGATGTCGATCCCCCATCGAGCGAAAGGGTACAGCTCGGTAAGGGTGACGAGCTCTAAGGCAGGCTGATAGACCAGATGATCAAAACGCTGGCATCGATCACACCTTTGAACATAGGTCAAGAAGTCACACTGGAGAGTGGGCCACCAGTAGCCTTACCACAGCAAGATCCTGGTGAGCAATCTTCCTCGTTGATGCATGCCACAGACACCTTCGTGGACCTCTTGAATTGTTCGGCGGGCCTCATCGGTATCGAGGCTCTTGAAGAGGGGACCGGAAAAAGACCTTCTGTACAATGCTTCGTCCAAGATGACGAAGCGCCGAGCTTGATACTTCAGTCTCCAAGCTTCTCGAGGGTCGGGGGGCTCCTGAGAATCCCGGAGCCAGGATATTTATGGGGTCCGCCAATCGCTTGGTGATGCCTGATCAATGGTCATGAGCTCCGCGTCTATGCTCTGTTGCTTTAGCTCTTCGAGGAAAACCGATCGAGTACCTTCTGGGCCAACAGAGGAGGCCAGTCGAGAGAGGGCGTCCGCCCGGGAGTTCTCCTCCCGAGTTATTCGGATGACCTGAAAACTCTCGATTAGTGGGGCTATTCCTCTTACCAATTGAAGGTATTTGATCATCAGTGTTTCCCGAGCTTCGTAGTCATCATTGACCTGGCTGGTGACCAACTGGGAGTCAGTATGAATTCTGACTCGTTCGGCCCCCAATCGTCGTGCCATCCTGGCTCCCGAGATGAGAGACTCATACTCGTAGACTTTGTTGGATTCCGAAAAGTTGAACTTCAAGGCATACTGTAATTCTGCTCCTTCTGGGGATCTTAGAAGGACGCCAGTGCCACTGCAGGCCGAGTTGGAGGATCCATCAATGAAAAGATCCCAAGTGGGCTCGGGCGCCAGCGGAAGGGCTTCCTCAGTCGGGACAGTGCTCTCTACGATGAAGTCCACGAGTGCCTGTCCCTTGATGGCCGAGCGGGGGAGATAGGAGATGTCGTAAGCCCCGAGCATTATGGCCCACTTGACGCGGCAACCCGAAGCTTCAGGGTGAACAAGGATCTTCTTTAGCGGTTCGTTGGTCAATACAATGATGGAGTGCCCTTGGAAGTAGGGTCAGAGGCGCTTGGCCGAGGTCACCAATGCTAGCACGATTTTCTCGGTAGCGGGATACCGTCTTTCAGCCTCATTCAGCACCTTGCTAGTGTAGTATACTGGTCTCTGCACTCCTGCGTCATCTCGAACTAGGACTGAGCTCACTATGGAAGGAGTCGATGAGAGGTAAAGGTGCAGCGTTTCACCCAGGACCGGTTTCGATAACACCGGGGGCGAGGCCAGAAACTCCTTTAGCTCTGCAAAAGCCTTCTAACATTCCTCATCCCAGGAAAATGTGGCGGATCCCAATTTGGACCCTTTCAACAATTTGAAGAAAGGCAGCCATCGTTTGGCTACTCGAGACAAAAAATGGTTGAGCGGAGCAATTTGCCCAGTCAGGCGCTGGACGTCCTTGACGCAAATGGGCGACCGCATGTTCAGGATGGCCTGAACCTTGTCGGGGTTGGCCTCGATCCCGCGTTGAGTCACTAGGAAACCCAGGAATTTCTCGGATCGAACCCCAAAGGCGCATTTAGCTGGGTTGAGGTTCAGGTTGCACCTTAGAAGGGTGTCGAAGGTTTCAGCTAGGTCGGCGAAGTGGTCCTCGGTCTTAGGTGTTTTGACGAGCATGTCATTGATGTAGGCTTCGATGTTCCGACTGATTTGTCCTTCGAAAATGTGGTTGATCAACCTCTGGTACGTTGCTCCGGCGTTCTTCAGCCTGAAAGGCATTGGGGTGTAGTAGTGTACGCCGAAGTCAGTGATAAAGGTTGTCTTCTCGATGTCTTTAGGATCCATTCGGATCTGATGGTAGCCGGAGTAGGCGTCCAGAAAACTGAACAATTCGTTACCGGAGGTCGAGTCGACTAGGTGGTCGATGTTCGACAGTGGGTAATAGTCTTTCAGAGTGGCTTTATTGAGGTCGGTGAAGTCCACACACATTCACCATTTGCTCGAAGCTTTTGGTACTAAGACGACATTGGCGAGCCACGCCGCGTAAAGGATCGGACGAAATAGGCCGTGTCATGCCCCGAGTTTTTATTACAACGGAAGATGATCTCGGGAAACATGGACAGTCGGCATGGTAAGCCTCTTACAAGCAAGAATGATCAGAGCGCAAGACAACCACACATAATAAAATGCAATTGCTCAACAATTTACTCAAACCTCCACTTTTATTAATAAGGAGAATAGCTCAAATACATCAACTAGTCAACCCTTTCAAATCTACTTGACTCAATAAAAAGGAAGATTACATGGACTCGATCTAGACATTATCGACTCCTAAGTCTTCACTCTCAATTTCATGTGACTTTCATTCACTCTCGGACCCATCACTTGAATAACTTGAATCCGAATCCGAACCACTTGTATTTCCTGAAAAGATTGAAAACAGGTAATGAGCACACTTGCCCAGTAGGTATCTTCGCATCAACATGATTGGCAATATGAAAGTGATTAACATTTTAACTCTAAAGAATAAGGTAAAATCATGCAAAATGTGGTAAATCACGTGAACAAAACAAGTAACATAATAGCACGATAAGATCATGATGAGAAAGGATATGCGAACAAGATCGAGTTGAATATAACAAGAACGTAAATTGGCCTTTCACGAATATGAATATGCTTGCATGCATCAAGAATGCACTTTCACTTTCACTTTTCACTGCCATAACCATAAAGGTTATGCACTAGAATGTCATGTAACTTGCATGTAGCAATTCAATCAAGAGAGTGTCTCGCAAGAATTCCATGGATTTTCACTTATTTATAAAGAAAGTACTCCCAGCGCAATGCAACGCCAGTAGCATCATACCCCATGGTTTACAGTATGTTTCCGACAATCAGCCGAGGGGACTAGCATAGAGCCCTTAAACACAATCAGTGCTCGAACTGCATCTTAACGTATAAATCAAGCTACTTCCACATTTATAACATTTAAATATGGCCAGTAATATAACAAGTTCAATAAGTTCACGATAACAATAATTCAATGAATGAACGCTTCAATTAAGAATGTGATGGATCAAGAATGACTTAAAACAAGGTTATGTTCATGGAAACAATTTGACAGCATAACAGTACATTACTTATCTTCCATAAATTAATTTAAGTGTCTTGGATAATATGACAAGCCCTAGACAATCCATAATCCATCTAGGAACTTTGAAATATCAATCCTTGGGTCAAACCTTGGGTTAAAGTACTCAGGAATTATGACGGTCAATTAATGGGCCGCTACATGAACGTGACGGTTTAGTATTGGACCGTTAGAACGGGCTGAATCCAGAAAGAACAAATTGGACTCAGTAATGTGATGGTTGTATACTGGACCGTTATATGTGCCTGACGATCGAGTAATAGTCCGTTACATGGACATAATTCAAAACCTCGGTAGTGCTTTTCTAGACAATTACGCTTTAATGGTACAACCAGCTCAGCGTCCTAGTGGGAATCCCAGGCTCACAGAGACTTACGGAGGCCTTGAAAAAAGATTTCCTAGTCTATTAGAATGAATATCCAATAGAGAGGTCCTCAAGTTCAAGAATGTGCTCCTATAGTGCAAAAGTGTAACTAGTGGACACATACCAGAGTATACGCCACGTACTTAAAGAAAATGACTCTATAGATGAGAAAGAATATGTAACGATGTGAAACCATGATAAACTCTGTCAATACAACATTTAAAATCATGATTTTAATACAAAACTATAGAGTTTAGCAAATGAAATTAACATATGCTTAAAATAACTCAAGGTGCTTTAGACATGCAATTTCTATCATGAATCAATAAATAAACTCAAAGTCATGAAAACAGGTCAAAACTTAGATATCTAGGCTTTATTTATAAGCTAAGTTGACTGTTTCAATTCTGTCTCTAGTTGACAGATCACAGTATTCTGACGGTCTAATATGGGGGCATCATACTGCTATGATGATTTATCGTGGGGCCGTCAGAGTGTTGTAACACTCCACTTATGGTCCGTCAGAGTTTACATGGAAACTCAAGTATAACAGGGGGTGTGACGGCTTATTGTATGACCGTTATATGTCTCTAACGGTCGAACTATAGACCGTTAGAGCCCTGTTGACAGTACATAGAAAAATAAAAGACTATGATTGAAACATGTCATGTTTAAAAAGACTTAATTACTCTAGTCATGACAAAACGAAGTAAAGGCCATCTAGATGCATAGGTTGCAGTGAATTAACAAGAGAATATCTTTTATCTTTAATTTAGGCTAAAGATATGCATGTATGCATAGACCTACTAAAACATGAAATTATTTGCCTATGATGCATGAAATCAAGTAAAATTAGAGGGCTTTTATCCCTAACTCGAGATTCTTGCCGTTCATGAAAAGTCCTACCTCTTTACAAACTTCTATACTTCAAATTTGGGTCTGCAAAGCATGCCCTAATCCTTCCCTTCCTGTGGGTTTTCAGCAACTTCACGCCATCCTAACTCCTCAATCTCTTGACCTAAAGACGTGAAATTTGGAGGGTATAAAAATAAAGCTATTAGGAATAAAAAGTTCTAAAGAAGCAACTTCTAAATACCTCGTTTAGACGTCCTAATTTCTTGTTCTTCAGTGGACTTTTACTCAGATTCCTGGGTAGCTATGGTTGAACCAACAACTTTGGACGCTTCTAACTCCTTGGGTACTTGATCTCCTAGCATGAAATTTTGAGAGCTATTACTCTAAAGTATTGGAAACAAAAGCTTTTAAACAACTTACCCAAAATTATGACTCCTTATCTTGATTCTTCACGAGCCAAAAGTAAGAGTCGTCTAGTCCAATCTGGGTCCTATTTATAGAACTTTGCTAGGGTTTCATGGATTAGGTCGATTCTAGAGTCCTTAGTTGGCCAAAACCTGATCCCTAAGAGTCCCTAGTAACCTTACATGTTCTCCCAATTAGGTCTCTAGCAGATAGGATCCCAAAGATCCAATCTTTTTGCTTGTTCTTCAACTCACGGAATTAGTCAGAATGTAACGATCGAGTCTTGGTGCATCAGAGCCCTGTGGCAGTCGCACGATAGACTGCTACAGCTGCTATGCGCAGAGTTCAAACTTAATAAAACTCTTTTATTATTTATCCACATAATTATCTATAAAAAGGGTATTTATCCTTATATTCTAGGGATAAGTTAATTAACATTCTAGAATATGGGCCAAACTTCATGGGCTTGGTTTTTAAACCTTTTGGGCTTCTATTAAATGGGCTAGGTTAAATGATTACCCACTATTTATTAATTAATTCATTTTGGGTCTTTAAAATTAACAAAAAATACATAAATATATCAAAAATAATTTATAAAAATTTTGGGGCATTACACCCTCCCCCACTTAAGAGAATTTGATCCCCAAATTCATAACATGAGTTTTTACGGAGAGTGTACGCATTTTAATATATTAAAAATTAACGTAAGGCAAATGGGTTAAGATGGTACCTTTAATCATTTCACCCTCCTCATCTAGAATGGCTTTTAATCAACCTCGCTTCCCGCGTCTGTTGTTATCCCTTGTAGATTGTTCATTTATGAGAGGACACATGGGCAAGTGATATTCCCGACTTCCACATTTGAGAGAAGCGCCGAGACGTTTCCAACATTCTTCTGCCGAGTGCCCAAAATTTTCACAAAATGAGCAACCGTGGAGACTTGCATTCTCTCTTCTTCTTTAACTTTCCTATTCTTTCCGTTTCCATTTCCATTTCTTTTTTCGTTACCGTTCCCATTACGGGACCTCTTAATGTGACGGTTTTCATCTTCATCCACTTCTTTCTCTTCTTGCCTATCATGTTTTCGGCTTGACCTTTCTCCTCGGAGCCTTTCCACTTTCTCCATGGTTCTTTCACATAGATGCGCTCTTTGAACCATCTCGGTATAGGTCCGGATATTCTGAGTTCCAAGTTGTTGGATAAATTCGAGTCTTAAACCATCCATAAATCGGTTGGCTTTCAATAAATCTGTGCTTACCAAATGAGGAGCATAAGGTGCTAGTCGAGAGAATTGTAATTCATACTCTGCCACGGGCATCGTGCCTTGTTTTAAGGAGGTAAATTCTATAGCCTTCCTCTCCTTTACATGCTCGGGGAAGTACTTTGCTCGGAAAAGTGTAAGAAACCCCTCACATGTATGAGGTGCATCTGCAGGTGGTGCCGGAATGGATTTCCACCATGTACGAGCATCCTTATTGAGTTGGAACGTGGCAAGTCGAACTTTCTCTTGGTCGGTGTATTGCATGACATCGAATATTTGATTCATCTCATCGATCCAATTTTTCGCTTCATCTGGGTTAGAAGATCCAGAGAATCGTGGGGGATTTAAACTTCAAAAATTACCGTGTAAGTTCCCCGCGCCAGCCCTTCCACCAGCTTGGGCCACTGTATGTAGGGCTTGGGTAAATCCCGCAACAGTTTGCTGCATCTCGTCCCAGTTCACACGATGAGCCATTGAGAATCAAGGTACTTGAGAATATGGACATTTTAGTTATTTAGAGTCGGGAAGATTTACCCTAAGATAATTTCTATATAACTATCTCATCCCGGGATCTACCCAATTCTCACATAGGTGGGAAATTTCCTCCTTAGTTCATAGGTAGGGGTCCTTAAGCCTTAGACTTATCCTATGACGTGACTCTTTTCCATAAGTCTTGAGACTTAGGCTCTGATACCAACTTAACTGTCACGCCCCAATCTTTTATTACAGCGGAAGACGATCTTAGGAAACGTGGACAGCCGGCATGGTAAGCCTCTTGCAAGCAAGAATGATCAGAGCACAAGACAACCACACATAACAAAATGCAATTGCATAATAATTTACTCAAACCTCCACTTTTATTAATAAGGAGAATAACTCAAATACATCAACTAGTCAACCCTTTCAAATCAACTTGACTCAATAAAAAGGAAGATTACATGTACTCGATCTAGACATTATTGACTCCTAAGTCTTCACTCTCAATTTCATGTGACTTTCATTCGCTCTCGGACCCATCACTTGAATAACTTAAATCCGAATCCGAACCACTAGTATTTCCTGAAAAGATTAGAAATAGGTAATGAGCACACTTGCCCAGTAGGCATCTTCGCATTAACATGATTGGCAATATTAAAGTGGTTAGCATTTTAGCTCTAAAGAATAAGGTAAAATCATGGGAAATGCGGTAAATCACGTGAACAAAACAAGTAACATAATAGCACGATAAGATCACGATGTAAAAAGGATATGAGAACAAGATCGAGTTGAATATAACAAGAATGTAAATTGGCCTTTCACGAATACGAATATGCTTGCATGCATCAAGAACTCACTTTCACTTTCACTTTTCACTTCCATAACCAAAAAGGTTATGCACTAGAATGTCATGTAACTAGCATGTAGCAATTCAATCAAGAGAGAGTCTCGCAAGAATTCCGTGGATTTTCATTTATTTATAAAGAAAGTACTCACAGCGCAATGCGACGCCAGTAGCATCAAACCCTATGGTTTACAGTATGTTTCAGACAATCAGCCGAGGGAACTAGCATAGAGCCCTTGAACACAATCAGTGCTCGAACTGCATCTTCACGTATAAATCAAACTACTTCCACGTTTATGATAATAAAATATTGCCAGTAATATAACAAGTTCAATAAGTTCAAGTTAATAATAATTCAATGAATGAACGCTTCAATTAAGAATGCGAGGGATCGAGAATGACTTAAAACAAGGTTATGCTCATGGAAACAATTCGACACCACAACAGTACATTCCTTATATTCCATAAATTAAATTAAGTGTCTTGGACAATATGACAAGCCCTAGACCATCCGTAATCCATCTAGGAACTTTGGAATATCAACCCTTGGGTCAAACCTTGAGTTAAAGTACTCAGGAATTGTGACAGTTAATTAATGGGCCGCTACATGAATGTGACGATTTAGTATTGGACCGTTAGAACGGGCTGAATCCAGAAAGAACAAATTGGACTCAGTAATGTGACGATTGTATATTGGACCGTTAGATGTGCCTGACGGTCGAGTAATAGGCCGTTTGATGGACATAATTCAAAACATCGGTAGTGCTTTTCTAGATAATTGGGCTTTAATGGTACAACCAGCTCAGCGTCCTAGTGGGAATCACAGGCTCACGGAGACTTACGGAGGCCTTGAAACAAGATTTCCTAGTCTATTGGAAGGAATATCCAATAGAGAGGTCCTCAAGTTCAAGAATGTGTTCCTATAGTGTAAAAGTGTAACTAGTGGACACATACCGGAGTATACGCCACGTACTTAAAGAAAATGACTCTATAGATGAGAAAGAATGTGTAACGATGTGAAACCATGATAAACTCCGTCAATACAACATTTAAAATCATGGTTTTAATGCAAAACTATAGAGTTTAGCAATTGAAATTAACATATGCTTAAAATAACTCAAGGTGCTTTAGACATGCAATTTCTTTCATTAATCAATAAATAAACTCAAAGTCATGAAAAATAGGTCAAAACTTAGATATCTAGGCTTTATTTATAAGCTAAGTTGACTGTTTCAATTCTGTCTCGGGTTGACAGATCATAGTATTCTGACGGTCTAATATGGGGGGGTCATAGTGCTGTGACGGTTTATCGTGGGGCCGTTAGAGTGTTGTAATGCTCCACTTATAGTCCGTCTGAGTTTATATGGAAACTCAAGTATAACAGCAGGTGTGACGGCTTATCGTAAGACTGTTATATGTCTTTGACGGTCGAACTATAGATCGTTAGAGCCCTATTGACCGTACATAGAAAAATAAAAGACTATGATTGAAACATGTCATGTTTAAAAAGACTTAACTACTCTAGTCATGACAAAATGAAGTAAAGGCCATCTAGATGCATAGGTTGTAGTGAATTAACAAGATAATATCTTTTATCTTTAATTTAGGCTAAAGATATGCATGTATGCATAGACCTACTAAAACATGAAATTCTTGGCCTATGATGCATGAAATCAAGTAAAATCAGAGGGCTTTTATCCCTAACACGATATTCTTACCGCTCATGAGATGACCTACCTCTTTACACGCTCCTATACTTCAAATTTGGGTCTGCTAAGTACGCCCTAATCCTTCCCTTCCTGTAGGTTTTCACCAACTTCACGCCATCCTAACTCCTCAATCTCTTGACCTAAAGACGTGAAATTTGGAGGGTATAAAGATGAAACTATTAGGAATAAAAAGTTCTAAACAACCAACTTCTAAATACCTCGTTTAGACGTCCTAATTTCATGTTCTTCAGTGGACTTTTGCTCAGATTCTTAGGTAGCTATGGTTGAACTAGCAACTTTGGACACTTCTAACTCCTTGGGTACTTGATCTCCTAGCACGAAATTTTGGGAGCTATTAGTCTAAAGTATTATAAGGAAAAGCTTCTAAACAACTTATCCAAAATTATGACTCCTTACCATGATTCTTCACGAGCCAAAAGTAAGAGTCACCCAGTCCAATCTAGGTCCTATTTATAGAACTTTGCTAGGGTTTCATGGATTAGGTCGATTCTAGAGTCCTTAGTTGGCCAAAACCTGATCCCTAAGTGTCCCTAGTAACCTTACATGTTCTCCTAATTAGGTCTCTAGCAGATAGGATCCCAAAGATCCAATCTTTTTGCCTGTTCTTCCACTCACGAAATTAGTCAGAATGTAACGGTCGAGTCTTGGTGCGTCAGAGCCCTGTGGCGGTCGCACGATAGACCCCTACAGCTATTGTGCGCAGAGTTCAAACTTAATAAAACTCTTTTATTGTTTATCAACATAATTATCTATAAAAAGGGTATTTATCCTTATGTTCTGGGGATAAGTTAATTAACCTTCTAGAATATGGGCCAAACTTCATGGGCTTGGTTTTAAACCTTTTGGGCTTCTATTAAATGGGCTAGGTTAATTGATTACCCACTATTTATTTATTAATTCATTTTGGGACTTTAAAATTCCTAAAAAATATTTAAATATACCAGAAATAATTTATAAAAATTCTGGGGCACTACAAGCCGGTTTTCTTCCCCTTAATAATCTACTCTTTGATGATCATCTGCTTCTCTGGGGCATGCTTTCATCTGCGTTGCTGGACGGGTTTCACCGATGGGTCAAGGTTGAGCTTGTGTACCACCATCTCCCCAGGGATCCCGGGAAGATGCTCATTAGACCACGCGAAGACTTTGATGTATTCTGAAAGAAAATCTTTATATTGCTCTTGAACATCAGGTGGTAAATCAGCTCCAATCCTTACTCCTCGGGTCGGGTCACCTTTGAGGAAGACTGACAGCAACTCGCCGCCAGGTTAGCATGTTGTCGATTCATCCTCGGCTCCCCCGGCCCCTTTCTTTTTCCCTTCTAGCCTTATGGCTTCGGCCAAGATTATGTAGCACCTTCTAGCAATTGCCTGGTTACCTCGGACTTCCCCGATGCCGTATTTAGTGAGAAACTTCATTTTTTGGTTATAGGTGGAGGGCACTACCTTTGTTCGGCTGAGGATACCTCGACCGAAGATGGCATTATAGGCCGACGTCCCCTTAATCACTATGAAGTCAACCATAACCGTGACGATCTTACGAGGGGTACCAATAGTGACCGGAAGGCTTAGGGCTCCCTCGGGATAGGTTGCTTGGCCATTGAACCCGCAGAGGGGGGTTCGAATTGGGCGGAGCTTGGATGGGTTTTCACCCATCTTAAGGAAACATTCGTACGAGAGTACATCAGGGGTGCTACCATTGTCAACCAATATCCTATCTACATTACAATGGTTTATAGTAGTCAATACTACAAGAGTGTCATCGTACGGGGTAGCTAACCTATAGTGCCCCAAAATTTATATAAATAATTTTTGGATTATTTTAAGAATTTTTTGAAATTTATTAGGAATTTATAAATCTTAAATTGATTATAAATAATTAATCCAGCTTTGATAAATAAAGCCAAAGAAGTTAAGGACCAAGCCCATTATGTTTGGCCATGTTCTAGAAGAATAATTAATTTATTCACGGAATTTAAGGATAAATACTAATTATTTAGATAATTAAGTGGATAAGATGAAATTAGAATTTGAACTCAATTCAAATTCGGCGCACAGTGACTCTAACGGTCTATCGTTTGACCGCCACAAGGATATAACGCTGCAGGGTTAGACCGTTACACCCTGTCAGTTCCGTGAAGTGAAGAAAGAGCAAAAAGATTAGATTTTTGATAGTCTATCTCTTAGGGATCGAGATGGGAGGACTAGTAAATGTGTTAAGAACTCTCAGAAGTCGATCTAAACTTTAACAAGGACTCTAGAATCGATCTAATTCTCAAACCCTAGCAAAACCTTATAAATAGGACCTAGTTTCGACCTACGCGACCCCTACATTGGCACGCGTGGAATCAAAGTAAGACGACCTTATTTCAGGTAGGTTCTTTAGAGGTTTTTATTTCTTATACATAGGACTAATCTTCCTCAAAATTGCGTGCTAGGAGGTTGACTACACAAGGAGCTAGAACCTTGCAAAGTTGCTGGTTCGACCATAGCGACCCAGGAATCTGACCAAAAGTCTGCTGAAGATCAGGAGATTAGAACACCTAAATGAGGTATTTAGAATTTGGCTATTTAGAACTTTTGGTCGCCCTTAGTTTCATCTTCTTACCCTCCAAATTTCACGTCTTTAGGTCAAGGGATTACGGAGTTAGAGCGACGCGAAGTTGCTGAAAACTCACTAGAAGGGAAGAACTAGGGCGTGTCTTGCAGTCCCAAATTGGAAGTTGAAAGCCCAGTAAAGAGCTAGGTTATCTCATGAATGGCAAGAATATCATGATAGGAGTAAAAGCCCTCTTGTTTTTCTCGATTTCATGCTTTATATGTGAGGAATTTCATGTTTTAATAGGACTTATGCACTTGTATATCATGCATGCATATTCTTAGCCCTAACTAAGTTAAAAAGGAACCTTCTTATCAATTCACAGAATACCCATGCATACTGTTAGTTTAACCTTCGTTCTATCATGTGGAAGTTTATATATGATTTCCAGACATGATGTGAGTTAAAACCTTAGAATCTTCCTATTCTATTTACTATCAACATTGCTCTGACGGATTATAGATCGACCGCCACAGTCGTCTAGCGGTCTTACGATAAACCGTCACATGCTCTATGAGACTTACGTTTCATATGAACTCTGATGGACCACGAGTAGAGCATCATAACATTCTGACGGCTCCACGATAAACCGTCACATCACAATGATGCACCGGACTTAGACCGTCAGAGTCTGTGTTCTGTCAACCCGAGACAGGATTGACATCAGTACAATTAACTTATGTATATAAGCCTAGTTAGCTAGATTTTAACCTGTTTTCATGACTCGGAGTTTGTTTACTGTTTCATGATCCTAAATGCATGGTTGTGAGTACTTAAACCTATTTTTAAGCATATGCTAGTTTCAAGCCAAGATCTTATATTTTGTATTAAATCCATGATTTCATAGTTATATTGGTGAGATTTTAAACGTTGATTTATCAATATTTCACTCTTTTCTAATCACTATAGAGTCAATTTCTCAAAGTATATGGTATATATTCCGGTATATGACCATTAGTTCACACTTTTGCACAAATAGGAACATATTCTTGAACCTGAGGACCTCTATATTGGATATTCCTTCCAATGGACTAGGAAATCTTGTTTCAAGGCCTCCGTAATTCTCTGCGAGCCTAGGATTCTCACTAGGACGTCGAGTTGGTTGTACCATTAAAGCCCAATTGTTTAGAAAGCACTATTGATATTTTATGGTTCTGGTTATGTAACGGATCACTACTAGACCGTTAAGGCACAGTAACGGTCCAGTATCCGACCGTCATGTTATCTGAGTCCATACCGATTTCTTCTGGATTCAGCTGTTCTAACGGCCCAATACTAGACCGTTATATACGTGTAACGACCCAGTTATAGACCGTCACATCCTGTTAACCCAAGGTTGTAAACCAAGGGTTGATATTCTAAAGTTTCTAGATGGATTATTGATAGCCTAGGACTTGTCATATTGCTCAAGATACTTAATTAAAATTTATGGAAGATAAGGAATATACTGTTATGCTATCAAAATTGTTCCATGAGCATAACGATGTTTTAAGTCATTCTTGATCTCTCATATTCTTAATTGAAGCATTCGTTCACTTGAATTATTATGAACTTATTGAACTTGTTACATTATTGGCCATATTTTATTGCTTGAAACGTGGAAGTAGCTTGATTTATACTTGAAGATGCGGATCGAGCACTGATTGTGTTCAAGGGCTCTATGCTAGTCCCCTCGGTTGATTGTCGGAAACATACTATATAAACCATGGGGTATGATGCTCCTGGCGTCGCATTATGCAAGGAGTACTTTCTCTATAAATAAGTGAAAATTCACGGCATCACGAAAATCACGGAATTCACGGAATTATCCACAAAATGGTATTCCACAAAAATTTACGAAGTACTTGCTATTAAGCGAAGAGTACTTACTTGATTGTTACATGACTTTCTAGTACATTCTTGTTCATGAAAGGCCATATCATGTTCTTGATACATTCTTGTTAATTCATACTCGTTCATTCTATCTTATACAATCATCTTTTTACCTTGGTTATTTACATATGATTTATCGCATTCGCATGATTTTACCTTATTCATTAGAGCTAAAATGATAATCACTTTAATAGTGCCTTCATGTTGATGCGAAGATACCTACTGGGCAAGTGTGCTCATTACCTATTTGTAATCTTTTCAGAAGATGGAACTGATTCGAATTTGGATTCGAGTTATACAAGTAGCGGGTCTGAGAGCGAATGAAAGTCGTATCAAAATGAGAGTGAAGACTTAGGGAAGTCAATCTTGTGTAGATCGAGTCTTTGTAATTTTCCTTTTTCTTGAGTCTAATGGATTGAAGAAGGTTGAAAAGTTATTGTATTCGAATAGTTTTGATTATTAATGAAATAAAGTTGGAGTTTGAGTAAATTATTGTGCAATTACATTTTTATGTATCATTGTGTTACGCTCTGATCGTTCCTGCTTCCAAGAGGCTTACCATGCCGGCTGTTCATGATTCCCCGAGTTAGTCTTCCGCTATAATAAAGGCTCGGGGCGTGACAGTTAAGTTGGTATCAGAGCCTAAGTCTCAAGACTTAGGGAAAACAGTCACGTCATAGGATAAGTCCAAGCCTTAAGGACCCCTACCTTTGAACTAAGGACGAAACTTCCGCACCCATGGGAGAACTGGGTAGAGCCCGGGATAAGATAGTTAATTAGTTTTAAGATTAATCTCTTTCTAATTCCATGATAATTAACAATTTGTTATTTCTCTCAGGTACCTCATTATTACAATGGCTCATCGCGTAGATTGGGGAGGCATGCAACAAACGGTTGCCGGCCTTACTCATGCATTACAAACTATGGCCCAGGCAGGCGCAGGGGCGAGGGCTAGTGACTTGCATCACAATTTTCGAAGCTTAAACCCTCCGTGATTCTATGGTTCTTCTAATCCAGATGAGGTAGAAAATTGGATAGATGAGTTGAATCGTATCTTCGATGTTATCCAATGCACGGACCAAGAAAAAGTGCATCTCGCAACCTTCCAACTCAATAAAGATGCAAGCACATGGTGGAAATCAGTACCTACACCTTCGGCAGATGCACCTCATACATGGGACGGTTTTCTCACTCTATTCCGTGCTAAGTACTTTTCTGAGCATGTTAAAGAAAGAAAGGCCATGGAGTTCGCCTCTCTTCGTCAGGGAATGATGACAGTCGCGGAGTATGAACTTCAATTCTCCAGGCTAGCACCCTATGCACCACATTTAATCAGAACTGATTTATTGATGGCTAATCGGTTTATGGACGGGTTACGACCCAGTTTCATTCAGTAGCTCGGGACCCCAAACATCCGGACCTATGCAGAGATGGTCCAGCGGGCATATTTATGTGAGAGGACCTTAGAGAAGGTCGAGAAATTGAAGGGAAAAGGAGAAGAGTCGAGTCGACGATCTAATCGGTGTTATAAGAAAGAAAAGTTCAACATCACGGAACCTCACAAAAGCCGTGATAATAAGAAAAGATCCAGGAGTGGGAACGGTGGAAGTTCCCAGAAAAATAACAAAGTCAAAGAGGAGAAGGAGCAAGTCATGGCGGCTTGCACATTTTGTGAGAAGTTCGGCCATTCAGCTTATGAATGTTGGAAGCGCCTTGGTGCTTGTCTACGTTGTGGAAGTAGGGAGCATCGGATGTCAGATTGCCCCCTTATAAAGGATCAATCGTCTGGTGGTGGATGTAGGAGGCAGGCTCGCCTCAACGCTGTTCCAGAGGAAGAAGAAGCGCCCAGGGATGGTGGGCTTATGGAAGGTACCCTTCAAATTTGTTCCCATCCTGCATTTGTGCTATTTGATACTGGTGCCTCTCATTCTTTTATCTTCACTACTTTTACAAAAATATTACCAATTGCGTCAGTTCCCCTACCTTCAGATCTTGCTATTACTACACTTTAGGTTCTAGAACAAAGCTTACCAAGTATTATCCTGATAGTGAGGTAATAGTAGAAGGTCACAATCTCCTCGCAAACTTAGTATGCCTTGACATGAAGGGTTATGATGCCATTTTAGGGGTAGATTGGCTTAGATCATGATACTGATATTAACTGCCGAAATATGATCATATCCTTTCGAAAACCCGATCTTCCAAGATTTTCTTTCCTTGGCATCAAGTATAGGAAACATCCCACTATCATATCCTCCCTTCACTCTTGCAAACTTATTTCGCAAGGAGGTGAAGCTTTTCTTGCTTCTGTCATTGTTACCAAGTCCATTTGTCAAGAAGAAGGACAGCTCACTAAGGCTATGCATAGACTACTGACGACTGAATCAACTTACAATTAAAAATAAGTATCCGTTGCCGCGTATTGATGAGCTTTTTGATCAGCTTTCAGGAGCAGAGTATTTCTCCAAGATTGACCTCAGATCAGTTTATCATCAGCTTAGAATTAAAGAAGAAGACATTTATAAATTGGCTTTTCGAAGTCGTTATGGCCACTATGAATTCGTGGTAATGCCGTTCGGATTAACAAATGCCCTAGCAGCATTTATGCAACTTATGAACAATATTTTCTAGCCATATCTGGACCAGTTCATCGTCATCTTCATCGATGACATCCTGGTATATTCCAAGACAAAAGAGGAACATGAAGGACATATGCGGATGGCTTTGCAAACACTTAGAGAACACAAACTTTATGCCAAGCTTAACAAGTGTGAGTTCTGGCTCAAGGAAATTTCATTCCTAGGCCACATTATTTCAAAAGAAGGTATTGCAGTGGATCCTTCTAAAGTAGAAGCTGTCAGAAATTGGAGCCGGCCCACGACTGTATCAGAAGTAAGAAGTTTTCTGGGTGTAGCTGGTTATTATAGGAGGTTCATTAAGGACTTCTCAAAAATTACTGTTTCTTTAACTAGACTCACAAGAAAAGAAAATCCTTTTGTCTGGTCAGAGGAATGTGAGAAGAGTTTTCAAACTCTTAAGAACCATCTTACTACAGCTCCTATTATATCACTACCGGTGGAAGGTGGTGGATTTGAAGTATATACGAATGTGTCTGGCATTGGCTTAGGGTGCGTCCTCATGTAAAATATAAAAGTAATCTGTTATTCTTTAAGATAATTGAAACGTCATGAAGAGAATTATCTTGTGTATGATTTGGAACTGGCAACTGTTATCTTCACCTTAAAGATTTGGCGTCACTACCTTTACGGAGAAAAGTTCACAGTCTACTCGGACCATAAAATTTTGAAATACTTATTCTCTCAAAAAGAGCTAAATATGAGGCAGAGGAGATGGTTAGAATATCTCAAGGACTTTGATTTTGCTATTCAATATCATCCTGGCAAGGCTAATGCTGTAGCCGATGCACTCAGCAGAAAACCAATAGGAAAATTATCAAGTCTTATGATTAGTATGACTAATCTTATTTCTCAATTTGCTCAGTTGAACTTAGATATTGACATGAAGGAAGAAGATTATTTTATAGCCAATATTCGAGCTCAACCTACATTAATGGAAGATCTAATAAGGATACAAGACAATGATCCCGTATTACTGGAAATCAAAGCCAACATAGAACAGAGGCCGGATTTTTCTGTTTCAAATGACGGAAGAATGCTATTTAAGGGCCGTGTGTATGTACCTAGAAGAAACTGATCCTAGAAGAAGCACATATGTCACGCCCCGAGCGTGGAAGGAACCTGGAGTGCGTGACGAGTTTATATCGATCATGTCAATCAGAGCGTTAGTGTATTCGACACCAAGACAGAGTGTGCAAAAGTAAATTTAACCCAATCCTTTAATTCAATCACAACCTCAAAGTACTTCTATTACCATTCACTTAATGAAAGTGCTAAGATTTAATAAAGGGAAAAGTACAACGATTGACTCAAGAATATAGAAAGATAAGACTAGTAGACGCATGGATAGACGGAGTAGCTCTAATATCTTCACTCTTGACCTTCCCCATCCGATTGAGTCTCGTCATCGGACTTACCTGAAAAATAGGGGAAAACACTGGATGAGCAAACGCTCAGTAGGAATTATATCCCAAGTGCTAGCTTGCTTTAAGTAGATTACAAGTTACATGAATGCAATATAGCTATGCATGCTCGTATACAATGACAATAGAGAGTGTATGTCAAGATAGAGAGTGCATATCAAAAGATTGTTGAGTGAACTAGCATGTCTTTCAAGAACTCATGTCAATAAATATCAAGATATTCAAGCAAGTACATTCATCATGTCAAGTCAAGAATTGGCTATCATGTTTCAAGCAAGTATATGATACCCTTTCTGGGTCACACACGTCATGTCATGTCAAGTCAAGTCGAGTCAAGCACGAGATTTGTGGAATGTCATCGAGAACGACAAGTACTTCGGTGCAATGCCACATCGTGATTATTACAACTCCCATGGGCACTAGTACTTTTGGGTGCTCCTCCCAGCACTAGATCGGGCCCTTATATGCATAGACATTGATCATGTATTTCGACATCCACTATAGTTATAGCCAATATAGAATTCCAAAGGGATTCAAGCTTGTAGGAGCTTTAAGGTAGATCATAGAGATTAGGATTTCAAGGATTGAACATGATATGTAAGGATGGTAATAACGGTGTAACCACGATTAATGATAAAACTAGGTGGAAACGGCTCCCTAGATAAGTGCCATGATATTAAGAATAAGCACTCATATAGCAATGGTCGCTCGTTCTTGTACATGATAAGGTAGATAATATTAACGTCCATAAGTATGGCACATAATTCTTAAAGAATATAAATGGCATGGTTTTTCCCATTCCATTATTTCAAGTGTATTCTCATGACATTCAAATAACATATCATGAGGGCCAGTATACCATATTTCTTTAGAGTGACATGGTATTTCAAATAGTGTCAAGAGTTTTTATGGTACAACCAGCTCAATCGGCCTTGATTTGGAACTGGCAACCATTTCTTAAATAGCGACTGGGGTGTAGCCACTACATTACTGAAACACGCCTGTGACCCAGCCGTGTCCTTTAAATTCCATTTCCTGGAATTTGTATAGCCTTTCAATACCTCATTATGTTCTGGATTAAATAGCGCCCATGGCGTAGCCACGTTTTAAAAATAGCGCCTTAGGTCAAGTCATGTTTCAAGTCTGTGTATAAGGTGATTGCCGTCCTGATTCCAATCGCCTGTCAATAGATAGCGCCCAACTTATATGCGTGATATTAAAATAGCGCCCATGCTTCAGGCGTTGTTTAATCCGGTGCAAATTTTAGGAAACGGTTCACATGGTCATGTAGAAGAAAATAAATGGAATCAAGTCATGCACGTATCAAGTTAAGTAGATTTCAAGAGGTCAAGTTATTAACTTTTAAACATGCTGATTTAATTATTCAGTTTATGAAAGGGGCGACTGCCAAGCGGTCGCGCCTTAAGAATAGCGCCCAAGCCTGGGTCGCTAGTTCACTGTAACTTCCAAAAATAAAACAAAACGCTATTAAATCATGGTAAAACATGGTAAAAAGAGTCTACATGTATGCATGAACTTATATATTTATCAATTGGGCTAAGACTTGAGAAAACCTACCTTTGAATGTTGATTTTTGGGTTAATGAAACAGACGAGGATTGAAACTGTAGATGCTTGAAACCCTCAGCTACAATACTCAGGTTTCAACTGAGTACCAGTAATGAAGCTTGATGGTAGCAATATAAGATTAATAGCTTGACAGATAGATTAATGAGAAGCCTTTAGTAGCAACAATAAGAAGGGATAGAAGGGTTCTTCCTCAACCAAGCTTCTTTGATTAACCAGATGGAGAAATCAACAATAGAAGCAACAGCAGCTACTCCTTCAGCAACGGACCCCTTTTTGGAAGAGAATGAATCCTCAGCTTGGTACGTTGGAGGAGAACATGACTACTAGAATCTTAGTCCAGCAAGAAGGGAAGAAAGCCACTTAACCGAAGAAGAAGAAAGGTTACAGGCAACAACCCCTCTATTCGTTTGGCAGGGAAGAGGAAAAGGCTTTAGCACATGCAACCCTTCTCCCAGCAAGAAAACCCACTGCAGCAGGGTCACAGCAATCTCTAAGAAATTGTAGAAGAATATAGCAGCCAGGAGCAACGTAGCAGAGAAGACTTAACGCATTGGGGTTTCTATGCGATATTTATAGGGTTTTGGGAACCCCAATGGGTTGGAGTTCGATTGGGATTAGTTTTCCTAGTAGCAATCCTAGTGGTATTAGTATTTCTCCTTTTAAACCCTTCTAGAATACAATACTTCCTAGTTATAACCCTTCCCAATTGGCGTTCACGTTATTAACGTATAATTTAAAGTATTACAATCTTTCTAGATTTTTATCTTTTTTAGATGATGGGTATTGACATGAAATTTTATGGGTAAAGTTTTTCCATTTTTCTATAATTTTTCATGTAATTAGTTTTATAAAATTATTTTACTTTAAAAAGTGACACTATTCACCCATTTGGATATAGCGCATTTGACCCTGCCATTTTATGTGAATGGCGCGCTCACGTGTTGGGCGCTATTCACATTTCCTTCTATTGCCATCAACACTCGAAAGGAGTGAAATTGTCTATATGCCCATTCTTTTGTCGTTTAATTTCTTTAATACATCTAAATTTTATTAATATATACTTCTTTCTTCTAATAAAGTTATAATATAATAAATGTGGAATATTAAAATTTCTAAATTATGAATAAAATATAAATTGACGTTTTTCTTCAAGATTTATTGATTATCAAATCAAATAAAATTACAATGTGCATTAAATTCCTATTTAAAAATGGCATGTTATTCTTCAATTTATTATATTATAAGGGTAGGGTCTATGAGTTCTTTTTGTAAGGCTCATTAGGACGTTAGGGGTTGTGTACAGGGTCTGGCCTTGATTATTCATTGGTTTTAATTTATTTGGACTTTCTAGTTCTTTAATTTATCAGGGTTGCTACACCCTCCCCCACTTATAAGAATTTGGTCCCCAAATTGAATCGTATATAGACGTGGAGGATGCAGAGCACATACCATTTAGAATAAGTACGGGAATCGTTTCTTCATAGACTCCTCGGTCTCCCATGTGGCTTCGTGTTCTGAGCATTTACTCCATTGCACCTTGACCATGGGAATGATTTTTTTCCTTAGTGTACGTACCTCGCGATCGAGGATCTTCATGGGTTTCTGTTCATAGGTGAGATCCCTTTGAATCACCAGATCTCCATGATCGATGATATGTGACGAATCGTGCACATACTTCTTCAACATGGATATATGGAACACATTATGAACTTCAGACAATTGAGGAGGCAAAGCGACTCGGTAAGCAACCTCGCCGACTCTTTCTAATACCTAAAAAGGCCTGATAAATCTTGGCGTAAGCTTGCCCTTAACACCAAATCTCCGTATTCCATGTCCGAGTGATATCTTAAGAAATACATGATCTCCGACTTAGAATTCAAGATCTCTTCTTCTTGTATCAGCATAAGCCTTCTGTCTAGACTGAGCCACTTGAAGTCTTTCTCTAATGAGCTGAATCTTTTCGGTGGTATCCCTTACCATGTCTGGGCCTAATAGTTGCTTTTCGCCAACTTCGTCCCAGTACAAGGGTGATCGGCAACTCCTTCTATATAAAGCTTCGAAAGGTGCCATTTGTATGCTTTCCTGGTAACTATTGTTGAATGCAAACTCGACCAAAGGCAAGTGATCATGCCAGCTTCCACCAAAATCAATGATGCAAGCTCTGAGCATAACTTCTACCACCTGATTGATTCTTTCGGTCTGACCACCTGTTTGAGGATGAAAAGTAGTACTAAAGTTAAGTCTCGTCCCCAACGAATGTTGTAGACCCTTCCAAAAGTGTGAAGTGAATCGTGGGTCTCGTTCAGACAAGATTGGGACAGGTACTCCATGTAGTCTGACTATTTCCTTTATGTACAGAGCAGCAAGGACGTCAACTGACCATCGGCTCTTGATTGGCAAGAAGTGTGCTGCCTTGGTCAAATGGTCGATGATGACCCATATTCCATCATGTCCTCCTTTAGATTTAGACGGGCCCATAATGAAGTCCATACCGATATCCTCCCATTTCCACTTGGGAATATCTAGAGGATGTAGCTTACCGGCAGGCTTTTGGTGTTTTGCCTTAGCTTGTTGACATGTGAGACAGTGAGACACAAAGTCCGCTACTTCTCTTTTCATATTGGGCCACCAGAAGGTCCTTTTCAAATCTTGGTACATTTTGGTAGCTCCTGGATGAATGGTATACCTTGATATGTGAGCTTCATCTAAGATCTTCTTCTTTAGCTTTGGACAATCCGGTATACAAGTTCTATTTTTGAATAATAATCTTCCATCTGAAGCTAATTTGAAGTCAGATTGTTCTTCTATTTTGCCCTTGATTTCCACTAATATCGGGTCATTATCTTGAAGTCCTTATATTTCTGAGAGTAGATCTAGCTGTATGCTCATATGGGATAGCGTAACACACCTGCTCTCCTTGTCCATGCTTATATTAAGCTTAGAGAATTTTTCTAGCAACTTCCACTCCTGAATCATACAATTGGCTAATAGTGCTCTCGGCTTTCGACTGAGGGCATCGACTACAGGATTCCCCTTTCTAGGATGATATTATATAGTGAAGTCGAAGTCCTTGAGATATTCTAGCCAACATCTTTGCATCATATTCAATTCCTTCTGAGAGAAGAGATACTCGAGACTTTTATGGTCATAGTATACAGTAAACTACACTCCTTATAGATAATCTCTCCATATCTTCATCGCAAACACTACCACAGCCAATTCTAAGTCATGGACTGGGTAGTTTTCTTCGTGCTTCTTCAATTGGTGAGAAGAGTAAGCTATAACTCTTCCTTGTTGCATTAAGACACATCCAAGGCCAATGCCAGATGCATCGGTGTATACCTCAAACTTTTCTCCTTCAACTGGTAAAGCTAAGACCGGGGCAGTAGTTAGACGATCCTTGAGAGCTTGGAAGCTTCTTTCACATTCCTCGCTCCATTCGTAACGGATCTCCTTGCGTGTTAGCCTCGTGAGTGGTACAGTGATCTTGGAGAAGTCCTTGATGAATCACCTATAATAGCATGCAAGACCTAAGAAACTTCAGATCTCGCTACCGTTGGTCGGTCTTTCCCAATTCCTTACAGCTTCAACCTTTGATGGATCTACGGACAAACCGTCCTTAAAAATCACATGTCCTAGGAAGGATACTTCTTCTAGTCAGAATTCACATTTACTGAGCTTCGCATATAGCTGATTTGTCCTCAATATTTATAATGCAATCCTCAAATGCTCCTCATGCTCTTCCTTGGTCTTTGAATAAATTAATATATCATCAATGAAAACCACTACGAATTGACCTAGATGAGGCCTGGATATACTATTCATCAACTACACAAAGGATGCAGGGGCATTCGTTAGTCCAAAAGGCATAACCATAAATTCATAGTGTATATACCTGCTCCTGAACGCGGTCTTATGAAAGTCCTCATCCTTGATTCTTAGTTGGTGATATCTTGACCGGAGATCAATTTTTGAGAAATACTTGGATCCAAATATTTGATCAAATAATTCATCGATTCTTGGCAGTGGATACTTGTTCTTGATAGTGAGATGATTCAACTGTCGATAGTCGATGCATAACCTCATGGATCCATCCTTCTTCTTTACAAACAACACAGGTGCTCCCCACGGGGAAGTGCTTGGTCTGATAAATCCTTTCTTCAGAAGCTCCATCAGTTGCTCCTTCAGCTCCTTGAGTTCGGTAGGGGACATCCTATAAGGTGCCTTAGAAACTGGGCCAGCACCAGGGATCAAATCGATGGTGAAGGCCACTTCTCATTGTGGGGGTAGTCTAGGCAAATCTTCTAGAAACACGTCTGAAAATTCTTGTGCAACTGGGATGTCTTCTAGCTTAGTCTCCTTAATGGTGACAAAAGCAAGGAAAGATACACATCCTTTTCTTATTAGCTTGCTAGCTCGAAGAGCCGAAATAAGAGGTGACTTGCTCCTACTCTTCGAACTAGTATAGACCAGTTCTGGAAATTCTTTGAAAGTAACTTTGCTGTTATGGCAATCAACAGTTGTCTGGTATTTGGATAACCAATCAGCTCCTAATATGATATCATAGTACTTCATATCTAGACATATAAGGTCGATCGGAAGGTTTCTTCCCTTTACCAAGACTTCACAATTTTGGTAATGATGAGTAATATCGGCTTCCTTTCCGAGAGGAATTGAAATAACTAATTTTATCCATTACGGTTCCATAGTTAATGGATCCGCAAACTTCTTGGAAATAAATGAATATGATGCACCAGTATTAAATAAGACATATGCAGACTTAGAACAAACTTTCAATGTACCTTCCACTAGTCCGCCTTCATCTTGCTCTGCCTCCTTTATAGCTTGGAGACGTGCATTCTTCGTTACCGGGCGCTTCACTTCACCGGATTGTTCTGTGAGCAACGGACAGTCGAGAATCCGATGATCACGGCTCCCACAACAGAGACAAGCTCCAAGTTTTCTCCAACATTCGTCGACCTTGTGTCCGGCCATATCACAATGTTTACACATCACTTTAGAAGGTGTGGTGGTGATGGAGAATGAGTTGTTAATCTTTTTAACTTTCTTTTCTTGGGAAGACTCTCCTCCATTACTTGGCCTCTTCTTGTTGAAGTTGGGTTTGAAATTGCCGGAGCTAGTGACATGTTCCTTCTTATCTCTCCCACGGATCCTATCAGATAGTTCTGTGGCATCCTCTAGTAGCTGGGCCCGTCGTACCATCTCCGAATAAAGTTGTATGTCCATCGAGGCCAGTTGTGTGATAAACTGGGGCCTGAGCCCATTTAGAAACCTTCTAGCTTTCATTTTCTCGGTACTGACTAAATGCTTAGCGTACCGGGATAACCTTGAGAATTGTGCCTCGTACTCGACCACCGATAATGATCCTTGCATGAGTGTGGCGAATTCGGTGGCCTTTTTCTCCTGGACTCGATCTGAGAAGTACTTATTATTAAAATGTTCAACAAATTCCTCCCATGTAACCTGAGCTTGGTCTAAGGTGGCTTCTACCGACTCCCACCAGCATCGGCCGTCTCTTTCCAGCTGTAATGTGGCTAACAAGACCTTCTCTTGGTCCGTGCATTGCATAACCCGAAAGATACGTTCGGTTTCCCTTATCCAATGCTCGACGTCATCTAGATCGGTAGATCCCATGAACTTAGGAGGGTTCATATTTTTGAAACTTTGAAGGAGATTTCCGTCTCCACGATGTGCACCTCCTTGTGCTACCTATTGGAGCGCTTGTGTAAGACCCTGAATGGTCCTTTGCATATCGCCCACTGAGCACGTTCTGCGGCCATGGTCCTACAATTACAATAACTATATTAATATGTGATTATGTCAAAAGATTTTAGTTTTTTTTTCTAAGTTAACTCAACCCTTGGTTCTACCCAATCTCACCGGTTAAAGATTTAAACCTATCCTTGGACTTGGGTTTCCTAGGAATTGAAAATCCTAGGCTCTGATACCACAAAAACTGTCACGCCCCAAGCACGGAAGGAACCCGGAGTGCGTGATGAGTTTATATCGATCATGTCAATCAGAGCGTTAGTGTATTCGACACCAAGACAGAGTGCGCAAAAGTAAATTTAACCCAATCCTTTAATTCAATCATAACCTCAAAGTACTTCTATTACCATTCACTTAATGAAAGTGCTAAGACTCAATAAAGGGAAAAGTACAATGATTGACTCAAGAATATAGAAAGATAAGACTAGTAGACGCATGGATAGATGGAGTAGCTCTAATCTCTTCACTCTTGACCTTCCCCATCCGATTGAGTCTCGTCATCGGACTTACCTGAAAAATAGGGGAAAACACTGGATGAGCGAACGCTCAGTAGGAATTATATCCCAAGTGCTAGCTTACTTTAAGTAGATTACAAGTTACATGAATGCAATATAGCTATGCATGCTCGCATACAACGACAATAGAGAGTGTATGTCAAGATAGAGAGTGCATATCAAAAGATAGTTGAGTGAACTAGCATGTCTTTCAAGAACTCATGTCAATAAATATCAAGAGATTCAAACAAGTATATTCGTCATGTCATGTCGAGAATTGGCTATCATGTTTCAAGCAAGTATACAATAAATACCCTTTCCGGGTCACGCAAGTCATGTCATGTCAAGTCAAGTCGAGTCAAGCACGAGATTTGTGGAATGTCATCGAGAACGACAAGTACTTCGGTGCAATGCCACACCGTGATCATTACAACTCCCATGGGCACTAGTACTTTCGAGTGCTCCTCCCAAGACCAGATCGGGCCCTTATATGCGTAGGCATTGATCATGTATTTCGACATCCACTATAGTTATAGACAATATAGAATTCCAAAGGGATTCAAGCTTGTAGGAACTTTAAGGTAGATCATAGAGATTAGGATTTCAAGGATTGAACATGATACGTAAGGATGGTAATAACGGTGTAACCACGATTTACGATAAAACTAGGTGGAAACTGCTCCCTAGATAGGTGCCATGATATTAAGAATAAGCGCTCATATAGAAATGGTCGCTCGTTCTTGTACATGATAAGGTAGATAATATTAGCGTCCATAAGTATGGCACATAATTCTTAAAGAATATAAGTGCCATGGTTTTTCCCATTCCATTATTTCAAGAGTATTCTCATGACATTCAAATAGCATATCATGAGGGCCAGTATACCATGTTTCTTTAGAGTGACATGGTATTTCAAATAGTGTCAAGAGTTTTTATGGTACAACCAGCTCAATCAGCCTTGAGGGAATCCAAGGCATCGAGGTGACTTACGGAGGTCTCTATGACTAACTCACCGGTTCGAAAGAACGGAATGTCCAACGAAGGGCTCGTATGTCATCGAGAAAGTATAGGGTAATCGATGAATCTCCGAGAAACGCGGGAGTATACTCACGGTATGGAATATAGTGCCTAATATGTAACCCATCGCTAGGGTATACATGAAATCGACGAAAACATAAATCTTAGAAAATGGCGCCTGGGTACTAGTCGCTATTTCTTAAATAGCGACTGGGGTGCAACCAGTACATTACTGAAACGTGCCTGTGACCCAGCCGTGTCCTTTAAATTCCATTTCCTGGAATTTGTATAGCCTTTCAATACATCATTATGTTTTGGATTAAATAGCGCCCATGGTGCAGCCACGTTTTAAAAATAGTGCCTTAGGTCAAGTCGTGTTTCAAGTCTATGTATAGGGTGATTGGCGCCCTGATTCTAGTCGCCTGTCAATAGATAGCGCCCAACTTATAGGCGTGATATTAAAATAGTGCCCATGCTTCATGCATTGTTTAATCCGGTGCAAATTTCAGGAAACGATTCACATGGTCATGTAGAGGAAAATAAAGGGAATCAAGTCATGCACGTATCAAGTTAAGAAGATTTCAAGAGGTCAAGTTATTAACTTTTAAACATGCTTATTTAATTATTCAGTTTATGAAAGTGGCGACTGCCAAGCGGTCGCGCTTTAAGAATAGCGCTCAAGCCTGGGTCGCTATTTCACTATAACTTCCAAAAATAAAACAGAACGCTATGACATCATGGTAAAACATGGTAAAAAGAGTCTAAATGTATGCATGAACTTATATATTTATCAATTGGGCTAAGACTTGAGAAAACCTACCTTTCAATGTTGATTTTTGGGTTGATGAAATAGATGAGGATTGAAACTGTAGATGCTTGAAACCCTCAGCTACAATACTCAGGTTTCAACTGAGTACCAGTAATGAAGCTTGATGGTAGCAATATAAGATTAATAGCTTGACGGATAGATTAATGAGAAGCCTTTAGCAGCAACAATAAGAAGTGAAAGAAGGGTTCTTCCTCAACCGAGCTTCTTTGATTAACCAGATGGAGAAATCAACAATAGAAGCAACAACAGCTACTCCTTCGGCAACGGACCCCTTTTTGGAAGAGAATGAATCCTCAGCTAGGTACGTTGGAGGAGAAGATGACTGCCAGAATCTTAGTCCAGCAAGAAGGGAAGAAAGTCACTCAACCGAATAAGAAGAAAGGTTGCAGGTAACAACCCCTCTGTTCGTTTGGCAAGGAAGAGGAAAAGGCTTTAGCACATGCAAGCCTTCTCCCAGCAAGAAAACCCACTGCAGCAGTGTCACATCAATCTCCAACAAATCGTAGAAGAATATAGCAGCCAGGAGCAACGCAGCAGAGAAGACTTAATGTGTTGGGGTTTCTATGGGGTATTTATAGGGTTTTGGGAACCCCAATGGGTTGGAGTTCGATTGGGATTAGTTTTCCTAGTAGCAATCCTAGTGGTATTAGTATTTCTCCTTTTAAACCCTTCCAGAATACAATACTTCCTAATTATAACCCTTCCCAATTGGCGTTCACGTTATTAACGTATAATTTAAAGTTTTACAATCTTTCTAGATTTGTATCTTTTTTATATGATGGGATATTGACATGAAATTTTATGGGTAAAGTTTTTCTATTTTTCTATAAATTTTCATGTAATTAGTTTTATAAAATTAGTTTAATTTAAAAAGTGGCACTATTCACTCATTTGGATATAGCGCCCTTGACCTTGCCATTTTATGTGAATGGCGCGCTCACGTGTTGGGCGCTATTCACATCTCCTTATATTTCTATCAACACTCGAAAGGACCGAAATTGTCTATATGCCCATTCTTTTATCTTTTAATTTGTTTAATACATTTACATCTTATTAATATATACTTTTTCCTTCTAATAAAATTGTAATATAATAAATGTGGAATATTAAATTTTCTAAATTATGATTAAAATATAAATTGACGTTTTTCTTCAAGATTTATTGATTATCAAATCAAATGAAATTACAATGTGCATTAAATGCATATTTAAAAATGGCATGTTATTCTTAATTTTATTATATTACAAGGGTAGGGTCTATGGAGTTCTTTTTGTAAGGCTCATTAGGATGTCAGGGGTTGTGTACAGGGTCTGGTCTTGATTATTCATTGGTTTTAATTTATTTGGACTTTCTAGTCCTTTAATTTATTAGGGTTGCTATAACATAAGTCCAAGTACACCATTCATCCAGGTGGTACAAAAATGTATCAAGATCACAAAAGAAATTTCTGGTGGCCCAATATGAAGAGGGAAATAGCTGATTTAGTGTCTCGTTGTCTCACTTGTCAACAAGTAAAGGCAGAACATTTTAGACCCGCAGGTAAACTACATCCCTTAGATATTCCATCATGGAAATGGGAGAGTATAGTAATGGATTTCATTATTGGTTTACCAAAGACAAGAGGTGGATACGATAGTATCTGGATAATCATAGACCGATTGACAAAATCCGCACATTTCATACCAATCAAAAGTCGATGGTCTATGGACATTCTAGCAGCCTTATACACAAAGGAAATTGTCAAGCTACATGGTGTCCCTGTCAATATTATATCTGATAGAGATCCTTGATTCACATCACAGTTCTGGAAGTGTCTACAATATTCACTAGGGACTAGATTGAATTTTAGCACGACATTTCATCCACAAACTGATGGTCAGACTGAAAGAACAAATCAGGTAGTAGAAGATATGGTCAGGGCTTGTGCTATTGATTTCGGAGGAAGTTGGCATGATCACTTGCCTCTGGTAGAATTTGCATATAACAACAGTTATCAGGCCAGCATAAGGATGGCACCATTTGAAGCTCTTTATGGGAGGAGTTGTCGTTCCCCTCTCTGTTGGAATGAAGTAGGAGAAAGACAATTTCTCGATCCTGATATTATTAGGGATACTACGGAAACATAAAACTCATTCGTGAAAGACTTCAAAAGGCCCAAGACAGACAGAAATCCTATGTAGACAATCGAAGGCGCGACTTGAAATTTCAAGTAGAAGATCATGTATTTTTTAAAGTTTCTCCAGGTCGAGGTATTCGAAGATTTGGTATTAAGGGAAAGCTTACTCCGAGATTTATTGGTCCTTTTGAAATTCTGGAAAGAATTGGTGAAGTAGCTTATCGGATTGCTTTACCTCCATAATTATTTGAGGTTCATGATGTATTTCACGTCTCGATGCTCAAGAAGTATGTACCCGATTCTTTCCATGTCATCACTTACGACAATCTGGAGATTAAGAAGGATTTGACATACGAACAAAAACCAATCAGAATACTTGAACGAGAAGTGCGCCAACTTTGGAATAAGACTATTCCCGTGGTTAAAATCCAGTGGACAAAGTCAGGAGAGACATGGGAAACGGAAGAAGCTATGCGCAAAAGATTTCCAGAATTATTTGAATGTAAGTACACTCTCCATAATCTATGTATTGAATGTGGGGACCAAATTCTTCTAAATGGGGGAGTGTGTAGTGTCCCAAAATTTATATAAATAATTTTTGGATTATTTTAAGAATTTTCTAGAATTTATTAAGAATTTATAAAGCTTAAATTAATTATAAATAATTAATCCAGCTTTGATAAATAAAGCCAAAGAAGTTAAGGACCAAGCCCATTATGTTTGGCCATGTTCTAGAAGAATAATTAATTTATTCATGAAATTTAAGGATAAATACTAATTATTTAGATAATTGAGTGGATAAGATGAAATTAGAATTTGAACTCAATTCAAATTCGGCGCACAGTGACTCTAAGGGTCTATCGTGCGACCGCCACAAGGATATAACGCTCCAGGGTTAGACCGTTACATCCTGTCAGTTCCGTGAAGTGAAGAAAGAGTAAAAAGATTGGATTTTTGATAGTCTATCTCTTAGGGATCGAGATGGGAGGACAAGTAAACGTGTTAAGGACTCTCAGAAGTTGATCTAAGCTTTAACAAGGACTCTAGAATCGATCTAATCCTTAAACCATAGCAAAACCTTATAAATAGGACCTAGTTTCGACCTGCGCGACCCCTACATTGGCTCGCATGGAATCAAGGTAAGACGACCTTATTTCAGGTAGGTTCTTTAAAGGTTTTTATTCCTTATACATAGGACTAATCTTCTTCAAAATTTCGTGCTAGGAGGTCAACTACACAAGGAGCTAGAACCTTACAAAGTTGTTGGTTTGACCATAGCGACCCAGGAATCTGAGCGAAAGTCTACTGAAGATCAGGAGATTAGAACACCTAAACGAGGTATTTAGAATTTGGTTATTTAGAACTTTTGGTTCCCCTTAGTTTCATCTTCTTACCCTCCAAATTTCACGTCTTTAGGTCAAGGGATTACGGAGTTAAAGCGACGTGAAGTTGCTGAAAACTCATAGGAAGGGAAGAACTAGGGCGTGTCTTGCAGTCCCAAATTGGAAGTTGAAAGCCCAGTAAAGAGGTAGGTTATCTCATGAATGGCAAGAATATCATGATAGGAGTAAAAGCCCTCCTATTTTGCTCGATTTCATACTTTATATGTGAAGAATTTCATGTTTTAATAGGACTTATGCACTTGTATATCATGCATGCATATTCGTAGCCCTAACTAAGTTAAAAAGGAACTTTCTTGTCAATTCACAGAAAACCCATGCATACTATTAGTTTAACATTCGTTCTATCATGTGAAAGTTTGTATATGATTTCCAGACATGATGTGAGTTAAAACCTTAGAATCTTTCTATTCTATTTACTATCAGTAGTGCTATGACGGATTATAGATCGACCGCCACAGTCGTCTAGCTGTCTTACGATAAACCGTCACATGCTCTATGAGACTTACGTTTTCATATGAACTTTGACAGACCACGAGCAGAGCATCATAACATTCTGACGACTCCACGATAAACCGTCTCATCAAAATGACGCACCAGACTTAAACCGTCAGAGTCTGTGTTCTGTCAACCCGAGACAGGATTGACATCAGTCCAATTAACTTATGCATATAAGCCTAGTTAGCTAGATTTTAACCTGTTTTCTTGACTCAGAGTTTGTTTACTGTTTCATGATTTTAAATGCGTGGTTGTGAGTACTTAAACCTATTTTTAAGCATATGCTAGTTTCAAGCCAAGATCTTATATTTTGTATTAAATCCATGATTTCAAAGTTATATTGGTGAGATTTTAAACGTTGATTTATGACTGTTTCACTCTTTTCTCATCACTATAGAGTCAATTTCTTTAAGTATATGGCATATATTCCGGTATATGACCATTAGTTCACACTTTTGCACAAATAATAACATATTCTTGAACTTGAGGACCTCTCTATTGGATATTCCTTCCAATGGACTAGGAAATCTTGTTTCAAGGTCTCCGTAATTCTCCGCAAGGCTAGGATTCCCACTAGGACGCCGAGTTGGTTGTACAATTAAAGCTCAATTGTTTAGAAAGCACTATTGAAGTTTTCTAGTTCTGGTTATGTAACAGATCACTACTAGACCGTTAAGGCACAATGACAGTCCAGTATCCGACCGTCACATTATCTGAGTCCATACCGATTTCTTCTAGATTCAACTGTTCTAACGGCCCAATACTAGACCGTTATATACGTGTAACGGCCCAGTTATAGACCGTCACGTCCTGTTAACCCAAGGTTGTAAACCAAGGGTTGATATTATAAAGTTCCGAGATGGATTATTGATGGTCTAGGACTTGTCATATTGCTCAAGATACTTAATTTAAATTTATGGAAGATAAGGAATATACAGTTATGCTGTCAAAATTGTTCCATGAGCATAACGTTGTTTTAAGTCATTCTTGATCTCTCATATTCTTAATTGAAGCATTCGTTCACTTGAATTATTATGAACTTATTGAACTTGTTACATTATTGGCCATATTTTATTGCTTGAAACGTGGAAGTAGCTTGATTTATACTTGAAGATGCAGATCGACCACTGATTGTGTTCAAGAGCTCTATGCTAGTCCCCTCGGCTGATTGTCGAAAACATACTATTATAAATCATGGGGTATGATACTACTGGCGTAACATTACGCTGGGAGTACTTTCTCTATAAATAGGTGAAAATCCACGGCATCACGAAAATCATGAAATTCACGGAATTATCCACAAGATGGTATTCCCCAGAATTTCACGAAGTGCTTGCTATTAAGCGAAGAGTACTTACTTAATTGTTACATGACTTTCTAGTACATTCTTATTCATGAAAGGCCATATCATGTTCTTGATACAGTCTTGTTAATTCATACTCGTTCATTCTATCTTATACAATCGTCTTGTTACCTTGGTTATTTACATATGATTTATCGCATTTGCATGATTTTACCTTATTCTTTAAAGCTAAAATGATAATCACTTTAATAGTGCCTTCATGTTGATGTGAAGATACCTACTGGGCAAGTGTGCTCATTACCTATTTCCAATCTTTTCAGGAGATGAAAGTGATTCGAATTCGGATTCGAGTTATACAAGTAGCGAGTCCGAGAGAGAATGAAAGTTGTATCAAAATGAGAGTGAAGACTTAGGAAAGTTAATCTTATTTAGATCGAGTCTTCGTAATTTTCCTTTTTCTTGAGTCTAATGGATTGAAGAAGGTTGACAAGTTATTGTATTCGAATAGTTTTGATTATTAATGAAATATAGTTGGAGTTTGAGTAAATTATTGTGCAATTGCATTTTTATGTATGATTATCTTGCGCTCTGATCATTCTTGCTTACAAGAGGCTTACCATCTCGGCTGTTCACGATTCCCCGAGTTAGTCTTCCGCTGTAATAAAGGCTCGGGGTGTGACATAACCCTTCCAGGTCTTGGTTAGAGAACACCACAGCCTGCTACTCACTCGCCGGCGTGGCTTTGGGGGGCTCGGAGGCTCTGCTCGCCCATTCAGCGTGATGCTTCCTTCCACGGCTACTGTCTCATCCTGATGCCGTGCCGCCAGAAATAACATTGATATGGACTCCGTGGGGGTGATTGTCAATTTCTTTTGGGACGCCACAATCCTCCCTCTGCTCAGACACGTATCGAGATATGTGCCCCTGGCGGACGAGATGCTCGAACTCGTCCTTGAGCTAGTGATAATCTCCAGTAGGGTGCCCGTGGTTGTTGTAAAATCGGCAATGCTTACGGCGGCTGCGGTGCTTTGGGTTGGCTTTCATAGGCTCGAGTTGGCAGAGAAGGCCCGAGCCCTTGATGTCTTCGTATATCTCATAGACAGGGGCGGATAGAGGAGTGTAATGCTCGTATTTCTGAGGGGGCTCCCTGTGGTCTCCATCTTGATTCCGCCTTTTCCCCTAGCCCGAGCCTTGCTCGGATGGTCGCTTCTTATCCCCTTCTTGACCAGATCGGCGAGAGAGGCAGGGGGATGAAGGACTAGTTCTCGTCGGAGATTCTCATCGCGGGTGCCTCTGATCAATGCGGTGATGGCTGAGGTGACATCCAGATGAGGGATACACAGTGCTTCCAATTTAAATCGGTTGATGTAAGCCCGAAGCTTTTCCCCCTGTGCCTGCTTTAGCGCCAACAGCCCCGCTACTGACCTTGGTGGGCCGCTGCCGGTGAAGCGTTCCTTAAATACTCGCCTGAACCTCCTGAAGTCATGAATACTACTAGGGGTGAGTGCTCAGAATCAGGCTTGAGCGCCTTGGACCAAGGTGGTCACGAATGCTCGACACTTGATAGTGTCCGAAGCCTCGTGCAGGGTCATCAGGGCGTTGAAGCTATCGTAGTGGTCGACGGGGTCTCCCTGGCCATCATATGACCTGAAGGTTGGCAGTGAGAGTCGGGGGGAGATCTCGGCCTTCATGATTTGGTCGGAGAACATGGATTGCCCCTCATCCTCCTTGGTGGAAGTCTTCTGTAAGGCATGTAGGGTGCGCTCTTGTTCCGTGAAACGTCATTCGAAGTCTCGCAATCAGAGGGATAACTCCGGTTGCCACTGGGTCGAGGGGCTATGAGGGCGTCCTTGCTGGATACCTCGTCATCCCTCGGGGGCATCAGTCTCCGAGAGCTACTGGCGCATCCCAGGCCTTTGTCTCCTCGGGGCGGAGGAGGCTTCTTGCTCTAGAGGAGGGTCGTGCGAAGGTCCTCCCGACCTGTTGCGTATAACCCATCGTCCTCGGAGTGTGAAGCGGCCTCCGGCTATTTGTTGGGAAGCTTCTCCATGGGGGGGTCTTTTCTGGGGAACTCGTGACTTCTCCTCCCTATCCGCCTGGGTCCTGATTAACTCTATGAGGATATCCAGGTTTGAGTTGAGGGTTTGGAGAGCGTCATAACTCCCGTTGGGGGGTTGCACCCCCGTGGATGATGGAGGTAGCTCATCGGCTTGGTTGTTGTCATTAGAGGGGACATTTTCCGTGGGATGGGAGGGCACATGTTCTCCTTCCTCTGTCACCACGGTCCTTCCCTTCTCGCCGGCGGTCCTCCTACCGAAATTTCTTCGCACCATGATGGCCCTTCGCTCCTTTCCCATAGACGGCACTAGATGAAGAGGAATAATATCGTGCTGATCCTAAGTCATGAGATCCTGGAGGAATCCTTGATCACAGCCACCACGCATATATGAACAGCAAGGCAGGAAATAGATCAGGGGTGCCCAGGGATGAATCCCTGGGGGAAACCCTCCGATACATAAGTCAGTGAATATGACAGAGCACAGGTGCGAGGGGAGGTGGTAGGAGAAGAAGAGGTCACGAGATTATTCTCCACCAAGAGATGTGGTGGTTCTCACTCAGGATCGTTGCTTTCCTCCTCGGAGAGTCTCCCTGGGGTTTATATAGCGATCCGTTTAATGTAGGAGTCCAGGGAGTCAAGGGGATTCAGAGGGGTTACGTCCTCATCGCAGGCTCTTTATGGCACAAGGATTCTTGCTCTCCCTTATCCCTTGGAGTTCCCTGCTCCTGAAGGATGGATGACATATGCTTGGATAAGCTTCCGACAATCGGTCGGAGTTTGGGACGATTGAGATTTTCTCTCGAGTGATAGGTGCGTAGCTCGGATAGGTTGCACTGGGTCCCCACAGGGGCCTTCTCGATCGATCTCTCGCTCGAACTTCCGGACCTGGGGGTCGCCTAGGAAGTGCTGGTCCGAGTGAGTTTTGAGCTTAAAGAAAGTGGGCCCAAAATGGGGCTATCACTTTGGGGAGCTGGGCCTGGTTTGGTGAAATTGGACCTAGTTGGGCCGTGCTCTTGGGCGGTGAATTTTTCCCCTCTCCAGAACCATTTATTGTGCATATCAGGATGAGCGGACTGATTTTTGTTCTTCTTTTGAGCTGCATGCGGTTTTGGGTGACCATACGAGGTGCTAGCTTCAAGTGGACTAGAGATGAAGGATGTAACACCCAAGAATTTTCTAAAAATTTTCTAGATTTAAATAGAATTATTAAACATTTAAATGAGCTATTGATTGAATTATGATTGAGTAAATCCAATTATTATGGCCTTACATTGATCCAAGAGGATTAGGCCCATATAATAAACCCAAATTGGCCCAAAAGCTTGTTTTGGACCTTAGCCAATATTCTAGAAGCTTAAAACTAGTGTAATCTCAGAATAAAAGGGGATAATTACTCTTTAGAAGATAAATAAACGGATAATGACAAGGGTAATATCAAAAGAGTTTGAACTAGTTTCAAATTCGGCACTTAACATGAAAAATGGTCTATCACGAGACTGCATAGCCAAGGAAAACGGTCTAGCATTAGACAGCTAGGCTCTATAGATTCTGTGAGTGAAAGGAAACGTCAAAAGCTTGGGACTTAAGAATCCAAATCACCTAGGATTGATGCTATCCACTAATTAGATAAGTCTAGAAGGCTAGAAGATCGAATAGAAAGCCTAATTGGGACTCTAGATGTTGTGACCACTCTATGTTGATGATGTTGACACTTGCTCTATTCTTTGGCAACACCATTGTTTTGATTGATTGGCAACTGATTTTGATTTGATGAAATTACTCCATCAGATTGACTATGTGTTCCTTGTTTTTAATACACTGCTGTCTGCAATTCTTACTGTCATAAGTCCACACACTGCATCTCAATTAAATTGGTTAAGTGTGCACAGCGTCAACGCATCATGTTACAGCGTCAACGCACCATTGGTTTTGAACCTCAGAGTCTGTACATCCGAATTGCCCTTGATCTAGTAAAATGTATACACTCATTCACGAAGCGTTCACTTCACTCAAGTCTATACATCCACAGTTGGAACCCAAGTCTATACAGCCAAAGCCTGGTCATGCTTTCACACAAAGTCTGTACAGCCACATCTCAAAGGCCAAGTCTATACATCACTGTGGCTGCTCGAAGTGAAGCATAGTCTATACACTCCTCATACCTTTCCCTACGTTTGGCCAAGTGTATACACTCGTGAATGTCTCATCAAGTCTACACATTGGCACTGTAGCATGCATTCATAAAGTCCATACATTCACATTTAGAGTCTGAGGCAAAGTATGTACATCGGACTGTGTTAGGCATTTTGTTAAAGTCCATGCATTTGCACTGTAGATGCACGCACTGTTCATAAGTCTGTACATCAGACGTGCATGCTCGCCTGTCCCCCCGGATGCTCTCTTGGGACCGAGTATGCCCTCCAGTGGCTGCTAATGCTCCGATTGGCCAGCGTCTCTCTTGATCAAGTCTATACACTAATTCACTGTTCATGCATTCACAGTGAAGTCTATACATCCGTTTGGCCATGCATCACTATCCACCAAGTCTATACATTGGTAGAGTCTGTACAACAGACGCGCATGCTCGCCTGTCCCTCCGGATGCTCCCCTGATATTGAGGATGCTCTCCTGGAGCAGCGATTGCTCCCCAGAGACGGCATATGCTCCCCATGCTCCCCTGACGCTGGTGATGCTGTCCAAAGGCCATCGATGCTCCCCTGAGACTTTGTATGCTCCCGTGCGAGAACGCACAAAGTCATGACTAGTCTCTTGGTATTTAAAAGAATAGTCTATACACTGCCTTTGGGTTTCTAAGTCTATACATTGGTCTTCGCTTTCTAAGTCCGTACATGGCATTCGCATTCACAAGTATATACAATGTATTTCATTTTACAAAGTATCGACACCAAGTTGATAAGTCTCTGTATGACCGTCTGACAGGTGATGCTGTCCAGAAGCCATAGATGCTCCCCTGAGACTTCATATGCTTCCGTGCGAGAACGCACAAAGACATGATTAGTCTTTGGGGATTCTTTACAGAGACTGGCTGACTTGGCTCGTGATCCAAGGAGGACGAGGAACTATGATGGTGACATGTGGAAGAAGCCCTTCCCTGATGCTGCCACGTGGTCCAAATTGCTCGGCGGGAAACGTGGAGGGCACACGCCCTGCCTGCTGCTGCTGGTGGTATATAATGAAGCCTTCGTCTTCAGATGGAGGCTGATCGTGACAGAAGCCAGAGAGCAGGAGCTGAGAGAAGAAAGGGAAAAAGAAGAAAGAGCTTCCATGATCCAGTAGAAGAAAAGAAAAAGAGAGAAGAAGAAGATACAGAGAAGAAGAAGAAGAAGAAATAGAGAAGAAGGAGAAAAAGAGAGAGGAAGAGATCGTGAGAGATTGAGTTAAGAGAGAGCTGATCGAGAGTGAGAGTGAGAGAGTGTGTATCTCAGTCTCGTGGTTCAAAACCAGAGCTGAGCTTTGCTCTTAGAGCTATATTATTTTTTGAGCTTTTCTATTTTCGTTTTGATTCTGTCTTTCATTTCCGTATACTATTTCTTCAAGCTGTGTGTCAGCGGTCTTGCAGTGGTAGTCTCCACTGGACGGGTTAAGCTGTATTTCCCCAGCGGTTGCAGAGGATCAGATCCTTTGGTCGGCAAGCTGTAGTGCCCAGCGAAGCTGTGTATCAGCGGAGTGTTTGGCCAAGCTGTAAAGCCCAGCGGACGCAAGCTGTGATGTGCAGCAAGAAGCCATACTCGGTTGAGTATGGGGTGGACGTAGGTCGTTGGCCGAACCACCTAAAAATTGTGTGTGCAGTGTGTTTGTGCTTTTGTGTGATCTGTGTGCGATGGGAATTTCTTACTCAGCTTACTTGATTGCATCGCTTATGCTCATGTCTAGCTTTCGACCTTTTGTTTAGCATCTTTTGCTTAGCTTAACTGATGTTTGCCTAAATTCCGCTTTAGAACTTGCAGTAGTTTTAAATTAGGCAAGTTGATCTATTCACCCCCTCTAGATCCACACTCTGTGGAGATAGACTGCGTCCATCTAACCCAACACTTGGTATCAGAGCCTAACTCTTCTGCAGGGACTCATCGCCCGAAGAGAATAGGCAGAGATGGATGCTCGAGGGATGACTGCCGAAGGTCACTCAACAACGAAGGCCCCATTCTTTGACGGATCAAACTACGCATACTGGAAGAACCGTATGCAAGTGTTCCTCAGGGCTAAGGATTATGAGATTTGGAAGATTGTCAGCAAGGGACCTTATGAGCTGTCCCCGAATGAAGATGTGACTTGATCTGAGATGGCCATGATGACTAGAGAGTTTAGGCGATTTCTCAGAAAGGGAGCAGGACGGTTCAGCCAGAAGAAATACAGTGGTGGCCGAAAGGATAAAAGGTATAAATCTAATCCTGCAAAGAAAGATGAAGCTAATGTCTGTTATCAATGCAGGAAACCAGGGCATCTGAAAATTGACTGTCCAGACAATCAGAAACATAAGGACAGGTCAAAGAAGAAAATCAAGAAGGGAAGAGCTATGATCACCACATGGAGTGATGAAGATGAAGGCTCTTTCAGCAACAGCTCAGATAGTGAAGCCGAATCTGAACAGCCCATTTGCCTTATGGCAACAAGCTCCGAAGATAGAGAGGAGGACACAGATGAGGTAATCACTAGATTTGAAAACTTCACAATTGCTGATTGGGTAGATGCTTATCATGACATAGCTGATAGAGCTGATGATATTAGAAAAGAAAATAGGCATCTTAGAAGAAAAATCAATTCCATGCAAAATGATAAAACACTAACTGATAAAATTGCATGTTTGGAATCTGAGATTGATGAATTGAAACTCTCATGCTCTGAAGAAGATGAAATCAAAAATGAGTTAAAAGCTTCTAAGGAAGAGAATCTAAGGCTTGAAAATGAAATTGATGAATGGAAGCTGAAGATTCAAAAATGTGCAAGTGAAGTAAAAATCATCTCTGAAAAATATGAAGCTGTCCTCAATGTCAACAATGAGCTGAAAAAGGCTATTAATGAACTTCAGAAAGACAATGAGGATAAAATGAAAACCATTGAGAAAATGACCCAAGGAACAGATAACTTAAATGTTTTGTTAGGGTCAAAGGTTAATTTTAGAAAAGAGGGCCTAGGATTTAATTCTAGTGCAACAAAAACTTTTGGAATGAAAACAATGTCATTTGTTGCTCAAAAGGAAAAGGGACCTCTAATTAGCATGAACTCAACAAATTTAATGAACAAAATTACTAATCTGAAAAAGACCAGTGCTGAGGAGAAGGGTAAATAAAAACTCAGTGAGCCTAGTAGAGCTAGCACATCTAAGTAGAATCCTAGGGCTCGACTCAGGTTAGGGGTCAACCTACACAGTCCAGTAAACCCCAGGTCAAGGTAACCTAGTCTCCACCAACACCTCCACCTCTTCAGAAGACCCAATACAAACCTGGGTATAGATCAGCAGGGTCCAAAGTACAGGGGAGACAAAGTGCAGCTAGGAGTCAACCCAATTATGTTTATCAACCCAGAGCTCAGACCCACTACAATGCACAGCCAACCTACTTCAATAGGTCAAATTGGTCTAGAACTCAGGGTAGGTTTATAGGCCTTGCATACCAGGGTGCTCAAAATCAAAGACCTTACAGTGGAAATTGGGTCAATGGGTATGGTTACTGGACATCTAGAAATCAATATTTTCATAACCAGCCCAGGAACTACTATGGCCAAAATTTTGTGGACATGCCCTGGCCAAGGCACTGGCACAGAAATAACAATACCGTCAATAATCATGCTGCTGCCAATAAGAAAAAGAACAATAAGAAGAAAATGAACAACAACATAAGAAAATCTGTAGGATCCACTGAACAAAACACATTTAAACAAATGTGGATTCCGAAACACTTGCTTTCTTGTTTTGCTTCTAGTTCATTTACATTGGAGCCCAATCAGTCTTGGGTTCCAAACTTCTCTACCTAATTGTGTATGCAGGTATGCCTGGCAGCCAAGAACAACTTGTGGTACATGGATAGCGGCTGCTCCAGACATATGACAGGAGATAAGGCCAAATTTTGCATACTGACTGAGAAAGTAGAAGGCCTTGTCACCTTTGGAAGCAACACAAAGGGTAAGATTATCGGATCAGGTAAGGTAGGTAAGTGTTCTACCTGCTGCATTGATGATGTTATGTTGGTTGAAGGGTTAGCCTATAATCTACTTAGCATCAGCCAGTTATGTGATAAAGGTTACAATGTTCTATTTAATTCACAATGCTGCAAAGTTTTTGAACCTGATTCTGATATTGTCAAATTTTCTGGAAAAAGAATAAATAATACTTACATGATAAATTTAGATGAAATTCAACACACTAACCTTTGCCTTACTGCCAGTAGAGAAAACATAGCATTTTTATGGCATCGTAGGTTAGGTCATGCTAGCTACACTGTTTTGCACAAATTAAATAAGCATGGCATGGTTAGAGGACTTCCTGAAGTCTCATTCAAGAAAGAAAACAAAATCTGTGATGCATGCACTCAATCAAAGATAACTAGAAAGTCATTTAAGTCTAGAACTGAAAATCTGTCTTCCAAACCCTACGAGCTGATACATATGGACCTTTTTGGGCCAACTAGATCTGTCAGGCTATCAGGGAGGAGGTATGGGTTTGTCATGGTAGATGACTTTTCTAGGTATACTTGGGTTTATTTCTTATCTAATAAGAGTGATGCTTTCTCAGAATTTCAGAAGTTCTATGTTAAAACAAATCAGAAAATTGAAAATATTTTGTCTGATCATGGAGGTGAGTTTGAAAACTCACAATTTGATGAATTCTGCAGGTCGAATGGAATCAACCACAGGTACTCCTCATCAAGGACACCTGAGCAGAATGGAGTTGTGGAGAGAAGGAACAGAACCCTAGTGGAAATGGGTCATACTCTTCTTGTTGAAAGTGGTCTACCAAGGAAATTTTGGGCTGAAGTAGTGAACACTGACTGTTATGTAATTAACAGAGCCATGGTAAGACCTTCTACCCAGCAAACACCATATGAGATATTAAAAGGTAAGAAACCTTCTATTGCTCACTTCAAGGTTTTTGGTTGTAAATGTTTCATTCACATAAATGATAAAAAGGACCTTGATAAATTTGAACCTAAAGGAGAACCAGGAATTTTTCTTGGCTATTCTAAAAACACCCGAGCATACAGAGTGTACAATCTGAACTCTAAAATTGTTGAAGAATCTCCACACACAGTTTTTGATGAATCCTTGGCAAATTCTAATGTTAGTCAATGCAGGAATGAAAACAATGGAGAAATTCTGAAGGAAGGAGATCCTGTAGACAAATCCGAGGATGAAGAAGAACATAAAGAGCTTAATGAAGAGGAGCCTACAGTTCAGGGGGAGGTAAATCAAGTTCATGATACTCCAATTACAAATATTAGATATCTCAAGGATCATCCTGTAGATAATGTTATTGGAAATCTGCATGACCCTCCTAGGACTAGAGGCCACTTAAGAATTCAACATGAACTGAATGCTTATGCTTTTGTATCAAACACAGAACCCAAGTCCATTGACCATGCTCTCCAAGATGTGCATTGGATTAATGCCATGCATGAGGAGCTCAATCAATTTGACAGGAATAAGGTGTGGGTTTTGGTTCCACCTTCTGATCATGAAACAGTCATAGGGACTAAATGGGTATTTAGGAACAAAACTGATGAAGGATGGAATGTCACTAAAAATAAAGCCAGACTTGTAGCTCAGGGGTACAATCAGGAATTTGGAATAGACTTTGAAGAGTCTTTTGCCCCTGTAGCTAGGTTAGAAGCTATAAGAATTTTATTGGCTTATGCAAGTTCCCTAGGTATAAATCTTCAGCAGATGGATGTAAAGTCTGCTTTTCTAAATGGGGAAATTAATGAGGATGTATATGTGAGACAGCCTCCTGGGTTTGAATGCTTAGACTTCCCTAATCATGTTTACAAGCTCAATAAAGCTCTCTATGGTTTAAAGCAAGCTCCTAGAGCTTGGTATGACAGGTTGAGCAAATTCCTCGCCGACAAGAACTTCACAAGAGGTATAGTTGATCAAACATTGTTTACCAAGGTAAGCCATCCAGATATTCTTATCATTCAGATTTATGTGGATGACATTGTGTTTGGGTCAACTAACCCCAAATTGTGTGAGGAATTCTCTCAAATTATGACTGATGAATTTGAAATGAGCTCAATGGGTGAGCTCAAACTATTTCTTGGACTGCAGGTTACACAAACAGAAGATGGCATCTTCATCTCTCAGTCCAAGTATGTAAAGAACTTATTGAAGAAGTACAAAATGGACAACCTCAAGGAAATAGCCACTCCAATGGGTGCATCAACCAGTTTAGATGAGGATTCTAAAGGTAAACCTGTGGACCAAAGGCTATACAGAGGTATGATCGGATCTCTTCTCTATCTTACAGCCTCTAGGCCTGATATACAATTTGCTGTGTGTTTATGCTCTAGATTTCAGGCCAGTCCTAAAGAAACTCACTTTAAAGCTGTGAAAAGGATTTTTAGGTATTTACTAGGCACCCAAGAACTAGGTCTCTGGTATCCTGCTAAGTGTGAGTTAGAGCTTCTAGCCTACACTGATGCAGACTATGTTGGGTGTCGAGTAGATAGAAAAAGTAGTAGTGGCTACTGTCAATTCCTTGGTGGCTGTCTAGTGTCTTGGGCATCTAAGAAGCAACACACTGTAGCATTATCCACAGCTGAAGCTGAGTATGTTGCAGCATGTAATTGTGCAGCCCAAGTACTTTGGATTAAGCACCAACTGGCGGATTATCAGATAAATCTGGGATGCATTCCACTTTTATGTGATAATACTAGTGCTATATGCCTTGCTAAAAATCCTGTTCACCATTCTAGGACTAAGCATATAGAGATAAAACATCATTTTCTTAGAGATGCTGTAAATAAAAAGGAGATTGAAATGAACTTCATAGAAACTGAAAAATAAATTGCTGATATTTTTACTAAGCCTCTTGCGAATGAAAAATTTAAGTTTCTTAGAAGAGAACTTGGCTTATGTAAATTTCAGCATGATGAATGATTGTTTAATTGTTGTGAATAAAATCTCTGATGTGGACTTGTTTTTGATTGCTTGGATAAATCATGTGGATGTGAATGTGGATGTAGAACTGTCCTGTATTGCATATATTTAGGGGGAGCTTGTCGAGTCTTTGCATGTCTTTGCAAATCATTCATTCATGACCTATGCATAAGCTCTCTCTCAATTAATTCTTGCCATGTTGCATGCATATAGACAGGGGGAGTATTGCTAGAACTTCAGAGTGGTTTCAACCTTCTTGAAGTCATTCAACCTTTAATTCTGAATACTTGTCTCTGACATTATGGCAATCTGTTGGTCAGTTCTGATTTCTAAGCAGTAGAAAATGGACTTCTTCATTTATAAGAATTTGAATTGTTCAAAGACTGATGTAATGGTTTAAATCTTATAATGGTTGGAGTTTAAAGATTGCAATCAGTATATAAGAAAGTTGAAAATTGATAAAACTCTCAACCTCTTTCTTATTTCATGTTAGACAAAGCTAATCATATCTGAAATCTGAAAACTCATCTGAAATCATGTTAGAAAGATTAAGTATGTGTATTGTTCTTGAACAAGTCATTCTGAAACATAAAAAAGGACAGCTAAGAAAGCTATTGAAAACATTGAAAATCATTGAAAATCAATATTGGCAGAGCAATGACTGATAAATCACTAAGAAACTGAGTGATCCATCAAAGAAGTGGACAACACTCATGTCATGAAGTGTATCAGCTATCTCTGTTTAAAATGTTCAAAACAGCAGGCTGGTTTCACTAAGTACCTGGGGGTAACTGGCGTCTGATAAACGTGTACCCTCACGCAAAAAGGTGTAACTCAGTTCTGTTGAATTTGATCATATGCAGAATGGTCCATCTTGTTGAGTATCTAGGGGTATTGGCGTCTTGTAAACGTATACCCTTACGCAGAAAGACTTGTGGCACCTGAATGCTCAATATAATCTAATATTGATAATGCTGCTCCTTCAAAAGAAAAGTTCATGAGTGTCAATTTGTTTAGTTTCAATACATGACTTGGCTTCTCTCAATAATTTTTTGAGACTATGAAAGTAAGATATTATGAAACTGAATCTTTTATGCAAATATGATTCTGGTTTACTGTTTTATCATGCACAGTGCCCTTATCTATTGCTTGTAGTGCATGAACTCCAGGTTTATCATTCTTAAACCCGAACTCTTTCTGACAGCAGTTTCTAAATTCATTTGACTGAAGACTCTATGCTTTAGAATGCTTATTCATGAACTATCTGTTAAGAATGCCAGTCAGTTCTTCTCGTGTTTCCTCCATAGAATTTTTTTTTCCTCCTCTTTGTTGATGGCAAAGGGGGAGAATATTGTCTAGGGGGAGAATGCATATCTGTCTGAATTCTGAAGTCATTTCTGAATTCATTCCAAGGGAGAGTTTGAGGCAGTGAGTTGCATGCATTCATAGCATCAGCATGTCAAGCTGCATAACACATCATGTCTTTCTTCAAACATATATATCTATGACAGGTTGTTGCTACTCTACTTCATATGGGGTTGCCTTCATCAAAAAGGGGGAGATTGTTGTGACCCCTCTATGTTGATGATGTTGACACTTGCTCTATTCTTTGGCAACACCATTGTTTGTATTGATTGGCAACTGATTTTGATTTGATGAAATTGCTCCATCAGATTGACTATGTGTTCCTTGTTTTTAATACACTGCTGTCTGCAATTCTTACTGTCATAAGTCCACACACTGCATCTCAATTAAATTGGTTAAGTGTGCACAGCGTCAACGCATCATGTTACAGCGTCAACGCACCGTTGGCTTTGAACCTCAGAGTCTGTACATCCGAATTGCCCTTGATCTGGTAAAATGTATACACTCATTCACGAAGCGTTCACTTCACTCAAGTCTATACATCCACAGTTGGAACCCAAGTCTATACAGCCAAAGCCTGGTCATGCTTTGACACAAAGTCTGTACAGCCACATCTTAAAGGCCAAGTCTATACATCACTATGGCTGCTCGAAGTGAAGCATAGTCTATACACTCCTCATACCTTTCCCTACGTTTGGCCAAGTGTATACACTCGTGAATGTCTCATCAAGTCTACACATTGGCACTGTAGCATGCATTCATAAAGTCCATACATTCACATTTAGAGTCTAAGGCAAAGTATGTACATCGGACTGTGTTAGGCATTTTGTTAAAGTCCATACATTTGCACTGTAGATGCACGCACTGTTCATAAGTCTGTACATCAGACGTGCATGCTCGCATGCCCCCCCGGATGCTCTCCTGGGACCGAGTATGCCCTCCAGTGGCTGCTAATGCTCCGATTGGCCAGCGTCTCTCTTGATCAAGTCTATACACTCATTCACTGTTCATGCATTCACAGTGAAGTCTATACATCCGTTTGGCCATGCATCACTATCCACCAAGTCTATACATTGGTAGAGTCTGTACAACAGACGCGCATGCTCGCCTGTCCCTCCGGATGCTCCCCTGATATTGAGGATGCTCTCCTGGAGCAGCGATTGCTCCCCAGAGACGGCATACGCTCCCCATGCTCCCCTGACGCTGGTGATGCTGTCCAAAGGCCATCGATGCTCCCCTGAGACTTTGTATGCTCCCGTGCGAGAACGCACAAAGTCATGACTAGTCTCTTGGTATTTAAAAGAATAGTCTATACACTGCCTTTGGGTCTCTAAGTCTATACATTGGTCTTCGCTTTCTAAGTCCGTACATGGCATTCGCATTCACAAGTATATACAATGTATTTCATTTTACAAAGTATCGACACCAAGTTGATAAGTCTCTGTATGACCATCTAACAGGTGATGCTGTCCAGAAGCCATAGATGCTCCCCTGAGACTTCATATGCTTCCGTGCGAGAACGCACAAAGACATGATTAGTCTTTGGGGATTCTTTACAGAGACTGGCTGACTTGGCTCGTGATCCAAGGAGGACGAGGAACTATGATGGTGACATGTGGAAGAAGCCCTTCCCTGATGCTGCCACATGGTCCAAATTGTTGGGCGGGAAACGTGGAGGGCACACGCCCTGCCTGCTGCTGCTGTTGGTATATAATGAAGCCTTCGTCTTCAGATGGAGGCTGATCGTGACAGAAGCCAGAGAGCAGGAGCTGAGAGAAGAATGGGAAAAAGAAGAAAGAGCTTCCACGATCTAGCAGAAGAAAAGAAAAAGAGAGAAGAAGAAGATACAGAGAAGAAGAAGAAGAAATAGAGAAGAAGGAGAAAAAGAGAGAGGAAGAGATCGTGAGAGATTGAGTTAAGAGAGAGCTGATCGAGAGTGAGAGTGAGAGAGTGTGTATCTCAGTCTCGTGGTTCAAAACCAGAGCTGAGCTTTGCTCTTAGAGCTATATTGTTTTTTGAGCTTTTCTGTTTTCGTTTTGATTCTGTCTTTCATTTCCGTATACTATTTCTTCAAGCTGTGTGTCAGCGGTCTTGCAGTGGTAGTCTCCACTGGACGGGTTAAGCAGTATTTCCCCAGCGGTTGCAGAGGATCAGATCCTTTGGTCGGCAAGCTGTAGTGCCCAGCGAAGCTGTGTATCAGCGGAGTGTTTGGTCAAGCTGTAAAGCCCAGCGGACGCAAGCTGTGCTGCGCAGCAGGAAGCCATACTCGGTTGAGTATGGGGTGGACGTAGGTCGTTGGCCGAACCACCTAAAAATTGTGTGTATAGTGTGTTTGTGCTTTTGTGTGATCTGTGTGCGATGGGAATTTCTTACTCAGCTTACTTGATTGCATCGCTTATGCTCATGTCTAGCTTTCGACCTTTTGTTTAGCTTAACTGATGTTTGCCTAAATTCCGCTTTAGAACTTGCAGTAGTTTTAAATTAGGCAAGTTGATCTATTCACCACCCTCTAGATCCACACTCTGTGGAGATAGACTGCGTCCATCTAACCCAACACTAGAATCATTCTAATCCTCAAAACCCTAGCTAACCCTATAAATAGACCCCGAAACCAGCATGTGCGACCCTTACTTTTGGCTAACGTGGAACTAAGGTAAGGAGGTAGAATTAGAGGTACGTTATTTAGAATATTTTGTTCATAATACTAAGGTCTAACTGCCCTCCGAATTTCGTTCTAGGAGACGAAGTCTACACGGAGTTATAGGCTTCCAAAGTTACTGATCCTACACTAATAACTCAGGAAACTGTGCAACCGACCCAAGAAGATCAAGAAAATCGAAGCCCTAAACGAGGTAATTAGACAGAGATTCTTTAGAACAATTTGTTTCTTATTGTACCCTCTTCTTACCCTCAAAATTTCACGTCCTTAGGTCAAGGGAATCAGGAGATATAAGAGGGTGAAGTTGCTAGTTTGGTTCAGGATGAGCAGAGAACTAGGGTTGACTTTTACCCTTAAATTCAAAAATTAAAGCCCAATACAGACGTAGGTTATCTCATGAATGGCTTAAACTCGAAGTCAGGAATAAAATGCTCTGATGTCATGCGATTTCATGCCTTGTACCTTGAGTATTTTATGTTTTTCATTAGGACTATGCATCTAGTAAAATCTTCGTACATGAACCTAGCCCTAATGCAGTGAAAAGGAAATTTTCATGTTTATCACATAAACATATGCATATGGTTGGCTTATCTTTGTTCTATGATGATGATAGAAGTTTAATCATGTTGATTTCTAGGCATGATATGTCTTGGACTAGTATTTTATCATATTATTATTTAGTTTTCTATAACATGGGAGGAAACGGTCTTCCTGTGGACCGCCAGACACTCTAGCGGTCACCTGACAAACCGTTTGGCCTAATGAAATTGTCCGGCACTAGACCTTTTTCAATTACTGGTTTCTGTAATATTTTTAACCCGAAACATATTGCAGATTAGCCACAATGATTATATGATAAGCCTAGTTAACTAAGTTTTATTCCTGGTTTGAGCACTGGTTTCATATACTTAGTTAATTCTATTGTTCATCATAGTGGATTTCATGTTTTTATGCACATTGATATTATTTTTTACTTATATTAATTTATGACCAAAATCATATACTCTTGTAATAAATATATGTTTCAAATGATAAAGGATTCATGATTTAACTTGATCACGGTTTTACATGATTCTCTCTCTTCTAGAGTCATATTCTTAAGTACATGGCACATACCCCGGTATGTTGTCATTAGTTACACCTTTGCACATTAAGCACACAATCTTGAACTTGATAACCTCTCCATTGGATATTCCTTCTGACAGACTAGAAAATCTTGTTTCAAGGCCTCCATAAGACTCCGCGAGAATGGCATTCCCACTAGGATGCCAAGCTGGTTGTACCATTAAAGCCCATTATCTAGAAAGCACTTTATCGATGTTTGTGTATTCTGGATCTTAGCGGCCATTTGGTTGACCGCCAGAGTCTGCTAGCAGCCACTCACTAGACCTCTAACGGATACTAAACGGCCATCCACTAGACCGCAAGGCTCCAGAGGTTCTGTTTTCAAAATGTCAAACTCTGTCTTATGAAAGGGTCTGAGACTAGACCGCTTGAATTTCTAAACAGTCCAGTATATGACCGCTTTCTATATCAAACGGTTCTACACTTGACCGCTTGGTTCCTGATTGTATCTAACCCAAGGTTCTACCTTTGGGGTTAGTTTTCTTGAGTTCGTGGGTAATCTTAAAATTATCTGGACGCTGAACTTATGTTAATAAGTCAATATTAAAGGTATAGAACATAATAAAAGTACCGTTGTGCTGTCGAATTTTATTCCGTTGCATGATGTCCATTTAAGTCATCCTTGAAATCTTTGTTCTTAATTGAAGCATTCTTACCTTGTGTACCTCATCATGGAATTATTATTGAACTTGTACTTTATTGGCCACATTATTGTTATAAATATGGAGGTAGTTTGATTTATATTTGAAGATGCAGTTCGAGCACTGATTGTGTTCAAGGGCTCTATGTAGTGCCCCAAAATTTATATAAATAATTTCTGGATTATTTTAAGAATTTTCTAGAATTTATTAGGAATTTATAAAGCTTAAACTAATTATAAGGCCCAATTATGTTAAAATATTAATCCAGCTTTGATAAATAAAACCCAAAAGGTTTAAAGACCAAGCCCATTAAGTTTGGCCCATATTCTAGAAGGATATTTAACTTATTCACGAATTTTAAGGATAAATTCTCATTTATTAGATAATTATGTGGATAAAATAATTAAAGAGTTTGAATTAAGTTGAATTCTGCGAACGGTGAATGTAGCGGTCTATCGTGCGACCGCCACAGTCAGGTAACGCGTCAATACACGACCGTTACACGATGTCAGTTCCGTGAATAGAAGAACAAGCAAAAAGATTAGATCTTTGCTAGTTTATCACTTTGGGATCGAGATGGGAGGACTAGTAAACATATTAAAGACTCTCAGAAGTTGATCTAAGCCTTAACAAAGACTCTAGAATCGATCTAATCCATAAACCCTAGCAAAACCCTATAAATAGACCCTGGTTTTGACCTACGCGACCCTTACATTAGCTCATGTGGAATTAAGGTAAAGAGATAGTATTTCGGGTAAGTTCTTTAGAACTTTTTATTCCTTATACATAGGACTAATCTTCCTCAAAATTTCATGCTAGGAGATCAACTACACAAGAAGTTTGAAGCTTCCAAAGTTGCTGGTTCGACCATAGCAACCCAGGAATCTGAGCGAAACTCTACTGAAGATCAGGAGATTAGAGCACCAAAACGAGGTAATTAGCCTAAGTGTCTTTGAAACTTTCTGTTCCTTTTAGTTTCACCTTCTTACCCTCAAAATTTCACGTCCTTAGGTCAAGAGATTGAGAAGTTGGAGTGACGTGAAGTTGCTGAAAACTCACTGGAAGGAAAGAACTAGGGCGTGTCTTGCAGTCCCAAATTGGAAGTTGAAAGCCCAATAAAGAGGTAGGTCATCTCATGAATGGCAAGAATATCATGTTAGGGATAAAAGCCCTCTGGTTTTGATTGATTTCATGCATCATAGACTTTGAATTTCATGTTTTAGTAAGTATATACATACATGCATGTCTTTAGCCTTAAATGAAGATAAAAGATATTCTCTTGTTCATTCACTGCAACCTATGCATCTAGATGGACTATACTTCATTTTATCATGACTAGATTAGTTAAGTCTTTTTTAAGCATGACATGTTTCAAGGCATAGTCTTTTATCTTTTTACTTTCCTGTCAACAGGACTCTAACGGCCTTTAGTTAGACCGTTAGAGGGATGTAACGGCCTTACGATAAGCCGTCACACTCCCTGTTATATTTAAACTTCTCTGTTATCTCTGACGGATCATAACCGAAGGGTTACAGCACTCTAACGGTTCCACGATAAACCATCACAACACTGTGACGCGCCCATGTTCGACCGTCAAAATAACTGTGTTCTGTCAACCCGAGACAGAGTTAAAAAAAGTCAAGTTTACTTATGAAGAAGCCTAGTTATCTAAGTTTTGACCTATTTTTCATAACTTTGAGTTTATAAATTGATTCACATATGTTTAAAGCACTTGAGTTATTTTAAAGTACATGTTAATTTCATTGCTAAAGCTCTATAGTTTTGTATTAAAACATGATTTTTCCTGAGATATTGATTGAGTTTTATCATGGATTCACATTGTTACACATTCTTTCTGTCTATAGAGTCAATTTCTTCAGTACGTGGCATATATTCCGGTATATGACCATTAGTTCACACTTTTGCACTATAGAAACATATTCTTGAACTTGAGGACCTCTCTATTGGATATTCCTTCCAATGGACTAGGAAATCTGGTTTCAAGGCCTCCGTAATTTTCCGCGAGCCTGAGATTCCAACTAGGACGCCAAGTTGGTTGTACCTTTAAAGCCCAATTGATTAGAAAGCACTATCGATATTTTCTGGTTTTTACTATGTAACGGCCTAATACTAGACCGTCAGGCTCATCTAACGGTCCAGTATACAACCGTCACATTCACTGAGTCCAACTATTCTTTCTGGATTCAATCTATTGTAATGACCCAATTATAGACTGTCACGTTCATGTAACGGCCCATTAATGGACCGTCACAATACTTTAACCCGAGGTTTGACCCAAGGGTTGATATTCCAAAGTTCCTAGATATATTATTGATGGTCTAGGACTTGTCATATTGTTCAAGATACTTAATCTTCAATTATGAAAGCTAAGAAATGAACCGTTATGCTGTCGATTTATTTTCATGGCATAACCTAGTTTTAATATGTTCATTGAAAATTCTTTAATTCAAATAGAAGCATTCTTATGATGGATTACTTTATCTTGAACCTATCGTTGAAATTATACATTCTTGGCCATATTGTTTACATGCGTGGAAGTAGCTTGATTTATACTTGAAGATGCGGACCGAGCCCTAATTGTGTTCAAGGGCTCTATGCTAGTCCCATCGACTGATTGTCAGAAACATACTATTATAAATCATGGGATATGATGCTACTAGCATCGCATTACGCTGGGAGTACTTTCTCGATAAATAAGTGAAGATCCACGGCTCGTGAAGTGAAAATCCACGACACATACATGACTTTCTAGCTTGTCACATGTTATTCCACAGAAATTCACGAAGTAGTTGCTACTAAGTGAAGAGTACATTCTTGATTGATACATGGCTTTCTAGTACATTCTTATTGATGAAAGGCCATATCATATTCTTGTTACATTCATACTTACTCATTCTATCTTATATGATCAACGTGTTACTTTGGTTTAATCACATGATTGATCGCATTCGCATGATTTTACCTTATTTCTTTAGAGCTAAAATACTAATTACTTAAATATTGATAATCATGTTGATGCGAAGATACCTACTGGGTAAGTGTGCTCATTACCTATTTTCCAATCTTTTTAGGAGATGGAAGTGATACGAATTCAGATTCGAGTTATACAAGTAGTGGGTCTAAGAGCGAGTAAAAGTCATATCAAACTGAGAGTAAAGACTTAGGAAAGTCAATAATGTTTAGATCGAGTCTCTGTAATTTCTTTTTTCCTTGAGTCTGATAGATTAGTAAAGGTTGAAAAATCAGTGTATTTGGATATTTTGATTATTAATGAAATAAAGTTGGAGTTTGATTAAATTATTGTGCGATTGCATTCTTATGTGTGATTGCCTTGCGCTGTGATCGTTCTTGCTTTCAAGAGGCTTACCATGCCGGCTATTCGCGATTCCCCGAGTTAGTCTTCTGTTGTAAATAAAGGCTCGGGACGTGACACTCTATGCTAGTCCCCTCGACTGATTGTCGAAAATATACTTTAAACCATGGGATATGATGCTGCTGGCGTCGCATTACGCTGGGAGTACTTTCTCTATAAATAAGTGAAATATCCACGGGACCTACATGAATTCACGAAGTACTTGCTATTAAGTAAAGAGTACTTTCTTGCTTGTTACATGACATTCTAGTACATAGCCTTCATGGTTTTGAAAAGTACATTCTAGTTACATTCTTGTTCATGGAAAGGCCAAATTTACATTCTTGGTATATACTTACTTTATCATATTCCCATATCTCAAGCTTGATCATATCTTGTTACTTTGGCTTTATTCGCGCACTTTGTCGTATTTGCATGATTTATCTTATTCCCTAGAGCTAAAATGCTAATCACTTAAACTTGTCACCATGTTGATACGAAGATACCTACTGGGCATGTGTGCTCATTACCCTACTTTCCAATCTTTTTCAGAAAATTCTAGCGGGTCGAATTCGGATTACTCAAGTGATGGTTCCGAGAGTGATTGATGGTTCGACAGAAGCCATAGTCATTAAGTCTAGTCGAGTCATGATGTAATCTTTATTTTCTTGAGTCTAGTAAAGAGAGTCAGAAGATCTTATGTACTTTGGGAATTGTTTTATGAAGAAATAAAGTTAAAGGTTTTTAGTGAATTATTGTGCAATTACCTTAGTGTGATTGTCTTGCGCTCTGATTATATTCCTTGCTCGAGGCGTACTAGCCGACTGTTCACATTCCTGATTGTTTCTGCTGCATAATCTCGGGGCGTGACAGTGAAAGTGGTATCAGAGCACTACGACTAGAAGTCCTAAAGAAAAAGTCATGTCATAGGTTAAGTCCAAGATTTTAGGACCCACTCCTATGAAACTGGGGAAGAAATTCCCATCCTATGAGAGGAATTGGGTAGAACCCGGGATGAGATAGTAATTAGAATTCATTCTAAGATTAACCCCGCTCATTCCAATAGGTTAACAAATTCATTACTCTTCTCAGGAACCTTACTCTCATAATGGCTCATCGCGTGGATTGGGGTGGTATGCAATAGACTGTTGCGGGTCTCACCCAGGCGTTACAAAACATGGCACAAGCTGGCGTAGGGGCAAGAGCTGGAGACTTACATCGTAATTTTTGGAGCTTAAATTCTCCACGATTTTTGGGTTCTTCTAATCCAGATGAAGCCGAGAATTGGATAGATGAGATGAACCGCATCTTTGAAGTTATGCAATGTGCAGATCAAGAGAAGGTTCATCTAGCCACGTTCCAACTTAATAAAGATCCCTGTACATGGTGGAAGTCAATTCCTGCACCGCCTCAAGATGCACCACATATTTGGGAAGTTTTCTTTACCCTCTTCCGAGCAAAATACTTCTCCAAACATGTCAAGGAGAGGAAAGCTATAGAGTTTGCCTCGTTACGCCAAGGCATGATGACCGTAGCGGAATATGAGCTCAAGTTTTCTAGGCTTGCGCCTTATGCTCCTCACCTGGTTAGTACCGACTTATTAAGGGCCAACTGGTTTATGGATGGTTTTAAGGCCTGGCTTTATCCAACAACTTGGGACTCAGAATATCCATACATATGCAGAGATGGTCCAACGGGTACATCTATGCGAAAGGACCTTGGAGAAGGTCAAAAAACTTAAAGGGAAGGGAGAGGAGCCGAGCTGAAGGTCTGATCGGCATGAAAAGAAGGGAAAGTTTAGTATCACGGAACCATACAGATCCCGTGATAGCAAGAAGAGATCCCGTAACGGGAGTGGTAGTGGCTACCACAAGAATAAGAAAGTTAAAGAAGAAGAAAAGCAAGTCATTGCGGCTTGCACCTTCTGCGAAAAGTTCGGTCATTTGCCGAAGAGTGCTGGAAATGCCTTGGCACTTGTTTACGATGTGGCAACCTGGAGCACCGTATGTCAGATTGCCTCCTTATGAAGGAACAATCTTCCGGTGGTGGACGTAACCGACAAGCCCATCTTAATGCTATTATAGAAGATGAAGAAGCGCCCAAAAATGATGGGCTAATGGAAGGTACTATCCAAATCTATTCCCATCCTGCATTCATGTTATTTGATACTGGTGCTTCTCATTCGTTTATATCTATTGCTTTTGCAAAAACATTACCAGTTTCATCAGTTCTTTTACCTTCGGAACTTGCTATTACTACACCATTAGGTCATGGAACGAAACTTACAACCTACTACCCCGATAGTGAGGTAATGGTAGAAGGTCACAATCTTCCTGCAAACCTTGTATGCCTTGACATGGAGGGCTACGATGCTATTTTGGGTCTAGATTGGCTTGTAGACCACGACGCCTATATAAACTGTTGCAATCGGATTATCTCTTTTCGGAAACCAGGTCTTCCAAGATTTTCCTTCCTTGGTATCAAATATAGGAAGCATCCTATCATTATTTCATCTCTTCACGCTTGCAAACTTATTTCGCAAGGATGTGAAGCTTTTCTTACTTCCGTAATCATTACCGAGTCCAAGGAGATCATCTTAGAAGATATTCCCATTGTGAAAGAGTTTTTCGATGTATTTCCATCAGATTTTCCCGGTTTACCGCCCGAAAGGGAAGTAAACTTCTTCATTGGACTTATTCCCGGAGCAGCACCTATTTCAATAGCTCCCTATAGGATGTCCCCCACAGAACTCAAGGAATTGAAGAAACAACAACAAGAGTTATTAGATAAGGGTTTCATTCGACCTAGCACATCCCCTTGGGGTGTGCTAGTTTTATTTGTCAAGAAGAAGGATGGATCCTTCAGTCTATATATCGACTACCGGTGACTGAATCAACTCACAATTAAGAAAAAATAGTTGTTGCCGCGTCTCAACGAGCTCTTTGATCAGATTTCATGAGCAGAATATTTCTCCAAGATAGACCTTAGGTCAGGTTATCATCAGCTCAAGATCAAAGATGAAGACATATGCAAAACTATTTTTCAAAGCAGATATGGCCACTATGAATTCGTGGTAATGTCGTTCGGGTTAACTAATGCCCCGACAGCATTTATGCAACTCATGAATAATATCTTCAGGCCTTATCTTGACCAGTTTGTAGTCGTCTTCATAGATGATATTCTTATATACTCCAAAACAAAGGAGGAACATGAAGAGCACTTAAGGATAGCCTTGCAAACGCTAAAAGAGCACAAACTCTATGCAAAGCTTAGTAAGTGCGAGTTTTGGATAAATGAGGTCTCTTTCCTTGGCCATATTATTTCAAAGGAAGGTATCGCTGTCGACCCTTCTAAAATAGAAGCTGTTAAGAACTGGAGCCGGCCAACAACCGTGTCTGAAGTCAGAAGTTTTCTAGGTCTGGCTGGGTATTACAGGAGATTTATCAAAGATTTCTCCAAGATAGCTATTCCTTTGACTAGACTCATAGGAAAGGAGAATCCTTTTGTATGGTCGAAGGACTGCGATGAGAGTTTTCTTACTCTTAAAGAACACCTTACCACTGCACCAATATTAGCACTACCGACAGAAGGTGGTGGCTTTGAAGTCTATACGGATGCGTCTGGCATTAGCCTAGGATGCGTCCTCATGCAAAATAGAAAGGTGATTTTCTATTCATCAAGGCAGTTAAAGTGTCATGAAGAAAAATACCATGTGCATGATCTAGAACTAGCTGCGGTTATATTCGCATTGAAGATTTGGCGACACTACCTTTATGGGGAGAAATTCATCATATTTTCATATCATAAAAGTCTGAAATATCTCTTCACCCAGAAGGAGTTAAACATGTGACAACATAGATGGTTGGAGTATCTCAAGGACTTCAACTTTACTATCCAATATCATCCGGGAAAAGTAAATGCTGTAGCCGACGCTCTTAGCAGGAAACCAATGGCAACTCTAGCAAGCCTTAAGAAAAGGTATGACTTGTCTTATTGAAGATTTTTCTCATTTAAATCTTGATATTGACAGAGAAGGAGAAAGAGGTATGATTGCCAACATAAGGTTTCAACCTACATTGATTAAGGACGTAGTCAAATTACAAGCGAATGACCACACATTGATGGAGATTAAGGATAATAGAGATCGGATTTTCTATCTCAAATGAAGGAAGATTATTATTCAAGGATCGAATTTGTGTGCCGAATCATGAGGGTACTAAGAAATTGATCATAGAAGAAGCTCACAAATCAAGGTATGCTATTCACCCTGGTGCTACCAAGATGTATCAACATTTGAAAAGAAACTTTTGATGGCCCAATATGAAAGAAAAGGTAACAGATTTTGTATCCCGATGTCTCACTTGTTAAAAAGTAAAAGCAGAACATTTGAAGCATGCTGGGAAATTACACTCCTTTAATATTCCCGAGTGGAAAAGGGAAGGTATAGGTATGGATTTTATCATGGGTTTACCTAAGACAAGAGGTGGACACGATGATATATGGATGATCATAGACCGATTGACAAAAATATGCACATTTTCTACCAATCAAAAGTCGATGGTCCGTAGATGTACTAGCAGCATTATACATGAGGAAAATTGTCAAAGTACATGGTGTCCCTGTCACCATTATATCCGACCGAGATCCTCGATTCACATCACAATTCTAGAAAGGTCTTCAACATTCATTAGGAACCCGACTTAATTTAAGCACCGCATTCCATCCACAAACTGATGGTCAAACTGAAAGGACAAATCAGGTAGTGGAAGATATGCTCAGGGCTTGTGCTATTGACTTTGGAGGAAGTTGACACGACCATTTACCTCTAGTGAAATTTGCATATAACAATAGCTATCATACTAGCATTCAGATGGCACCATTCGAGGCTCTGTATGGTAGAAAGCGTTGATCGTCTATTTGCTGGAATGAAGTAGGAGAAAGGCAATTTCTCGGTCCCGATATCATTAGGGATACTACCGAGAAGATAAAGCTTATTCGGGAAAGACTCCAGATGGCTCAAGACAGGAAGAAATCGGATGCTGATAATCGAAGGCACGACCTAGAATTTCATGTAGGAGACCATGTATTTCTTAAGGTTTCTCCAGGTCGAGGTATTCACAGATTCGGTATTAAAGGTAAGCTTACTCCAAGATTTATTGGCCCCTTTGAAATTCTCGACAGGATTGGGGAAGTCGCATATCGAATTACTTTACCCCCTCAACTATTTGAAGTTCATGATGTATTTCACGTCTCCATGCTCAAGAAGTATGTACCTGATCCATTCCATGTCATCACTTATGACAACTTTAAAATTGAAAAGGACTTAGACAAACGAGCAAAGGTCAATCAAGATCATTGAACGAGAAGTACGTCAACTTCGGAATAAAACCATTCCTATGGTCAAAATCCAATGGACCAAGTCACATGAAGCAATGTGGGAAACTGAAGAAGCCATACGCAAAAGATTTCCAGAGATATTTGAACGCAAGTACACTCTCCATAAATCCATGTATTAAATTTGGGGACCAAATTCTCTTAAGTGGGGGAGGGTGTAACGCCCAAGAATTTTCTAGAAATTTTCTAGATTTAAATAGAATTATTAAACATTTAAATGAGCTATTGATTTAATTGTGATTGAGTAAATCCAATTATTATGGCCTTACATTGATCCAAGAGGATTAGGCCCATATAATAAACCCAAACTGGCCCAAAAGCTTATTTTGGACCTTAGCCTATATTCTAGAAGTTTAAAACTAGTGTAATCACAGAATAAAAGGGGATAATTACTCTTTAGAAGATAAATAAACGGATAATAACAAGGATAATATCAAAAGAGTTCGAACTAGTTTCAAATTCGTCAGCTAACATGGAAAATGGTCTATCGCGAGACCGCATAACCAAGAAAAATGGTCTAGCATTAGACCGCTAGGCTCTGCAGATTCCGTAAGTGAAAGGAAACGTGAAAAGCTTGGGACTTGGGCATCCAAATCACCTAGGATTGATGCTATCCACTAATTAGATAAGTCTAGAAGGCTAGAAGATCAAATATAAAGCCTAATTGGGAATCTAGAATCATTCTAATCCTCAAAACCCTAGCTAACCCTATAAATAGACCGTGAAACCAACATTTGCGACCCTTACTTTTGGCTCACGTGGAACTAAGGTAAGGAGATAGAATTAGAGGTAAGTTCTTCAGAATATTTTGTTCATAATACTAAGGTCTAACTGCCCTCCGAATTTCATTCTAGGAGACCAAGTCTACACAGAGTTAGAGGCTTCCAAAGTTGTTGATCCTACACTAATAACCCAGGAAATTGTGCAACTGACCCAAGAAGATCAAGAAAATAGAAGCCCTAAACGAGGTAGTTAGATAGAGGTTCTTTAGAACAATTTGTTCCTTATTGTACCCTCTTCTTACCCTCAAAATTCCACGTCCTTAAGTCAAGAGAATCGGGAGATACAGGAGGGTGAAGTTGTTGGTTCGGTTCAAGATGAGCAGAGAACTAGGGTTGACTTTTAGCCTTAAATTCAAAATTTAAAGTCCAAGACAGACGTAGGTTATCTCATGAGTGGCTTAAACTCAAAGTCAAGAATAAAAGCCCTCTGATTTCATGCGATTTCATGCATTGTACCTTGAGTATTTTATGTTTTTCATTAGGACTATGCATCTAGTAAAATCCTCATACATGAACCTAGCCCTAATGGAGTGAAAAGGAAAATTTCTTGTTTATCACATAAACCTATGCATATGGTTGGCTTATCTTCATTCTATCATGATGATAGAAGTTTAATCATGTTGATTTCTAAGCATGATATGTCTTGGATTAGTACTTTGTCTTATTATTATTTATTTTTCTGTAACATGGGAGGAAACGGTCTGCCTGTGGACCGCCGACACTCTAGCGGTCACCTGATAGACTGTTTGGCCCAGTGAAACAGTCCTGCACTAGACCATTTTTAATTACTGGTTTTTATAATATTGTTAACCTGGAACATATTACAGATTAGCCATAATGATTATATGATAAGCCTAGTTAACTAAGTTTTATTCCTAGTTTGAGCACTGGTTTCATATACTTAGTTAATTCTATTGTTCATCATAGTGGATTTCATATTTTTATGCACATTGATATTATTTTTAACTTATGTTAATTTATGACCAAAATCATATACTCTTGTAATAAATATATGTTTCAAATGATAAAGGATTCATTATTTAACTTGATCATGGTTTTACATGATTCTCTCTCTTCTAGAGTCATATTCTTAAGTACATGGCACATACACCGGTATGTTGTCATTAGTTACACCTTTGCACATTAAGCACACAATCTTGAACTTGATAACCTCTCCATTGGATATTCCTTCCAACGGACTAGGAAATCTTGTTTCAAGGCCTCCATAAGACTCCGCAAGCCTGGGATTCCCAATAGGACACCAAGCTGGTTGTACCATTAAAGCCCATTATCTAGAAAGCACTTTACCGGTGTTTGTGTATTCTGGATCTTAGCAGCCATCTAGTTGACCGCCAGAGTCTACTAGCGGCCATTCACTAGACCACTAACGGATACTAAACGGCCATCCACTATACCGCAAGGCTCCAGAGGTTCTGTTTTCAAAATGTTGAACTTTGTCTTATGAAACGGTCCAAGACTAGACTGCTTGAATTTCTAAACGGTCCAGCATATGACCGCTTTCTATATCAAACGGTCCTGCACTAGACCGCTTGGTTCCTGATTGTATCTAACCCAAGGTTCGACCTTTGGGGTTAGTTTTCTTGAGTTTGTGGGTAATGTCACGCCCCGAGACTATGCAGCGGAAACAATCGGGAATGTGAACAGTCAGCTAGTACGCCTCGAGCAAGCAATAGAATCAGAGCGCAAGATAATCACGTAAAAAGTAATTGCACAATGTAATTCACTAAAAATCCTTCAACTTTATTCCTTCATAAAATAATTCCCAAAGTACATAAGATCTTCTGACTCTCTTTACTAGACTCAAGAAAAATAAAAATTACATCATGACTCGACTAGACATTGATAACTAAGGCTTCTCTCGAGTCGTTATCCTTCAATCACTCTCGAATCCATCACTTGAGTAATCAGAATCTGACCCACTAGAATTTCCTGAAAAAGATTGGAAAGTAGGGTAATGAGCACACTTGCCCAGTAGGTATGTTCGTATCAAGATGAAGGCAAATTAAAAAGATTAGCATTTTTTCTCTAGAGAATAAGATAAATCATGCAGATACGATGAACCATGTAAATAAAGCCAAAGTAACAAGATATGATCAAGCTTGAGATATGGGAATATGATAAAGCAAGTATATACGAAGAATGTAAATTTGACCTTTCCAAGAATAAGAATGTAACTAGAATGTACTTTTCATAACCATGAAGGCTATGCACTAGAAAGTCATGTAACAAGCAAGAAAGTACTATTCGCTTAATAGCAAGTACTTCATGAATTTACGAGGATTCCGTAGATATTTCACTTATTTATAAAGAAAGTACTCCAAATGCAATGCGACGCCAGTAGTATCATACCCCATGGTTTACAGTATATTTCTGATAATTAGCCGTGGGGACTTGCATAGAGCCCTTGAACACAATCAATGGTCGAACTGTATCTTCAAGTATAAATCAAGCTACTTCCATGTTTATAACAATAATTCGGCCAATAATGTACAAGTTCAATAATAACTCTATAATAAGGTAACTAAAGTAAGAATGCTTCAATTAAGAACAATAGATTTAAAGGATGACTTAAATGGACATCATGCTATGTTAAAAATTCGACAGCATAACGGTACATTCATTATGTTCCATACCTTTAATATTAACTTATTAACATAAGTTCGGAGTCGAGATAATTCATGAACTCAGGAAAACCAACCTCGAGGGTCAAGCCTTGGGTTAGACATAATCAAGAACAAGCAGTCTAGTGCAGGACCGTTTGATACATAAAGCAGTCATATGTTGGACCGTTTAGAAATTCAAGCAGTCTAGTCTTGGACCGTTTCATAAGACAGAGTTCAACATTTGAAATAGGACATCTGGAGCCTTGCGGTCTAGTGGAAGACCGTTTAGAACCTATTAGTGGTCTAGTGAATGCCCGCTTGCAGACTCTGGCGGTCAACCAGATGGTCGCTAAGATCCAGAATGCATAAAACACCGGTCAAAGTGCCTTCCAGACATTGGGTTTTAATGATACAACCAGCTCGGTGTCCTAGTGGGAATCCCAGGCTCGCGGAGTCTTACGGAGGCCTTGAAACAAGATTTCTAATTCCGTTAGAAGGAATATCCAAAGGAGAGGCCATCATGTCCAAGATTGTGTACTTAATGTGCAAAAGTGTAACTAATGACAACATACCAGGATATGTGCCATGTACTTAAAGAAATGACTTTTAGAAGAGGGAGAATCATGTAAACGAGTGATCAAGTTAAATCATGAATCATCTATCTTTGGAAAATATATATTTATTACAAGAGTATATGATTTTGGGTAATAAATTAACATAAGTTGAAAATAACACCAATGATCATAAAAACATGAAATCTACTATGATGACCAACAAAATTAACTAAGTATATGAAACCAGTGTTCAAACCAGGAATAAAACTTATTTAACTAGGCTTATCATAATAATTAAGGCTAATCTACAATACGTTTCAGATTAACAATATTAAAGAAATCAGTAAATGAAAATGGTCTATTAGGTGACCGTTTCACGGTGGCTAGCGATCTATCGTACGACCGCTAGATTTCCTGGCGGTCTACAAGAAGACCGTTTCCTCTTATATTAATCGGAGTACAAATGTTAATAAAATAAAATGCTATACTAAGGTATATCATGGATGGAAATCAACATATATAAACTCCCATAACCATGATAGAACAATTATGGGCCAACAATATGCATAGGTTCATGTAATTTACAAGAATATTTTCTTTTTACTTTATTAAGGCTAGTTCATGCATGAAGACTAAACTAGATGCATAGTCCTAATGAAAACATGAAATTCTCAAGACACAATGCACGAAATCGATTGAAATCAGAGGGCTTTTATTCCCGACTTCAAGTTTGAGCCATTCATGAGATAACCTACCTATGTCCTGGTCTTTAGATTTCAAATTTAAGACTGAAAGTCAACCCTAGTTTTCTGCACGACCTGAACTAAATCAACAACTTCACGCCCTTGTATTTTTTGAATCCCTTGACCTAAAGATGTGAAATTTTGAGGATAAGAAGAAGGTACTAATAGGAACAAATTGTTCTAAGGAACCTCTATCTAATTACTCATTTGGGATTTCTATTTCCCTGATCTTCTTCGGTCAATATTTCCTGAGTTATTGACGTAGGATCAGCGACTTTGGAAGCCTCTAACTCCTTATAGACTTGATCTCCTAGAACAAAATCCAGAGGGTAATTAGTTCTAACTATAGTAAACAAGTTCCTAGAAAAAACTTGCCTCTAATTTGTCCTCCTTACCTTAGTACCACGTGAGCCAAAAGTAAGGGTCGCACACGTCAAATCTGGGACCTATTTATAGGTTTAGCTAGGGTTTGAGGATTAGAACAAACTTAGAGTCCAAATTAGTCTTTCAATTCGATCTTCTAGCCTTATAGACTTATCTAACTAGTAGATAGAATCGATCTTAGGTGAATTGGATGCCAAAAATCCAATCTTTTCACGTTTTCTTTCTCTCACGGAATTGACAGAGCTAAGCGGTCTGATACTAGACCGTTTATCAGCGCCTGGCGATCTCGCGATACACTGTTTTCCACATGAGCGCCGAATTTGAAGCTAGTTCAAACTCTTTTGATATTATCCACGTTATTATGCATCTATTTATTTCCCAAAGAGTACTTATTCCTTATCATTATCCGTTTATTTACCTTCTAAAGAGTAATTATCCTCTTTAAATTTTGAAATTCCAGAAATTAAGCCTCTAGAATATTGGCCAATTCTTTGGGGCTTCGGTTTTAGGTCCTTTGGGTTCAATTAAATGGGCCTATTCTATTTATTAGTAGAAGGCATTTGCTTAATGAGGCTTTATAATTTGTTTAATAGCTCATTTAAATGTTTCATAACTCTATTTAAATCTAGAAAATTTCTAGAAAATTATTGGGCATTACACCCTCCCCCACTTAAAAAGAATTTGTCCCCAAATTCAATACCTGGATTTATGCAGAGTGTACTTACATTCAAATATCGATGGGAATCTTTTACGAATGGCTTCTTTAGTTTCCCATGTTGCTTCATGTGGACATAACTTGGTCCATTGGATCTTGACCATAGGAATGATTTTATTCCTATGTTGACGTACTTCTCGTTCAACGATCTTAATTGGCCTTTGCTGGTATGTCAAGTCCTTTTTAATCTCCAGGTTGTTGTAAGTGATGACATGGAATGGATCAGGTATATATTTCTTGAGCATTGAGACGTGAAATATATCATGAACTCCTACTAATTGGGGGGGGGTAAAACTGTTTGATATGCGACTTCTTCAATGCTTTCGAGAATTTCGAAGGGGCCAATGAATCTTGGAATAAGCTTGCCTTTGATACAGAATTTTTGAATACCTCGACCTGGAGAAATCTTAAGGAATACATGGTCTCCTACTTGAAATTCTAGGTCGCGCCTTCGATTATCAGCATATGATTTCTGCCTGTCTTGAGCCATCTGGAGTCTTTCCCGAATAAGCTTTATCTTCTCGGAAGTATCCCTAATGATATCGGGACCGAGAAATTGCTTTTCTCCTAGTTCATTCCAACAAATAGGGGATCAACAGCTTCTACTTTATAGAGCCTCGAATGGTGCCATCTGAATGCTAGCCTGGTAGCTATTGTTATAGGCAAATTCCACTAGAGGTAAATGGTCGTGCCAACTTCCTCCAAAGTCAATAGCACATGCCCTGAGCATATCTTCCACCACTTGATATGTCCTTTTAGTTTGTCCATCAGTTTGTGGATGAAACGCAGTGCTAAATTTAAGTCAGGTTCCTAATGAATGTTGGAGACCCTTCCAGAATTGTGATGTGAACCGAGGATCTCAGTCAGATATAATGGTGACAGGGACACCATGAAGTTTGACAATTTCCCTCATGTATAATGCTGCTAGTACATCCACAGACCATCGACTTTTGATTGGTAGAAAATGTTCAGATTTTGTCAATCGGTCTATGATCACCCATACACCATCGTGTCCACCTCTTGTCTTAGGTAAACCCATGATGAAATCCATACCTATACCTTCCCATTTCCACTTGGGAATATTCAAGGGGTGTAATTTCCCAGCACGCTTCAAATGTTTTACTTTTACTTGCTGAGAAGTGAGACATCGGGACACTAAATCTACTACTTCTCTTTTCATATTAGGCACCAAAAGTTTCTTTTCAAATCCTAGTACATCTTGGTAGCACTGGGGTGAATAGCATACCTTGATCTGTGAGTTTCTTCCATGATCAATTTCTTAGTGTCATCATGATTCGGCACACAAATTCGCTCCTTAAAGAATAGTCTTCCCTCATTTAAGATAGAAAATTCCAATCTCTGATCAATATTATCCTTAATCTTCATCAATGTAGGGTCACTTTCTTGCAATTGGACTATGTCCTTGATCAATGTAGGTTGAAACCTAATGTTGGTAACCATACCTCCTTCTCCTTCTCTGTCAATATCAAGATTTATATGAGAAAAATCTTCAATAAGACTTGTTATACCTTTCCTTAGGCTCGCTAGAGTTACCATTGGTTTCTTGCTAAGAGCGTCAGCTACATCTTTTGCTTTCCCTGGATGATATTGGATAGTAAAGTCAAAGTCCTTGAGATACTCCAACCATCTACGTTGTCGCATGTTTAACTCCTTTTGGGTGAAGAGGTATTTTAGACTTTTATGATATGAAAATATGATGAATTTTTCTCAATAAAGGTAGTGTCACCAAATCTTCAATGCAAATATAACCGCAGCTAGTTCCAGATCATGCACAGGATAGTTTTCCTCATGACGTTTCAACTGTCTTGATGAATAAAAAATCACCTTTCCATTTTGCATAAGGACGCATCCTAGGCCAATGCCAGACGTGTCCATATAGACTTCAAAGCTACCACCTTCTGTCGGTAGCATTAATATAGGTGCAGTGGTAAGGTGTTCTTTAAGAGTTTGAAAACTCTCTTTGCAATCTTTTGACCATATAAAAGGATTCTCCTTTCTTGTGAGTCTAGTCAAAAGAATAGCTATCTTGGAGAAATCTTTGGTGGACACGATGGTATATGGGTAATCATAGATCGATTGACCAAATCTGTACATTTTCTGCCAATTAAAAGTCGATGGTCTGTGGATATCCTCGGGGCATTATACATAAGGGAAATCGTCAAATTATATGGTGTCCCTGTCACTATCATATCTGATCGAGATTCTCGATTCACATCACAGTTCTGGAAGGGTCTACAACATTCTTTAGGTACCCGACTGAACTTTAGCACGGCATTCCATCCACAAACCGATGGTCAAACTGAAAGGACAAATCAAGTGGTGAAAGATATGCTCAGGCCTTGTGCCATTGACTTTGGAGGAAGTTGGCATGATCACTTGCCTCTAGTAGAATTTGCATACAATAATAGCTACCAAGCCAGTATACAGATGGCACCATTTGAAGCTCTATATGGAAGAAGTTGTCGATCACCGATATGCTGGAATGAAGTAGGGGATAGACAATTTTTAGGCCCCGATATTATCAGAGATACTACTGAAAGGATAAAGCTTATTCGAGAAAGACTCCAGATGGCACAAGACCGGCAGAAATCTTCTGCTTATAATCGAAGGCGCGACTTGGAGTTCCATGTGGGAGATCATGCATATCTTAATGTTTCTCCGGGTCATGGTATTCAAAGATTTGGCATTAAGGGCAAGCTTACCCAAAGATTTATTGGCCCATTTGAAATTCTAGAAAGGGTCGGTGAAGTGGCTTATCGACTGGCTTTGCCTCCATAACTAGCAGGAGTTAATGACGTATTCCATGCCTCAATGTTGAAGAAATATGTTTATGATCCTTTCCATGTCATCACCTACGACAATCTGGAGATTAAGAAGGATTTGCCAAATGAGCAAAAGCCAATCAGGATCCTTGGACGAGAGGTACGTCAACTTCGGAATAAAAGCATTCATGTGGTCAAGATCCAGTGGACAAAGTAAGGAGAAATATGGGAGACAGAGGAAGCTATGCGCAAGAAATATCCAGATTTATTTAATTGTAAGTACACTCTCCATATAATCCATGTATTGAATTTGGGGACCAAATTCTCTTAAGTGGGGGAGGGTGTAATGACCCGAAAATTTTATAAAATATTTTTGAATTATTAAATATTCTCTGAGAATTTTTAAAGATCAAAATGGATTAATAAATAAATATTGGGTAAAATAAGTCATTATTAAGGTCTGAGTATGGTGAACAATTAGTCTAGCCTATTTAAATAAAGCCCAAAGGATTTAAGCACCAAGCCCATGAAGTTTGACCCATATTCTAGAAGGTTAATTAAAGTATTCACGGAATATAATGATAAATATCCATTAATTGGATAATGGGGTGGGTAGTAGAATAAAAGAGTTTGAAGCAATTCAAATTCGGCGCCTAGGATCTGTGGCGGTCTATCGTGCAACTGCTACATCTAAGAAAATGACCCATTATTCGACCGCTACATTCTGTCAGTTCCGTGAATTAAAGAAAGAGCAAAAAGATTAGATTTTTAAGGCTCTATCACCTAGGGATCGAGATGGGAAGGCTAGTAAACATGCTAAGGACTCTCAGAAGTCGATCTAAGATTTAATAAGGATTCTAGGATCGTTCTAATCCTCAAACCCTAGCTATACCCTATAAATAGGACCTAGTTTTAACCTACACGACCCTTACATTTGGCTCGCGTGGAATCAAGGTAAGAAGGTATTATTTCAGGTAGGTTATTTAGAAGTTTTTATTTCCAATACATAGGACTAACATCCCTCAAAATTTCATGCTAGGAGATCAAGCACACAAGGAGATAGAAACCTGCAAAGTTGTTGGTTCCACATTAGCGACCCAGGAAACTGTGCGAAAGCCCGGTGAAGATCAAAGAATTAGGAAACCAAATCGAGGTAATTAGCATTAGTACATTTAGAACTTTTTGTTCCCCTTAGTATTTACTTCTTACCCTCCAAGTTTCACGTCATTAGGTCAAGTGGATCAAGAGATATTAGGACGTGAAGTTACTGATTTACAATAGGATGTGTAGTCTTAAGGGTCGACTTCCAACATCAAATTCCAAGCCTAAAAGCCTTAGCAGAGGTAGGTTATCTCATGAATAGATAAATTATCATGTTAGGATTAAAAGCCCTCTTATTGCACTTGATTTCATGAGTTGTGTACGGAGAATTTCATGTTTTAATAGGATTTATACATCCATGCATCTTTCTTAGCCCTAATGAACTAAGATAATTCTCTTTGTCATAATACATGAATCCCATGCATATTGTTAGCTTAACCTTCACTCTATCATGATAGGGAAGTTTATACATGTTGATTTCCAGACATGATGTGTTTTAGACATAGTTCTTCTTATTTTAGTTTTACTGTTGGACTTTCTCTAGCGGCGTAGTCTTTGACCGCAAAACCTTGTGTAGAGGCCCTACGATAAACCGCTAGACACTCTGTAAACATGATTTTTATGAAATTTCTGGCGGACCAGACATAGACTGTTAAAGTCCCTCTGGCGGCCTTACGATAAACCGCCATGTTGTCTGCAACGGCTCTATATTAGACCGCCAATGTTCTGTTTTCTGTCAACCCGAGATAGATTTAAGAACAGCCCATTAACTTATAAGTAAGCCTAGTTAACTATGTTCTAACCTATTTTAATGGTATTTCATTACTCTGAGTTTTAAATTACTGAATCATGACAGTGATCACATATTCTTTATCATACTTGGGATTATTTTAAAGCTTACGCTAATTTCATGCCAAAACTTATTCTTTGTATTAAATACATCTTTCAAGGGTGATAATAAACGTGGTTCACTGATTGGTTTATCACTATTACAAATTCCCTTCTTATATTAGAGCCATTTCAATAAGTACATGGCATATATTCCGGTATATGACCATTAGTTACACTTTTGCACTATAGGGACATAATCTTCAACTTGATAACCTCTGCTTTGGATATTCCTTCCAATGGACTAGAAAATCTTGTTTCAAGGCCTCCGTAATTCTCCGCGAGCCTGGGATTCCCACTAGGACGTCGAGTTGGTTGTACCATTAAAGCCCAATTGTCTAGAAAGCACTACCGATGTTTCTGAATTCTGTACAGTAACGGTTCAATACTCGACCACTAAGTCCCATTAACGGCCCAGTATCTAACCGCCAAGTTCTCTGAGTCCAAATTGATTTCTTTATGGATTCAACCCATTCTAGCGGCTCAATACTAGACCGTCATGTCAATATAGCGGCCCAGTTATAGATCACTAAGTTTCCTGAATATTGTTGACCCGAGGTTCGACCCAAGGGTTAATATTCCTATAATCCTAGACTGAATAATGATAGTCTGGGACTTGTAACCTTATTCAAAGACATCTAAGATAAAGTATGAAAGATAAAGAATGTACCGTTATGCTGTCGAATTTTCTCCAAGGCATAACTTAGTTATTAATGCATTTCTTGAACTCATAAATCTATATTTGGTGCATTCTTATTATTGACATTGAGTCTTGAACACTTATTGAACTTATTACATGCGTGTCCAACTTTATTGCTATATACGTGGAAGTAGCTTGATTTATACTTGAAGATGCGGTTTGAGCACTGATTGTGTTCAAGAGCTCTATGCTAGTCCCCTCAGCTGATTGTCAGAAACATACTATTATAAACCATGGGGTATGATGCTATTGGTGTCGCATTACACTGGGAGTACTTTCTGTATAAATAAGTGAAATTATCTATGGCTCGTGAAGTGAAAATATCCACAGAAATTCATAAAGAACTTGTTACTAAGTGAAGAGTACATTCTTGCTTGACTTGCTAGTACATTCTCATTACATTCTTGTTCATGAAAGGCCATAATTACATTCTTGCTTGATCATGCTTGCTAAATCATATCTTAACTTGATCATGTCTTGTTACTTTGGTTTATTCACGTGATTTTTCACATTCGCATGATTTCACTTTATTCTCTAGAGTCGAAAATGCTAATCACTTTAATATTGCCTTCATGTTGATGTGAAGATACCTACTGGGCAAGTGTGCTCATTACCTATTTTCCAATCTTTCCAGGAGATGCAAGTAGTTCAGATTCGGATTCGAGTTATTCAAGTGATGGGTCTGAGAGCGAATGAAGGTCACATGAGATTGAGAGAAGACTTAGGAAGTCAATGATGTCTAGATCGAGTTCATGTAATTTTCTCTTTATTGAGTCACGTAGTTGAATAATTGATGTACTTGAATCATTCTGATTATTAATAAAAGTGAAGGTTTGAATAAATTATTGTGCAATTGCATCGTATGTGTGATTGTTATTGCGCTCTGATTATTCTTGATTGTAAGAGGCTTACCATGCCGGTTGTTCACGTTTCCCGAGATTATCTTCCATTGTATTAAAGGCTCGGGACGTGACAGGCCTTTCCCGGAACAAGAATGTAACTAGAATGTACTTTTCATAACCATGAAGGCTATGCACTAGAAAGTCATGTAACAAGCAAGAAAGTACTATTCGCTTAATAGTAAGTACTTTGTGAATTTACGTGGATTCCGTGGATATTTCACTTATTTATAGAGAAAGTACTCCCAGCGCAATGTGACACCAGTAGCATCATACCCCATGGTTTATAATATATTTTCGACAATCAGCCGCGGGGACTTGCATACAGCCCTTGAACACAATCAGTGCTCGAACTGCATCTTCAAGTATAAATCAAGCTACTTCCACGTTTATAACAATAATTCGGCCAATAATGTACAAGTTCAATAACAACTCCATAATAAGATAACCAAAGTAAGAATGCTTCAATTAAGAACAAGAGATTTCAAGGATGACATAAATGGACATCATGCTATGGAAGAAATTCGACAGCATAACGATACATTCTTTTTTTTAAAGAAAAACCGTACCTAGGGAAAGATGGGAGAGTGCACCCCTTGCCATAGGTAAGGGGAATAGCCACTCCACCATCAAATCTCTAGGAGGCAAATTTTATTATCATTGGAAAAGAATAAGAATTACATCAAACGTAAGCCAGGCATGCCTAGCTTATCGAAACGAGCAGCACCTTTTATATTGGAAGGGAGCTCATGGGATGAAAAAATGGAATTACATTTCATAGAACAAGCCAGGGAGGCTATGTAATCCGCCACAGAATTGCCTTCTCTGTATATATGATGAATGGTATCCAAGTGTGAAATACTGCTCCATATTTCTCGAACATAGATGATGATAGACCAAGGGCATTGAATATGTCTTCTTATAATCTGGACAAGAGTTTGGGAATCACATTCAATGATAGCAGGCTTGTTATCCAGAGTATGTAAATATTTTACCCCATCAAGAAGTGCCCGGGCTTCAGCCACTAAACTGTTAGTCTTGCCATAGAAATGTGAAAATGCAAGAAGAACATTCCCCTTGTGGTCACGGATGACTCCACTACCCCCGGATTCCCCGAATTTCTTAGATGCCCCATCAGTGTTTAGCTTTAGGAAAGGCCAAGGGGGACAAACCCATTTAATGAGTTTGATTTGCTGTCGACCGGATTTGATATTATGAATCCCAAAGTCCTCCAAGATTTTTCTTTTGCTATTGAGAGGTTCCTTGAGATCAGCAACAGTGCAAATTTGCTTGACCTTGTATGAAATTCTGTGAACAAGTCCATGCTTAGAGATATGTTTACCATCATATTTGGCATAATTTCTAGCCTTCCAGATTTCCCACATGCCATATCCGAGGACAGCTAGAGTGAAAAGTCCGAACAGGGTTTTTTGCTGGATGCAGCTTATAGCATTCAAGATGAAACAAGTTACTGAATTACCATATAATGATAAACCCATGAGTTTGAAATGAGTCCATATGTGAGTAGCAGTTTCACTAGTGAGAAATAGATGACATAAATCCTCCTCCTTTGACCGTGAGCAGCAAAGGCATTTGGAGCATAAAGAAATACCCAGCCGTTTGATGTTAGAATCAATAGGGAGACAATTGTGAAGAATTTTCCATAAGTGCACTGACAGCTTGGTGGGTAACCAGCTAGACCAAATCCGGCCCCAAGGAACATTAGTTTGAAAACTAGAACTACTGAACATAAATTTGTATGAAGATTGAACATTGCATTTCCCAGAAGAAGATAAACTCCAGAATTCCTGATCCTGTTCCTGAATTAGAGAGACATTCCTTAAGGCATTGTTGATATTAATAGGAAACTCCCTGTTTTACACAGCCAATTCTTCGGTTGAAGGGTGCATTAAAAATTCCTTGACAGTTGCCATTGGGTTCGGAATGTAGTGAGCAGGGACCAAATCAGCCAGTGTTAAGTTTCCTAACCATTTATCAAACCAAAAGTTTGTGTGACTACCATCACCAATAACAACCCTTTTATGTTGGAGAATCAAGTCTTTTGCCTTTCTCCAACTCCTTTTGGCTAGCCCTCCCATGTTATTAAACTGGACATCAGTTAGGTGGGCATTCCGAATATATTTACCTCTAAAAAACTCTGCCCACAATGATGTAGAATGCAGAGCATGACAAAGCATCTTTACCCTCAAAGCTGTTTCCATGTGTCTTAAAGACAAGATGCCAAGCCCACCATGGGGGATGGGCTTACAAATAGACTGCCAAGATCTCCAATGTCTTTTGTGACCATGAGTTGAAGATCCCCAAAAAAAGTTGGCCAATGACTGCTCTAACTTATGATGTGTCCCACTGTGCAAAGGAGAAGAAGATAAAGTGTAAATGGGCAATGAGGTTAACACATGCTTGATTAAAATCAACTTAGCTCTCTGAGAAAGAAGACTAGCTTTCCATCCAGTAATCCTTTTTTGAATGGAGTTAATAATGCCAACAAAGTGAACCTTCTTGGATCTGCCATTAACCAGTGGAACTCCCAGGTATTTGTGCGGGAAAGAGTGCTCAGTATAACCAGTGTTATCTATGATTATCTTGGCCACATTACAAGTACACTTGGAATGGATAAAGAACCCACTTTTAGCAATATTGATCTGCTGTCCCGAAGCCTTTTCATAGTCATTAAGAACAGTCATCAGGTTCCTAACAGAGCGAATGTTGCCTTTGCTAAAAATCAGTGTGTCCTCAGTAAATAGGAGATGTGAAATTTTAGGGCAACCTCTTGGACCTGAAAACCACTCCACCCTGCCATTGTAATATGCTGCCTTCAGTGATCTGCTCAAGGCTTCCTCTGCAATGATGAATAAAGAGGGTGCAATAGGGTCCCCCTGTCGGACACCTCTAGAAGACTTGAAGAAACCTGCAGCTTCCCCATTTAAAAGAATAGAGAACCAGCAGTTGTTAACTAATTTTTCTACCAGACAAATGAATTGGTTACTAAATCCAAATCTGTGTAAAATAGTAAACAGGAAATCGCACTCCAAATGGTGATAAGCCTTAGCCATATCAAGCTTTATCATGACATTAGAACCCCTTGTTTTCTTGCCCAGATCATAAGTCATTTCTTGAGCAAGTGCTATGTTCTCAACAATATTTTTCCCTTTCACAAAAGCAGATTGTTCTAATGAGATAATTTTAGGAAGAATGGTGGCTAATCTGGTATTAATGACAGAGGAGATGATTTTGTAGAAATAATTACAGAGGCTTATAGGTCTAAAATCAGCGATATCAGTCACATTTTGCCTTTTAGGAATTAAAGCAACCAAAGTGGAGTTAACACTTTTAGGCAGACCTTGTCTCAAAGTGAAGAATTCTTGTACTACACTAACAACAGAGCTGCCAACTAAATCCCAAGCTTTATGGAAGAATGCACCTATGAAGCCATCAGGACCCGGGGCACTATCTCGAGAGAGCTTAAGAACTACTTCATGAACCTCAGATTAAGTGAGGACAGAGCATAATATATCATTATCACTTTGATTTACCAGCTGTGGTATACAGTCCAAAAAGTGGTCATCTATGTAGTGATCTTCTGATGAAAATGAGATACTGCTATAGACTTCATTTCTTCTTGATCCGAAGTAAGTACACCAGCTGAATTCCGTAACCGAGATATAATATGTTTGCTTCTATTGGCCATGGTAGTTGCATGAAAAAACTTTGTGTTTCTATCTCCCTCAAGTAGCCAACGAACCCTTGATTTTTGTCTCCAGAAACATTCTTGCTGAGTCAGCCTTTCAGAGAGCACAATTTTTGCATTCTCTAGAGCAGCAGAATTGGAAGCCGTAGGCTGAAGATCATAGGAGAACTCTGCCTTGAGTACTGCATCTTCAGCCTCAACAAGATTTGAATGGACATTGCCAAAAGTCTGCTTGTTCCAAACTCTCAGCATGTTCCTTAAATACTTAAGCTTAAGATAAAGAGTAGTGACGGGAGAGGAAGCAATTGGGCTGGTATTCCAGCATTTTTTAACATCCTCCATGAATTTTGAATGGTAAATCCACATCTTTTGAAAACAAAACCTGCTCTTGATTTTTTTCTTAGTGAACAACTTGACAAGCAATGGTGCATGGTCTGAAGCTTCCCTAGATAAGTGCTCTACAGAGACTGGAGATAAAGTCAACCAAGCAGCATTAATCAGAACCCTATCCAATCTAGCCCATATACCTCTGCAACAAGACTGATTATTATGCCATGTGAAAGCATAACTATACATTCATTATGTTCCATACCTTTAATATGAACTTATTAACATAAGTTTGGAGTCCAGATAATTCATGAACTTAGGAAAACCAACCTTGAGGGTCAAGCCTTGGGTTAGGCATAATCAAGACCAAGCGGTCTAGTACATGAACATTTGATACAGAAAGCAGTCATATGCTAGACCGTTTAGAAATTCAAGCAGTCTAGTCTTGGACCGTTTCATAAGACAGAGTTCGACATTTGAAGCAGGACATCTGGAGCCTTGCGGTCTAGTGGATGGCAGCTAGCAGACTCTGGCGGTCAACCAGATGGCCGCTAAGTTCCATGATGCATAAAACACTGGTCAAAGTGCTTTCTAGACATCATGTTTTAATGGTACAACCAGCTTGGCGTCCTAGTTGGAATCTCAGGCTTACGGAGTCTTACGGAGGCCTTGAAACAAGATTTCTTAGTTCGTTGGAAGGAATATCCAAAGGAGAGGTCATCATGTCCAATATTGTGTACTTAATGTGCAAAAGTGTAACTAATGACAACATAACAGGATATGTGCCATGTACTTAAGGAAATGACTCTTAGAAGAGAGATAATCATGTAAACGAGTGATCAAGTTAAATCATGAATCATCTATCATTGGAAAACATATATTTATTGCAAGAGTATATTATTTTGGGTCATAAATTAACATAAGTTGAAAATAACACCAATGATCATAAAAACATAAAACCTACTATGATGATCAACAGAATTAACTAAGTATATGAAACCAGTGTTCAAACCAGGAATAAAACTTATTTAACTAGGCTTGTCATATAATAATTAAGGTAAATCTGTAATATGTTTCAGATTAACAATATTACAGAAATCAGTAATCAAAAATAGTCTATTGGGTGACCATTTCACGGTGGCTAGTGGTCTATCGTACGATCGCTACATTTCCTGGCGGTCTACAGGAAGATCATTTCCTTCTTTATTAATATGAGTACAAATGTTAATAAAACAAAATGCTATACTAAGGCATATCATGCATGGAAATCAACATATGTAAACTCCCATTACCATGATAGAACAATTATGGGCCAACAATATGCATAGGTTCATGTAATTTACAAGAAAATTTTCTTTTTACTTTATTAAGGCTAGTTCATACATGAAGACTAAACTAGATGCATAGTCCTAATGAAAACATGAAATTCTCAAGACACAATGCACGAAATCGATTGACATCAGAGGGCTTTTATTCCTGACTTCAAGTTTGAGCCATTCATGAGATAACCTACCTCTGTCCTGGTCTTTAGATTTCAAATTTAAGACTGAAAGTCAACCCTAGTTCTCTGCTCGACCTAAACTAAATCAGCAACTTCACGCCCTTGTATTTTTTGAATCCCTTGACCTAAAGACGTGAAATTTTGAGGGTAAGAAGAAGGTACTAATAGGAACAAATTGTTCTAAGGAACCTTTATCTAATTACCTCGTTTGGGATTTCTATTTCCCTGATCTTCTTCGGTCAATATTTCCTGAGTTATTGACGTAGGATCAGTGACTTTGGAAGCCTCTAACTCATTGTAGACTTGATCTCCTAGAATGAAATTCGGAGGGTAATTAGTTGTAACTATAGTAAACAAGTTCCTAGAAGAAACTTGCCTCTAATTCATCCTCCTTACCCTAGTTCCACGTGAGCCAAAAGTAAGGGTCACACACGTCAAATCTGGGACCTATTTATAGGTTTAACAAGGCTTCGAGGATTAGAACAAACTTAGAGTCCAAATTAGGCTTTCAATTTGATTTTCTAGCCTTCTAGACTTATCTAACTAGTAGATAGAATCGATCCTAGGTGATTTGGATGCCAAAAATCTAATCTTTTCATGTTTTCTTTCTCTCACGGAACTGACAAAGCTTAGCCGTCTGATACTAGACCGTTTACCAGCGCCTGGCGATCTCGCGATAGACCGTTTTCCCCATGAGCGCCGAATTTGAAGCTAGTTCAAACTCTTTTAATATTATCCACATTATTATCCATCTATTTATTTCCCAAAGAGTACTTATACCTTATCATTATCTGTTTATTTACCTTCTAAAGAGTAATTATCCTCTTTAAAATTTGAAATTCTAGAAATTAAGCCTCTAAAATATGGGCCAATTCTTTTGGGCTTGGGTTTTAGGTCCTTTGGGTTCAATTAAATGGGCCTAATCTATTTACTTACTGAGGCTTTATAATTCATTTAATAGCTCATTTAAATGTTTAATAATTCTATTTAAATTTATAAAATTTCTAGAAAATTCTTGGGTGTTACAGGTAATCTTAGAATTATCTAGACGCTGAACTTATGTTAATAAGTCAATATTAAAGGTATAGAATGTAATAAAAGTACCGTTGTGCTGCCAAATTTTCTTCTGTAGCATGACGTCCATTTAAGTCATCCTTGAAATCATTGTTCTTAATTGAAGCATTCTTACCTTGTGTACCTCATCATGGAATTATTATTGAACTTGTACTTTGTTGGCCACATTATTGTTATAAACGTGGAATTAGCTTGATTTATACTTGAAGATGCAGTTCGAGCACTGATTGTGTTCAAGGGCTCTATCCTAGTCCCTCGGCTGATTGTCAGAAACATACTGTAAATCATGGGGTATGATGCTACTGGCGTCGCATTGCGCTGGGAGTACTTTCTCTATAAATAAGTGAAATATCCTCGGGACACACATGAATTAAGGAAGTACTTGCTACTAATTAAAGAGTACTTTCTTACTTGTTAAATGACTTTCTAGTGCATAGCCTTCATGGTTATGAAAAGTACATTCTAGTTACATTCATGCTCATGGAAAGGCCAAATTTACATTCTTGGTATATACTTGCTTTATCATATTCCCATATCTCAAGCTTGATCATATCTGGTTACTTTGGCTTTATTTGCGTGCTTTGTCATATTTGCATGACTTATCTTTTTCCCTAGAGCTAAAATGCTAATCACTTAAACTTGCCACCATGTTGATACGAAGATACCTACTGGGCATGTGTGCTCATTACCCTACTTTTCAATCTTTTTCAGAAAATTCTAGTGGGTCGGATTTGGATTACTCAAGTGATGGTTCCGAGAGTGATTGATGGTTCGAGAGAAGCCATAGTCATTAAGTCTAGTCAAGTCATGATGTAATCTTTATTTTCTTGAGTTTAGTCAATAGAGTCAGAAGATCTTATGTACTTTGAAAATTAGTTTATGAAGAAATAAAGTTAAAGGTTTTTAGTGAATTATTGTGCAATTACCTTAGTGTGATTTTCATGCACTCTGATTATATTGCTTGCTCGAGACGTACTTGCCGACTGTTCACATTCCCGATTGTTTCTACTGCATAATCTCGGGGCGTGACAAAGGAGGTGTACGCCTTGCTTTCGAAGGATTTTTTGTTCACGGTGTTGTGACCCAATCCCTCTCTCTAATGATTCGCTTTAGTTCCCAAGAGTCTGTCCAAGTCTTCTTTACCCTGCACATACTTTGACAGAGAGTCATTTAAATCTTTGACATCATTTTCTAAGGAAGAGATTTTCAGCTCGGAGTTGGCAAGGTCCTCTTCGCAAGTAGTAAGTTGCTCATTGAGCATAGCATTTACACCCTTATAATTTTCAATTTCCAATTGAAGTTCAGTCAATTTCTCAGGGCTATCATTAATAATGCCCTTGCCTTTTTCACAGATAGACAGTATTTCAAGCAGCATCTTATTTTGCTCTTTCAAGATTATATTCTCTTCAATCATCCCCTCATCATGGATTAATCCCTCAAGCGTAGTTTCATCATTGGTGATTGGTTTAGGTTGGTTTTGAAGTTGTCTCACAATTTCTTCCAACCTAGTGATTTCAGCTTGAAGGATTCTATTTTCATCTCGAAAGCAGGCAATGCTTTCTTTATGCACATCTACATCAATCATATGAGTGTCATTGAGCTCCCCAAAAGCAGAACAATTTTTACAAAATGAGCTCTCATTCTGATTGTTTTTCTTCAAATCCTTTTTCAACTTTTTATTTTCAGATCTAACTTTCTTGTACTACTTGATCAACTCATCACAGGCCTCCATGAGTTCTTCAAAAGTAAAGTTCTGGGAATCAGAGCTTACCTGAGATGAGGATGGATCGCTTGACTGCTCTGATTGGTCAGCCATGAGATATTCATTCTTTTGTTCTTTCTCTTCATGGGTGTTCACCAACTCTGTAATACCCCAAAAATTTATGTAAGGTATTTTAGAATTTTCCTAAGATTTTTAAGATTTTTCTAGAAATAAATGGATTATTAAATAGATGTTACAAAGGCTAAATGAGTTATTAAAAGAACTAATAAATTAAAAAGGGCTTCATACTAATGAATGGACGAAGCCCATTTAAATAAGCCCACATAGACTAAATTATGATTTTTGGACCTTGGCCCATATTCTAGAAGCATGGACTAGTGTATTTACGGAATTAAAGGGATAAATGGAGTAATAATGGAGATAATATCAAAAAGAGTTTGAAGAATTTCAAATTCGGTGCCCAATTATAGAAATGGTCTATCGAGCGACCGCTTGAGGAATGAAATGGTCTCCAAACGACCGCTTCTATCTCCAGATTCCGTGAATGGAAGACGTCACGAAAAGATGGGAACTTTGGCATCGTTATCACCAAGGATCGATGCTATCCTCTAGTTGGATGAGTCTAGAATACTTGAGGATCGAATTAAAAACCTAAATGGGACTCTAGGTTTATTCTAATCCATGAAACCCTAGCTAAACCTTATAAGTAGACCTAAGGTTTCACATGCACGACCCTTACTTTTGGTTCACATGGAACTAAGGTGAGGAAGCATTATTTGAGGTAGGTTCTTTAGAGTATTTTGTTCAAAATACTAAGGTCTGACTTCTCTCAAAATTTCGTTCTAGGAGATCAAGCCCACAAGGAGTTAGATTCCTTCAAAGACGCTAGTTCAGTACAAGCAACCCAGGAACTTGTGTGACCGATCCAGATTGATCAGCAAACTAGAAGCCCTAAACGAGATAATTAGGTAAAGGTTCTTTAGAACTATTTGTTCCTTTTAGTACCCTCTTCTTACCCTCAAAATTTCATGGCTTTAGGTGAAGAGAATCAGGAGTTAGAGGGGGTTGAAGTTGCTAGTTCAGTTTAGGACGAGCAGAACTAGGGTTGACTTCTAGCCCTAAATTCAAAGTCTAAGGCCCAGATCAGAGGTAGGTTATCTCATGAATGGCTTAAACATGATCTTAGTAGTAAAAGCCTTCAATTTCTAGTCGTTTTCATGCATTGTACGTGGAGTAATTTGTATTTTATTAGGACTGCGTAGTTTGTTCATTTATCATGCAGGAACCTAACCTTATTGAGATAAAAATAGAAAATTATTATCTATTTCACTTCAAACCATGCATATCTATGGTTTAAGTCCATCTATCATGTCTTAGAAGCATGTTTTAATTGATTACTATGCATCCTTTTACCCTAGATTAGCTTGTATTTTAGTTTTAGTGCTATTTACATAAGACAGAATGAAACGGTCTGCCTAAGACCGCCTGAGCCACTTAGCGGCCCTACAATAGACCTCTAGGCCCTTTAAAACGATTCTTAAGCGACCACTTTTGTTTTCTAAGTTCTGTAATTATGTTAACCCGAAACATAATGCAGAGGAGCCTTATTTATCTTATGGTAGACTTAGCTAAATAGGTCTTATCCCTAGTTTAAGAACCATATTCTTGTACTTGGTTATGTTAGTTAATCATCTTAGTTGATTTCATGTTCTTTACGCACTTTGGAATTATTTTTAAGTTATGTTAATTTCATGCCAAAACTTATACTCTTCTATTGATGAATATAATTTTCATGGGCTTGACCAATTTTGATCGTTGTTTTATCACGATCTTTTCTCATCTACAAGTCATTTTCATGAGTACATGGCATATACTCCGGTATGTGATCATTAGATACACTTTGCACTCATAGGCACATCTCTTGGACTTATGGACCTCTCCGTCGGATATTCCTTCTGTCGGGCTGGGGGATTATGTATCAAGGCCTCCGTAAGACTCCGCGAGCCTGGGATTCCCACTAGGACGCCGAGCTGGTTGTACCCTTAAAGCCCAAATTGTCTAGAAAGCACTCACATGACCGGTGTTTTATTTTTTGTACTCTGGTTAATTGCAGCCCAATAGGAGACCGTTAATGTTATTGAGCGGTCCTAATCATACCATCTTTGTCATGAAACGGCCTCCTAGCGACCGTTATTCTCCAGAATCCTTCAAAGTGTCGATCTTCTTTTCATTATAGTTGACACAGTTAAATGCGGCCTTTACTGGACCGTTATTATCTATCATGCGGCCTTATTGTGACCATTTTATTCTGAAAATAGCCTAGTATATGACCGTCTATCTCTGTCTTGTTTTAACCCGAGGTTTGACCTAGGGGTTCTGTCAATTTTGTTCTTGGATGATCTTAGGATTATCTCGATTCCAAACTTATGTATAATATGTTAATGTTAAGATATGGAAGTTAATTCATGTACCTTTATGCTGCCGAAATACCGTAGTAGCATAATGTTCATTTAATTCTTCTTTGAAATCTCATGTTCGTAATTGAAGCATTCTTACCTTGATATTGTTGTCATGAAACTATCATTGAGCTTGTTACGTTATTGGCTATACTTTATTGTTATATCTCGTGGAAGTAGTTAGATTTATAACTTGAAGATGCAATATCGGGCACGGATTGTGTCCAAGGGCTCCATGCTAGTCCAAATGACCGATGGTCCGAAACGTGCTATAAACCATGGGGTACGATGATACTGGCATCGCATTACACCGGGAGTACTTTCTCTTATAAATGAGTTAAGAACCACGAGGCTCGTTATGAAATAGCATGTTTGTTAATGACTTGCTAGCACATAACCTTTACAAGGTTGTGTAAGTACTTTCTCGATACATGCTCGTACTTCCTTGTTCGTGAAAGACCAAAAGTATATCTACATGATTAAATCTTACTTGATTATGTACTCGACTATGCTCAAATATCACGTGACTCTATATTCCTGGTTATTTTGATTTATGACGTATTGTTTATCCCGTGCTCATTTCGACCTTAATTCTAGAGCTAAAGCATTAATCACTTAAATATCACCTTTTTGTTCATATGAAGATACCTACTGGGCATGTGTGCTCATACCTATTTTCTTGTCTTTTCAGGAAATATTAGTGGATCAGATTCGGATTATGCTAGTAGCGGGTCCGAGAGCGATTGAAGGTCCATTGGAATGAGAGAAGCCGTAGTTATTTAGTGTCTAGTCAAATCAAATTGTAATTTTTGATTTTCTTGAGTCATAATGGGAAAGGATGTCAAGCAGTGACTTTATTTAATTTTGATTATGATTATGAAATAAAGTTGGAAGTTTTGAGAAAATTACTTGTGCAGTTACTTTCATGTGATTGTCTTGCGCTCTGATTAGTTACTTGCGAGAGGCTTACCATGCCGGCTGTTCACATTCCCAAAATTCCTTCCACTATATTAAAAAGCTCGGGGCGTGACAGTTAAAGTGTTATCAGAGCCTAGGCTTAAAGATAGTCCTAGGAAAGTGTCATGTCATAGGTTAAGTCCAAGGTTAAGGCCCCATACCTATGAATTAGGAAAGAAATATCCAACCCATGAGAGAAATTGGGTAGAACTTGGGATGAGATAGTAACTAGAAGATATCTCTAAATTAAATCCCACCAATTCCACTAGAATTAACAAATCTATTACTCTTCTCAGGTACCTCATTCTGGCAATGGCTCACCGTGTTGATTGGAACGGAATGCAACAAACCGTTGTTGGTCTCACCCAGGCCTTGCAAACGATGGCTCAAGCCGGCGCAAGGGCAGGGGCTGGTGATCTGCACTGCAACTTCCGGAGTTTAAATCCTCCATGATTTACTAGCTCTTCCAATCCAGATGAAGTAGGGAACTAGATAGATGAAATGAGATGTATATTGAAGGTCATGCAATGTGCCGACCAAGAAAAGATTCGTTTGGCCACATTTCAACTTAACAAAGACGCGTGTACATGGTGGAAGTCTATTCCAGCACCGCCTGCAGACGCACCACATACTTGGGAGTATGAATTACAATTCTCTCACTTAGCACCGTATGCTCAACATCTAGTTAGCACCGATCTTCTGAAGGCCAATCATTTTCTGGATAGGTTAAGGCCCGTCTTCATTCAACAACTGGGCTCGCAAAATATTTGGACCTATGCAGAAATGGTCCAACGAGCTCATTTATGTGAAAGGGCCTTAGAGAAGGTCGAGAAACTTAAAAGCAAGGGAGAGGAGTCTAGCCCACGGATGGATCGGCGTGGGAAGAAGGAAACATTCAGCATCACGGAACCTTATAAATGTCGTGATAGTAATAAGAGATCTCGGAATGGAGGTGGTAGCAATTACCACAAGAACAAAAAGGTGAAGGACGAAGAAAAGCAAGTCACGGTGGCTTGCTCATTATGCGAAAAGATTGGCCACTCGGCCGAGGAATGCTGGAAACGCCTCGGGGTGTGTTTGCGATGTGGCAGCCAGGAGCACCGCATGCCAGATTGCCCCCTCATGAAGGATCTGTCTTCTAGCGGTGGACGAAAGCGACAGGCTTGTCTTAACGCTGTTCTAGATGATGAAGAAGCACCTAAGGATGATGGGCTTATAGAAGGTACTATTCACATTTATTCACATCCCGCATTCATGTTATTTGATACTGGTGCTTCTCATTCCTTTATATCTACTGCTTTTGCAAAGACCTTGCCAGTTTCAGTAATTCCTTTACCATCGGACCTAGCTATCATCACACCCTTAGGTCCCAAAACTAAGCTTACGACTTATTACGCCGATAGTGAGGTAATAGAAGAAGGTCATAATCTTCTGGCAAACCTTGTATGTCTTGACATGAAGGGTTATGATGCTATATTGGGAGTTGATTGGATGGTAGACCATGACGCCTATATAAATTCCCGCAATAGGATAATCTATTTTCAGAAACTAGGTCTTCCGTGATTTTCCTTCCTTGGTATTAAATACCGGAAACATCCCACCATTATTTCATCCCATCATGCTTGCAAACTCCTTTCGCAAGGATGTGAAGCTTTCCTTGCCTCCGTAGTAGTTACCGAGTCTAAGGAAATACAGATAAATGAAATCCCCATAGTTTAGGAGTTCCCTGATATTTTTCCTTCCGAGTTACCTAGTTTACTGCCCGGAAGGGAGGTTAACTTCACTATTGAACTCACACCAGGAGCAGCACCTGTGTCAATAACCCCTTACAGGATGTCCCCTACAGAATTGAAGGAACTAAAGAAGTAACTTCAAGAGCTACTAGAAAAAGGTTTCATTCGACCTAGCACATCCCCTTGGGGTGCGTCGGTCTTATTTGTCAAGAAGAAGGACAGTTCCCTCATGTTATGCATCGACTACCGATAGTTGAATCAACTTACCATCAAGAACAAATACCCATTGCCACGTATCGATGAGCTATTTGATAAACTATCTGGCGCGGAGTACTTCTCCAAGATTGACCTCAGGTCGGGCTATCATCAACTGAGGATCAAGGAGGAAGATATTCACAAGACTACTTTTCGAAGCAGATACGAACACTATGAATTTGTGGTTATGCCGTTCAGTTTAACTAATGCACCTGCTACATTCATGCAACTTATGAACAACTTGTTTCAACCATATCTTGATCAATTCGTGGTCGTGTTTATAGATGATATCCTCGTTTATTCAAAGACAAAGGAGGAACACGAGGAACATCTAAGGGTTGTGTTGCGAACCTTACAGGAACACCAACTCTATGGTAAGTTGAACAAATGTGAGTTTTGGCTTAAGGAGGTCTCTTCCCTTGGCCACATCATTTCTAATGAAGGCATTGCAGTAGATCCTTCTAAGGTCGAAGCTGTTAAAAACTGGACCTGGTCGAACACCGTATCTGAAGTTGAAAGTTTCATTGGCCTGGCTGGTTACTATAGGTGATTTATCAAAGATTTCTCCAAGATTGCCGCTCCCTTAACAAGACTCACTAGGAAAGAAAATCCTTTCGAGTGGACAAAGGAATGTGAAGGAAATTTCTTTGGCTCTTAAGAAACATCTCACCACGGCACCTGTACTGGCATTGCCTGTTGAAGGTGGTGGACTTAAAGTTTATACTTATGCATCCGGCATTGGCCTAGGGTGCGTTGTAACGTCCCAAGATATGATCCCCAATTTTGGGTATTTTTTTTCTTTTATCAGACCCCGAAGCAATTACTTCGTACGTATCGCGGAAGCACAAATATATAATAAACATGCATACATCCGCATGAGAGAGAGAAACTACAGATTACGAGAAATATAACTAACATCTCAACCATTCCATGATTTCCAAATAAGAGTACATATTTCAAGAAGAGTACATATCGGATGATGTTCCAAGATAAGCCCGAGCCCACATAGGCTCACCCACCCATGACCATACATATAAGAGAGATTGTCCACCGGAGCCTACCCAGCTGAAGTGAGGACTAACACTACTCCTCAGCCGTAGCCTCCTCCTCAACTTCTTCTATGTCTCCTAAAAAATGCGTGTCACAAAGGGGTGAGTGTGACGCTCAGTAGGCAGCCGAAACAAACCGGGGGTTAACTCACATCTATATAGCCATTTTATAGACATAATTCAGATGTTAATAATAGCATAATCCATTCATTATCATCTACTGAAAATAACTCGTATGAGGAAAGTACACATTTTAACTAACATATAAGGTACCCATGCATGCATCAAGACCTCAGTGAATGAGCAGTTACACATTATCACATTTTCATAAGTTTTCACGTATTATTATTCATGGAACTGAACAACTGTCGCAAACATAGGAGGCCTGCACACACACATACGAATGAAAGAGTACTGCGTAGACACGAGAGTGAACTCCCACCTAGATTCTTGAGGCCTAATGGTTTTACGTATCGTCGTCCCACATAAGGGCCGCCCCACAAAGGGACCAAAGTCTGAATCATAGGAATTTTGACCAGGGTGTTACGTATCGTTGTCCCCTGGGATCTTTTACTTCTGCGGCGTTACGTATCGCCGTCCCGCAGAAATGGCCGCCCCACAAAGGGACAGAAGTCATATCTCACAGAATGCTGTTGTTCCCATTCATAACATTCACATCGTATTCAGATTCATACTCATTTTATAAATACTAGTATGATACTTTAATATAATAGACATACTTCCCAATGGTTTAAGTAGACTAATCACAATATAATGAGCATGATCAGATTACTGTATAAGAGAGGAGTGGTTTATCTTCTAGGTTACACATTCATGAAAAATGACTCATAACTGTAAGTGCAAAATTTTTGTGAGCATGAAATTTTTACTGTGGGTTACTAACTTAGCCTTCTGTCATTTTCTAATTTTTTAGATTTTTATGAATTAAAATGACCTCCAAAAACTCTCCCTTTTTAAGTTTCTAGAAATTAGTACAGACCCACAGGTGCATCGACCTTACTATGAACAACACTAAATGTGCTCAGACCTTGCTATGGCCAACACCAATTGTCTATCGACCTTACTATGAACTGGACAAAACGTGCATCGACCTCACTACTACCTGGACCAGATGTGCATCGACCTCACTATTGGCTGGACCAAATGTACTGGACCAAATGTGCATCGACCTTACTAAGGCTTGGACCAAATGTGCCTCGACCTTACTAAGGCATGGACCAAATGTGCATCGACCTTATCTATAGCCAACACCAAATGTGCGCAGACCTTACTATAGCCAACACCACATGTGCTCAGACCTTACCTTGGACTGTCTAACATGTGCATCGACCTTACTTGTAGACTGTTCCAATGTCTATACTGACCTACCCAGGGACTGTACTGACCCCAGAAACTCAGAGGAAACTCATGAAAGCCCAAAACTTGATGAAACCAAAAATGAACATGGTGGTGGTCCCCACATACCCTGAGTCCCTCTTTAAAAATGTAGAAAAATACTTTAAAATCATTCTAATGCACTGTTGACCCCCCTAAAATTTGAGATTAGGTACTTACCTTTGAGAGGTTAACCGACGATCCATGGATAATATCCACACCCCAGATCCACCTCAGCTCCACCTTTTTGATCCGGAGATGAGATCCACACCTCAGACCCTCCCGAGACTCTTGCATGCTGCCCTAGGAACTATAGGTTCGCCCTCTCCGAAATGCCAAGGTTCCTCACCTCTCTTCCTTACCCAATAGAAACCGTAGGTGGCAGAAAATGGAATATTAGTGTTGCTAAAAGGTTGACCACCCATGACACCCCCTTCCTTATGTAGGTTTCTGATAAGTGCTATATTTTACATCATAAGTTGTATCGCATTCATCATCTTCGAGCATTAAATAAATAAAATTGTGTTACATGAGCAGTAATTTCATTCTCACCATTAATTTGAGTCTGCAAGTATTTTATCATATTTTTAAGCCAAAATGATCATGTGAGAAATATTCAAGAATTTACACAAATTATTCGAAAGTCATTTTGAGATGAAATATGTTGATATTTTAAATTTTCTGAATTTTCAGGGAATGAGCGACCGAGCTCTAGTCGCCATTTAATGAACGCCATTCTGCCAGGGCGCATATTCAAGATACTGCGACACAAGGACAGGCGCCAATTCATTTGAAGAAAATAAGAAAAAGGAAAATAGCTGGAAAAAGAAAGAAGAATGAGCGACCGCGCATGCAGACACTATTGCCTCTGTACAGAAAATCAGAAGAAAAGGAAAAAGAAATGAAAGAAGCGAAAAAAAGAAAAAGAATAAGCAACCGTGGAAGCAGGCGCTCATTCAATTATGAGGAAAATCAAGAAAAATAGAAAAAAAGGAAACTGTGCTAGTTCATGAAGTCGCTATTTCCTAGATTTATGAAAAAAGAAAAATATCAAAAAGAGGAAATAATGATTGAGCGACCGTGTAAATAGCCACCATTTTAATTTGCGCCCAGTACCCAGTCGCCATTTTCAGAAGAGTTTGAAGCGGAACCAGCTTGCCCCGATCGTTGTTATCTTCTAAGATTTGAGCTTATCTCTGCTTATTTGAGGAAAGGAGGGCTCTATCTATGGCAAGTTACCTCGTTTGATTAGCCTTGTTAGGGTGCTAGGCCCGGATACAGAGGGGGGTGAATGTATCCTTCTATGAATAATGGTCGATTAAAGAAACTCAGATGCTAGACGCAATCACAGAATGAAATAAATTCAATTAAACTTATGAGCAAACACATAGAGCGCACCTATCCAAGCATCTAGCGGAAGCAAGCACACAAAGCAAACCATTGCTCAATAGATTTTTAGGTGGTTCGGTCCTCCAGACCTACATCCACCCCTCATTCCCAACCGGAGTGAGGCTTCACTAGCCAATGCTAGAACCAAGCAGACTCAGTCTGCAACAGGTGCTGACACACAGCTTGACCAGGGGAACAAACTCCCCTCTTCCTCCCAACCGGAGGGACACCCCAAGTGACTCCCAGTCACTTGGAAACCAGAGACGCAAAGTCTCTCTTCCTCCAAACCGGAGGGAACACACCAGTGACTCCCAGTCACCAGCAAACCAGAGGTCGAAGGCCTCTCTTCCTCCAGACCAGGAGGGACACTTGGACTTGCAATCCACAAGCCCAGAATCGGAGATCAGATCTCCCTTCCTCCAAACCGGAGGGAAACACACAAGTGACTTCCAGTCACTTGCAAACTAGAGGTCGCAGACCTCTCTTCCTCCAGACCAGGAGGGACCCGACCTCAATCCAGAGGATCGGAAGTACAAAGCTAACCAAATGAAAAAGGAAAAATAAGAAGGGGAAAATACACAGCGATCAGAAAGCTGTAAAGAAAGATAACACAGATGTGGCTCGCATGGAGCTGACTGGCCTGGATTTGATCCACGGTCCAGTAGACAGATCTTCAGGTAAGCTTCTCTTCCTCTTCTCTTCTGTCTCACTTTCTTTTTCTCTTAACCCTTACGAGCTCTCTAACTCTCTCTTTCTCTTCTTTTCCTTCTGCTCTTCTTCTCTTTCTTTTCTTCTTCTTTCGCAGGCTCTCTCTGTCTCTTCTCTTCTCTTCTTCTTCTGCTTTCTACTGCAGCTCTTTTCTTCTTCTACTCTTTCACTCTCTCGATCTCTTTTCCTCTATTCTCTTCGGCTCACGCTCTCTGCTATTCTCTCTTCTTCTCTTTTTCTTCCTCTTTTCTTTTTCTGGATCGAAGGACTTTTTGCTCTCCAGGCTTCTTCTTTGATCGTCTACATCTGTTGGATGAAGGCTTCCTTTTATAAGCAGCAGCCAGCAGGAGGGCAGCACTGGGCGCGTGTGGCTTCCTCATTTCCCGCCCAGAACTTGTGGCCACGTGTCAGTCTCTCAGCCAGCTTCAGCACACGTGTCACAATCCTGTCTGCCCTTCCAGCCTCGGATCACGTGCCTCCCAGTCACTGAGGAATATTCTTCCTCGGACCACCTTCTTCTTTTTGTTTTTCTTCTTCTCCTGCAAAGAATTAAAATGATTAAAACCCAGGGCCACAAAAACTAAAACTGCACGAGGTGTGTAGGAACAACAATAGGTGCACTATACTGAGAACGACACGAGGTACGGAGAAGGAAATAACACGAAGTAAAAATGATAGAAACACGCGATCAAAGGAACCTTGGACGAAGATAGAAATAAACAACACGAGGACATAAACACAAGAATAACACGAAGACACGAATACAAAATCAACACGAAGACAAGAATACAAAAACAACACGACATAACAAACAGCAAAGAGAACGGCACGAGGTGAAACGACACTTTACTAAAAAGACTTGAATACACACAAAAACAACTCGAGTACTAAGTTGCTCGAACGTACGAACGACTCGAAGACGAGGATGACACGGGCTGACTACAACTCAAAGACGAAAACAGAAACCGACACGAAGTGTGGTTACAAAATAAGAAAGACACGAGATCTAGGAAAAGCAACACGAAGACAGAAATAACAAAGAAACGAGTCGAACTAAGGATGACATGGAGACAACACAGTCAGACTCGACTTGAGACACTTAAAGCTTGAATTTAGAGAAGAATGCACGAAGTAAAATCAACACGAAGACAGAAGACAGACACGGCTATCACGACACGTGATGAAGCAGTGAAACCAAGAAAAAAATGGCTCGAGGAACAACAGTAAGTGATACGAAAACACAAGAGCAAACATAAAGCGGATGACTCAAGATGAGCAACTAAATACTGAAAAAATGACACGAGGTTCACAGGGAAATGACTCGAAGTTCATCAGAACAATTCAAGCTGCTTCAGTAAACAACACGAAGACAATCAACAAGCATAGTTGGAACAACACGACGTACAAAAGGATAACACGAAGTGTAGTAAACACAAACAACACGAAGTATGAAAGGAATAGTACGGACATACAAGGTACTACCTCATAGCAGTTTTCCTGTTAATCATGGAAATTTCAAATGCATATCATTACGCAAGATATCTGATTAAAATGAGAATACTTAACATAATGATGCTCATTATCAAAATACTAGGGAAGTCACAAACAAGAAAGTTGTGAACAACAAGGCATGTTGTACAGACATCAAACAATATGCATCAGACAACTGTGTATGGACTTGAAGACCCTTAGCCAATGTATAGACTTCAGGTGGAGATCAATGTGTAGACTTCTCGTGAAACCTCAATGTGCAGACTTGACACTGTACAGACTTTCCAAAGAGAACGTAACGTTGTATAGACTTGAACTGAAGACCAATGTATGGACTTCAAAACAGATGCTAAGGCCAAGAGGAGTGTATAGACTTTTGAGATGTATGGACTTGGTCTCAAAAAAATGTAAGCGATGTACACACTTAGCCAATGTGTAGACTTTGCCTTAGACGCTAAATGAGACGCTAAAGTCTGTATAGACTTGAAGAACCTGAAACAAAGTGCATACTCACAGCGTTGACGCTGCAGACTTGAGAATGCTCACAGCGTTGACGCTGCAAGAGACGTAGGCTGTACAGACTTAGCCTAAGATAATGCATGAACATATCAGCAGAGAAGCAATGCACAGAACAGAAATCAAGCACAAGCCAATATATCACAGCATGACTCAAGCATACACATGCATTCTTCATAATTCAGACATGGCACACTTATGCAATCTCCCACAGAAAAGGTCAGACATATTCAAGACAATGTGGTGACTCATTCATGTTGCTATCATTAAAACACCACATCATCAACAAAGCACAAGGGGCACAACAATCTCCCCCTTTTTGATGATGGCAACATAATGAGTCACACTGACTCATCAAACTATTCTCCCCCTTTGACATAATCAAAAAGAAGGGAAATGGTTTGATAGTCAAATGCAGCACAACAATGCAGAGAATGAGTCAATGTTCTTTAAAATGAAGATCTCCCTTATGACAATGAAACAGTTCTCCCCTATCAACATGCATGATTGACTACTCTCCCCTTAGATGATAATAAACCATAACTCCCCCTGAAGCACAGGAATGGACTCTGGTTATCCAATAAATCAATCTGAAATCAGCCATTACAAAGAATCTGAATTCTGGTGAAGATACCACAGAATCAGAACTTATTGCAGAACAAGATGGAAGATTCCAACAGTGTGGAGAGAAATACATCTCAGGAATCAATCTGAATTCCACCATCATAAAGATTCTGAGGTTCAGAAGGCTGCAAGTGAACAAGGTAATAATGGGAGTGGCACCTCACATTTGTATGGTCAGAAAAATACAGATGGAATCAGTCAACTGATAAGAAAGGAGTTGACTATACAGTTTTTGCTGAACATGCATAAATCTGATCATGAGGGATTTGAATGCAAGGTCACAAATGATATGAACATGATTCAGTATGACACGGAATGCTCCCCCTGAATAGATGCCAATTGATATGCAAGTGATGCATGACATGGAAGCTCCCCCTCAATAAGTTGAATCTTATGAGATAGATGAGAGGATACCACAGGGGCAAACAAGGAGAAGACTTTCAGTTAACAGATTTTTCAAGGATGCTCCAAACATAAGAATTTCAGCCAGAATTTCAAAGAGATATCAATCTCATAAATCCTAAACATAAGTTTTCAAAGTCTTCCATTATAGGGGCTTATGAATGAGCTTTTTGAACAGCATGGTTTAAACATGATGTATGCAGATTTTATCAATAAAATTCTGTATTGATATCTAAAACCATGTTTTAATAAAAATGAACCAAGTCCTCATATTTATCTTGATTATCCTCCCTTTGTCTTACACAATCAAATTTATTGACTTCTTTCAGAATTACATGCATCAGTATTGAAATCAAGCAATTATGAAGTCATATGATTTTGTCTAGGGTTGTAGCAATTTTATTTTTGCATCAACATTCAGATATTTCAATTCGTTCAACAATTTTCATGCTACAAATTTTACGAGCACTCTAGTTCAGTGCACACCTTGTAACTAGAGGATATACCTTGATCAGAGGCCAATATCCCTAAGCACTTAGTGTGACTAACTGTCATGCTTTATATGAACAGAGATAGCATATACACATCATGACACACTGCAAATCATTTCTTGATGAGTGAATTATATTTCTCAGTGTGCATGCCATTGCTCTGCCTGAATTTCAATGAATTCTTAATCAGAGTTAACTATGGTACCTCATGACACAGTCCTTTGGACATGTGTTTCTCAGTGACCAGGGTCATTGCTCTGACAGATATTACCCTTTAGACTTTTTAGAAAAATTCATTGCTTCAAGTCAATAATAATTTCATGTACTTAATCAGTTGAAGTCATGTATTCAAGAGTGCAGATTTCAGAAGTTTTCACAAGACTCAACATGAACCAGATGGTTAAGGTTTATTAAACATGCTTCAGATATGTTAAGAGATTTTAAAGTTAAACTCCATGAATACATTAAGCTTAAACCACATGAGTTATTTCAGACATTCATAAAAATGTATAATAGAAGATTTCTAGTTCAAGAATTTTCAGCTTTATGATCGAGATAGTCCCATTGAAATCTTCATGAATGACTGATAGAAATTATGATACCAAATGATACCAATTGTTATCAATTGATAGGAGAGATTTTGAAGCTTAAGATTTCAAAAATATGCTCAAGGTTTGGTCAAAGAGAATCAATGAAAGGATATGCAATGAATTTTCACATTAGTATGCATTTGACAACCTATATGCAATGCATTGACTCCCCCTGACAACATACAATGTTTGTCATGAGACACTGATGAGGTCATGCATGATAATTCAACATGCAGTCCTATATCCAATTCAGAATGTTCAGTGAGCTATTGCAACACACAAATTTCAAACAATATTCACATTCAGTTCAGATTTTCAAAAATTTCAGAGTGCATGATTAGAACATAATGCAATTGGCAGATGATGAATGAATATGCAAGAACAGATTTAATATGCATGCACTAGATGAAACTAAGAACAGGATATGCAAGAATACATCAAACCAGATATGCAATGAGTTTCAAAATGGAACATTCAGAGAATTTACCTGAACAGTTCAGAAGGGGTTTTTTCATTCTTGAGTGCCTTGGATTAATACCCCTTTTTATTCCATTCCAAGGCACACATGCAAGGCAAAGTTTATTTTGCACAAACAGGCACCCAAGAAATCTTGGGTCTTGACATGACAGTATTATTTCTAGCAGGTTTTCTCAGCACATTTCTAGCAACATGGTCATCAGATTTCGTCAAGTAGCAATTATTCATTGAATGACCAATTTGACCACAGTAATGACATGAATTATCAGATTTCAAATTCTTCTTATGCACATTACTGTTGTCATGAAGTTTATTGGCAGAGAGAGAGTTCTGTTTACTATATTGATAGTAAGATGCACCAGATTTCAGATTTAATCTATGCACATTCTTGTTAGCATGAAATCCATGTGTATATGCATGAGATTTTCTGTTCACAGAATAAAAATTCTGTTTACCAAAACCAGTTTGGTTTTGATATCCTGCCAGCCAACAGGTTGCAGCCCTGTGACCTGGCTTCCTACAATGATGACATGTAAATTTCGCAACATGGAGTTTAGCAGGGGTATTTTGAACATGCCAACAATTTCCAGCTCTGTTGCCTGGCTTTCCACAGTTATAACATGAAGGTTTTGCAAATTGTCTTACAGGGAATTTAGCATGTTTGAGATTCACATTTCTACCCTGAATATGCCAACAGTCCTTGACTGTATGGCCATGCTTTCTACAGTGAGAGCAATAAGAGGCATTCTTTTTAAAATTGAGTTCATTATTGCCATAGCCTCCTTGGGCATGCCAACAATCAATGGCCCTGTGGCCATCCTTTCCACATTCAAAGCATGAAATAGAATTTCTTTTAAAAGAGCCTGACCAGCATTCAGAGGCCCTGTGACCCATTTTGTTGCAGTTAAAATATATGATATGCTGGTTCATTGAAACAGATTTGTTTTTATTAAAAACATGTTGGTTTGTAGGGAATTTAGAATGATATGAATAAAAGGTTTTCTTACCACTAGCAAACCAGCAATGAGCAATTGAGTGTCCTAATTTGCCACAATTAGAACATGTGATACTCCTTTTCTGAGGTGAAAGATTTTTATCATGAGATCTCCTAGCATTCTTATCATCCTTCTCCATCAACTTACACTCATGCATCAGATGTCCAACTTTATGACAGTAATGACAGATAATCTTCTTTTTAGATGCATGTGAGTGTGTGTGAGGACTGTGATCAGCAAACACTGATGGACCCTTTTTATTTATTTTCTGTTTTCCAATCATTTTCTATTTTTTATCATGTTTTTTTGTTTTCTTAGCCTTGTAATGAGGTGAAGATGAAGTAGAAGGCTTTTCCTGTTCAGAAGATTTAACAAAAACATTTTTCAAATTGGATCCATCGACCTTCCTCATGACTAGACTATAGCCCAGTCCCTCGTTCTTAAAATTATCCTTTGCTCCCAACATTTTCTGAGCAACGGGTTGTTTGTCTTTAGAGGTGGTGGCTACATCTGAACCACTTACAAAAGATGTCATAACTTTGTTCTGAAGTTCCTTCTTGTTTATCTTATTGTAGCCCAGCCCTTTCTTCCTAGAGTTGATTTTTATACCTAGTAGCTTGTCTAGGTTTTTCTGCCCATCAACAAATTTAGACAAAGAGACTTTCAAATCTTGAATTTCATCTTCCAAAGAGGAAATATGTAGCTCATAACTGGCAATCTCTTGTTCACTGCAATTCACATATTCAGTTAACACCTTGTTAGCAGTTTTATATTTTTCAATTTCATTTTCCAGATTGCTCAGTTTATCAGAATCTTCAATGCAAACAGTTTTTCCTCTTTCCAAAGTAAGAAGTCTTTCAGACATGCCACTGTTTAACAGCTTCAATTTTTCAATTTCTTCTTTAAGCTTATCATTTTGAACCAATTCATTTATTAGAAGCTGATCTTCTGAATTGAATTCATACTTTCTTCCATTTTCAATTTCCTTCATATCTTTTTACTGTTTATCAAGATCTTTCTGTAATTCTATGTTTACAGACTTTATGGCATTAAGTTTTTCAATCAGCAATTTGTTCTCATGTTTAAGTTTCTCTGATTTTTCTTCATTTTCTTTGGAGAACCCTCTAAGAGAATCATTTTATGATTTCAGCTTGTTTAGATCAGATTTAACACATTCAACTTCTTTCAGCATTTGAGTATCAGACATATTAGCATCAAGAGCATTTTTCAATTCAACACAATTTCTACAATCAACATTTAAAATGTCTGACCTACTACTTTTCTTCAATTTTTTGTATTGTTTTCTTAACAGTTCATGAGATTCAAATAATTCAGCATATACATTCTCCCAATCTTCTAGAGAAAAATTCTCGAAGACATTTACCTCATCATCATCATCTTCTTCATTTTGATTGCTGCCTTGATCGCTGCCACTTTGATTGCTTCTATTGACCATCATGTATCTGTCCACATCTATCTCCTGAATTCGCTTCAGTGTATCCAAAATATCTTTAGCCGAACTGCAATCAAAGAAACATGAATGGAAAGCTCTATCAGTAGCTGCCTTCATCAGATTTATAGCTATCTGATTTTCTTCATGCTTAGACTTGTGACTATCAGTCCATTTGGACTTTTTCTTTGGTAGTTCATGAGGACCGTGTGAAATTACTTTCCACGGGTCTGGATTCACAGATTTAACATAATTCTTCAGACTAGCGAACCATGCATTAAAATGCGTACCACTGAAAATCGGTGGATGAGCCATTGAGAACAAATCAGATTAATGCAACAGGAGTATTGATGCACTAAAAATAAATTAGCACCTAAGACTGCAAGATCGAATCTGCAGGTCACTGGACCTTGTATGCAGACACCGCTCTGATACCAATTGTTAGGGTGCTAGGCCCGGATACAGAGGGGGGTGAATGTATCCTTCTATGAATAATGGCCGATTAAAGAAACTCAGATGCTAGATGCAATCACAGAATGAAACAAATTCAATTAAACTTATGAGCAAACACATAGAGCGCGCCTATCCAAGCATCTAGCGGAAGCAAGCACACAAAGCAAACCATTGCTCAATAGATTTTTAGGTGGTTCGGTCCTCCAGACCTACATCCACCCCTCATTCCCAACCGGAGTGAGGCTTCACTAGCCAATGCTAGAACCAAGCAGACTCAATCTGCAACAGGTGCTGACACACAGCTTGACCAAGGGAAAAAACTCCCCTCTTTCTCCCAACCAGAGGGACACCCCAAGTGACTCCCAGTCACTTGGAAACCAGAGACGCAAAGTCTCTCTTCCTCCAAACTGGAGGGAACACACCAGTGACTCCCAGTCACCAGCAAACCAGAGGTCGAAGACCTCTTGTAACGACCCGGATTCCAGATACCCGGTGCACCCGGTATAAATACCGAATACACGTGATACCATGAGGGACCCGCGAGGCCTCCCAAGCGCGGGAAAGCGCCGAAGGGATAAAAGGTATGTGTAGAGTACATTGAAGCCACAGAGATATAACAGTAAGCAATTTCATTAGATTGGGTTGCTAAAGTAGCAGAAATAAAATTACAGCTTCATTAATAAATTTTTAACAATTAAACACAGAGTCCAGCCCAAAGGAAAGACAACAAGTCTAGCACAGTACAGTACGACAGAAGAAACGTACACAAAAGTCGGGAGAAGCCCGACGCAGGTACGGCTGGCAGCGACAACAGCGAAAGAGCGCTCCACCAAGAACAGCAGAGGCAGACGGTGAAACCCACCTGAAAAGCAGCAGGGGTGAGTCTCAACAGAAACTCAGTAGGGGTCACGCGAATCCCCACTGGAAAGCGCACAAAGCTAAAGCAACGGAAGCAGCAACAAACGCAGCAAGAGCAGCAGGTGTAGCAAAGCAGGAAAAGCTACACTACAAAGTTGTAAAGGAATAGACGGGAAGTAGGAGTAGGGAACACGCAGGAGAGGGTAAGAACCCGCACCAAACAAGCGGCTACCGAACTAACCTCGGTATCCCAAACTACTCCAAACAAAAGGTAACAGGTGGATGACCCCAAACTCACACAGAAGGGTACATCAGTCTGTCAACCAGCCCAACAAAGGCGAAGGCGAACGCCGACGCCGAGAAGCAGACAAAGCGCGACAGAGAACGTCGTGCACAAAACCCCACGCACGAACAGAACACCGTGCGGACAGCAACACACTGACCCCGAGTGCAGCCACGAACGGGCAACTCGCAAAGGTCACAACGCGCAAGAAAACGCGAAAGCTACGCGTCACGTGACGGAAGCACCCCCTTAGAAAGCCAGCTGCGTCCACTGACGTCTTATGCCGCACCTCAAGTGTCTCACCTACAATACTGCTGTAACAACAGCAGAGATGTAGCCACCAGCTGAACCAAACAGGAACAACAAACAAGTAACTAGTCAGGGTCACGGCCGTCGACGTAAGTCCTTAGTCCCTGACCACGTGTGCACACACTGGCTATAGTCTAAGCCAGGTCCTCAAGCTAGTATTCTCCCTCGGCAGGACGCCACCGTTGACTAGGAGCCCGCGGAACTAACTAAAAACCGCTCACCGGGAAAATCCCTCCGCCATCCGCTAGCGGGTCGGCACCGCTAGGCCTTAGGTCACACAAGTGGAGGCTTCACACGACACAGAAGCTCAAACACAAGTGCCGAAGTACAGACAGGCAACCACGCCCCTCAACACGTACTTCGAGGCACCAAATGACAGCATCGCCACTGCCGACAACTCAGGACAAGCAACTAGACCTCCTACGCAACGATCCTTGAGTCAAATGACTAAATGGCAAGATCGTCACAACCAGCGGAACAAGCCGCCAATCGGTCTAATCCTAAGCCAGAGAAACCACGCTCCGCAGAAAACAACACACGGAGACCTGAGGGGAACGCCAAGAACCCTCAGCACAGCTGGACATGCAAACCGAGGTAGAACAGCACCTCGAAGCATCCAGAAGCAGTGTCTCGGACAGGACAAAACTGCCAAGACACGCACAAGCAAGGTCACACGTCAACCACCGGGTCAAACCGGGTTGACCTGAACCAAACAACAACAGCATACAAGAGTAGGATCAAGAATCCTACCACAAATAAGAAGACTCCTGGCTACCTTACAACGTAGTCTTAACCCTCATAGGACGTCAGGAGACATCCACGGGACAACGGGCAGACCACAAGGACAAGCCAAGACGCACAGAATCATCGGGCGGAAAACCAAGGCACAAAGGCAAATAACGCACCAGCCCTAGACCGCTACTAGCAAGTGACGGTCTAGCTCAGGGCCGTTATTTCCCAAACGACGGACGGACACCAGGCCGTCACACACCACCCTGATAACCTACAAAACCACACAAAAGCCAAGTAACGCACGGCTCTAGGCGCCTTACAAGCAAACGACGCACGGGGTCCCACCGTCACATCCAACGGTGCAGTAAACCCAAACCAACGTGAAGTAACGCACAACGCCAGGCGCGTTACAGCAAAACGACGCGGCAGGAGAGGGCCGTCAGAGACAAACGACGTGCAGGGGCCCATCCGTTACTTCAACGGCATGGCCACCCTCAACCCAGCACAACAGCAAACGACGGACAGAGGCATGCGCGTTACTCACAAACGACGCACAGGGACTCCACCGTCACTTCAAACGGTATAGCCACCTGACCTCGTCCACACAGAATGTAACGGCTAGGGGCAGGCGCGTTACACTCAAACAACGCACAAGGGCTCGACCGTCGAAGGCACCACCTCAACGAGTCAACGTCAGTCAACAGGCAAGCAACGGCCTGGGCAAGGCGCGCCGCTTCCATCTAACGCGCTGGGTCAAGCGAGTTAGACCAACCGACTTAACCCCCAAAGAAAACGACAAAACGCAAGTAACGGCGAGTCACCAGCGCGTTACACGGGAACGACGCACCACCCTCGGGCCGTCACTCACCCAGAAGTAAAAAGAGCTAAACCCTGAAACCAAATAACGGTCCATCGTAGGGCCGTCAAAAGCAAGTGGCGGTCGCTGGCTAGACCGCTGCTTCGGTTACGGCGGGAAAACATAGGAATGGCCGGATCGGCCCATTCCACGCCCCATTCACGCCGAAACGCAGGGGAAACACACCGCAACGACAAAAGACAACACCAAGGGGCTCCAAACCCCACATGCAACATCAAAAACGCAAGATTCGGGCGATTTCACCAAATCAACCCTAAATGGGTCACCGAGGTTCCCGGGCTTCTACCGGCCTCGAATGAACACCAAATCGCACGAAAACTACGTGGATGGGATTCTAACATCCCTGCGGTCATTTAGAAACTAACTGAACCGCAAACGGTCACCGTTTACCGGCCGACCCTAAAAACCACGAAAATCACGGTTTAGGCAAAATAAGCCCAAACACGCTCGTTTCCTAGCCGAATGCCGTGCAATAGCAGGGAAAACGAAGATGGAGAAGCAAGGATCCGTCACCCTACCTCCACCGAAGAAACCGCGCCCCGAAGGGACTAAACCATGCCGAAAACCACTCGCGAATCAATTTCACCGGCTTTGAATCCACCGTTCGGGATCGCGCCAGAATCGATCCGATCCTCGCTCCATCGCGCATCCAACCAGCTCCACGGCTTCACCGCCTCGCCCACCTACGCCTCCGTCTGCAGCCGGAGCCGGAAAGGGGAGAGAACGAGAGAGAACGGGAGAGAGAGAGACGGTCGCGCGAATGAGAAGGAGAGAGAGAAAGTGAAAAGAAAAAAGAAAGAAATTAGGAAATTTTTCAATTTCGGGAAATTTCGAAAATGCGCCGAAAATGCACAAATTCAGAAAAATACGCAAAAATAGTCGAAACGACCGGCTCGACGAGTACATCGTCGCTGCAGCATCCACGAGTTCGAGAATTGACAAACAAACTCACCGTAGGGTTCCGTAACTAGTACGTGAGAAAAACCCACACGGCTCGTCAAACTCAACTCGGAAGCCACCAAAGCGAACCGAAACTCAACGAAACCAATCCGAAAGATATCCGAAAGATCCAACAAAATCCAGGGCATTACATCCTCCCCTCCTTTAAGAAATTTCACCCTCGAAATTAAGGACTAACAAAGGAGAAGCAAGGGAGAGCAACCCAACAGCACAAATCTCGAAAAACACAGCTCAGAGGAACAGCGTCAGACCACAATTACAGGTACACACTCTGGCTTCCAAGACAGCAAGTCTACAGCACGAGTACGGCACCAAAGTGAACACATCTGACACCTCCGAAGCAAGGGCAACGTCGTTTACGTCTCATAGGGCAAGAGACACGACAGCCACAACAATCGAGAACCAACACCGAAAAAATACAACAACAACACGGCAAGCAGCAGCTTACACAATGAGACACAGTCCTCACAGCTGACAGCTCGACCACATCATCGGCTCCAGTGCCAAAGGCAACAGGGGACACCTGGCACGCAGGACACCAACGACAACAACACCACTGGACCACAAGCACCATCAAGTCAGCACTCACTCAGATATCACATCTGATAGAGTCGCAAGCTAACTCCACTAAGGAAAAGGGAGTACAGCAAAGCTAACTGACAAGACAATGGTCCAAAGGCAAGAACACAAAATCATAAAGAAACAGCGCCAAAACGACACAACGGTAGTACCTGCAGAACTCCGGCTCCGCACAACACGCAGTGCCAAGGAACACATCTGCAAGCAGGGTCACAACAAGGCACAAGAACAGCTGAGCACACGACCACTAAAGTCAGGTCACGCATCAAACTGCTCACCAAGAGAAGACCCACAACAACAAGAAACGACAACAATCTCGGGGAACGCAACTCAAGGACTAGCAACACGCCTCAAGAGCACAACACCCAAGAAAGAAAAAGCAGAGCAAAGGGTACTTAATCAGCAAGGAATGCCAACCAATTCCCCAACACTCACACAATTGCCAATGCCAACACAAGAAAAACCACAAACAAAGGCACGGCAACTGACGACATCAAGGCACGAGAAGCCAAGACGGAGTCACATCGAGAAAGAAAGAACCTCTCGACAAGTGGGTAGCCAACCCACACACAATAGCTGTACTCTCAACAACGTGCACAGGCAACAAAACAATATCGGGAATCGCATCTCAGCACACACCAGCGCCATCGCAATCAACAAGATCGCAATTCACACGCCACGAGCACCAATCCAGCGAATAACCGAACACAAAAAGCCTAAGTGCAATAAGAAAAGAGCACCAGCTTCAGCACAAAGCACAAGGAAAGCATCAATCTCAACTTACCTTCACGTCCTAAAACAACAAATGAGCCTTCACAACGCATCGGCCGTTAGACACAGCACGACAACTATGGTGCACAACAGCTCTTAACACCATTACGGAGTCCAAAGCCAAGCAACCGTACAACAAGAAGCAGATCAGACTCAAAATAAAGCTGTCTACACTTAAGCAGACACAGGACAAAGGCATCACTAAGACAGCAAATCCAAGGCAAACCTCGGAAAAGCGTCACCACGAAGGATGAGAAGTAACAAGCTCAACAACAACAGCTCACCAGGAAGGGAAAATCCTAGGTTCGCTCGAGCAACTTCTCAATCGAGGCAACACGACAATCGAAACGGCGAAAACAACAATGCATCAGAAGCTAAGCAGACTCAAGCCGGGATAACCAAAGCAACGTAAGAACGTGCATGGCCATAACACCAACGCTAAAAGTCATAAGCCACCTGAGCAAAATACAGAAAACAGCTCGAACAATGCACTGCAGGTTCATGCCAACCGACAAACACTGCCAAGCGCAACACGATCGAGACCAACTTCAAAACGAACGAAGCACATCGTCACATCCAGACGAGAGCAAAATCCATCTCGTACTGTGCCAACCAAGCACGTACAAGACCACACGCGAGAAGCACTGCGATAAACCATCGCAACACCTACGCCAGCAAGAGACTGTACTGGGCCTAAGGACTCTGGAAACTGTATATCTCGGATTCCCATGTACTTCACACAACAACGCTCTGATAGCTCGGAAAAGAAAAACTCTGAACATCTCAGAACACTGCTCTGATACCACCTGTAACGACCCGAATTCCAGATACCCGGTGCACCCGGTATAAATACCGAATACACGTGATACCATGAGGGACCCGCGAGGCCTCCCAAGCGCGGGAAAGCGCCGAAGGGATAAAAGGCATGTGTAGAGTACATTGAAGCCACAGAGATATAACAGTAAGCAATTTCATTAGATTGGGTTGCTAAAGTAGCAGAAATAAAATTACAGCTTCATTAATAAATTTTTAACAATTAAACACAGAGTCCAGCCCAAAGGAAAGACAACAAGTCTAGCACAGTACAGTACGACAGAAGAAACGTACACAGAAGTCGGGAGAAGCCCGACGCAGGTACGGCTGGCAGCGACAACAGCGAAAGAGCGCTCCACCAAGAACAGCAGAGGCAGACGGCGAAACCCACCTGAAAAGCAGCAGTGGTGAGTCTCAACAGAAACTCAGTAGGGGTCACGCGAATCCCCACTGGAAAGCGCACAAAGCTAAAGCAACGGAAGCAGCAACAAACGCAGCAAGAGCAGCAGGTGTAGCAAAGCAGGAAAAGCTACACTACAAAGTTGTAAAGGAACAGACGGGAAGTAGGAGTAGGGAACACGCAGGAGAGGGTGAGAACCCGCACCAAACAAGCGGCTACCGAACTAACCTCGGTATCCCAAACTACTCCAAACAAAAGGCAACAGGTGGATGACCCCAAACTCACACAGAAGGGTACATCAGTCTGTCAACCAGCCCAACAAAGGCGAAGGCGAACGCCGACGCCGAGAAGCAGACAAAGCGCGACAGAGAACGTCGTGCACAAAGCCCCACGCACGAACAGAACACCGTGCGGACAACAACACACTGACCCCGAGTGCAGCCACGAACGGGCAACTCGCAAAGGTCACAACGCGCAAGAAAACGCGAAAGCTACGCGTCACGTGACGGAAGCACCCCCTTAGAAAGCCAGCTGCGTCCACTGACGTCTTATGCCGCACCTCAAGTGTCTCACCTACAGTACTGCTGTAACAACAGCAGAGATGTAGCCACCAGCTGAACCAAACAGGAACAACAAACAAGTAACTAGTCAGGGTCACGCCCGTCGACGTAAGTCCTTAGTCCCTGACCACGTGTGCACACACTGGCTATAGTCTAAGCCAGGTCCTCAAGCTAGTATTCTCCCTCGGCAGGACGCCACCGTTGACTAGGAGCCCGCGGAACTAACTAAAAACCGCTCACCGGGAAAATCCCTCCGCCATCCGCTAGCGGGTCGGCACCTCTAGGCCTTAGGTCACACAAGTGGAGGCTTCACACGACACAGAAGCTCAAACACAAGTGCCGAAGTACAGACAGGCAACCACGCCCCTCAACATGTACTTCGAGGCACCAAATGGCAGCATCGCCACTGCCGACAACTCAGGACAAGCAACTAGACCTCCTACGCAACGATCCTTGAGTCAAACGACTAAACGGCAAGATCGTCACAACCAGCGGAACAAGTCGCCAATCGGTCTAATCCTAAGCCAGAGAAACCACGCTCCGCAGAAAACAACACACGGAGACCTGAGGGGAACGCCAAGAACCCTTAGCACAGCTGGACATGCAAACCGAGGTAGAACAGCACCTCGAAGCATCCAGAAGCAGTGTCTCGGACAGGACAGAACTGCCAAGACACGCACAAGCAAGGTCACACGTCAACCACTGGGTCAAACCGGGTTGACCTGAACCAAACAACAACAGCATACAAGAGTAGGATCAAGAATCCTACCACAAATAAGAAGACTCCTGGCTACCTTACAACGTAGTCTTAACCCTCATAGGACGTCAGGAGACATCCACGGGACAACGGGCAGACCACAAGGACAAGCCAAGACACACAGAATCATCGGGCGGAAAACCAAGGCACAAAGGCAAATAACGCACCAGCCCTAGACCGCTACTAGCAAGTGACGGTCTAGCTCAGGGCCGTTATTTCCCAAACGACGGACGGACACCAGGCCGTCACACACCACCCTGATAACCTACAAAACCACACAAAAGCCAAGTAACGCACGGCTCTAGGCGCGTTACAAGCAAACGACGCACGGGGTCCCCACCGTCACATCCAACGGTGCAGCAAACCCAAACCAACGTGAAGTAACGCACAACGCCAGGCGCGTTACAGCAAAACGACACGGCAGGAGAGGGCCGTCAGAGACAAACGACGCGCAGGGGCCCATCCGTTACTTCAACGGCATGGCCACCCTCAACCCAGCACAACAGCAAACGACGGACAGAGGCATGCGCGTTACTCACAAACGACGCACAGGGACTCCACCGTCACATCCAACGGTATAGCCACCTGACCTCGTCCACACAGAATGTAACGGCCAGGGCAGGCGCGTTACACTCAAACAACGCACAAGGGCTCGACCGTTGAAGGCACCGCCTCAACGAGTCAACGTCAGTCAACAGGCAAGCAACGGCCTGGGCAAGGCGCGCCGCTTCCATCTAACGCGCTGGGTCAAGCGCGTTAGACCAACCGACTTAACCCCCAAAGAAAACGACAAAACGCAAGTAACGGCGAGTCACCGGCGCGTTACACAGGAACGACGCACCACCCTCGGGCCGTCACTCACCCAGAAGCAAAAAGAGCTAAACCCTCAAACCAAATAACGGTCCATCGTAGGGCCGTCAAAAGCAAGTGGCGGTCGCTGGCTAGACCGCTACTTCGGTTACGGCGGGAAAACATAGGAATGGCCGGATCGGCCCATTCCACGTCCCATTCACGCCGAAACGCAGGGGAAACACACCGCAACGACAAAAGACAACACCAAGGTGCTCCAAACCCCACATGCAACATCAAAAACGCAAGATTCGGGCGATTTCACCAAATCAACCCTAAATGGGTCACCGAGGTTCCCGGGCTTCTACTGGCCTCGAATGAACACCAAATCGCACGAAAACTACGTGGATGGGATTCTAACATCCCTGCGGTCATTTAGAAACTAACTGAACCGCAAACGGTCACCGTTTACCGGCCGACCCTAAAAACCACGAAAATCACGGTTTAGGCAAAACAAGCCCAAACACGCTCGTTTCCTAGCCGAACGCCGTGCAATGGCAGGGAAAACGAAGATGGAGAAGCAAGGATCCGTCACCCTACCTCCACCGAAGAAACCGCGCCCCGAAGGGACTAAACCATGCCGAAAACCACTCGCGAATCAATTTCACCAGCTTTGAATCCACCATTCGGGATCGCGCCAGAATCGATCCGATCCTCGCTCCATCGCGCATCCAACCAGCTCCACGACTTCACCGCCTCGCCCACCTACGCCTCCGTCTACAGCCGGAGCCGGAAAGGGGAGAGAACGAGAGAGAACGGGAGAGAGAGAGACGGTCGCGCGAATGAGAAGGAGAGAGAGAAAGAGAAAAGAAAAAAGAAAGAAATTAGGAAATTTTCCAAATTTCTGGAAATTCCGAAAATGCGCCGAAAATGCACAAATTCAAAAAAATACGCAAAAATAGTCGAAACGACCGGCTCGACGAGTACATCGTCGCTGCAGCATCCACGAGTTTGAGAATTGACAAACAAACTCACCGTAGGGTTCCGTAACTAGTACGTGAGAAAAACCCACACGGCTCGTCAAACTCAACTCGGAAGCCACCAAAGCGAACCGAAACTCAACGAAACCAATCCGAAAGAGATCCGAAAGATCCAACAAAATCCAGGGCATTACACCTCTCTTCCTCCAGACCAGGAGGGACACTTGGACTTGCAATCCACAAGCCGAGAACCGGAGATCAGATCTCCCTTCCTCCAAACCGGAGTGAAACACACAAGTGACTTCCAGTCACTTGCAAACTAGAGGTCGCAGACCTCTCTTCCTCCAGACCAAGAGGGACCTGACCTCAATCCAGAGGATCGGAAGTACAAAGCTAACCAAATGAAAAAGGGAAAATAAGAAGGGAAAAATACACAGCGATCAGAAAGCTGTAAAGAAAGATAACACAGATGTGGCTTGCATGGAGCTGACTAGCCTGGATTTGATCCATGGTCCAGTAGACAGGTCTTCAGGTAAGCTTCTCTTCCTCTTCTCTTCTCTCTCACTTTCTTTTTCTCTTAACCCTCACGAGCTCTCTAACTCTCTCTTTCTCTTCTTTTCCTTCTGCTCTTCTTCTCTTTCTTTTCTTCTTCTTTTGCAGGCTCTCTCTGTCTCTTCTCTTCTCTTCTTCTTCTACTTTCTACTGCAGCTCTTTTCTTCTTCTGCTCTTTCACTCTCTCGATCTCTTTTCCTCTATTCTCTTCGGCTCACGCTCTCTGCTATTCTCTCTTCTTCTCTTTTTCTTCCTCTTTTCTTTTTCTGGATCGAAGGACTTTTTGCTCTCCAGGCTTCTTCTTCGATCGTCTACATCTGTTGGATGAAGGCTTCCTTTTATAAGCAGCAGCCAGCAGGAGGGCAGCACTGGGCGCGTGTGGCTTCCTCATTTCTCACCCAGAACTTGTGGCCACGTGTCAGTCTCTTAGCCAGCTTCAGCACACGTGTCACAATCCTATCTGCCCTTCCAGCCTCGGATCACGTGCCTCCCAGTCACTGAGGAATATTCTTCCTCGGACCACCTTCTTCTTTTTGTTTTTCTTCTTCTCCTGCAAAGAATTAAAATGATTAAAACCCAAGGCCACAAAAACTAAAACTGCACGAGGTGTGTAGGAACAACAATAGGTGCACTATACTGAGAACGACACGAGGTACGAAGAAGGAAATAACACGGAGTAAAAACGATAGAAACACGCGATCAAAGGAACCTTGGACGAAAATAGAAATAAACAACACGAGGACATAAACACAAGAATAACACGAAGACACGAATACAAAAGCAACACGAAGACACGAATACAAAAACAACACGACATAACAAACAGCAAAGAGAACGGCACGAGGTGAAACGACACTTTATTAAAAAGACTTGAATACACACGAAAACAACTCGAGTACTAAGTTGCTCGAACATACGAACGACTCAAAGACGAGGACGACACGGGCTGACAACAACTTGAAGACGAAAATAGAAACCGACACGAAGTGTGGTTACAAAACAAGAAAGACACGAGGTCTAGGAAAAGCAACACGAAGACAGAAATAACAAAGAAACGACTCGAACTAAGGACGACATGAAGACAACACAGTCAGACTCGACTTGAGACACTTAAAGCTTGAGTTTAGAGAAGAATGCACGAAGTAAAATCAACACGAAGATAGAAGACAGACACGGCTATCACGACACGTGATGAAGCAGTGAAACCAAGAAAAAAATGACTCGAGGAACAACAGTAAGTGACACGAAAACACAAGAGCAAACATAAAGCGGATGACTCGAGATGAGCAACTAAATACTGAGGAAACGACACGAGGTTCACAGGGAAATGACTCGAAGTTCATCAGAACAATTCGAGCTGCTTCAGTAAACAACACGAAGACAATCAACAAGCATAGTTGGAACAACACGACGTACAAAAGGACAACACGAAGTGTAGTAAACACAAACAACACGAAGTATGAAAGGAATAGTACAGACATACAAGGTACTACCTCATAGCAGTTTTCCTGTTAATCATAGAAATTTCAAATGCATATCATTACGCAAGATATCTGATTAAAATGAGAATACTTAACATAGTGATGCTCATCATCAAAATACTAGGGAAGTCACAAACAAGAAAGTTGTGAACAACAAGGCATGTTGTACAGACTTCAAACAATATGCATCAGACAACTGTGTATGGACTTGAAGACCCTTAGCCAATGTATAGACTTCAGGTGGAGACCAATGTGTAGACTTCTCGTGAAACCCCAATGTGCAGACTTGACGTTGTACAGACTTTCCAAAGAGAACGTAACGCTGTACAGACTTGAACTGAAGACCAATGTATGGACTTCAAAACAGATGCTAAGGCCAAGAGGAGTGTATAGACTTTCACGATGTATGGACTTGGTCTCAAAAAAATGTAAGTGATGTACACACTTAGCCAATGTGTAGACTTTGCCTTAGACGCTAAATGAGACGCTAAAGTCTGTATAGACTTGATGAACCTGAAACAAAGTGCATACTCACAGCGTTGACGCTGCAGACTTGAGAATGCTCACAGCGTTGACGCTACAAGAGACGTAGGCTGTACAGACTTAGCCTAAGATAATGCATGAACATATCAGCAGAGAAGCAATGCACAGAACAGAAATCAAGCACAAGCCAATATATCACAGCATGACTCAAGCATACACATGCATTCTTCACAATTCAAACATGGCACACTTATGCAATCTCCCACAGAAAAGGTCAGACATATTCAAGACAATGTGGTGACTCATTCATGTTGCTATCATTAAAACATCACATCATCAACAAAGCACAAGGGGCACAACAAGCCTTTGCTGCTGGAAAAATTCGGATTTGAAGCTAATCCAAAAGGTCATGATCGTGGGTTCTCTACTGCACTATATAAAGCACTCGAGAGTGCCATGGGATGGAGTTCGCGCATTGGCCCTTTTAGCCTAGTTTTCTAAGCCCATTTTCGTACTTTTCAAGTCATTTTCTTAAATTTCTTTCTTCTTCAAAGTTCTTCTATAATTTCTTCTTCATTATCTTCTTCTAATTATCTCCCATTTTCAAGTTATTTGTAGTTTTTCAAAGTTCAGTTCTGCACTTTTTTCTATTCACCCGATTTTTCACAATTCTATTCTTTCTCCATTTTCTTTCTTTTTTGATCCCCTTTTCATATAAGTCTCTTCATCAAAATTCTTCATTTTTCAAAGATCTAAATTTTCTTCTTCATCATCTTCCTCTAATTCCTCTTCGTTTTCAAGTTATTATCAATTGTTCAAGGTGTTATCTTCCTATTTTTCACTGTTCATCCGCACCGATAGATCCTAATTTTTCATATTTTTTATCTTCTTCCTCTCGTTTTCTATCTCTAACTTCTTCATCAACATTCTTCCTATCTTCATCCTCTACAACTTTTACTTCTTCTACTTTTTCTAAATCTCTTTAGTTTTTAAGTTATATCTTTTCTAATCACCCTCTATTTTTAATATATTTTTTACGTTTTTAAGTCTTTTTCTCTTCTTCTTCCATCTACCTCTCCCATATTTCTTCTTCTTCTTCTATCTATCTCCATGTCTCATATTTATTCACACATCCCCTTGGCGGATCGTCTTCCTTTGGTCCTCTCGACGGCGTCTACTTCCACAGCGCGGTGAAATTCCAAGGCTCGGCAAGGAGATTGCGGCATCTCTTCATCCTATTGGCTCCAATTTCTTCATTCACTCTTTTATTTTCACTCAAGTTGTAATTTTAATTTTTACATACATTGTACTTGTCACCTTTCATAGTAATAAATTTTAGATTTTGTGCAATTGTGTTTTATCCCTCTCTTTATAATTTCTATTCTTCAACCCTCTCATATTCTTTAATTAGTTTCCATACAAGTTTCATTTTCATTAGTTTAATCTCACTCCAAACTTCGGATTTTTCAAATATAAGAATTCTCCTCCATACTATTTTAAAAATATTTCTTCTCCATAGGATCGACCTGTATTCACCACTTTGCTTGAATTTTAATATTTTTAAGTGAGTGAGTTCGGTAATTTTTAAATTGTGACATGACTTTTTCAACGACGGATTTGTGGTTATCAATTTTTGGCGACGTTGTCGGGGAGGAAATTAAATTTTAATGGTTGGAAATTCTTGTGTTTGATTTGTATATAGTTTTCTCAATTTTTTATTTTTATTTTGTAGAAAAAAATTTAGAAAATTAGAAAATTCTCAGAAATTCGGACCTACAAATTCTTAGGAAATAATCTGTCACACAAAGCGTCACTGAAACCTGTAACTGTAGCAGAAAGCACAAATTCAAAAATTTTAGGAAATTCAAGCGTCGCTAAAAGTCAATAAACGTAGAAAAAGGTACTATTTTGAAAAATTCTAAAAAAAATCCTAAAAAATCTAAAAAATTCTTAAAAATTTCAAAACAATCATAAAATCAGAAAACATCAAAAAAATGATTTTAGGTTTTATTTTTCAGTAGTTTTACATATATTTTTTACTATTTTTAGTTGATAGTTATCTTTTCTCCATATCTTTTCTTGAAAAAAAAGGAAAGTCTCTGGAAAAAAAATCAGAAAACAAAAAATAGAAAAAAAATCCCATCATGTCATTATGCTTTCATCTTAGTTGCATCTCTTTTATGCATTGTACATTTTAGTTGATTTCTTATTTACTTGCATCATTATTTGAAAAAAAACTCTTTCTCTTCTCTTCTCTTTCCCCTTCTCAAGGACAAGTTAGGATCTTTACACTCTTCTTGGGAATGCAAAGACCCTCTATTGAGCATTCCGTCTCTTTAGATTGGAATTTACTTTTCCAAGACCTCCATAAGTTTCTGCACCCGTGGATTCCCTCACGGACGCTAGACAAGTTGTACCATGAAGCACCTTGAAGGTAGATTGCCCTTAGAAGGTTTCACATAAAAAAAGAGTGTTAGAATTTATTACTATTTTGAAAAGTTGGTGTCTAAGGCTAGAGGTTTTGTCGCAAACGCCCAAGTGAGATTGTGGTTAATTAATTAGGACCCTACGAAAGTAGGGGGAGCCTTCCCCAACGTAACCTCTTACCTGGCCAGTTAACCAATTTTATAGTGAGTACCAATTCTTCTTTTCAAAAACAAAAAAAAAATAAAACATCATCACTTTGCATTCATATAGTGGTTGATTCATTGCATTATTTTCCAAACTCATTTGCATGAAAAACTTTGAAAAAAAATCATAAATTTTTTTATTTTTCATACTTAATTCATATAGTTGCATTTGCATTTATTCTGGAAAAAAAAACAAATCATCACCCTTCTTTGGGCCCTTTACATATTGTATGCAAGGTAAGAGATCCCTACACCCACATTTATTAGAACCCATTAGTGAAATTGAGAGGTTAGTGTATTATAGATCTCATCAACAACCTAACCTCATGGCTGACCAAAATCAAAACCAAGCTCCTAAACAGATGAAGGATTATTTCATGCCAAACCAATATCAACCATCCTTCTATGTTCAAGCACCTTAGAACCAGGCGGTTCAATATGAGATTAAATCTAGCACCATCCAGATGTTATCATCATTTTATGAAAATCCTAATGAAGATCCTTATAAACATCTAGATGAGTTTCTCCAGATATGTTCAACTGTCAAAATCTAAAACTTCTCAGATGATGCCCTTAACCTTACTCTCTTCCCATTCTCCCTTAAAGAAAAAAGTAAAATATTGGTTGAAAGAATGGGTAGAACAATTGACACATGGGGAGAGATGCAAAAAGAGTTCTTGAAGAAATTCTACCCCATTGGTAGGACTAATACAATGAGAAGGGCCATTATTGGATTTACACAAAATCATAGGGAACAAATTCATGAGGCATGGGATAGGATGAAAGATTTATTGAGAAAATGTCTCCATCATGGCCTATCTAGATGGCAAATTGTGCAAGCATTTTATGAGGGATTAACGAAAAACTATAGACAAATGGTGAATGCCTCATGTAGGGGGGCTTTCATGAGTAAAAGTGAGGATGAAGCCTATGATTTGTTTGAAATGTTAAGTGAAAACTCTATTAGCTATACCTCACTTTCTTCCTATGAAAGAATGATTGGACCTTCCAAGAAGGGTGGCCTTTATGAAGTTAAAAGTCAAGGAGAGTTTGAGAGTAAAATGGATATTAATGGGCTTGCTCAAAAGTTGAATAAAGTGGACTTGTTGACGCAAAGGATGGAGAAGGTAGATTTGGTAGCATAAAAGTTAGATCAATTATTGTTCATGAATAGACAAGAACCTTATTTTCCTTTTGTTCAACAAAATCAACCTCTCTCAGATTCAAACCTTCAAGAACTTTGTGCTCTATGTTCTAGGCCAAATCATGCCGTAATTGATTATCCCACGGCGGCCCAACTTCCCCATTTATCTAAGAGCAAGTCTTTGCTGCTCAGGGTGTCTCTAAGCCCGCTTATGATCCCTATTGTAATACCTATAACCCGAGTTGGAGAAATCACCCTAATATTTCTAGGAAATCGCAACAAGGCCTATCTACCCAAGCCAATCCCTCAATTCCAAAGCAATCCTTTCAAGTTCTGAACCAGTCTCACCAACATTTTCAAACTCCTTTTCAACATAATCAACAACAACCACTTCCATTTTAGCAACCATCGTTCCATCATGCTCAGGCCCCATATCAATAAGCTCCATCATTTCAGGGCCAATATAATCAATTTCCTTCACACCGCTATCAAGCTCCTTATCAACCTCCTCCTCAACCCCCTCAGCCTAATTTCGAGGATAAATTTGACCAACATCAGCAACTCATCCTTTCTCAACAACAATCAATTCCTAAGTTAGAAGGTCAAATAGGTCAATTGGCTTCCAACAATATGAGGAGAGATGTTGGTCAACTACCTAGTCAACCGGTAGCCAATCCCCGTAATCAACAACCTTCGGGCTTCCTTCCAAGAGCTCCCATCCTCTCTCAACCTAATCAACCTTAGCCACCTCCTCCTGTAGGACCCCAAGTTGAGAATGCTAAGGCTATATCTACCCTTAGGAGCAGGAAGATTCTAGATAATCCATATTAGGCTAATGAGGCTGGTCGCAGTTTGGGTAAAGAAGCCCATGAAGAGAGTGATAGTGAAGATGTGGAGCCAATGATTGTTCAAGAGAAAGAAAAGCCGGAAGGGGGGGAGAAGAAAATTGGCAAAGGTAAATTAAAGTTTGATGCAGGTCTTCAAGAATATGTGCCTAAGGTCCTTTTCTCGGATGCTTTGAAGCCGAAAGCTCAAAAGAAAACACCGGTTCAGCAAGAGAAGTTAATGGAATTGTTCAAGCAAGTCAATATTAATATTCCACTCTTGGACGCAATCATGCATGTGCCGGCGTATGCCAAGTTTTTGAAAGAACTTTGCACACCAAAAAGAGAACCGAAGACGGTGACACAAAAAATCCACTTATCAGAAGGTGTTAGTGCTATTTTGATGAATCATCTACCTAAAAAGTTGAAGGACCCCGGAGCTCCATTGATTTCATGTGATATAGGTGGGGTTACATTTGATAAAGCTTTTCTAGATCTTGGAGCTAGCGTTAATTTATTACCCACTTACATTTATGAGCAATTTGATCTGGGAGAGTTGAAGCCCACATCAATAATCCTTCAACTGGCGGATCGATCTGTGAAGACGCCAAGGGGTTTGCTAGAGGATGTAATAGTAAAAGTTCATGAGTGTTATTTCCCAGTGGATTTCTTAATCTTGGACATGGCCTCATCCCAAGAGTTAAAACACACACCTATTATTTTGGGACGTCTGATCTTAGCTACGGCGAAGGCCAACATAAATTGTGCCACTGGGATGATGGATATTTCTTTCGGAGGTGAGAAGTTCTCTTTAAATGTTTTTAAAGCATCACAATATCCGGACCATGAGGAGGAATGTAATGCCATTGATATGTTTGAAGAATTGATTGAAGAATGTCTGGATGTTAGTGAGAATTTGAAAGAAGAGGGTAGCATGCTGCAAAATTCTCTATTCTCTCCCGCACCCTATTCTAGAGTAGAGCCACTCCTGTCGCTTCAAGCTGAACCCATTCTTCCATCTCTAGATAAGCCGCCAGTTTTGGAACTAAAACGTTTGTCGGACTCTTTGAAATATGCTTATCTAGGCCCAGACCATACTCTGCCTATAATCATTGCTTCTAATCTTACCTCTGCTTGGGAATCTCAACTCTTAGAAGTTCTTAAAGAGCATAGGGGGGCAATAGGGTGGTCGGTAGCAGATTTGAAGGGCATAAGTCTCCATGTTTGCATGCACTATATCTATTTGGAGGAGAATGCCAAGCTGAGCAGGGAAATGCAGCGCCGGCTGAATCCTAATATGAAAGAAGTAGTTAAAAAGGAAGTTGTAAAGTGGTTAGATGTTGGGATAATATATCCCATTTCTGATAGCAAATGGGTCAGTCCGACACAAGTGGTTCCTAAGAAGTTGGGACTGACTGTGGTAACAAATGAGAAGGGAGAAGAGGTGCCCATGCGATTGCAGACGGGGTGGAGGGTTTGTATAGACTACAGGAAATTGAATTCAGTAACTAAGAAAGATCATTTTCCACTGATGTTTGTTGATCAAATTCTGGAGAGACTGGCTGGGCAACAATAATTTTGCTTTTTGGATGGCTATTCCGGATACAATCAAGTCGCTATCTATCTGGAGGATCAAGAAAACACTACATTCACGTGCCCTTATGGCACGTTTACTTTTAGAAGGATGCCTTTTGGGCTATGTAATGCCCCCGCCTCTTTTCAGCGCTGCATGATGTCTATATTTTCTAACATGGTGGGGGAGACTTTGAAAGTATTTATGGATGATTTTTCAATTTTTGGTTCTTCATTTGAGGAGTGCTTGGAAATTTTGACTCAGGTTTTAAAAAGGTGCATTGAATCTAATTTGGTATTACGTTGGGAAAAGAGCCACTTTATGGTGAGAGAAGGTATAGTTTTAGGCCATGTAATTTCGGAAAGGGGAATAGAGGTTGATAAAGCCAAAGTAGACTTGATTTCCAATCTTCCTCCCCCTGCATCTGTCAAGCAAATTAGATCCTTTATTGGCCATGCGGGTTTCTACCGTAGATTTATTCCGAACTTCTCCACCATTGCTCGCCCTCTCACACAATTACTTGCTAAAGATAGCCCATTCCATTTCGATGATTCTTGTCTCAAAGCCTTCAATTCTTTGAAAGCGGCCCTTACTCAAGCTCCCATTCTTCAATCCCCAGATTGGTCGCTTCCTTTTGAGATTATATGTGATGCCTCAGATTATACTCTTGGAGCTGTCTTAGGTCAAAGGATTGATAAGAAGCCAGTGGTAATCTACTACGCGAGTCGCACCCTCGTTGATGCACAATTGAATGACACCACCATGGAGAAGGAACTTTTAGCTGTTGTGTTCGCCCTAGAGAAATTTTGATTGTATGTTTTAGGGGCTAAAGTTGTTGTTTTTTCTGATCATACTGCTTTGAGATACTTGCCCTCCAAGAAGGATGCTAAACCCTGTCTCATTCGCTGGATATTGCTACTACAAGAATTAGATTTATAGATAAGAGATAAAAAAGGGTTAGATAATGTTGTAGCTGATCATCTTTCCAGGATAGTGATACCTGAGAGTGCTCTAATGTCTGATTTTTTCCCCGATGAGCAGATTCTTTCTATCTCTCACACTTCAACCCCCTGGTACGCTAACATTGTCAATTACCCGGCGGTAGGTCAGATTGCAGGAGGGTGGTCGAGGCAGGAGAAGGATCACTTCTTTTCAAAGGTTAAACACTATTTTTGGGAGGACCCGAGCCATTTTATACGGGTCCCGATCAGATTATAAGACGATGTGTCCCAGAAGAACAACAACAATCTGTTTTGAACTTCTGTCATAACCTTGCTTGTGGGGGACACATTTCTGGAAAAGAGACTGCGGTGAAAGTATTACAAAGTGGATTTTACTAGCCCACATTGTTTAAGGATGCTTATGAATTCTCTAAAATATGTTTGAGATGTCAAGATGTGGGTAATAATTCAAGGAAAGATATGATGTCGCTAAATCCCATTCTGGTAGTTGAAATTTTTGATGCTTGGGGAATAGATTTCATGGGACCGTTTCCACTTTCCTCTAGTAATGAATACATCTTGGTGGCAGTCGACTATGTGTCAAAATAGATTGAAGCCATTGCTACTAGGACCAATGATCATAAGGTTGTGATGAAGTTTGTGAAGAAGAATATCTTTTCTAGGTTTGGTTGTCATAGAGCTTCGATTAGTGATGGGGGTTCTCACTTCACTCATTTTCAGTTTCGAGCTCTGCTTCGCAAATATGATATCACTCACAAGCTCGCAACCCCCTATCATCCCCAAACCAGTGGTCAGGTTAAAGTTCCTAATAGAGAGATTACGAACATTTTGCATAAGACAGTTAGGCTGGATAGGAAAGACTGGTCTAAAAGACTAGATGATGCATTCTGGGCCTATCGAACTACTTTTAAGACTCCCATTGGTATGTCTCCATATCGTCTTATCTTTGGAAAAACCTGCCACTTGCCAGTCGAATTAGAACATAGAGCACATTGGGCCATCAAACATGTCAATTTTGATTTAACTCAAGCTGGTGCCCAAAGGGCTTTACAACTCAATGAACTGGATGAATTATGGAATGAAGCCTATGAAAATGTAAAGATTTACAAAGCTAAAACCAAAGCATTCCATGATAAGCACATTCACACAAAGACTTTTCATGTTAATCAAAAGATTTGGCTATTTAATTCAAGGCTACGTTTGTTACCTAGAAAGTTAAAGTCCAGATGGGATGGGCCATTTATTGTTGTGAAAGCATTCGACCATGGAGCTGTTAAAATATTAAATCCACACAATGGTCATATCTTTACTGTTAATGGTCAAATGTTGAAACCTTACTTAGTGAATGAGCAGTTAACACAAAACGAATCCATAGCATTGTGTGATCTGGAATGAACATTGTAGAGCTTTCATGCATCTGGCTGAAGATGAAAAACTTAGCGCTTCTGGGAGGCAACCCAAGGTTTTTATTGTTTGACGTTTTTTGTTTAAGTGTGTTTTAGTAGACAGGTTAAGGAGAAGAAGCTGGCACCGTCCATTGATGGAGTTTTTATCCCGCATATCAGGATGTCTCTTTCCTACTCAGAAGTATTTATTGTTACATTATTATATTGCTTTCAATTCTATATGCTATTGAGGACAATGTCATTCAAGTTGGGGGGGATAATTTTCATGATGCATATAATACAACCTGATAGAAATTTCTGCATGATAAAAATTATAGATGAAATCCCCAAATGAGTGTTATTGATTCATGCTTGAATTGAAAGTAATTCTGGACTAGAAAAGGCTGGAGAAAAGGATGAAAAAAAATTTATTTGATCTAGTCATGGAAAACTGATATAAGAATCTCTTTAAAGTTCATGTGCACTTTAGAAAATAAAAATCACTATGCACGCTAATGAAACAAGCAGAACAAGCCTTCTGTTATTTTGGGTATGGTGTCTGATGCTCTGCACTTCTCAAAAAAGAGATCTTTTTATAAAAAAGATGCCAAGTTATCAAATAAGTGCAGAAGCACTATGAAAAAAAGAAAAAAATGAAAATAAACACCATGAAAAATGCTCCAATTCTTAATAATCGGGCCTACTTAACTTAAGACGTGTTGAGATTCGCGTCAAAAGGAAAAGGGAACCTTGATCTGCGAAACTGAGCTTACTTCTCCTAAGACAAGAGTCGAGGTTCATGTTAAATAGTGAAGGGTAGTGCAGCATCATGTGTGTAGAAAAATAAAAAAAATCCCAAAGGGACAATGAAATAAAGCAGATAAAAAGTTAGTATACTTAATGATCTAATCTAAGAGGTGCATGGTTGAAAGATATTTGTTTGGAATAGCAAATGAGGGATGTAATTATCTAAGCTGTGGATTTAGTAGTTACACATGCACAAGTGCTATGGAGCTTCGATTTGAATTCTTGATCATGTACTTTAATTTCCTACATAAGGCTAGTGTTCATTAATGATTCCGGATTCTTAATCATTGGTTGATTCCATGAAGGGAGAGCTTGATATGAGAGTATGAATTTTTCAAACTCTTGTTAGTCTTAAATTTTAATTTATTTACATTGCTAAGGGACTAGCAATGAGTAAGTTGGGGGTGTGATAAGTGCTATATTTTATATCATAAGTTGCATCACATTCATCATCTTTGAGCATTAAATGAATAAAATTGTGTTACATGAGCAGTAATTTTCTTCTCACCATTAATTTGAGTCTGCAAGCATTTTATCATATTTTTAAGCCAAAATGATCATGTGAGAAAGATTCAAGAATTTACACAAATTATTTGAAAGTCATTTTGAGATGAAATATGTTGATATTTTAAATTTTTTGAATTTTCAGAGAATGAGCGACCGAGGTCCAGTCGCCATTTAATGAACGCCATTCTGCCAGGGCGCATATTCAAGATACTGCGACACAAGGACATGCACCAATTCATTTGAATAAAAAAAAAGGAAAATAGCTGGAAAAAGAAAGGAGAATGAGTGACCGTGCATGCAGGTGCTATTCCCTCTGTATGGAAAATTAGAAGAAAAGGAAAAAAAAGAAAGAAATGAAAAAAAAGAAAAAGAATAAGCGACCGCGCAAGCGGGCGCTCATTCAATTTTAAGGAAAATCAGGAAAAATAGAAAAAAGGAAACTGCGCCAGTTCATGAAGTCGCTATTTCCTAGATTTATGGAAAAAGAAAAATATCAAAAAGTGAAAAAAATGATTGAGTGACCATGTAAATAGTCGCCATTTAATTTGCGCCCAGTACCCAGTCGCCATTTTCAGAAGAGTTTGAAGCGGAACCAACTTGCCCCGATCGTTGTTATCTTCTAAGATTTGAGCTTATCTCTGCTTATTTGAGGAAAGGAGGGCTCTATCTATAGCAAGTTACCTCCTTTGATCAGCCTTTACTGCTGGAAATTTTGATTTGATGCTAATCCAAAAAGCCATCATCGTGGGTTCTCTGCTGCACTATATAAAGCATCGAGAGTGCCATGGGAAGGAGTTCGCGTATTAGCCCTTTTAGCCTAGTCTTCTAAGCTCATTTTAATACGTTTCTAGTCATTTTCTTAAATTTCTTTCTTCTTTAAAGTTCTTCATTTTTAAGTCTTCTACAATATCTTCTTCATCATCTTCTTCTAATTCTCTCCCGTTTTTAAGCTATTCTTAATTTTTCAAAGTTCAGTTCTGCACTTTTTTCTGTTCACCCAATTTTTCACAATTCTGTTCTTCCTCCATTTTCTTCCTCTTCTAGTCCTCTTTTCAATTAAGTCTCTTCATCAAACTTCTTCATTTTTCAAAGATCTAAAATTTTCTCTTCTTAATCTTCCTCTAATTCCTCTCCATTTTCAAGTTATTCTCAATGTTTCAAGGTGATGTCTTCCCATTTTTCACTATTCATCCGCGCCGATAGATCCTAGGTTTTCATATCTTTCCCTTCTTCCTCTCGCTTTCTATCTCTAAGTTCTTCACCAATCTTCTACCTATCTTCATCCTCTACAACTTTCTCTTCTTCTACTTTTTAAAAATCTCTTTAGTTTTTAAGTTATATCTTTTTTAATCACCCTCTGTTTTAAATATATTTTTTGCATTTTTTATTCTTTTTCTCTTCCTCTTCCATCTACCTCTCCCATATTTCTTCTTCTTCTTCTATCTATCTCCATCTCCCATATTTCTTCACACATCCTCTTGGCGGATCGTCTTCATTTTATACTCTCGGCGGCGTCTACTTCCACGGCGGGTGTAGACGCCTAAGTTCGGACATCCCGCAGATCCCCAATGAACCTTCGTGTGAATGACGCTTAATTGTTGTACTCGTTTTATCGGTGTTTGAGTTTTTAAGCCCAGCCCCTAGCCTTTTAGCTATTGGGCCTCGCCCACTTAGGGGCCCAAGGAGCATGGTCTGGGCGGCCAAAGGCCTGGCCGCCCCCAGTCCTGGGCCACAAGGGCGATGGCCGCCCTCCCCAGGTAGGTGGCCAGCCTCTTGGCTGCCCTCCTCCTCAAGGTGGCCAAGAGTTTGGTCGCCTTCCACTGTTTACCCGGTCAGAGAATGTGGCCCGGCTTATGGGCACGCCCGTTCCCTCATTTTGCATGATCTTACCCACACGATTTGAAACTCGATGTTGGATACACAAAACCGTCACTCTCTAGTGTGAGAGGGGGGGATAGAGGCAATTTTCAGAGGAAGGATCGAGGTAGAATGTAGAGAGGAAACCCGGAGGAATTTGGATCGGAGAAGAGCCACGCCGGTCATCTTCCTCCTACTTCCTTTGCTTCGGTTTGAACTTCATAGCTCCTACTCCCTACTTGCATCACGGCTTCCAGGTAAGTACGTAGCATTGCATGTAGTGTCTTTTAGCCCCTAAACTTAAGAGGTTTCTTCCCAAAAATAAAGGGAAGGTGGGTGGTCAAAAGTCTCGGCCATCCCTCCATCCCACCACCGCCAGGTAAAATTGCCACCATCATTCCCATTTTCATTCATTCCATTAGAGTAGATATTACACTCACTTCTTTACTCATGGCTTGTTGTTTTCTTTTCTTTTGAGCTACGTTGCAGGACTTTAGCACAAGGGACGAGAAGGGCTCCTTGCGCTTGGCCGGCCGAGGATGAGGAAGAAGGGAACCCATCATCTCCCCACCTGGATCATCTCCCCGCGATCATCACCCCTGTGAGGTTCAGGTAAACACCTCTGGCGATCACGTTCTAACGTTCTCTTCTTGTTCCTGTGTAGGTACTCAGGATACGCCCATCCGTACATTCCAACCAACACATCCCCCTTAACACAAAAAAACAACAAACAAATGTCGATCCCGAGCGCCTACAAGCGAAGTGGCGATCACGGTGGGACCCTCTACTGCCTACTGTAAGTCCCTCATGCTTGATGTCAAGGATTAATGAATCACGCCTTTACATTAGTTAAATTTCTATAGCTCTGTTTTTAATTTTCTGAAAGTTAGACAGAAGGAGGCCAGACTCCTAGCCGCCTAGGCCTCTGGGCGACCAACCGAGTGGCCGCCTAGGCCATCTCCTGGGCGACCAGTACCCTGGCCGCCTTGGGCCCTAGGCGACCATCGACCAGGCCACCCTCTCTCCTTGTTAGAAGGCTACTACTCTGGCCGCCTTCCCTTCTGGGTGACCTTCAACCTGGCCGCCCAGGTTTGTGGACGACCAACCCCTTGGCCGCCCTCTGTCCTGTTCATGTATTCTACCATAACAGTGTTCTGTCTTGGTTAAACATTGTTCCTCTTTGTTAGTTTTTGTGCTTGTGTATTGTGTGGCTAATTCCTACAAGTTAAAGCTGCGTGGTTGGGTTTAGGAAGAGCCGGCATCACCCTTATAGGAAACCCTTCCGTTGGAATTGGACCCTACACCTGAGGATTCCCACTCGAGTGCAATTGGTTCAGTCCAGTCGGGAACCTCCGTGAGTCCTCACGAACCGTGGATTCCCACACGATCGCCAGGCAAGTTGTACCATCAGAAGTCCCATTAGATCAACCTGTGTTTTTTGAGTGAGGTTTCTGCTAGGCTCCCGGAGTTCATCCCACGCCTTTAGTTCCCTTCTCTCCTCCGAGTGAACAAAGAAAAGCAAAAAAAAAGTGGAAAAAGAAAAAAAAGAGAATTGGGACGTTGCTTGTGCTTACACTTGGCTATGTTTGGGAACATTTCCCCCTCACTTACACCTTTTGTTTTCTTTATTCTAAACCGATTGTTAATTCGTTTAGGATGGAGAAAGTTTATTCAAATCCGGGTTATGAGGAGGAATTTCCTCCCCAATTTGACTCCGGAATTAGGGACAATCCACTATTTCAAACAGAGGATAATGGTTTGGATGCCTTCTATTGGGTTCGTGGCACTCCCTCTTTGTCTTTGATAATGGTTTTGATGATTACAATATATTGTGTGGTTTACGTATGCTTTAGAATGACATATGTGTGTTCAAGTGTTGTGGCAAATAAGCTGATTTGCTACTATCTTACCTTGTTGGTTGCTCCACTGGGTTGAGGAGCAATGGCTCCTCATGAAGATATTTTTAATGGTGTCTCATGTATTCTGTTCATGGCTTAGGAGCATTATCTGAATACTGTGTTTTTCAATGGTCAATGGTTGTCAAATGACTTTCTAGAGGGCCATTTCATTTTCAGATTTGTTGAAGGATCCTCATTGCATTTCATGAGTGTCGACACCCATCATAAGTGTCGACACCTCCCTTGTTGCAGCTCTTGGTTGATGACATCTTAAGCATGCAAACTGTGAGAATTTATTATTGCTTGAGAGAGCATATTCATTAAATGATTATTTCTGCTGCCACCGTCTCATCAATGATGACTATGTAATCATGTTGATCATATGGCTTCAATATTTTCAAAAGCTCAATTCCTTCCTTTAGTTCATGTTGTTATGGTGGATCTTTGAATTTGTTCATTGAATCCTAACTGCTTTTGCTTGAACATGATGAGATCTGAAATTGATAATTGTGATTCTATTGTGCTCATAGCAGTATTTTTGAGATACAAATTTGCAAGTTCTTAATTGAATAGAAAAACTTGGTTGGAGAAGTGTCTTGAAATTGGTCTCTTCAAATACTTTGGTTAAATATTGACTTGCTTCTGAATTTTCAGAATATGCAGGTTCATATTGTCCACAATGCTTTGGATCCAAGATAAGAGTTTATGTTTGAATGTAATTTGATTGGGCAAGATAGGGCTTAATCTATATCTCATGTATGTGGGTTGATTTGGATCCATGTACAAGAGATACATGTCCATTTTGATGTATCTTCACTGCATGTTATCTTATTAGTTTTTCATTCCTCTGTTTGAAACCGAGATTCAATGATGGTTTTAAGTCCTTGTAATGCATCTTATTTGATTGATAAATCATGCTTTCAAATGGGTGTTTTCATAGTGCCTTCATGCATATCTTTCTTGGGTTCTTAAAGCTATAAAGAGTTTCATGCTTTGACAAAATGAGTTCTCATTTGGGTTTGTGAGATGCTTAATCCATTCTTATTACCATTTGTTGGAATGTGGTTTTATTCATGCCAATACCGTGTTATCGATGCATGACAATTTGTTCTAAATGTTTGGATGAGGTTTTATGGGGTTTCAATTGAATTTTATTGAGTTTTCAGTTCTGTCAGTAAAAGTGTCGACTCTAGAAGTCGACACTTATTTCAGTAGGTGCTGTTTGCATTGAATTTTGATATGCTGACAAAAAGTGTAGACTCTGTGAGTCGACACTTTTGTCCTGTGAATTTGTTTTGTTGCAAGATAGAACAGGTTGAAAAAAGTGTCGACTCATAGAGTCGACACTTTTGCTCTGGGTCCTGTTTTTACAAACGGGACAGAATGCTTTGAGAAAAGTGTCGACTCTAAGAGTCGACACTTTGTCTGGATCGTCTGGAACGATTTTTCCGGATTGGTTTTGTGATACCCATTTTGAGATCCGATTGGGGTGCTATTTTACCCTATTACCCTCAGGGTTTCTACCCTTGTTTGGGTGTTCGTTTGAGAGGGTTTTAACAAGGGATATTAAGTCTTTTATGCTTGCTTTTCCTTGGCTATATAGAAGTTGTGATTTGGTCCGATGAAAACAATTTGGGGCTTATTGTTGTATCTATTTTTACAGGAGTAGAAGAAGAACGAGAGAAGAGGAGAAGACTTCAACGCAAAATCTGATCAACTTTCATCGAGATTTGAAGTTCGTTGATGAAGAGAGTTGCAAGCGGAATGAAGCGACGAATCTGAAGACGTCTTCATCCCAAGCAACAGCTCACATCAACCTGGATATCTAAGGAGTCTGCAAAAGTGAAAACTTCTATATCTATCCCTTAATCATTTGAGATGCTTGCCATGCTCTATCTTAAATCTGGATGCACTTGAGATCCTATCTTGGTCCTTTGTTTATCGATTTCCATCCCCATATAGTGCTGGGATTTTTATTCTTGGAAAAGAGTAGAGCTAATACGTTCGATCCTTTTGCAAGGGGAGTTGTGCACAAGGAGGAGGTGCTGCGCACCTTGAAGGAGGAAGAAGAACAAGGAGGAGAGGAAAGGGCCTTGAAGGACGCATCTGTTCTTGTTGATTGAAGGAGTGATTGAAGCGTGAAATTTGAAGGAGTACACCTTGGACTTTCAAGGGAGACAAACGGCTGCTCCTACACTGTGTGGATTCGACGTCCTCCGACCTGGACTTCAAGAGATATTTTCATACACCTATTGGAAAACGAAAGGGAAATGTTCTATATCTGTTACCCGCTTCCTTGTGTTGCTTTTCTTGGTCTACATCCTGTGTGAGTGTTTACTGTTCATATTTCTAGTGTCTTAAACTCAGAATATTACTGTGTGTGCGGACGGAGCTGCATCTCCGTATGGTTTTAGAGTCCGAGGTGTGTTCCCCGACATTGTGTGTGTGTGTGCTGCGGTGGCAACGTTTTGGGGCTTATCCCCGTGTGGATATTGTTGCGAAAGTAGCGTGTGCGGTTGGGGTTCATCCCCGTGTTGCTACGTTTTGTAGCGTGGAGTGAAGCCTCACTCGGTTGGGTGAGGGGTGGACGTAGGGAGCCCGTCGTGGTCCCGAACCACCTAAAAATCCTTGTGTCTTGTGTGATTGCCTGTGTGATTGTCATTTTCTCTATCTTCATTCCCAGGTCCATTATACAGGTTTTTAATTCACTACACTATCACACACTGCTACCTCCGTTATCTGTGTTGAGCTTAATTTCTGTGATTAGTTGCATTAACTATCCGTGTGAGATCAGAAAGTTTGAGAGAACATTGTAATCTCACTTGAGTTTTAGTTAATCAACGCTGTAAGTTTTACATCTATTGTAATTAGTTAAGAAAGTTTTTAAAATCCACCATCTCAGCAAGGGGGACAATTTAACCCCCCTTCTTGTCCGCCATCTCTCTGGGCCAACAATTGGTATCAGAGCACAGTCTCAGATTTTTTAGCGGACCTCACGGTCTAGGAGAAAAGTTCATTTTATGATGGCTAGTGTGAATTCAATTCCTGTCTTTGATGGTTTTGATTACGCTGCATGGCTTAGAAAATTGTGTTAGGATTTTTAATGTTAATCCGAAGCTTATGAGATTAATCACTTATGGTCCACATGTTTTACACAAAAATGAGCTAAGATGGACCGATGAGCATAGAAAAATGAACTCTTATAATGTTTATGTTTTCAATGCTCTTAAAGTTGCTGTTTGCATTAAGAAATTACCATTTGTCTCTGATTATAGGACTGCCAAAGAAATTTGGGATGCTCTAAGCGAAGCCCAAGAAGAAAGTCGAAACAGTGAGTGCCTCGCGGCAAACAACGGCAACGATCATCAAAGCGAGGAGATTTCTAAGGTAAACTCTGACTCAGACGAAGAAAATGAATTTAGTTATGATGAGTTGATGAATGCTTATGATGAGTTGTTTGATAGGTACAAAACTATAAAATATGAAAATAGAAAATTAAAAAAGAAACATGACTATTCTTCATGTGGAAAATGCACCTGTTGATTGTTTGTTTACCTATCTCTTCTTATCTTCTTTCTTTTTTTTTGTTGATTGTGAGGGTTTTGAAAAAGGATATGGCGAGATGATAAATAAACTACCAAAGATCAGCTCAACCTATGCACATGTGAACATGAACCTAGGCAATCAAATCTAACTCTAGCATGGGCATGCTATCTCAATCAAATTACGCTAAGGGAAAAACAAAAATACACGCCGGGGCGTGGAGCAAAGATAAATAAAAACACACCGCTAGGGGTGGAACAATCAAGGGGAATAAAGAGATTTGATGAAAAAGACAGCTAGTGCCCAACACTAAGGAAAGTTGTGATCGCCACCAAAGTAAACACGAGTCAAAGACTCGAATATACCTTGGAAGTAGGTGGATGAAACACCCGCCCACGGGAGAGAAAACCAAGGAAAGCCTGCAGATCAACTTGCAAATAACGGTCCAAACCCTGTGCGTCGCTTGGAAGTAACGGTCGTGCGATAGACCGCCAGAAAGAAATAACGCTCCTACACCTGACCGTCAGATAACCTGCAGTGAAAAGATGTGAATTCTTTGAACTCCAACCCTTCCAGCCGGCTAGAAGGCTTGGGCCTCGTGCTAGTGATCCTGTAAAACCTGCCAAGGATGTAGAAAGCAAAACAACACAACCTCAATTAGCCCTCAACATAAGTATAGCATCAATCCTTAAAAAAGCTTAAGAACATCAAAAGGAGAGGGGATTACCGGGGAGTTGTTGGTTTTTTAACCCCTCTGGGCGTTTTTTAAGTTTAGGAGGATATGTGTATGCTTAGCAATAGTGAAAAACGTGGAGGAAGAGGAGGGACAATGCTTTTGATTGATAAAACTAAGGGAAACTTGAGCATGCAATAATGATGATCTTGACAAGCTAAGACCCAAAATTACTCCCTTGACTTGGAAGATGGACGTGGGAAGCAGCTCCTCCTGGATGTAGATGGCTCCTGAATTTGGCAGCACTTCGTCGTGAATCAAATCTTCCTCCTCCGGGTCATGAAATCAAGGGTTCTATTTATAGACTCCCTCAAACTCTCAGGTCGAGTTGAAGATAAATCAGCCAAGAAAGGAGGATAATCCTTAGCAAATCCTTGAGGATAATATCAACAAGAGTCCAAAGAAACAAACGAGAGGTACTGAGGATTAGAATTGAAGGAGATAATGCCAATCCAAAACCCTATCTCGTCCACGGAGTAGCAGAGAAAAGGCCTGAACTGTCAGGACTCTCTGAAGGAAGTAACGGTTGCACGATAGACCGCCACTTGGAAATAACGCTCCAAGGAATTACCGTCATTTTCAACCCTATCCAAAGGATAAGATCGACGGGAAGAAGATCTAAACAATAGGACTCTGCAAGTAAGTAACGGCCAGGGCATAGGGCGTCATAAGGAAACAACGGCTAGGGAGTAGACCGTTATTATCAAAGGACAACGAGGCCCTGAGTCTTGGGACTCTTCAAAGATTAACGGCCTAGGCTTCATGCGTTATTATGAAATGACGCGCCTAGTCCAGACCGTTATTATCATTGATTTTCAAGAAAATAGAATGGAGGGATTGCCAAGCTTTTGAACGAAGTGCCACCAGGAACCAGGTCTAATCCAGGAATTGAGACCCAGAAAACAGGCTTCAACTGATTAAATGGAATTCAATGAAGAGTGAACAACTCGGAGCATCATATTGAATAAATAAGGAGATGACCCGACTTATTGGGTATAAAACGGGTGTCAACAGATGCCCCTCCTTAACGTCCTCTTTGCAGGGGAACGACCGAAAGTGAAGCGAAAGTGAAATGGAACACGGAGATGAAGCGGAAATGAAGCGGAGTGGATCAAAAAGAGGGCGTTAAGGTAAACGACACCCGTTCTTCACCAACAAGCGATAAGAATTTTCTGGAAAAACTTCAAAACTGATCACAAGGAAATAGCTAACCAAAGGATGCAAGTCTGGAGGATTTAATTAACTAAGGAAAGGAAACACGGCTGGCCGCCAGAGGCAACGGAAAGGAAAGAGACTAAACTCCAGACAGGAATCTTCAGTCAACCAGATCAAGCGAGCAAATCGAAGGAAACCTTCAAATTCAGAGTGGAATAATTCTTCTTATTCGGGATTAAGAACACAGCTGTTCACCATCAATGAGACCTCTTGAACAAATGAAGCTCATGAATGCTCAAAGAATGCGTATGATGCATGCTGGGCTAAAGAAAAACAAATCTTCAAAGCAAATGCAAAGAAAGATAAAATAACAAGATATTCGAGAATAATATTGCTAGATTGGGGAAACCAGAGTCAAGACACTGTCTGCAACCATGGCGTGCAAGATAGAACCATCGTCCCCAAATTTTCCAACCTAACGGCCTATCCAACGATTATTCATGTGAACTTAGATCATCATCATTTTTGTTTAAGGGGAACATCAGATCCCAGGACACCTGAATGACCAGCCGGTTCTCGAGATAATATATCATAGATAACATATAGTAATGCATTAAGGGATAAGGGAACGAGATACAATACCTGACTTACCTGCTTGACGGATGGCGAAGCATGCCTTCTGTTCATAGTTCCTTTCATGGAAGATAGGTTAGCCAACAAGATAGTTATGATAATAGTTAAGGCATGACCATTGTCTATGTGATAAACTCATCAAATGTTTTTATGATGGAGATAAGTTTAAACATTAATTTTGACCATTCATTCATCAAGAAACTTGCAAGCATATAACGGCCTGACTCAGGAGCGTCACATGAAAATAACGGATTAAGCCTAGTCCGTCAACACCGAGTCGGTTCATATTCTTCAATAAAACAGTCTGTCACAAGCGACGGCCTTAGAGGGGGGCGTCAAAATGATGTGACGGTCAACGATAGACCGTCGCTTCTCCGGAGTTTTCAAAAAAAACAAACCGAACGGCCGTTCGGTCTCATTTCATGCTCAAACAACCAAAACGCCAAACCAGAAAACCCACCGGCGACCTCCATCTCCACACTCCAATGGCTGGCGACGAGGCACCGCAGCCACCACCTCAGAAGAGAGGGAGAGGAAAGAAGATGGCTATAAGGCGGTTCCACCGCCGGCTCGAACGAGAGACCACCCCACCGCCCGTGGAGGAAGAACCGAGGGGAAGGGAGCCAAGGGATAAGGAGGAGGTCCCCACGGTCGTGGAAGAACCAACCGAAGCCTCCTTGGGTTCAGAGGAGCCCAAGGAACCAGAGAAGAAGAAGAGGAAGGTCCTCGACCATGAGGTAGGCCCTCCGCCCTAATTTTTAAATTTTTGATTTTTATGTTTTTATCTATGAATGCATGTGGGGGATAAGGGTAGAAATGGGTCTATGAACCCACCAGGAACACTTGTAGGCCATTTGGCCAAAGTGAGAAGTCATGGGGATGCAGGGGAGAAATTCCCTACTGGCAGACTAAGTGACGGTCCCGCCAGCGACCGTCACTCCTCTGACGCTCCAAGCTAAGGCCGTCAGAGACAAGTAACGCCCCATCCCAGGGCCGTTACTTCTGCCAGGGTTCCAAACTCTTTTTAGGGTTTTCAATTTTCAAATTTTTGTTTTTCTTTTTGATATTTAATGTTTATGCAATGTCTATATGATGCGAATCGACTAATTAGTGCTCTAATATGCAATGCAGGGAAAGAGGAGATCGAGGATCTCATGGCTGCAGATTCGGGCGGTGTACCAGGCACTGCCCGACTACCAAAGAGACAGACTTTCAGAGATGGGTTTCACCGAGATGCTCAGCATCGAGGTGATCCGGATGGATACGCCATTGCTGTACGCATTGCACGAGAGGTGGGACCCGGTTAGCAGGGCGTTCATCTTCCCGTGGGGCCACTTGATCCCCATCCTAGAAGACATGGCGAGAATTACAGGCTTGAGAGTCCACGGCGCTGCAGTGACAGGATGGACGTACGGCGACTATCGGGAGATAGCGCAGCAGCTACTGGGGTTGGACCTGATCAGGCCGGGCCAGTCTTCATCCCAGCTCTCGAGATCGGTGCTGCAGGAGAGTTTGGGGCTGAGAGGGACAGCGATTGCCGTGGGAGAACTGCCGGAGGAGCATCTGGGCAGAGTGATTGACCGGGTGCGCCCTCGTGTGGCGGCAAAGGCAGGAGAGGAGGGGGATCGAGTGATGAGGCGCTTCTTGATACTGTTGTTCGGGAAGCTCCTGTTCGCGACCAGAGCGGATGTCATCAGCTGCAGACTACTGCCGCTGATAGAGGATTTAAGCAGAGTGAGGAAATACGCCTGGGGAGCAGCGGTCTTGGCCTTCCTGATCAACTCGTTGAGCACCACGGACTGACTGACGATGCTGGGAGGCTTCTCGCCCTTCCTACAGGTAAAAATGTGCTTAAGTGCTTTCTACTATGCCATGATGTATGCTATGATTGATGATTTATGTAACTGACTTGATTCCTAAATGCAGATCTGGAGCTATTTGTACCTCCCGGGCATTGCGAGAGGCGCATTACTCCATCCCAGCCTGATACCGATCGCGAGGCGATGGTCGGTGGCGAGGGATACGGGGTCGGTCTTGAGACAGACCTGGATGATCCAGGACGACCTGGACTCCTACCCACACACATCGGTGAGCCCAGAACTTAAATGCTTTAAATGCTTTATATGCCTATATGTGCTCATGCTATGCGAATGCTGATGGATCTAAATGCCTGCAGGTGAGGTGGACCCCTTACCGCGGTGAGGGTTACACAGGACAGCCATGGGTGGAGGCGTCTCTATCGTATCGGGGACGAGACATCTGGCTGCACTGCCTCCACATCATCGAGCCTCTGCACTACAGGCTGATCTTGCGGACCCGAGGACTACACCAGCCCGAGGTGACCTTTCCATGCCGCACCGACGACCATCCAGGCAAGTCGGCGAGAGGTATTAGTGGGAATGTGGATTGGCGTGCCCGGAAGGCGAAGTACGTCCTCGACTGGAGGCAGCGAGGCAGGGCTGTGAAAGAGCGGGCAGAGAGCGACGAGGCCTACCTGAAGGCCTTCGCTCGACACTACGGCGACCGGGTATACCGAGGTACCCGACGACCGGTATGCAATTCTAAACTAAGAAACTCTTTCTATATGATGAAATGCGGATGTGACATGCTGGCTCATGCTTTCTACATGCAGCTCGATCCTGAGGGGCGGATAGCTGAGCTAGAGGGACTACTCCACTCTACCATCCAGCAGCGGGATGAGTACCGGACTGCTTTGGAGCTCCTAGTGAGATTCTGAATGCTTATGATATGACTATGATTACGCATGATGCTAATGCTTTGGCTATGACAATGCAGCGGGCAGAGGGAGCTTAACGAGCAGGACCGGATGCCCCATCGTCGTCCTCGCAGCCTACGGGAGACAGGGCTGGGCGAGATGCTGATTTTACTCGGGCGGTTGCCCGGGCCGAGGAGGCGGAGGCCACCCTCGCGGAGCGGGTAAGATACTTACATGCTTTATGATTATGCTTATGCTAATTAAATTCATATGACTAACCTATATGCAATGCAATGCAATCTACAGGTGATAGAGCTGGCAGCGGCAGTGGCGGAGGCCACCCAGGCGAGGGCAGAGGTGGAGAGGAGCCAGGCCGAGACTGATCGAGCTCGAGCAGAGACGGAGCTCGTGCGGGCAGAGATAGCCCGACTGAGAGCAGAGACCCCTCGACATGTGGACGATGTGGAGATGGAGCGACTTCGAGCAGATTTAGCACGGGCGCGGGCCGAGGTGAAGGACCTTCGCCTTGGGACCGCAGATCTTGATCGCTACCGGACCGAGGCACAGGAGACGCGACGCCAGATCTTCACACTGAAGATCAGGCTGCAGACAATGGAGCAGACGGTCCGGATGCTAGGCCGGGCACCAGAGCGGAGTTCTTCCCGGAGTGGGGCTCATAGGAGTGCTGCCCCTAGTGGCTCGGTGGGGGATTTCCTAGTTAGTTCCGCCGGCCAATAGAGAAATGAGAGGGCAGAGAGAGGACAGCAGGAGGAGAGTGCTTCCATAGCACCGCCACCTAGGAAACCCGAGGGTGGAGAGGATGAGGGCGGCCCGACGGATAAGCCGGCCGAATGATGTACTTTTATGCTTTTCTTACCACTTGTACATGCCTTTTTATGAAAATGAAATTTTTGTTGACTTTTTTATGTGGATGTATGAATGGATATGCACGAATGAGTGATTGAAAGCACGCATGATGGATGTGTATGTGTGAATGAATGCTTGTGTGGAGAAGGTGTGGTGTACAGATGTGAAAGACCGCCAGGTCTAGGCAAAGGATAGACTAACTGCCTGAATTTAGTAGCAGAGGAAATGACGGTCTGATCTTGGACCGTCATAATCAAACGACGCGCCTACCTTAGGCCGTCATTCATGAAACATCTTATTCTGATAGCCGGGCTGCAGAGGAAATAGCGGCCCATGGTAGGAGCGTTAAAAGAAAACAACGGTCCTAGACCAGACCGTTGCTCATGGCAGAACATGGTTTTAGAACTACTCGCAGAAAATGCGACGGCCTGAAGGAGACGCGTCATAACGAAACGACGGTCGTAACCTGACCGTTACATGGCGTTCAGCCCAGAAGAGAGAGACTTGAGCGATTTGAAGGATATAACGGATTAGGGTTCGTCCGTTGAAAGGCGACGGTCTGAGACCAGACCGTAAACAGCCACAGAACATGTTTTAAGGAAAACCCAACCCACAGAAAAAGTGACGGCCCAGGGTAGGCGCGCCAGAGTGAAGTAACGGCCCTACGATAGACCGTCAGAGTCTGGGTCGTTTCCAAAACGGATTCGGCCGTGAGAGCTTAGAGCCCGAGGTTCAGCCACTTAATCTCTTGCTAGAACTTATCCAAATTTCAGATAAAGCCTCCTAACTCCAATCTTATCCTTCCAAAAAAAAGCCCCAGCAACTTGGGAAACTTTTCCAAAATCGCAGCTTGCAAAAACCTCTGTTCTAGGGTTGAAGAATTCTCCCTAACAAGCAGAAATCAAGATGAAGAGGTGCTTCGAGATGGCGGCTATGGAAGAGAAGATCTGCACCGGCCCTAAGGCTGCAAGGAAGGAACATGGGGAGCTTCAACGGCTATCCTAGATCCCCAAGCATCTAAGCTCTAATGTCCAAAGGGTGGTAAGCTTGCATGACTTCATCCAAAGTTCAGATTTTTTTTGCTGCACTTTAATTTTCTTCATAACCTTCCTTCTTCTTTTCTTCTTCAAGCCCCTTCCTGGCCCAAGGTGTTACTCCAACCTGAAGTGGGTGGCTCCCATGGTAAATGCACTCCCTTTAGAGGTGGTATCAATCCTCAAAGCATGGCACCTCCGACCCCTCTTGGTTCTAGGCAAAAACTTCCAGAAATTGTCTTTGGATTGGCCATGCCTTTCAGCCCTTGTGGAACTATGGCATCCACAAACTCATACCTTCATCTTCCCCTCCTTTGAAGCAACCGTCCTATTGGAGGAGGTAGAGACCTACCTAGCCCTTCCTAAGACTAAGGTGGGGGATGAGGATCGGGTTTGCTATACAATAGAACCTATTGATCCATCCTTGATCTTAAGCGACTTCATTCATAACCCAAACGACGTGCGAACCATGATCAGCCCACGCCACATTCACTTGATCCCTATGGCACAATGGATAGTGTCTCACTGTAAAAACAAGTGGGAGAGACACGAAGCAATAGCCAAGGCGGTGGCGGTTTGCTTGTGCGGGGTCTTCCTTTTCTCCACAACCGACCACCTCTTAGATATCCAAAATCTTAGCATTATTAGTGGACTATGGCGGGGTATGTCTATTTCTCAAGCGGTCCTCTCATACCTCTATGAAGGACTAAGCTCGGCTTGCCTTGGAGGGCCTTTGTTCGGTTCCATGATACTCCTTGAGTGTTGGATAGGAGTGAGAATCAAATTCCTTCCCAAGGAAGATATAACTTCGGCGAGCCGGATCTTCGGGAGCCACCCCCTCTTCTTCATTGGAGGGGCTTTTGGATATTCTTCTTATGTTGAATGCAGGACGGCGGATAAGAAGACGCGGGATGAATGGCGCCTCTTCTTCAATGCTTTGCCTCTTGAAAAGTTCATCATGCGACCAAGCGTTCTTCGAAGCATTCTTCTTAAAATACCGCGGCGTCAAGGCCTGGACCTCCAGCTGGTTGGAAACACTACCATGGCGATCTACAACCAGCACCGATGCCATCTTCAGATCGGATTACCTCGAATCAGTGTTTTTGCACAATCACACTACCCTCCCCTTCTACCTAGGAAGATGGGGACCGAGGAAGATGAAAGAGCGATCCGGAACGCGCTGACCATGTGGGAGATCAGCAAGGTGCGCCCGTGGCAGGCAGAGGTTGAAGAGAACGACGAAACACGCCGAGATTACTTGAAAGAGTTGAGAAGAATCTGCCCTCTTGCGGATAAGAAGTTGAATATACCTTGATTTTCTTTTGTTTATGAGAGATATTTATGTTATTGACAATCAATTTTGATTTCATATTTCATTAATCTTTGCTTGAGTGAGATAAGATTGCCATAGTTAAAAGATCTTGGGTTCCATCATGTGGAATGCTAGAATGATGTGAGTAGATGGGGTTTCTGGAGGATATGACGGATGTACTCTGGCCGTTATTTGGAAATGACGGTCTGCGATAGGCCGTCATAATGGAAGTAACAAGAGCTCAGTCTCTGAAGGATGTGACGGATGGGTCTTGAGCCGTTATTTCAAGTAACGGTGAGTCTCAGACCGTCATAGTGATGGTTTAACGAAAAGACGAGGGGCCCATGCCAAGGGAAGTGACGGTCAAAGAGGGGCCCGTTATATGACTGTAACGGTCCGATCCTGGCGCGTTACACGCTTTGAACCTGCATAGTTGTGAGCTTTTACCTTTGGGCTTGCCCCTGTATTCTGCACACACTTAGACATTAAACAAGTTAGCTATGTTCTTAGACTCAACCCCTTGCCTTGAAGCAAGTTAGATAATGACCGTTTCTTGATATTTGGTCAAGGGGTGGAGCCTTATTAAATAGGTGAAAAACATAATGAAAATGTGATGCATGCTATGCATATGATGGTATTTTGGGGGTTTTGGAAAATCTTTAATGTTTTGGATTTTTGAAAATATTTGTTGTTTTTGGATTTTAAAAATATTTGATTGTTTTTGGATTTTGAAACATATTTGATGTTTTTGGATTTTGAAACACCAGTGCCTCTCTAGCAACACGAGACCTCCCTTGTTTTTAGCTTGAGTCTCGAGATCGGCGTGCAAATAGTGTGACAACCCTTGGCCGAGACCTGGTCATTGTGACGGTGTTTTTACCAACGCCATACCTAGGGTACTCGTCTCAGTCCTAAAAGAAAAAAAAGAATATGGGGGTAAGCTTAGGCCAGATATGGAAGTTTTTAGAACTTGATTCCCTCACCGTGCAACCTTATTAGAGATTTGGTCTGTTGTGCCGGGGCTTTTTATGTCCGTCATCGAACCTTTATCCACTTAGGCATGCATGCGACCGGGCTCATAACGTCCCGCGGGGAACTATACTGCCACTCTTGTCATGCCTAATTTTCTTTTTCTTTTGGAGCTTTTGAGAATTCATTCACAGACCTTGAGATGATGCTTTTGATTTCATGGTAAAGAGCACTCCTTTGCTTTTCTTTTCTTTTCTTTCTTGTGGAGTCAGGTCATAACGGACTTGCCCATATTTGAGACCTCTTCTCGTTAGGGAGTTTGGATCGGTTGTCTCCTTCTTATTTACTCCTTGCCCCTGGATGCAGTCGAAGAATGAAACGTACAGGGACTTTGACTTTCCCCCAAAGCATGGCCGAGAAAAAACGGTGTCTTTTTAAGCAAGGAACCCGACCATGGGCGTCGTGTAGTGTGTGTTTGCCTTACTCAAGACTCTCTTTTGAAGATAGGGAGGCATTTCTTATTTCCGGAAAAGCAGATGGTTTAGATTTTTAAGGAAAGAAACGCTTAAGATACAACCCATTCCACGGGTGAGAGAGCTCCTCACCTTCCGCGTTTACTAAACGATAAGCATTCCCTGAATAAGCTTCTTTTATTACAAACGACCCTTCCCAGTTAGGTTGCAATTTAGACCTAGGACCTGCAGACCGAATGAATTTGCGTTTCAAAACCATTTCACCCTTGCAAAATTTTCGTTCAATTACCTTCTTTTAAAAATAACGCGAAACTCTTTTTTGATAAACAGATACGTGATCGGCCGCATTCATCCTCTTCTCATCTAGGAGTTCCAGTTGGACCAGCAACGCCTCTCGACGTTCATCGAGATTAAGTTCCTTATCGAGCTGCACTCTAAGAGAAGGGATTAAGATCTCATATGGGAGCACCGCCTCCATCCCATAAGTTAAAGAATATGGAGTTTGTCCCGTAGAAGTACGGACGGAGGTGCGGTAAGCGCACAGAGCTTCCACCAATCTTTCAGGCCAATCAGAAAACTTATGTGCTTCGCATGTTTTTTTAATGATTTTAAGAAGGGTTTTATTAGTGGCCTCGGCTTGACCGTTGCCTTGAGGGTAATATGGAGATGAATGATGCAGTGCAATTTTGAACTTCTTACATAGGTCCTTAAGCTCTTAGGAGACGAACTGGGGTCCGTTGTCGGTGATGATGCTGCTTGGTACTCCGAATCGCGAGATGATATTCTTCATGATAAAGCGGCACACCGTTGTAGCTTTGATCTCCGCGTACGCCTCGGCTTCGGCCCATTTGGTGAAGTACTCAGTTGCTGTGAGAATGAAAGATTTCTGCTTGGTCTGAGAATTAGGATCACCGAGTGGGCCGATGACGCCGAAAGTCCACATAGAGAATGGCCAAGGAGCGGTCATAGGATGAAGAGATGAAGCTGGAGAGTGGATTTTATCAGCGTGGAGTTGGCATTTAAGGCACCTCCGGACATAGAGGGAGCAATCCTCCTCCAGAGTGGGCCAATAGTTGCCCTGCCTAAGAATCCTCTTCGCTAGAGCCTGGCCATTGACATGACCTCCACACTCGCTGGAATGTGCTGCTTCTGCTACTTTCCAAGCTTCCACATCATCTAGGCATCTCATGAGAATTCCATTAGTAGCGCGCCTGTACAGTTCTCCTGCAATGATAGTGTACCTTGCGGCGGCTCTTCTTATTGCTTTGCGCTGCTCAGCTCTTGCCCCTTCTGGGAATGCCCCTTCTTTGCAAAATAACTCGATTTCATGGTACCAAGGCAATTCTTCTTCATCCAAAATCTCCTCTAGTTCTGTCAATGATACCTCCTCGAGATCTTCCTTTTCAGCTCTCACTTCTGCAGACTTCCTAAGGTTGGTGAACCAAGGATCCTGGAGAGAGGGTGCGTCCATCCTCTGGACGACAACAGTCTCAGTACTACGACTGAGAGGGAAGGATAAGGAGGAGGCCAGAGATGCCAATGCATCCGCTAGAATGTTCAGAGAACGGGGAGTATGGATATAGATTAGCTTGCGGAATCGCTTAGCGATGAGCATGACCAAATCTTGATAGGGCTTGAGCTTGGGGTCACGGGTACGGTAAGTGGACAGAACTTGCCATAAGACGAGCTGAGAGTCTCCTATGATGTTTAAATAACGCGCGCCTAAGAGATAGGCGTGCTTCAAGCCGGCTAGGAGAGCGTCATACTCAGCGATGTTGTTGGTAGCAGGAAATCGAAGTTGATAAGCGAAGGGGATGGTTACTCCCTCTGGAGTAAGCAAGACAGCCCCGATCCCTTGGCCCTGTGAGTTAAGCGCACCGTCAAAGTGCAGAGACCAGAAGGGATGCTGAGAAAGGACAGAGAGATGCTCATCAGGGAAATCGTCCTGAGTAGAGTCGGTGATGGAGGCATCACCCACGACTCCCTTTGGCTCGGGTCCACTTCTTCACATTCGGGAGCTAGTTGAGTTTGGGCCTCACTCTATTAAGGCCCCTTATCCATTTTGTAGTTTTCCTTTGAGTCATTTTGATGTATTTCCATTTTATTTGAGTCATTTCCCTAAGTCTAGCACTTATTTTCCTATGTTTGGTATCATCATGATGTCTAATGTAAGCTATTGGGCCCCATTCGTTGGACTAGGCCCATTAGCACTCCCAACCCCCTTGGTTATTTGTAGTTGTTTATTTTGTCAGGGACTTATTGTAAAGAGTGGGTTGCCTATATATAGGACCCCACTCCCCTCATTTGAAGTTAATGAATGATTACATCCTTTTGAGTTAAACTTGCCATTTGAGTTCAAATTGGAGTGATTCCTCTAGTTTTTTGGGTGAGAGACCCTAGGGGAGAGATTCCCCACCCATTCCCCTCTTAATCTCTCTATTTCACCCCTCTTTCTCTCTCCTCCAACCCCAAATCCGAATTTCCTTCTCTCTCCTCCCTCCTCCCATCCACTTCCAACCTCCAACCACCTCCTTTAATGCCCTCCACTTCCCCATGGCCTCCATTACTCCACTCCCTAGTTCCTAGGTAGAAGTCTCCCCATTCCAATACTTTCCTCCACCTTCCAACCAAATCTACCCCATTCCAATGCAAGCACTCCACTTCCCAACATAATCACCCACCTTCCAAGACCTTTTGAATTTGAAATCCACCCTTCCCTCCACTCACTTGTGCCCCCCTCACCTTCTCCTCTCACCCACCTTCCCCAAATTCGTAGCTCTTCCTCCTCCACCTGCTAGCACTTGCTTCCAGCCATTCTCCACCTCATTCCCCATCACCATTAGCTCCCTTCTCCACCCCACAAGAGCCCCCACTCTCCCTTAGGTCATTCCTACCATTTCTCTCCACCAAAGAAGCCACATCTCCCTCTCATTTCTTCTAGTAGGTTGGAGCTGTGCAGATCTGCAGAACAGCCCTTGTTGCAGCGTCAACCACGGATTCATCCTAGTTCTTCAGAAGGCGTAGCCTACCTTTCTAGAAAGGCCTTCCAGTCTACTTCGCAGGTGAGGTGGAATCAACACGATCGGAGCTCGGAGCTGCCAGATAGAGCCATTCTCCCAACAGTGCGCAGAGAGGTCTTCATCCTGGACTAGAGCGTGGAAGATCCTTCTGCCATGACAAACCCCAGCGGATTCAGGCTGAAGCCCCTTCATCAAAGTTCTTCCTCTACCGGTCATCTTTCAAGATCAAGAAACAGAACCCCGTTCGGCCACAGGAGGAAGAAGTTACGAATTTTCTCCCCTGATCTATCTAGTTCTGTTTTCTGCTGTCTACTCCGACCAGTACCCACTCTTCTAGGTGCCCCGGCCATCCTCCACCTCTGAATGCATCTCCGTCACCTCCTGCTGAAAGCTACCTCAACCACGAAGATGATGCCGCTGGTTTCGTGCTGATCGGAGCTCGGGAGGGCGCTCAGTCACTTCTGCAACTTGCTGTTACAGTCCAGACAGTACCTGCGGCCAGATAGAGGAGGCTACTTCCTGTTGCTGGTGCAGCCACCTCCGACCGTCTGAGCTTCCCCAAAAATTCTGGAGTCCACCTCTTCCAGTCAGGAAGCTTCAAGAGCTGGTTTCGATCAATTTGGAGTCCGGACAAGCCCGGCATAGCCATCCCAGCGACCCCCTGTCTAGAATTCCAGATTGAAGCTGCAACTTCCCTAGTTCTCATTTCTCTTCGTTTCGGTCCACCAACCCCTCCCCGCTTGGCCGGCTGAAGGCCCCACCCTGCGTGGTGGTAGTGTTTGAATGTATCATATTAACCCCTACCCCAAGATCCCCCCTCCTGCGAGAGGAGTAGTTTTGTAAGTGGTTTGGCAGGTCAAGCGACACCGCCGCGGCGTGTGGGGAACCACCGCCTCCCCGCTCGCCCTCGTCTCCGACCGGGACCGGTTTCTTCAAACCAGTCGAGTAAGTGTCTCTTCCTTGCTCACCTAGTGTAGCTCTCTCAATATTTGATTCATGCACCGCTGAATTCGTGAGGAGCGCCCGATCCTCAAGTCCATGACTTAGAGTGATCGCCGTGGGTTAGTGTGACCCGGTGCCCGAGTGCACTTTGTCGGCCCCAATCGAATTGGGCAACCAACCTTGGGGAATCAATTCCTGGCCTTGCTGGCCCTCTACCAGCAAGGGTCCATTCCCATAAGTCACCCTTGGTATCACATAGTCACCCCGGGAATAGAGTGCAACGAAGAGAGCGGTGGCCCATTAAGGCCCATTTGGATGCTTAGATGTGCTTGTTTGACTAAGTCCGAGGTTGTGTCACATCAAGTGGTATCAGAGCAAGTCCTTGACTTGTCTCTATCAAGTCTAAGTCGTAGGACCTTTGCATTGTGTGTCCAACCACTTTGGCCCTTTGTCTTGCATGTCCACCCGTAGTGGTACTAGCTACCAACCCGGTTCTTCATCTTCGATTCCAACCATGGATCCCAATCCTCACCAACTCAACCAAGATGTTCCTAGGGAGGAACCCCAAGAAAGGGTAGACGCTGCCCTCACAACCATCCTTGCCCAACTAGAGTCCCTTACCAACCGAATTGCTCGGTTAGAAGACCAAGGGTACCACCCAAGGAACAATGAGCCTAGAATTCCCCCTCCACAAGATGAACCTCATAGGGAAGATCCTCACCCAAGAATCAATGAGCCAAGAGTCCCTCCACCACATGGTGATTATCATAGGAATGGTTTTCCCCAAAGGAACCAAGGCCCAAGAGTCCACCCTCCACATATAGAGCCTCATAGGGATGAGTTCCACCCAAGGAACAACGGCCCAAGAGCCCATCACCCACATGCTGAATTTTATAGGGATGAAATGGACTATGACCATTATTATGAGCATGAGATACCTCGCCCCCATCAAAACCATGACCGGCGTCCACGGGATGATCCGGATGACCCCCTTTTAAGGATGATCAAGGTAGAGGCCCCAAACTTTGACGGTTCACATGAACCTAGTGTTTACCTAGAATGGGAGACCGCCATGGACCAATACTTTGAATGGTACCCCATGTCCGACCAAAGAAGAGTTAGATTGGCTAAGATGTATCTCACTAAGTTGGCCAAAACTTATTGGCTAAATCAAGAGGGTCTAAGGCGGATTAGGAGGGATGAGCCTATTAACACTTGGGCGGATATGAAGAATCTACTTAGGAACAAATACCTTCCCCGAACCTACCACCAAATGCTCCTAGATGAATGGCAAAGCCTCACCCAAGAAGGAAAGACCGTGGTAGAGTACATTGAAAAATTTGACTCTTATCTTCTAAAGTGTGGAGTCCATGAGGATGCGGATGTCACCTTATCCCGCTTTAGGAATGGGCTTCAAAGCCACATCAAGAGGGAACTATTCATGAGAGATGTGGATAACCTTGAGATAGCTTACCAAATTGTTAGAGATGTGGAAAGGTTTTCTAGGAGTTCCCGATTTATCCCTCCCCGACCCACCGACCCCAAAAACATGGGACCACGTCCCATTCCACCCACCCCCATGAGAGCTCCTAGCCCAAGTGGGAATGCCCCTTTAAGGTCCTACAACCCTCCCCCACCCATCACTCCAAACAAACCCGCTCCTAGTCACCCTCTTCCACGGAAGGATGACAACCCCAAAGGCCCAAGTATAGGAGCCACCCCGGGAAGTGGGCGCCAACAATGCTATAAGTGTCATGGGTATGGTCATTTTGCGGGGCAATGTCCATCTAAGGGGCTATCTAGCTTGCTTATTGAGGAAGAAGTCCAACCCCAAAAGGAACAAGAAAATGTCATTGAGGAACATGAAGCCTTAATAGATTGGGAAGAGAAGTATGAAGCCCAATGTCTAGAGTCGGGTCTAGATCATTCCACTCCTTCAAACAACTCCCATCTAGGAGTCATTAGGTGCACTCTCGCCCAACCTCAAGAAGAGGATTGGCGACGGACTTCAATTTTCCACACCTTTGTCAAGATAGAAAACCATGTGAGGAAAGTGATCTTGGATAGTGGTAGTTGTGTTAATGCCGTGTCACCCGACACCGTCAAGCTCCTTGGGCTTACTCTCACTCCCCACCCAAGTCCATACCGGGTCTCATGGATCAACAACAACTCCATCCCGGTCAACACCCATTGCCTAGTGCCTCTCACTTTCTCTTCCTACCATGGCCAAATATGGTGTGACGTCATACCTATGGAAGTGGGTAGCATCCTTTTAGGAAGACCTTGGCTCTATGATGTGGATGCCACCATTCTAGGAAGAAGCAACATATGCACCTTTGAGCATGAGGGTAAGACTATCCGTCTTAACCCTTCCCCACCTCATCCCATGCCCAAGAGGGACACTCTCCCTCAAGGATCACACCCCACCACTCCACAAGTCTCGGGGAACTCCACCCCTCCAACTCAAGCCCTTATCCAAACCCCAAAACAAAGTAGAACCACGGGGTTGACCAAGGGTATTCATCTCATCACTAGGAGAGAGCTTGAAGAGGAAATTGCTCAAGGGGTGCCTTTGTGTGCGGTTGTCATATGCTTAGGGGAACCTACCCCTTCTAATCCCCATCCCATAGAGATCCAACAACTATTAGAAGAATTTCATGATGTGTTCCCGGAAGAGCTCCCGGACCAACTCCCTCCCATGCGTGATGTGCAACACGCAATCGACCTAGTGCCGGGAGCCACCCTTCCAAACCTTCCTCATTATCGCCTCAATCCTACGAAACATGCCGAACTTAGGAGGCAAATAGATGAACTCATTAGGAAGGGCTTCATCCGCATTAGTAAGAGTCCATGTGCCGTCCCGGCCCTCCTTACCCCCAAGAAAGATGGATCGTGGCGGATGTGTGTGGATAGCCGGGCCATTAACAAGATTACCGTCAAGTATAGGTTCCCTATCCCTAGGCTTGATGACATGTTGGACATGCTAGCTGGAGCCACCATCTTCTCTAAGATAGATCTCAAGAGTGGTTACCACCAAGTTAGGATAAGGCCCGGGGATGAGTGGAAAACGGCCTTCAAGACCAAGGATGGTCTCTTTGAGTGGTTAGTCATGCCATTTGGGCTTTCTAATGCCCCAAGTACTTTCATGCGTCTTATGACGGAAGCACTTAGGCCTTTCATTGGGAACTTTCTAGTGGTATACTTTGATGATATTCTCATCTATAGCCACACCCATGAAGCCCACCTCGAACACCTTAGGAAAGTTTGCACCGTCCTCCGGCAAGAGAGCTTATTTGCCAACCTAAGAAAGTGTCATTTCATGACCACTACCATCACCTTCCTAGGATATGTGGTGTCAACCAAAGGAGTCTCCATGGACCCCGACAAGGTCCAAGCTATCATTGATTGGCCTGAACCCCACACCCTTCATGAGGTTAGAAGTTTTCATGGGTTGGCCACATTCTATAGGAGATTCATTCGGGGGTTTAGCACTATCACCGGCCCAATAACTGATTGTCTCAAAAAGGGAACCTTTGTTTGGACCAAAGCTGCCTCTAAAGCCTTCCTTGAGCTTAAGGAAAAGTTGACCCAAGCCCCGGTCCTATGTCTTCCCGATTTCTCTAAAGTTTTTGAGGTCACTTGTGATGCATCCGGGATTGGGATAGGAGGGATTCTTAGTCAAGAGGGACACCCGGTCGCCTACTTTAGTGAGAAGCTATGTGATGCTAGGACTAGATACTCCACCTATGACAAGGAGTTCTATGCCGTGGTCCAATCCCTCCGACATTGGAGACATTATTTGCTTCCTAAAGAGTTTGTCATCTTTTCCGACCATGAGGCACTCAAATACCTCAATTCCCAACAAAAGTTGAATGCCCGACATGCCCGATGGGTTGAGTTCATACAATCCTACACCTTTGTCATCAAACACAAGGCCGGGAGTGAGAATAAGGCCGCGGATGCCCTTAGTAGGAAGATGTCCTTGTTATCCACTATCCAAGTGGAAGTGATTGGCTTTGACAAGGTCAAGGATGATTATCCTAGTTGCCCCGACTTTGGACAAATCTATGCCAACTTGACCACTCATTCTAGCAAGGAGCATGAAGGATTCATTTTAGAGGATGGGTTCCTCTTCAAGGGACCAAGGCTTTGCATTCCTCGGACATCTCTTCGAGACTTCTTGGTTTGGGAATTACATGCCGGTGGGTTAGCCGGTCATTTTGGGGTCCACAAGACCATTGCCTTAGTTGAGGGTCAATTTTATTGGCCAAGCCTCAAGAGGGATGTAGGCAAAATAGTGGGTCAATGTCGCACATGTGCTTCGGCCAAACAAGTAAAACAAAACACCGGCCTATACACCCCACTTCCCATTCCCGACCGCCCATGGCAAGATTTGAGCATGGACTTTGTGCTAGGTTTACCCAAGACCTCTAGGAAGCATGACTCCATCTATGTGGTGGTTGATAGATTTTCCAAAATGGCCCACTTCATCCCATGCTACAAAACCTCCGATGCCTCCCATATAGCCCGGTTATTCTTTGATGAGGTAGTCCGCCTCCATGGGCTACCCAAGACCATAGTCTCCGATAGGGATGTCAAATTCACTAGCTATTTTTGGAAGACTCTTTGGCACATGATGGGTACCCTCCTCAAATTCTCCACTGCCTACCACCCCCAAACGGATGGCCAAACTGAAGTGGTCAACCGGAGTCTAGGGAACCTCCTTAGGTGTCTTGTTGAGGATCGGCCCGGAAATTGGGATCTCATCTTACCACAGGCTGAGTTTGCATACAATAATTCCGTCAATAAGTCAATAGGGATGAGTCCATTTGAAGCAGTGCATGGGTACAAACCAAGAAAGCCATCCGATCTCATTCCCCTTCCCCAGCATGCTAGAGTGTCCATTTCTGCCGAGTCTTTTGCACAACATATTAGAGAGTTGCATGAGGAAATCCGCAAGCACATTGGCATGAAAAATGAGGCGTATAAAAGGTTGGCCGACTCTCACCGGCATCACTTAGAGTTCCAAGTGGGTGACTTTGTGATGGTGAGGACGGAGAGGCTCTCCCCAGGAGCCAACTCCAAGTTGAGACCACGTGGGACTGGGCCCTTCCAGGTCTTGAGGCGTATTGGTGCGAATGCTTATGAATTAGATCTCCCCGAGGATTATGGGGTAAGTCCTACATTCAATGTCGCCGACTTAGTGTCTTACAAGGGCCCCACGGTGAGACCTAGTGAGGAGATCGAGCCCACTCCCTCCTTTGAGAGAGCACCCACCCGAGAGGAGAGTCCACTAGCCAAAAGAGCTCAGCGTGATCGCATTGAACAAATATTGGATGAGCAGGTCACTACCACCCGGAGCAAGGTCTATGAGCGCTATCTCGTCAGGTGGAAGGATCGGCCTCCGTTGGAAGACTCATGGGTAAGTCGGGAGGACCTACAGCGATTGGATCCAGATCTCCTCGAGCGGTACCTTAGCCGGATGGACCCTTACTCGACGGAGTCGAGCTCTTTGCGGCCCAGGGGATTTGATGGAGGCATCACCCACGACTCCCTTTGGCTTGGGTCCACTTCTTCACATTCGGGAGCTAGTTGAGTTTGGGCCTCACTCTATTAAGGCCCCTTATCCATTTTGTAGTTTTCCTTTGAGTCATTTTGATGTATTTCCATTTTATTTGAGTCATTTCCCTAAGTCTAGCACTTATTTTCCTATGTTTGGTATCATCATGATGTCTAATGTAAGCTATTGGGCCCCATTCGTTGGACTAGGCCCATTAGCACTCCCAACCCCCATGGTTATTTGTAGTTGTTTATTTTGTCAGGGACTTATTGTAAAGAGTGGGTTGCCTATATATAGGACCCCACTCCCCTCATTTGAAGTTAATGAATGATTACATCCTTTTGAGTTAAACTTGCCATTTGAGTTCAAATTGGAGTGATTCCTCTAGTTTTTTGGGTGAGAGACCCTAGGGGAGAGATTCCCCACCCATTCCCCTCTTAATCTCTCTATTTCACCCCTCTTTCTCTCTCCTCCAACCCCAAATCCGAATTTCCTTCTCTCTCCTCCCTCCTCCTATCCACTTCCAACCTCCAACCACCTCCTTTAATGCCCTCCACTTCCCCATGGCCTCCATTACTCCACTCCCTAGTTCCTAGGTAGAAGTCTCCCCATTCCAACACTTTCCTCCACCTTCCAACCAAATCTACCCCATTCCAATGCAAGCACTCCACTTCCCAACATAATCACCCACCTTCCAAGACCTTTTGAATTTGAAATCCACCCTTCCCTCCACTCACTTGTGCCCCCCTCACCTTCTCCTCTCACCCACCTTCCCCAAATTCGTAGCTCTTCCTCCTCCACCTGCTAGCACTTACTTCCAGCCATTCTCCACCTCATTCCCCATCACCATTAGCTCCCTTCTCCACCCCACAAGAGCCCCCACTCTCCCTTAGGTCATTCCTACCATTTCCCTCCACCAAAGAAGCCACATCTCCCTCTCATTTCTTCTAGTAGGTTGGAGCTGTGCAGATCTGCAGAACAGCCCTTGTTGCAGCGTCAACCAAGGATTCATCCTAGTTCTTCAGAAGGCGTGGCCTACCTTTCTGGAAAGGCCTTCCAGTCTACTTCGCAGGCGAGGTGGAATCAACACGATCGGAGCTCGGAGCTGCCAGATAGAGCCATTCTCCCAACAGTGCGCAGAGAGGTCTTCATCCTGGACTAGAGCGTGGAAGATCCTTCTGCCACGACAAACCCCAGCGGATTCAGGCTGAAGCCCCTTCATCAAAGTTCTTCCTCTACCGGTCATCTTTCAAGATCAAGAAACAGAACCCCGTTCGGCCACCGGAGGAAGAAGTTACGAATTTTCTCCCCCGATCTATCTAGTTATGTTTTCTGCTGTCTACTCCGACCAGTACCCACTCTTCTGGGTGCCCCGGCCATCCTCCACCTCTGAATGCATCTCTGTCACCTCCTGCTGAAAGCTACCTCGACCACGAAGATGATGCCGCTGGTTTCGTGCTGATCGGAGCTCAGGAGGGCGCTCAGTCACTTCTGCAACTTGCTGTTACAGTCCAGACAGTACCTGCGGCCAGACAGAGGAGGCTACTTCCTGTTACTGGTGCAGCCACCTCCGACCGTCTGAGCTTCCCAAAAAAATCTGGAGTCCACCTCTTCCAGTCAGGAAGCTTCAAGAGCTGGTTTCGATCAATTTGGAGTCCGGACAAGCCCGGCATATCCATCACAGCGACCCCCTGTCCAGAATTCCAGATTGAAGCTGCAACTTCCCTAGTTCTCATTTCTCTTCGTTTCGGTCCACCAACCCCTCCCCGCTTGGCCGGCTGAAGGCCCCACCCTGCGTGGTGGTAGTGTTTGAATGTATCATATTAACCCTACCCCAAGATCCCCCCTCCTGCGAGAGGAGTAGTTTTGTAAGTGGTTTGGCAGGTCAAGCGACACCGCCGCGGCGTGTGGGGAACCGCCGCGGCGTGTGGGGAACCACCGCCTCCCCGCTCGCCCTCGTCTCCGACCGGGACCGTTTTCTTCAAACCGGTCGAGTAAGTGTCTCTTCCTTACTCACCTAGTGTAGCTCTCTCAATATTTGATTCATGCACCGCTGAATTCGTGAGGAGCGCCCGATCCTCAAGTCCATGACTTAGAGTGATCGCCGTGGGTTAGTGTAACCCGGTGCCCGAGTGCACTTTGTCGGCCCCAATCGAATTGGGCAACCAACCTTGGGGAATCAATTCCTGGCCTTGCTGGCCCTCTACTAGCAAGGGTCCATTCCCATAAGTCACCCTTGGTATCACATAGTCACCCCGGGAATAGAGTGCAACGAAGAGAGCGGTGGCCCATTAAGGCCCATTTGGATGCTTAGATGTGCTTGTTTGACTAAGTCCGAGGTTGTGTCACATCAGTCGGTGTGAGGAATAGGGAGATGTGCAAGATGCTCAGCGATGGCATATCCTTTGACTGCCTTCTGAACGACAAAGGTGATATCGAATTGAGAGAGGAAGCTCTGCCAGCGAGCTAGCCTACTAGAAAGAACGGGCTTTTCTAAGAGATAACGGATCGGGTCCATTCTAGAGATCAGCCTAACTGGGTGGGCGAGAAAGTAATGTTTAAGCTTCTGAACTACCCACACTAAGGCGGCACAAGTCTTCTCCATAGCGGTGTATCTGGATTCAGCTGGATTAAACAACCGAGAAAGATAGTACGCAGCCCGCTCTTTTCCTTCGTCATCCACTTGTGCTAAAACCTCCCCTAGGGAGTCCTCAATGACCGAGATGTATAGGATCAGGGGTTTCCCAAGGACAGGAGGTTGTAAAACCGGGGGATTGGATAGATATTCCTTGAGGTCCTCATAGGCCTTTTGACAACCTTGATTCCATTCGAACTTGACCCCCGCCTTGAGCAATTCATAAAACGGACGGCATCTTTGAGAATGCTGGGATATGAATCTTCTAATGAATTGCAATCTACCAATCAGTCCTCGAAGTTCCGTAATGTTCTTTGGCGGAGGCATATCCATGACGGCCTGTGCTTTGTTAGGATCAATCTGGATCCCCCATTTGCTCACTATGAAACCTAGCAGCTTCCCCGAGGAGACTCCGAATACGCATTTCTTCGGATTCATCTTTAGCTTGTACTCCCTGGCTCTCTGCAGCACCTTAGCCAAAATAGAGGGGTGTTCTTCCTTTGATCTTGACTTCACCAGAATGTCATCCACGTAAGCTTCCATATAGATGTGCATCATGTCATGGAAGATAGCCATCATCGCCCTTTGATAGGTGGCGCCTGCGTTCTTTAATCCAAAAGGCATAACTACATAGCAGTATGTGCCCCAGGGCGTGGTGAAGGAAGTTTTCTCTTGATCTTCAGGAGCGAGACGGATCTGATTATAGCCCGAGTACCCATCCATGAACGATAGAGCTTCGTACCCGGCAGTGTTATCAACAAGGACGTCTATATGAGGCAGCGGGAAATCATCTTTAGGACATGCTTTGTTAAGGTCCCTGAAATCAATGCATATGCGCACTTTTCCATCCTTCTTGAGGACAGGGACTATGTTCGCCACCCACTGGGGATATAAGACTACTCTGATGAACTTGGCCTTGTATAACTTATCGACTTCTTCTTTGATCCTTAAGGCCATGTGGGGGTGAAATCTTCTTGACTTTTGTTTAACAGGCGTTGCCCCTGGTTTAAGCACGAGTCGATGTTCCACTAAGGAGGGGTCAAGACCTGGCATGTCCTCATAAGACCAGGCGAAAGAATCGCTATACTCCCTCAGTACCTTAATTAGATCCTCTTCTACCTGTGGAGGGAGATTAGCTGAAATATTGATGGGCCTTGGATCTTCTTCCGTTCCCAAGTTGATTTCCTTTGTAGGTTCATCCACTGCCGTCGACGGCTGGTCGAATCTCTTCAGTCCCTTTGCATATAAGTCGGCAGTGTCCTCTACATCGCTGTCTTCATCAATTGGGTCTTTCTCATCCAGCACTTCATAGACGCCTAATCCGTCGTCGCTCCATTCCCCTTCTATTTCCTCTTCATCTTCAATCGCAATCGCCGTGGCGACGAATTCTGGGCACTTCAAAAGAGCATGACACCGCTGAGCTAGATCTTGCAAGAACCTATCAGGAATATATCGGGAAGGATGCGCAAGCGAGCGCGGCTCAGGAGGGGAAGGGTTGAATGACCTAGAACAAGACCCTACTTCTTTAGACCTAACTGACTCTACTTCTCTAGACTCGCTAGACCCTAACTCTGACCTAGGAGAGAGGAAGCTTAATGGAAGGGAAGTAGCAGGGGACTTGTGCCCCTGGGACGAGGAGGATGGAGACAGGATAGCATAATCTTCCACTGAAATCTCCGTTTCAATTTTGACGTTTTTTTTTTGGAGATCAGTGGAGACCACGCAGCACGACGGAGGAGGCGGGAGCTGCATAGGGAACAGCTCAGGAAAGATGCAATCGAAGAAAAGATCACAAGAGGAGGAACCCCACATCTCGTGGATTTGAGAGTTAAAAAACGGAGGGATGGGGAAAGCAGGCAGATTAATGGGGCAGCGAGGCCCATAAGCAGGAGGATTGATTGGAATCTGGAATGGATCACTGAAAGATGGATTAATCATAATCGGAGGAGGACGGGGTACAAACTCCTTTAGCTGGATCATGCACTGAAAATGAGAGGGAGAAAGAGCAAGAGCAATCAGCGAGCTCCCTTCTTTCTTTGAATCATCACCAGGCCGCTTCTTCGGCCTCCACTGCATAAGCTGAACCTTCTGTGGCCTCTGGCTGCCTCTTTCACAAAACAGCCCCTGGAGGGCCCAGCTGTAGTCGATCACATCGTCATTTAGCCCCCTTGGCAATGGGGGTGGACTGGTGACTGGACAAACCGTGTCGATTTTTGACTGGACTGGCTTCGCAGCTAACGTGCCCGGCTGTGGGGGCCCTCTGACAAAATGCTGACGGTAATCCCAGGTAAGCGGCCCAGAGTCACCCATCATTGATAATGCTGTCTCCTTGTAACCGAGACCTCGTCTGCCCATTTTCCTTCCTTTTGGTATGGGCTTGGTCATCCCTTGCAGCTGTGCACCGAGGCCTCTCCCCGGTTGATAGCCCAGTTTCAATATAATGTTCCACCCCTTTGAATCTCGAATCTGCGGCTTTGCCTTGATATTGACCGGGGTAGTGACGGGCTTAGGTGTGGTGTACGCGCAAGGAAAGTTTAGGTCTAGCACTGATAGCACGGGCCGGCTGCTTGGCCAGAGAGTAGGAAGAATCTGTTCAGAGATGGCCTTCACTGACTGTACCGTGGATAAACTTTTAACTTTGACGACCCTCCCTTGAAAAGGGAATTTAATGCATTGGTGCGCGGTAGAGGGCACGGCGCCAAGTGTGTCGATCCAGGGATGACCCAAGATAGCCTTGAACATAGGGTCGATATCAAGTACATAGAATTCTACAGCCATGGAAAGAGGCCCGAGCTCAGCCTGAATAGTGACTACCCCGTGACATGCCCGCCTTGAGTTGTCGTATGCTGCTATAGTGGTGGGGGTAGGCCGTAGTAACTCCTCAGATATATTGCAGGCTCGGAGAGTGCTGAGGGGGCAGACATTAATTGAGGCCCCAGTGTCGACCAGTGCTGCTTCAACGTCGACTTTGTTCAAAGTAATTGTTATGCAGAGCGGCATTTGCCGAGCCCCCGGAGGTGCAAGCTCGGTCTCAGAGAATGTGATTGCCGGCCCTTTAGAGATAGTTGCTAGTGCCGTTGGTAGACTGTCGACTGCCATGTCTTCACTAACCATGACCTTCTGCAAAAAATCCCTCAGTGCATCTTGATGGAGAGTGGACCTCTTGATTAACTCCAGCACAGATATCTTGGCGGGTACCCGATCTAGATGATGCAGTAAATCATATTGAGTCCCCGGTAACGGTTTAGCTTCCTCTTGCTCGGCCACCGGTTGGGAAGACTGGGGATTGCTAGTAGTGGCGTAGTTCCGATGGAACATCTTCCCGCTCCTTAGAGCACAATTTGCCGCGGCATCGGGGGATAGTATGATGGGCCCTGCGGGGCGAATGAGTGGAATAGGTGGCGTGGGGGAGGCAGTTTGGTAAAGCGGAGGGTTGGTGAAGTTAATGGCGGATGCGCGGATGATAGGTGAAGGATTGGTGGGTGGTAGGGTGGTGATGGACGTGGATGCTGGTGAAGGCAGGGTGAATGGATGGGTAAGGATAGGTGCGGGATTGGATGGTGGTGTGATGACGGTGATGGGGGTTGGCGAAGGATACGACGGGATGGTGAGCGGACTTGGTGGAGCGGGTGTGAATGGTGGGATGAGCGGAGAGGGTGTTGGTTGTGTAGGGAGGATGAAGGAAGGTTTGTGGTGGAAGGCCATGACCTGTGGTGCGGCGCCATCATCATCAAATGACCACCCGGCGTTGGAGGCCGGTGGTTGGACTACATTAACTTGTGCCGGTGCTGGCGGCTGTTGCGGAGGAGCGGGTTGATGGTTTGGCATCGGATTCTGATGGATGCCAAGATCTTGTGCTTGCTGCGGTGGCTGCTGTTGTGGCGGCTGCTGCGGCTGCGGTGCTGGATGCTGCTGCACTTGCTGCCCCTGCGGCTGCCTTCTCTTCTCTTTGATTTCCATAATGGCCCTATGCATCTCGGCCCAGTCTATTCTCTGTCCTTCGTGTAAGTCGTACACGAGATCTCGGAAGTGAAAGCATCCTTCTATAGTGTGACCCGGCTGCCGGTGGAACATGCAATACTTAGTTTGATCAACAGCTGGGTTCCAAACAGTCCTTTCTGGAGGAAGTTGAATTGCATTTACTGCCATGAGCGCTGAGAATATGTCTGTAAGTGTCTCTGGCAATGGAGGATACTGGGCTCTTCTGGGAGCCGGGCGCTTGCTGTTGGGATTATTATTGTTGTAGCCGCCGGGTGGAGGGACGTTATGGTATTGCGGTGATGGTGGTGGTTGTTGTGGTGCGGTGAAGGTGTTTTGCGGGATGGTGAAGGTAGGCGGAGGGTTTTGTGGAGTGTTTTGAAAGTGTTGCGGAGCGGAGTTTTACGGATTGCGGGGGCTTTGGTTGTAGCGGAATGGTGCGGCTTGGTAGGGAAAAGCAACAGCTTGTACTTGCTCATTTGTCTGGACTCCTTCGGTAACCGGCCCCTGTGGTTTCTTATGGTACTTGGGCTTTTGGTTTTCGAAAAGAGAATGGATAGGGGAGTCCTTAAACTGAGTTTGTATAAATCGCGCCCGGCTATACAGTTGATGCATATTGGCTATATCGTTCATTGCCAGGATGTTTTTGAAGGTGGGCGAAGTATTTGAAATTAGCAGCTTAACTTTTTCTTCCTCTGGAATATGGCCGGGCACCCTGGCGGCCATCTGCCTCCATCTATCTGCATAAGTTGCGAATTCCTCATCCGGCTTCATTTTCTCGGCCACCAGATCTGTGAATGAATATTCCGGGCCGACCCGATCTTGGAACCGCTGAATAAACTTGTCCTTGACCACTTTGAAGCTCTCGGCCTCTTCTAGGGGCAGAGAATAAAACCATTCCAGAGCAACGCCATCCAATGATCGGCGGAATAGGTACGCCATAAGGTGATCATCATATTGGAACTGCGCCGATTCATACAGAAAATCCCTCACATGGATGAAGGGATTGCTGTTCCCATCATACTTACGGTAGTTGGGGAGCTCAGACTGCGGAGGGAAACGGATGTTCTGGAAGCTTGGGACGGGAATATCAGCCAAGGATTGTGGGCCCACCTTCTTCTGAAGAAAATCAAGTTGTTGCTGCATGGTGGCCCACTTATTAAGCAAATCCTGCTCTCGAGAGGGAGCAGGGGCAGTGAAGGGAGTTGATTGTACCTGGTGAGCGGGAGGAATGGCGGTTGCCGAGGGCGGGAGCCCATAGGAAGGAGCAGAAGGATAACTAGTGGAATTAGGGGGGCCGTAAGAAGGATATTGGGCCTGAGATAGACCCGGATTGGAGTGAAATTGGGCCACCCCGTGCTGTTGGGGCAAGAAATCGGATGGGCCCACGAGGACCTGTGGAGCCGCCAGAGCAGAGGGGTGATAATCCATCGGAAGAGAGGGGATAGGCGATTTCCCCTTATCAAAAGATTGATGGGTCGGATTGGAGGATTGACCCATCTCCATGCCAGCAAAGGTGATGGTCCGGGGCTGGACCGGGGTGAGCTCAATCGGGGTGGGCTGAACAGACGGCCCAATAATGGAAGAATTAGAGTGCCCCTGGACGGTAGCGGAGGGAGGAGGATTGGACCCTTGCATGGCCTGATAGAGGACCTGGAGTTGGGTCGGATCCAACTGGGCCATCACATGGAGGACAGAGCCCGCGGAAGGAGCGGTTAAAGAAGGGATGGCCTGACCACCTTCTATGGGAGTGGAGGATGAGAGAGGGGCGGTCCCCTCTCCAGCGGAGAAAGAAATAACCCTCGGGGGGTTCTCAAGGAGCCCTTGAGGAAGGGAATCCTCTTGGGAGCGAGGAGGATTGCAGGATGCCATGGTAGATTCGAAGAGGGGATTGGAATAGAATGTGAAGGAGGAAGCGACTCGAGGAGATGATTCGGATGAACGAAAACAACTCCACATGCAACGGACAACCTTGATAAATGCAAAACAACAAACACAACAAACACACAATGAGCAACCGCACCTAGGTGATTCAAACAAGATACAAGTGATAGGGAATGAAGACACTCAAAAGCCAACCAAGTTGCTTAAGATGATGCAAACAAAGTTTCTTTATGGTTTCTCCTTTGGAACTTTAGTGAATTGATTGATATGTGCTCTCTCCAAATGGGTTCCTAATAGGAGGTGGATATGGACTTGGCTTGACTTTAAGTGTGACCACTCCTTCACGTATGCAACCCTAGACACAAGGGGGGAGAGGTACAACCGGCCCGGCGTCCGTGTGGGAATCCACGGCTCGCGGGGACGTATGGAGGTCCCTGCTGTGATTTCCTAGTCGGCCCCAAGGAATATGGAGACGAGAGGTCCTCACAACAAGGTAGGAAAATGCAGTCTAATATATGAAAAGATGGATGACCCTATGTGCACCGGAGTGCATGCAAAGTCTAGCCTAGAATCTAGCAAACAACGGTGCACATAAGGATGTGAAGATATGAATGGAATTATGGCAGAAATCAAGCAGCACCCAAGCAATAAATCACAGCCAAAAATTGCGGAAATAACTGCACCTCGGATGCGTACCTGCCAGGAGAGTGACGGACGAAGGCCCCTGCGTCAGAGCTAAATAACGGTCAGAGACCAGACCGCCATAAATAATGTAACGCAGGGGTTCCAGACAGTCGTATGAGCCAGGGAACCAAAAAACAAACTGAAGTAACAGGAAAACCCGTGAAAGCTCACACCACAGAGACAAGCGACGGCCTGATGTCCCCGCGTCAGAACACTGTAACGCGCCGAGACAGGGCCGTCATATGATTCAGAAAACCAGAAAGAGGGGTGAAAACAAAGGGATCAAAAGACAACTGAACAAACAGATGATGACAGGTTTAAACAGGAATCAGAAGCACGATTGGCACTAGTCGTCCCACCGTGATCGCTAAAAAATTATCTGTTGATTGTTTGTTTACCTATCTCTTCTTATCTTCTTTCTCTTTTTTGTTGATTGTGAGGGTTTTGAAAAAGGATATGGCGAGATGATAAATAAACTACCAAAGATCAGCTCAACCTATGCACATGTGAACATGAACCTAGGCAATGAAATCTAACTCTAGCATGGGCATCCTATCTCAATCAAATTACGCTAAGGGAAAAACAAAAACACACGCCGAGGCATGGAGCAAAGATAAATAAAAACACACCGCTAGGGGTGGAACAATCAAGGGGAATAAAGAGATTTGATGAAAAAGACAGTTAGTGCCCAACACTAAGGAAAGTCGTGATCGCCACCAAAGTAAACACGAGTCAAAGACTGTAATATACCTTGGAAGTAGGTGGATGAAACACCCGCCCACGGGAGAGAAAACCAAGGAAAGCCTGCAGATCAACTTGTAAATAACGGTCCAAACCCTGTGCGTCGCTTGGAAGTAACGGTCGTGCGATAGACCGCCAGAAAGAAATAACGCTCCTGCACCTGACCGTCAGATAACCTGCAGTGAAAAGATGTGAATTCTTTGAACTCCAACCCTTCCAGCCGGCTAGAAGGCTTGGGCCTCGTGCTAGTGATCCTGTAAAACCTGCCAAGGATGTAGAAAGCAAAACAACACAACCTCAATTAGCCCTCAACATAAGTATAGCATCAATCCTTAAAAAAGCTTAAGAACATCAAAAGGAGAGGGGATTACCGGGGAGTTGTTGGTTTTTTAACCCCTCTGGGCGTTTTTTAAGTTTAAGAGGATATGTGTATGCTTAGCAACAGTGAAAAACATGGAGGAAGAGGAGGGACAATGCTTTTGATTGATAAAACCAAGGGAAACTTGAGCATGCAATAATGATGATCTTGACAAGCTAAGACCTAAAATTACTCCCTTGACTTGGAAGATGGACGTGGGAAGCAGCTCCTCCTGGATGTAGATGGCTCCTGAATTTGGCAGCACTTCGTCGTGAATCAAATCTTCCTCCTCCTGGGTCATGAAATCAAGGGTTCTATTTATAGACTCCCTCAAACTCTCAGGTCGAGTTGAAGATAAATCAGCCAAGAAAGGAGGATAATCCTTAGCAAATCCTTGAGGATAATATCAACAAGAGTCCAAAGAAACAAACGAGAGGTACTGAGGATTAGAATTGAAGGAGATAATGCCAATCCAAAACCCTATCTCGTCCACGGAGTAGCAGAGAAAAGGCCTGAACTGTCAGGACTCTCTAAAGGAAGTAACGGTTGCACGATAGACCGCCACTTGGAAATAACGCTCCAAGGAATTACCGTCATTTTCAACCCTATCCAAAGGATAAGATCGACGGGAAGAAGATCTAAACAATAGGACTCTGCAAGTAAGTAACGGCCAGGGCATAGGGCGTCATAAGGAAACAACGGCTAGGGAGTAGACCGTTATTATCAAAGGACAACGAGGCCCTGAGTCTTGGGACTCTTCAAAGATTAACGGCCTAGGCTTCATGCGTTATTATGAAATGACGCGCCTAGTCCAGACCGTTATTATCATTGATTTTCAAGAAAATAGAATGGAGGGATTGCCAAGCTTTTGAACGAAGTGCCACCAGGAACCAGGTCTAATCCAGGAATTGAGACCCAGAAAACAGGCTTCAACTGATTAAATGGAATTCAATGAAGAGTGAACAACTCGGAGCATCATATTGAATAAATAAGGAGATGACCCGACTTATTGGGTATAAAACGGGTGTCAACAGCACCGAGCTCGAAAGACTAGTTGAGTCTCACATGCATGATGATGAAGAGCACAAAGAATTGATTGCAAATCTGAAATCTGAAAACAAATCTTTACAGGCTAAAATTTTAGAACTTCAATAAGTAAAAGAAGATAATGAGAAGCTAAAAATGTTGAATTCTGCCATATCTGAAAAACTGCTCCTTCTAGAAAAAGGGAAAGTTACACTAATTGTTGACAAGTCTGGAAAGCTGAAGGAACTAAGAAAGGAAATAGAACGCTTTAGAAATCTGAATGATAAATTTGAATGTAATGAAACCATGAATGCAATGACTAATGGAAAAGTGAGCTTTCAAAAGAATGAACCTGAACATACCTCCATGATTGTAAATTCATTTGAAAAACTACAGAATGAAAAGCTTGCCGAAGAGATTGAGAAATTGAAAGATCAAAACAGTCTATTGGTTGATAAAATCCACAGGTTTGAAAAAGGAAAATATGTAGTTGTTGATAATCTTGAAAACTCTCATGTTTTAGAAGAAGAGGTTGCAAGTTATAAAACTGTCAATTCCTTTTTGAATAATAAACTTCCATTGTGTGAGGAAGAAATTGTTAAGTCTGAATTACACATTTCGTCAATGGAAAATGAAATTAAGAGCTTGAATGAATCTTTGTGCTTGAGTGTTAAAGAAAATCAAAAACTGAAGAATGTTGATGATTGTTCTTGTGTGCATGAAAAACTTCATGTTGTCAAACATAATCATGCAACAAGTAAAAAGGGAATGAATGTCTCATGTTATTATTGTGGCAAATATGGCCACGAAATGTATGATTGCTTTCAAATGAAATCTGATGATGATGTGGCTCTGAAATCAAGAATGAAAAGTGTTACTAGTTCCAAAGATCATGAAAAACCCATAAAGAAAAGATTCAATAATCATTGCATCTATTGTGGGTTGCATGGTCATGTTTTTGAAGATTACTTTATAAAGAAAAATGATGATGAATGGTCTTTCAAAAGAAATATTTCGTGTCATTATTGTGGTGAATTTGGACATATCATTGATAATTATTCTTTAATGGAATATGATGAAAAATTATCCGTGAAAAGAAAATCCTCTCATTATTTTTATTGTGGCCAGAATGGTCATTCAATAGATGATTGTACCATGATGAGGGCCGACGATGAGTGATATGAGAGGAAAAACAAAAAGAACACATTTGTTCATGTTAGAACTAATCCCTCGGGACCCAAGATGATTGGGTACCCAAATCTCCAAAATGAGAATCTATTTTGTAGGGGCGCCTTGAGACTAGGGAAAGTCAATAAATAAAGGACTCTCAAGGCGAGGAACAAAAATTGTTTGTTTTTGAAGATCATTTTGCTTAGGTTCATTTTGAAAAATCTGAAAAGGTAAAATTCATGTTTGGAGGAAAGTGTTTGCAATTAAATAGTTGCATTTCTACTTCACTGACTTTGGCATCTTTTGAAATGTTCAGATCTTTTGAGTTTGATGAGTACCTATCTTGAATGCTTCTCTTTTCACATCATGTGAATAAATTTAGTCTTTGAATGCTTAACAGTGTACATATGCAATTTTTCATACACACCTTCTCTTTCGCTTCGCAAATAAAAATTTGATTTTGAGTGCTTTGCACTGTGCATAAAGTCTTTCATACTTTTGATCACTTTTTGCAAATAACAATTCACTTGTGCATACATAGAACACATACTTAGCTCCATGATACTCATTGCACATATCATACACATCTTTGCATACTTGTGAATAGGAATAATTTTTCAATCATCCTTTCAAGTTCATGCATATACTTGCATATATATACTTGACATACTTGTGTGCTTAAATGCCATGATTGACCGGTATATAAAATGACATTAGTGGAAAGGTGGATTAAGTCCACCTAGAAGCTTTCTTTATGCATGAGTAGGGTCTTTGGACCTTTATCTCCACCACGTACTGGTGATCAATTTGCTTGAAAAATCCATCTCAATGCATGCTTGAATGTATATAAGATATCACCCACCTTTTTGACTCCTTCTATGACTCATCCCTTGCCAAATGAAATTATATTGATTTAGACATGTTTGTTACATGGCACATATTAGGGGGGATATTTTTGTTATAACTGTGCATACATTTAGGGGGAGATATTATTGTGAGAAAGCTAATTCATCTTTTACATTCAATACAACCACTCACACAAAATGCACCTTTTTGAGATAATGATTCAATCTAATGAGAATTACTATTTTCTACTCTACACTTTTGAGGACTATTGATTCTCTACATGGAAATCACATGTCTCGTGAGGAAAGAGCTGTTCACCCCATCAAAAGTCGTATAAGTGGAACGTGAATCCGAGTAGTCGGGAATCCCCCCTGAAATAAAGGAGGAAACTCGCATCGAAAGGAGAAACAATCACCTTTGAAAATAAGTGTGATTTGTCACCGAGTAACCGGGAAGTGTCCCTGAGACAAAGGATACAACTCGCGTCGAAAAGTGATAAAATTCACAGCTAAGATAAGTGACGAAACTGAGTAACCGGGAAGTATCCTTGAGACAAAGGACACAACTCGTGTCAAAGGGTTAGTCACACCAATTTTAGTATTTAAAAAAAAATTGGGGTCATACGTTGCTACCAATATTTGAGCATTGTGTATGAAAGTGTATGGATGATAAGTTCTTTTTAGTGTTCTTTAGAAAATCTATATTTCCATATTGACTTGAACTTCATTGCTCAATCCTCACATATGCACCTTGGGTTTGATTATTTGAATGTTCTTTATGAATCAGTCATCTTTCATGGTTAATGTAGTACTTTATTTATGTAAGCACGACCTTCTTAGTAATTGCACATGCACATCATGCCCAACAATCAATTGCATTATCCTTACACCCGTCCCAAAGGGACTTGGATGAGTCTATATGTAATTATGCATGATTGAGTGTTTGAATGCTTGATCCGTCTTGTTCATATCATACGTCATTCCATCTAAATGCATCTTTAACTTATACTTGTAAATAATAGGTTAAATAACCCATTGTCAGTCATTTTTTGTTCTTGACAATAGGGGAAGAATAATGTGCTGTTCAGCACAATTTTTGCACAAAGTTTAGTCTTTTCGTTACTACTTGTGCATAGCTGGGTCATACACTCTTCATACTGTTCTCAAATTGAGCATTTGCATAAAATGTTGTCATCTTGCATATTGCACGACAAATTTCCTTTGCTGCTTGCTGTTACGAGCTTATACACCTTCCCTTCATGGGAGGTTAATTGCTGGGTTCATGCACCATCGGCGTTACATATCCATTTGCCTCTTTTTGAATTTTCACATTTGGTTGTTTCTCTAGTCCCCCACTTTTTGATAATGCCAAAGGGGGAGAGAGAGTTTTGGATTGCCACAATATATTGTCATCATCTAAAAGGGGGAGATTGTTGGGTTCGTATAACTCCCTCTTTGTCTTTGATAATGGTTTTGATTATTACAATATATTGTGTGGTTTACGTATGCTTTAGAGTGACATATGTGTGTTCAAGTGTTGTGGCAAATAAGCTAATTTGCTACTATCTTACCTTACAGGTTGCTCCACTAGGTTGAGGAGCAATGCCTCCACATGAAGATATTTTTAATGGTGTCTCATGTATTATGTTCATGGCTTAGGAGCATTATCTGAATACTGTGTTTTTCAATGGTCAATGGTTGTCAAATGGCTTGCTAGAGGGCCATTTCATTTTCAAATTTGTTAAAGGATCCTCATTGCATTTCACGAGTGTTGACACCCATCATAAGTGTCGACACCTCCCTTGTTGTAGCTCTTGGTTGATGACATCTTAAGCATGCAAACTGTGAGGATTTATTGTTGCTTGAGAGAGCATATTCATTAAATGATTATTTCTGCTGCCACTGTCTCATCAAAGATGACTATGTAATCATGTTGATCATATGGCTTCAATGTTTTCAAAAGCTCAATTCATTCCTTTAGTTCATGTTGTTATGGTGGATCTTTGAATTGGTTCATTGAATCCTAACTGCTTTTGCTTGAACATGATGAGATCTGAATTTGATAATTGTGATTTTATCGTGCTCATAGCTATATTTTTGAGATACAAATTTGTGGATTCTTAATTGAAGAGAAAAACGTGGTTGGAGAAGTGTCTTGAAATTGGTCTTTTCAAATAGTTTGGTTCAATATTGACATGCTTCTGAATTTTCAGAGTATGCAGGTTCATATTGTCCATAATGCTTTGAATCCAAGGTAAGAGTTTATGTTTGAATGTATTTTGATTTGGCAAGATTGGGCTTAATCTATTTCTCATGTATGTAGGTTGATTTGGATCCATGTATAAGAGATACATGTCAATTTTGATGTATCTTCACTGCATGTTATTTTATTAGTTTCCATTCCTCTGTTTGAAATCGAGATTCAATGATGGTTTTAAGTCCTTGTAATGCATCTTATTTGATTGATAAATCACGCTTTCAAATGGGTGTTTTCATAGTGCCTTCATGCATATCTTTCTTGGGTTCTTAAAGCTATAAAGAGTTTCATGCTTTGACAAAATGAGTTCTCATTTGGGTTTGTAAGATGCTTAATCCATTCTTATTACCATTTGTTGGAATGTGGTTTTATTCATGCCAATACCTTGTTGTCGATGCATGACAATTTGTTCTAAATGTTTGGATGAGGTTTTATGGTGTTTCAATTGACTTTTGTTGAGTTTTCAGTTCTGTCAGTAAGGTGCTATTTGCATTGAATTCTGATATGCTAACAAAAAGTGTGGACTCTGTGAGTCGACACTTTCGTCCTGTGAATTGTTTTTTGTTGCAAGACAGAACAGGTTGCAAAAAGTGTCGACTCATAGAGTCGACACTTTTGCTCTGGGTCCTATTTTTACAAACGGGACATAATGTTTTGAGAAAAGTGTCGACTCTAAGAGTCGACACTTTGTCTGGATCATTCGGAACGAGTTTTTCGGATTGGTTTCGTGATACCCATTTTGAGATCCGATTAGGGTGATATTTTACCCTATTACCCTTAGGGTTTCTACCCTTGTTTGGGTGTTGGTTTGAGAGGGTTTTAACATGGGCTATTAAGTCTTTTATGCTTGCTTTTCCTTGGCTATATAGAAGCTAAGATTTGGTATGATGAAAACAATTTGGGGCTTATTGTTGTATCTATTTTTACAAGAGTATAAGAAGAACGAGAGAAGAGGAGAAGACTTCAATGCAAAATCTGATCTACTTTCGTCGATATTTGAAGTGCGTTGATGAAGAGAGTTGCAAGCGGAATGAGCAACGAATCTGAAGACGTCTTCATCGCAAGCAACGGCTCACGTCAACTGTGGAACGCACTGGATTTCATGTTCGTGAAAGATATCGGGGTGTCCTTTTTATCGGTTTATCGGTTTATCTAGTGCGAGGGCATGCCAGTCACCTAGGTGACAATGTGTTCGGGCTTCAAGACTGGAGTGGTCCGAAGCCCGGGCTGCGCTCCGTCTGACTAAACAGACGATTGTGGATATCGGGTCGGGACTGGAGATCCGCCGCGCCATAAAGGCCGCGTCGTTAATTACATCCCCTCGGAGAGGGGAAGACCTCTGATTAATTGCCAAGAAAAGGGCCCAAATGACCTAAAGGTCATTTTTTCATTAAAGCATGCGAGTTGGGTTGACATGATTTAAACCCTCCGCATCGGTATGCAAAACGGTGTTCAAAACCATACAAATGCTTGTTGCGAGTGCGGCAAATTTAATGCAAGTGCGGGATTAGATTCCGGTATATATATATATCAGTCACTAACGGACCATCCAGTATTCGGTCGAGAGTTCATATTCGAAGCATCGAAGATAACAACAAAGAAATTCGGATATCTGCCGTAGGTACGACACGTTTCATATGGGTGCGGGATCGGATCCCGGAAGAAGTGGGTCAAGCTGATGAACTATCGGCCCAAGAGGTGCACAGATCATGACCATGTCAGGGATCCCGAGGTCCACGTCTAATACCACAGGGCATCATTGCTTTCCTCTTCACGCACAGTCCGGGGGAGCGGGTTGTTAAATGTGGAGCCCGAACTCGCCATCGTGTGCCTTCGCACGCGGATCGACCTGTGCGGTCAGGTAATAGAGTTCCTTTTTTTTTTTTTGGCATTGATCTTTGCATTCTTCTTTTTATTTGAACCTTCCTCTTTTAGGCACGCCGGTTTAAGGGAGAAGCCAAGGGATGGGCGCGCCGGTCAAGGGAGAGCAAGGGGGCGCGCCGGTCCAAGGCCAAGAAAGGGGGGTGCGCCGGTTGTATGGCAAGAAGGAAGAGGGGCCAGGGGCGCGCCGGAATAGGGCAATGAACAGTATAGCGCGCCGGTTATAGTGCCAGGAAAATGGAGGGGGTTTTGAGTGTGAAGCTAAACCGGCGCGGGGGGGTACCGCACCGGATTAGCCCACGCCGGATTAGGGGGCGCCGGGTTAAGCTCTGGGAGGTTTTCTTTCATTCTTCTGTGCTCTGTTTCTTCTTTCTTTCACCCATGGGCTACTTTGATGACTGATTTATTCATCTTATTGATGGATTAAGCTTGTGGAAAGAACATTTAAGTGTTTTGATCATTTATTAAGGTAAATTAGCGTGAAGGTTCAAGTGCTTTATTAGAAGAGTTTGTGTGAGGTTCAGTCTGTTTCAGTGGGCTTAGTTTGTTCTTCTGTCCGTTCTTACACTCTGTTCTTACGTGTTCTTCCTCTGGCAAAATTTGGGCAGCATCTCCCCCGGACGGAGGCTTGCCAGAGAAAATAGAAGAACACCAAATGGATTACTCCGGGGCGAACCTCAAAACACGGAGTAAGGCCTCCGTTAACCTATAAGTGCGTGTAGAGACTCGAGGACTAGCCTTCAAGAGTCCCAGCAACTCACGGGTGATGATTCTTTAAAGCGGGACAAGTGGGGAAGGAGATCAGAAACACTGGGGACCAAGTAGAAAGGGGGCTACAGCCTGAGCGTGTTCCGAAGGGGGAGAAGAAGATGCAACATATCAAAAAAAAAAGGGATCTCCCGAAGGATCATTTTCATTTCACCCCGAGGGGGATGCAAATACATGGGCTCTTCATGCATCTAAAGAAAGGAACCAAAGGGAAGAATACATCGGAGGAAAGAAAAAGAAACCAAGGGGAGGGAAGAGCTGTGTCTCCCTCACCTCACTCTCTGCTCTCTCCTTCTCTTTTCTCACTTCACTTCGCTCTCACAGGAACACTAGCTTCGGGCTTCAAGGGGTTTCTCTCATAAGAAAAGCTTCTGCTCTCCAGGCTTCCGAGAGTTGTCCAACCCTCTAACCTTCCAACCCCATTTAAGCTTCGCTTGGGCGCTCCTTTTATAGGGGCCGGAGGCCCTGTTTTGGAGGGATGCCCTCTGGATCTTTCTTCCTCCCGTTGGTTCCTTGTTTCCCGCAACCAGCACTGCTGCTGCTGACGTTGATGACGTTGCCCTGCCGAGGCTATAGTCGTGGCCTTGTTGCTGCTGTCGACGTTACCTCCGCCGAGGCTCTAGCGTGACTGGGAGGGGGGGCAGAGGCATGGCCTCCTCCTCCGTTGGCATATCCACCACGAGCCACGTTGCCTTCATCATTTGCAGGAGAATGGGCGGCCGCTCAACGGAATGAGCGTTCGGCGGTGCAGGGCTTGAGAACTTCCATTCATGGCATATGCTCGGTTGCCCGTCGGATCGAAGTGGGAGTTTTAACCACTTCAGGCTTGTTCATCATCATGCAGTTCCTAGGAAACAGGGGACCGTATTGATGAAGGGACGGGTTGGTTGCGGCACCGGGTAAATGCTTCAGAGAAAAGATTGATTTTAAACTAAGCAGGCCGTATTATCACTCCAAAATGGGCGCGCCGATTTAGTGCATTCAAAGGGGTGGCCCTTCAACGGGAGCGCGCCATTTTAACATAAAGGTGGTGGCACCGTTTTAACAAAAGCAAGAGAGTTCATATTATAGCATATAATGGGGCGCGCCGGACTAGCATCTTGTGAAGGGGCGCGCCGGTTTAAGGCCCCCTTAGGGGCTCGCCGATTTAAGGCTATGCCACACCGGTTTAAGCGCCAAAGGGCTCCCTCCCAGCTTAGTGGCGATTCGGACAGATGCTTGCCCTCCTGTGTTGCTTTAGTTATGAGCCTCCGAGTCTCGATTCAGGGCTTTGAGTGATTTTTGGTGTATGCCAAGCAGGGGTTCGAACTCCTGAGTTTCTTTGATTCGACCTTCGGCATTGCCGACTTGGGAGCCGGGGCTAGCTCTTCAACCCGAGGGGCTTCCTTGTTGGGTGGCGGAGCACCGGGTAGGTATTCGTCCTTCTTGGAGGAGGCACAGGGTTTATTCAGCCTTTCCGTCTTCGACTCGCTCTCGAGTGCTGAGACGTGCATGACGTATGATCATCATCATTTTTTGATGTCCACATCAACCTGGATATCTAAGGAGTCTGCAAAAGGGAAAACTTCTATATCTATCCCTTAATCATTTGAGATGCTTGTCATGCTCTATCTTAAATCTGGATGCACTTAGGATCCTATCTTGGTCCTTTGTTTATCGGTTTCCTGCCCCATATAGTGCTGGGATTTTTATTCTTGGAAAAAAGGAGAGCTAATACGTTCGATCCTTTTACAAGGGGCGCTGTGCACAAGGCGGAGGTGCTGCGCACCTTGAAGGAAGAAGAAGAACAAGGAGGAGAGGAAAGGGCCTTGAAGGACACATCTGTTCTTGTTGATTGAAGGAGTGATTGGAGCGTGAAATTTGAAGGAGTACACCTTGGACTTTCAAGGGAGACAAACGGCTGCTCCTACACCGTGTGGATTCGACTTCCTCTGACCTGGACTTCAAGAGATATTTTCATACACCTATTGGAAAACGAAAGGGAAATTTTCTATATCATTTACCCACTTCCTTGTGTTGCTTTTCTTGGTCTACATCCTATGTGAGTGTTGACTGTTCATATTTCTAGTGTCTTAAACTCAGAATATTACTGTGTGTGTGGAAGGAGCTGTGTCTCCGTGTGATTTTAGAGTCCGAGGTGTGTTCCCCGACGTTGTGTGTGTGTATGTTGCGGTGGCAGCATTTAGGGGCTTGTCCCCATGTGGATATTGTTGCGGAAGCAGCATGTGTGGTTGGGGTTCGTCCCCGTGTTGCTACGTTTCGTAGCGTGGAGTGAAGCCTCACCCGGTTGGGTGAGGGGTGGACGTAGGGAGCCCGTCGTGGTCCCGAACCACCTAAAAATCCTTGTGTCTTGTGTGATTACCTGTGTGATTATCATTTCCTCTATCTTCATCCACAGGTCCATTGTACAAGTTTTTAATTCACTACACTGTCACACACTGCTACCTCTATTATCTATGTTGAGCTTAATTTCTGTGATTAGTTGCATTAACTATCCGTGTGAGATCGAAAAGTTTGAGAGAACATTGTAATCTCACTTGAGTTTTAGTTGATCAACGCTGTAAGTTTTACTTCCGTTGTAATTAGTTAAGAAAGTTTTTAAAATCCACCATCTCGGCAAGGGGGACAAATCACCTCCCTTCTTGTCCGCCATCTCTCTGGGCCAACACCTTCATAGGGATGTTTTCGGCCACACCAAATGAGGCCGTCCACGTCGATTCGGCTTCTTCATCCCCGAGCGACCATGGTCATGGTAGCCCGCGGGCTCCAACATTCTCTCCACACGAAGATCAGGAATTGATTAGCGTGCTATCACGTTATTCCCCCGCGGACTTAGCCACGATGGCTTCTCATGGGAAGGCTCCGGCCGTCCCACATATGTCTCCACATGTCACACCTTCCCGTGCTCAAATTCCCTTCCAAGGGACCACGAGCCGACCTATTCCCAAAAGCCCAATCGAATTCAGCTATCCAGCACCTCCACTGTTGCATCCCCTAGTTGGTGTTTGGTTTCAATGATATCAAAACGATTGTGTTTGTGTGTGTATGTGTTTCATTGAGCAACATGTGTATATTGTTATTGATGAGTTGAAAGATGGCTTCAAGATTTACTCTTAAAAGTCATATGAATCCTTGGTGTTTAAGGAACTAATGCTATATTTATCTTGGGTTGTAGGAATAAAATCCATGGCTCATGCTTGGAACTTAAAGGAGTCCATCAATGAAGCTCTTCTTACAAAAGGGGGTTAACTGATTCATTGCCTTATGTCGACTCCCACTATGTTTCATACATTTCATCAAATAGACTTTTAAAGTCTTGGTTGGGTATTTTCATGGATTCTCCTTATGAGATTTTTGGGCTTGAAATATCCTCAACCTTATAACTTGAAGTTTGATGATTGTTATTTTAATGATGCTTGGTCATTATTTGGACTCATGGTCATTTGTTTTGGCAAAATAATGAAATATGCTCTCCTGAGTGTCAAAATGCTCTTCTATGTGTTAATATGCTCTCATACGTATCAATATGCTCTCCCGCATATCAATTTGATCAAAGAATGTCAAAATGCCATGTTCATCATATCAAAACCTTGTCATATGGTGAATATGTTTTTGATGGTTGAATTGAGAAGTCAAATACATACTTCAATGTGTTCAATGATGTATTTTTATGTGAACTAGTTCAAAGAGTTGATGTTTGGTTCATGAGTTTTGATTATCATCTAACTTCTTGGTTTATCATGTTTTTACAGGTTCAAGGATGGCTTTTAAACCCTCTCATGTCAAGTGGATGATGGTAACATCTAACCATTTTTATGCTAAGTTCCGGGTCGTTTTCATGAACATCTTTCATGAGGTTGCATTGCATTGGAAGTGTTTTATTCATCCTTAAAATGAGATTTTTGAGCCTTTACAATGTGCTTAATGTTCTCTCATAAATCTTGTTGAAATGTGGTTTAGATGGTCTTAATATTTTTTTGAATTCATGGTAATTTATTCTTGATTTTTGGGAATTTTTTCGGCACTTAATCGGGGCTAAAACCACATTTTCTTGACCCTCTGCAGAAGGGGTCGACCCCTGGGGTAGAACCCCCCTGGGCTGTGCCCAGCCACCTGCAAGGGTCGACCCCAAGGGTTGACCCCTGTAAAAATAGAACCTGTTTTGGTTCTTTTTGGCCCTCTGCTGCCTGAGGGTCGACCCCTTCCGATCGGGATTTCCGGGAGCGTTCTAAACCTAATGAAAACCCTTCTAAACTTTACCAAACTACCCCCCATTGGTTCCTAAACATATTAGGGGGTTTCTAACATGTTTTGTGAGGGTTATATGTGTTTTTTCATGCTTCTCATATTGGCCTATATAGGAGTTACGAATTTGGGAGATGAGAACTCTAATGTTGATATTGTTCTTTCTTGTAGGTGAAGAAAAGGGGGAAAACAAGGTGGAGCTCTTGCAAGGTGGTTATCATATACATCCATGAAGATTTGGAGCTCATGGTAAAATAAGAAAAGAAGCGGATTGAGGAGAGGAACAAGAGGACACCGAAATCGCCATCGTCCGACATCGAACCAAGAAGAGCCGTAGATTCAATTAAAGGGGGAGCTTTGTGCTTGTTGATCTTTCTTGTTTTAGTCTTTAGCACATGTTTTGGGCTTAGAGCTTTCATTTGTTAACTTGTTACAAACCCATAAACAACTTCTTGTGTGTGTGTTCGGAGAAAAGGGTTCTCCGAGTGGTTTATGTTGACGCATGTGCGTCGTGTGGTACGGAGCATATTCGCGTGTTTGCTTAGGCATATTGTGGGGTGTGTTCCCCGTGTATGGTTGGGAGTTTACTCCCATGTGGTTGCGTAGGCATCGCCCTACGCGTGTGTGTCGGAGTTTTACTCCGTGTGTGTGTGGGGATTTATCCTCGTGTGTGTGTTTGGAGTGTCGTCTCCGTGTTGGGGATTCATTCTCCGAGTGAAGCCTCATCGAGTTTGGTAAGGGGTGGATGTAGGGAGCCCGTCGTGGTCCCGAACCACCTTAAAAACTCTTGTGTTGTAATTTTCTTTGTGGTTGTGCTTAATAGCTTAATCCATTTATCTTGATCGTGTGCGAACGGTGAGATTGAGAGAACTAAGTTTGCATTACTTAGTTTAATTTCTTCAATGACATTCAAAGTTGTTAATTCTATTGTGTTAGTTTTAATTTACCATCGTTCGTGGGAGACAATTCAACCCCCCCCCCTTCTTGTCTACTCGCCTACCCAAGGACCAACAATTGGTATCAGAGCCACGGCTCTATCTTATAGTGTCTAACGACCTTTAGAGTGATCCCTTGGCGAGTTTCTTTTAGCATCATGTCTAGTTTTACTCTTCATCCACATTTTGATGGTCATGGTTTTATTTCTTGGAGAAATAGCATGTGTGCTTACCTTGGCTTTAATGAATGTGAAATTTGGGAAGTCATATGTAACGGTCCACATAAACTTCCATCAAATGAAGCTAAGTGGAACGACAAGCATGTGAAGAAAAATGAAATTAATCTTCATGCTTTGAATGTTTTAAAGAATTATGTAGAATCTAATGTTCTATCTCAAATTTCTTCGTACAGGTCTGCAAGAGATTTGTGGGATCAACTGGCAAAGTATGAAGCCAATGAAAGGACTTCACATGTCGGCTCAAGCTTCATGGCCAATGACAAAGAAATCAAAGAAAGCTCGGAGGTAGGATCCGAAGGTGAGAAAATTTCTTTTGAAGAGCTAATGGAGCTCTATGAGGAATTGTTAAGTAGATATAAAAAGGTCAAATCTGAAAATAAGAAATTGACCAAGAAAATTGAAGGTGTTGTGAATTCCTCTGCTTCATGTGAAAATATGCATGCTAACTCTTCATGTGAAAATTGTAAAACTTTTGAATCAAAAATTGAATATCTAGAATCCAAAGTTGAATTATTTTCATATGAAGTTTCTTGCTTGAATGAAGAGATTGAGAATGTTAGAAAATCTAGTGCCTCTCTTGTATGTGAAAATGACTGTCATGATTTACGTGAGCTAAATGAAACATTGTTGTCTAAGATCTCTTTGCTTGAGAAGAATAAGGAATGTCTTAAGAGCAAGTTAGATTCATTGTCTGATGATGATAAAATGTTTGATAAATTACTTGACAATGAAATTGACAACAAAAGGATCATGATTGAAAATGAAGAGCTCAAGAAATATAATGGTGCTATGCTAATTCAAATTTCTCTTCTTGAACGTAGCCTGAAATGCCTTGAAAATATTGAAAAAGAAAATGCGTTGTTTAAATCTGAAAATTAAAAGTTGAAACAATTAAACAACATCATGTCTGAAAAATTGTTAACTTTTGAAAGAGGAAAAGCTTTGGATGTCAATGTTGAATCTGAAAAACTACTTGTGTTGGAACAAGAGATTGAAAGTTATAAAACTGCAAATAGAGTACTGAATGAATGTGTTGTTTGCAGTGAACAAGAGATAGCTAGCTATGAATTACATGTTTCATCTCTTGAATCTGAAATTGTTGATTTGAATGCATCACTGTCTAAATTTGTCAAAGGGAAGAAAAACTTAGACAAAGTGCTAGGTCTTAAAGTGAACTTTCAAAAAGAGCGTCTTGGATACACTCATGTCAACAATTTTTTTTTTTGAGCATAAATTGAAAACCTCTTTTGTTCATGCATCCGACACTCCTAGCACTTCCAAGCCACCTCCTCCCACTTCTCAAATCAAGAATTCTGAAAATAGAGTTGAGAAAATAAAGAATGTCAAACCAACCATGCCAAATGGATTTCAAAAATCGAAGTCCAATGTTGAATGCTTCTATTGTGGTGTGTTTGGACATCTGATGGATGAGTGTGTTGTCATGAAAATGGATGATGAAAAATCATGCAAAGATAAATCTATTTTCAAAAGAAAGAAAAATGTCTCTTGCTTCTATTGTCATAAATTTGGGCATGTGATGAATAATTACTTTGTGAAGCAAAATGATGATTTTCAAGCCATGAATGTTAAGCGTGATTTTAAAAGAAAATTCAGAGATGAACATGTTTTTCATACTCAAAGGTTTACATCCCATAAGAAAAATTCATTCACGAACACTCATGCAAACAATGGAAAATCATTCCGTAAACCCACAACTCCTTGTTACTTTCATTGTGGGAAATACGGTCATGTCATGAATAAATGTTGGTTTTTGAAAACTGAGAATTTTCATATTTCTAGAATGAATGCTAGGTTTAATTTTGTTAAATTTAGACCTTTTGAAAATATAAGATGGAATGGTTTTGAAAATTCCTTTGCTCTTAAAAAGAAATCCTTTGGTAGAAATGTCATCCCTCATTGCTTTTATTGTGGAAACCATGGATATGTCATTGAGGATTGCAGGATCATGGAAAGAGATGACAAGGTGGCAATGAAAATGTCAAAGAAAACTTTTGGAAGAAATGCTTCTAACATCCAAGGACCCAAGAAGGCTTGGGTGCCAAAATCAGACAAATGAGTCGATTGCGGTGCAGGTGTGCCTTAAGGTAAATAAAGAATGAAAGGGGTTCTAATAAAGGGAATAAAGCACACTCATATGGTAAAACCCCAACTTTGCTCTTTCATTGTCAAACTTGATGATTTTGATATTTTTGGATGACATTTTGGTGTGTTCCCATGTTATGCGCTAAATTCTTCACAAGCCATACATGTCTTCAATGGATGAATATTTGGTATATCAAATGGGGGTTAGAGAAGGTTGGACTACGTTCAACTAGATACTTCCACTAAGCGTGATGGTTGTCTTTGGACCTATGTTCTCTGCGTAGTACTAAAATTCAAAAAATTCAACTGTCTGGCTTATGAGGAATCATGTGCTTTGAATGAATTGAATTTGCCTTTGATTTGCATGTGGTTTCAAATTGAATTTGAAAAACCTTCTTATTTCAAAAGGGCAAAATTTTTTGAACTGTGGAATTACTTGATTAAATGCAACAATTGGTATTAAATGTTGACCATGGCTTATCTGAAAGCTCATTAACCTTGTGTGGTTGCCTTGCATGAATGATAGGTTGCTTGATTTGTTCAAACTGGAACACATGTCTCATGCAATACTGTTTGAATGATCAAGGCTGAACGTTTGGGTTGTGAGGAAAATGGCTTTCCATGATGAAATCTAACATAAACTGTTCATGGCTCAGTGCTAGATTCATTGAAAATCTATCTCATGCATTCACTTGCTTCATGTCTTTCTCAAATGCTCAAGTCATTGCAAAAATTGAAAACTTGCATAAAAAGAATGCATTGACATTTTTGCATATACATACTATGCATATAAAATGACAAAAATATGCATATTGCATATTCGTGCATATAGAGCATATGCATATATTTCATGATAATCGTATATCTTGACTCATGAATGCTTGCATGAATATTTCATGAATCCTTGCATGCTTGTAAGTATTTATTTTATAAAACCTTTCTTGAAAAATTCTAAGACCTCACCTCCTTGATAAATAACAATGCAGTGATTTTATTCATATGTGATACATGTCATATATTAAGGGGGAGGATTTGATTCCGACCGTGCATACATTTAGGGGAAGTCATAACTATGTCTTGTCGAATTCCTTTTATACATGCAAAACAAAAATTTACCCCCACACTCTTGCATATAATGAATTTAATGACCTTCATTGATATGGATTTAAGAAATTCCTTCTAACACTTTAAAGGGAACTTGAATCTCTACATGGACATTAAAGAGTAATCGTGAGGAAAAAGCTGCCTGACCCACAAAATTTCAATAAGTGGAATGTGGATCCGAGTAACCGGGAATCGCCCCTGAAACAAAGGAGGAATCTCGTGTCAAAAGGAGAAGTAAAAATCCACATGTGTGACGAATCCAAGTAGCCGGGAATCCCCATTGAGACATATGAGGAAACTCGCGTCGAAAGGTGAAGTCTATTAAAAGAAACAAAGTAGGGGTTGTGCGAAGCTACCGAAAGTTGAGAATCTAAAGTGAAAGTGTAGAGAGGAGATTAGCTTCTAGTGTTCTTTAGAAAATCTGAAAATACATATATTTTGAAGCTCATTATTCATTACATCACATCTCACATGGGCATTTTTGTGATGTATGTATTTTATGAATTTGTCTACATTCATGGTGTATGTAGTACTTCTAGTTGTGTATGCACAAATCTCTTAGTTATGCTTCATATCTTACATTCTTAAGTTTGAATCACATGCTCATTTCTTAACCCGTGCCTCATTTAGGGGGAGTTACTATATGTAATATTATGTGTGCATGACGATTGTGCTTGTGTGCTTGCATGTTCAAGCATTCCCCTTGAATCTAATTCTGAGCATAAACCTTGCATTTGAAGGAAAGAAGTCATCATGTGCATAGCTTCATATTTTGCATGATTAGCATTCACATATTGCATATTCATTGTAATTGAAAGATGAAGCTCATCATGTGCATATTTTCATGTATGGCATTTTCAACATGCATATAGTTTACACATGACATCATCTTGAGCAATTCATACTGTTCAACAATTGGTATGTTGCATGAATGCTGAAATGAGTTCTTCCAACTTTTGGTATCACATCTTTGGGCCAATTTTCTCAAGAATGGCAATTGTAAATCTTTGGGCCGTTGATTTGACCCTAACAATTGGTATCCGCCAATTTGACCACCAATTGACATCAGAACAACATTTGGTATCATACTTTTGGGCCTTTGATTATTATCACTTGGTATTTACATTGGTATCATATCTTTTGGCCTAACACGTTTATACCATGTCACATAGCCCCATGTCTTTTTGTAGATGACAAAAGGGAGGAGAATGTTTATGTGTGCTCATTGTCTTATGAATGTTATTGTTTTGGGGAGAATTAGAGAATTGATGTATGTGCTCAATGTTCATGTTAATGCTTGATATTTCCATAAGATGTTTGCAATACTACTCTATCACACACATCGTTTTATCATCATCAAAAAGGGGGAGATTGTTGCATCCCCTAATTGGTGTTTGGTTTCAATGATATCAAAACGATTGTGTTTGTGTGTGTATATGTTTCATTAAGCAACATGTGTGTATTGTGATTGATGAGTTGAAAGATGGCTTCAAGATTTACTCTTGAAAGTCATATGAATCCTTGGTGTTTAAGGAACTAATGCTATATTTATCTTAGCTTGTAGGAATAAAATCCATGGCTCATGCTTGGAACTTAAATGAGTCCATCAATGAAGCTCTTCTTGCAAAAGGGGGTTAACTGATTCATTGCCTTATGCCGACTCCCACTATGTTTCATACATTTCATCAAATAGACTTTTAAAGTCTTGGTTGGGTATTTTCATGGATTCTCCTTATGAGATTTTTGGGCTTGAAATATCCTCAACCTTATAACTTGAAGTTTGATGATTGTTATTTTAATGATGCTTGGTCATTATTTGGACTCATGGTCATTTATTTTGGTAAAATAATGAAATATGTTCTCCTGAATGTCAAAATGCTCTTCTATGTGTTAATATGCTCTCCTACGTATCAATATGCTCTCCTGCATATCAATTTGATCAAAGAATGTCAAAATGCCATGTTCATCATATCAAAACCTTGTCATATGGTGAATATGTTTTTGATGGTTGAATTGAGAAGTCAAATACATACTTCAATGTGTTCAATGATGTATTTTTATGTGAACTAGTTCAAAGAGTTGATGTTTGGTTCATGAGTTTTGATTATCATATAACTTCTTGGTTTATCATGTTTTTACAGGTTCAAGGATGGTTTTTAAACCCTCTCATGTCAAGTGGATGATGGTAACATCTAACCATTTTTATGCTAAGTTCCGGGTCGTTTTCATGAACATCTTTCATGAGGTTGCATTGCATTGGAAGTGTTTTATGCATCCTTAAAATGAGATTTTTGAGCCTTTACAATGTGCTTAATGTTCTCTCATAAATCTTGTTTAAATGGGGTTTAGATGGTCTTAATACTTTGTTGAATTCATGGTAATTTATTCTTGATTTTTGGGAATTTTTCTTGCACTTAATCGGGGCTAAAACCGCATTTTCTTGACCCTCTGCAGAAGGGGTCGACCCCCCCTGGGCTGTGCCCAGCCACCTGCATGGGTCGACCCCTGGGGTCGACCCATTGCAAGTGTCGACCCCAAGGGTCGACCCCTGTAAAAATAGAACCTGTTTTTGTTCTGTTTGGCCCTCTGCTGCCTGAGGGTCGACCCCAAGGGTCGACCCCTTCTGATCGGGATTTCCGGGAGCGTTCTAAACCTAATGAAAACCCTTCTAAACTTTACCAAACTACCCCCCATTGGTTCCTAAACATATTAGGGAGTTTCTAACATGTTTTGTGAGGGTTATATGTGTCTTTTCAAGCTTCTCATATTGGCCTATATAGGAGTTACGAATTTGGGAGATGAGAACTCTAATGTTGACATTGTTCTTTCTTGTAGGTGAAGAAAAGGGGGAAAACAAGGTGGAGCTCTTGCAAAGTGGTTATCATCTACATCCATGAAGATTTGGAGCTCGTGGTAGAAGAAGAAAAGAAGCGGATGGAGGAGAGGAACAAGAGGACGCTGAAATCGCCATCATTCGACATCGAACCAAGAAGAGCCGGAGATTCAATTGAAGGGGGAGCTTTGTGCTTGTTGATCTTTCTTGTTTTAGTCCTTAGCACATGTTTTGGGCTTAGAGCTTTCATTTGTTAACTTGTTACAAACCCATAAACAACTTCTTGTTTGTGTGTTCGGAGAAAAGGGTTCTCCGAGTGGTTTATGTTGACGCATGTGCGTCGTGTGGTGCGGAGCATATTCGCGTGTTTGCTTAGGCATATTGTGGGGTGTGTTCCCCGTGTGTGGTTGCGTAGGCGTCGCCCTACACGTGTGTGTCGGAGTTTTACTCCGTGTGTGTGTGGGGATTTATCCTCGTGTGTGTGTTTGGAGCGTCATCTCCGTGTTGGGGATTCATTCCCCGAGTGAGGCCTCACTGAGTTTGGTGAGGGGTGGACGTAGGGAGCCCGTCGTGGTCCCGAACCACCTTAAAAACCCTTGTGTTGTGGTTTGCTTTGTGGTTGTGCTTAATAGCTTAATCCATTTATCTTGATCGTGTGCGAACGGTGAGATTGAGAGAACTAAGTTTGCATTACTTAGTTTAATTTCTTCAATCACATTCAAAGTTGTTAATTCTGTTGTGTTAGTTTTAATTTACCATCGTTCGTGGGAGACAATTCAACCCCCCCCTTCTTGTCTACTCGGCTACCCAGAGACCAACATCCACAAAGGGTTCCTTCACCCCCAACTCCACCAACCATGGGTGCCCCCTCGAAAGGGATGGACCTGTCACTCCGGCGGGAAATTCAAAGCTACATTCGACAGGCGGTGGCCGAGAGTATGCCAAACTCGCGTCCCTACTCGCTAGCCCAATATTGTAAGCTCCCCAATGCTTATTTTCCACCCAGATTCAAGGCTCCAAAGTACATAAGGTATGATGGTGCCACCGACCCTCACCATCACCTTTCGGGTTTCCTTGTGGATTCCCATCAATGGCTCCATGATAGGGTTTTGTTGGTCCATCTATTTCAAAAATCCCTAGAGGGTGAGGCCCTACGTTGGTTTGCATCCTTGCCAGCTATAGATCTCATTAATTTTGATATAGTCTCCGAGCGATTCCTTGCTCACTTTGGTCACATGTCATCCATTTCTCTCACATTGTTTGACCTAGTCACGGAGAAAATGAAGCCCGACGAGGACTTCGTTAGCTTTGCAAACCGATGGAGGATCATGGCTGCTAGGACGGAGGTTCCTATTCCCGAATCCTAGGCCGTCACCATGCTGGTGAACAACGCCACTCCATAGCTTAGGGCCATCCTAATGCTTAGTGAACTTCATACCTTTCACCAACTCTACAACCGAGCTCGGATAGTTCAAGCCTAGGTAAGGGACTCTACCTTGCCTCCTTTCTTCGAGCCTCACACGAAGGGTAGAAAGACCCCGGTTGTCCCCACCACCGAGGGTGTCACAGTAAATGAGCAGGTCAATGCAGTTGGCTAGTCCTTCAAGACCAACAATCGCCAGGCCTTCCATCCCACTCAGGCTACGGCTAGCCAGGGGCAAGGTAATTCCAAACCTTATTTCAACATCCCTCCACCTCAAAGCTACGGCCCCCCTAGACCAAAAGGGCTACTTATCCTCCGTTGCCTGAAACTTTAGGTGACATCTTCTTTGCCCTTATGTGCTCAGACTCCATTCAGCTTCCCCCTCAACGATATTGGGTCCCTCCCAACGCGACACCTCCAGGTATTGCCCATATCACCGAACTCCCGGCCATGATATCTTCAACTGCTTCCCATTCTGGGATTGGGTATATGACATGAATGATGAGGGGAGAATCAATTGGGCGGATGTGAAGCTAGCTATTTCCAACCTTAAGAAGCCTAATAGGGACCTCGGCATTGTGCATAACCCATTGCCAACTCATCAACCAACTAAAGATCCATCTACCTCAAGGCAGCATGAGCAGGTGAACACTATGATTGGAATGGAACCACGAGTTCTCAGAAGGACCCAGATGTGGGGTATAGAAGGATTCCCGAGTTGGTACTGGAAAATAGAAGTAGAAGCTCACGAACCCTGGGTGGACATCAACATGTTCACTCAATCCCGAACCCTGATCTCACCACCCAGTCAGTCTCCGAGAGTTACCCAAAACCGATTCACCCTAATCAACCCTCCTCAAATGCCACGTCAAGAGCCCTATGTCTTTCCAAAAGCTCAGTCGGTGTAGGAGCGCCCCTTGGTCCTCCTAAAGCCGCCTCAATCACAATCAGTCCCTCCTCCTCTTGTCAAATTCGGAGATGATTCAGCCTCTCTCTCATGCATATTTGGATCTCCAGCTCCCTTACAGCTCATTCGCCCAAAACCTTTGGAACAGAATGACCCGAAGGAAACTTCGGTCAATGTCACTCTCCGGAACCGCATCATTCCCCCATCTCAAAGGCAGTCTCAGCCGAAGGAAGGGGTTAATTCTCAAAGCCATCCCGTGGAGTATGACATTCTCCAGCATCTGGATAGGACCCCTGCTAAGATTTCTATCCTAGAGCTCCTTAGGAAATCCCCGTCACACCAAGCCACTTTATTTCAATTCCCCCAGAAAATCATGGTCAATGAAGACCTCCCAGCAAGTGGCGTGACTGAGGCTATCATGGCCCTTACATGCGGACCATCCATCTCATTCTCTGATAAAGACCTTGCCTTGCCAGAAAGCAGGTCACTCCCGTTATGCCTCACCATCTCTCTCAACGGAGTCAAGGTGGACTCCGCTCTCATCGACACGGGAGCTTCAATTAATGTGTGTCCCATGAAGACCATCAAGAAGATTGGCCTCCAGGAAGAAAACCTAGAAGAGGTATGAACCACCATCTCAGCTTACGATAATTCAAAAAGGTGTGCAAAAGGGAAGGTGACCTTACAACTTGGTTTATGACCAATGGTTATGACATCGGACTTCTTTGTCTTTGATGTCGACCCTGGATATAAGGCCATCCTAGGACGGCCTTGGATTGAGCAAACCCTTGGGATTCCATCAACAGCCCACCAGTGCTTTAAATTTTCTTACAACGGTAGGGTGATAAAGATCAAGAGTATCCCGCTAGTGGAAACTCTCAATGCCATCACTTCCGAACAGATTCCCTTCATGACTATTCCAGATAAGGGCAAGAAGCCCGTTCTCTCCATAGAGGGTGCGGTGGGACCTTCTGCTTTAGGTCCACCCGATTCCCCTTTCCTTCCTCGGCCAATCACACATTACAACATCCCTCCTGGCAAGGGATGGGAGATCATGGCCAAGATGGGCTTCACCATGGGTAAAGGTCTAGGTCAGCTTGAAGAAGGGCCCACGCATAGAAGAAAACTCCGGGTTGCTAAAGGTCGCGCAGGTTTGGGTTACTCTCCAGAAGAGCCATCTAAGGCCACTCAGGGTAGAGATTTGGTGTATGGTCGCTTTGTCATAGGACCAATTCAGCCAAGAACTTGGCAGGAGCCGAGTGAAAATTTTGAAGTTGTCCAAAGAAAAGAAATCCCACCCGGTTCATCACTCGAGGAAGACTTCGGTCTCCTCTCCCTCTTCCATTTGGATAAACCCCCCGACGAGGTTTCCTCATCGGGTATCTTCCTCACTTCGAACAGGCCCGTGCCTATTCTCTTCATCCCCTTCCTGTTCCATCCACCATTTCCTCCGCTCCTCACTTATCCGGTCGTAGGCCAACCCACCCATCAGGTGTGTACCTTCACTCATGACCACACAAAAAAATGCCAATTCTCAAACGTGGGCCTGCAAGCTCACTATTGAGGAGACAACCTCCTTGGAAGATGGTTCCCTCAGCCAAGGGCCGACTCTTTCCACCTTGAACTCCCTTCCACAAGCTACTCTTGTACATAGTAGGGTAGAGTCTAGGTTAGGTCCAGGTTTGTACATACCATCTTTCCCTTCCAAAAAGTCTAGCGTCTGTCAAGTTCCCACGCGTTATATCGGTCAGCTAGATGATAAATGTGAGCAGCTTTGTCAGGTCTCCGAATTCACTTCCACTCCCATTTCCCTAGGGGTAGTCGAACTTGACGGATCTCCAGCAGATGACGGTCTAGTGGTGTACGTTTTAGAAGAAGAGGATGACACAGAAGAAGAAGAAGAGCCATTAGAAGATGGTAGTGATCCGATAGCTTCCTTCGTCGATGGAACCAAGAGATTTAATGAGCCTAATGTTTCCATTGATGAATCCACCAAGGAAATCAATCTCGGCACCAAGGATGATCCAAAGATTATATTGATAAGTGCCAATTTGACTGGTGAGAAGGAAGCTGCTCTTGTGACGGTCCTCAAAGAATTTCCCGATACTTTTGGTTGGTCCTACGAGGACATGTCGGGTCTGGACCCGTCCTTAGTTGAACATTGTCTGGTCCTGAAGCCCGACGCTCGAGCTATCAAACAGAAGTTAAGGCGACTTCACCCGAAGCTCACACTCAAGGTCAAAGAAGAAGTAGACAAGCTCCATAAGGCCAAGTTCATCAGGGTAGTTTTGTATCCGCAATGGGTAGCAAACATCGTCTCTATTATGAAGAAGGACGGTAGGGTCTGCATCTGCATAGATTTCTGTGACCTTAATCGTGCTTATCCAAAGGATGATTTTCCTCTTCCACGCATAGATGTCCTAGTGGACAACACCGCCGGCTATGAGATGCTCTCCTTCATGGATGGCTTCTCGGGGTATAACCAAATCCGCCTAGTGGAATAAGACCAGGAGAAAACATCATTCACCACTCAGTGGGGGACCTACTACTACGTCATCATGCCCTTCGGTCTTAAGAACATAGGGGCAACCTATCAAAGGGCAATGCTGGCTATCTTCCATGACATGATGCATATTTATATGGAAGTTTATGTGGACGACATTCTGGTTAAATCTAGAACCAGGAGTGGCCATGCAGAAGTCCTCCGTGCAGTTCTCCAATGGTTGCAGGAGCACCAACTTAAAATGAACCCCAAGAAATGTGTTTTCGGGGTCTCTTCAGGCAAGCTTCTAGGGTTCATTGTCAGCCAAAGAGGAATTGAGATCAACCCTAACAAAGCTAAGGCCATTGCCGAGATGCCTCCTCCCAAAAACATCAAAGAGGTCCGTGGTTTGATCGGGCGTGTGCAATTCATTAGGAGATTTATATCTCACCATTCTCAGCGATGCAAGCCCTTCTACGACATGCTAAAAGGAGAGGCTAAATTTGATTGGAATGATAAATGTCAAAAGGCCTTCGATGACCTGAAGAGCTATCTTTTAAATCCTCCCGTTCTGGCATCCCCAGTCCCGGTTCAGCCTTTATTGCTCTATGTTTCTACCACCAATGAATCTGTTGGAGAAGTATTGGCCCAATATGACGATGCCAAAAGAGAATGCGCAGTCTACTACTTGTCCAAACCATTCAATGAAGCCGAGCAGAGGTACACTCCTATGGAGAAGACTTGTGTGGCTGTCGTCTGGGTCTCCCAAAAGCTAAAACATTATTTTCTTACACATGAAGTTAAGCTCTTGGCGCAAATGGACCCTATCAAGTACTTGCTGGAATAGCCTACCCTAACTGATCGTTTGATAAGATGGCAGAGTTTTCTCAATCAATTCGATATTACCTACGTTCGTCAGAAGGCGGTCAAGGGGCATGCCATTGCCGAGCACCTTGCCTATCATCCACTCCCTACATTCTCCCCTGTCGATGAGAGTTTCCCAGATGAAGAGTTAGGAGCCATTATAGATGGTGAGCCTTTGTGGATTCTCTACTTCGACGGTGCATTCAATTCCAAGGGCTGTGGAGTTGGAGCCATTCTCTAGTCCCCGGAAGGTGTCATTATTCCCCGTGCTTGTCAGCTAACCTTCCTTGCTATAAATAATGTGATTGAATATGAGGCACTCCTCATGGGCTTAAAGGTGGCACTGGCAGTAGGAGTTCAGGAGCTCCGGAGCATCGGAGATTGTTAGCTCATACTCTGGCAATCCATCAGCAAGTACCAAACTCGAGACCCGAAATTGAAACCCTACCAAGACCTGGTTGGCAAAGTAGTCTAGCGGTTTAGGAAGCTCACTCTGGTGCACACCCCTAGGGATCAAAACATTCTAGCCGATTCCCTGGCATCTTTGGCATCTTCTCTTCCGATCCCTGGCGAAAAGCCGTCATCCACTGTCATCGTGCAAAGAATGCACACCCCTTCACATTCTGATCCCTGGTTCTAGCAATTCTCTGAGCCCTCTTCTCAAGTCCACGTCATCTCCCATGAGCCCGAGATCGACTCTGAAGATGGCAACCCCTGGTTCTTCGACATCGAGAACTATCTCAGGGATCGCTCTTTCCCCGATTATGCTATCGCTCCCGATCAGCGTGCCATTCGCCGAGCCGCGGAGCATTTTACCATTATAGGTGGTCTCTTGTATCATAAATCTCTTAGTGGAGTTTACCTCCGCTGCCTCAATGAGACCAAATCTCGAGCTGTTGTCGAAGCTGCACATTCCAAAGAATGCGGTGGCCATGTAAATGGTCGCATGCTCGCTCAGAAACTCCTTCGTCAATACTATTGGCCTATCATGAACGAGGATTGTGCCCGATTTGTACGACATTGCGCTAAATGTCAACTCCATGTGGACAAGGTCCACGCTCCTTCCTCCTCACTTCATCCTCTTATAGCTCCTTGGCCTTTCGCCATGTGGGCATTTGACGTAGTTGGTCCCCTAGAGGATAGAACCAGAGAAATCTGAAGAAAATCCTTCATCCTCACGGCTACGGAATACTTCACGAAATGGGCAGAAGCTGAGGCATTCACGGAAGTCAAAACAGCAACGGTGGTCAAGTTTATCAAGTGCAACATCCTTGCAAGGTTCGGCATTCCCCGTGACATCGTCACCGACAACAGACCGTAGTTCACATCTTAGGAACTCCATGATATGTATGGTAAATATGGCATCGATTTGCATCATTCATCTCTATACTACCCACAAGGAAACGGACAAGCTGAAGCTACAAATAAAACTCTCATTAGAATCATCAAGAAAACTTACAAATCTCACCATTATTCAGACTGGCCAGATCACCTCGTTGAGGCCCTCTGGGCTTACCGCACTTCCGTTCGTACTCCCACAGGTCAAACCCTGTACGCACTTACTTTTGGGACATATGTGGTACTCCCATATGAAATATTTGTTCCCTCACTAAGAGTGCAGCTGGATCCCGAACTCGATCCCGAGCAACGTCGAGAAAACCTATTGGCCCTGCTGGAACTATTAGATGATAAACGGATGATCGCGGCCGATCATGCTCAAGTATATTGCAAGAGAATTGCACGTTATTATGCCAAGAAAGTTCTAGAGAGAAAAGTCAGGGTAGGTGAACTGGTTTTAAAAAGGAAAATCACTAAAACCACCGGTTTAAAAGCAAAATTTCAAGAAAATTGGGAAGGCCCTTTTGTTATCAAAGAAGTCTACTCAGGTAATGCTTACAAATTGGTAGACTCCAAAGGAGTAGAGCTCACATATCCATGGAATGGGGTGTATCTCAAGACATTCTATTCATGAGACCTTGTACATAACTATTCAAAAACAAATAAAAAACTCAAAAAATTTCAAAACAAACAAAAAAGAAGAAAATCAAAATCAACGCCTTGTGATCGCCACGTAGTCCAAACTCATTGCATCAACCCTTCATGCTAGATAGGGATCGTCAAGATGTGGTAAGTATTGAGTCTTGGTCTGCCAAAACCATGGAGATCCCTGTACGGCCACGTCGGCCTATGTTTATAAGAAGGAAAGCAACTTGCACACACTCACATGTTTTATCCAAAATGTGTAGCATCACCTATGACGAGGCCTCACCCGAAGGTCTCCAGATAAGCAGCACTATTTTGTTCTTCTTCTCCTCGACCAAATGAGACAGCCGGTGCCTTTAAAACGCTGAGCAAGTGAAGTCGAAGTACATGATCATTAAGGCGAGAGTAGGATTCATCTCCTCGAGCCCGGGTCAGAGCACGACAAGAGGGCAGTGTCCCCGCAGGCATGAAAAGGGGACTTCCAAAACAAAACGACAATATTCTTCTCCCTGAGAAAAAAAAGAGAAGAAAAAAGAAAGGAAAATTATGATATGTGAAAAAGTCACATGAAAAGGCCTGGTCGTGACTATGCCTGACCTTAGTAGATGAAACCCCTCCTATTCAAAGAATCAAATCAAAGTTTTCCATAGCCCGTGCATCTAACATCATAATGCTCAGGGTATGGTCCGAAATTGCCCGAAAGGAGAAAGTCGAGTAGGCCTTTAACTAGCTCGTCGGGTTAACGGCTTTGCCAGGTCCTCTCAAAAGGTTTACCCCCTTACACTCTTCCTTCTCCCCTCAAAAGATGTGAAGCCTGATGGAGGTCTTGAAGGATGAACCTTGTCTAGGGTGCAACCTTACTTAACAAAATACATTTATGGTTGTCCACTTCGAAATAACAAAAGCCATTGTTGCGAAGGGGTCTCTGTGTTTTTGGTTGGTTAAGACCTCTATTTACCACCCTGAATGCTTTCTTATGTTACTTCGGGCTTAGGTCAATGCAAGCGCGTCACCTATGGGTGCGACAGCATCTGGTTCCAAGGTGTTCCATCATATACCTTCTTAAGTTGTGAGGAAATAGACCCGGGTCGGGCAAATCATTTACCTCGAACGCTTTTTGGGTGTATCCCTGTGGTCGGAAGCAACTGGGAGCCTAAGTTTGTCATGACGGCATTGTCATCAGGATAAGACTTAACCGGCGGGACCATCATTTGAGGAGTCTAGAGGCACAAATCAACCTAGAAGTGCGCTCAGGATACCTGGGAGGTAATTTAGAAAACCCTTGTCCCCATATAGGTCAGGTGCCATATGGGTGGTCACCAGGCGTTTCAAACCAAAAAAAAAAAGAAAAAACAACAACAACAAAAATCAATATATTCAAATCCCCCCCCAAAAAATTGAAAATTCATAACTCCAAATATATATATATATAAGCACAAAACACCCAAAAACATGCACAAAATCCAAAATCCAAAAATATGCTTGCATGTGCATATCACGTTTCCCTTTTTCTAAATCTTGTTAATAAGATTTAGCCCTCTGACCCTGCATCGAGAAAGGTACTATCTGCTTTTGGCAGGGGGCTAAAAACATACTACACTAACCTTTTCCCTTTAGTGTGGTTGAAACAGGTAAAAAGGGGAGACGACGTCAAGCCAAATCGAGACAAGTACACTAAAGAAAGCTCATTTCACTGCCAAATATGTCCATCACATTTTAGTAATACAACGTCCTAGGGGCATACCCCCAGTGTACAAAAGGCGTAGCTGCTACCCAGCTGCGTCTCTATCTCTCTTCTATCTCCTCCTAATCCGCACCAGTGTGAGGTCAACTCCGCCGGCTGTCAGCCTCATCCCCGTCTCCGCCTCCCATGTCTCGCAACCGTGATGGCCGCGAAGCTCTCGAACCTGACGCGGCTGGCTGAACTGCTCCCCGCTCTGCTGGAGATGGCACCATGCCTATAAGCTCCTCTATAGTGAAATGCACATCTCCTAGGGATCGGAGTGACTCAGAAGGAGTCGCATGCCTAGCTCCCTCTCCTGGGGCACCTCTACCCTGGTACCTCCGCAGCACCCGTCATTGCAAGGCCTCTAGCTGATCGAGAGCCCGCTGCTCCCGAAATGCCATCGCCATCTCTTGAGCACACGCCTCGGCTTCTCTTTCCTTCGCCTAAGCAAGGCGACCCTCGATCCTCTCAATGGAGCTCAGCTCTCCAAGATGGCGTGTCAACTCTTCTATCCGCGCATCCTGCTCTCGCTGGACGGCCAGGTTGGCCGCCAGCTCCTTCCTCTGTAGAAAATGAACAGTCATCTAAAATAGGCAAAGATGATAAATAAGAGAAATGATTTCAACTTAAGTGCTAGGTTCTCACCGCCTCGGCTAGCTCGGCCTCTCGCTCCTTGGCTCGCTTGATGGCCCCGGCTAGGCGATCCTCCAGTTCCGCTAGGGCGTCGACTTGGGACGAAGGGGCAGCCTCTCCACCTACCCTCACCTGCACGTAGGCCAATTCCCCTCGCTGGCAAGGCAAGGCGCAAGCAGTTAGTCAAACTCAATCAATTCCAAATTCCAAATCAATCAATTTGTTTTGACTTACCATCTCTCGGATCTCGTGTTGCAAGTTCACGATCGTCTGGTTAAGGACACCTATCTGATCCTTGAGTATTTTCATAGCCTCAGTCTCTGACATCTGCACATCACATCCTCAAGCTCACTTAGCACTATGCTTAAACAAGAACATCACATTTGAGAGCTAAAAGAGCTACTCACCTCTTGGGTGTCGAGACGAAGCCATCTAGCATACCGGTCCTGATAATCCGCCAGGTAAATCTCGCTACTCCTCACAGTCCGGTCATGCTCCAGTGAGGGGCCTTTCTATAGTGCCTCTGCCTCTCTGCGGTAGTGGGAGGCCCAGTCCTGATCGCTCGTTGAAGTCCGTCGGCATCCCTGATCTGACTCATGCTCGGCTGGAATCGCCATTGGTTGCTGATCCCACCCCAGCGTCCTCTGCACTAGGCGAAGGAAGAGCGGCTCCCTCAGGTTCATGCAGAACAACATGGTATCTCTATGGAACAAAGCTCGCCCCTCCCTCACCCAAGGCTGAGTGGTGGTATCTTCCGTCGCTTAAGGAGTCCAAATCACCTACCACACATCAAGGAAAAGATGAATGTTTAACTAATTGAGTGCATAACAAGTGCTGAAACATTACACAACTCTGTTATCCAAAACACTCACCTGGTGGGGAGGGTACTCATCCAGCGATGTCCTGAGATTAGAGAGTCTAGCGGCCACCAGACGCCAGTACCAGACCATCTCCCATCTAGCCATAAGAGAGACCTTCTGCATTAGGGCTCGCGGGATCTTGCCGCGACCTAGAGGGAACCGAGTGTAACCCCAAATCTGAAAGCACACAAACAAACAATTAATCAATCAATCAATTTAGAATCAACATGCCTAAAAGTGGTAGACTTATACCTGTAAGAAGGGCGTGAAGCCACCCAGGTTCCCTGAACCTGGGCGCACTGGATCCAAGTGGGTGAAGAGGTGTGCAAGCATCGCTCTCCCCCACGCAAGCTGGGGTCCCTGCTCTAGATCCCAGACCAATAAGAGATACTTCAGATTCACCTTGTTCAGGGCGGTAGCAAATAGCAGCCGCCCAAAGAAGTACAAAAAGAAAAGTCGCAACTCCTACTGCTCGCTCCTCCCTTAAGATCTGAGTCTCTGCCTCACTCGCCCCGAGTACACATCCAAATCCTCTAGCGGCCCGCGTATCCTCCTCACGAGCCCCATCGCAGCACTGACCTTCCCGGGTGGAAGACTGGTCATTCGTCTCCTAGATCGAGCCAGCTGAGGCCCGAGCAAATCCTCTACCTCCTCACGATAATCTTTCAGCTCTCGGCCGAGCACCGGAACCCCTGCCACTGGCAATCCCGTCAAGAAGGCCACGTCCTCAAGGGTGGGAATCATATTGATGTGACACACCCTTGGACCAAAATGAACAAGCACAATTTGCAATCAAACGGACCGATATTGGCGACCGCTCACCCGATGCTCACCAAGACCCGGGATAACTTGGCAATGCCAAGTGGAGGTTGTGTGGACTGGGCCCTTGCTGGTAGAGGGCCAGCAAGGCCTAGGTTAATTCCCAGGGGTAATGGCAGCCCAATTCAAGGGAGCCGACGAGGTGCCAAGGCACGAGTTACACTCCTCACCCCACGGTGATCTCTTGAAGCAAGGAGCTCAAGGATTGGGCTCTCACTCTCACGGCCAGCGGAGTTTATGAACTAATATTAGAAAGAACAAGCACTAAATGGAGCTAGGAGTGGAGCACTTACTCGACCGATTTTAAGAAACCGGTCCCACTCGGAGACGTGGGTGAGCGGGGAAGCGTGGGTTCCCCACACGCCGCGCCGGGGTAGCTTGACCTGCGTCAATTGATATTACATTCAAAACTACCTCCACACAGGGAGGGGCCTTCAGCCGGCCAAGCGGGGAGGGGTGACACCGAACTAGCGATCAACAAGGAAGCCGACGTCGGTTCTGTCCGTTGTCTGTGCTTCAGGACTGACTGATGGTTATCACGATGCTGTGGCCATTCCAGAATTTGTCTGATGATGAGACCACTTGGAGATTCTTCATATCTGGATCGGGATAATGCTTGAATTTTGTTGATTTCTTTGGGCACCGCTTCTGGTCGGGGTAGGGGCTTGAACAGGGTGGCAGACCCTCGGTTCTGACAGCTTCAGGTTTCCAACAGCAGGAAGAAAAGGATTCCACGACCGCTCTCGAACTCAGAATCAGGTGCCGCTAGAGCCGCTGGAACCGTTGACAGGTCCTCTTCGAAGCAAAACTGGCGGGGAAGCCAAACGTTGTCAGAGAAGACCAGTGGGCTCTGAACTCTGATGAGAGGTCGGTGCAGACTGTGGGGAAGCAGAACCGCGCACCCGGGGGAGAAAATTGATAACTCCTGGTTCTGGATGCCAAACGGAGCTCTGCTTTTTGGAGAAGAAAGAAGACTCATAGTAGAAGCTTTTTGAAGAAAAACTCTAGATCAGATTCCAAGCAGGACCGTCGCAGTCGGGCTTCCACCCCGGATCTGGTCTCTTGCCAGGGAGGCTTTGCGCAGTCGGGGAAGAATGACTCCCCTAGGCGATCACGAACTCAGAACGGGATGGGACCACCGCCGTTGCGAAATGGACTAGGCGATGCTTCCAAAGATGGCTCTTGATCTATCAGAAACGTCCGGAGGAAATTGTGGTCACCTCTGCAAGCTACTACTCTTCTACAGATCTGCAACTGGGAATTGTAGGTTGAAGATGACGGGGGGGAATGGGGTATATGGGATGGGAAATTGGGGTGGATGAGTGTGGGGAAAGCCCGGGCTGTGAGGGGGTCTAGGAGGGGGTGTTCCAAGGTGGGGGAATGGAAGAATGGGGTAAGGAAGGGGGTCTAATAGGTGGTGGGAGGAGGAGCTACGAATTTGGGAAGGTGGGTGAGACGGAAAGGGTATTTGAAAATGGGTTTAAGGGTGGGATTAAATTTTGGTCTTGGGGGATGGGAAGAGGTGTGTGGGGAAGGTAAAAGGGGGCCTGGGGAGTGGGAATTCTCCCTTGGGAGATGAGAGGGTGATTGGGGAAGGGGAGTGGGTGGTTGGTGGTTGGAGGGTGGAGTGGGGAGTGGTGGAATCTCCCTTGGGGCTGGGGTGGAGTTAAGGTGGGTTGGTGGGGAGTTGGGGATGAGTTATTGGAGGAGGGGAAGAGAGAGAAAGGTGGTTGGGAGGGGAGGAGAAAGAAAGGGGCGCATGTTTTAGAGAGAGAAAGTGGAGGAGAGAGAAAATGACTTATTAGAGAGAGAGAGGTAGAGAGAGAGAGGGGGGATAGGGGGAATCACTCCCAAGGGTTTCTCACCCAACTAATGGAATCTCTCCAATAGAAATTTTGAACTCTCAAATGACAATTTTCATTCCTTCATTCATTAAGTTGAAATGGGGGGAATGGGGTCCTATATATAGGCAACCCACATTTCTACAAAAGTCCCTGACTCTTACTACAATGACCAAAGACCAAGGTGGTAGGGGCGCCCCTGGGCCTAGCCCAAAGAATTGGGCCCATTAACCATTCTAAACAATCTAATGACACTTAACCTAGGTATATGACTCAAATAAAAGGGAAAATACATCAAATGACTCAAATAAAAATTACATAGGACTCAAAATTAAATAACTAGACCACGCCGGATGCAACCGGGGCGAGGAGTCGAGCTGTTAACGTGGGAATGGGAGGTGATGTCCCCATCACATATGCCCCCACGGCATCACAAACGCTGTGCAGCTATCCACCCATCTCTCCCGCACCACCGTCAGGAAGGTGGCGTCCACCTGGAAGGGTCTGTTGGGTTCGGTGCAGTATTCAGAGGGGGGGTGAATGAATATAGCCCTTTAAAAATCTTTCGCCCAATTAAAATATGATGCTCACTAGAATTACTAGTTCGCAAACTAGACAAGCTTAAATGCTAATGGGCAGATGCGGAACTAAACAAACACACATTAAGATCACTAGAGTGCTAACAAGACAGATTTAGACAAAATATAGCTCAACTAGAATTTCGCTCTCTTGGCAAATTAAAACACTCTAAGAAGACTAATTAACTCTTCTGCTCAACCTGAAGCCAAACACATGGAGCGCCCCTATGCATTCATCTAGCGGAAGCACAATAGAACAAAACAAACCACAATGCACAAGGGGTTTTTAGGTGGTTCGGTCCAGCAGACCTACATCCACCCCACACTCAAATCGAGTGTGGATTCCGCTGACTCACACCTTGAACAGCTGGGCATCACAGCTTGCCATACAACCGCTGGGCAACACAGCTTGCCGTCCGAGGAATCCTCCTCGCCCCGCTGAGGAACACAGCTTGCTGTCCAGTGGAATCCTCCACTGCAAACCACTGGGCAATATAGCTTAGCCGTCTAGAGGCAGCACCTCTGCAATCCGCTGACTAACAGCTTGAACAAGATGCAAAATAGAAAACAGAAAATGGAAATAAACAGCAATCTGAAAGCTGTAAACAATGAAGCACAATGTGGCTCTTAAAGAGCTGGATGGCCTGGATTTGATCCACAGTCCATCAAGAACAGATCTCCCTCGATCTCACTCTCTTTCTTCACTTTCTCTCTTTCTCTTTCTTCTCTGCTGTACTTCTCTTCTTGTCTCGATCTCTGTTCTCTTTTTCTTCTCTTCTGCTGGATCGTGGAAGCTCTCTCTTCTTTTTCTCTTTTTCTTCTCTCAGCTTCTGCTCTCTGCTTTTTCTTCTCTTCTTCTGCTCCCAGGCTTCGATCACGATCAGTCTTCTACAGAGGATGAAGACTCGTATATATAGCAGCAGCAGCAGGGAGATAGGGCGTGTGCTTCCCACGCCTTCCATCTAGAAGATTCCTCATCGGATCACGTGCTCAACACCCACCTCGGATCACATGTCAGGTGCCAGTTTCGGGTCACGTGCCCATTCATCAGTACGCTCAGCAACTGGAGTTAGATGGCGTCAACCCACTTGCTCCATGGTGTTGACGCAGCCTTCAGAGATCTTCAACCTATGAAACTCAAGTCTACTGCGTTGACTCCATCAGTTTGCTGCGTTGACGCATTGATACGTTCCAGTGAACAAACAGCCTAGCCTTTTTAACTGCTGCGTCGACGCTTCCAACCTGTGGCGTTGACGCATTGATGCGTTCCAGTAAGCAACCAGCCTAGCCTTTTTAACTGTTACATCGACGCTGCTCCACTGCTGCGTTGATGCGTAGGTGATCCAGTGATCAAGTCTTCAGCAGATAGATGTGCTGCGTTGACGCTCTCAGCATGCTGCGTTGACGCATGGAGCTGCAGCGTTGATGCTGCCAATGTACTCCAGAGGCTGCAATAAGGGATACTTGAACTGCTGCATCCACGCTACTTGGTCAATGCGTTGACACACCAGAATAATCCAGGAGCTTCTTTCTTGATTGTTTGAACTGCTGTGTCCACGTGTCAGCATTTCAGCCTCTTGGATCACGTGCCAAGTCTTGATGGCCTGAATCATCTACAAACAGACAGAGGAAAATGAACTTAGTTCAAACGAATGTATATACTTAAGCAGAGCTGCCAGTGTATGGACTTGAACAGTGCAGCGAGTGTACAGACTTGGTAAAACAAGGTCCAGTGTATAGACTTGGTAAAGTGAAGTCCAGTGTATAGACTTGGGCCTAACAATTGAATGTATAGGGTTGAGGACCTAACAATCGAGTGTATAGACTCAAGGTTTAACAACCGAATGTATAGAGTTGAAGCCTGACAACCCAATGTGTAGACTTGAAGCTTGGAAGGATGTACACACTTAGCCTTTGAGGAACGATGTATAGACTCTGAACGTGAAGGCAGGCTGTATAGACTTGAATCGCTTGAAGCGATGTACAGACTTAGTGATGAATAGACTTGGCCAGAAATCGTAGGGAAAGATTTGAGTGTATAGACTTGGCCAAAAGTAGGAAAAGCCCCAATGTGCAGACTTGATCATCCAGATTCAAAGCGACCAAAGTATATATGAAGAGGTGAAATCTCGCGCTGCGTCCTAAGCGGGCCGTGGATCACCAGTAGATGAACTATAAGACAGGGAAACGCGTCAGAGGGCCCAGGGGATTTCCCTGGGGCGAAACCCTCCGATGGCTAAGTCAGTAGAGCTCTGGTGGAAGCAATGAAGGGAGGAGGAAAGCTGATGCGTGAGACTCCTCTCCACCAAAAGGGGGGGGGGGTGAAGCGGATTGCTCAGGAGTTTTACCTTCCTTTTTTCTCTTCTTCTCCTTCCACCGGAGGGTAGCCCTGGGTTTAAGTAGTGTGCCGCCTTCAGGAGTCCTGTCAGCTGGGGGGTCTCCGGCGGGAGTTACGTCCTCAACGTGGGCTTTCATGGCCTTTATCGTGGGGGGCGTTATCGCCTTTAAACCCGGTGGCTGGTTGATTCCCCTGTCCGTTGGGGACTCTTAAAGGCAGCACGAACGGCTAGCGTCTAGTCCGAGCTCCTGAAACGCCAGCCCTGTCTGGGCGAGGAGGATAGATCGGTCGAAGGAGGGGTCGGATAGGTCGGCTGGCGCCTGTCTCTCCCGAGCGGAAAAGCGGCCTGGGCCGGACCTTCCTTGTGACCTGACCATCACTCGGGCCCTCCGAGCCTAGGGGCCGCCGGGGAGGGTTGGTTCCTCGAGTTCCTGTTTATTGGGCTTTTCTTCCCTGAGTGGGCCCCGTGGGCTATCACTCGGGTGAGCTTGCCTCGTTGGACCCTATTGAGTCTTGTTGGGCTGCTCTTTGGGTGGGCTACAGAAATCCCCCTCTCCACTTGTCCCCCTCCTACTCCCGAGCCATGGAGGCTCGGTTGAGTAGTTTTTGAGGCTTTGGACCGGCATGGCTCAGGTGGGTGGAATTCCGTTGGCGTTTATGATGCCACGTGGAGTGGTCGCCTGGGCCCGTAATAATGATCCTGAAGGATTTGAACTAAAGGGGCCCCCCTTTTTCTCGGAGCACGGAACGACGCGCCGCCTCCCTCCAGGGTTTTACAGGCATTAGGCGCTATTCGTCGTTCTAGGCTTTGAGGGTTTCGGGCTTTCCTTAGTTTCTCGGCTTTCAGAGCTCCTTGATGCGCCGTGAGGGCACAGTGGAGGTGCGAAGTCTTGCGGCGGCGTTCGAGGAGTTGCCGAGGACAACCGCGGAGGCGGTCCGGCAACTTCCTTCCCCTCCGGAGTCTTCGAGTTCTTGCGAGGGGTCCTCTTCCGGCTCGATGGCTGATCCGCCGCTGGAACTCAGGCAGGTGAGGCGGGAGCCTGTCTCCCGCTGCAGCGAGTTGGGGGACGCAGAGGTGAAGAAGCTGGAGCATCGCTTTCGCTTGCCTTTCAGGTATAGCTTTGCCGCCGCCACCGCGTTCGAGACGAGTTTGGACGACCGAACGGGGCACATCTGCACGTTTCTTCTGGCGTGGAAAAGCGGGTTCCGCCTTCCCTTCGAGCCCCTCGTACTCCAGATCCTCGAACTTTTCCAATTGGCGCCCGTTCAACTGGTGGCCAACTCGTACCTCCTCCTCTCTGCCTTTCGGATCCTCTGTCGCCAGCACGACATTTTCCCTTCCTTGGACCTCTTTCATTACTTTTTCGAGTTGAAGGTGCACCCGTCGGCGGAGAAGGGCTTTTACTTTATCCAGGCAAGGAGGAACAGGAGTTGCATCGCCCTCGCGGTGAAGGACTCCTCGCACAAGTGGTGGAAAACCCAATTCTTCTGGGTGAAGGCGGAGGCGACGGATGAACTCTGGAGATGCCGGATCTCACCTAATTTCCATCCGAACATTCCTCCTCGCCAGGAGGAGTTCCCTCCCCATGTGGAGCAACAGGCCGCCCGTCTGCTGGAGAACCGCCAGTCGACCGAGGAGCTGGTGACGCCGGAGAACATCGAACGGTGCCTGCTTACGCGGTTGAAGTCGACAGGTACCGCCCTTTAGGTTGTTCCCCTGGGGTGGTAGTTACTTTTTTCTCCTGACCCGGCCTTCTTTCTTTGCTGTAGACGTGAGGCGGGAACCTCTGGAGGATACTGCTGAGGTCATCGATCTGGGAGAAGATGACTCGGCGGCCGACTAGCCGGAGGCTCCTGTGGGTCACGCCCAAGCCCGGGATAAGGGCAAGGGGGTGACCCCCGGGGGATCTTCACGGCCGACTGGCACAAAGCGCAAGGATCCCATGGTGGGAAGGTTGCGGGATGCCGCGAAGGCCAAGAAGCGTGCTAAGAAGGCAGGTCTCCCTCCTACCGCCGGGGGCGACTTTGGCTCGACCGCACTCCCCTCCCGGGGGCAAGATGGGGCCGACCCCTCGAGGCCAGCTCCCCCATCTGCCGGGCGAGAGGGGGCCGAGGAGACCGGGGGCCCTTCAGAGGACGGCGATAGGTCCGCTCTCCCCCCCACGGGGGTAGAGGGGGCCGATGTTGAAGTACCAGTCACCGAGGCCAGGGGGTCGGCCGGAGGCGGTGACATCCCGGTCGCCGAGGTGCGGGCCGAGACAGGCGAGGCTGGGGGTTCGCCCGCGAGGGCATTGCAGCCCCAGATGCTGGGAGCTTCCGATGCGGTTGGACCTGCGGCATCGGTGGAGGTTGGAGGTTCGGCCGGGGAGGCGTTGCAACCCCAATCGACCGTGGCGCGCGAGGTGGCCGGTCCCGTTGCTCGAGCAAAGCCCTATGGCGGAGTGCCCCGGGCGGAGCGGTCTCCTTTGCCAGAGCCCTTGGAAAGGCTCGGCATTACGGGTGACCTATATCGGGTCTGCCAATCGATTGCCGCGAGGACGAAGGGGGGAGAAAGGCGCAATACCCCCCCCCCCCCCGGGCTCCTCGATGTTCTGATGGAAGGCGGCCTGGTCATAGCTCGGTCGGCGGCTTTGATGGCAGAGGCGCACACGCGGACGGAAACGGAGCGGTCGAACCTTGCCTAGACCCTCGGGGGATGCGAGAGGAAGCTGGCCCGTCTCAAGGGGGAGCATGAGGGACTTCGGCAGGAGTTCTCCGCGTTTCGAGAGGTGGCGCGGGCGAGCCGGCTGGAGGCTGAGGTGCTGACCGAGTAACTCTCCAAGACCCGAGAGTCTCTTGAGAGGGCCAGTCGATCCGTGGAGGAGGAGCGTCTGCGTCGCCTCGATCTGGACAATCGCTGGGAGCTCGAGCGTGCCGAGCTACTAGATCTGGAGGAGATGGCGGAGCGTCTCCGAGCTGAGGCTGAGGTGGACCGGGCCCGGGCAGAGGAACGTTCGTCCGAGGCGGAGCGGGCGCGGGTCGAGTTCGTCGGTAGGGCGGGACACATCGAGGCGGAGGCAATCGAGCGTTACAGGAGCTCGGATGCTTACTCCGCTGACCTGTTGGGAGCCGCCCTACCTTACTACGAGGTAGCGCTACGCCGAGATGCTCGAAAGGGGTTCAAGCAGGGCTATCGCCGGGCGGTAGGCTGCGCCCATGAACAAAACTCCGCGATCGAGTTCCCCTTTGGCCAATGTTATGACTCGGATGAGTCGGTTTCCAGCTCTTCTTCGTCGGTCGGAGAAGATTAGGAGGGATCGCCTCCGTCGGGGTCACCGGCTCTGGGCTTCTCGGGAGGGCTCACGACTGAGACAGTTCTCGCACAGGCGAGGTCAGTGTCCGAGCCGGCCGTCACCGAAGGCGCCGGGGGTGACGCGTCTCCTTCCACCAGTCTCGAGCGTCAAAGTGGGCCCGAGGCCTGATGTATTGTGCCTCTTTCCCTTTTTGTCCCTCTTTCCTCTTTTTAGAGGGTTTCCTTTTGGTACGATAATAAATGACTTGCTCTGTTTGGGTACTATCCTTGCCGTGATTTGGTTGGCGAATCTTGGGTGGTTGAGAGGTGCCGATATGTCCTGCATGGTTTTCGCACGCTGTTTTGGTAGGCTTCTGATGGGGCGTTCCTCCGTCCCCTCACGCTTTGAATGTCAGGCCGCTTCGTGAATCCCGCGAGGGTGGGAAACGAGGAGTTGGAGGTGACTGTTCAGGGGAGAAATCCATCGGCGTGTTTCTGAGGGGGGCATTTAAGGCGTGTAGCCTCCTTTGGCCTATAAGAAGGACCGGAAGGCGCCCTTTCCTCTCCACCGCTTGGGCTTGTCTCTAACAGTCTTTCCTTGCTCCTTCCTTTTCACTCCGCGTTGTGCCTTTGCATCCGGAGCATGGAGGATCCTTCGGAGGGCGATGCTGCCGACGACGGGGAGCGGTGGGCTCCTGCTGTCTTGTGAGGTTGAACGGATCACACGGTCGCCCCGCGTGTACGAGACGGGTCCTACGGTCGCCGTGCGGATCTGGGGAGGACTTTGGCGTGTGGAAGCACGCCGTTGGCCTCTTCTTGGCTCCGGCGAGGCTTCCGGGTGGACGCCGAGGCGGAGGACGGATGGGGGCATCAGGGGAGTCTGCCGTCACTTCCCTCCGTGTGAGGGGAGGAGGCGTATCCGGCTCCCTCCTCACCGAGGCCTTCCTCGTCTGCAGCCTCTTTTTCCCTCTTCTACACTTCATTTCTTTCACTCTTCGGGGGCTGCTTGCTCTCTCCTTCCTTCCAAGGAGTTGGCAGTTTGGAAGAGGGGGGGCCTTCCCGGCGCTCCTTTTTCCCGGTTGTTGCCAACTTGGGAGGTAGCCTTCCTCAACGTTTAAAGGTGGCCTTGCTCCTGAAGTCCCTCTGTCACCTTTGTCACGGGCCATCCGAGCCAACTGGCTCGACCACCTCTTGTCCGAGCCAGTTTCCGCACGAGGCAGAGTCAGTGGCTGGATGCGAGGAGATCAAGATCGAGTCAGTCGAGCAATGACCCCTTGAAACGATGTTAGACGGACTTTTGCTTTGTTTTTGCTATGTGATGTACTAGCATTTGCCTACCTGATGTACCAACGGTTTGGAATGAAAAGAACAGGAATTTTATTCTGTCCATCTCGCTGTACAATTTCAAAAGTAGAATCTGCGTAGTGCGGCTGCGTTCCACGTCCGAGGAATAGGCTCCCCTTCCATTGTCGCTAACCGGTACGCATCTTTCCCGAGCGTCTCGACCACTCGGTAAGGGCCTTCCCAGTTGGGGGATAGCTTGCCCGCCGCCTCCAGTGGTCGAGAGGCTTCGGCTTTCCTGAGGACGAAGTTTCCCGGTTGGAAACATCTGTCTCGGAGCTTGGCGTTGTAGTATCGAGTGAGGCGGCGTTGGTACTCTGTTGCCCGGACGTTTGCGATCTCTCGGAGTTCACTTGTCAGGTCGAGGTTCTCGAGCAATTTTTGCTCGTTGGCCTCGGGTGAGAAGCTGATCACTCGGAGAGACGGGTTGGCGATCTCCAACGGAACGACGGCCTCGGTGCCATATACCAACTGAAAGGGGCTTTCACCGGTTGCCGTCCTGGGGGTTGTTCGGTGCGACCATAGTACGCTAGGCAATTCCTCGAGCCAGCTACCCTTAGCCCTGCCGAGTCTGGTTTTTATGCCTTTCAAGATAGTCTTGTTGGCATTTTCAACCAGCCCGTTGGCCCGAGGGTGGGCGACCGAAGTGAAGTGGTTGCGGATATTTAGGTCGGCGCATCTGTCTCGGAAGTACCGAGAGTCGAATTGCCGACCGTTATCGCTGACTATCACTCGGGGGATGCCAAAGCGGCAAATGATCGATTTCCAAACGAAGCCCCAAACGACTGTCTCGGTGATCCTTGCCGTAGCCTCGACCTCGATCCACTTGGTGAAGTAGTCGATGGCGACGATGATGAACTTCTTCTGGGACTGGGCCGTTGGGAATGGCCCAAGGATATCGATTCCCCACCGAGCGAAAGGGTAGGGCTCGGTTAGGGTGACAAGTTCCGTTGCCGGCTGATGGACCAAGTGGTCGAATCGCTGGCATCGGTCGTACTGTTGAACATAGGCTGAGCAGTCACGCTGCAGGATGGGCCACCAGTACCCCTGTCGTAACAGGATTCGGGCTAGCGACCAGGCCCCTGAGTGCGCTCCGCACAGGCCTTAATGAATGGCTCGGCCTGCCTCATCGAGACCGAGGCACTTCAAGAGGGGACCGGAGAACGATCTTCGGTAGAGGGCATTGTCGAGGATGACGAAGCGCCGAGCTTGATACTTCATTCGGAGGGCTTCCCGAGGGTCGGGGGGCTCTTGGGAGTCTAGTAGCCAGGACAGGTAGGGGGAGCGCCAGTCACTTGGGGTGGCTGAGTCAACAGCGAGGAGCTCCGTGTCGATGCTCGGGCGCTCTAGCTCTTCTAGGAGGACCGATCGTCTACCTTCCGGGTCTAGGGAGGAGGCCAATCGAGAGAGGGCGTCCGCACGGGAGTTTCGCTCCCGAGCTATCCGGACAACCTCAAATTGATGTGACACAACCTCGGACTTACGCAAGCAATCACAAATAGCATTCAAATGGGCCTTAATGGGCCACCGCTCTCCCGTCGCACTCTATACCCGGAGTGACTTGGCGATGCTAAGTGTGAAGTATGGGAAAGGGCCCTTGCTGGTAGAGGGCCAGCAAGGCCAAGGTTTGACTCCCAAGGGTTGGATGCCCAATTCAATTGGGGTCGACAAAGTGCGCAAAGGCACAGTTTCACACTACCCCACGGCGATCACTCGAAGTCATGGACTTGAGGATCGGGCGCTCCCTCACAAATTCAGTGGCGCATGAAGCAAATATTGAAAGAGCAACACTATTGAGCAAGGATGAGACACTTACTCGACCGGTTTGAAGAAACCGGTCCCGGTCGGAGACGAGGGCGAGCGGGGAGGCGGTGGTTCCCCACACGCCGCGGCGGTGTCGCTTGACCTACCCAATGAAGTACAAAACTACACCTCACGCAGGAGGGGGATCTTGGGGTGGGGGTTAAAGTGTTACAACCAAAACTACCACCACGCAGGGTGGGGCCTTCAGCCGGCCAAGCGGGGAAGGGAGAAAAGCTCTCGATTACTAAGTGGCGCCCGGTGCGATATCAGCCTTGTTCTGGCCTGCAGGACAGGGTGATGAGGTTGAGGTTGCCACGGACTCGTCCGGACTCCGAATTGAGTGAAACCACCTCCTAAAGCTTCCTGACTTGAAGGGGTTGACTCCAGAATTTTTTTGGGATGCTCAGTTGGTCGGAGGTGGCAGCACCAGCAACTGGAAGGAGACCTCTCTGTCTGGCCGCAGGCTCTGTCTGGACTGGAACAGAAGGTTGCAGAGATCACCGTGTGCCCTCCCGAGCTCCGAACAGCACGAAACTGGCGGCGACGTCTTCGTGGTCAAAGTAGCTTTCAGCAGGAGTGATGAGGACATCTCCCAGTATTCACTATGGCACGAGGCGTCCCCGACTTCGTGACCCATTGGAGAAGTGGTTCTCATATCTATCTTTATTTTCTTGCTTATGTATTTTCTTTTATTTGAGTCATATCAGGTGTAATTGTCTTTTATTTGAGTCCACTATCTAGGTTTAAGGATTAATTAGCCATAGTGAGTCACTTGGGCCCTTAGTTGAGGGTGTTAGGCCCACTTAGTGGGCTTGGGCCCAGGGGCGCCCCCTTCTTGACTCATAGTTTTCTGTAGTTGTGTTAAATGTCAGGGGGTTTTGTGTAAAGGTCCTAGCTCTATATAAGGACCCCCCCTCCCTCCTTTGTAGCAGCTTTGATGAATTAAGAAATTTGCCACCCACTATTGTCTCTAGCTCTCTCTCTCTCTCACTCTCACTCTCTCTCTCTCTCACTATAGGGGCCGGCCCCTTTCTCTCTCTTCCCTCCCCCCCTTCTCTCTCTCTCCCAAGGGCGAACCTGCCCCTTCACCTCCCCTCTCCCTCCTCCACCTCATCAGCCACCTCACCATTCAACCCTTCACCTCCCCTAGGCCCATAACTACCATCAATACCCACCACTTCCCAAGTAACCCTTCCTATTCCCCATACACCATCTCCACACCCAATACACCCCTCCCTCTTCCCCAAGCAACTCTCCCACTTCCCCACACCCTCATTAACAGCCCTCACCCAGCCATTACCCACCCCCCTAGCTGGTTGCGCAACATTTCCCTTGCCATTCCCCCTCTCCCATTGCCTTGGCCGAAATCACCACTCCCCCTACCTGCTGCGGTTCCCCCTTCCTCCCCCCTCCACACACCCCTTCCCCACCTGTTCTTCCCCCCCTCCACAGCCCTAGATCCCCTCCTCATCCAACCCTCCACCCCACAGGCCCCTCCATTACCACCTCCTACCCATACTCCCTTGTTCTGCCCCATCTTCACATAAGAGTCTGCAGGTGACAGTTCAGGTCTCGACTTGCAGAAGTTTTCCCGGAGTCATACGGCGACATCCTGGTGCGTGGCCTACATCGACGGAAAGGTCTGCGGAACCTCTTCGCAGGCGAGGTGGAATCGTCTGGTTTCGACTTCGTGGCCATTCAAGACGGCGATTCTCCCACGACTGGTCCAGTTGTCCCCTGCAGAGGACCTGAGCTCGGTGGAAAGCTGCTCCACGACCAACGGTGCCGGAATCAGACCCAAGTCTCTTCAACAAAAATACTCCTCCCCCTGTCTGCGACCAAGATCAAGAAACAGAAGTGCGTTTGGTCCCCGGGAGCGTGATTTCTGATTTTTCCCCTCCAGTCACTCGGGGCAGTCTGCTCAGGTCTGCTTCGACCCACAGTCAGTCAACAACGGCCCCCGGATCACTCCGACCCCGGAAGACATCCCCGCCAGTTTTGCTGCAAGGGGGATTCGACCACGGTTCCAGATCTTCAAGCGGTTCGAGAATCGGAGTTCGGGAGTCCCAGGTACCGTTCCTGCAAGCTACTGCAACAATTCTGTGGGTACCGGCTCTCAGATCCTACCTCCAGTTCGCACTTCTACCACGGCCAGAGACTGCGTCCGATTAAATCAGTAAAATTCAGAGGTGTCCCTGGCCCAGTCACGAAGACTACGCAGGTGGTCTCGCCATCGGCAAAATTGCTGAGGGTGAGATACGACTGCTGCACCGCCTCCTGCCCCTGTCCACAGCAAGCGAGCAGAATCGACGGAGACATCCGCTCCACCGTCGGGGGCACATTTCCCCCACCCGCCTGGCCGGCTTAACGCCCCTCCCTGCGTGGAGGTACATTTTGGTTGTAATAAGTTAATCCCCACCCCGAGATCACCCCTCCTGCGAGAGGCGTAGTGGTGTAACAGTTAACCCGCAGGTTGAAGCTACCCCGCCGCGGCGTCCGGGTACATACCCACGCCTCCCGGCGCGCCCGTCGTCTCCGGCCGGGATCGGTGTTTTCACACCGATCAGGTGAGCAGCTGGTCCCTCTCCTGGTCCTTTCAATTGCTTTGCTCGTTTAGTATCGTTTCCTTAGTTCGCCGGCGGTGAGTGAGAGCTTGAGCATGAATGTTTGATTTCGCCGTGAGTATCCACCGTGGTAAGTGAGGGAGAGCCACCCTAAACCCACGCCCCAGCGTGCTGGCCCGCCCATAAAGGGGGCATCCCAGGCCCATTAGGGGTCAACCATAAGCCCACCAACCGGTGGAAACCTTGGGGTCCCACCTCGGACCCTCGCCGTCATCATTCGGGCCCACCCGGGTGCACGTGTGCGTCGTGTGAGCTCGGCCACTCGGTGAGCCATTTGAGTGCTTGTATGCTTGTGGATTGGTAGGTCCAAGGGTCAAACATCTCATTAGTGGGCTGTGCCACATCAAGGAGGTGACGGGGCTGCAAGAAGAGGTCGGGGGCGGTCAGTGTACCCTGGAGAGTGGGTACTGGTCGGAGCAGACTGCAGAAGGCAGGACTGGAGAGCTTGGGGGAGAAAATTTGTAACTCCGTCCTCTGGCAGCCGAACGAGGTTCCGTTTCTTGATCCGGAACGAAGACTGGAGGAGGAAGATATTTGTAGAAGAGCTTTATGGCTGAATCTGTCGAGGGTCTCCGTGGTGGAGCCTCCAAGCGGGTTCTGGTCCTCTGCAGAGACACCACTGCGCGACTGTGGGAAATTGGCTCCCCGGGACAGCTCCGACCTCGGATGGGGTTGCTTCCACCTCGCCTGCAAAGTATACTGGAAGGCCTTTCCAGAAAAGTAGGCCATGCCTTAAGGAACACCAGGATGAAGTCATGGGAAACACTGCAACTTGGGACTGATTTGTAGGTCTGCACAGCTCCGACCTGCAATAGAGATGAGGGGAAGGGGGGGTTTCTTTGGTAGAGGGATGTGATGGGGGCGACCAATGGAGAGTGGGAGCTCTTGTGGAGTGGTGGAGAAGACTAATGGTGAAGGGGAATGAGGAGGAAGAGGACTGGGGGCGCAAAGGACAGCAAGTGGTGGAGGGAGGTGAGAGTGTGAGAGAGGTTATGGGGTAGTGAATGGGGCGAACTTGACCAAAGGGGGGGGGGAGGATGAAGGGGGCGGCCTATGCAGGTGGAGGGAAGGGAATTTCAAATTTGAATTGGCATAGGAAGGTGGAGGATTGTGTGGGAACTAGTGGGATTGCATTGGGAGGGAGGAGATTGTGTTGGAAGTGGAGAAGATGCCACCTAGGGACAATGGGAGTGGAGTAATGGCAACTTGGGGTAGTGGAGGGGTAATGAATGAGGTGGGTGGTGGTTGGGAGTTGAAGGGGGAGGGAGGAGAGAGAGAAGGGGGTGAACCCCTTAGTGGGAGGAGAGAGAAGAGAGAGAGGAGGGGGGGTATGGGACTCACTCCCTAGGGTATCTCACCCTAACTTAGTGGAATCTCTCCAAATTGAACAAAATTGTAGACTTAACTCAAAAGGATTCATTCATTCATTCATTAACTTTAAATGAGGGGGAGTGGGGTCCTATTTATAGGCAACCCACTCTTTACAATAAGTCCCTGACAAAATAAGCAACTACAAATAACCAAGGGGGTGGGGGCACCAATGGGCCTAGCCCAACGAATTGGGCCCAATAGCCTCATTAGACAGCATGATGATACAAAAACATAGGAAAATAAGTGCTAGACCTAGGGAAATGACTCAAATAAAATGAAAATACATCAAAATGACACAAAGGAAAGCTACTAAATGGATAAGGGGCCTTAATAGAGTGAGGCCCAAACTCAACCAGCTCCCGAATGTGAAGAAGTTGACCCGAGCCAAAGGGAATCGTGGGTGATGCCTCCATCAAATCCCCTAGGCCGCGAAGAGCTCGACTCCGTCGAGTAAGGATCCATCCGGCTAAGGTACCGCTCGAGGAGGTCCGGATCCAATCGTTGGAGGTCCTCCCGACTCACCCATGAGTCTTCCGACGGTGGCCGATCCTTCCACCTGACGACATAGCGCTCATATACCTTGCTCCGTGTGGTAGTGACCTGCTCATCCAATATTCGTTCAATGCGATCGCGCTGAGCTCTCTTGGCTAGTGGACTCTCCTCACGGGTGGGTACTCTCTCAAAGGAAGAAGTAGGCTCAATCTCCTCACTAGGTCCCACCGTGGGGCCCTTGTATGGCACTAAGTCGGCGACATTGAATGTAGGACTTACCCCATAATCCTCAGGGAGATCTAACTCATAAGCATTCGCACCAATGCGCCTCAAGACCTGGAAGGGCCCAGTCCCACGTGGCCTCAACTTGGAGTTGGCTCCTGGGGAGAGCCTCTCCGTCCTTACCATCACAAAGTCACCCACTTGGAACTCTAAGTGACGCCGGTGAGAGTCGGCCAACCTTTTATAAGCCTCATTTTTCATGCTAATGTGCTTGCGAATTTCCTCATGCAATTCCCTAATATGTTGTGCAAAAGACTCGGCAGAAATGGACACTCTAGCATGCTGGGGAAGGGGAATGAGGTCGGATGGCTTTCTTGGTTTGTACCCATGCACGGCTTCAAATGGACTCATCCCTATCGACTTATTGACGGAATTGTTGTATGCAAACTCAGCCTGTGGTAAGATGAGATCCCAATTTCCTGGCCGATCCTCAACAAGACTCCTAAGGAGGTTCCCTAGACTCCGGTTGACCACTTCAATTTGGCCATCCGTTAATAGGCAGTGGAGAATTTGAGGAGGGTACTCATCATGTGCCAAAGAGTCTTCCAAAAATAGCTAGTGAATTTGACATCTCTATCGGAGACTATGGTCTTGGGCAGCCCATGGAGGCGGACTACCTCATCAAAGAATAATCGGGCTACATGGGAGGCATCGGATGTTTTGGAGCATGGGATGAAGTGGGTCATTTTGGAAAATCTATCAACCACCACATAGATGGAGTCATGCTTCCTAGAGGTCTTGGGTAAGCCTAGCACAAAGTCCATGCTCAAATCTTGCTATGGTCGGTCGGGAATGGGAAGTGGGGTGTATAGGCCGGTGTTTTGCTTCACCTGCTTGGCCGAAGCACACGTGCGACATTGACCCACTATTTTGCCTACATCTCTCTTGAGGCTCGGCCAATAAAATTGACCCTCAACTAAGGCAATGGTTTTGTGGACCCCAAAATGACCGGCTAACCCTCCGGCATGTAATTCCCAAACCAAGAAATCTCGAGGAGAGGTCCGGGGAATGCAAAGCCTTGGCCCCTTGAAGAGGAACCCATCCTCTAAAATAAATCCCTCATGCTCCTTGCTAGAATGAGTGGTCAAGTTGGCATAGATTTGCCCAAAGTCGGGGCAACCAGGGTACTCGTCATTGACCTTATCAAAACCAATCACTTCCACTTGGATAGTGGATAACAAGGACATCTTCCTACTAAGGGCATCCGCAGCCTTATTCTCACTCTCGGCCTTGTGTTTGATGACAAAGGTGTAGGATTGGATGAACTCAACCCATCGGGCATGTCGGGCATTCAACTTTTGTTGGGAATTGAGGTATTTGAGGGCCTCATGGTCGGAAAAGATGACAAACTCTTTGGGAAGCAAGTAATGTCTCCAGTGTCGGAGGGATTGGACCACGGCATAGAACTCCTTGTCATAGGTGGAGTATCTAGTCCTAGCATCACATAGCTTCTCACTAAAGTAGGCGACCGGGTGTCCCTCTTGATTAAGAATCCCTCCTATCCCTATCCCGGATGCATCACAAGTGACCTCAAAAACTTTGGAGAAATCGGGAAGGCATAGGACCGGGGCTTGGGTCAACTTTTCCTTAAGCTCAAGGAAGGCTTTAGAGGCGGCTTTGGTCCAAACAAAGGTTCCCTTCTTGAGACAATCAGTTATTGGGCCGGTGATAGTGCTAAACCCTCGAATGAATCTCCTATAGAATGTGGCCAACCCATGAAAACTCCTAACCTCATGAAGGGTGTGGGGCTCCAGCCAATCAAGAATAGCTTCGACCTTGTCGGGGTCCATGGAGACTCCTTTGGTTGACACCACAAATCCTAGGAAGGTGATGGAAGTGGTCATGAAATGACACTTTCCTAGGTTGGCAAATAGGCTTTCTTGCCGGAGGACGGTGCAAACTTTCCTAAGGTGGTCAAGGTGGGCCTCATGGGTTTGGCTATAGATGAGAATATCATCAAAGTATACCAATAAAAATTCCCAATGAAAGGCCTAAGTACCTCCGTCATAAGACGCATGAAAGTACTTGGGGCATTAGAAAGCTCAAATGGCATGACTAACCACTCAAAGAGACCATCCTTGGTCTTGAAGGCCGTTTTCCACTCATCCCCGGATCTTACCCTAACTTGGTGGTAGCCACTCTTGAGATCTATCTTAGAGAAGATGGTGGCTCCGGCTAGCATATCCAACATGTCATCAAGCCTAGGGATGGGGAACCTATACTTGACGGTAATCTTGTTAATGGCCCGGCTATCCACACACATCCGCCATGATCCATCTTTATTGGGGGTAAGGAGGGCCGGGACGGCACATGAACTCTTACTAATGTGGATGAAGCCCTTCCTAATGAGTTCCTCTATTTGCCTCCTAAGTTCGGCATGTTCCGTGAGATTGAGGCGATAATGAGGAAGGTTTGGAAGGGTGGCTCCCAGTACTAGATCGATTGCGTGTTGCACATCACGCATGGGAGGGAGTTGGTCCGGGAGCTCTCCTGGGAACACATCATGGAATTCTTCCAAAAGTTGTTGGATCTCTATGGGATGGGGGTTAGAAGGGGTAGGTTCCCCTAAGCATATGACTACCGCATACAATGGCACCCCTTGAGCAATTTCCTCTTCAAGCTCTTTCCTAGTGATGAGATGAAGACCTTTGGTCAACCCCGTGGTTCTACTTTGTTTTGGGGTTTGGATAGGGGCTTGGGTTGGAGGGGTGGAGTTGCCCGAGGCTTGTGGAGTGGTGGGGTGTGATCCTTGAGGGAGAGGGCCCTTCTTGGGCATGGGTCGAGGTGGGGAGGGGTTAAGACGGATAGTCTTATCCTCATGCTCAAAGGTGCATATGTTGCTTCTCCCTAAAATGGTGGCATCCACATCATAGAGCCAAGGTCTTCCTAAAAGGATGCTATCCACTTCCATGGGTATGACGTCACACCATATTTGGCCATGGTAGGAAGAGAAAGTGAGAGGCACTAGGCATTGGGTGTTGACTGGGATGGAGTTGTTGTTGATCCATGAGACCCGGTATGGACTTGGGTGGGGAGGGAGAGTAAGCCCAAGGAGCTTGACGGTGTCGGGTGCACGGCATTAACACAACTACCATTATCCAAGATCACTTTCCTCACATGGCTCTCTATCTTGATAAAGGTGTGGAAGATTGAGGTGCGACGCCAATCCTCTTCTTGAGGTTGGGTGAGGATGCACCTAATGACTCCTAGATGGGAGTTATTTGAAGGAGTGGAGTGATCTAGACCCGACTCTAGATATTGGGCTTCATACTCCTCTTCACAATCTAGTGAGGCTTCATGTTCCTCAACGTCATTTTCTTGTTCCTTTTGGGGTTGAACCTCTTCCTCAATAAGCAAACTAGATAACCCCTTAGATGGACATTGTCCCACAAAATGACCAAACCCTTGACACCTATAGCATTGTGGGCGCCCACTTCCCGGGGTGGCTCCTACACTTGGTCCTTTGGGGTTGTCATTCTTCCGTGGGAGAGGATGACTAGGAGCGGGCTTGTTTGGAGTGATGGGTGGGGGAGGATTGTAGGACCTTAAAGGGGCATTCCCACTTGGGCTAGGAGCTCTCATGGGAGTGGGTGGAACGGGACGTGGTCCCAAGTTTTTGGGATCGGTTGGTCGGGGAGTGATAAATCGGGAACTCCTAGAAAACCTTTCACATCTCTAGCTACTTGGTAAGCTAGCTCAAGGTTCTCAACGTCTCTCATGTATAGTTCCCTCTTGATGTGGCTTTGAAGCACATTCTTAAAGTGGGATAAGGTGACGTCCGGATCCTCATGGACTCCACACTTTAAAAGATAGGAGTCAAATTTTTCAATGTACTCTACCACGGTCTTCCCTTCTTGGGTGAGACTTTGCCATTCATCTAGGAGCATTTGGTGGTAGGTTCGGGGGAGTTATTTGTTCCTAAGTTGGTTTTTCATACCCGCCCAAGTGTCAATAGGCTCTTCCCGCCTAACCCGTCTTAGACCCTCTTGGTTTAGCCAATACGTTTTGGCCAACTTAGTGAGATGCATCTTAGCCAATCTAACTCTCCTTTGGTCAGACATGGGGTACCATTCAAAGTATTAGTCCATGGTGGTCTCCCATTCTAGGTAAACACTAGGTTCATGTGAACCATCAAAATTTGGGGCCTCTACCTTGATCATCCTTAAAAGGGGGTCATCCGGATCATCCCGTGGACGCCGGTCATGGTTTTGATGGGGGCGAGGCCTCTCATAGTCATAATAATGGTCATGGTCCATATCCTCCCTATAAAATTCAGCATGTGGGTGATGGGCTCTTGGGCCGTTGTTCCTTGGGTGGAACTCATCCCTATGAGGCTCTACATGTGGAGGGTGGACTCTTGGGCCTTGGTTCCTTTGGGGAAAACCATTCCTATGGAACTCACCATGTGGTGGAGGGGCTCTTGGATCATTGATCCTTGGGTGAGGATCTTCCCTATGAGGCTCATCATGCGGAGGGGGAATTCTAGGCTCGTTGTTCCTTGGGCGGAACTCTTGGTCTTCTAACCGAGCAATTAGGTTGGTAATGGACTCTAGTTGGGCAAGGATGGTTGTGAGGGCAGCATCTACCCTATCCATGTGGCCTTGGGGTTCCTCCCTAGGAACATCTTGGTTGAGTTGGTGAGGATTGGGATCCATTGGTGGAGCCGATGATGATGAACCAGGTTGATAGCTAGCACCACTACGGGTGGACATGCAAGACAAGGGCCAAAGTGGATGGACACACTATGCAAAGGTCCTAGGACTTAGACTTGATAGAGACAAGTCAAGGACTTGCTCTGATACCACTTGATGTGACACAACCTCGGACTTACGCAAGCAATCATAAATAGCATTCAAATGGGCCTTAATGGGCCACCGCTCTCCCGTCGCACTCTATACCCGGAGTGACTTGGCGATGCTAAGTGTGAAGTATGGGAAAGGGCCCTTGCTGGTAGAGGGCCAGCAAGGCCAAGGTTTGACTCCCCAAGGGTTGGATGCCCAATTCAATTGGGGTCGACAAAGTGCGCAAAGGCACGGTTTCACACTACCCCACGGTGATCACTCTAAGTCATGGACTTGAGGATCGGGCGCTCCCTCACAAATTCAGCGGCGCATGAAGCAAATATTGAAAGAGCAACACTATTGAGCAAGGATGAGACACTTACTCGACCGGTTTGAAGAAACCGGTCCCGGTCGGAGATGAGGGCGAGCGGGGAGGCGGTGGTTCCCCACACGCCGCGGCGGTGTCGCTTGACCTGCCCAAGGAAGTACAAAACTACACCTCACGCAGGAGGGGGATCTTGGGGTGGGGGTTAAAGTGTTACAACCAAAACTACCACCACGCAGGGTGGGGCCTTCAGCCGGCCAAGCGGGGAAGGGAGAAAAGCTCTCGATTACTAAGTGGCGCCCGGTGCGATATCAGCCTTGTTCTGGCCTGCAGGACAGGGTGATGAGGTTGAGGTTGCCACGGACTCGTCCGGACTCCGAATTGAGTGAAACCACCTCCTAAAGCTTCCTGACTTGAAGGGGTTGACTCCAGAATTTTTTGGGGATGCTCAGTGGGTTGGAGGTGGCAGCACTAGCAACTGGAAGGAGACCTCTCTGTCTCGCCGCAGGCTCTGTCTGGACTGGAACAGCAGGTTGCAGAGATCACCGTGCACCCTCCCGAGCTCCGAACAGCACGAAACTGGTGGAGACGTCTTCGTGGTCGAAGTAGCTTTCAGCAGGAGGTGACGGGGCTGCAATCAGAGGTCGGGGGCGGTCGGTGTATTCTGGAGAGTGGGTACTGGTCGGAGCAGACTGCAGAAGGCAGGACTGGAGAGCTTGGGGGAGAAGCCGAACGAGGTTCCGTTTCTTGATCCGGAACGAAGACTGGAGGAGGAAGATATTTGTAGAAGAGATTTATGGCTGAATATGTCGAGGGTCTCCGTGGTGGAGCCTCCAAGTGGGTTCTGGTCCTCTGCAGAGACACCACTGCGCGACTGTGGGAAATTGGCTCCCCGGGACAGCTCCGACCTCGGATGGGGTTGCTTCCACCTTGCCTGCAAAGTAGACTGGAAGGCCTTTCCAGCAATGTAGGCCACTCCTTCAGGAACACCAGGATGAAGTCGTGGGAAACACTGCAATTTGGGACTGATCTACAGGTCTGCACAGCTCCTACCTGCAATAGAGATGAGGGGAAGGGGGGGTTTCTTTGGTAGAGGGATGTGATGGGGGCGACCAATGGAGAGTGGGAGCTCTTGTGGAGTGGTGGAGAAGACTAATGGTGAAGGGGGATGAGGAGGAAGAGGACTGGGGGCGCAAAGGACAGCAAGTGGTGGAGGGAGATGAGAGTGTGAGAGAGGTTATGGGGTAGTGAATGGGGCGAACTTGACCAAAGGGGGGGGAGGATGAAGGGGGCGGCCTATGCAGGTGGAGGGAAGGGAATTTCAAATTTGAATTGGCCTAGGAAGGTGGAGGATTGTGTGGGAACTAGTGGGATTGCATTGGGAGGGAGGAGATTGTGTTGGAAGTGGAGAAGATGCCACCTAGGGACAATGGGAGTGGAGTAATGGCAACTTGGGGTAGTGGAGGGGTAATGAATGAGGTGGGTGGTGGTTGGGAGTTGAAGGGGGAGGGAGGAGAGAGTGAAGGGGGCGAACCCCTTAGTGGGAGGAGAGAGAAGAGAGAGAGGAGGGGGGGTATGGGACTCACTCCCTAGGGTATCTCACCCTAACTTAGTGGAATCTCTCCAAATTGAACAAAATTGTAGACTTAACTCAAAAGGATTCATTCATTCATTCATTAACTTTAAATGAGGGGGAGTGGGGTCCTATTTATAGGCAACCCACTCTTTACAATAAGTCCCTGACAAAATAAGCAACTATAAATAACCAAGGGGGTGGGGGCACCAATGGGCCTAGCCCAACGAATTGTGCCCAATAGCCTCATTAGACAGCATGATGATACAAAAACACAGGAAAATAAGTGCTAGACCTAGGGAAATGACTCAAATAAAATGAAAATACATCAAAATGACACAAAGGAAAGCTACTAAATGGATAAGGGGCCTTAATAGAGTGAGGCCCAAACTCAACCAGCTCCCGAATGTGAAGAAGTGGACCCGAGCCAAAGGGAATTGTGGGTGATGCCTCCATCACAAATCCCTCGAACTGTTGGGCCAGGCTCCGGACCAGCTGAAGGTATTTGATCATGGGTACCTCCCCAGCCTCATACTCGCCGTTGACCAGACCTGCGACTAGTTGAGAGTCGGTGTGGATCCTGACTCGCTCGACCCCTAGCCGTCGGGCCATGCGTGCTCCAGAGATAAGGGCCTCGTACTCGGAAGCGTTGTTGGACGCCTGAAAGTTGAATTATTAGGCGTACTGTAGCTCTATCCCTTCGGGGGACCTTAGGAGGATCCCCGCACCACTGCCTGCCGAATTGGATGACCCATCGACGAACGGTTCCCAGGCTGGCTCAGTCGCGGTCGGAGGCCTGTCCTCGGCAGGGATGGTGCTTTCGGCAATGAAGTCGGCGAGCGCTTGGCCTTTGATTGCTGATCGCGGATGGTACGAGATGTCGTAGGTCCCGAGCATGTTGGCCCATTTGACGAGTCGCCCCGAGGCCTCGGGGTGGGCCAGAATCTTCTTCAGCGGCTCGCCGGTTAGCACAGTGATGGGGTGCCCTTGGAAGTAGGGGCGGAGGCGCTTCGCGGAGGTGACCAACGCTAGCACGAGTTTCTCGGTTGCGGGGTACCTCCGTTCGGCCCCACTGAGCACCTTGCTGGTGTAGTAGACCGATCTTTCGATTCCCGAGTCATTTCTGACCAGGACCGAGCTGACCGTGGATGGTGTCGCCGAGAGGTAGAGCAGCAGGACTTCGCCTAGGATGGGCTTGGAGAGCACCGATGGCGAAGCCAGGAACTCCTTAAGCTCGGCGAATGCTGCCTGGCACTCCTCATCCCATGCGAACGTAGCAAATGCCAGCTTGGGCCCCCTCATTAATTTGAAGAAGGGCAAGCATCGTTCGGCCACACGGGACAGGAAACGGCTGAGAGCGGTGACACGCCCCGTCAGACGCTGGACGTCTTTAATGCACGTGGGCGGGCGCATGTCCAGGATGGCCTGGACTTTGTCGGGGTTGGCCTCGATCTCGCGCTGAGTGACTAGGAAACCCAGGAACTTCCCAGATTTTACTCCGAAGGCGCACTTGGTGGGGTTGAGCTTCATGTTGTACTTCAGGAGGGTGCCGAAGGTTTCAGCAAGGTCGGCGAAGTGGTCTTGGGCCTTGGGAGTCTTGACGAGCATGTCATCGATGTAAGCCTCGACGTTCCGGCCTAGCTGTCCCTCGAACACGTGGTTTACCAGCCACTGATATGTGGCTCCGGCGTTCTTTAACCCGAAGGGCATTCGGGTGTAGCAGTACACGCCGCAGTCAGTGATGAAGGCTATCTTCTCGACGTCTTCTGGATTCATTCTGATCTGGTGATAACCTGAATAGGCATCCAGGAAACTGAGTATCTCGTTGCCCGAGGTTGAATCAACCAATTGGTCGATGCTCGGTAGCGGATAGCAGTCCTTGGGGGTAGCCTTATTCAGATCGGTGAAGTCCACGCACATTCGCCACTTGCCTGTGATTTTTGGCACCAGGACGACATTGGCTAGCCACGTAGGGTCTTGTCCCTTGGTGACCTGCGCCTTCATGACCGCCTGTTTCTCGGGCGCATGCTTCCTTCTCCGTTGCTGTACGGGCCTGACGGTGGGGTCAAGGCTGAGCTTGTGCATCACGGTCTCCCCTGGTATGCCAGGGAGTTGATCATCAGCCCAAGCGAAGACCTGAGCGTACTCAGAAAGAAATTTCTTGTATTATTGCTGTTCCTTAGGTGGTAGGTCGGCTCCGATCCTTACTCCGAGGGCCGGGTCATCGTTTAGGAACACCGTTAGCAACTCGCCACCGGGCTCGGCGGTTACGGTCTTCCCTTCGATTCCCTTGGGGCCCTTATCCCCTCCGTCCGGCCTTGAGGCTTCCACCGAGATGTTGTAGCACCTTCTAGCCGTGGCATGGTTACCTCGGACTTCCCCCAACCCATTTTTGGTGGGAAACTTCATTTTTTGGTGATAGGTAGATGGTACGGCCTTCATTCGGCTGAGAATTTTCTGGCCAAAAATGGCGTTGTACGCTATCATACCCTTGATCACTATGAAGCCCACCATGACCGTAACGATTTTGGGTGGGGTGCCGATGGTGACCGGCAGGCTTAGGGCTCCCTCGGGGTAGGTGGCCAGGCCGTTAAACCCGAAAAGCGGGGTTCGGATCGGGCGGAGCTTGGATGGGTCTTCCCCCATCTTGAGGAAACAGTCATAAGATAATACATCAGGGGCAGTTCCATTGTCAACCAGAATTCTATCTACGTTACAATTATTTATTGTGGCCGAGATGACGAGGGCATCATCATACGGGGTGCTTAGCCCTTCCAGGTCTTGGTCGGAGAAGACTATGACCTGGGGCTCCCTCGGCGGGCCCCCTGAGGGCTATGAGACCCGGCTGGCCCGCTCGACATGGCGCTTCCTTCCTTGGCTGGTGTCGCCGCCCGATGCCGTTCCTCCGGAGATGACGTTGATGTGGACCCCTCGGGGGGCGTTGTCGATCTCCTCGGCGGCGTCTTTGTCTTCTTTATGCCCAACTGCGAACCGGGCTAGGTGCCCCTGACAGATGAGGCGTTCGATCTCGTCCTGGAGCTGGTGACAGTCGCCGGTGTGGTGCCCGTGGTCGCCGTGGAACAAGCAATGTCTGTCGCGCTTGCGGTTCTTCGATCTCATCGGTTCGGGCTGGCGGAGGAGTCCCGAGTCTTTGATGTCTTCATAGATCTCGTAGAGTGGCGTGGTCAACGGGGTGTACCGCTCGTACCTCTGTTTGCGCTCTCCTTCCCGATCACGCTTCTTGCCCGAGCCAGGGTTTGACTCGGGGGCCCGCTTCTTGTCCCCCTCCCGACCCGAGCCGATTGTGTCTCGGCAGGTGCTGAGCACCTCTTCGCACTCGGCGTGGCGCAGAGCCAGAGTCACTAGCTCGGCAAGGGTCGAGGACGGGTGGAGGACCAGTTCGCGGCGGAGATTTTTGTCCCGGGTGCCCCTGGTCAGAGCGGTCGTGGCTGAGGCCACATCCAGGCGGGGAATTCTGAGGGCTTCCGATTTAAATCGGTGGACATAAGCCCGGAGCCTTTCCCCTTGTGCCTGTTTGAGGGCCAGGAGCCCCGCTATTGACCTCGGGGGGGCGCTTCCGGCGAAGCTCTCCTTGAAGACTCGCCCGAATTGCCTGAAGTCCTGGATGGACCCAGGGGCGAGGGCCCGGAACCACGCCTGAGCACCTTGGACCAGGGTGGCCGCAAAGGCTCGGCATTTAATGGGATCCGATGTTCCATGCAGAGTCACCAGGGCGTCGAAGCTGTCATAGTGGTCGGCTGGGTCGCCCTGTCCATCATAGAGTTTGAAGGTAGGAATGGAGGTCCTAGGAGATACCTCTGCCTTCAAGATGTGCTCAGAGAAAGGGGATTTCTCCTCCTCCTCCAGGAGTGAGGTCTTCTGCAGGGCGCGGAGGGCGCGCTCTTGCTCTGCGAAGCGTCTTTCGAAATCCCTCAGCCGAAGGGATAGTTCCGGCTGCGGTCGCGCCGTGGGGCTGGGGGAAGCGTCATGGCGATCCTCAGGACCGTCGGCGCTTGGGCGTGGAGGCCTTGCCCCCTGTTTCCCTTTCCTGGGCGTGGAGGAAGCCTCTTGCTCCGGGGGTGGAGCAAGTGAGGGTCCTCCCGCGCGGTTGCGGATGAGCTGCTGACCGCGGAGGGTGAAGCGGCCTCCAGCGGCGTGCTGGGATGCACTTCGATGGGGGGGGCTCCCGGACGGGGCGCGAGACCTGGCATCCCTCACCGCCTGGGCCCTCATGAGCTCCACGAGAACGTCAAGCTTCTTACTGAGGGCCTGGAAGATCTCGACGCCGCCGTTGGGGGCTACCCCCGTTGCCGTCGGAAGGGGCGGCGGCCCGTTAGTGGGGACGCTGGTGTTGGAGGGAGGGCTCTATGAGGCCCTAGAGGGGTCTTCTCCCGCCGTCACCACGGCCTTACCCTTCTCGACGGTGGATCTCCTCCCTGAGCTTCTTCTCACCATCTCGGCTCTTCGTGCGTTTCCCACAGACGGCGCCAGATGAAGAGGCGAAATCTCACGCTGCGTCCTGAGCGGGCCGTGGATCACTAGTAGATGAACTGTAAGACAGGGAAACGCGTCAGAGGGCCCAAGGGATTTCCCTGGGGTGAAACCCTCCGATGGCTAAGTCAGTAGAGCTCTGGTGGAAGCAATGAAGGGAGGAGGAAAGCTGATGCGCGAGACTCCTCTCCACCAAAAGGGGGGGGTGAAGCGGATTGCTCAGGAGTTTTACCTTCCTTTTTTCTCTTCTTCTCCTTCCACCGGAGGGCAGCCCTGGGTTTAAGTAGTGTGCCGCCTTCAGGAGTCCTGTCAGCTGGGGGGTCTCCGGCGGGAGTTACGTCCTCAACGTGGGCTTTCATGGCCTTTATCGTGGGGGGCGTTATCGCCTTGAAACCCAGTGGCTGGTTGATTCCCCTGTCCGTTGGGGACTCTGAAAGGCAGCGCGAACGGCTAGCGTCCAGTCCGAGCTCCTGAAATGCCAGCCCTGTCCGGGCGAGGAGGATAGCTCGGTCGAAGGAGGGGTCGGATAGGTCGGCTGGCGCCTGTCTCTCCCGAGCGGAAAAGCGGCCTGGGCCGGACCTTCCTTGTGACCTGACCATCACTCGGGCCCTCCGAGCTTAGGGGCCTCCGGGGAGGGTTGGTTCCTCGAGTGCCTGTTTATTGGGCTTTTTTTCCCTGAGTGGGCCCCGTGGGCTATCACTCGGGTGAGCTTGTCTCGTTGGACCCTGTTGAGTCTTGTTGGGCTACTCTTTGGGTGGGCTACAGAAATCCCCCTCTCCAATATACTTGAAGGAGAAGATGCACTGTTCACGCTGTACAGACTTGTCGTTGAAAGCTGAAGGAACATGACGATGTACAGACTTCAAGGCTTGAATGCAAATGATGCAATGCAATGCACAGAACAGAAGTCAAGCACAAACAATATATCAGTCATACACATGCATTCTCCAGATAATATATCAGTCACAGTCATATGCATTCATATTGCTATCATCAAAACACAATATCAAATGCACTCAAATGCACTCACTGTCTTGCTATCATCAAAACCAAATAGCATTGTTATCATCAAAGCAACATAGCACATGCTTGTGCCTAAGGGGCACAACATTCTCCCCCTTTTTGATGATGGCAATAAACAGTGACAGTGAGTCACACACAAAATTTTCTCCCCCTTTGACATAATCGAAAAGGGAAGAGCAATAGAAACATGTGTGCAACATGGCAGTATGCATGCAAATGACATCTAGAGCAATAAATTCCCCCAGAAGGTATGACTCCCCCTGAATTATTTCTCCCCCAAAAAAAATGCTCCCCCTTTGAGAAGGAATATGAACAGATATACAAAGGTAGAGAAGGTAGGAGGGTCACTTGACAATAGCTGAATCATAGGTTTAGAAAGGAAGCATGATTATAAACAACTGTTAAAGTATAAGAATCAGCAACATACAATTTTGACAAAAATTCAGGTTTAACAGTGATAAACCTAGAGTAAAAGATCTGACCCCTGAAAAAGAGTTTATAGATTCCATTTATAGCAATGGATCTAGGGCACATGGTATTAATAGATAAGTCAGTAATAATACCCTTTTGTGATTAAACATGGAAGATCAAGAATGGCAATTTGAATATGTATTGAAAATAATTTTCACTCATTGACTTTTGATTTTTCGAAGGGTTACAGCAGTTTGATTTTTATTTTTGAATTTTTCAGAACCTGATCTAAGTAAATAGATCAGTGGCATTTATGCTGTTGACATTAGGTGTACACCTTGATCAGAGGCAGGTACCCCCAGTTACTAGGCATAAACTACTAGACCTATTTCAGATCAAAGTCCACAAAGGATAGTCTTCACTTTTGACATTAAGGGTACACCTTGATTAGAGACCAGTACCCTCAGTAACTGGTGAGGACTCCCCCTATAGATTTGACCCTATGAACAGAGATATTCTGAAGCACCTCATGACATGTGAATTCTCCTACTTCTTTGGAGGAGTTCACAATTTCTCAGTGCAATCAGCCATTGCTCTATCACTGTGTTCAGTTCTTAACATTAATGATCTTATTTACAGCTGCCCTTAATTCTTTTAGAGTGATTGTTTAAAAATCAGTACACACTCTTATTAGCCTGTTCTAGACATATCCAGTTCAACGCATTTAGGCATTACAAAAACTTTTTCTATTTTAGCCATGAGACAAAGATTAAGAGCTATAAAAGTTTTCTTTTATCTCAAATTCTGAAGCACAGACACTTAACTCTCCAATTTATAAAGGTTAAACCTTTAGTTCCTTTCAATTTGTAAGAGTGATTCTTATAAGTGAACAATTACAATAATCACAATTCAATGTACTAAACCAGATGCAAAGCTGTTGTTCAGTGAAAATGATGGGGAAAAGATAGCAATTGGTAATATGGTTCAATGAGCAACTGATGTCAAAGAATATGAATCATTTGAATGAGAACACTTAGAAGTGAATAGGATTCAATGAATTTAATAGAACTCTCAGCTCCCCCTGACATCATGATGCAAGAGATATGCTATGCAACATACTGTCCTACATGCAGACTATGCACCAAGGATATATGAGACAAGTATGCAATCAATTCAGGTTTATGCATCCAAGTTATAAGCATTTTCATCCTTTTTTAGATTTTTCAACATATGATGCAGTGCACTGTTCTACATGAAGACAGGACCCATGGTACTTGGCGGAGAACCTGGTCTCAAAGACCATCTCACACATGGCAGAAACCTCTGGGCAGATTTCCTTGCCTTTTAGTAACATACCATTTGATATACCAGGGTTAAGCAAATGATAATGCAGTGCAAAGCAGCCCTATTATGCATTGAAAAACATGCAGTCTACGACAATAGGCAAATGACAGTCATGCAAATCAGTCCTTTATGTATTGATCAATTTCATTAATAGTCATGCAAATGATATATGCAAGTACTAGACACATGCATTGACTGTATGCACTAACTGACCCATTCAAGCTCAGTCCAAGTATGTAATCAAGCATGCAATGCATTGACACATGCATTGACTCTATACACTGAAGAACTATCCACAATCAGCAAGTTATGCATTCAACAACAAGCATGCAGTCCATTGACACAAAGTTTATATAAAGCATTGACTGTAAAAATAATTGTGCAAAGCATCTAACAGCCCATTTATTCAGTGCAATAATCAGTGAGAGAAGAGCATCAGATATATGCAAAGTAAAACTCAGTAGATGAGTCTAGAATGCAGACTGATCAGCTAGACATGAAGAGAATATCAGACATCAAATGAACAGTTCAACAATTTCAGATATCAAACAGACAAATCAGCATTTTCAGATGATGAAATTTAAAAACAAGTTCAGAACTAACTTGAAATGTAGAATCCCGGGGCTTCCTTTTTGTGTGCCTTGGCTAAATTACCCCTTTTATTTCTCTCACCAAGGCACACCTGCAACATATCAATCAATATGATCTTGCAGGAACCCAAGCTGCCTTGGGTCCTGTATGAGCCCTAACAGGTGTTCTGACTGGTCTCTTAACAGAATTATCATCATAGCCCATCAACTTGTAGCTGGACAAGGAATAGCCAAATTGACCAGACTTACCATGATAACTAACAGAATTTAAGTTCCTTTTATGCACCTTATTGTAAGTATTAAATTCATGTGCATGAACGTCAAAATTTCTATTGTGTGCATGGGCATTTTGTTTTCTGAACTCTGCCACCCAACACTCAGAGGCTTTGTGGCCGAGTTTTCCACAATTAAAACAAGAAAATTTCACAAATTGTTTTGCATGGAATTTGACAGCATGGGGGTTAATATGATTCTTCTGAACATGCCAACAGTTCTTGACTGTGTGGCCATGTTTTCCACATTCAAAACATGAAGAATTCATTCTGTCAAGATTTTTATAGAATGCATGTCTTTTTACAGTGATTATAGTAGTTTTGGAGTTAATTGTTCTTCCCTTAGCATGCCAACAATTTGCAGCAATATGGCCCAATTTGTTACAATGAAAGCAATGAAGTTTCTTTTTCAGATATGCATGATTCCTATCATGAAGCTCTTTAGCATTCAAATCATCTTGCTTCTTTAATCTACAATCATGCATAAAGTGGCCAATTCTATGACAGTAAAAGCATTGAATTCTCTTATTTTGATCATGAGAAGGTTTCTTCGATTTAGAATTCCTAGCATGAATTCTATCTGATTTCAGTTCATCCTCTCTCATGACAAAGCAAACATCCATCTCATGGCCAGATTTACCACAGTAGAAACATTTCACATTCTTTCTTTTAACATGAGACGGTTTGGCCTGAGAAATTTCAGCATACAAATTTTTATTCTATTTTGTTTTCTTTTGTTTTTCTATCTGATTCGCAGACAGACATGAAGGAGAAGCTGAAGTGCTAGCTAACTCAGAGCTACGCACAAAGGTTGTATACATTCTTTTTCTCTCTTCCTGTTTACTGCCTCCATCAGAGACTTTCTTCTTAGAAGCAGCCTTTGAATTTTCTTTGTTTTTAAATGACTCAGACAAAGAATTGTTCAATTCAGTGATTTCATTTTTGAGAGAGGAAATGAGAATTTCAGAATCTGTGATCTTTTCATTAAGTATGACATTAATGGCTTTGTAGCTATCAATCTCTTCTATTAATGCAGTCACTCTCTCACGTTCATTTTCAATTGAACTTTTCCCTCTTTCAAGCATTAAGAGTCTCTCAGACATAGCAAAATTAAGCAGCTTCAGTTCTTCATTCTCCTTTCTAGTTTGTTCATTGTGAATTAATTCATTAGTTAAGATTTGATCATTTCCTAATGAATTCAGCTTATCTTCAAGTTCAGAAATCTTGGCAGTGAGTTCATGATTTTTGTTTTCCAAAACGGAACTTTGTTCCTTACTCAGATTCAGATTAGCTAAGCACATTTCATGAGATTTTCTCAGATCTTGACATTTTTTACAATGAGCATTCGAATTAATCTGATCACATTTCTTTTTCAGCTTTCTATTTTTAGATTTTAGTTTCTTGGATACTTTGAACAAATCTTCATACATCACTATCAATTCATCAAACGTGTATCCATCTGATTCGGAGCTTACCTGAGATGAGGTTTCCTCATCATCACTTCCCCGGTTGGCCATTAAGCATATTGACTTTTCTCCTTCTTCATCACTGTCCGAGGTGTTCCCTTTGAGTTTCGAGAATTCTGGATAATCAGTCTTCACATGGCCAGCCTTCCTGCATTTGTAGCAAACGTTAGAGTCAATATTCTTGGCAGGATTAGACTTATACCTTGTTTGCTTTCTGCCTTCATCAAGCTTTCCTTCTCTTTTTCTCATAAATTTCCTGAATTTACTGGTCATCATTTCAATGTCTCCATCAATTTCAGATCGTGAGAGACTACTTTTCTCGCTTAATGATCCACTGTGGCTGGATCTGTTTGCTTTGCTGGAGCTAGCCTTCAGCACGATTGGTTCCATTGCAAACAATCTGAAAGCACAGAGAAACTGAAGCTCCGAGACCAGGTGAGTAAGGTCAAGCACTAAACCGGTGAAACAAAATAACGAGCACAGAAAACACACTCTGGAATGCACCAAGCAGAAATGCAGTAAACCAGATGGTCAACGTAAAGCACTAAGACAGTAAATCAAAATATGATTCCAAAAGACCCACTCTGAAATGCACCAACAATTAGCAGGATCCTCTGCAGATTGTTAGATCTGTTCAGTCAGAGACCCGCTCTGATACCAAGTGTTGGGTTCGGTGCAGTATTCAGAGGGGGGGTGAATGAATATAGCCCTTTAAAAATCTTTCACCCAATTAAAATATGATGCTCACTAGAATTACTAGTTCGCAAACTAGACAAGCTTAAATGCTAATGGGTAGATGCGGAACTAAACAAACACACATTAAGATCACTGGAGTGCTAACAAGACAGATTTAGACAAAATATAGCTCAACTAGAATTTCGCTCTCTTGACAAATTAAAACACTCTAAGAAGACTAATTAACTCTTCTGCTCAACCAGAAGCCAAACACATGGAGCGCCCATATGCATTCATCTAGCGGAAGCACAATAGAACAAAACAAACCACAATGCACAAGGGGTTTTTAGGTGGTTCGGTCCAGCAGACCTACATTCACCCCACACTCAAACCGAGTGTGGATTCCACTGACTCACAGCTTGAACAGCTGGGCATCACAGCTTGCCATACAACCGCTGGGCAACACAGCTTGCCGTCCGAGGAATCCTCCTGGCCCCGCTGAGGAACACAGCTTGCTGTCCAGTGGAATCCTCCACTGCAAACCGCTGGGAAATACAGCTTAGCCGTCCAGAGGCAGCACCTCTGCAATCCGCTGACTAACAGCTTGAACATGATGTAAAATAGAAAATAGAAAATGGAAATAAACAGCAATCTGAAAGCTGTAAACAATGAAGCACAATGTGGCTCTTAAAGAGTTGGATGGCCTGGATTTGATCCATCGTCCATCAAGAACAGATCTCCCTCGATCTCACTCTCTTTCTTCACTTTCTCTCTTTCTCTTTCTTCTCTGCTGCACTTCTCTTCTTCTCTCGATCTCTGTTCTCCTTTTCTCTCTTTCTCTTTTTCTTCTCTTATGCTGGATCGTGGAAGCTCTCTCTTCTTTTTCTCTTTTTCTTCTCTCAGCTTCTGCTCTCTACTTTTTCTTCTCTTCTTCTGCTCCCAGGCTTCGATCACGATCAGTCTTCTACAGAGGATGAAGACTCATATATATAGCAGCAGCAGGGAGATAGGGCGTGTGCTTCCCACGCCTTCCATCTAGAAGATTCCTCCTCGGATCACGTGCTCAGCACCCACCTCGGATCACGTGTCAGGTGCCAGCCTCGGGTCACGTGCCCATTCATCAGTACACTCAGCAACTGGAGTTAGATGGCATCAACCCACTTGCTCCAAGGAGTTGACGCAGCCTTCAGAGATCTTCAACCTATGAAACTCAAGTCTACTGTGTTGACTCCATCAGTTTGCTGCGTTGATGCATTGATACGTTCCAGTGAACAAACAGCCTAGCCTTTTTAACTGTTGCGTCGACGCTTCCAACCCGTGGCGTTGACGCATTGATGCGTTCCAGTGAGCAACCAGCCTAGCCTTTTTAACTGTTGCGTCGATGCTGCTCCACAGCTGCGTTGACGCGTAGGTGATCCAGTGCTCAGGTCTTCAGCAGATAGATGTGCTGCGTTGACGCTCTCAGCATGCTGCGTTGACGCATGGAGCTGCAGCGTCGATGCTGCCAATGTACTCCAGTGGCTGCAATAAGGGATACTTGAACTGCTGCGTCCATGCTACTTGATCAATGCGTTGACGCACCAGAATAATCCAAGAGCTTCTTTCTTGATTGTTTGAACTGCTGTGTCCACGTGTCAGCATTTCAGCCTCTTGGATCACGTGCCAAGTCTTGATGGCCTGAATCATCTGCAGACAGATAGAGGAAAATGAACTTAGTTCAGACGAATGTATATACTTAAGCAGAGCTGCCAGTGTATGGACTTGAACAGTGCAGCGAGTGTACAGACTTGGTAAAACAAGGTCCAGTGTATAGACTTGGTAAAGTGAAGTCCAGTGTATAGACTTGGGCCTAACAATTGAATGTATAGGGTTGAAGACCTAACAATCGAGTGTATAGACTCAAGGTTTAACAACCGAATGTATAGAGTTGAAGCCTGACAACCCAATGTGTAGACTTGAAGCTTGGAAGGATGTACACACTTAGCCTTTGAGGAATGATGTATAGACTCTGAACGTGAGGGTAGGCTGTATAGACTTGAATCGCTTGAAGCGATGTACAGACTTAGTGATGAATAGACATGGCCAGAAATCGTAGGGAAAGATTTGAGTGTATAGACTTGGCCAAAAGTAGGAAAAGCCCCCAATGTGCAGACTTGATCATCCAGATTCAAAGCGACCAAAGTATATACTTGAAGGAGAAGACGCATTATTCACGCTGTACAGACTTGTCGTTGAAAGCTGAAGGAACAGGACGATGTACAGACTTCAAGGCTTGAATGCAAATGATGCAATGCAATGCACAGAACAGAAGTCAAGCACAAACAATATATCAGTCATACACACGCATTCTCCAGATAATATATTAGTCACAGTCATATGCATTCATATTGCTATCATCAAAACACAATATCAAATGCACTCAAATGCACTCACTGTCTTGCTATCATCAAAACCAAATAGCATTGCTATCATCAAAGCAACATAGCACATGCTTGTGCCTAAGGGGCACAACAGGGTCGGATCCTGAAGAACGGGCCGAATCCCATTCTATCCACCCTCTCCCGTTGCCCAGGAGGTAGGGCATGATACCAAGCCCACACCAAATCCCATGTGACTCGGGCTCTTATCCTTTGAGGACCATGCACACATTAGAATGAAAATGTAAAGAATTCATTAGATCTTTCAATCCACTCCACATTCTTCCCATTTTTCAAGACTTCACAAGCCCTGGGAGTAGGGCGACCAAAGTCATGGTCGTGCACCTCCCTAGGCGGCCAAAGGCCTAGCCGCCCAAGCCCACCTGAGGGCGACCAGTGACCTGGCCACCCAGATTAGTTGGCGACCACCACCCTGGCTACCTACAGGTTCATCCCCCCTCAATCTACAAACCGACCTCCATCTCTCAATTAAACACACATCCACATACTGATCTAATGAATGAAAAGCAAGGGCACAAAGCATACCTTCCCGGGCTGCCCTCCCTTCCCTTGGTCGGGCTCACCATCATCCAAACCCTCATTATCTTCACCTTCATCTCCATCATCACCTTCGGCCGGCCCCTCGTCGGGGATAGCCTCTCCTCCATCACTTACATCATCTCTACTCTCCTCCAAGTTTGCAAAAATTATGGCAGAAGAAGACGAGCTCACCGTAGCTTCTACTTCCTCTTGCTCTTCACTCGAGGAAGAGGGATCGGGCGCAATATCAAGGCGAGCCCTCCTCCTCCCCATTGCTCTATCTAAAAGATTCAAGTGGCTAGAACCACACTCAAGCAAGACCAACACTCTCTCAATTTCTCTAGCTCTCAAGGCGTCCACAACAAGGGCCTCCCAAATGGGGGGTGGACATCCTTTTAACTAACCCTCAAAGCAGAGGGCGGCCAAAGGTCTGGCCGCCCAGCCCTTAGTAAAGGCGGCCAGGACCCTGGCAACCCTCCTCCTTGTTCAGCGAAAAAATATATACAAAAATGGAAAATCAACAAAAATTGATGCAGGTCCAATCGTCTAAATGTGCTCGATTAATTTCATTCACATCTACTAAGTTCCACAACCATCAATCACTCATTATCCAAACCAAAAGAAAAACATAAAAATATATGTAGTCCATCTATCTTAACATAACAATAAAGAAAAATGCTAAACAAACTTTGATCAGGCACGCCTCCACATGAAAAACACATTCACGGCCGGCCTAAAGCTTTGTAGGTAACCTACATAGCGCCTCAATTCATCTTTGTCCTCCTCTATGTCCACTTTGGCCTTCACCGTGGCGGCATACCATCTCCACACCTTCTCGATCCTGCCTAGTCGCCGTCGATCTGCGTTGCTCCCCAGAAGGCGCCTTGCAATCAGTCCTCCCTTTGAAGCTGCCCATGGGATCCGTCTAGGTAATCCCACCTGGCGATGGCAGCGGTGCCCCTTCTACAACACCAAGTCCTCGGCCCCCACAAGCCATAATTCCTGCTCCGACGATCCACGCACTTTAAATTCCTCATGTCGATACATCATCGGCATGAACACGAAATCATCCTCAGGCAGGAAATTCAGGTAGTCACGCCATTCATCTCTGGTCTTCAGTAATGCCGTCTTGCATATCACCTGATCCTCAAGACCAAAGATAGCCCTCGCGGGGTAGATGGCGCTCTTCTCAAAGATCCTGGAAGTAGTGGTCGCATCGCTGTCAAAATCAAAACTCAAGTGGACTTCCATCCACAGCTGCAGAAGGTATAGACTCCCCATGGCATTGCCACCTAGGCTCATCTGAGTAAGCCTGCAATACATATGAGCCAGCACGGCCCAAGAAAGAGAGTGTCCTCTCCACAGGAGAGTCAGGAGCCACACATACTCTCGCCTCAGCACGTCGCCTGACGTAGGAAAGAGTAACGCCCCACCTAGGCACAATGTCATGCCGTGCATCAGTCGATCTGCTTCCATTGACTTAGCCTTCACATGGCCCACAATCCATCCTGCTAGGCGGTCGACTAGGATCCCTCGCTGGTCCGCCATCCGACGAACCTCGCGTTTGTCTTGCACAATTTCTGCTAGGATCTCATCCCAGAGAGGAAGGTTGATCAGCTCGCCCACCTTCAAGTCACCCCGCTGGAAGATGAAATCCAGTTCTTCTTCCAGCATCGAGGCCTCGAACTCAGGGAAGATGAAAGTGTGTGTATCTGGATGCCACAGCTCGATCAATGTCGCTAGTGATTCCCAATTCCACCGCATGTTGTTGAAGCACTTTGCCATGATGACCAGCCAGATCAGGTGCCACCGGTGCATGAATACCCTCATGGCGGGAGTAATTGCATCCATCAAATCATGAAGCCAGCCGTACCGATGGCCATGCCTTGCCCTAGGAAAAGCAGGCACAGGCTGCATCATTTAGGAAGGAGAGAGAAGAGAAAATCAGCAAATAAACATGCCAGGTCCTATCAGGAAAAATCCAAAACAAAGTCCAAAAAAGAAAACAAAAATAACAAAAATAGTTTGCACACAAGCCATACCTTGCCCTGCTTCACAAGATTGCTTAAGTGACCGGGCACGTCAGAGAGAACACCAAGCTCGTGGCCTCCTCACGGGGTAGAAGAAGACGCCATTGCCTATTCCATCTTTAGAAGTACTCCCCTTGCTTTAATTCTTTGATCAACCATGGAGTAGAACCCTGCCCCGTAGTCCTTATAGGCTGAGAGTCTCACCTGGCTCGAACTCCTACGGTTTGGGATAAGAGCAGGAGGGCGGCCAAAGCGATGGTCGCCCACCCCTGGCCAGGGCGACCACAGGTCTGGCTGCCGAGACCTTGCGGTAGCCAATTACCTGGACGCCCTCGTCCCCTTTCTTGTGAAGCTATGCTTAACTGATTATATATGGTCTGCCATGATAATTTAATGGTTCATTAAATGAAATGTGTTTATTGTTCTATTCCTATTATCATTGATGAACTTTACTGACGTGTGCTAATGCAGCTGCAGGTCTCCACATCTATGGGACCAGAAGGCGATAAGGCCTTGTTACCTTGCATCGTAGGTAGAACGTCGGAGGCTAATAGGTTTGGGCGTATAAACTCCGAGTTCCTCTCTAAAAAAAACCTTGAAGAGTTTATACTCCTTAAGCTATTTGATGGCTGCCTGCTGCCTAACATGGGATGATGGACTTCCCGAATTCTTGACTATGCTTAAGTACAATGTGGAATGATGGACCCCCCATCGGGATCTGGACCACATCTGTCGCCAAGCATGGGATGACACACTTCTCAAACTCTTGACCGATTAGTTCGAAAGTAGGCAAATAAATCCTCCGGCTTTGCATTAGATAGGTTTTTTACTTTAAACCCAGCATGCATCATATAAGTCTTTCTAGCCTCATTGAAAATGAAAACAAAAAAAGATATATGCTCAAAGAAATAAAAAAATGCATACATCTCATCCTGGGAGCTATAATGCATAATGAAGGGAGGCCACATTGACCTGACCAACCCATGGTCCGCTGGTCCCCGCATCTGGTTTTTCGAGTCCCACGATTTTTGCCAAATTTGCACGAATAAGTCTATGTGATTCCACTCCGATTTAACTAGCAGAAAATATGTTTTATGCAAGGCCGTTTTGAGTATCTCGCGATTCAACGAGTCATTGTAGTCCCATATCCTGATCTTTTTACTTGACTTTGTTTAGGTCTTGTATCTCCTTGAGCATTGGATGTGATCGTCCCCTTAAGTCCCGCACAGTGCCATGCTAGGGGGCCCCACGTGGCCGCAGATACAAGCCTCTTAGATTAATTGTCCTTCCTTACCTTTGCCAATGACTTACTTGATTACTTGATGCTCATGCGACTCTACGTGAAGCTTATTTTCCGCTCAAGAATCTCCTTGAGCGTGTTTCCCTCATTAGGCTTGTTTCTTTGCCGAAACACCCATTTATCAGTCCGCCGGGCTCCCTTGCAAAATGGGCGTTCCGGAGGGGCATTTGTAGACGCCTAATTTCGGACATCCCGCGGATCCCCAATGGACCTTCGTGTGAATGACACTTAATTGTTGTACTCATTTTACCGGTGTTTGAGTTTTTAAGCCCAGCCCCTAGCCTTTTAGCTATTGGGCCTTGCCCACTTAGGGGCCCAAGGAGCATGGTCTGGGCAGCCAAAGGCCTGGCCGCCCCCAGTCCAGGGCAACCAGGGCGATGGCCACCCTCCCCAGGTAGGTGGCCAGCCTCCTGGTCGCCCACCTCCTCAAGGTGGCCAAAAGTTTGGCCGCCTTCCTCTGTTTACTCGGTCAAAGAACGTGGCCCGGCTCATGGGCACGTCCGTTCCCTCGTTCTACACAATCTTCCCCACACAATTTGAAACTCGGTGTTGGATACACAAAATCATCACTCTCCAGTGTGAGAGGGGGGGGGACAGAGGCCATTTTCGGAGGAAGGATCGAGGTAGAATCCAGAGAGGAATCCCGGAGGAATTAGGATCGGAGAAGAGCCGCGCCGGTCATCTTCCTCCTACTTCCTTTCTTCGATTTAAACTTCATAGCTCATACTCCCTACTTGCATCACGGCTTCCAGGTAAGTACGTAGCATTGCATGTAGTGTCCCTTAGCCCCTAAACTTAAGAGGTTTGTTCCCAAAAAGAAAGGAAAGGTGGGTGGTCGAAAGTCTCGGCCATCCCTCCTTCCCACCACCCCCAGGTAAAGTTTCCACCATCATTCTCGTTTTCATTCATTCCATTAGAGTAGATATTACACTCACTTCTTTACTCGTGGCTTATTGTTTTCTTTTCTTTTCAGCTATGTTTCAGGACTTCAACATAAGGGACAAGCAGGGCTCCTTGCCCTTGGCCTGCCGAGGACGAGGAAGAAGGGAACCCATCATCTCCCCATCTGGATCATCTCCCCGTGATCATCACCCCTGTGAGGTTCAGGTAAACACCTCTGGCGATCACGTTCTAATGTTCCCTTCTTATTCCTCTGTAGGTACTCAGGATACGTCCATTCGTACGTTCGAACCAACACCTCCCCCTTAACACAAAAAAACAACAAACAAACGCCGATCCCGGGCGCCTACAAGCGGGGTGAAATTCCAAGGCTCGACAAGGAGACGGCGGCATCTCTTCATCCTATTGGCTCCAATTTTTCTTTCACTCTTTTATTTTCACTCAAGTTGTAATTTTAATTTTTACATACATTGTACTTGTCACCTTTCATAGCAATACATTTTAGATTTTGTGTAATTGTGTTTTCTCCCTCTCTCTCTAATTTTTATTCTTCAACCCTCTCATATTCATTAATTAGTTTCCATGCAAGTTTCATTTTCATTAGTTTAATCTCACTCCAAACTTCAGATTTTTCAAATATAAGAATTCTCCTCCATGCTATTTTGAAAACATTTCTTCTCTGTGGGATCGACCCGTATTCACCACTTTGTTTGAATTTCAATATTTTTAAGTGATTGAGTTCGGTAATTTTTAAATTGTGGCACGACTTTTTCAACGACGGGTTTGTGGCTATCAATTTCAAGCCTCCGAAAGCCTTTCCCACGTCTAGGAAGGTTCAGCCCGGCCCCGAGGTCGCTAGCTTAAAGGGGAGTTAATGCTAAGCACCCCTTCGGGTTTGAACAGGTGTGACCCTTCGACCGCTGGTCATAAGTGCTAGTGAGCGCCTTTTTTGTTGGGAATTAGGTTGGGATGTTTTCATATGAAATGAAGAGGACTTCGATATCTAACTTGAGATGTAGTTTCATCGAATTTTTCTCATTCCTAGCTCGAGTTTTGATTTTTTTCAATATTATCATTTATTCTCCTTCATTCCAATTGCGACCCTTTGGTAGCCTGAGGTAATTCGGTATAACTCCAGCATCCAGGAAGTACTTAGCCTTGACCTCAATATAGAAGTTATAGCCAACATCCCACTCGAATTTATGGCATTGGTTTCACCTAATTCTGATCTCCCTAGTTTAAGTTACAGATTTTTTTCTAAGGGTTCTTAAATGATCTGACGAGATTTTGGCCCCTTGAGTTCATGGGTCCGAAGTGTACCCGATTGGGCTAGTGCCCAATTGGCGGTCATAACATCCTCTCCCCCTTAAAATAATTTCATCCTCGAAATTGAATTGAAAACTTTTATTTAAGGAAAAATTTACTCTCTGAATAGTTGAGGGTATTCCTGGCGCATCTTGTCCTCCGGCTCCCAAGTTGCTTCTTCGGAATGGGAATTCCTCCATAAGACTTTCACCAGCCGGATAGTCTTATTCCTCAATACATGTTCCTTCCGGTCTATGATCTCGATGGGCTACTCCACATAAGACAGATCTGCTCGAATTTCTAGGGGATCATATTCTATCACATGTGAGGCATCTCGGACATATTTCCTGAGCATGGAGACGTGGAAAACTAGATGTACATGTGCCAGAGCAGGCGGGAGTGCAAGTCGATAAGCCACCTCGCCGACGCTTTGCAAAATCTCAAAAGGCCCGATGTGTCTGGGACTGAGCTTGCCCTTCTTTCCAAATCGCATGACTCCCTTGGTAGGAGACACCTTTAGGAACACATGGTCCCCTTCTGCAAACATCAACTTTCTCCGCTGTTGGTTTGCATAGCTTTTCAGACGGCTCTGGGCTGTGAGGAGTCGCTACCGGATCATGGATATCTTCTCTGAGCAGTCCTATACCAATTGTGGCCCGAACAGCCACTTCTCGCCAGTTTCATACCAGCATACCGATGACCTACATGGCCGCCCATAGAGTGCCTCATAAGGTGCCATTCCGATGGCGGAGTGGTAGCTATTATTGTATGCAAACTCTATGAGGGGTAAGTGATCATCCAAGTTTCTTCTCCATTCAATACTGCACGCCCTCATCATATCTTCTAGAGTTTGGATGGTACGCTCAGATTGCCCATCGGTCTGAGGATGAAAGGACGAGCTGAGCCGCAACTCTGTCCCCATAGCTTGCTGCAAACTCTTCCAGAATCTCGCAGTGAATCGAGGGTCCCGATCAGAAATGATGGACAAGGGTGCACCATGTAACCGAATAATCTCAGTGATGAATAGTTTCGCTAAGGATTCGATTGGAGTTTGCTTGTTGACGGGCAGGAAGTGTGATGTCTTGGTGAACCTATCCACAATTACCCAGATTATGTCATGCCTTCTCTTGGTCATGGGTCGGCCAGACACAAAGTCCATGGTGATTTTTTCCCTTTTCCACTGGACTATTTCAATGGTCTGGAGAGGACCGCCAGGTCTTTGGTGCTCAATTTTACCTACTGACAAGTGAGGCATTTGGATACGAACTCCGCGATGTCTCGCTTCATTCCCGGCCACCAATACATTCTCTTCATGTCTTGGAACATTTTGGTGCTCCCAAGATGGATGGAAAATTTTGACCCATGAGCCTCTCGCATCAAGTCCTTCTTCATCTCCACATCGTCTGGTACATAAATCCTTCCTTGGAATGCAATCAGTACATCAATTCCCATTTGGAAGTCCTCATTGTTCAGTTGTCTCTACAATGCCATGTCCTGCCTTTGTGCCTCAGCAATTCTATCTAAGTATGCAGGTATTGTCGACAACCCAGCTAGGAGACCGAACAGTTTCCTTTTCTCGGGTCGTGATTTGATCACTCCCTCCATCATATCCCACTCTCGATGTAAACTCAGCGCCATCAACTTTCGGCTGAGAGCATCCGTCACCACATTTGCCTTACCCGGATGGTATTGTAAGGCGAAGTCATAGTCCTTTAATAGTTTGACCCATCTTCTTTGCCTCAAATTGAGTTCCTTCTGGGTGAATATGTACTTGAGACTCTGATGGTCGGTGAAGACCTTAAACCAAACTCCATATAAGTAGTGCCTCCAGATACGCAAGGCATGGACCACTGTTGCCATTTCCAGGTCGTGAGTGGAGTAGTTCCTTTCATGGTCCATCAGCTGTCTTGAGGCATAGGCGATCACCCAACCATTTTGCATCAGCACGCAACCGAGGCCGATCCTAGAGGCATCTATGTAAACAGTAAAGCCATCGTCCCCTCGAGGGAGTGCCAACACTGGGCCAGTAGTTAGTTTTTCCTTGAGCATCCGAAAGCTATCTTCACACTCCTTCGACCAGATAAATTTTGCTCCTTTCTTAGTCAGCTTGGTCATTGGGGCTGCACGGTGGAGAAACCTTCGATGAACCGACAGTAGTATCTGGCCAGGCCAAGGAAGCTTCTAATCTCCATGACTATCTTCGGTTCTTCCCACTTTGACACTGCTTCTACCTTGCTCGGGTCCACCGCTATACCGTTCCCAGATATAACATGTCCAAGGAACATGACCTGATCGAGCCAAAACTCGCACTTGCTGAATTTGGCGAAGAACTTGTTTTCCCTGAGGGTCTGCAGAACCGCTCTCAAGTGCTGTCGGTGTTCCTCTTGGTTGGCAAAATATATCAGGATGTCATCTATAAAGACCACGACAAATTGATCTAGATAAGGGCGGAAGATCTGGTTCATCTGCTCTATGAACACAACCGGAGCATTGGTCAACCCGAATGGCACTACTAGAAATTCGTAGTGACCATACCGAGTCCTAAAGGCCGACTTCGACACATCTTCGGGCTTGATTCTGATCTGGTGATAACATGTCCTCAGATAAATATTGGAGAAGACTTTGGCAGATTATATTTGGTCGAACAACTCCTTAATCCTCGGTAGAGGGTACTTGTTCTTTATGGTGCCCTAGTTGAGCTTGCGGTAATCAATGCACAGCCGCAAGGTCCCATCCTTCTTCTGCACGAACAAGACTGATGCTCGCCACGGGGACACGCTGGGCCGGATGAAGCCTTTGTCTAGCAACCCTTGCAATTGCTTCCTGAGTTCAGCAAGTTCTGCCGGAGCCATTCGATATGGCGGAACAGAGATGGGTGCTATGCCTGGTACTAGCTTGATAGAGAACTCCGTCGCTCGAGCTGGTTGTAGTCCTGGTAGATCTTCGGGAAACACATCAGGAAATTCTCGGACTACGTCCAAGTCTTCCAAGATCTTGATGGAGCCTTCTTCAAGCACTACACTAGCTAATAAATAGTCGCATCCTCTGCTGATCAGCTTCGAGGCCCGGATAGCTGATACCATCATTCTCCCGAACTTGTCCTTAGGGCATTGAAAGAATAATGTTTCCTTTCCCGATTTCTGAAAAATCACCCTCTTCCGACAGTAGTCTAAGAGAGCATAGTGTTGGTCCAACTAGTCCATTCCAAGAATGCGGTCAAAGTCATTCATATTTAGGATGTATGCTTCCCCCAACAATATCTTCCTATTGATGTTGACTTCTATAGTAGGGATCACAAGCTTGGTGTGGACCTGTTTCCCGGTTAGTGTGCTGACTAACATTTCTCTGAAGAATGTGGCTTGGGGTCGGTTCTTTCGTTGGTTGGTAAAACTGGTGGATATGAATGTGTGTGTAGCCCCTAGGTCAAACAAGACCTTTGCATAAACATTATCCACAAGGAGCGTAACTTCAACCATGTCGGGGTATTGTCTGCCTTTTCTTGCATTAGCGCATAGACCCGCCCTTTGTACTAAATCTTCTCTTGTGGAGAAAATGGCCTTTGTTTAGTTTTCTTAGGGCAATTCCTTGCGATGTGTCTGGCCCCCACGCATTCATAACACTTGCCTTCAGTTCTCTAGCATTCTTCTCCCCGATGGTTACGCCCACACTGGATACAAAACGGAATCCCCAGTCTGCCCTTCGGAACCGGTCCTTGGCGCGCCACCTTTTCCTTGTCTCGCCTCCTTCCGGCCTACATAGGCCTCTTGCCCGACGACTTCTGCTCCTCGGCGAATCTATAAATCGGCATTTGTTAGGACTTACCCTTATATATCTCCTAACTTTTATGGCTTCAGTCATTACCTTGTATTTTCTTGTTCGGCTAGATGAGCAAGCCTCAGTGCCGTTGGGTAGGAGCCAGGGTCTTGGGTTGCAACATAGCGTCAGACACTGCTACGTAGCCCGTTGACAAACTTCTTCACCTTCTGATGTGCGTCATCGAATATGTGTGGAGCATATTGACCCAGAGCTGAAAATTTGGCCTCATAGTCGGCTATCGACAAGTTTCCTTGCTCGCGGCCAAAAAATTCTTGCTCCTTAGCGTCTCACACATGCTCAGGAAAATACTTTTCTCAAAAGACAGCCAGAAATTCTTCCCATAGTATAACACCATCGTGATAGTCCACGAAGGTGGTTCACATCTTGGCCTTCCACCATAAGTCGGCCTGGTCTTATAAGCTGCCAAATTCACCTTTTCCTCTTAGGGGCATCGCATTACGTGAAATTTCTTCTCCATTTCGCTGAGCCATGACTCAGCCACCTCTGGACGGCTCTCCCCCTTAAAAATAGGAGGCGCCAATCTTAGGAATCGATCGAGCGCTGCCAGGTCGTGACAAGGTGAGGCAACGGGCTGCTGCAGCATTTGTTGATGCATGGCCTTCATCAACCCTTGGAAGTTATGCACAAACCCCTCCAGGTTGACTACCGCATTGGGCATCCGTCCGCTGCCAACTGCAGGAGCATGGATAGCCCCATCATTCGCCCCATTTGGGTCATCTACCCCCGATCCCCTCTCGTCCGCCTGGGGAAGATCTCTTTGCCTTCTTGCTGACATGGTTCTGAAAAACATATAATTGTCTAAGTGAGAGGGTTTCAATGGTTTCAGCATACTCTACCCTTTCCCCACTCTAACCTATCACTTCCCCCACTATGGGGTACTTGGAATGGTTGTAACCATGGTTTGTCTCTCATGCTTTGATACCACGTTGTAACGCCCCGAGATCCGATCCCCAATTTTGGGTAGATTTTTTTTCTTTTATTGAACCCCGAAGCAATTACTTCGTACGTATCACGGAAGCACAAATATATAATAAACATGCATAGATCCGCATGAGAGAGAGAAACCATAGACGAGAAATGTAACTAACATCTCAACCATTCCAAGATTTCCATGGAAGAGTACATATTTCAAGAAGAGTACATATCAGATGATGTTCCAAGATAAGCCTAAGCCTACATAGGCTCACCCACCCATGACCATACATATAAGAGAGATTGTCCATCGGAGCCTACCCAGCTGAAGTGAGGACTAACACTACTCCTCAGCTGTAGCCTCCTCCTCAACTTCTTCTATGTTTCCTGAAAAATGCGTGTCACAAAGGGGTGAGTGTGACGCTCAGTAGGCAGCCTAAAAGAATCGGGGGTTCACTCGCATCTATATAGCCATTTTATATACATAATTCAAATGTTAATAATAGCATAATCCATTCATTATCATCTGCTAAAAATAACTCATATGAGGAAAATACACATTTTAACTAACATAAAAGGTACCCATGCATGCATCAAGACCTCGGTGAATGAGCAGTTACACATTATCACATTTTCATAGGTTTTCATGTATTCTTATTCATGGAACTGAACTGCTGCCGCAAACATAGGAGGCCCGAGAGCGAACTCCCACATACGAACGAAAGTGTACTACACAGACCCGAGAGCGAACTCCCACCTAGATTCCTGAGGTCCAGTGGCGTTACGTATCGCCGTCACACATAAGGGCCACCCCACAAAGGGACAGAAGTCTAAATCATAGGAATTTTGACCAGGGCGTTACGTATCGCTGTCCCCTGGGATCTTACTTCCGCGGCGTTACGTATCGCCATCTAGCAGAAATGGCCGCCCCACAAAGGGAGCGAAGTCCTATCTCACATAATGTTGTTGTTCCCATTCATAACATTCACATCATATTCGCATTCATACTCATTTTACAAATACTAGTATGATACTTTAATATAACAGACATACTTCCCAATGGTTTAAGTAGACTAATCACAGTATAATGAGCAAGATTAGATTACTTTATAAGAGAGGACTGGTTTATCTTCTAGGTTACACATTCATGGAAAATGACTCATAACTGCAAGTGCAGAATTTCTATGAGCATGAAATTTTTACTGTGGGTTACTGACTTAGCCTTCTACCCTTTTCTAATTTTTTAGATTTTTATGAATTAAAATGACCTCGAAAAACTCTCATTTTCTATGTTTCTGGAAATTGGTACAGACCCACAGGTGCATCGACCTTACTATGAACAACACTAAATGTGCTCAGACCTGGCTATGGCCAACACCAATTGTGCATCGACCTTACTATGAACTGGACAAAACGTGCATCGACCTCACTACTACCTGGACCATATGTGCATCGACCTCACTACTGCCTGGACCAAATGTGCATCGACCTTACTAAGGCTTGGACCAAATGTGCCTTGACCTTACTAAGGCCTGGACCAAATGTGCATCGACCTTATCTATAGCCAACACCAAATGTGCGCAGACCTTACTATAGCCAACACCAAATGTGCTCAGACCTTACCTTGGAGTGTGTAACATGTGCATCGACCTTACTTGTGGATTGTTCCAATGTCTATACTGACCTACCCAGGGATTGTACTGACCCTAGAAACTTAGAGGAAACTCATGAAAGCCCAAAACTTGATGAAACCAAAAATGAACATGGTGGTGGTCCCCACATACCCTTAGTCCCTCTTTTAAAATGTAGAAAAATACTTTGAAATCATTCTAATGCACTGTTGACCCCCCTAAAATTTAAGGTTAGGTGCCTACCTTTGAGATGTTAACTGACGATCCGAGGATAATATCCACACCCCAGATCCACCTCAGCTCTACCTTTTTGATCCGAGGATGAAATCCACACCCCAAACTCTCCCAAGACTCTTGCCCGCAGCCCTATAAACTGCAGGTTCGCCCTCTACGAAATGCCAAGGTTCCTTACCTCTCTTCCTTACCCAAGAGAAACCGTAGGTGGCAGAAAATGGAATATTAGTGCTGCTAAAAGGTGACCACCCACGACACCCCCTTCCTTATATAGGTTTCAAGCCTCCCAAGACCTTTCCCACATCCAGTAAGGTTCAGCCCAGCCCCGAGGTCGCTGGCTTAAAGGGGAGTTAATGCTAAGCACCCCTTCGGGTTTGAACAGTTGTGACCATTCGACCGTTGGTCATAAGTGCTAGTGAGCACATTTGTTTGTTGGGAATTATGTTGGAATGTCTTCATATGAAATGAAGAGGACTTCGAGATCTAACTTGTGATGTAGTTTCATCGAATTTTCCTCATTCCTAGCCCAAGTTATGATTTTTGCATTATTATCATTTATTATCCTTCATTCCAATTGTGACCCTTTGGTAGCCCGAGGTAATTCAGTATAACTCCAACATCTAGGAAGTATTTGGCCTCGACCTCAATATAGAAGTTATAGCCAACATCCCACTCGGAGTTATGGCCTTGGTTTCACCTAATTCTGATCTCCCTAGTTTAAGTTACGGATTTTTATATAAGGGTTCTTAAATGATCTGACTAGATTTTGGCCTGTTGAGTTCATGGGTCCGAAGTGTACCCGATTGGCCTAGTGCCCAATTAGCGGTCATAACATGCGTACTCATACAAAATGGCAAGGTGATTTGCTATGCTTTAAGATAATTAAAGCGGCATGCGGAGAATTATCCTGTTCATGATCTGTAGTTGGCTGCGGTCATATTCGCCTTGAAGATTTGGCGTCATTATCTTTATGGGGAGAGATTTACCGTATATTCATATCATAAAAGTCTGAAGTACCTCTTTTCTCAAAAGAAGTTGAATATGAGGCAGAGGCGATGGCTGGTGTATCTTAATGACTTTGATTTCGATATTCAACATTATCTAGGCAAAGCAAACACTGTTGCTGATGCGCTCAGTCGAAAACCGATGAGGAAGCTATCAAGTCTTATGATAAGTATGACAAACCTTATTTCTAAATTTGCTCAGTTGAATGTAGATATTGATGTGAAGAAAGAACATTGCTTTGTAGCCAATATCCAGACTCAACCTACATTAATTGAAGATCTAGTCAAGTTGCAAGAAAATGACTGTGTATTACTAGAGATTAAGGCTGATATGGAGCAACGACCAGATTTCTCTGTTGCAAATAACGGAAGGTTGTTGTTTTGGGGTCGTATTTGTATCCCGGATGATGATGACACTAAGAGGATGATCTTAGAAGAAGCTCATAAATCGAAATATACTATACGTCCTGGTGCTACCAAGATGTATTAAGATCTTAAAAGAAATGATTGGTGGCCCAATATGAAGAGAGAGATCACAGACTATGTGTCTCGTTGCCTTACTAGTCAACAAGTCAAGGCAGAACATTAAACGCCTGCTGGAAAGCTACATCCCTTGGAAATCCCGGAATGGAAATGGGAGAGTATAGGGATGGATTTTATAATGGGACTGCCTAAATCAAGAGGTGGACATGATGGAATATGGGTGATTATAGACCGTTTGACAAAATCGGCTCATTTTCTACCTATTAAAAGCTGATGGTCTGTTGATATCTTGGCTGCTTTATACATAAAGGAGATTGTTAAATTACATGGTGTCTCTGTCACCATTATTTCTGATCGAGACCCTCGATTTACTTCACAATTCTAGAAAGGGAATATTCTTTGGGAACCCGGTTGAATTTTAGCACCGCATTTCATCCACAAACTGATGGACAAATTAAAAGGACCAATCAGGTGGTGCAAGATATGTTAAGGGCATGTGTTATAGATTTCGGTGGAAGCTGGCATGATCATTTACCTCTTGTGGAATTTGCCTACAATAACAACTATTAAGCTAGAATCAAAATGGCACCATTTGAGGTATTGTGTGGAAGAAGTTGCCGTACACCTGTGTGTTGGGACAAGGTCGGTGAAAGATAAATTCTAGGCCTTGATCTTTTCTGAGATACAATCGACAAGGTGAAAGTGATAAGAGAAAGACTCAAGGTGGCCCAAGATAGGCAAAAGTCATATGCTGATAACCGAAGGCAAGACTTAGAATTTCAGGTGGGAGATCATGTATTTCTCAAGTTTTCCCCTAGTCATGGTATTCGCAGGTTTGATATCAAAGGCAAGCTTACATCAAGATTCATTGGCCCTTTTGAAATCCTTGAAAGAGTAGGTGAAGTGGCGTATCGTCTGGCATTACCTCTACAGCTGGCAGGAGTTCACGATGTATTCCATGTCTCTATGTTGAAGAAATATGTTTATGATCCATCCCACATTATCTCTTATGATAATTTCGAGATTCAAAAAGATTTGACATACGAACAAAAGCCTCACAAAATTATTGATCGAGAGGTATGTCAACTTTGAAATAAAACCATTCTTATGGTAAAAATTTGGTGGAACAAAGGATCGGATCAAGATGCTACATGGGAGACGGAATACGCTATGCGTAGAAGATTTCCCGAGCTATTCGACTGTAAGTACACTCTCCATAAAATTCATATATTAAATTTGGGGATGAAATTCTCTTAATTGGGAGAGGGTGTAATACCCCAAATTTTAAGTAAGGTATTTCAGAATTTTCTAGAATTTTCCTCAGATTTTTAAGATTTTTCTAGAAATAAATGGATTATTAAATAGATGTTACAAAGGCTAAATGAGTTTTAAAAGAATTAAGAAATTAAAAGGGGCTCTATACTAATTAATGGACCATGCCCATCTAAATAAGCCCACATGGACTAAAATATGATTTTTGGACCTTGGCCCATATTCTAGAAGCATGGACTAGTGTATTTATAGAATTAAAGGGATAAATGGAGTAATACTGGAGATAATATCAAAAAGAGTTTGAAGAATTTTAAATTAGGCGCCCAATTGTAGAAACGGTCTATCGAGCGATGGCCTGAGGAATGAAACGGTCTCTAAACGACTGCTTCTATCTCCAGATTTCATGAATGGAAGAAGGCACGAAAAGATGGGAACTTTGGCATCCTAATCACCTAGGATCGATGTTATCCTCTAGTTGGATGAGTCTAGAATGCTTGAGGATCGAATTAAAAATCTAAATGGGACTGTAGGTTCGTTCTAATCCATGAAACCCTAGCTAAACCCTATAAATAAACCTAAGGTTTCACATGCGCGACCCTTACTTTTGGCTCGCGTGAAACTAAGGTAAGGAAGCATTATTTAAGGTAAGTTATTTAGAGTATTTTGTTCATAATAATAAGGTCTGACTTCTCTAAAAATTTCATTCTAGGAGATCAAGCCCACAAGGAGTTAGAGGCCTACAAAGACGCTGGTTCAACACAAGCAACCAAGGAACTTGTGCGACCGAGCCCTTAGAACTATTTTTTCCTTTTAGTACCGTCTTCTTACCCTCAAAATTTCGTGACTTTAGGTGAAGATAATCAAGAGTTAGAGGGGCGTGAAGTTGTTGGTTCGGTTTAGGACGACCAGAACTACGGTTGACTTCCAACCCTAAATTTGAAGTCTAAGGCCCAGATCAGAGGTAGGTTATCTCATGAATTGCTTAAACATGATCTTAGGAGTAAAAGTCTTCAATTTCCAATCGTTTTCATGCATTGTACGTGGAGTAATTTGTATTTTATTGGGACTACGTAGTTAGTTCATTTATCATGCATGAACCTAACCTTATTGAGATAAAAATAGAAAATTCCTATCTATTTCACCTCAACTCATGCATATCTATGATTTAAGTCCTTCTATCATGTCTTAGAGGCATGTTTTAATTGATTACCATGCATCCTTTTACCCTAGATTAGCTTGTATTTTACTTTTAGTGTTGTTTACAGTAGATAGATAGAAACGGTCTGCCTGAGACCACCTGAGCCACTTAGCGGCCCTACGATAGACCGCTAGACCCTTTAAAATGGTTCTTAAGTGACCGCTTTTATTTTCTGAGTCCTGTAATTATGTTAACCCGAAACATAATGCAGAGGAGCCTTATTTATCTTATGGTAAGCTTAGCTAAATAGGTCTTATCCCTATTTGAAGAACCATATTCTTGTACTTGGTTATGTTAGTTAATCATCTTAGTTGATTTCATGTTCTTTATGCACTTTGGAATTATTTTTATGTTATTTTAATTTCATGCCAAAACTTATACTCTTCTATTGATGAATATAATTTTCATGGGCTTGACCAATTTTGATCGCTGTTTTACCACGATCTCTTCTCATCTACGAGTCATTTTCATAAGTACATGGCATATACTCCGGTATGTGATCATTGGATACACTTTTCACTCATAGGCACATCTCTTGGACTTATGAACCTCTCCGCCGGATATTTCTTCTATCGGACTAGGGGATTATGTTTCAAGGCCTCCGTAAGACTCCGCGAGCCTGGGATTCCCACTAGGACGCCGAGCTGGTTGTACCCTTAAAGCCCAAATTGTCTAGAAAGCACTCACGTGACCGGTGTTTTACTTTCTGTACTTTGGTTAATTACGGCCCAATAGGAGACCGTTAATGTTACTGAGCGGTCCTAATCAGACCGTCTTTGTCATAAAATGGCCCCTTGGCGACCGTTATTCTCCAGAATCCTTCAAAGTGTCGATCTTCTTTTCATTTTGGTTGACACAGTTAAATGTGGCCTTAACTGCACCGTTATTATCTATCATGCGGCCTTATTGTGACTGTTTTATTCTGGAAACGGCCCAGTATATGACCGTCTATCTCTATCTTGTTTTAACCCGAGGTTTGAACTAGGGGTTGTCTAAATTTTATTCTTGGATGATCTTAGGATTATCTGGATTTCAAACTTATGTATAATAAGTTAATGTTAAGATATGAAACTTAATTCATGTACCGTTATGCTGTTGGAATACCGCCGTAACATAATGTTCATTTAATTCTTCTTTGGAATCCCATGTTCGTAATTGAAGCATTCTTACCTCGATATTGTCATCATGAAACTATCATTGAACTTGTTACGTTATTGGCTATACTTTATCGTTATATCTCGTGGGAGTAGCTGGATTTATCACTTGAAGATGCAAGATCGGACACAGATTGTGTCCAAGGGCTCCATGCAAGTCCCCTTGACCGATGGTCAGAAATGTGCTATAAACCATGGGGTACGATGATATTAGCGTTGCATTGCGCTGGGTGTACTTTCTCTTATAAATGAGTGAAGAATCACAAGGCTCGTTATGAAATTGCATGTTTGTTAATGAGTTGCTAGCACATAGCCTTTACAAGGTTGTGTAAGTACTTTCTCGATATATGCTCGTACTTTCTTATTCATGAAAGACCAAAAGTATATCTACATGATTAAATCTTACTTGATTATATACTCGACTATGCTCAAATATCTCGTGACTCTATATTCATGGTTATTTTGGTTTATGATGTATGGTTTATCGCGTGCTCATTTCAACCTTAATTCTAGAGCTAAAGTATTAATCACTTAAATATCGCCTTCATGTTGATACGAAGATACCTACTGGGCATGTGTGCTCATACCTATTTTCTTATCTTTTCAAGAAATACTAGTGGATCAGATTCGGATTATGCTAGTAGCGGGTCCGAGAGCGATTGAAGGTCTATTGGAATGAGAGAAGCCATAGTTATTTAGTGTCTAGTCAAATCAGATTGTAATTTTTGATTTTCTTGAGTCATAATGGGAAAGGATGTCAACTAGTGACTTTATGTAATTTTGATTATGATTATGAAATAAAGTTGGAAGTTTTGAGAAAATTACTTGTACAGTTACTTTCATGTGATTGTCTTGTGCTCTGATTACTTGCTTGCGAGAAGCTTACCATGCCGGTTGTTCACATTCCCGAAATTCCTTCCGTTGTATTAAAAATCTCGGGGTGTGACAAACTCATCTAGAACTTGCTTGGTTATGCTGCAAGTGGATACAAGATGAAGTAACCTGAAACCAACTGCAGCTTTTGTCAAGTTGAATGCAGCAAGGTTGTCATTATGTTTGGCCTTGTGATCAGCTGACCATTCATCTGAGTTTGATGGCAGCTCAAGAGGACCATTGTATATAAGAGTCCAAAGTTGTTGATCTATGGAGTTAACATAGATGAACATTCTCCCTAGCCTTATAGAAAAATCTGAACCATCATAAATAGGCGGAGAAACCATCGAAGCATGTGTAGCAAATGAAGCCATTTGATCGAACGCATCGGGATATTTCTTTGCAGATCGTGGGATCTGTGAATGGTAGAGCTTGGCTCTTATACCACTTGTTGGGTCCCGCATAGTGCAATCAGATCTAGAACGGGTGGTTGAATAGATCCTATCAAGAACTTTGGCCTATTTTAAACTTAGCTACCAAGAATGGTAAACCACTCCTATAAAGCAAATAAAACACTTAGACACAAAGCACAACAGATTGAATAGGAATGGCTCAAATGGAAATAGCAAAGCACGGTCCAATGACTGCATGGGTCTAGGCACAAGCTAAGGTGCTGCTCAGCAATCTTTTGATGTGTATGTGAATAAGGTGTCTCCTTCACACCCCGCCGAGCTAGCTGGAGTGTGTGCAATGGTGATCAACCAGAGTGCTTGTGTGAGTAAGCAAGGTGATCCTTACTTGCAAGAGAATGCTCCCTAGTGCCTGTGTGCAAAGATGCAGCAGGCAGCCAAGGAGATGTAGGTATTGTGCGTGGAATAAATGGTGTGTATACGAGATAGCACAGTCCACAAAGCTTGAGTGTGCGATGGAGATAATCAAGATTACATATGATGAAGCAAGCACACTAACCTGTAAATGGGGATAGAGAATATGGAGCAATCACACAAATGCACAACCCACAACACAGGGATTTGTAAGGTGGTTCGGTTGCAAACCCGCAACCTACGTCCACCCCTCACCAAACTCGGTGAGACTTTCCTGCTGACACACAGCTTGACCGGGGACAAGCCCCAAACCACAGAACAGAGAACACCCTCTATCTATCTTCCTACACACAAAACTGCCAGGGACAGTTCTCTACAGACCGGAGCACACCTCCGTCTGTCTTCCTACACACAAAACCGGCAGGAACGGTTCTCCACAAACTGGACCACACCTCCGTCTGTCTTCCTACACACAAAACCTGCAGGGACGGTTCTCCACAGACCGGAGCACACCTCTGTCTGTCTTCCTACACACAAATCGGTAGGGGCGGTTCAAGAAGAACGAAAAACACAAAAGGGAAAAACACTACAAATGCAGTAGAAAAACAAGACCTAGAGGAATGTAAACACCAAATGAGTCTTCGGATAGATATCTGGAAGTTGGTGACTGCAGCTACAAGTTCAGATCCGAAAATCTATCTTCTCAAGCAACAGTAGACTGCAGGGCTGCTCTCTCTCAAGGTTGATCTTCTTTTCTTCTTCTCTAACAGCACTGGACTGAGTCAAACAAGTGTTGGGCTGCTCTGACGTGCTTCTCAAGGATGTTCTTTATGGATGCTCAAGGGCATGGCTCTCTGGGTAGCAGCAACTTCTTCTCTTGTAGAAGCTTGATATTTATAGTCGAGCCACAAGGAAATGTGGTGAAGAATTTTCCCTCCAAAATCTTTTCTTCTCTTTGAGGAAGATACTCTGCCAGAAGTATGACTTGAGCTGACTAGCTTCAAGTCCAAGGATGGGATAGTGGCGGCAGAGGAGAAACTCTTTTCTTCAACCACTTTTCAACCCTCCATAAAGCATGCTTCCTTTGAGGCATGAGCAGAATGTACTTGAGAGCCTCTCCAAGTCAGTCCCATGGTAGGACGGTGGCAGGTAGAAGAAGCAGACCATATCTTTCTTTTTGTTACTGTTCAGATCTTCTCATTAAATGGTCCATTTGACATGCAGTCTCCTTATTGGTTGAAGTCCACTTCTGTCCTGTATACTCTGTCTACACAAGAGTCTTCACTTGGTGACAGTAAAAAGGCAGACTATGAAAAGTGACCATTCCCAACTGTAGATTCTGACATAGCCATCTCCATAAGGTAGATTAGATCTGAAATGATGATAGGGACAAAAGTCAACTTAGGGTACCTCATACAGACCTCGAAATCTGTGTATTTGGACATTTACGCTACCTATTTTCTATCTCTGGATTGCCCAATTGATTTGATTGAAGACTGGCTTGAGAGCTACTGGGAGATCATAGCGGTTGACCTTCTGATAGACATGTCGACCTTAGTTCAGACGGGCTCATAGGGTGAACTGACTTGATATGTGCACTGACTTGATGTGTGCACCGACCTGATATGTGCACAGACGTTGATATTGCAGGAACTCTGCATGTGCACCGACCTTAGTAGAAAGTCTTCAGCATGTGCATAAACCTTAGTCCAAGTCTTCAGCATGTGCACCGACCTAGGTTGCAAGTCTTCAGAATGTGCACCGACCTTGGTTGCAAGTCTTCAGTATGTGCACCGACCTTCCAGACTTGACTGCATATGTGCACCGACCTGAATGGCAAATCTTCAGCATGTGCACAAACCTGACTTCTTAAATGCATGAATGTGCATCGACCCATGTGCACCGACCTTCTGAGCAAACATGAACATGTGCACCGACCTTCTGAGCAGAGATGCATATGTGCACCGACTTTCTACAACGTGCACAAACTTTGTAAGTCACATGTGCACAGACCTTGAAACGTTGAAGGCAAAACATGCACCGACCTTAACTTGCATATGTGCACAGACCTTTACCACCGTGCATCGACCTTTGCTCTGAGGTGCATCGACCTTAGTGGTCAGAACGGTAGAAGGTGCATCGAACTTGGCTCTGTGCTGCCGAGAGATGCACCAACCTTGACTTTTGTATGCTCAAACCTTGTAATGTTGAAGACAAACATTGCACATACCTTTCTAATGCTGAATACAAACATTGCACATACCTTTCTTGTGTTGAAGGCAAACATGCACAGACCTAGATGCGTGGTGAAATATTTTATTTCATTTGTCTTATTTATTTTGTTTATCAATTTATTTGCATAGGCGTGCCAGTCACTGAGTGACAAGTTTATTATGCCCTCGATCTGACTTGGTCAGTCGATTGTGAGGTTCGTTTCGGGACCTAGAGTCCGTCATATCATAAAGGCTATGGTGTTAATTACATCCTCTAAGAAAGAGGAAAACCCTTGATTAGTTGCCAAGATAGGGATGCCTCGAGGGGTGATACGAAGGCATAAAGAATACAGACTAAATGTACCAATGGATGCTGTGGAATGAGTTCGTTTAGTTGACCATTCATGCAAAATGCAACGAGTTTATTAATTAATTTATTCATGTAATTAAAGGTTCAGTCATGCTTATTTAGATAGCAATGCATGCTAATGCAAGTGTATGTCCCTAATTTCAAGATGAATGCTCAGCATGCATTATTTTTATTTTTGATTAAAGCATTATTTTATTTCATACATTAAGTCACTGCCCTCCTTGGACTAAGGTCGACGTCAGTGCACTTCATACACGGCCAAGGGTCGATGCTAGTATGAGGTTGATGCACGAACGGGTAAGGTCGGTGCATAAATGGATGGGGTTGGCCTAAAACGGCCCGGGGATTAAGCTGAGGCTAAAACGGCGTGGGGTGTTACTGAGGCTAAAATGGCGCGGGGGTTAAGCTGACGCTAAAACGGCGTGGGGGTCAAGCTGAGGCTAAAACGGTGTGCCCTGGCCACGCTGGATAGAGGCCAAAAGGGTTTAATGTAGTTATGAATGTAAGGCAAAAGCGGCGCGGGGGGGTGCCACGCCAGAAAATGGCACGCCGGTTTAGGGCCGCGATGGATTAGGGCAGGTTTGGTTTGTTTTGGATTAAAATGAAAGGCCATGTTATTTTCTTGGAACGTTGATGTTAATTAAGAAGATTAAACAGTTTATTCAGGTCCCAAATGTCCTACAATCATGAAAAGTATAGACTTATGTGAGGTCCCTACTCGAGCATAGTCTAAAATAGACTTATAGCTAAAAATTCATCACAATTCAAACTAAGTGCTCAATCAAAAATTGGGCAGCACCTCCCCATGCCTAGAGGGTTACGGGGGCGAAGTGGAGACAGTCCCACAGCATCTGGGGTATGTTCCTTAAAGCCGGGAGTGCCAAATAGTGACCGGCGGACTTCAATGGAGGGAAACCCCGAGGGCTAGCCTACGAGGGGCACCAACACTCCATGAGCAAAAATATCGATCAGAGGGACGGCCAAGATGGGAGGATACCTCAAGGGCTTGCCTTTAAGAGGTACCTTACCCACAGCCACCACCATTCCTGAGGGAATGTGGATTTGATGTCGGGCCAAGGACCCAGTTAATGTTCACTTGGAAGTTCATGGGGTCCATGTCATCAAGGGACATGACCCTATGGTCCAATGGTGACTAAAAACATTAATGGGGAATGTCCTCTTTCCTCGGGCACCAGACTCCTTAAGGAAAACAGCCGCACATAATGTATATGCAGAATGCATTCGGCCAATAAACCGACTACAGATAGTCATGTAAATATAAGTATATATAGCTATAGGGGTTAGCTGGTTAGCTGGTTAGCAAATTAGCCTCCGAAAATCGTAAGCTAAAATGAATCAACTGGAGAAGACATTCCTTCATACAGTTGATGTGCAGTGTATAGGGAAGATGATGACATGAGGGAACTATGCGCCTAGATTGTGGGGACGATCCCATCCTCCTCAACCCATGATTAGGGACAGAGCGGGTAATGAAAGGTCAGTCCCAGGGTTTAACCAGAGAGTCATAGATGTATATTCCTCTGGTAATTGAACCCTCCACCAAGACGGTGGGAACATGATACAGGCATATCACTGGAAAACAAACCCCGGGGAGAGGGGTGATGATATTAATATTGCCCAGAGAAACATTAGGGCACATTCGTCGTTGGAAAACAGGACAATCACACACAGAATATAGGGAAAGGGAGTGCAATCGGATGGAAAGAGATAGCTCAAACATGCATCAACGTGTTCACTCAAACCCAAAGGGATCATACAGAACATTATATACAACTGCGGCTCGACGTTGTCACACGAAGCCGACTCCCAGCTTGGGGAGGAAGAGAAAACAAAAAAAAGGGTAGAGCACAGCGACTAAAAAGAAAATCTACGGGCTCATATCATTGCCCATTTCATTACATCGCTCGGCAGAGCTATCTTGGCAGAAAGAAGGAAGACAGAAGAGGAAACCCAAGCGACTTCCATAAACCCACCTCGGATATGTGCAGTAGGGAAACAGAGTATCAGAAATGGTATCTTCACTCCCTTTTCTTCCTCTCCAAGCGTCTCTTCTCTCTATTCTCATCTTCTATCTTCTCTTCTTCTATACTGGCTCTCTCTTCATTCTTCCCCCCCTTTCTTTTTTCTCTCTTTTCTTTCTCTTTTCTCTACCGCTTTCATCTTCGACAAAAGGTTGATTTATATAGCAAAACCATTGACCATGGCTGGTGCGGACACCCGAGCAGTTACGCCGAGCCACCGGTACCGCACGCGGAGCACGACTCGAGTCACTTCAGCGTCCATCTGGCTCGGAGACAGCCTGGAGACTCCCCCCTGAGTCTCGACATTTATCATATTTGTTTAGACTTTAATTGTGAGTAATGTGTGTTTATTTCATTTTATTCGGTATGTAATTTTGATTGTAAGAGGGGTTTATTTGCAAAATGGGACCCCCGGGTGCCACGGGCCCCCCAGACCCCCTCCCATTGATCCACCTCAACCTAGGGCCCCATGTGAGGTCAGTCAACATTTCAAATGGAGGTATCTAGAAGGTTGAATGGTAAAAGACACATGGGAGACAATTGGACTTCAAAGTCCAAGGTAGGCTACCTACCAATTCTACCTTGTCTCCCTAGGTCAATAGGGCGCCCCCCCTTAATTTTTTTTTTGTTTTTTTTTTGTGTGATTCACATTCAATCCAAGCCATCCATCTCCCACCCCTAGATCCAACGGTGGCAAATGGATTTGAGATGTAACCTATATAAGCTTGTATTTTCCATTTTGATACAATTAATGCATTGTGAAATCTGAAATTACTTGGAGCAGCCCTTGGGCGCACCCCTCCTCTCTCCTCCCTCTCCCCCTTGCAGCTGAGACGGTTGCTCTTCTGAGGTGTGACGCCTCCCTTATCGTTCAGGTGATCGCCGCCGCCGCCATCGTGCCGCCATCGCACCGCCACGGTCTTCATCGGTATTCTGTCCGCGCAGTGCAGCAGCAGCTTGTCTGAGTTTTGCAGCCATCCCTCGTGATCTTCTGGGCACCAAATTTGGAGGGGATGTTCTAGGGATGTCAGCCACACAACATAAAATTCGGTTGGCCTTCTAGTTCACGTTTTCCAATTTTCCATTTTCGTCCACTTTCAGTTTCAGTTCTGCCAGTTTTCAGATCTGATTTCCACCTTTTCAGAGTTTCCAGTCTTCGACCACCCTTTTGATTTTTTCTGGACCTCCCAATTTTACTGAGTTCTGCCCATCAATCCCTCCACCCATGATGTTTTTTGATTTTTGATCAGCCTTCCATCCATTTTTAAAAAATCATTTTTAGAGTCATCTACAGTGCTGTCAACCAGTTCCCAGATCCGACCACCCTCCAGTATTAAAGTCATAACAATTCGTAGCCTCATCCAATCCTTCCACAAAAAATATTTCCATTTTCCTTGTTTAATTTCCTACAACTTTGATGAAGAGTCTAGGATCTGAATCGGACGTCTTCCTGGTGGTCAACGGCCGTTCTCAGACAACTCACCTGTAGATCTGAGAGTTCGGGTACTGTTCAGCAGAAGCTTCAAAATTCACAAAGGTCTATATCCACGCAGATCCAGGTTCTCTCTCTAGGCCTAGATTGAAAGACTTCAAGAGAGCTTTCCAATGATAGCTCATGTGCCCCGATCCGACATCGGGATTGATCTCAGCGGCCGTTCTCGCCGGAGCGCGCGCCAGAAAACAGAACCTGAAATCCGTGGGCAGCTAGTTCAAGAATTGGAGATCGGGGCCGATCGACCACCGATCGGCGTTTCCGACTGACCGCCGTCCGAGGAGGCGCGCCACCAGGGGTCTCCATCACAGTGGGCCCCACCCTAGGGGGCCGACAGGACAGCGCCACCCGTGGGCCCCACGGACCCGTAGATCGCGCCGTCCGGACAGCACCAAAACGCGCAGTTCGTCACCGCCGGGCGACATCAAGATGCTGCCCGTCAACCCAATTCACGTGATTCCTGGGCCCCGCATGTGACCTTTTACCTCCCTGCGTGGAGTGGGTCAAATTATTGTACACTGCTGTGATAATTGTTAACCGGGAGTCCGTGATTGGCCGGGGTCATCTTCCCCACGCCGGGTGCGTGGAGGTAACGGTCTCACATTCTTGGCATTTACTTGCTTAGCTAGTATATGGTCATATGCCACTGCGAGAGTGTAGGTTCCTAGCCCGTGTGTCCATGTCACAGCTGTGAGTGCGAGAGTGACCCGTCCCGCGACTCGATCCCAGTCCGGAAGTTGAGTCAGACTACCTTGAACTCTACCGGTTTCTTAACCGCGCATGATCCACGCTTTCCCTCGCATGGGACGATGAGTGAGTTTGCACTTCTGTTAGCGACGTGTAGCCGATAGGAGCTCTTAGTGTCGAGCTGAGGTCGCTCTAGTAGTCGTGTCATTGCTGGTCGAGTCGTGTCCGTCTCATATAGTGTCGTCTCCTCAGTCCGTCCCACATCAGTTTGGTATCAGAGACGGTTGAGTCTAGGGTAGTCGTTGCATAAGTCTTGCATAGTCTAAGTCAAGTCTAGGATCATCAAATTGCATTTCATCCCGATAATTCGGTATCTTAAAAGGTGTTGTCTGAACGTTAGACTATGCCTATCAGGAGGTCGCACACTTGCGGGAGTGATCTTCTGATCGATTAACTCCGCCACGTACCTGATATTGGTTTAGGTCTAAGTGCATTAGTCAGTGTTTGCATCAGTTTGTGTCTCCTAGTTCGTGTGTAGTCTAATAAGAGTCAGTCAGTCTTGTCCAAGTGTCGGCATGTCCAACATGTAGTTCCCCCCAATTTCCCATGGATTCCCAATCACCCGGGCAATATGGCCGTTGGTCTACCCATGGGCTTGGCAACCATCCTCTCCCCTTCCGTAGGCCTGAAGCCTCGGATTTTTATGGCTCTAATGATCCGGGCGACTACCTCAATTGGGAGGCCGCCATGGACAAATATTTTGAATGTTACACCATGTCCGATGCCATGCAAGTTAGTTTTGCCAGAGAGAGGCTTGTCCACAAAGCCGCCTGGAAATGGGAGAGCATTGACCGCATGAGGGAGGTTAGGAGGCAAAGGCCCATCAAGTCGTGGCATGAGATGAAGGAAGAACTTAGGAAGGTCTACCTACCCGGCCCGGTGACCTCCAACCGACCACACCCAATCACCTCCACCCAAGTGGGCCATAATCGGAGGGAACGCGCCGCGCATGTAGAAGAGCCTAGGTCCATGACTAAGCCGAGTTCATATGGGAGAGTCCACCACATTACTCCTACTCCAAACCCCACCATTGCCAAACTCTTCCAAATCATTTTGGATAGAGTGGATAGGAAGTGTGCTTATATCGAGTCCCTGCTTCCCCCTTGCCTACCTCCTAGCCGGGATGGAACCAAGCACGAGCCTAAGGAGGTAGCCGCCGGTAGTCCCATCCCGGTGCCATCTATGGCTCCATCCCAAGGTCCTCTTCCCATCATAGTGGATCCTCTTTCCCCACCCACCAGAGCCCCTTTGCCTACACCCCCTGTCCATTAGGAGGATAAGGATAAGGACACACTTATCAAGGAACATAGTGGATCACGACAGCAGTGTTATCGCTGCCAGGGGTTCGGCCACTTTGCCGGACAGTGTCCCACTCGGACATCTCTAGCCCTAGGGGACAAAAGGGTTGGAGAAGCCTCACTCTCCGATCTTTATGCGGAGCCACCTCAGCCACAGCTACCCGTGTTTTTAACGGGAAAGCTACTTATAGCCGAGCAACTCCTTAGCTGGCTTAAGAATGGCCTGGCCCCATCTCCCCTCCCATCTATGGACCCTATCCTACCTCTGGTGCCAATCAATTCCTTTCACACCACTTTTCGGTCTAGTCACTATGTTGATACATTGGATGACCTTCTTAAAGGGTTAGACCGGCAATTGACATTTACGCACTTGTTGGCTCTAGGCTTCGACCGACCCACAGGTCGTAGTTTCACTCATCCCGCTTTAGGGTCCATCACCTCCGTGTACATCGTGGGTCATGTTACCACGGAGGTTCTTCTACTCCTCCCTATGCCGGCCGAGTCCGACTTCATTCCCCTTTGCCTAAGGGAGGAATCTTACTTTCTACCTATGACTGTCGTCCCATCTCTCGCAATGAATGAAGGTGATCATTTACACCTCTAAGATTTCCAAATGTGGGACAATGATTTGTGGAAGCCTAGTCCGAGGGGTCATACCTTCTTTGATCCCTTCGACCCATTCTCTTATGGACCCCGTGACCAACCATATTTACTCCACCTTTTCGAGAGAGTCCACCATCATACCCCCACCGTCTCATCTCCCTTCATGGATGAAGGAGATCAACAACACCTTCTAGACTTCCACACATGGGATCTTGAGATGAGGGAATCCATATCGAGGGGTCACACATTCTTTGATCCCTTCGATCCCTTTCTTAGTGGTCCCCTTGGTCCACAATCTCCATTCCACTCATTTAAAGGAGGTCACCATTATACCCCTCCCCCATGGACCGGGCCATCGGCACCCACCGAGTCTGTTCACAGGCGAGAGACACCCGACCCTCCTGTCCCACCCAAACCTCCCAAATTCAAAGGACCGTCTTATGATTGTACCGACCCTCGGTCACACCTAGGGTATGCATGGCACACATTCGGATGTCCTAGACCACCTTGCATATGATTGGGTCGGACTAACTGTAGGGTTGTTTAGGGTTGTGCGTGCATCTGTGTGTTTTTCTTTTTGTTAGGCATGTTAGGAGTCTGCATGACGACGTCCGTCGTCACAGTAAGGCCAGTAATGCACGGTACAAGGAGTTAGCCGGTGCCCATAGACACCACTGAGAGTTCCAAGAGGGCGAATATGTCATGATCAGGGTAAGACCTGAACGGTTTCTCTCGGGAACCGTTAAGAAGTTGCAAGCTCGTGGAGCCGATCCATTCAGAGTGTTGAAACGCGTTGGATCCAATGCGTACGTTGTGGACTTGCCCGAGGAATATGGTATAAGCTCTACTTTCAATATATCGGATCTAGTTGCATATAGGGACCCAGCGGTGATCCCTAGTGAGCCTTTCGAGCCATCTCCTCCCCTTGAGAGTGATCCCACACCTGAGTGTCCACCTCCATCCCCTTTGTCACGGCAGCGTGAGCATATAGATCATATAATGGATGAGCAGGTGATAATTACCAGGAGTGGATCCTACCAGCGCTACCTAGTGCGATGGAGAGGACGGCCCGCTACCGAGGACATGTGGATTACGCATGGAGAGTTGCAGCGGATTGATCCGGACCTTCTGGAGCCATACCGGACCCTTACTCGACAGGGTCGAGTTTCTCCCACCCGGGGAGAATTGGTGCAGACACCCGAGCAGTTACGCCGAGCCACCGGTACCACACGCAGAGCACGAATCGAGCCACTTCAGCGTCCATCTGGCTCGGAGACAGCTTGGATGATGGGGACATCCCTTGCCCCTCCACATTTTCTGAAGCTCAGATTGATCGTCGGTGTATGCCATTATGTTCCTCATGTGTTTGTGAGTCGAGTCATGTAATTTTCTTATTTTTATTTGAGTCTTAAACATGTAATTTTCCCTTTATTGAGTCATGTACCTAGGTTAGAAAGTCATTTTCCTAAGTCTTGAAGTCATTATGTTGGTTTGATAGGTTAATGGGCCCAATTCATTGGGCTAGGCCCAGGGGCGCCCCTCCCTTGGACTGTTTGGTCATTAGTTAGTTTGTCAGGGTCAGTTTGGTCTTAGGAAAAGTGTGGGGTCTATAAATAGCCCCACCCCTCTCTCATTTGTAAGAATTATGCTTGAATATTGAATCCAGAAAATTTCCACACCTTCTAGTTCCCTCTCAATATCTCCCTCTCTCTCTCTCTTACTATCACTCTCTCTAAGTGGGTTGTGCCCCCTCTCTCTCTCCTCCCCACCCCAATTTAGAAATTCATTCTCTCTCCTCCCCATTCACCTCTCATTAAGGCCCCTTCCCCTTCCCCATGCACTCATTCAATTCCCCCTCCAACCCCTAGGTGGAAACCCCTTCTCCTAGGCACCTTTCCACTCTCCCAAGCAACCCTCCCTCTCCCCAAGACTGAAAGAGCCCTTCCCTAGGCCAAATTTTAAATTTCCCTCTCCCTTGGGCTGTGCCCTTTCATCTCCCCACCTCCCTAACCACCCAAGGTCGCACCCCCCCTTCCCCATCCACCAAATAACCCTTTGTTCATGCCCTTCCCCACACCCTCTCCTCCACCTATTCTGTCCCTATTGCAGGTTTCAGAAAAGCAGTGATTTGCAGTAGCAGCCACGACTTCCCCTGAAGGCTCCTGGTGGCATATCTTATATTTCTGGAATCGTCTCCAAGTGTTCTTTCCAACGGTGGTACTCCTGCCTACATCCGAGTTCGGAGCTGTCCGGAGGAACGTCATCTTCAACGACTGCGCAATCTGTCCCAGACTGAAGGCCAGAGCGATTTTGGAAGCCGTTCAGCTGCCAACCTTGGAGTAATTCGATCATGCTACCTTCTACAAAATTCTTCTTCGTCTAGTCCTCCATCAGTAGCAGAAGGAACGATGCCAATCACCCGTCTGAGCTATTTTTTATGAATTTCTTCGCCGGAGTGTGCAGTCTGCCCCTGTAGGTCCAGGTTCGACATGTCTTCCCTTCTCCGGCCACCATTCTCCTCTCCGACCTCGGATTGTGGCCCCGCCAATTTCTGCTCGAAGCTACGCCGACCAGGATCGCGTCACCGCCAGTTTCGTTTGATTTGGAGTTCGGGAGCGACTGCAGTGCCTTCTGCAATCCACTATATCAGTTCTGCATCAGTCAGAGGCAGAGTATTGCTGTCCTGCTCCAGTCACCGGTCCGATCAGCCCGGAGTTCCAAAGCTTCCCAAAAAATTCAAGCTTCATCCTCGGCCAGCTGGGGAACTTTTGGCAGCGGTTTCATCAAATTTGGAGCTCGGTTGAGTCCGTGGCAGCATCTTCATCAACAACCTGTTCAGCAAAACTGAAGAGTGGCAGAACCGGTGAAGCTTGGAGAGTCGGCGTTCTCTTCATAATTTCCCCACCCCGCTTGGCCGGCTGAAGGCCCCTCCCTGCGTGGAGGTAATCTTGGTTGTAATAAGTCTAACCCCCACCCCAAGAGCCCCCCTCCTGCGAGAGGTGTAGTTCATGTAATAATATTTTCACAGATTTGAAGCGACACCGACGCGACTTGCGGGCGCAAACCATTGCCTCCCCGCTCGCCCCCGTCTTCGGCCGGAGTTGGCGTCTTCATGCCGGCTAGGTGAGCCTCGGTCCCCCTTTCCTTGCTGGTCAATATCACTTGCTTAGCTTAGTATTCTTGCTTTGATGCGTCGGACGGAGAGCGAGGGCCCGGCCCAAATTGCCGAACACGTGAGTGTCCATCGCGGGCGAGTTGTGAGCGAGCCATTTCAACCCACACCCATGGTGTGACGGCCGCCCATGAGTGGGCATCCCTGGCCCAATTGGGGTTCTCCCCAAGCTTGCCAAGCACCGAAGCATCATTGTCCCACCCCGAACCCTCTCCATTATCGTTTAGTTGCCCACGGGCACAAGTGTGCACCATGCGAGTGAGCCGCTCGAGTGGTATCATGGCCAATTTGCTTGCTTGCAACCTTAGGTCCAAGGGTCATATTGTCTAGTGGTCATCACCCCAAGGTGGTGTCACATCAAGTGGTATCAGAGCAAGTCATTGACTTCTCTCTATCAAGTCAAGTCCTAGGGCATGCTTGCATTGGAGTCATCATCAATCCGACCCTTGCATTGATTTCCCCGATCATCATGGCCACCTACTTAGCCTACTCACCACCCATGGACTTCATCCTAGTTAGGGATATTACCTTTGACGGATCGCATTCTAGTGACTATCTTAGGTGGGAGGCTACCATAGAAAAGTACTTTGAAAAGACTTGGGTATATGGATCCGCGAGAGTCCGAAAGGCTAAGGGACGACTTCGAGGTCAAGCCAAAAGTAAGTGGGAACACATAGAGGGATTAAGGAGGGTTAGGAGGCAAGAGCCGATTTCCTCATGGGATGATATGAAGGTTGAACTTAGGAAGATCTACATCCCCAAATATTCTCACCCCTTCTACTCAAACACCCCTAGCCCGAGGTGCACTACCACTCCTCCATCCCCACCCGATCAACTTGATACCACCTTTAGGCCTCCTCCCCCACCACTCCCAACAAATCACTTCTCCACCATCATAACTTCACTTCGCAACCAATTCCTCTCCCTTAAGGCCCAAATAAACCAAACATCCACCTCTCCACCAAATCCCCTAAGGGTCCCCACACTCCAACCAAAACCCCCTTCCGCAAACCTCACTATCCAAACTCAATTGGCCCCCACTTTCCCCCCTCCACCCCAAACGATCCCAAGGACGAGAGACCCCTAACCGACCCAATTCCCTCCATGGTGACCACCACATATCCAACCCTCTCCATTAAAAACCAAGTGGACACCGCGTCCACCCCTCCACCTAGGCCCATAATGGCCACCACCCCCAAACCCAAAACCCCTCACCAAACCCGTACCCCACAAGCCCCCTTGACCACCACCACAAACCCACCATCGTCCCCAAAAAGGGACACATCTCCCAAAACAAATCAACCCAAAACCCCTCATCCAACCCACCTCCCACTTCCTACACCAATCTTTCCCCAACCTAGGCCTCCTCTACTTCCCCTTCATATCCCAACCCAAGCCCATGCTTGTTCATCACCCCGGGTGTGTCATACGCTAGCTATCACCAAACCACCCACCATAGATCCCCCTACTCTATTAGCAATAGAAGTTGCTACCCACACACCTACCCAAGTGGAGAAGGATGCCCATCCGAATCCACCTCCCAACATAGAGAAAATCCAAAGGCCAAACAACTCACACACCTCTAGCCTAGCTCCTCTAGAGACACCCAACCTCACCATAGATAAGTCCATACTCCAATGGCTCAAGAAAGGTCTCACCATTCCTAGTTCACAACCATGCCACCTACCCATGGGATATCAATCCCAAATCATTCTCATTCAGCCACATGTCACTTATCAAACTTCCTATTGTGTGGAAGATTTGGGAGACTTAGTGAACTACCTACATTGACAAATTCACTTGACCAATATGCTAGCCTTGAGGCCGTCCGAAACTAACACCATTAGCCTAGCATATCCCTCCATTGGCTCCATCACCTCCATCTACACTAATGGCCAAGTTACTAGTGAGATCATCCTCCTTCTTCCCATGGAGGAAGAACCTATCCTAGTCCACTCCCCAACCATTAAGATCCCAAGTGCTTTGATCGGTCAACCCATTAGCAACCTTGGCCCAATTATTGAGGAGGATGACTCACCATTCGAGGACCTTGAGAGCATAGAGTACCCCTACCAAGGTGACCCTTACCATGATCCCTTTGACCCTTTTCTATGGGAGCCTAGATCTCAATGTAACCCACTCACCTTATTCACCACCCACCTTACCCTACCCTTACCACCCATGATAACCCAAAACCTTCCCTTCCTAGAATTGGGTTACACCAAAGAAGCCTTAACCATAGGCAACATACACAATGGGATTGATAGATGGCCCCACTCCATGATGTCTCCCTTCTTAGATCCCTTTGACTTATACGAATGGAAGCTCAAGGGCCACCCCACACATATGCACATAGAAGTCATCACTAGGATTGAAATGCATGTGCTTAGGCATACCACCCCACTTGACATGATTAGAAAGTCGGGTCCATTCATTCATATCACCCACATGTCAAGAAGAAAACATGAGTGGTCAATATTTGGTTGTAATGGTCCACCATCATTCATCATAAATCTCAAGCATGTTAGGAGCATTCATGGATGTCCGGGTCCCCCGGCACTCATCACACTCACACATGAAAGGGACACCTATGGATGCCCCGATCCTCCCAAGACATTCAAAGTCTTCATAACATCAATGCATGATAGGTCTACATGTGGTTGCCCTGGACCACCTTTGCATACCATGCACTACTCACTCACACCGCATCTTAGTACATGGCATATGCATCAAAACATGCATCAAGCAAAAAGCGGTGAGAATTACAAAAAGCGGGCAAAAACTCGTGAGCGCCACTTGAAATTCCACGTTGGCGACTTGATGATGATGATGATTTTAGAGTGGCTCTACGCTAGGGCCACCTCCAATTTGAGGGCATGAGGACTTGGACCTTGCCAAGTTCCGAGTGGCCTTGGCACCCGGCTTGCGAGTTGAACTTACCAATGGGTTTTAGGATTCATCCCACTTCCCACGTGGCGGATCCGGCACCCTCTAAGGGTACCGCGGTGGATCCTAGTGAGTGTCATGAGCCTACACCTATCCTTGTGAGAGACACCCTCGCAGTGCCACCACAAACTAGCCCGAGAGCCCGACGTCAGCACATGGCGGCAATACTAAGCAAAGTAAGATCTCTTCGCCAGCCTAAGGGTGTGTCCGAGCCACTTTGTCGAGTGGAAGCACCGTTCCTCGGCTATGGACATGGGTCGAGTTTGGAGAACAAGGTTCGCCCGGAACTGCGTTTGGGATGCTACTTCCCCGGTGGACCCATACTCGACAGGGTCGAGTTTTCCCCACCCCGGGGGTATGATGGGGACATCCCTTGCCCCTCCACATTTTCTGAAGCTCGGATTGATCGTCGGTGTACGCTATTATGTTCCTCATGTGTTTGTGAGTCGAGTCATGTAATTTTCTTATTTTTATTTGAGTCTTAAACATGTAATTTTCCCTTTATTGAGTCATGTACCTAGGTTAGAAAGTTATTTTCCTAAGTCTTGAAGTCATTATAATGGTTTGATATGTTAATGGGCCCAATTCATTGGGCTAGGCCCAGGGGCGCCCCTCCCTTGGACTGTTTGGTCATTAGTTAGTTTGTCAGGGTCAGTTTGGTCTTAGGAAAAGTGTGGGGTCTATAAATAGCCCCACCCCTCTCTCATTTGTAAGAATTATGCTTGAATATTGAATCCAGATAATTTTCACACCTTCTAGTTCCCTCTCAATATCTCCCTCTCTCTCTCTCTTACTATCACTCTCTCTAAGTGGGTTGTGCCCCCTCTCTCTCTCCTCCCCACCCCAATTTCGAAATTCATTCTATCTCCTCCCCATTCACCTCTCATTAAGGCCCCTTCCCCTTCCCCATGCACTCATTCAATTCCCCCTCCAACCCCTAGGTGGAAACCCCTTCTCCTAGGCACCTTTCCACTCTCCCAAGCAACCCTCCCTCTCCCCAAGACTGAAAGAGCCCTTCCCTAGGCCAAATTTTAAATTTCCCTCTCCCTTGGGCTGTGCCCTTTCATCTCCCCACCTCCCTAACCACCCAAGGTCGCACCCCCCCTTCCCCATCCACCAAATAACCCTTGTTCATGCCCTTCCCCACACCCTCTCCTCCACCTATTCTGTCCCTGTTGCAGGTTTCAGAAAAGCAGTGATTTGCAGTAGCAGCCACGACTTCCCCTAAAGGCTCCTGGTGGCATATCTTATATTTATGGAATCGTCTCCAAGTCTTCTTTCCAATGGTGGTACTCCTGCCTACATCCGAGTTCGGAGCTGTCCGGAGGAACATCATCTTCAACGACTGCGCAATCTGTCCCAGACTGAAGGCCAGAGCGATTTTGGAAGCCGTTCAGCTGCCAACCTTGGAGTAATTCGATCATGCTACCTTCTACAAAATTCTTCTTCGTCTAGTCCTCCATCAGTAGCAGAAGGAACGATGCCAATCGCCCGTCTGAGCTATTTTTTATGAATTTCTTCGCCGGAGTGTGCAGTCTGCCCCCTGTAGGTCCAGGTTCGACATGTCTTCCCTTCTCCGGCCACCATTCTCCTCTCCGACCTCGGATTGTGGCCCCGCCAATTTCTGCTCGAAGCTACGCCGACCAGGATCGCGTCACCGCCAGTTTCGTTTGATTTGGAGTTCGGGAGCGACCGCAATGCCTTCTTCAATCCACTATATCAGTTCTGCATTAGTCAGAGGCAGAGTGTTGCTGTCCTGCTCCAGTCGCCGGTCCGATCAGCCCCGAGTTCCAAAGCTTCCCAAAAAATTCAAGCCTCATCCTCGGCCAGCTGGGGAACTTTTGGCAGCGGTTTCATCAAATTTGGAGCTCTGTTGAGTCCGTGGCAGCATCTTCATCGACAACCTGTTCAGTAAAACTGAAGAGTGGCAGAACCGGCGAAGCTTGGAGAGTCGGCGTTCTCTTCATAATTTCCCCACCCCGCTTGGCCGGCTGAAGGCCACTCCAGCGTGGAGGTAATCTTGGTTGTAATAAGTCTAACCCCCACCCCAAGAGCTCCCCTCCTGTGAGAGGTGTAGTTCATGTAATAATATTTTCGCAGATTTGAAGTGACACCGACGCGGCTTGCGGGCGCAAACCCTTGCCTCCCCGCTCACCCCCGTCTTCGGCCGGAGTTGGCGTCTTCGGCCGGAGTTGGCGTCTTCACGCCGGCTAGGTGAGCCTTGGTCCCCCTTTCCTTGCTGGTCAATATCACTTGCTTAGCTTAGTATTCTTGCTTTGCTGCATCAGACGGAGAGCGAGGGCCCGGCCCAAATTACCGAACACGTGAGTGTCCATCGCGGGCGAGTTGTGAGCGAGCCATTTCAACCCACACACATGGTGTGACGGCCGCCCATGAGTGGGCATCCCTGGCCCAATTGGGGTTCTCCCCAACCTTGCCAAGCACCGGAGCATCATTGTCCCACCCCGAACCCTCTCCATTATCGTTTAGTTGCCCACGGGCACAAGTGTGCACCAAGCGAGCGAGCCGCTCGAGTGGTATCATCGCCAATTTGCTTGCTTGCAACCTTAGGTCCAGGGTCATATTGTCTTGTGGTCATCACCCCAAGGTGGTGTCACATCACTGTTTAGACTTTAATTGTGTGTAATGTGTGTTTATTTCATTTTATTCGGTATGTAATTTTGATTGTAAGAGGGGTTTATTTGCAAAATGGGACCCTCGGGTCCCTCGGGCCCCCCAGACCCCCTCCCATTGATCCACCTCAGCCTAGGGCCCCATGTGGGGTCAGTCAACATTTCAAATGGAGGAATCTAGAAGGTTGAATGGTAAAAGACACATGGGAGACAATTGGACTTCAAAGTCCAAGGTAGGCTACCTACCAATTCTACCTTGTCTCCCTTGGTCAATAGGCTGCCCCCCCCCCCTTAATTTTTTATTTGTTTTTTTGTGTGATTCACATTCAATCCAAGCCATCCATCTCCCACCCCTAGATCCAACGGTGTCAAATGGATTTGAGATGTAACCTATATAAGCTTGTATTTTCCATTTTGATACAATTAATGCATTGTGAAATCTGAAATTGCTTTGAGTAGCCCTTGGGCGCACCCCTCCTCTCTCCTCCCTCTCCCCCTTGCAGCTGAGACGGTTGCTCTTCTGAGGTGTGACGCCTCCCTTATCGTTCCGGTGATCGCCGCCGCCGCCATCGCACCGCCACGGTTTTCATCGATATTCGGTCCACGCAGTGTAGCAGCAGCTTGTCCGAATTTTGCAGCCCTCCCTCGTGATCTTCTAGGCACCAAATTTGGAGGGGATGTTCTAGGGATGTCAGCCACACCACATAATATTCGGTTTGCCTTCTAGTTCACGTTTTCCAATTTTCCATTTTCGTCCACTTTCAATTTCAGTTCTGCCAGTTTTCAGATCTGATTTCCACCTTTTCAGAGTTTCTAGTCTTCGACCACCATTTTGATTTTTTCTGGACCTCCCAATTTTACTGAGAGTTCTGCCCATCAATCCCTCCATCCACGATTTTTTTTGTTTTTGATCAGCCTTCCATCTATTTTTCAAAAATCATTTTTAGAGTCATCTACAGTGCTGTCAACCAGTTCCCAGATCCGACCACCCTCCAGTGTTAAAGTCATAATAATTCGTAGCCTCATCCAATCCTTCCACAAAAACTATTTCCATTTTCCTTGTTCAATTTCATACAACTTTGATGAAGAGTCCAGGAGCTGCATCGGACGTCTTCCTGGTGGTCAACGGCAGTTCTCAGACAACTCACCTACAGATCTGAGAGTTCGGGTACTATTCAGCAGAAGCTTCAAAATTCAAAAAGGTCTATATCCACGCAGATCTAGGTCCTCTTTCTGGGTCTATATTGAAGGACTTCAAGAGAGCTTTCCAACGATAGCTCATGTGCCCCGATCCGACATCGGGATTGATCGCAACGGCCGTTCTCGCCGGAGCGCGCGCCGAAAAACAGAACCTGAAATCCGTGGGCAGCTAGTTCAAGAATTGGAGATCGGGGCCGATCGACCACCGATCGGCGTTTCCGTCCGACCGCCGTCCGAGGAGGCATGCCACCAGGGGTCTCCATCACAGTGGGCCCCACCCCAGTAGGCCGAGAGGACAGCGTCACCCGTGGGCCCCACGGACCCGTAGATCGCGCCGTCCGGACAGCACGAAAACGCGGAGTTCGGCACCGCCGGGCTACATCAAGATGCTGCCCGTCAACCCAATTCACGTGATTCCCGGGCCCTGCATGTGACCTTTTACCTCCCTTCGTGGAGTGGGTCAAATTATTGTACACTGCTGTGATAATTGTTAACCGGGAGTCTGTGATTGGCCGGGGTCGTCTTCCCCATGCCGGGTGCGTGGAGGTAACGATCTCACCTTCTTGGCATTTACATGCTTAGCTAGTATACGGTCATATGCCGCTGCGAGAGTGTAGGTTCCTAGCCCGTGTGTCCATGTCACCGCTGTGAGTGCGAGAGTGACCCGTCCCGCGACTCGATCCGAGTCCGAAAGTAAAGTCAGACTACCTTGAACTCTACCGGTTTCTTAACCGCGCACGATCCACGCTTTCCCTCGCATGGGACGACGAGTGAGTTTGTACTTCTGTTAGCGACGTGTAGCCGATAGGAGCTCTTAGTGTCGAGCCGAGGTCGCTCTAGTAGTCGTGTCATTGCTGGTCGAGTCATGTCTGTCTCATATAGTGTCGTCTCCTCAATCCGTCCCGCATCAATGGCTTCACCCGGCGTGGGAATAGCGAACCGGGTAAGGGGTCACCCATTTGCGCGACGGGAATGTGGGCGCCGGAAATGGGTAGCGCGCCGGATTAGGGGGGCGCGCCGTATTAACCCCTCCTCCATGTTCATTTAACATGGGCCAGACGATGGGCTCTGGAGTGGCTCTGGGAGTCACTACCAATCGTGTTCCCCGTATAGGCTTTTGCAATGGCAGCTGATCGCGCTGAATGGAGGAACCTGCAGCGCACAGTTCAAGGCCTTACTTAGGCTCTTCAACAGGTGGCTCAAGCAGGAGTTGCACAGCATGGCACCGGTGATCTATACCGGAACTTCCGAGGAATGAATCCGCCAAGATTTGCGGGTTCGACCGACCCCGACCAAGCCGAGCACTGGCTAGATGAGATGGGAAGGATCTTCGAAGTTATGCAATGCACCAACCAGGAACGTGTCCTTTTGTCTACATTTCAACTGGAGCGTGATGCACGTACTTGGTGGGATTCTATCAAGGTGACTCTCGGTGATCAACAGGTTACATGGGAAGAGTTCGAGGAATTCTTTAACAGCAAGTATTTTTCTGATAGAGTACAAGAGAAGAAAGCAGCGGAGTTCGCGGCCCTAAAACAGCGAGATCTATCCGTGGCGGAGTATGAGGCTCAATTTGCATGGCTTTCTCGTTATGCTACACACCTTATTTCCACCGAGAAGATGAAGGTGAAGCATTTTCTCAACGGTCTGAGGCTGCATTATATCAACCAATTGGCACCGATGGAAATCTCCACTTATTCCGAGATGGTGAGAAAAGCTCAAGTTCTGGAGGATACTTTAGAAATGACGGAGAGAATCCGTGGAAGAGGTGCAAAGAAGGAACAACCTACGGGTTCCGGGAATGTTAAACCCGGTTATACCAAGAAGAGGCCCGTTAGTGGACCTGGTTCGTGGAGCAGGTCTGGATCGTGGAAGGGCAAGATGCCGAAGCGTGAAGACAAGAAGCCTGGCCCTATTGTCCCATTTACGGGCGTGTGCAAGTTTTGTAATAATCCTAGTCACAAGATGGAGAATTGCTGGCGCAAGCTAGGTGCATGTTTGCGATGTGGAAGCAAGGAGCACCGTATCTCTGACTGTCCTCGTTTGTCGGAGCAAGCTACCCCGGCGAAATCTCAAGTCTTCAAGAAACCACAAGGCAAGCTCCAAGCTCTGCATGCAAGTGAAGCGGAAACAGCCGAGGATGGTGGACTCGTCGAAGGTACTCTTACTATACCTGACAAGTCAGCATTTGTTCTTTTTGATACTGGTGTCACGCATTCATTTATTTCTCAGAGATTTGCTAAGTCTTTAGCTGTGGAACCTGTTTTGGTGGATTCTCCGTTAGAGATCTCAACCCCTATTGGTACTAGATCAGCAATCCAGCATTTCTATCCTTCTAGTAAGGTTATGATTGGCGAACAGAACCTTCCAGCTGATTTGATTTGCATGGACATAAAGGATTATGACGTAATCCTAGGAGCAGATTGGTTGGCTAGATTTGAGGCCAATGTTCATTAGAGTTCTGGCTCGGTGTCTTTTACTAGGCACCCAAGGCTTTCTTTTGTGGGAGTTAAGCACCATAACTCTGTATCACTTATTTCGGCTCTTCGAGCTGATAAGCTGATGAGGCGAGGATGCGAGGCTTTTCTAGCCTTTGTCTGTGCAACCCTTGAGAAGCAGATTGAGATCAAGGACATTCCTGTTGTCCAAGATTTTCCTGATGTCTTTCCAGAGGAACTACCAGGACATCCGCCTGAGTGGGAAGTTATCTTCTCTATTGATCTCTTTCCGGGCACGTCTCCTATTTCCAAGGCTCCTTATCGTATGTCTCTTGCGGAACTGAGGGAGTTGAAGCAACATTTGATGGAATTACTCGAGAAGGGCTTCATTCGTCCCAGTACTTCTCCGTGGGGAGCCCCTGTATTATTCGTCCGGAAGAAAGATGGTTCGATGAGATTATGCATCGATTATCGGCAATTGAACCAGTTGACTGTCAAGAACAAATATCCATTGCCGAGGATTGACGAGTTATTTGACCAGATAGCGGGAGCTCAGTATTTCTCTAAGATCGATCTTCGATCTGGATATCACCAGTTACGGATTAAGGAAGAGGATATCTATAAATCAGCTTTCCGCAGCAGGTATGGTCATTTTGAATTTGTCGTTATGCCTTTTGGTCTAACGAATGCTCCAGCAGCTTTCATGCAGTTGATGAACAATGTATTTCGGCCCTATCTTGATCAATGGGTCGTGGTATTTATTGATGACATCTTGATCTATTCCAAGAATGAAGTGGAACATGCTGAACATCTGAGGTTGGCTTTGCAATTATTGAGAGATCATCAGCTATATGCCAAGTTTAGTAAGTGTGAATTCTGGCTGCAAGAGGTGTCCTTTCTCGGACATATCATTACGAAGGAAGGGATTTCTGTTGATCCTTCGAAGGTTGAGGTAGTGAAGAATTGGGAGCAGCATACCAGTGTGACGGAAGTTAGAAGTTTCTTAGGCCTGGTAGGCTATTACCGAAGATTTATTTAGGATTTCTCTAAGATTACGGTACCTATGACAAGATTAACCCGCAAGGAGAACAAGTTTGATTGGTCAGATGACTGCCAGCGAAGCTTTCAGACTTTGTAGGAATGTTTGACCACTGCACCTGTTTTGGCTTTACCTTCTGGTGAAGGAGGTTTTGTTGTTTATACTGATGCTTCAGGTATTGGCTTAGGATGTGTACTCATGCAGCATGGGAAGGTGATTGCCTATTCTTTTAGGCAGTTAAGGAAGCACGAAGAGAATTACCCTGTTCATGATCTGGAATTAGCAGCAGTGGTGTTCGCTTTGAAGATTTGGAGGCATTACTTGTATGGAGAAACCTTCACAGTGTTTTCAGATCATAAGAGTCTGAAATACTTATTTACTCAGAAGGAACCCAACATGAGGCAGAGGAGATGGTTGGAGTACTTGAAAGACTTCGACTTCTCGATTGAGTATCATTCTGGCAAAGGCAATGTTGTGGCAGATGCTTTAAGCCGAAAGCCTGTAGCTAGATTGTCAAGTCTCATGTTACAAGAATGGAAGTTATTGGAACAGTTGTCTAGTCTGGATCTTAATATTGACAATGATCGGGTTATGATTGCTCAGATTCAACTTAAGCCCGAACTGTTGATGGAAATCAAGTCCTTGCAAGATAATGATCCCGAGCTGGTAGAGATCAAGGGAAGCTTGAGCAGTAGACCTGACTTCATGTTGGCTGAAGATGGAATATTATTATTCAAAGGCAGAACTTGTGTACCTGATGAAGCTGGAATAAAGAACAAGATTCTTGAGGAAGCTCATAGATCCAGATACACCATTCACCCTGGAGGCACTAAAATGTACAGAGATTTGAAGAGATCCTTTTGGTGGATGAATATGAAAAGGGAAATTGCAGACTTCGTGAGTAGATGCTTGGTTTGCCAGCAAGTTAAGGCCGAACATTTCAGACTGACAGTAAAAATGAAACCACTCGACATACCCCAATGGAAGTGGGAAAGTATTGGCATGGATTTCATTATGGGTCTACCTAGGACTCGTGGTGGATTTGATGCGATATGGGTGATTGTCGATCGATTGACTAAGTCGGCTCATTTCTTACCAATTAAGTCCAAGTGGACAGTTGATGTATTGGCTACTTTGTATTTGAAGGAAGTGGTAAGACTCCATGGCATACCAGTCAGCATTGTGTCTGATCGAGACCCCAGATTTACTTCAAATTTCTGGAAGGGACTGCAAGAGTCTTTGGGTACTCGTCTGAATTTCAGTACTGCTTTTCATCCGCAGATAGATGGACAGACGGAAAAAACCAACCAGATAGTGGAAGATATGCTACGAGCATGCATGATTGATTTTGGAGGCAGTTGGAGTGATCACCTGGCATTGATTGAATTCGCCTACAACAATAGCTACCAATCCAGCATACAGATGGCTCCTTTTGAAGCATTGTATGGTAGAAGCTGTCGTTCCCCGTTATGTTGGGATGAGGTAGGTGAGAAACAGTGGCTTGGACCGGATCTTATTTCAGAATCATCACAGAACATCCATATTATCCACTACCGGTTACAAGTAGCCCAATCAAGACAGAAGAGTTATGTCGACAACAGAGGAAGAGCATTGGAATTTCAGGTTGGCGAGCATATGTTCTTAAAGGTCTCTCCGACGAGAGGGATCCGAAGATTTGGTATTCAAGGCAAGCTAAGTCCGAGATACATTGGTCCATTCGAGATTCTGGATAGAGTGGGAGAAGTTACTTACAGACTGGCTTTATCACCGCAGTTGTCCGGCGTGCATAATGTTTTCCATGTGTCTATGTTACGGAAATATATGTACGACCCCACTCATATCATTCAGCAAGTGGATTTCGAACTGAAGGAAGATTTGACCTATGAAGAAAGACCTATCGAGATTCTTGAACAGAAGCAACAGCAACTCCGGAATCGTTCTATACCGATGGTCAAGATTCAGTGGAGTCGGCGTGGGACCGAAGAAGCTACTTGGGAGTCTGAAGATACTATGCGGAAGCGGTATCCCGACTTATTCTAGGTGAGCGATCTCATTCCCTACTCTCAGTTATAGTGCAGTGAATTTGGAGGACCAAATTCTTTAAGTAGGGGAGGGTGTAATACCCTGAATTATTATTTGAGCCCAATATAATTATTAAGCTTTTATTAACTGACAATTGAATTTTTATTGAATTAATAATGGAATTTCGGATTATTAATATTTAATTCCTTAGAAATAGAATAAGTGAAAATCCGACTACCTTATAAACATCTATAAAAATGGTAAACAGGTTAAGGTCGATGTAGTTAGTAACTTTGTCTTCTGTAATTAAGCCATTAAAAATCCGTGGTTAGATCTATTTGGTGATTAAGACTAAAAGTGCACACTTTTTGACCCTTACCTAACCTTAGTTTAAAACGTGAAACTAAGGCTTAATACTTAACCAAATGAGCTCAAACCGGAGGCAAATGGACGGTCTTGATCTGAGGATCAAAAGCCCTCTACCAATTTCTCGAAACCCTAACCCTAGAATGCACAGCCGGCCGAGTTTGGTTGAGTCAACCTTTTCGGTGCCGTTTCTAACACGTCACTTGCCCCGTCCAATTCTCTCAGCTCCGAACTCTCCAGAATATGTGTGAGCTATAGATAGAAAGCTCTTCGACCCTAGTTTTGTTTGGTAGCAGCTGTGTCCACAGAGGAGTCAGATCTGGGGAGATATCCGACGATTACTAAAGGTGTGTCGGCAGGCTGTTCTCTACCTTCTTCCTTCCTTGTTTCTTCAATTGAGGTAGGAATTCTCAACCAAAATTCGAACATGAATACATCATTTTATTCCTCTCGACCAGATCTATCCAGTGGGATTGAAAGCCCCAATTTTTATCAGGTGTCTAGAGAGCTATCGAGGTTTTTGTGAAGGGTTAGCAAGTTCGTTCTTCTTATCTAGCATCTTATTTCAACCTTCGATTGAGATAGGTTTAACAGGCTAAACTCTAATTAACTTATATGATGTAATCAACATCTTATTAGCTTTCTTTAGGTGTAGAAAGCCCTAAAATTCATGAAGCATGTTTAGAGAATTTCTGTTCATAGTAACAGCATGTTTAGACCTAGTTTTGATATGTTCTTCCGAGTTGATTTCTGATTTCGAAGTATTAATCCTGATCCACATGAACCATATTGTATATGGTTGATTTCAGCATCGTAGTAGCTTTCTTTTGATATAAGAAGCCCCAAATTTCATTCTGTATATTGAGAGAATTTTACGTTTTAGTCACAGCATGTCAAAATTAGGGTTTTTCGTGTTCTTGCCTTAGTAAATCCCGATTTCAGTAAGATAATTTGAAATTGGCCTTACTGTTAGATAGTATTCTCTGTTAGCTTTCCAACGGTACCAAAAGCCTCTTATTTGGAGTCCATTTCTATTAGTTATTAACATTTTAGTGGAACCCTATCAACCCCCTTAGCTTCCCGGCGTTCATCGGACGCGGAAGGGATGACCGGAGACGACCAGAGATGGACGGTCGCACGATAGACCACACAACTCAAGCCCAGACATGAATCTGGCATAGACAGGAGTTAAACGGTTACTAAATGACCACACAACTAGTTGGACGGTTCAAAACTGACCACATATCCACTCCCAACAGGTTAAACGGTCCAAACAGGACCACACAAGTTGAACGGCCCTACAGGTGGCTGCACAAGTAGATGGGCGGCCCTGTCCTAGGCCGCACAACCCTGGGATGGGCGGCCCTGCCCTAGACCACCCATCACATGGGCGGCCATGTCCTAGACCGCCCAACTCCCAGTGCTCTATTTGAAGCCCGTTTCAGCCCCTATTAAGCCCGATAGATATACGGCCCTTTACCAACCGTTTATCTAGATAGAAAACCACTTAATACTAGTTCTAATGCATTCATCTTAGTGTTCTAAATGGTAATTAATAAAATAGAAACCCACTTGATAAACGATTAATTATGCAACTAAATTTCTATTAATTGCTTGTTATTCGTGCCTACGCGACTTACACGATCTTGTTCGTTAGCTTATCATCTTGAATCATTCTTTTTGGCATCTTGACTTAATGTATAACTTAATTCTTGTTAATTTGACATGAAATTAGGATTAATATGGTCATTAGCTTGCTGTTTAGCTGCTGTACTATAGTAGAACAGCGTGTTCAACTTTCAGACTTTTAACAAGTCGTTAGCCGATTAGCGTGCGAGTCTGGGTTTTACTCCCGGAAACTCTATCCGGCGGCATTACCATCATCACGGGATTTCTTTATATCCCTGTTATGAACCTAATGAACTACCAAAACATCGTTTTATGTGTTCAAATCGCTGGTTCAAGGCTTGGATCAAATTGGACGACGAGAGGCATGCGCGGCTAGTAGTTGACCGCATATCCTCTTCGGCGGCCCGATTATGACCGCATATCTTTATACGGCCCAGTATGGACCGTATATCTTATTTATGGGTCTTAATGTCTTATGGACATGAGCGGCCCATAATGCACCATTCATACCTTCGAGCGGCCCACTGTCAGCCGTTCTTTCTTGACCTCGTGGCTAAGTTTTGGCCCAGTTCCTGTATGCACGGCCCGGTGTTAGCCGTACATACCCTTGCGCGGGTTCTGTATGACCGCACATCTCTTGGAGATGAGTTTGACCGTGTTTTTGTGCTCTTGAATCCAAGGACAAGGTTAGTCCTTTAAATCTTGAACTTATGGCAGTAATTCCTCTAATTAAATTGGCCATTAAAATTGACTGAATGTCTAGACGCATGGGATCTTGGATCCAATAAATCGATGCCAATGCACCGTAGGGGCCCGGTCTGGTCCTGGGGAGAGCGTCCGAAAATTATTGAGCCCATAGGATGTTAATGACATGGTGAGGCATTGCACCGAATACTTGCTTGCTTGTTACGTCTATGACAAAAATCTCTTGTTACTTGTTACTTGATCGTGATTGAATTGATGTTAATTACTGCTTGTTGGCCAATTCTTTATTACTATGTCCTATTGTAAATTAGTGTACTTGTTATCTTGTTAATTCTTGGCATCTTATATTTCTTGACCTTGCAAGATCTTTTTATTTCGTCGTTTCATTATATCGTTATCGTCATTTATTTCTTTTTAGCAAGGCATGTGAAAATGTAATTAACTTGTTAATCATGTAAACTTGCCTGTTACTTCCTATTGAGCGTCAGCTCATAGTTGTTGTTTCCCCCCTTTCCAGGCTATTCAGGTGACGAGCTTACCATCGGGGATGGGCAGGAGTGATGTCTTGAGTGCACCAGTTCTAGAGTGGTGTTAGCAGTGTTATCCTATTAGTTGTGCTTTAGAGAGTATTTAGCTTCAGTTATGTTGTTAATGTTTAGTGTTTAATGTCTCAGTTGTATTAAGTTGGTTTGAGGATTATTGTATCAGTTGTGGTTTGTTTAATGATCAATAAGTTAATTCCATTCATAGCACTTGTGTTATATTTAGATTAGCTCTCTCTCTCTCTCTCTCTCTTTCCTGCTAGCTAGTTTCTAACTGTACGTCCCGAGTTTTCGCATCGGGGCGTGATAGTTTAGTTGGTATCAGAGCCCTAGGTTTCACATTCCTAGGTTCTCTAAGTTCTAGGTTTTCCCAAGTTCTAGGGTGCTAAGTGTTATCATAGGACCCCTAACCTTGTTAAGTATAGAACCCGACCTGGTGAGATTGGGTAGAAACTTGGGTTAAGTTCGTATCTTAATCGTGTTATTATCTATCTTATTGAACCTTAGTAATCTATTCCTCGTGTCGGCCATTGCAATGGCAGCTGATCGTGCGGAATGGTGGAACTTGCAGCGTACGGTTCAAGGCCTTACGCAGGCTTTACAGCAAGTGGCTCAAGCAGGAGCGGCACACCATGGCACTGGTGACTTATATCGGAACTTTCGGGGGATGAATCCGTCGTGATTTGGTGGCTCGACTGACCCTGATGAAGCTGAGCACTGGCTAGATAAGATGGGAAGGATATTCGAAGTGATGCAATGCAGCAATCAAGAGCGTGTCCTTCTCTCAACTTTTCAACTGGAACGAGATGCACGTACTTGGTGGGATTCTATCAAGGCGACTCTTGGTGATCAGCAAGTTACATGGGAAGAGTTCGAGGAATTCTTTAACAGTAAGTATTTTTCTGATATAGTGCAAGAGAAGAAGGTAGCGGAGTTCGCGGCCCTGAAACAGCGAGGTCTGTCCGTGGCAGAGTATGAGGCTCAATTTTCACGGCTTTCTCGTTATGCTACACACCTTATTTCCACCGAGAAGATGAAGGTGAAGCGTTTTCTCAACGGTCTGAAGCTGCATTATATCAATCAATTGGCACCGATGGAGATCTCAACTTATTCCGAGATGGTAAGAAAAGCTCAAGTTCTAGAACATACTCTTGAGATGACGGAGAGAATCCGTGGAAAAGGCACCAAAAAGGAACTACCTACGGGTTCTGGGAATATCAAACCCGGGTATGGCAAGAAGAGGCCCATTAGTGGACCTAGTTCGTGGAGTGGATCTGGATCGTGGAAGGGAAAGATGCCGAAGCACGAAGATAATAGCCTGGCCCTATTGTTCCATTCAAGGGCGTGTGCAAGTTTTGTAATAATCCTGGTCACAAGATGGAGGATTGCTGGCGCAAGCTAGGCGCATGTCTGCGATGTGGAAGCAAGGAGCACCGTATCTCTGACTATCCTCGTTTATCTGAGCAAGCTACCCCGGCGAAACCTCAAGTCTTCAAGAAACCACAAGGCAAGCTTCAAGCTTTGCATGCAGAGGAAGCAGGAACCGCCGAGGACAGTGGACTCGTCGAAGGCACTCTTATTATACTCGACAAGCCAGCATTTGTTCGTTTTGATACTGGTGCCACACATTCATTTATTTCTCGGAGATTTGCTAAGTCTTTAGCTGTGGAACTTGTTTTGATGAATTCTCCGTTAGAAATATCTACACCTATTGGTTCTAGATCGGCAATTCAGTATTTCTATCCTTCTAGCAAGGTTATGATTGATGAACAGAATTTTCCAGCCGATTTAGTTTGCATGGATATGAATGATTATGATGTAATCCTAGGAGCAGATTGGTTGGCTCGATATGAGACTAATGTTCACTGTAGTTCTAGCTCTGTGTCTTTTACTAGGCACCCGAGACTTTCTTTTATGGGAGTTAAGCACCATAACTCCGTATCACTTATCTCGGCTCTTCGAGTTGATAAGCTGATGAGACGAGGATGCGAGACTTTTCTAGCCTTTGTCTGTGCAACCCCTGAGCAGCAGATTGAGATTAAGGACATTTCTATTATCGGAGATTTTCCTGATGTCCTTCCAGAGGAACTACCAGGACTTCCGCCTGAGCGGGAAGTTATCTTCTCTATTGATCTCATTCCTAGCACATCTCCTATTTCTAAAGCTCATTACCGTATGTCTCCTGCGGAACTGAGAGAATTGAAGCAACAGTTGATGGAATTGCTCGAGAAGGGCTTCATTCATCCTAGTACTTCTCCGTGGGAAGCCCCTGCATTATTCGTCAGGAAGAAAGATGGTTCGATGAGGTTGTGCATCGATTATCGGCAATTGAACCAACAGACTGTCAAGAACAAATATCCATTGCCGAGGATTGACGAACTATTTGACCAGATAGCGGGAGCTCAGTATTTTTCTAAGATCGATCTTCGATCTGGATATCATCAATTGCGGATTAAGGAAGAGGATATCTATAAAATAGCTTTCCGCAGCAGGTATGGTCATTTTGAATTTGTCGTTATGCCTTTTGGTCTAACGAATGCACCGACAGCTTTCATGCAGTTGATGAACAATGTATTTCGGCCCTATCTTGATCAATGGGTCGTGGTATTCATTGACGACATCCTGATTTATTCCAAGAATGAGGAAGAGCATGCTGAGCATCTGAGGATGGCATTGCAACTGTTGAGAGATCATCAGCTTTATGCCAAGTTCAGTAAGTGTGAATTCTGGCTGCAAGAGGTGTCCTTTCTCGGACATATCATCACCAAAGATGGTATTTCTGTTGATCCTTCGAAGGTAGAGGCAGTGAAGAATTTGGAGCAGCCTACTAGTGTGACTAAAATCAGAAGCTTCTTAGGCTTGGCAGGCTATTATCGCAGATTCATTCAAGATTTCTCCAAGATTGTGGTACCTCTTACAAGATTAACCTGCAAGGAGAACAAGCTTGATTGGTCAGATGATTGTCAGCGAAGCTTTCAGACTTTGAAGGAATGTTTGACTACTGCACCTGTATTGGCTTTACCTTCTGGTGAAGGAGGTTTTGTGGTATACACTGATGCTTCAGGTATTGGTTTAGGCTGTGTACTCATGCAGCATGGGAAGGTGATTGCCTATTCTTCTAGGCAGTTGAGGAAGCATGAAGAGAATTATCCTGTTCACGATTTGGAACTAGCAGCAGTCGTGTTCGCATTGAAGATATGGAGGCACTACTTGTATGGAGAAACATTCACAGTGTTTTCAGATCATAAGAGTCTGAAATACTTATTTTCTCAGAAGGAACTCAACATGAGGCAGAGAAGATGGTTGGAGTACTTGAAAGACTTCGACTTCTCGATTGAGTATCATCCAGGAAAAGGCAATGTTGTGGCAGATGTATTAAGCAGGAAGCCTATGGCTAGATTGTCTAGTCTCATGTTACAAGAGTGGAGGTTACTGGAACAATTGGCTAGCCTGGATCTGAATGTCTATAATGATCGGGTTATGATTGCACAAATTCAACTTAAGCCCGAACTGTTGATAGAAATCAAGTCCTTGCAAGATAATGATCCCGAGCTGGTAGAGATCAAGGGAAGCTTGAGTAGCAGACCTGACTTCATGATGGCTGACGATGGAAGATTGTTATTCCATGGTAGAACTTGTATGCCTGATGAAGCTGGAACAAAGGACAAGATTCTGGAGGAAGCACATAGATCCAGATATACCATTCATCCTGGAGGCACTAAAATGTTCAAGGATTTGAAGAGATCTTTTTGGTGGCCGAACATGAAAAGGGAAGTTGCAGACTTCGTGAGTAGATGCTTGGTTTGTCAGCAAGTTAAGGCTGAACATTTCAGACCAGCAGGAAAGTTGAAACCACTTGACATACCCTAATGGAAGTGGGAAAGCATTGGCATGGACTTCATTATGGGTCTACCTAAGACTCGTGGTGGATTTGATGTAATATGGGTGATTGTCGACCGATTAACAAAGTCAGCTCATTTCTTACCCATTAAGTCCAAGTGGACAGTTGATGTATTGGCTGCTTTGTATTTGAAGGAAGTGGTAAGGCTCCATGGCATACCAGTCAGCATTGTGTCTGATAGAGACCCCAGATTTACTTCACATTTATGGAAAGGACTGCAAGAATCTTTGGGTACTCGTCTGAATTTTAGTACTACTTTTGATCCGCAGACAGATGGACAGACTGAAAGAACCAACCAGATAGTGGAAGATATGCTTCGAGCATGCATGATTGATTTTAGAGGCAGTTGGAGTGATCACTTGGCATTGATTGAATTCGCCTACAACAACAGTTACCAATCCAGCATATAGATGGCTCCTTTTGAAGCATTGTATGGCAGAAGCTGTCATTCCCCGTTGTGTTGGGACGAGGTAGGTGAGAAACAGTGGCTTGGACCGGATCTTATTTCAGAATCATCACAAAACATCCGTATTATCCGAGACCGGTTACAAGTGGCCCAATCAAGACAGAAGAGTTATGCCGACAACAGGAGAAGAGCATTAGAATTTCAGGTTGGCGAGCATATATTCTTGAAGGTCTCTCCGACGAGAGGGATTCGCAGATTTGGCATTCATGGCAAGCTTAGTCCGAGATATATTGGTCCATTCGAGATCCTAGATAGAGTGGGAGAAGTTGCTTACAGACTGGCTTTACCACCTCAGTTGTCTGGCGTACACAATGTCTTCAATGTGTCTATGTTACGGAAATATGTGTACGACCCCACTCATATCATTCAGCATGTGGATTTCGAACTGAAGGAAGATTTGACCTATGAAGAAAGACCTATCAAGATTTTGGACCGGAAACAACAACAACTCCGGAATCGTTCTATACCTATGGTCAAGATTCAGTGGAGTCGGCGTTGAACCGAAGAAGCTACTTGGGAGTTCGAAGATACTATGCGGAAGCGGTATCCTGACTTATTCTAGGTGATCTATCTCTTTCCCTACTCTCAGTTGTAGTGCAATGAATTTGGAGGACCAAATTCCTTAAGTAGGGGAGGGTGTAATACCCCGATAATTTTTATTGAGCCCAATGTATTTATTAAGTTTTTATTAACTTAAAATTGAATTTTTAGTGAATTAATGCTTGAATTTCAGATTTTTAATATTTAATTCCTTAGAAAATAGAATAGTGAAAATTCGACCACCTTATAAAAATCTGGAAAAATGCTAATCAGGTTAAGGATGATGTAGTTAGCAACTTTGTCTTCTGTGATCGACTCAGCAAAAATCCGTAATTTGGGCTAATTAGTGGATTAAGCCTAAAAGTGCACATTTAGTTAACCTTTACCTAACATCATCTTAAAACATCCAATTAAAGCTTAATACTCAACCAAATGAGCTCAAATCGGTGGCAAATGAAAGGCCACGAGCTAAGGATCAATGGCCCTTTATCAATCGAACCCAAACCTAACCCTAGCACATGGTGGCGGCCGAGTTTTGGCTTGGTCAACCTTGGCGACGCCGTTTTCCAACACCACCTTGCGTGGTCGATTTCTCCCAGCTCCGAAGTCTCCAGAAGCTCTATGAGCTATCAAAATGAAGCTCTACGAGTCTATTTTCTTTTGGTAGCTGTGGTGTTCGCATTGGATTCATATCTAGGAAGATCTTGATCGTTTAGTGGAGGTGAGTCGGCAGCCGTCGTCCTCCTTCCTCTCCTCTTTGTTTCATCGATTGAGGTAGGTTTCCTTAACCAAAACCTGCACATGAATACATCAAATTATTCCTCTCGACGAGATCTTTCCAATGATATAAGAAGCCCTAAATTTCATTAGGTATCCGAGGAGATATCAAAGTTTTCTAAGGTACTATCCAGTTCGTTCTTCATTCTAGGGCTTTAAGTTCTCTCTTCGATTGAGGTAGGATCTAACAGCTCAACTCTAATTAATATACATGTATGTAAGCATCATCATGTTAGCTTTCATTTGACGTAGAAAGCCCCAAATTTCATTGAGCATGTCTAGAGAATTTTGGATCGAAGTAAGAGCATGTCTAGGCTTGATTTATGCAATGTTCTTATGAGTCAAAGCATGATTTCGGGCTGATTTTGAGTTACATATCTTGATCCCCATACAGCATATCATACATGGATGGAATCAGCATCGAAGTAGCTTTCTTTTGATATAAGAAGCCCCAAATTTTGTTGTATATATTGAGAGAATTTTACGATTTAGTAACTGCATGTCAAAATTAGGGTTTCCCGTGTTCTTGCTTTGATAAATCATGATTTCAGAAAGATATTATGAAATTGATCTTACTGTTAGGTAGATTTTTTCATTATCTTTCCAACAGTACCAAAAGCCCCTTATTTGGAGTCCATTTCCATTAGCTATTAGCGTTTTAGTCCAACTCCCTAGCTTGCCCTTTGACCCCCGTTCAGCCCTGTTTAGTCCAGAGGTTACAAGGTTCATTCCGAACCGTTTATCCATGCAGTAAGTGACTTAGTTATGATTCTAAATGCTTCATATTAGTCTCCTAATGGTAATTAATAAATTAGAAACTCACATGATTAGTGGTTACCTATGTAACTAAATTTCTGTTAATTGCATGTTGTTCATCCTACGCGAGCTTGTCCATTCTCATTATCAACTTGAATCACTCTTTTTGGCAAATTGACTTAATGTAAAACTTAATCCTTGATAATTTGACATGGAATTAGGATTAATGTGATTATTAGCTTACTGGTTAGCTGCTGTACTACAGTAAACAGCGTGACCAACTTACCGACTTTTAATAAGTCGTTAGCCGATTAGTGTGCTAGTCTTGGTTTTACCCCCGGAAACTCTATCCGGCGGTTTTACCATCACCTTGGAACCTTGTTATATCCCTGTTATGAACCTAATGAACTACCAAAAACATCGTTTTATGTGTTTAAACTGCTGGTTTAAGGCTTGGATCGTATCGGACGACGAGAGGCATGCGGGGCTAGTAGTTGACCGCATATCCTCTTCGACGGCCCGATAATGACCGCATATCTGTAATACAGCCCAGTATGGTCCGTATATCTTATCATGGGTCTTAATGTCTTCTAGACATGAGCGGCCCATAATGCACCTTTCATACCTTAGAGCGGCCCACTGTCAGCCGTTCTTTCTTGACCTCACTGGCTGAGTTTCAGCCCAGTTTCTGTATGCACGGCCCTATGTTAGCCGTACATACCTTGCGCGGCTTCTGTATGACTGCACATCTCTCGGAGATGAGTTTCATCGTGTTTATGTGCTCTTGAATCCAAGGACAAGGTTAGTTCTTTAAATTATGAACTTCTGGCAGTAATTCCCCTGATTAAATTGGCCATTAAACGTGACTAAATGTCTAGACAATCGTGGGATCTTGGATCCAATAAATCAATGCCAACGCATCATAGGGGCCCGGTCTGGTCCTGGGGAGAGCGCCCGAAAAATTATTGAGTCCATGGGATGTTATAATGACATGGTGAGACATTGCACCGAGTGCATGACTTGTGTAACGTCTATGACATAAAATCTCTTGTTACTTGTTACTTGATCGTGCTTGAATTAATGTTTAAAATACTTGTTGGCCAATTCTTTATTACTATCTCCTGTTGTTAATCCTTGTACTTGTTATCTTTTTAATTCTTGACATCATATATTTCTTGACCTTGCAAGATCTTTTTACTACATCGTTTCATTATATCGTTATCGTCATTTATTTCTTTTATTAATGATGCGGGACGGACACGGGAGACGACACTATATGGTGCCACGCTCGGACTCTAGATGAAGACACGACCAGCAACACACACCAGGGAGACACTAAGCCCGACACTACGAGCTCCTAGTGGCGAAACATCGCTAACAAAAGTGGAAGCTCACTCGTCGTCCCAAGCGAGGGAAAGCGCAGACCGTGCGCGGTTAAGGAACCGGCAGAGGTCAAGGGTAGTCCGACTCAACTTCCGGACTCGGATCGAGTCACGGGATGGGTCACTCTCACTCTCACAGCGGTGACATGGACACACGGGCTAGTACCTACACTCTCGGCAGCGGCAAAAGACCATATACTAAACTAGCAAGCGAATGCCGAGAAGTTAAGACCGTACCTCCACGCACCCGGCGTGGTGAAGACAACCACTGCCGAATTACGGATCCCCGGTTAAATAATTTTACAACAGTACAATGATTTGACGCACTCCACGCAGGGAGGTGAAAGGTCACATGTGGGGTCCAGGAATCACGCAAATCGGGTTGACGGGCAGCATCTTGATGTCGCCTGGCGGTGCCGAACTCCGCGTTTTCGTGCTTTCCGAACGGCGGGTTCTGCGGGCCCGTGGGACCCACGGGTGGCGCTGTCCTCCGGATCTGTGGGGGTGGGACCCACTGTGATGGGGACGCCTTGTGGCGCGCCTCCACGGACGGAGGTCGGCCGGGAACACCGATCGGGGGTCGATCGGCCCCGATTCCCAATTGTTGAACTAGCTGCCCACGGATTTTGATTTCTGTTTTACGGTGCGCGCTCCGGCGAAAACGGCCGCTGCGATCAATCCCGACGTCGGATCGGGACGCATGAGCTATCGTTGGAAAGCTCTCTTCAAATGATTCAATCTAGACTCAGAGAGATCTGCTGGATCTGGCCGGATCTAGACTTTAATGAATTTACAAATCCCTGTTGTACAGTAACTGAAATCTCAGATCTACAGGGCACATGTCTGAGAACCACCATTGACCGCCTAGTAAACCTCCGATTCAGCACTTGAGCTCTTCTTAGAAGTTGTAGGGAATCAAATTACGAAACTGGGACTATTTTTAGAGTTTGATTTGGAGGTGGCTGCGATTTGTTTTGATTTTTGGGGTGACTAGTGGTCGGATCTGGGAATAGGTGGACAGAACTGTAGATGGCTCCCAGAACGATTTTTAGAAAATATGAGATGGGCGAATGAAAAATTGAGAAACATTGTGGATGAAGGGGTGGATGGATGGAACCCCCAGTAAAATTGGGCGAACTAACAGAAATCAAAAAGTGGGTCTAAGACATGAAACTCAGGGCGGAGGTGAACCTGGATAGAACTCTGGCAGAACCGAAATGGAAGAGTGGACGAAAATCCAAAATTAGCAAACGTGATCTGAATGCTGGACTGATTTTTGTGGGTGGAGAGGAACATCCCAGGAACAACTCCTTCAAATTTGGTAGACAAATGAGCTCAGGGAAGACCTGTGAATTTCGAACAAGCTATTGTGGTACTGCGCGGGCAGAACTCCGTTGATGGCGATGGCGGTGCTGTGGCGGCTCGTGGCGGCGACGGCGGCGACCGGAACTGATAGGGTGGAGTCTCACCACCTGAAGGAAGCCTTCACAGCTTCAAGGGGAAGAGGGAGAGGAGAAGGGGGCGGCCTAGGCCATGCTCCAACAAATTTCACAATTCTTATGGCATTAATTCATGAAAATGGGAAAATACAAGCATATATAGGTCACCCATCTAATCCATCCTCCACCGTTGGATCTAGGGGTGTGAGATGGAGGGCTGGGATGGCATGTGACCATTCCACAAAAATTAAAATAAAAAATAAGGGGAAGGGGGCGCCCTATTGACTTTGGTGGCAAGGGGAGACATGGTAGCTAGCCACCTTGGACTTTGAAGTCCACTTGTCTCCCATGTGCCTTTTACCATTCAAACTTCTAGATGCCTCCATTTGACATGTTGACTGACCCCACATGGGGCCCATGGGCTGAGGTGGATCAATGGGAGGGGCCTGGGGGTCTCGTGGGGCCCAGGGGTCCCATTTTGCAAATAAGCCCCTCGTACACTCATAATTACATACCGAATACAATGAAATAAACACAAATTACACACACATAAAGGCTAACTAAATATGATAAATGGGGAGGCTCAAGGCGGAGTCTCCAGGCTGTCTCCGAGCCAGATGGACGCTGAGGTGGCTCGAGTCGTGCTCCGTGTGCGGTACCGGTGGCTTGGCGTGTCGCGCCGCTCAACTACTCGGGTGTCCGCACCAATTAGCATGGCATATGAAAATGTAATTAACTTGTTAATCACGTAAACTTGCCTATTATTTCCTACTGAGCATCAGCTCATAGTTGTTGTTTCCCCCCTTTCCAGGCTATTCAGGTGACGATGTGCAAACCGATGGGGAAGGGCAGGAGTGATGTCTTGAGTGTATCAGTTCTAGTGTTTTAGTAGTCTTATCCTCCTATTAGTTGTGCTTTGGAGAGTATTTAGTTTCAGTTATGTTATTGTTGTTAAGTGGTTGTTGTCTCAGTTGTATTACGTTGGTTTGAGGTTATTGTATCAGTTATGGTTTGTTTTATGATCATTAAGTTATTTCCTTTTCTTAGCACTTGTGTAAATATTTATATTAGTTCTCTCTCTTTCCTTCTAGCTAGTTTCTAACTGTACGTCCCAATATTCCGCGTCGGGGCGTGACACCCACTTTCTTCCCATTGGTCCACCTAAGCCCTAGGGCCCATGTGGGGCTTGTCAAATGTCCATGGTGGGCTTCTAGAAGATTGACCATTCAAGGGGACAAGTGTTAAAAAAAGTCCAAGATACCACCCTTAAGGTCAAGGGGGCGCCCGCCTCTTATAGGATATTTTATTTTTTGTAAAAACACATGGGAGAATAATATGTTCTATCCCTTGTTTGCCCCTCCCTAACCCTAGATCTGAGGGTAGTATTAGTCTTTTTACATTTCTTATAAATACCTTGTATTTCCCATTTTTGAAGAATTAACGAGAAGACTTTTCAGAAATTGTTTGAAGCATGTATGGTGCGCCCTCTTCCTCTCTCCTTTCTCCCCCTTGCAGATGGATTTCTGCCTTCTTATTAGGTGTGAAGCCTCCCTTCCAATCCCCTTCCTGAGTGTGAAGCTCAGCGCCACCATCGCCGCCACCATCGAGCCGCCATCGCGCCGCCACCGCGATCACCGGAGTTCTATCCAAATCAGGATAGAGCCCCTTGTCCGAATTTTAGCTCCCAATCCTCGAATCTTCTGGAGCCCAAATTTTGAGGGTAGGTTCCCCACGCAAATACCCTCTCCCAAATTTTTTTTTCCTATTTTTCAGCCATCGTTTTCTATTTTTCCCATTTCGTGTTCCCCAGTCTTCTAGATCTGCCTGTGTTCTGTTTTGTGTCATAGCAGCTCTGTGTTTCCATAGTTCGACCCTCCTTCCCTTATTTGTTTGAGTTGCCAATTTCATTGGGAGTTCTATCCACTTAAAACCTATTCCATGAATTTTTTTGAGAATTTTAGATCTCGTTTACATTTTCTAAAAATCTCTTTCTTTTCCCAAATCTGTGCTGCCCCCTACAGCCCAGATCCGACAACCCAGTGTTAGAAAATCCGTTTCCCCAACCAAACCTCCACCATGAATTACACAAAAAATGCCCTCGTCTTCCTCTCTTTCCCCTCTCCAACTTTCATGAAGAACCCAACACCCAGATCCAAAGTCTGAGTCACGGTCAATGTACGTTCTCAGTCAGCTCTTAGTCTGCCTGGCCAGATCTGATACTGAGAACAGTCCTGTTCTAAATTCCACCATCACAAATACGGCCCCAACAAAATTTCTAGAGCAACATAGGGTCCAAGTAGTTCAAGTTAGCTTTCCAACGGCACCCGTTTTGCACCAATCCGACGTCCGTGCTGGTCGCAGCAAATTTTGCCGCTGGAGCGCGCAGGTCTGAAACAGAAGCTCAGGTCCGTGGACAGCAAGCTTCCACGTGACGGTCGGAGCCGCTTTGCCTTCTACAAGGCGATCCCGGGCATCCCTCTGCTAGGGACCGCCCCTCCAGTAGTCCTCATCGCATCGGGACGCACCCCGTCGAGTTTGGTTGAGTCAACCTTTTCGGCGCCGTTTCTAACACGTCACTTGCCCCGTCGAATTCTCTCAGCTCCGAACTCTCCAGAAGATGTGTGAGCTATAGATAGAAAGCTCTTCAACCCTAGTTTTATTTGGTAGCAGCTGTGTCCGCAGAGGAGTCAGATCTGGGGAGATATCCGGCGATTACTGAAGGTGTGTCGGCAGGCTGTCGTCTACCTTCTTCCTTCCTTGTTTCTTAAATTGAGGTAGGAATTCTCCACCAAAATTCGAACATGAATACATCATTTTATTCCTCTCGACGAGATCTATCCAGTGGGATGGAAAGCCCCAATTTTTATCAGGTGTCTAGAGAGCTATCGAGGTTTTTATGAAGGGTTAGCAAGTTCGTTCTTCTTATCTAACATCTTATTTCAACCTTCGATTGAGGTAGGTTTAACAGGCTAAACTCTAATTAACTATATGATGTAATCATCATCTTATTATCTTTCTTTAGGCGTAGAAAGCCGTAAAATTCATGAAGCATGTTTAGAGAATTTCTATTCGTAGTAACAGCATGTTTAGACCTAGTTTTGATATGTTCTTCCGAGTTGATTTCTGATTTCGAAGTATTAATCCTGATCCACATGAACCATATTGTATATGGTTGATTTCAGCATCGTAGTAGCTTTCTTTTGATATATGAAGCCCCAAATTTCATTCTGTATATTGAGAGAATTTTACGTTTTAGTCACAGCATGTCAAAATTAGGGTTTACCATGTTCTTGCCTTAGTAAATCATGATTTTAGTAAGATAATTTGAAATTGGCCCTACTGTTAGATAGTATTCTCTGTTAGCTTTCCAACGGTACTAAAAGCCCCTTATTTGGAGTCCATTTCTATTAGTTATTAGCGTTTTAGTGCAACCCTATCAACCCCCTTAGCTTCCCGGCGTTCATCGGATGCGGAAGGGATGACCGGAGACGACCAGAGATGGACGGTCGCACGATAGACCGCACAACTCAAGCCCAGACATGACTCTGGCATAGACAGGAGTTAAGCGGTTCCTAAATGACCACACAACTAGTTGGACGGTTCAAAACTGACCACATATCCACTCCCAGCAGGTTAAACGGTCCAAACAGGACCACACAACTTGAACGGCCCTACAGGTGGCCGCACAAGTAGATGGGCGGCCCTGTCCTGGGCCGCACAACCCTGGGATGGGCGGCCCTGCCCTAGACCGCCCATCACATGGGCGGCCATGTCCTAGACCGCCCAACTCCCAGTGCTCCATTTGAACCCCGTTTCAGCCCCTGTTAAGCCCGATAGATATACGGCCCATTACCAACCGTTTATCTAGACAAAAAACCACTTAATACTAGTTCTAATGCATTCATCTTAGTATTCTAAATGGTAATTAATAAAATAGAAACCCACTTGATAAATGATTAATTATGCAACTAAATTTCTGTTAATTGCTTGTTATTCGAGCCTACGCGACTTACGCGATCTTCTTTGTTAGCTTATCATCTTGAATCATTCTTTTTGGCATCTTGACTTAATGTATAACTTAATTCTGGTTAATTTGACATGAAATTAGGATTAATATGGTCATTAGCTTGATGTTTAGCTGCTGTACGATAGTAGAACAACGTGTTCAACTTTCAGACTTTTAACAAGTCGTTAGCCGATTAGCGTGCTAGTCTTGGTTTTACCCCCGGAAACTCTATCCGGCGGCATTACCATCATCACGGGATTTCTTTATATCCCTGTTATGAACCTAATGAACTACCAAAATATCATTTTATGTGTTCAAATCGCTGGTTCAAGGCTTGGATCAAATTGGACGACGAGAGGCATGCGCGGCTAGTAGTTGACCGCATATCCTCTTCGGCGGCCCGATTATGACCGCATATCTTTATACGACCCAGTATGGACCGTATATCTTATTCATGGGTCTTAATGTCTTCTGGACATGAGCGGCCCATAATGCACCGTTCATACCTTCGAGCGGCCCACTGTCAGCCATTCTTTCTTGACCTCGTGGCTAAGTTTTAGCCCAGTTCCTATATGCACGGCCCGGTGTTAGCCGTACATACCCTTGCGCGGCTTCTGTATGACCGCACATCTCTTGGAGATGAGTTTGACCATGTTTTTGTGCTCTTGAATCCAAGGACAAGGTTAGTCCTTTAAATCTTAAACTTATGGCAGTAATTCCTCTAATTAAATTGGCCATTAAAATTGACTTAATGTCTAGACGCATGGGATCTTGGATCCAATAAATCGATGCCAACGCACCGTAGGGGCCCGGTCTGGTCCTGGGGAGAGCGCCCGAAAATTATTTAGCCCATGGGATGTTAATGACATGGTGAGGCATTGCACCGAATACTTTCTTGCTTGTTACGTCTATGACAAAAATCTCTTGTTACTTGTTACTTGATCGTGATTGAATTGATGTTAATTACTGCTTGTTGGCCAATTCTTTATTGCTATCTCCTGTTGTAAATTCTTGTACTTGTTATCTTGTTAATTCTTGGCATCTTATATTTCTTGACCTTGCAAGATCTTTTCATTTCGTCGTTTCATTATATCGTTATCGTCATTTATTTCTTTTTAGCATGGCATGTGAAAATGTAATTAACTTGTTAATCATGTAAACTTGCATGTTACTTCCTACTGAGCGTCAGCTCATAGTTGTTGTTTCCCCCCTTTCCAGGCTATTCAGGTGACGAGCTTACCAGCGGAGATGGGCAGGAGTGATGTCTTGAGTGCACCAGTTCTAGAGTGGTATTGGCAGTGTTATCCTATTAGTTGTGCTTTAGACAGTATTTAGCTTCAGTTATGTTGTTAATGTTTAGTGTTTAATGTCTCAGTTGTATTAAGTTGGTTTGAGGATTATTGTATCAGTTGTGGTTTGTTTAATGATCAATAAGTTATTTCCATTCATAGCACTTGTGTTATATTTAGATTAGCTCTCTCTCTCTCTCTCTCTCTTTCCTGCTAGCTAGTTTCTAACTGTACGTCCCGAGTTTTCGCATCGGGGCGTAACAGTTTAGTTGGTATCAGAGCCCTAGGTTTCACATTCCTAGGTTTCTCTAAGTGCTAGGTTTATTAAGTTCTAGGGTTCTAGTGTTCTCGTAGAACCCCTGACCTTGTAAAAGTCTAGAAACTAACTGGTGAGATTGGGTAGAAACTTGGGTTAAGTTCGTATCTTGATCGTGTAATTATCTATCTTATTAGACCTAAGTAATCGTGTTCCCCGTATGGGCTTTTGCAATGGCAGCTGATCGCGCTGAATGGAGGAACCTGCAGCGCACAGTTCAAGGCCTTACTTAGGCTCTTCAACAGGTGGCTCAAGCAGGAGTTGCACAGCATGGCATTGGTGATCTATACCGGAACTTCTGAGGAATGAATCTGCCAAGATTTGCGGGTTCGACCGACCCCGACCAAGCCGAGCGCTGGCTAGATGAGATGGGAAGGATCTTCGAAGTTATGCAATGCACCAACCAGGAACGTGTCCTTTTGTCTACATTTCAACTGGAGCGTGATGCACGTACTTGGTGGGATTCTATCAAGGTGACTCTCGGTGATCAACAGGTTACATGGGAAGAGTTCGAGGAATTCTTTAACAGCAAGTATTTTTCTGATAGAGTACAAGAGAAGAAAGCAGCGGAGTTCACGGCCCTAAAACAGCGAGATCTATCCGTGGCGGAGTATGAGGCTCATTTTCCATGGCTTTCTCGTTATGCTACACACCTTATTTCCACCGAGAAGATGAAGGTGAAGCATTTTCTCAACGGTCTGAGGCTGCATTATATCAACCAATTGGCACCGATGGAAATCTCCACTTATTCCGAGATGGTGAGAAAAGCTCAAGTTCTGGAGGATACTTTAGAAATGACGGAGAGAATCCGTGGAAGAGGTGCAAAGAAGGAACAACCTACGGGTTCCGGGAATGTTAAACCCGGTTATACCAAGAAGAGGCCCGTTAGTGGACCTGGTTCGTGGAGCAGGTCTGGATCGTGGAAGGGCAAGATGCCGAAGCGTGAAGACAAGAAGCCTGGCCCTATTGTCCCATTTACGGGCGTGTGCAAGTTTTGTAATAATCCTAGTCACAAGATGGAGAATTGCTGGCGCAAGCTAGGTGCATGTTTGCGATGTGGAAGCAAGGAGCACCGTATCTCTGACTGTCCTCGTTTGTCGGAGCAAGCTACCCCGGCGAAATCTCAAGTCTTCAAGAAACCACAAGGCAAGCTCCAAGCTCTGCATGCAAGTGAAGCGGAAACAGCCGAGGATGGTGGACTCGTCGAAGGTACTCTTACTATACCTGACAAGTCAGCATTTGTTCTTTTTGATACTGGTGTCACGCATTCATTTATTTCTCAGAGATTTGCTAAGTCTTTAGCTGTGGAACCTGTTTTGGTGGATTCTCCGTTAGAGATCTCAACCCCTATTGGTACTAGATCAGCAATCCAGCATTTCTATCCTTCTAGTAAGGTTATGATTGGCGAACAGAACCTTCCAGCTGATTTGATTTGCATGGACATAAAGGATTATGACGTAATCCTAGGAGCAGATTGGTTGGCTAGATTTGAGGCCAATGTTCATTAGAGTTCTGGCTCGGTGTCTTTTACTAGGCACCCAAGGCTTTCTTTTGTGGGAGTTAAGCACCATAACTCTGTATCACTTATTTCGGCTCTTCGAGCTGATAAGCTGATGAGGCGAGGATGCGAGGCTTTTCTAGCCTTTGTCTGTGCAACCCTTGAGAAGCAGATTGAGATCAAGGACATTCCTGTTGTCCAAGATTTTCCTGATGTCTTTCCAGAGGAACTACCAGGACATCCGCCTGAGTGGGAAGTTATCTTCTCTATTGATCTCTTTCCGAGCACGTCTCCTATTTCCAAGGCTCCTTATCGTATGTCTCCTGCGGAACTGAGGGAGTTGAAGCAACATTTGATGGAATTACTCGAGAAGGGCTTCATTCCTCCCAGTACTTCTCCATGGGGAGCCCCTGTATTATTCGTCCGGAAGAAAGATGGTTCGATGAGATTATGCATCGATTATCGGCAATTGAACCAGTTGACTGTCAAGAACAAATATCCATTGCCGAGGATTGACGAGTTATTTGACCAGATAGCGGGAGCTCAGTATTTCTCTAAGATCGATCTTCGATCTGGATATCATCAGTTACGGATTAAGGAAGAGGATATCTATAAATCAGCTTTTCGCAGCAGGCATGGTCATTTTGAATTTGTCGTTATGCCTTTTGGTCTAACGAATGCTCCAGCAGCTTTCATGCAGTTGATGAACAATGTATTTCGGCCCTATCTTGATCAATGGGTCGTGGTATTTATTGATGACATCTTGATCTATTCCAAGAATGAAGTGGAACATGCTGAACATCTGAGGTTGGCTTTGCAATTATTGAGAGATCATCAGCTATATGCCAAGTTTAGTAAGTGTGAATTCTGGCTGCAAGAGGTGTCCTTTCTCGGACATATCATTACGAAGGAAGGGATTTCTGTTGATCCTTCGAAGGTTGAGGTAGTGAAGAATTGGGAGCAGCCTACCAGTGTGACGAAAGTTAGAAGTTTCTTAGGCCTGGCAGGCTATTACCGAAGATTTATTCAGGATTTCTCTAAGATTACGATACCTATGACAAGATTAACCCGCAAGGAGATCAAGTTTGATTGGTCAGATGACTGCCAGCGAAGCTTTCAGACTTTGTAGGAATGTTTGACCACTGCACCTGTTTTGGCTTTACCTTCTGGTGAAGGAGGTTTTGTTGTTTATACTGATGCTTCAGGTATTGGCTTAGGATGTGTACTCATGCAGCATGGGAAGGTGATTGCCTATTCTTTTAGGCAGTTAAGGAAGCACGAAGAGAATTACCCTGTTCATGATTTGGAATTAGCAGCAGTGGTGTTCGCATTGAAGATTTGGAGGCATTACTTGTATGGAGAAACCTTCACAGTGTTTTCAGATCATAAGAGTCTGAAATACTTATTTACTCAGAAAGAACCCAACATGAGGCAGAGGAGATGGTTGGAGTACTTGAAAGACTTCGACTTCTCGATTGAGTATCATTCTGGCAAAGGCAATGTTGTGGCAGATGCTTTAAGCCGAAAGCCTGTAGCTAGATTGTCAAGTCTCATGTTACAAGAATGGAAGTTATTGGAACAGTTGTCTAGTCTGGATCTTAATATTGACAATGATCGGGTTATGATTGCTCAGATTCAACTTAAGCCCGAACTGTTGATGGAAATCAAGTCCTTGCAAGATAATGATCCCGAGCTGGTAGAGATCAAGGGAAGCTTGAGCAGCAGACCTGACTTCATGTTGGCTGAAGATGGAATATTATTATTCAAAGGCAGAACTTGTGTACCAGATGAAGCTGGAATAAAGAACAAGATTCTTGAGGAAGCTCATAGATCCAGATACACCATTCACCCTGGAGGCACTAAAATGTACAGAGATTTGAAGAGATCCTTTTGGTGGATGAATATAAAAAGGGAAATTGCAGACTTCGTGAGTAGATGCTTGGTTTGCCAGCAAGTTAAGGCCGAACATTTCAGACTGGCAGGAAAAATGAAACCACTCGACATACCCCAATGGAAGTGGGAAAGTATTGGCATGGATTTCATTATGGGTCTACCTAGGACTCGTGGTGGATTTGATGCGATATGGGTGATTGTCGATCGATTGACTAAGTCGGCTCATTTCTTACCAATAAGTCCAAGTGGACAGTTGATGTATTGGCTACTTTGTATTTGAAGGAAGTGGTAAGACTCCATGGCATACCAGTCAGCATTGTGTCTGATCGAGACCCCAGATTTACTTCAAATTTCTGGAAGGGACTGCAAGAGTCTTTGGGTACTCGTCTGAATTTCAGTACTGCTTTTCATCCGCAGACAGATGGACAGACGGAAAGAACCAACCAGATAGTGGAAGATATGCTACGAGCATGCATGATTGATTTTGGAGGCAGTTGGAGTGATCACCTGGCATTGATTGAATTCTCCTACAACAATAGCTACCAATCCAGCATACAGATGGCTCCTTTTGAAGCATTGTATGGTAGAAGCTGTCGTTCCCCGTTATGTTGGGATGAGGTAGGTGAGAAACAGTGGCTTGGACCGGATCTTATTTCAGAATCATCACAGAACATCCATATTATCCAAGACCGGTTACAAGTAGCCCAATCAAGACAGAAGAGTTATGTCGACAACAGAGGAAGAGCATTGGAATTTCAGGTTGGCGAGCATGTATTCTTAAAGGTCTCTCCGACGAGAGGGATCCGAAGATTTGGTATTCAAGGCAAGCTAAGTCCGAGATACATTGGTCCATTCGAGATTCTGGATAGAGTGGGAGAAGTTACTTACAGACTGGCTTTACCACCGCAGTTGTCTGGCGTGCATAATGTTTTCCATGTGTCTATGTTACGGAAATATATGTACGACCCCACTCATATCATTCAGCAAGTGGATTTCGAACTGAAGGAAGATTTGACCTATGAAGAAAGACCTATCGAGATTCTTGAACAGAAGTAACAGCAACTCCGGAATCGTTCTATACCGATGGTCAAGATTCAGTGGAGTCGGCGTGGGACCGAAGAAGCTACTTGGGAGTCTGAAGATACTATGCGGAAGCGGTATCCCGACTTATTCTAGGTGAGCGATCTCATTCCCTACTCTCAGTTATAGTGCAGTGAATTTGGAGGACCAAATTCTTTAAGTAGGGGACGGTGTAATACCCTGAATTATTATTTGAGCCCAATATAATTATTAAGCTTTTATTAACTGACAATTGAATTTTTATTGAATTAATAATGGAATTTCGGATTATTAATATTTAATTCCTTAGAAATAGAATAAGTGAAAATCCGACTACCTTATAAAAATCTATAAAAATGGTAAACAGGTTAAGGTCGATGTAGTTAGTAACTTTGTCTTCTGTAATTAAGCCATTAAAAATCCGTGGTTAGATCTATTTGGTGATTAAGACTAAAAGTGCACACTTTTTGACCCTTACCCAACCTTAATTTAAAACGTGAAACTAAGGCTTAATACTTAACCAAATGAGCTCAAACCGGAGGCAAATGGACGGTCTTGATCTGAGGATCAAAAGCCCTCTACCAATTTCTCGAAACCCTAACCCTAGAATGCACAGCCGGCCGAGTTTGGTTGAGTCAACCTTTTCGGCGCCGTTTCTAACACGTCACTTGCCCCGTCGAATTCTCTCAGCTCCGAACTCTCCAGAATATGTGTGAGCTATAGATAGAAAGCTCTTCGACCCTAGTTTTGTTTGGTAGTAGCTGTGTCCACAGAGGAGTCAGATCTGGGGAGATATCCGGCGATTACTGAAGGTGTGTCGGCAGGCTGTTCTCTACCTTCTTCCTTCCTTGTTTCTTCAATTGAGGTAGGAATTCTCAACCAAAATTTGAACATGAATACATCATTTTATTCCTCTCGACGAGATCTATCCAGTGGGATTGAAAGCCCCAATTTTTATCAGGTGTCTAGAGAGGTATCGAGGTTTTTGTGAAGGGTTAGCAAGTTCGTTCTTCTTATCTAGCATCTTATTTCAACCTTCGATTGAGATAGGTTTAACAGGCTAAACTCTAATTAACTTATATGATGTAATCAGCATCTTATTAGCTTTCTTTAGGCGTAGAAAGCCCTAAAATTCATGAAGCATGTTTAGAGAATTTCTGTTCATAGTAACAGCATGTTTAGACCTAGTTTTGATATGTTCTTCCGAGTTGATTTCTGATTTCGAAGTATTAATCCTGATCCACATGAACCATATTGTATATGGTTGATTTCAGCATCGTAGTAGCTTTCTTTTGATATAAGAAGCCCCAAATTTCATTCTGTATATTGAGAGAATTTTACGTTTTAGTCACAGCATGTCAAAATTAGGGTTTTTCGTGTTCTTGCCTTAGTAAATCCCGATTTCAGTAAGATAATTTGAAATTGGCCTTACTGTTAGATAGTATTCTCTGTTAGCTTTCCAACGGTACCAAAAGCCTCTTATTTGGTGTCCATTTCTATTAGTTATTAGCGTTTTAGTGGAACCCTATCAACCCCCTTAGCTTCCCGGCGTTCATCGGACGCGGAAGGGATGACCGGAGACGACCAGAGATGGACGGTCGCACGATAGACCGCACAACTCAAGCCCAGACATGAATCTGGCATAGACAGGAGTTAAACTGTTCCTAAATGAGCACACAACTAGTTGGACGGTTCAAAACTGACCACATATCCACTCCCAACAGGTTAAACGGTCCAAACAGGACCACACAAGTTGAACGGCCCTACAGGTGGCCGCACAAGTAGATGGGCGGCCCTGTCCTAGGCCGCACAACCCTGGGATGGGCGGCCCTGCCCTAGACCACCCATCACATGGGCGGCCATGTCCTAGACCGCCCAACTCCCAGTGCTCCATTTGAAGCCCGTTTCAGCCCCTATTAAGCCCGATAGATATACGGCCCTTTACCAACCGTTTATCTAGACAGAAAACCACTTAATACTAGTTCTAATGCATTCATCTTAGTGTTCTAAATGGTAATTAATAAAATAGAAACCCACTTAATAAACGATTAATTATGCAACTAAATTTCTGTTAATTGCTTGTTATTCGTGCCTACGCGACTTACACGATCTTGTTTGTTAGCTTATCATCTTGAATCATTCTTTTTGGCATCTTGACTTAATGTATAACTTAATTCTTGTTAATTTGACATGAAATTAGGATTAATATGGTCATTAGCTTGTTGTTTAGCTGATGTACTACAGTAGAACAGCGTGTTCAACTTTCAGACTTTTAACAAGTCGTTAGCCGATTAGCGTGCTAGTCTGGGTTTTACCCCCGGAAACTCTATCCGGCGGCATTACCATCATCACGGGATTTCTTTATATCCCTGTTATGAACCTAATGAACTACCAAAACATCGTTTTATGTGTTCAAATCGCTGGTTCAAGGCTTGGATCAAATTGGACGACGAGAGGCATGCGCGGCTAGTAGTTGACCGCATATCCTCTTCGGCGGCCCGATTATGACCGCATATCTTTATACGGCCCAGTATGGACCGTATATCTTATTTATGGGTCTTAATGTCTTCTGGACATGAGCGGCCCATAATGCACCATTCATACCTTCGAGCGGCCCACTGTCAGCCGTTCTTTCTTGACCTCGTGGCTAAGTTTTGGCCCAGTTCCTGTATGCACGGCCCAGTGTTAGCCGTACATACCCTTGCGCGGCTTCTGTATGACCGCACATCTCTTGGAGATGAGTTTGACCGTGTTTTTGTGCTCTTGAATCCAAGGACAAGGTTAGTCCTTTAAATCTTGAACTTATGGCAGTAATTCCTCTGATTAAATTGGCCATTAAAATTGACTGAATGTCTAGACGCATGGGATCTTGGATCCAATAAATCGATGCCAATGCACCGTAGGGGCCCGGTCTGGTCCTGGGGAGAGCGCCCGAAAATTATTGAGCCCATAGGATGTTAATGACATGGTGAGGCATTGCACCGAATACTTTCTTGCTTGTTACGTCTATGACAAAAATCTCTTGTTACTTGTTACTTGATCGTGATTGAATTGATGTGAATTACTGCTTGTTGGCCAATTCTTTATTACTATGTCCTATTGTAAATTATTGTACTTGTTATCTTGTTAATTCTTGGCATCTTATATTTCTTGACCTTGCAAGATCTTTTTATTTCGTCGTTTCATTATATCGTTATCGTCATTTATTTCTTTTTAGCAAGGCATGTGAAAATGTAATTAACTTGTTAATCATGTAAACTTACCTGTTACTTCCTATTGAGCGTCAGCTCATAGTTGTTGTTTCCCCCCTTTCCAGGCTATTCAGGTGACGAGCTTACCATCGGGGATGGGCAGGAGTGATGTCTTGAGTGCACCAGTTCTAGAGTGGTGTTAGCAGTGTTATCCTATTAGTTGTGCTTTAGAGAGTATTTAGCTTCAGTTATGTTGTTAATGTTTAGTGTTTAATGTCTCAGTTGTATTAAGTTGGTTTGAGGATTATTTTATCAATTGTGGTTTGTTTAATGATCAATAAGTTAATTCCATTCATAGCACTTGTGTTATATTTAGATTAGCTCTCTCTCTCTCTCTCTCTCTTTCCTGCTAGCTAGTTTCTAACTGTACGTCCCGAGTTTTCGCATCGGGGCGTGACAGTTTAGTTGGTATCAGAGCCCTAGGTTTCACATTCCTAGGTTCTCTAAGTTCTAGGTTTTCCCAAGTTCTAGGGTGCTAAGAGTTATCATAGGACCCCTAACCTTGTTAAGTATAGAACCCGACCTGGTGAGATTGGGTAGAAACTTGGGTTAAGTTCGTATCTTAATCGTGTTATTATCTATCTTATTGAACCTTAGTAATCTATTCCTCGTGTAGGCCATTGCAATGGCAGCTGATCGTGCGGAATGGTGGAACTTGCAGTGTACGGTTCAAGGCCTTACGCAGGCTTTACAGCAAGTGGCTCAAGCAGGAGCGGCACACCATGGCACTGGTGACTTATATCGGAACTTTCGGGGGATGAATCCGTCGTGATTTGGTGGCTCGACTGACCCCGATGAAGCCGAGCACTGGCTAGATAAGATGGGAAGGATATTCGAAGTGATGCAATGCAGCAATCAAGAGCGTGTCCTTCTCTCAACTTTTCAACTGGAACGAGATGCACGTACTTGGTGGGATTCTATCAAGGCGACTCTTGGTGATCAGCAAGTTACATGGGAAGAGTTCGAGGAATTCTTTAACAGTAAGTATTTTTCTGATATAGTGCAAGAGAAGAAGGCAGCGGAGTTCGCGGCCCTGAAACAGCGAGGTCTGTCCGTGGCGGAGTATGAGGCTCAATTTTCACGGCTTTCTCGTTATGCTACACACCTTATTTCCACCGAGAAGATGAAGGCGAAGCGTTTTCTCAACGGTCTGAAGCTGCATTATATCAATCAATTGGCACCGATGGAGATCTCAACTTATTCCGAGATGGTGAGAAAAGCTCAAGTTCTAGAAGATACTCTTGAGATGACGGAGAGAATCCGTGGAAAAGGCACCAAGAAGGAACTACCTACGGGTTCTGGGAATATCAAACCCGGGTATGGCAAGAAGAGGCCCATTAGTGGACCTGGTTCGTGGAGTGGATCTGGATCGTGGAAGGGCAAGATGCCGAAGCACGAAGACAATAGCCTGGCCCTATTGTTCCATTCAAGGGCGTGTGCAAGTTTTGTAATAATCCTGGTCACAAGATGGAGGATTGCTGGCGCAAGCTAGGCGCATGTCTGCGATGTGGAAGCAAGGAGCACCGTATCTCTGACTATCCTCGTTTATCAGAGCAAGCTACCCCGGCGAAACCTCAAGTCTTCAAGAAACCACAAGGCAAGCTTCAAGCTTTGCATGCAGAGGAAGCAGGAACCGCCGAGGACGGTGGACTCGTCGAAGGTACTCTTATTATACTCGACAAGCCAGTATTTGTTCTTTTTGATACTGGTGCCACACATTCATTTATTTCTCGGAGATTTGCTAAGTCTTTAGCTGTGGAACCTGTTTTGATGAATTCTCCGTTAGAAATATCTACACCTATTGGTTCTAGATCGGCAATTCAGTATTTCTATCCTTCTAGCAAGGTTATGATTGATGAACAAAATTTTCCAGCCGATTTAGTTTGCATGGATATGAATGATTATGATGTAATCCTAGGAGCAGATTGGTTGGCTCGATATGAGGCTAATGTTCACTGCAGTTCTAGCTCTGTGTCTTTTACTAGGCACCCGAGACTTTCTTTTATGGGAGTTAAGCACCATAACTCCGTATCACTTATCTCAGCTCTTCGAGTTGATAAGCTGATGAGACGTGGATGCGAGACTTTTCTAGCCTTTGTCTGTGCAACCCCTAAGCAGCAGATTGAGATTAAGGACATTTCTATTATCGGAGATTTTCCTGATGTCTTTCCAGAGGAACTACCAGGACTTCCACCTGAGCGGGAAGTTATCTTCTCTATTGATCTCATTCCTAGCACATCTCCTATTTCTAAAGCTCATTACCGTATGTCTCCTGCGGAACTGAGAGAATTGAAGCAGCAGTTGATGGAATTGCTCGAGAAGGGCTTCATTCGTCCTAGTACTTCTCCGTGGGGAGCCCCTGTATTATTCGTCAGGAAGAAAGATGGTTCGATGAGGTTGTGCATCGATTATCGGCAATTGAACCAGCAGACTGTCAAGAACAAATATCTATTGCCGAGGATTGACGAACTATTTGACCAGATAGCGGGAGCTCAGTATTTTTCTAAGATCGATCTTCGATCTGGATATCATCAGTTGCGGATTAAGGAAGAGGATATTTATAAAATAGCTTTCCGCAGCAGGTATGGTCATTTTGAATTTATCGTTATGCCTTTTGGTCTAACGAATGCACCGGCAGCTTTCATGCAGTTGATGAACAATGTATTTCGACCCTATCTTGATCAATGGGTCGTGGTATTCATTGACGACATCCTGATTTATTCCAAGAATGAGGAAGAGCATGCTGAGCATCTGAGGATGGCATTGCAACTGTTGAGAGATCATCAGCTTTATGCCAAGTTCAGTAAGTGTGAATTCTGGCTGCAAGAGGTGTCCTTTCTCGGACATATCATCACCAAAGATGGTATTTCTGTTGATCCTTCGAAGGTAGAGGCAGTGAAGAATTGGGAGCAGCCTACTAGTGTGACTAAAATCAGAAGCTTCTTAGTCTTGGCAGGCTATTATCGCAGATTCATTCAAGATTTCTCCAAGATTGTGGTACCTCTTACAAGATTAACCTGCAAGGAGAACAAGCTTGATTGGTCAGATGATTGTCAGCGAAGCTTTCAGACTTTGAAGGAATGTTTGACTACTGCACCTGTATTGGCTTTACCTTCTGGTGAAGGAGGTTTTGTGGTATACACTGATGCTTTAGGTATTGGTTTAGGCTGTGTACTCATGCAGCATGGGAAGGTGATTGCTTATTCTTCTAGGCAGTTGAGGAAGCATGAAGAGAATTATCCTGTTCACGATTTGGAACTAGCAGCAGTCGTGTTCGCATTGAAGATATGGAGGCACTACTTGTATGGAGAAACATTCACAGTGTTTTCAGATCATAAGAGTCTGAAATACTTATTTTCTCAGAAGGAACTCAACATGAGGCAGAGAAGATGGTTGGAGTACTTGAAAGACTTCGACTTCTCGATTGAGTATCATCCAGGAAAAGGCAATGTTGTGGCAGATGCATTAAGCAGGAAGCCTATGGCTAGATTGTCTAGTCTCATGTTACAAGAGTGGAGGTTACTGGAACAATTGGCTAGCCTGGATCTGAATGTCGATAATGATCGGGTTATGATTGCACAAATTCAACTTAGGCCCGAACTGTTGATAGAAATCAAGTCCTTGCAAGATAATGATCCCGAGCTGGTAGAGATCAAGGGAAGCTTGAGTAGCAGACCTGACTTCATGATGGCTGACGATGGAAGATTGTTATTCCATGGTAGAACTTGTGTGCCTGATGAAGCTGGAACAAAGGACAAGATTCTGGAGGAAGCACATAGATCCAGATATACCATTCATCCTGGAGGCACTAAAATGTTCAAGGATTTGAAGAGATCTTTTTGGTGGCCGAACATGAAAAGGGAAGTTGCAGACTTCGTGAGTAGATGCTTGGTTTGTCTGCAAGTTAAGGCTGAACATTTCAGACCAGCAGGAAAGTTGAAACCACTTGACATACCCTAATGGAAGTGGGAAAGCATTGGCATGGACTTCATTATGGGTCTACCTAAGACTCGTGGTGGATTTGATGTAATATGGGTGATTGTCGACCGATTGACAAAGTCAGCTCATTTCTTACCCATTAAGTCCAAGTGGACAGTTGATGTATTGGCTGCTTTGTATTTGAAGGAAGTGGTAAGGCTCCATGGCATACCAGTCAGCATTGTGTCTGATAGAGACCCTAGATTTACTTCACATTTATGGAAAGGACTGCAAGAATCTTTGGGTACTCATCTGAATTTCAGTACTACTTTTCATCCGCAGACAGATGGACAGACTGAAAGAACCAACCAGATATTGGAAGATATGCTTCGAGCATGCATGATTGATTTTGGAGGCAGTTGGAGTGATCACTTGGCATTGATTGAATTCGCCTACAACAACAGTTACCAATCCAGCATATAGATGGCTCCTTTTGAAGCATTGTATGGCAGAAGCTGTCGTTCCCCGTTGTGTTGGGATGAGGTAGGTGAGAAACAGTGGCTTGGACCGGATCTTATTTCAGAATCATCACAGAACATCCGTATTATCCGAGACCGGTTACAAGTGGCCCAATCAAGACAGAAGAGTTATGCCGACAACAGGAGAAGAGCATTGGAATTTTAGGTTGGCGATCATATATTCTTGAAGGTCTCTCCGACGAGAGGGATTCGCAGATTTGGCATTCATGGCAAGCTTAGTCCGAGATATATTGGTCCATTCGAGATCCTAGATAGAGTGGGAGAAGTTGCTTACAGACTGGCTTTACCACCTCAGTTGTCTGGCGTACACAATGTCTTCAATGTGTCTATGTTACGGAAATATGTGTACGACCCCACTCATATCATTCAGCATGTGGATTTCGAACTGAAGGAAGATTTGACCTATGAAGAAAGACCTATCAAGATTTTGGACCGGAAACAACAACAACTCCGGAATCGTTCTATACCTATGGTCAAGATTCAGTGGAGTCGGCGTTGAACCGAAGAAGCTACTTGGGAGTTCGAAGATACTATGCGGAAGCGGTATCCCGACTTATTCTAGGTGATCTATCTCTTTCCCTACTCTCAGTTGTAGTGCAATGAATTTGGAGGACCAAATTCCTTAAGTAGGGGAGGGTGTAATACCCCGATAATTTTTATTGAGCCCAATGTTTTTATTAAGTTTTTATTAACTTAAAATTGAATTTTTAGTGAATTAATGCTTGAATTTCAGATTTTTAATATTTAATTCCTTAGAAAATAGAATAGTGAAAATTCGACCACCTTATAAAAATCTGTAAAAATGCTAATTAGGTTAAGGATGATGTAGTTAGCAACTTTGTCTTCTGTGATCGACCCAGCAAAAATCCGTAATTTGGGCTAATTAGTGGATTAAGCCTAAAAGTGCATATTTAGTTAACCTTTACCTAACCTCATCTTAAAACATAAAATTAAAGTTTAATACTCAACCAAATGAGCTCAAATTGGTGGCAAATGAAAGGCCACGAGCTAAGGATCAATAGCCCTTTATCAATCGAACCCAAACCTAACCCTAGCACATGGTGGCGGTCGAGTTTTGGCTTGGTCAACCTTGGCGACGCCGTTTTCCAACACCACCTTGCGTGGTCGATTTCTCCCAGCTCCGAAGTCTCCAGAAGCTCTATGAGCAATCAAAATGAAGCTCTACGAGTCTATTTTCTTTTGGTAGCTGTGGTGTTTGCATTGGATTCATATCTAGGAAGATCTTGATCGTTTAGTGGAGGTGGGTCGGCAGCCGTCGTCCTCCTTCCTCTCCTCTTTGTTTCATCGATTGAGGTAGGTTTCCTTAACCAAAACCTGCACATGAATACATCAAATTGTTCCTCTCGACGAGATCTTTCCAATGATATAAGAAGCCCTAAATTTCATTAGGTATCCGAGGAGATATCGAGGTTTTTCTAAGGTACTATCCAGTTCGTTCTTCATTCTAGGGCTTTAAGTTCTCTCTTCGATTGAGGTAGGATCTAACAGCTCAACTCTAATTAATATACATGTATGTAAGCATCATCATGTTAGCTTTCATTTGGCGTAGAAAACCCAAATTTCATTGAGCATGTCTAGAGAATTTTGGATCGAAGTAAGAGCATGTCTAGGCTTGATTTATGCAGTGTTCTTATGAGTCAAAGCATGATTTCGGGCTGATTTTGAGTTACATATCTTAATCCCCATACAGCATATCATACATGGATGGAATCAGCATCGAAGTAGCTTTCTTTTGATATAAGAAGCCCCAAATTTTGTTGTATATATTGAGAGAATTTTATGATTTAGTAACTGCATGTCAAAATTAGGGTTTCCCGTGTTCTTGCTTTGATAAATCATGATTTCAGAAAGATATTATGAAATTGATCTTACTGTTAGGTAGAGTTTTTCATTATCTTTCCAACAGTACCAAAAGCCCCTTATTTGGAGTCCGTTTCCATTAGTTATTAGCGTTTTAGTCCAACTCCCTAGCTTGCCCTTTGACCCCCGTTCAGCCCTGTTTAGTCCAGAGGTTACAAGGTTCATTCCGAACCCTTTATCCATGCAGTAAGTGACTTAGTTATGATTCTAAATGCTTCATATTAGTCTCCTAATGGTAATTAATAAATTAGAAACTCACATGATTAGTGGTTACCTATGTAACTAAATTTCTGTTAATTGCATGTTGTTCATCCTACGCGAGCTTGTCCATTCTCATTATCAACTTGAATTATTCTTTTTGGCAAATTGACTTAATGTAAAACTTAATCCTTGATAATTTGACATGGAATTAGGATTAATGTGATTATTAGCTTACTGGTTAGCTGCTGTACTACAGTAAACAGCGTGACCAACTTACCGACTTTTAATAAGTCGTTAGCCGATCAGTGTGCTAGTCTTGGTTTTACCCCCGGAAACTCTATCCGGCGGTTTTACCATCACCTTAGAACCTTGTTATATCCCTGTTATGAACCTAATGAACTACCAAAAACATCGTTTTATGTGTTTAAACTGCTGGTTTAAGGCTTGGATCGTATCGGACGACGAGAGGCATGCGCGGCTAGTAGTTGACCGCATATCCTCTTCGACGGCCCGATAATGACCGCATATCTGTAATACGGCCCAGTATGGTCCGTATATCTTATCATGGGTCTTAATGTCTTCTAGACATGAGCGGCCATTAATGCACCGTTCATACCTTAGAGCGGCCCACTGTCAGCCGTTCTTTCTTGACCTCACTGCTGAGTTTCAGCCCAGTTTCTGTATGCACGGCCCTGTGTTAGCCGTACATACCTTGCGCGGCTTCTGTATGACTGCACATCTCTCGGAGATGAGTTTCATCGTGTTTATGTGCTCTTGAATCCAAGGACAAGGTTAGTCCTTTAAATCTTGAACTTCTGGCAGTAATTCCCCCGATTAAATTGGCCATTAAACGTGACTGAATGTCTAGACAATCGTGGGATCTTGGATCCAATAAATCAATGCCAACGCATCATAGGGGCCCGGTCTGGTCCTGGGGAGAGCGCCCGAAAAATTATTGAGTCCATGGGATGTTATAATGACATGGTGAGACATTGCACCGAGTGCATGACTTGTGTAACGTCTATGACATAAAATCTCTTGTTACTTGTTACTTGATCGTGCTTGAATTAATGTTTAAAATACTTGTTGGCCAATTCTTTATTACTATCTCCTGTTGTTAATCCTTGTACTTGTTATCTTGTTAATTCTTGACATCATATATTTCTTGACCTTGCAAGATCTTTTTACTACGTCGTTTCATTATATCGTTATCGTCATTTATTTCTTTTATTAATGATGCGGGACGGACACGGGAGACGACACTATATGGTGCCACGCTCGGACTCTAGATGAAGACACGACCAGCAACACACTAAGCCCGACACTACGAGCTCCTAGTGGCGAAACGTCGCTAACAGAAGTGGAAGCTCACTCGTCGTCCCAAGCGAGGGAAAGCGCGGACCGTGCGCGGTTAAGGAACCGGCGGAGGTCAAGGGTAGTCCGACTCAACTTCCGGACTCGGATCGAGTCACGGGATGGGTCACTCTCACTCTCACAGCGGTGACATGGACACACAGGCTAGTACCTACACTCTCGGCAGCGGCAAAAGACCATATACTAAACTAGCAAGCGAATGCCGAGAAGTTAAGACCGTACCTCCACGCACCCGGCGTGGCGAAGACAACCCCTGCCGAATTACGGATCCCCGGTTAAACAATTTTACAACAGTACAATGATTTGACGCACTCCACGCAGGGAGATAAAAGGTCACATGTGGGGTCTGGGAATCACCCTAATCGGGTTGACGGGCAGCATCTTGATGTCGCCCGGCGGTGCCGAACTCCGCATTTTCGTGCTTTCCAAACGGCGGGTTCTGCGGGCCCGTGGGGCCCACGGGTGACGCTGTCCTCCGGATCTGCGGGGGTGAGACCCACTGTGATGGGGACGCCTTGTGGTGCGCCTCCACGGACGGCGGTCGGCCGGGAACACCGATCGGGGGTCGATCGGCCCCGATTCCCAATTGTTGAACTAGCTGCCCACGGATTTTGATTTCTATTTTCCGGCGCGCGCTCCGGCGAAAACGGCCGCTGCGATCAATCCCGACGTCGGATCGGGACGCATGAGCTATCGTTGGAAAGCTCTCTTCAAATGCCTCAATCTAGACTCAGAGAGATCTACTGGATATGGCCAGATCTAGACTTTAATGAATTTAAAAATCCCTGTTGTACAGTAACTAAAATCTCAGATCTATAGGGCACATGTCTGAGAACCACCATTGACCGCCTAGTAAACCTCCGATTCAGCACTTGAGCTCTTCTTAGAAGTTGTAGGGAATCAAATTACGGAATTGGGACTATTTTTAGAGTTTGATTTGGAGGTGGCTGCGATTTGTTTTGATTTGTGGGGTGACTAGTGGTCGGATCTGGGAATAGGTGGACAGAACTGTAGATGGGTCCTAGAACGATTTTTAGAAAATATGAGATGGGCGAATGAAAAATTGAGAAACATTGTGGATGAAGGGGTGGATGGATGGAACCCCCAGTAAAATTGGGCGAACTAACAGAAATCAAAAAGTGGGTCTAAGACATGAAACTCAGGGCGGAGGTGAACCTGGATAGAACTCTGGCAGAACCGAAATGGAAGAGTGGACGAAAAACCAAAATTAGAGAACGTGATCTGAATGCTGGACTGATTTTTGTGGGTGGAGAGGAGCATCCCAGGAACAACTCCTCCAAATTTGGTAGATAAATGAGCTCGGGGAAGACCTGTGAATTTCGAACAAGCTGCTGTGGTACTGCGCGGGCAGAACTCCGTTGATGGCGATGGCGGTGCTGTGGCGGCACGTGGCGGCGGCGGCGGCAACCGGAACTGATAGGGTGGAGTCTCACCACCTGAAGGAAGCCTTCACAGCTTCAAGGGGAAGAGAGAGAGGAGAAGGGGGTGGCCTAGGCCATGCTCCAACAAATTTCACAATTCTTATGGCATTAATTCATGAAAATGGGAAAATACAAGCATATATAGGTCACCCATCTAATCCATCCTCCACCGTTGGATCTAGGGGTGTGAGATGGAGGGCTGGGATGGCATGTGACCATTCCACAAAAATTAAAATAAAAAATAAGGGGAAGGGGGCGCCCTATTGACTTTGGTGGCAAGGGGAGACATGGTAGCTAGCCACCTTGGACTTTGAAGTCCACTTGTCTCCCATGTGCCTTTTACCATTCAAACTTCTAGATGCCTCCATTTGACATGTTGACTGACCCCACATAGGGCCCATGGGCTGAGGTGGATCAATGGGAGGGGCCTGGGGGTCCCGTGGGACCCAGGGGTCCCATTTTGCAAATAAGCCCCTCGTACACTCACAATTACATACCGAATATAATGAAATAAACACAAATTACACACACATAAAGGCTAACTAAATATGATAAATAGGGAGGCTCAAGGCGGAGTCTCCAGGCTGTCTCCGAGCCAGATGGACGCTGAGGTGGCTCGAGTCGTGCTCCGTGTGCGGTACCGGTGGCTCGGCGTGTCGCGCCGCTCAACTACTCGGGTGTCCGCACCAATTAGCATGGCATATGAAAATGTAATTAACTTGTTAATCACATAAACTTGCCTGTTATTTCCTACTGAGCGTCAGCTCATAGTTGTTGTTTCCCCCCTTTCCAGGCTATTCAGGTGACGATGTGCAAACCGATGGGGAAGGGCAGGAGTGATGTCTTGAGTGTATCAGTTCTAGTGTTTTAGCAGTCTTATCCTCCTATTAGTTGTGCTTTGGAGAGTATTTAGTTTCAGTTATGTTTAGTTTCAGTTATGTTATTGTTGTTAAGTGGTTGTTGTCTCAGTTGTATTACGTTGGTTTGAGGTTATTGTATCAGTTATGGTTTGTTTTATGATCATTAAGTTATTTCCTTTTCTTAGCACTTGTGTAAATATTTAGATTAGTTCTCTCTCTTTCCTTCTAGCTAGTTTCTAACTGTACGTCCCAATATTCCGCGTCGGGACGTGACACCCACTTTCTTCCCATTGGTCCACCTAAGCCCTAGGGCCCATGTGGGGCTTGTCAAATGTCCAAGGTGGGCTTCTAGAAGATTGACCATTCAAGGGGACAAGTGTTAAAAAAAGTCCAAGATACCACCCTTAAGGTCAAGGGGGCGCCCCCCTCTTATAGGATATTTTATTTTTTGTAAAAACACATGGGAGAATAATATGTTCTATCCCTTGTTTGCCCCTCCCTAACCCTAGATCTGAGGGTAGTATTAGTCTTTTTACATTTCTTATAAATACCTTGTATTTCCCATTTTTGAAGAATTAACGAGAAGACTTTTCAGAAATTGTTTGAAGCATGTATGGTGCGCCCTCTTCCTCTCTCCTTTCTCCCCCTTGCAGATGGATTTCTGCCTTCTTCTTAGGTGTGAAGCCTCCCTTCCAATCCCCTTCCTGAGTGTGAAGCTCAGCGCCACCACCGCCGCCACCATCGAGCCGCCATCGTGCCGCCACCGCGATCGCCGGAGTTCTATCCAAATCAGGACAGAGCCCCTTGTCCGAATTTTAGCTCCCAATCCTCGAATCTTCTGGAGCCCAAATTTTGAGGGTAGGTTCCCCACGCAAATACCCTCTCCCAAATTTTTTTTTCCTATTTTTCAGCCATCGTTTTCTATTTTTCCCATTTCGTGTTCCCCAGTCTTCTAGATCTGCCTGTGTTCTGTTTTATGTCATAGCAGCTCTGTGTTTCCATAGTTCGACCCTCTTTCCCTTATTTGTTTGAGTTGCCAATTTCATTGGGAGTTCTGTCCACTTAAAACCTATTCCATGAATTTTTTTGAGAATTTTAGATCTCGTTTACATTTTCTAAAAATCTCTTTCTTTTCCCAAATCTGTGCTGCCCCCTACAGCCCAGATCCGACAACCCAGTGTTAGAAAATCCGTTTCCCCAACCAAACCTCCACCATGAATTACACAAAAAATACCCTCGTCTTCCTCTCTTTCCCCTCTCCAACTTTCATGAAGAACCCAACACCCAGATCCAAAGTCTGAGTCACGGTCAATGTACGTTCTCAGTCAGCTCTTAGTCTGCCTGGCCAGATCTGATACTGAGAACAGTCCTGTTCTAAATTCCACCATCACAAATACGGCCCCAACAAAATTCCTAGAGCAACATAGGGTCCAAGTAGTTCAAGTTAGCTTTCCAACGGCACCCGTTTTGCACCAATCCGACGTTCGTGCTGGTCGCAGTAAATTTTGTCGCTGGAGCGTGCAGGTCTGAAACAGAAGCTCAGGTCCGTGGACAGCAAGCTTCCACGTGACGGTCGGAGCCGCTTTGCCTTCTACAAGGCGATCCCGGGCATCCCTCTGCTAGGGACCGCCCCTCCAGTAGTCCTCATCGCATCGGGACGCACCCCGCCCAGTTCGGAGATCCGAGCAGCACGTGGGCCCCACAGTTGCCGGCGCACGAGAGAGGGCTACCATCGGAGCGGTCCAAATTACTGCCCGCCAACCCGAGTCCGCTACTCCTGGGTCCCACGTGTAGCCCTTTACCTCCCTGCGTGGAGTGGGCAGAAATATTCACTTCTGTAACTCTTGATAATTGTTGTTCTGGGAGTACGAGTTCGACCGGGGTTGCCTTCCCCACGCCCGGAGCGTGGAGGTATCGTGTCCGCTCCTTCACTCGGCATTTACTTTACTCGTATTTATTTGTATATGCCGCTGCCAGTGATAGGTTTCTAACTCGTTATATTTTTATATCGCCACTGCGAGAGAGAGAGAGCGAGACCCGTACCGTGACCCGATCCGGGCACGAGAGAGAGCCGACCACCCTAGCTCACTGTCGGTTTCTCAACTGCACACGTCCGCACGCTTCTGTTGTGCCCCCCTGTGGTTATGATGTTGGTTTTGAGTTGATGATGGTTTTGATGTTAGCAACACTATAAGTCACACTGACTGTGATACACTGAATTTGATGATGGCTTTTGTGTTAGTTCTTGTGGTTTTGATGTTAGCAACACTATATGTCATACTGAGTGTGATTCATTGCCTTGTTGATAGTCACACTATAAGTCACCACATGAGAATGCATGATTGAACTATCATCTCTTGAGTTTGCTTGATTGAGTGATTGAATGATTGCATGTGGCATCCTGATGATAGTAATGTCTACGCACGCATGCATTGGTTAAGTCAGTGCACTTTCTGTACTTAAGTCATTGTCTAAGGCTAAGACACGTGCATATCTCAGTTAAGCTGCACTAACTCAGTGCACCATTCATGTGTACTTAAGTATGTGCATTCATGTCTCATATTCGCTTGTCGAAGTCTGTGCATTGAAGTCTTGCAGCAGAGTGAAATCGTTGCATGTTTGATCCCAACGGTCATAGTGTCCTTGTATTCTCCATCGTGGCTTTCATTAGGTCTGTACAACCCTTTGTGATGCACGGAAGTAAGTCGGTGCATACTTAAGTCTAAGGAGTTTTCAACGCCATTGCATTCCCAGGTCTTGTACTTTGAGTCGTTGCAACATAGTGTTGCACTTTAAGCAGGTCGTGGCAACCATTGATACTGTGTGTGAGCAAGTTCGTGCATGCGTGTTCAAGGCACACGAAGTCGGTGCATCAGTTTATCCCGCACGCATTTGAGTCGATGCAACTCTTGCACCGTGCATATAAAGTCTGTTAACATCTCTTAGGCAAGTCTTGCATGTGCATAGCTAAGTCTGTGCAACCTTCTTCTCTAGCTCGATTAGGTCTATGCAATGCTTGTACTCTGCATATTCATGGTCAGTGCATCTGTTGGCCATGTACTGGAATCAAGTCTGTGCATATGCTTGCGTGTAAACACAAAGTCTGTGCATGTCGTGTTCTAGACACCAAGTCGGTGCAACCTTTGTAGCTGCACGCAACCTAGTCGATGCATCATTAGGTATTGCACGCGACTAAGTCGGTGCTAGTGTCATCCATGCGAGAGTTGCACGAGACCAAGGTTGTGCATGTCAGTGCAGAGTCTGTACTCTACATGCATAGAGTTAATGCATTCCTTGCCTTGCACACACGCAGTTTGTGCATTTCTTAACTCTGTATTAAGGTTATGTCTGAGCAACTCTTGATTCTTGCATGCACAGAGTCTGTGCAAGATAGCTCTCGGCATAATTGAGTCAGTGTAGAGTATGTACCAACTCGATGCACTTCTTGATTACTCTCACACTTAGCCTATGCATCTTTTAGCTCTGCACTTGAATCAAGTCTGAGCACATGTTCCCTGTGTGAACACTGAGTCCGTGCATATGTGAAGTTATGACATATTGAGTCTATGCATGGTTGCCTTGATGTCTCAGCAAGTCTATACAATCTCCACATTTATCTGACATTTATATGTCTTGACACACTAACAAGTCAACTACTCGTGACTGTTAAGAAGGGCACGTGATCCAATGTGGATCGTCCCTGACAGATGACTGTCACGTGGAAGCTACAGTGCCCAGATTTGGACACGTGGGTGAGAGTCTTATGGAAGCATTTGGGCGGGAGTGTTCCCTCCACACGCCCAATGCGTGAGCCCGTGGGTCCTTGACTGAAGATATATATATGATCCTTCTTCTGCGAACAAAATGGAATGCTGAATCGAAGACATCTGAGTGGAGATCTAAGAAAAGAAGAAGAGTAGAACAAGAGTAGAGCAGAAGTGAAAGAGAAAAAGCACGTGAGATCGAAAGAAGAAGAGAGAGAAAGAGAGAGAGTGAAGAGAGAGCTCGAGGAGAAGAAGATAGAAGACTTTGCTGAAGATCAGTTCCACTGGAATATAGATCAAATCCAATCCAGTCATTTCCGTGGGAGCCACATTTGTGTTGCTATCGTTTACTACTTCTAGTCGTTGTGTTTTATCATCTTTTGTTTTCTTTAGAACTTTATTTCAAGCAGTTAGTCAGCAGAGCAAGCTGTGTCGCTCAGCGGTTTCAGAGGAGGATTCCTCTAGTAGGCTAAGCTGTATTGCCCAGTGGGTCAAGCTGTTAGCCAGCAGATGGCTAAGCTGTATTGTCCAGCGGAAGCAAGCTGTGATGCTCAGTAGTTGTAGGCAAGATGTGAGGCCCGGCAGTTTAAGCTGTGTATCAACGGAAGGCACACTCTAGGCTATGACCCAACCAACAAGAGACCCTTGCAATTCAAGACCATCACCTTCTGTCCAGAGAAGGGAAAAGAAAAGCTGGACACACCATCCAGCTCAAATAGCTCTAAGGGAATTCAAAGTCCTAAAGAAAACACAAAAACCAGTACTGGACAACCATTTAAGATGGGAATGAATTTTATGAAGAATAACACTAAGCCCACTTACCAGAACACAAATGGTAGATGGACCAAGAAAGTAAATCAGAATAAGAGCTGGAATTACAACAATCAGATGGGTCCAAACAGGACCTACTGGAGAAATAACTTTCATGGTCAAAGATATACTAATCAACAAGCCTACAGGAAGTTTCCTAGGAATAGGAAGACTATTGAAAGGAATAGAACTCACTTCTCCAGTTCAGCTGGATTGAACTTTAATAAACCAGAACGGAAGGTGCCAGAGAAAACCATGCTGAAACAAATCTGGATACATAAACACTTGATCAGAGATTTAAACAATGTCCTTGGACCCAACTCATCAAGGGTTCCAAATCACTCTGCTTGATATACTTGTGTAGGTCGGCCTAGCAGCTGAAGACAACTGTAGACACGTCATTCTTGACGTCTCCTGAGAAAGTCTCATATTACTATACAACGTCCCGCAACGGCTTACGCATTTCGAATCACTCGAGTGCTTCCTTTTCTTGGGTCTTCTTCTGCCTTTTTCGGCATTCGGAATCGTCCCGTCACGGCATTCGGACAGCGTCAACACCAGTCAGACGCATCAAGAGGTTCCGGAATCAGGAAGGGTGTCTGACGGGCGGCCGCCGACGTCTGATTTGAGGACCCGGGTGGATCTTAATGGGGGCGTCCAGGCCCCTGGACGCCCCCATATTTTAATTTATTTTATTATTTTCTCAGGGCCCAAACCAAATAAAAAATATATATATTAATGGAGGCGTCCAGGGCATTGGACGCCTCCATAAAAACAAAAATAAAAAATATGTGTAAAATGCTAGTTGGCATAAAAAACAAAAAATAAATAAATATATATATATATTAATGGAGGCGTCCAGGCCCCTGGACGCCTCCATAAAAACAATTCTAAAAAAAATCAAAATGCCAGCTTTGGCATAAAAGACAAAAGAAAAATAAAAAATAATATATATTTTGGAGGCGTCCAGGCCCCTGGACGCCTCCATCAACTCTCTCACGGGCACCGCTCACCGAACGACGGTTTGTCGTGTGTGAAAAATCCAAATTATAGAGACATCCAGTCAACTGGACGCGCCCATTTCTGAATCACGAGGCGCCGCTCACAAAATCATGCGTTGTGCCAAACCGCGTGCGGCCGTCGTCGGTTTTCGGTGGACCTGTTTGAGGCGTCCGGAGCCCTGGACGCCTCCACAAAAGTATTCCAAAACAATATATAAAAATAGAATAAAATATTAATTCGGCCCTGATGGAGGTGTCCAGGGTCCTGGACGCCTCCACCCTCCGGAGCTCTATAAATAGAGGCCCACCCCCTCAGTTCTGGGAGAGCTTCGAAGTGATCCGATAGGCTGCCGGAGCCCAGAGGCTACGGAGTCATTTTCTAACCCGTGGGTTCTTTTGTAGGTGGAGGTTCTGCCGGCTTCTCGGGTGCTCACGCTCGCGAGAGGAAGGTCGTCTTCATCCACCGCGCTTCCACGTCATCCCCACGCTGCCGGAGCTCCGCCGGATTTCACCATCGGCACGATCCAATAAGCCAATTCTTTCCTTTTCTTCGTAGTTCTTTTGCATTCATCATCTTGCATCCCCTATCCCCCTTCATAAGGGCGCCTTTTCTTATACACTTCTTACATCCATCATCTCATTTTCCTCCTACTCGAGTCCGAGAGGGGTTTAAAAGATAACACCAACCAGGTGTGTGTCTTGCCATCATTTCATTATTTTTATCGCAAGGATTTGAATACTACACCTCCATCTTTCTAATCCACTTGTCATTCGTTTGTCGTTATTTTGCAAGGGTAGCCGAGGAAAGCCCTCTCCGTCGGCAGGCCGGAGGGAGAGGAAGAAGCAACCCGCCATCTCCCGCTCTTGAGGTAGGCGCGATCACCTTCTTATTTTTGGGGTCTTTTGGCCCCTGGCGATCACATATTGTTCTCGAGGCCGCGGCTAGTCACTTCCCCAATGGCCGTTTAAATTTCCGTTCTTATATGTTATATTCTTATCTATTCATGTTCTCGAGGCCGCGGCGAGTCACTTCCCCAATGGCCGTTTAAATTTCTGTTCTTATATTCTCTTTATATTCTGTTATATTCTGCTCATATTCTCGAGGCCGCGGCGAGTCACTTCCCCAATGGCCGTTTAAATTCACGTTCTTATACGTTATATTCTTATCTGTTTATGTTCTCGAGGCCGCGGCGAGTCACTTCCCCAATGGCCGTTTAAATTCCCGCTCTTTGTATTCTCTTTATATTCTGTCATCTTATTATCTGCTCATATTCTCGAGGCCGCGGCGAGTCACTTCCCCAATGGCCGTTTCAATTCTTGTTATTTGATTCCTGCACCATTCTCGTCCCCCCGAGGCCGCGGCGAGTCACTTCCCGCTATGGTCGTTTAACCCCCATATCTTGCTATATCACACTTGTCCCGCTCGCCCCGCCGGAGCAATCTCCCGTGGTGGCCCCTCCTCTCTCTTCTCTTATTTTCGTGTTGCAGCAAACCAACAACCAAACAAAAAAAAGAGGAGCCCATGCGCGCTCCGGGTCTTCTCCGCTCTTCCTCGAACCGCGTGACGTCGCTCACAGATTGGCGATCACTGTGGGACCTCTACTGCTTCCTTTCGGCTACCCTTGAAAGTTCGGCACCACCCGTGCCTCTCCACCTTGGCGCCCGCGCGCGCCCCCGTTGTGCTCACGGCAGCACTATCAATTGTGATTGGTTGTTTGTTTATTATATGTCTGTTATTTCTATTATTTTCTTACTCTATATATCTGTCAGCATTCCATTGCATACATCCATTCCTCTTTTCTATCTTTTTTTCATTTTTTGAGGATCACCCTTTCCCGGTGAAGGAAGGACTCTCCGTTTGGGAATTCCTCTCAACGGACTAGAATCTCCTACACTGGGACCTCCGTAAGTCTCCGACATCGAAGAATCTCCTCTTCGTTCACTGGGCTGGTTGTACCATTGAAGTTCCCCGGAGTTAGTCATTTCATTCGTGGTGAGACGAGAGACCCTAGTTGACACGGCGGTGAAACAAAAATAAACTAGGGTCCCCATTTTGTGTGAACTTCGGATCTCGTTAAAAACAAAAAAAAAATCATCAACATCAAAACACAAAAAAAAGGGCGTAAAGGCATCCACTTGTTTGATAATCTCTGCTACCTACTTGCTAGTGTATGTTTTTACGTTCTGGGAAAACTGTGAGCATGTCTCACGAGTCTTTTGAGGAGAACCACCCTAGCCGTGGTTTGTCAGCCGACCCGCGAGTCTATGCTATGGACTCGGGTCCTTCTCATGACCCCTCGCATGAGGTGCAGGTTATTGCCGGGGACACGTCCCCACCACAGGATATCTCTTCTTTACTGGGCGTCCTCGCCAACACGGAGCTTACCTCTGAATAGCTCCGGGTCTTCCAGGCCATTCTAAAGGGGAAATCTGTTTCCCCCACGCCCCAGGAATCAACTCCGGTCATCGCACCTCTCCAAGAGTCCGTGCAGGCCATTCCATCTCCCTCATTGGCGCAAGCCATCCAGTCTCCCTCGCTTCAAGGACAAGCGAGCCAACAACCACCCTCATTCCAGTTCCCGTCACAATCTCAAACTCCGTTGTTCCCCACACACCGCTTCAGCCAGGGCCAACTGTCGGCGGTCCGACAGCTCCCTCTCATTCGGGGTTTCCCCCTCAAGTCTCCGGGAGACAGTTTCTCCCCCAGTGGCAAGTGCCACCTTCACCTCCAGAGGAGCTCGCCCAATCGCTCCTCAATAGGTTCAATCGCATGGACGAGCAGTTTCAAAATCTGAGAAGGATGGTGGACGTGAAAGCCACCCCGGAGGTTGCTTTGCCAATCCTTCCCGTCATTCATCTTCCTCCCTCCGAAATGCCCACGTACCGCAGATACAATGGTACCGGCAACCCCTTCATTCACCTCAAGGATTTCATGTATGAATCCTCCTATTGGCAAAACGATCAGAGGTCCCTGGCATACCTCTTTCGGAGATCATTGGATGGTCCCGCGCTTGAGTGGTTCTATTCTCTGGAGCCCCGCGAGGCCGAGAATTTTGAAATAGTCCAGAGAAGGTTCTTGCAGAAATATAGGGATAGGGTCGGTCCCTCACTCTCCATTACCGACCTAGTGGCCGAAAAGATGAAGCCCGACGAGGATTTTGTCCGCTATGCTGATAGATGGAGGTCTCTGGCGGAAAGAATAAGGGATACCCTCTCCGAGCCCGAACAAGTGAAGATGATTGTGTCTAATGCAACCCCACAGTTCAGACATGTCCTGGCCATGAATAAACTTACTACAATAGAGGAACTCTATGAAAGGGCCCGATACATCCAAACCCAGTTAAAAGACTCCCCCATCATGAACATGTTTGAGTCGCCGAGGCCCAAAGTGGTTAGAAAGACAGGCGCTGGTGTCCCGGGCGGAGCCACAGAAGGGGTCGTGACAAATGAGCAAGTCAGTACGGTCAACAATGCCAACTATGCAGTCAACCCAAGGCCTCCACAAATGTCCCGACTTCCACCCCAACCAGGTCCTTTCCCTCTTCGTCCTCCACCCCAAAATAATCCACCCCAGGATAATATGCCTCCATTACGCCAACCCCAGCAACGACAACCACAACCTCAGCAACAACAACCACCACTTCAGTACAACCAAGTTCCACCCCCGGGGAACTATGGTCCCCAACAGCAACAAAGGAGGCCGCTCGGTCCCAAGAGAGCCTACTATCCACCATTGCCGGAAACCTTAGCAGACATTTTTAATGCCCTCATGGCATCAAACCAACTCGCCCTACCCAGAGAAAGGCCCGCGTGGCCCCCCAATGTTGATACCTCCAAATACTGTGTCTACCACAGGCAGCCGGGACACACAGTAGATTACTGCTTCCATTTCAAAGATTACATCCATGATATGAATGATGAACATCAAATAGATTGGGATGAGATGAGACGATACGTCACATCTCTCAAGGCTAGGAGACCTCCTCATAGGCCACAGCAGCAGTTACAACAGCAACAGCAACAGCAACCACAACAGCAACAACAGGCTCAGCAGGCCCCACAACAACAGCCCGACATGGGCATAATCCAGAATCCATTACCAGAGCACCAACAGCCCAATCATCAGGTTAACCCCATCTCCTCCTTCCCGGAAGTCGGGAGAGAGCAGGTGTGGCACCAGGAAAGTACCTCCATTCTTTCTACCTCCAACCATATCGTCATGCAACCCCCTCACCTTGCCCGGGTAGCACCTCTCTCTCATCAACCCGCGTCAGTATCACCATCACCATTTCCACTACCATTACGCCCTCTCATCCGCACCCCGACCTCCTATCAACCGACACTCTCCACTACGCCTTCACACCCTCTCATCTTCTCTCACTCCCCCACTTTACCATCCACCTCTACCACATTTACCCCTACGCCTTCTAAACCCTTATCATCCGTCAACCATACATAACCCCGTCTTTCTCCACCACATCACCACTAATGCCTTCAAAACCACTCATTAACCATCACCCACCTCAAAACCATTACCCATTTCAAACCTTACCCACTCCTACTTCGTCTCCACCGCCACCTTCTAGACCCCTTATCCTTCATAATCCGCGCAATATCCCCTCTACCTCCACCATGCCGCCACCTAACAAACCCCTCATCAGAATCTCTGCTCCCGTCATCACCCCTGCTTCATCAACCATTCCTCCACCACTACCCCTCAAACCCCTGTTAAAACTCACTGCTACCCCCACAGAGGTTCAAAAGCCGCAGGCAATGGTGCTCCGGAGTGGAAGGATTTTCCACAGGGTTTTCCCCCACAACAGTCAGAATCCCGAGCAATCTCAGCCAGAGAAGGATGATGCAGAACAACCAGAAAGAGCTATCCCTGGAACACAGTATGATCTATTGAAATACTTGGACAAGACACCTGCCCGGATCTCCATCCTAGAGCTACTTCAAAGATCCACATCCCACCAGGCGGCCTTGATGGAATATCTTCAAAAGGTCATGGTTAATGAAGACCTCCCCGTGGAGAAGATTTCGACCGTCCTGACCCCAACAGACACACAACCAGCCATCATGTTTCACAACTACGAGCTCGCTCCCAAGGAAGCTCGGAAATATGCATTGTGCATTTCAATAAAAATTAATGGGGTATCCATAAACCCGTGTCTTGTGGACACGGGTGCATCCATAAATGTGATCTCCATGAGCACTCTTCAGTTGTGTGGGGTCAACGAGGAACAAATAAGACCTTCCTCGATCACGGTCACGGCTTATGACAATAGCAAAAGGCCGCCGCAGGGGATGATTATTCTGAAGGCAGAACTAGGCCCCATGTCAATTCCCACGGAATTCCATGGACTCCACATTCAAGGCTATACTGGGTCGCCCTTACATCGAAGCCATGGACGCTGTGCCTTCCACCAACCATCAGTGCCTGAAGTTTCCTTACAATGGGAGAATTATTAAAGTTGTCAGTACACCTGTCCTTCACACAGTGGATGCTATCAACACCTCTCTGCCTTCTGTTTGGCCGTCTCATCGGCCCATATTGTCACTGCTGGACGTACGTGATCCATCTCATGTTCCACTAGCACCAAAGGAGCCGGTCAGGGCAACCACAACATCATGTCTCCCTTTTCACTCCAAAGGTTGGGAGATTATGAGGAACATCGGCTATCAACAAGGAAAAGGTCTGGGCGCACAGTTACAGGGTATGTTCAAACCGCCAAAGGAAATTAGGCCGAACCGCAGGTTTGGCCTAGGCTTCAAAGGACCGTTCAAGGCAGATTGGAAGCCCCTCACGTGGACTCTATCAAACCACTTCAACAGAGGGCCCGTTGTTCAGATGGGGGATCACCCACGAGAAGCATATGGAGGATCACATGCTGTATATTTGGCTGAAAAATGTCCGAGGATCACCAAAAGAGGCAAGATCAAAGATCCGGAATGCGAGTGGGACAAGTGGTTCGACATACGGGGCATTTCTGTTGCACTGGAAAGGATGTTCTCGTCTCCGCAGCTTGAAGGATCACCATTGATCTTCGAAATACCAGAGAATATTACCACTCTTGCCAAGGTTCCAAACTATCCTCGTCCTCGCCAGAAGGACCCTGTCATCGACGGATCTTCATCCGTCCTCAACATTGCCATCGACGGCTCATTAGCCGCCATCTTCTCCATCCACTCGTCTCAGCCTTTGCTGATATCTTCTTCCTGGGCCAGATAATTGTCTTATGATCTTCCCAGGTCCCCTTCTTTGCTTACATACCTACGCGGGCTTTTCAACCCGCGCCAGGTCTTCAACCATGATCTACTCTATGAGCCTCACAATCCTCTAGCCATAACCACTTTCCTCTCTCCTCCAATCTCTTTTCACTGCTTTGTCATTAAAAATGAAAACAAAAAAAAAACGTCAATTTTCAAACTCCCCAACAACACATCTTCGTTGAGGAAACCTCCTACATCTCCCACGGGTGCGTACCGCCTTGCGGACCACCCGTCCAAGGCCCGATGAGCGACCTTTTCTACCCCTCCTCTGAGGGGTCTTCTCCTGTACATTCTACACCATCCTCTTCGTCTTCCTCTTCTTCTGTAAATATTGTCAGTCAATCTAGGAATGATAGGCCAAGGGTAGTACCTAGGAAGAAATCCAAGGGTAGGCAGATCCCTCGTCGATTCCTTTTAGATTTGGCCGCCAGATGTCAGGCCCTTCTTGCCATCCCCCAGTTGTTAGAAAATCCCATCCAGCTACCCGAAATAGAATGCGAGGGCGACTGTGCATCTGATGAAGGGTATGGAGTCTACGAGATCACGGATGAAGAATGCCCACTGAAGATGAGGGTGAAGAATATGAGGATGCGGCGGGCGCATACGCTAGTGGAATGAGGAGATTCGACGAGCCGTCAACCGCCGTAGAAGAATCCACCAAAGAAGTCAACTTGGGGACTGAGGAAGACCCTAGGATCATCCTCATAAGTGACAACCTACCACCCTCTGAAGAAGAGGCATTAATTGAGGTTCTCAAGGAATATAAGGACACGTTTGCATGGAGCTACGAGGATATGCCGGGTCTGGATTCAACCTTGGTCGAACACCGTTTAACCCTAAAACCAGGGTCCATCTCGATAAAACAAAGGTTAAGGCGTTTCCACCCTCAGATGGCTTTGAAAATGAAGGAAGAGGTCGATAAGCTCCACAAAGCCAGGTTCATTAGAGTCGTTCTTTATCCTCAATGGGTGGCGAACATTGTCCCGGTCATGAAGAAAGATGGGAAAGTCAAGATTTGCATCGACTTCCGGGACCTTAACCGCGCCTGTCCAAAGGATGATTTTCCCTTACCTCACATTGATGTGCTGATTGATAACACGGCAGGCTACGAAACCCTCTCTTTCATGGATGGATTTTCAGGATACAATCAAATTCGTTTGGCAGAAGAGGATCAGGAAAAGACGTCATTCACCACCCCTTGGGGAACATATTGTTACGTGGTCATGCCGTTCGGATTAAAGAATGCTAGAGCTACTTACCAAAGAGCGATGATGGTCATATTTCATGACATGATACACATATATCTGGAAGTGTATGTGGATGACTTATTGGTAAAATCAAGGACCAGGATGGAACATCCAGAAGTTTTGGCTAAGGTCTTGCAGAGGTCAAGGGAGTTCCAACTGAAAATGAACCCAAAGAAGTGTGTGTTTGGTGTGTCGTCAGGTAAATTGCTGGGGTTCATTGTGAGCAAAAGAGGAATCGAGATAGATCCTGACAAAGCTAAGGCTATCAGGGATATGCCGCCTCCCAAGAATTTGAGGGAAGTCCGAGGTTTAATCGGGAGGTTGTAGTTTATTCGTCGATTTGTGTCCCAACATTCACAAAGGTGTAGACCTCTCTACGAGTTGACCAAGCCAGGAGTAGAATTCCACTGGAATTCTAAATGTCGGAAAGCTTTTGAAGGGTTGAAGGAATATCTGGCTAGTCCACCCGTTCTCATTCCACCCAAACCAGAAAAACCTCTGATCCTTTACGTCTCAGTCTTGGATGACTCCGTGGGAGCCGTCCTCGCACAAGCTAATGAAGAAGGCAAGGAATGGGCAACCTATTACTTGTCCAAACTTCTCAATCCCTGTGAGCAGAAGTACACCGTCATGGAGAAAACCTGTGCTGCCCTCGTTTGGGTAGTGCAGAAATTGAAGCACTACTTCTTGGCTCATGAGGTCCACTTGATTGCTTGAATGAATCATATCAAATTCCTTCTGGAGAAATCTGTCCTTACGGATAGGCTAGCACGCTGGCAAAGTTTTCTCTCTCAGTTCGACATCACCTACATCCAGCAAAAGGCGATTAAAGGCTATGCCATAGCCGAGCATCTCGCTCATCATCCTCTTCCCAAGTTCGATCCCGTCCAATCAGAGTTTCCAGATGAGGAACTAATGTCCATCAACCAATTAGATGAGCCAATGTGGACACTATATTTTGATGGAGCTCTGAATTCTCAAGGGAGAGGAATCGGCATCGCCCTCCTGTCGCCTGAAGGCCTCACATTCCCATTGGCATACCAACTCAAATTTTCAGTCACCAACAATATAGCCGAATATGAAGCTCTTCTAGCTGGCCTAGAACTCGCTCATTCTTTTCGTATCACTGAGTTGCGAGTCGTAGGTGATAGTCAACTCATCCTTCGCCAGGTGCTCACTAAATATTGCACTCGCGATCCCAAACTCAAGCCATACCAAGAACTCACTGCTGCCTTTGCCAAACTGTTCGTCAAACTGATCTTTGTTCATGTCCCTCGTCATCAGAATATTCTCGCCGATGCCCTCGCCTCGTTGGCATCATCCATAAGGTTCCCTCTAGGAAGATGGTTTAAGTCCATTTCCATCTATAAACTTCACGCCCCTGCAATCGATGATGCTTCCTACGTAAATATCAAAGACATGATAGCAAGGAAGATCCTGCAGGAAGATATCCTTGAGAAGAGGGAGATCATGTTGGCAGAGGTCGAAGAAGAACTGGCTGATGAAGAGAAACCATGGTTCTATGAAATCGTCAAATACTACCAAGATCAGTCTTATTCTGAAGGGGCCACCACAGAGGACAAGAAAGCCATAAGAAGGGTGGCTCAGAAATATACTTTGGTTGGAGGTCTACTCTATAGGAGGAGCCTTACTGGTATTCTGTTAAGATGTCTTGGTGACGATGAGGTTTGGAAATGTGTAGAAGAGACGCACTCGGGTGTGTGCGGTGGTCACATAAATAGTCAGATGCTCGCCAAGAAGATCATTCGCCAAGGCTTTTATTGGCCCACTATGGAAGAAGATTATGATGTCTATGTCCGTAGGTGTGTCAAGTGTCAACTTCACGTCGATAAAATCCATTCACCATCTTCCTCACTTCATCCAATATCCTCCCCGTGGCCTTTCTCCATGTGGGCATTCGACATCATTGGTCCCCTAGGTGATCCCAATTCCCTCACCAAGCAGAAATCTTTCATCCTTACTGCGACAGAATACTTCACCAAATGGGCCGAAGCTGAAGCTTACGCGGAAATCAAGGCGTCAACAGTCTGCAAGTTCATCATGAAGAACATCCTCGCCAGATTCGGCGTCCCAAGCACAATCGTCACCGACAATGGGCCACAATTCATTTCTCAGGACCTACAGGACCTCTGCAAAAGGTACGCAATTGCATTGCATCATTCATCGCCTTATTACCCACAAGGTAACGGCCAAGCGGAGGCCACCAATAAAATATTGCTCAAAATCATCAAAAAAACCTCCGAGTCTAGTAAGTTTTCAGACTGGCCAGAAAAGCTTATCGAAGCTCTATGGGCCTATCGCACTTCAATCCGTACCCCCACCGGGCAGACTCCATTTGCCCTTACTTATGGTATGGAAGCGGTAGTCCCGTATGAGACTCTGATCCCTTCTCTTAGGGTACAATTGGACGAGGAATTTCCCCTCGACGATCGTCGTAATTCACTCCTCGCCCAGTTGGAACTCTTGGATGAGAAACGGCTGGCCGCTACCGAACACGCGCGTGTGTATCAAAATAGACTCGCTCGCTTTTACCAAAAGAAAGTCGTTGAGAGAAAATTCAAAGTCGGTGAGATGGTCGTAAAAAGAATTTTTGTCAAACCTGGAGGTCCGCGTTCTAAGCTCCAACCCAATTGGGAAGGACCATTTGTAATTCAAGCCGTGTACCCTGGCAACGCCTACAAGCTAGTCAACGCCGAAGGGACCGAGTTATCCCACCCTTGGAATGGGCTTTATCTTAAGAAATACTACCCTTAGCACAAAATAAACAAAAAATGATGAAAAGATAAAAACATCAAAAACCAAGAAATATTGAAAACCACTAAAAATATGGAAAATTCAAAATGCCGATGCCTGGCAGTCACCATGTAGTTAAGTTCTTGCATCTAACCTTCATGTTAGGATAGGGCCCATTAAGGCTTGGTAGGCACCGGGTCTTGGTTTGCCAGAACCGTGGAGATCCCTGTCCGGCCACGTCAGCCTATGCTCGCTCGAAGGAAGCTAACATGTGCTCACTTATGTATTTTACTCAAAAAAGTCGGTAGCATCACCTACGGTGGGCCCCCACCCAGAAGATCTCTGGAAGCTGTAATCTTTATTCTTTTCCCTTCGACCAAATGAGACAGTCGGCGCCCTTAAAACGCTGAGCATGAGAAACTGAAACTCAAACCCCAAAGGCAAGAGTAGGATCCATTTCCTCAAGCATCGATCAGAGCACGAGAAGAGGGCAGTGTCCCCGCAGGCATACGAAAAGGGAGCCCACAAACGTCAAACGACTATATCTCCCTCACAAAAAGAAATACAAAATCAAAATCAAGAGAAAAGCCTGGTCGTGACCGTGCCTGTTGCGATAAACGGAACCCCTCAAAGCAAAAGTCTGAATCCACAAAAGGGGCCGTGGAATGTAAATGCTCGGGATTTGGTCCGAAGTTGTCCCAAAGGAAAGAGTTAATGGGCCCTTGTTCGCTCGCCGGGTTAACGGTTTTGCTGATCCTCTCAAGAGGTTTATCCCCCACGCTCTTCCTTCTTCCTCTAAAGATGAAGGCTCGATGGAGTTTCTGAAAGGTGAAAAATGCCTAGGGTCTGCGACCTTATTTTAATATACACATTGGGTTGCCTACTTTGAAAAGCAAAAGCTATCGCTGCGAAGGGGTCTCCGTGTTTCTGGCTAGTCAAGACCCCTGTTTACCACCTTGATGTCTTCTTGTTTAACCTCGGGCTTAGGCCAATGCAAGCGCGTCACCTATGGGTGCGACGGCGTCTGATTCTGGATCAGCGTCGCGCGGTTGGTCGTTAGGGTTCCAGGGTGGTCCATCATATACCATCTAGAGTTGTGAGGAAACAGACCCGGGTCGGGCAAATCATTTACCTCGAACACCTTTTGGGTGAATCCCTGTGGTCGGAAGCGACTGGGAGCCTAAGCATGGCATGACGGTATTGTCATCAGGGTAAGTCTTAGCCGGCGGGATCATCATTCGAGGGGTCTAGAGGCCCAAATCAACCTAGATGTGCACTTAGGATACCTGGGAGGTTAGTAAGAAACCCCTGTTCTCACGAAGGTTAGGTGCCATTTGGGTGCTTGCCGGGCGTTAGCAATAAAAAAATTGAGATGATAAAGCAAAAAAATGGAAAAGAAAAAAATGTACATATTTGCAAACAAAAACAAAAAAAATCTTTTTTATAAAACAAAAAAATGCCAAATATAAAAAAGAAAATAAATCAATTTTTGCATGATTGCGTTTGCGTGCAGCATCTCACTTTAATACCGCTTGCATTCGTGTGCTTGCCTGTCGCATTTATCATCACCGCATCTTTCCCTTGCCTTCGTTAAATAAAGGCTTGGCCCCTTGACCAGTTATCAAGGACAGTCACAGTGACCACTTGCTTATTGAGCAAGGGACCAAGTCAGAACAGAAATTTTGATTTGTTTGTTTCAGTGATATATGCAGGGATTCAGGCAACTGAAGCAAAGGTGAAAAACAAACAAACCGAACCTTGTATTTTATTCCAAAAACCAAAAAAATTACATCAAGTTCCGCCCTCTCTCTCTACATTACTCGTCCCACTACTCTCCTGGTAAAACGCTCTTAAAGGTGCTACCCAACTACGAAAAGCGGTACTCCTACCGCTCTGTACTCCCCTTCCTATTCCCACATCCCGGCGTTGATCCACGGAAGCAGCAGAGAAGCTACCAACACGAAAGCCACGCTCTCGTGCTCTTCGGTAGCGCTCCTCACCATCTCTCAGCCACTGTTCAGCAAGACCAAGGCTGATTCGGAGTTCGAATAGTTGGGCCTCCATGGCCCTTCGTTCCTCCCTTTCAGTCAATCTGTTGGCTCTTTCTCTCTCTGCGTCTCTTTCTCTCTCTGCACGTTCTCTCTCACGGTCTTCCCTCTCCAACTGGAGAGTGATCCTCAGTTCCACGGCATCCCTAGAGGAGTCATCATCAGGATGACGCCGCAGTTCCCTCTCCAGTTCTGCTATCCTAGCCTCCTTCTGCGCAGCTTGGGCAAGCGCTCCTTCCGTCTCCTTTTCCTGCCAAATGTACCATCTCAGATACGCGATAAGGCGTAAACCAAGTGAACCCAACACTGAAACTTTTACCTGTATACAGAGCATCCCTTCTGCCTCTGCGGCATGCTGCGTGGCATGAGCAAGTTGCTCATGAAGCAAGTCAAGTTCTGAGGTGGGAATCCACAAGCTGGAAGAGGCACCACCCACTCCCATCGCTGGGGAAGCTGCGCCAATCTGGGCATGCTACGACCGCGTGAATTAGCAGCCAATATCTGGAATCTGGGGTTTTAATTAGGAACATACTGTACACCTACCAAGGCGCTCGTAACTCCGCGGGCATCACCCGACTGTTGTTCCATCTCTGCCAAGTGAGTTCGTAAATTCGCTATCATGGCATCCCAGACATCCTGCAGCCTTACAAGTCAGCATTTTCACCAGAAAACCAAGAAAAGGAGAAAGAAAAGAAGAGAAAAGGGGAAACCTACCTCCACAAGTCCCCGGGGTTGGAACCGTTCTGCGTACTTTGTCCTATATAGACGCAAGTAGTCCTCGCTATCCCGCGCCTGTGATTCTACAATCGTGCCACCCCGTTGCCAGTCCTCGTACTGTTCGGGGAATCGCACGCGCCAGTCAATGCAGGTCGTCGGTCCCCGCGTCTTTCTCCCGACACGAGGTGGCGCCGCTGAATCCACCCATTCTTGAGCCAGTCCTAAAGTCCTCATAACTAATCGTAGCCGAAGCGGCTCGATTTCATTCAGGCAGTGCATCCACAGTTTCCGTCCGAACCGGGCACGACTTGCTAGAACCCACGGCTGGTCGGCATCGACCATGTCTGAGTAGGGTCTCCAGTTTACCATCGCTGCATGAAACTCCTGTAGCTCCCACCTTAGCACCATCAGTTGGTAGGTTAGGGGTGCCGCACTCATGATGGGTTCCCACCGCCTGGCTAACGGCACCATCACGGGTCGCCAATGCCGAGCTCTCCCCATAGGGAGGTAATAATAGCTCCATAGCTGCTCGGCACAGGTCATCAGTACTTTGCAAAAACATAAAAAAATACAAAACAAGCAAAACCAAAATACCTGGATGAATGGTGTGAAACCACTCACAGTCATCTCACGATCCGTTTCTTGGAATAGGCCTGCAAACAAGTGTGCCAGCATGGCGGCTCCCCAGGCATAATACCCTACTCTTTTAAGGTCTGATAGCAGCTCCAGGAAGCAACATTAGATACCGTCCCCTTTCGAGCTCAGTACCAATCTCCCCAAAAGGAAGAGGAGAAATCTCCTCAAATCTATGTTGCATCTTTCCCAGTTGCCGAAATCTATGCAGTACACGGCACGGCATCCTATTTCCATCCTTTCCATGAACTCTTCTGAGGATTCATCGTCCCGCCGACGAGTGTCGGTGAGCCCTAATACATCCATCAGGGACGCCCTAGCTACCGACCTATTTTTCTGACCATCTAGGTCCAAACCCAGTAACTTCTGGGCACCTTCTCTGTAGTCCGCGTAAGTGACTCCGGTCACTGCCTCGCCCTCTACCTTCAGGCTTGTGATCCGGACCACATCCTCTAAGCTGGGCACCATGTGCCCCCACGGCATCAGGAATGCCCGACTCACTGGGTCCCATCTCTCACACAAGGCTTGGATCAGGACCAGGTCGAGCTGGATCGGCTCGATCCGAAGGAAGGTACCAAATCCCATCACGTCTAGCCTCGCCTTCTGAAAATCTGGGAGGCCCCTGTACGCTGCTACTACCAACTCCCATAAGATTTGTGATTTCATCACAACCTACACATACAAGGAATGGGGGTGAGGTTTGGTCAGAAGAAAGGAAGAAAGAATGAAAAAAGGGCAAGAAAACTTGGCTTACGAGTTGTGATTGGGCCCTTTCGCTGAAGTGCCCTTCAAGGTCTGAAAGCCTCCTGGAACTACTACCACTGGACCTGCTTCTCTTCGAGGAATGGGAAGATTCTCCCTCCATCCAACTCTCAGAATTTTGAACCCCTCCTCTCCCGTGAGAACTTGTGCTCCTCGAGTTAGTCCTCGATATACCTGGGAAGATAAAAGGGACAAGAATTTATAGAAATGGAAGGAGTGCGGGCCAAGATTGCCTCCATCACCTGTTAATGATAGCCCTCGCAATGAGGCACCTGCCATGCGATCCCGTGTGCCACCTCACCGTTCGTACAGGGTGATTGGTTGGACGAAGAATATGACGACTAGCCCCCTATGTTGTCTAGGGATACCCTATCATGATTTGGAGGACGTCCGTAAAATTTGACACAACGTTCGGGAAAGGGGCTAGGGCCGTCATTATTGACTTCGACGACAGATTCCCGTGGAAAATGGTCACAACAAGACGTGATTCTCCGCTCGAGGCGGAGTCTCGACAGACCCATCACATGGGAACAGTGCAAAGGAAAGGAAGTGTAGGGAAGAAGGAACGCACAAGAGAACGAACAAGCAGCAGAAAATCAAATCATTCCATTCATAATTCTACATAAGCTGTCATAAACACTACAATCATAGAGAGGTTGCGGGTCCACTAGCTCCCCAATCCTCACCATCACTCATCTCTCTGGGCACTCTCCTCCTCTCCCCCGAGGTGAGGGTCCCTCAGAAGCCTCCGGGATCCCCGTGCAGTAGCACCTGCCTCGCCTCTTGGCGCCTGCTCCGCAGCAGTGACTCGCTGCTCCTCCCCTGGCGTGGCGAAGAAGCCACTGGCGGCAAAGCGACCGGACTGGCGGAGTCGCTCCCCGAACTCTCGCGCTCTCTCGTAGCGCATCTCCATCCCTCCTAGCCTCTGCACGATGTCCTGAAGGCCCAGCTGGAGCTCCCTCATTTGGGCCTCCAAGGCCCTCCTCTCAGTCAGATCCCGCTGTCGCTCGGACCTTCTCTCGGCTTTCTCTCTCTCTGCCTCTCTCCTCATCATCTGCAGAAGAACCCTTAACTCCAGGATGTCTGGAGAAGGTCTCTCCTCACCACGATGCCATAGCTCCGCTACAGTCGCCACCCAGGCGTCACGCTCCTCTTCCGCCCGGGTCGCGCGGGCCACCGCACTGGCAAGTTGCTCCTAGAGGGAGGCAATCTCGAGAAAAGGGGCCGAGGAACTGGAAGATCCGCCAGCCACTCCCACCGTCGCTGTCTGCTGGGCACGCTGGAACAAAATAAACAACGGCCGTCAGTGAAACTCCAAAATCTGAAGTTAAAAGTGCGGCACGTAACTTACCAGGAGCAACAGCTCATGTTGAGCGACAGCCAGCTGCCGCCTAGTCTCTGACAGTTGGGCGCGCGAGCCGCCAATGCCACGCGTGTCCCCAGCTTGGGGAAGCCCCGCGTAACTCTCTCTCTGCCACCGCAGGAAGTCGGCACTGTCCTGCACCAGTACACCCCCTTGCTGTCCAGGGATACGTACGGGCCAGTCCTCGAGCCTCGCCTTGCCGCGACTCTCCCTCCTGACGCGGCTCGGCTCGTCCGCACTCGCCCACTCATCGGCCAGGCCCAGGGTCCTTGCGATGTCCTGCACCAAGAAAGGGGTCCCACATCAGTCAAAAATAACGCGTCCCCTGTCAAGGACGCGTCCATCATTTAAGTGCGACACTAGCCGAACCCTTTCCCCCTTCGCACGGCTTGCTTCAAAACTCAAAATAGATCAAAGAGGGGGAAAATCAAACACTCACCGAGCCGTGTTCACCTCCTCCCGCGCCATCGGGCCCCTCGGGTCCCTCGGGGGCCCGAAGCGGCCCTTCCTCTTCCATGGACGCCGTTCCGTGCTCTGGCGCGTCCCTCCTCGGGCGAGGAATTCCTCGTCCCTCTCCACCTTCACCATGATCAGGCCCACCGAACTGCATCGATCAAAAGAGGAGGAAGACGAAAAGGGGGCAAGGGAGTTTCGACAGAAGGCGGGCTCGTTTGCGGGTAAGGCATGGGAGAAGAAAGGCCACCCGACGCTTTAAATTTGAATTCAAGGATTAAGACGCATCCTCGCACCTGGACACGCCCAAAAGGAAGAGAAAGGAAACAGAATCCCCCCGTGCAAAGCGTAGTTCCCCGCTGTTCAGGGCAAGGTCTCGTGGAGCATGCCTCGAAGGACAACTCAGTGCAAAGAAGAAAGTGTGGGAGAGAGAAAAGTACACACAACACAAGAAAGCCATTTTCATTTCATATAATAGCCGAAAGTACATCATACAGTGAGAATGGTGACGTGTACAAGCAACTCTCTAACTCTCACCATGACCCTCCTGGTCATCTCTCTCCTCCCTCCTCCGCCGGGGATCCCTAGGGGGCCTCTGCGAACCCTGAGAAGCCGTGCTCGCCTCGCCCTGCGGTGGCACTCCAGCCTCGGAGGCGCGACGACGCTCCTCGATCGAAGAAACCAGATAGCTGCCCATGGAAAAAGAACTAGACTGACGAAGTCGCACCCTGCGTTCCTTTGCCCTCTGGTACCGCTCCTCGCTCTCCCGAAGCCTCCCCTCCGCCGTGCCGAGACTCAATCAGAGCTCCAGCAGCTGGGCCTCTAGAGCCCTCCTCTTGGTCTGATCCTGCTGTCGCTCCTCCCTCTCTCTCTCCCTATCCCTCTCCCTCTCTCTCTCCATGCTCTCCCTATCCCTCTCCCTCTCCTCTCTCTCCCTCATCGCCTCTCTCCTCGACAGCTCGAGGGCGATCCGCAGATCCACTACGTCGCGAGGAAGCTCCTCAGCCTCCCGTCAACGCTCCTCCTCCAGCTCTGCAATCCGGGCGTCACGCTCCGCCACCCGAGCGTCGCGCTCCTGCTCGGCACGAACGGCACGCGCCAGGGCCTCCCGAATCTCGGCCACCTGTCAAAGCACGCATGCACCATAAGAGAACAACAGTGATAGAAGGAAAGCAGCCAGAAGAGAGTCAAGGTCAGGCAAGCACTCACTCGAGCCTCGCGGTCACGCTCGGCCTCCTCAGCCCGAGCCACCGCATACGCCAGCTGCTCCTGGAGGGCAGAAACCTCTGGAGGAGGGCCCCGCGAACTGGAACCCGCTCCACGAGCCGTCCCGGCTGCCGCTGTCTGGTGGGCCCGCTGAAACACGGGGCAAACGTCAGTCAAAGGCTAAGCATCAAAAATCCAGGTCGCAAAAAAAAAATGCATCACATAAACTCACCAGGATCTCCAACTCTTGTCGGATGGCCACCAACTGTCGCCTGGCGTCCGCCAACTGGGCCCGCAGGTCGGCGATCATGGTATCACGAGCATCCTGCATTGCACGTAAGTTAGTATCGCATGCATATACATATAGAAAGAGTGAAGCATTCTCATTTCACTTACCCCTGCCATACCACCAAGGAAGAGGCGGTCCCCATACGTAGCTCGGTACCGTCTCAGGTAATCAGTACTGTCCTGTACGTGGGACACCACTGGGACCCCGCCCTGCTGCCAGTCCTGGTACTGTGCTGGAAAGCGCGTACGCCAGTCCACAACCTTCGCCTTCCCCTTGGTCTTCCGCCCAATGCGGGCCGGCTCTTCTACATCAACCCACTCCTGGGCCAGCCCCAACGTCCTCATAACCAGCCTCAGCCGAAGCGGCTCGATCTCGTTCAGGCAATGGACCCACACGTCCCGCCTGAAACGAGGAAGACCCGCTACAACGCAAGGCTGGCCAGCGTCGCCCATGCCCAGGTAGGGTCTCCACACCACCTGCATCACCATACATACATCATGTTAGTTACCATTTAGTCACATGCATAAACACAAAAAAATCATACGCATCATACCATGGCCTCGGGATACTCGCTCAGCTCCCGACGAAGTGATGCCAGCTGGTAGCCGTGGGGTGCTGCAACCACGACCGGCCTCCACTGCCGCGCCAGAGGCACGGCCCTCCTGTTCCCATGCCTAGCCCTCCCCATCGGGAAATAGTAATAGCTCCACACTTGCATTCATCATACATCATTAGTACAATAATTGCATATTTAACTGTGAAAATGCATAAATAAAATGTTTACCTGGAGAAAAGGTGCGAAGCCGCTGACTGTCGTCTCCTTCTCCGAAGTCTGGGAAAGATCAGCAATCAAATGGGCAAGCAGAGCCGCTCCCCACGCATAGTGTCCCACCCTCTTTCCACGCCAGATCCCGCAGATAGCACTCAGTTGGTCTTCTGCCACTATGTTGTCGGTATAAGGAAATAAGAGAGCACCCGCCAGACAAATGGTGAACCCCTTCATAATTCCCTCCAAATAGTCATCGTCTGGTGACCCTCTCAGGGCGTCCATGACCCACTCCGCAAGCTTTTGGAGATCGATCCCCTTTTGAGTACGGACCTTTCTGGCTACGTCGGGTGGCATGAAGCTTCCAAGGACGCTTTCAGAAGTCCCCCGTGTCAGCATCCGCATAGCCTTCACCTTCCCGTCACTCTTGAATTTCTTCAATCCGAGCAGAAGTTCCACCTCCTCGAGGAGGATGGTCACCTCAAAGGTCGGGAAGATAAAAGTGTGGGTCTGGGGATGCCAGATCTCCACTAGTGCGCCCATAGCCGCCCAGTCCATACGAATCTTCTCGTAGTGTTTGGCGTGAATAAGGAGCCCCTGCAGATGCCACTTCGAGAGTATGGCCCTCATGCCAATGGAGATATTGGAAGTTAGCTTTGAAAGCCATGGCAGTTTGGAAAACTTCCTCGGGCCTAGGAAGAGTGGATATGACTGGAAGAGAAAAGAAAGAAGAAGAAAGGAAGGAAGTAAGAAGAAGGTTCACATGGAAAATTTGAAATGAATCAGCTTACCATATGCGACATGATCGTCCCACTCAGATGACCCTCGAGGTCGGAGAGTCACCTGATCTCGCTGCTAGGCCTGCTCCTCTTCATAACGTGGGAAGACTCTCCTTCCATCTTGAAATCTCTAGATTCTCTTCTCTTTCCTCTCCTGAGCTTCCAAAACCCACCTTGGTGCATTTGAATGAACTAGCCTAAGGGGAATTCTTATAGGAAGGGAAGATCGCTACAGGACGGAACATGTCACATCAGCAGTCAGTGTCAGGATTTTGGCTAGATTTCCTTTCCATTGTGGTGTGATTCTGTTATAAATCTGCTACTTTCTGATGTTATTAATCCATGCTGGCCTGTGCAGGTTTTACTAATGGACATCGTTGTCCAGTCTCCTGTCCCACCTTTCAATGGTTGGTCCCACCTTGTCATGTATCATAGTATATGATACATACGCTACTAGAACATGTCAAGGACCTTGCGGCCCGAACGAATCTAGGATTTGAGTTCCCGTTCAACAAAAACGATGATGATCCCGGGAGAATTTGGGTTGTACGGATAGGCCGTTAATTTGTGGTAGCATGGGGACGACGGTTCCATTCAGTGAGTTGGTGCGTGGATAAACGGGCCCCAGCCCAGTGTCGACTCACCGGATCGGTATCCTGACCCGTTCTTAACAAGTTGACAATATTATCCTTGGCTATTTTCTATTTTAGTTTGTTTTAAATTTTTATTTTAACCCAACATGCATTCATATAGGACTTTGATTTATTGCGGAAGATCATTCAAGCGATTCGATTGCGAAGGCCGTTGTGCTTCAATTCCTACAAATATGAGATATTCCACTCCGAATGAAATACTGAGTTTCCTTGAAACGGCCCTACGTTGTTCTTCTAAAAGGAGACCCTTGTTTGGACAGACCCTCAGATATTCTTTTTTACCTTGTTTGACCCACCTTGGCCGCAGCACTTCCACGTTGGCTGGTAACCGCTCCCCAAAGGTGAAACCTGTAGGTTTATGACCCAGGTACTTCCACACCGAGAAGTTGGTCTCTTTTTTTTCGTGCCTGAGCCAACATCTCACCCTCCCTTATTTGATCTCCGTCCGAACAATCGTCTATATTTGAAAGACCTTCTTCAAGGTCGCCTCATTGAAACTCCAAGAAAGATTCCAAACAGTAATGTCAAAAGCGTGTCTCATCACACCTTGGCATCAACTTATCAGTCCGCTCCCACTTCATTTCACTCCACTTCGATACCATTCCACTATGTGTCGCTCCCTTGCAAAGCAGACGCCAAGGCGGGGCAGCTGTAGACATGCCATTCTTGACGTCTCCTGAAAAAGTCTCATATTACTATACAACGTCCCGCAACGGCTTACGCATTTCGAATCACTCGAGTGCTTCCTTTTCTTGGGTCTTCTTCTGCCTTTTTCGGCATTCGGAATCGTCCCGTCACGGCATTCGGACATCGTCAACACCAGTCAGACGCATCAGGAGGTTCCGGAATCAGGAAGGGTGTCTGACGGGCGGTCGCCGACGCCTGATTTGAGGACCCAGGTGGGTCTTAATGGGGGCGTCCAGGCCCCTGGACGCCCCCATATTTTTAATTCATTTTATTATTTTCTCCGGGCCCAAACCAAATAAAAAATATATATATTAATGGAGGCGTCCAGGGCATTGGACGCCTCCATAAAAACAAAAATAAAAAATATGTGTAAAATGCCAGTTGCCATAAAAAATAAAAAAAATAATAAATATATATATATATTAATGGAGGCGTCCAGGCCCCTAGACGCTGTTGACAGCTAAAATATGAACAAAGATGAAGATGGGACCAGACCAGCAACGAAGACTGGAAGATGCCTGCAAAGTCAGGATTGAGGGAGGATCCTCACCACCAACCAATTGCCCGGCTAGGACCATCTCAGGCCTGGCTAATGTCCGGTGTTATCGTCATCATTCAGATGGCAATACTGGTAAAACCCCAGTTTGTTCACTGATGGAACCTCGAGATGATCTCGATACAAGATATATCATCAATGAAAAAGCCCTTTCGGGTGATGATGCCCTTGAAAGACCCAAATGGGCCTGTGAAAGTGGCTAAAATGCCTTAATTGGGCTTACAAAGGTGGTGCCGAGAGCCACTTGCTAAAGCCCAAAGGGGGGGCGCCGGAAGCCCCTCGAATGGGCGCGCCGGGAACTAGTGCTGCAGGCACGCCGAATGCCATCACCGTGAACATGGCCCTATAAAAACCCATTACTTCTCCCACAAGAAAGGGGCAGAAAAGGGCGGACAGACAGAAAAGAAGAAAAGAAAGAGGCAAAAGAAAAAAGAGCGAAGAGATAGCCAGAAAGAAAAGAGATAGGAAAAGAGAGGGAGAGAGTCTCCGTCGAAAGAAGAAGCAGAAGAAGGGAAGGAAGAGAGGCTCCAGGTGGGCTGATAGGGGGAGGGAGAGGAGTCAATACTCCACCCTCCCCCCCATGTTCGATGTTTCTTTTTCTTTCTGTTTCTTATTACTGATTCTCCGCATGAAATAGTAGAAATCTTGATGTTTGGATCATTCATATGATTCTCTCCTTTTTCCTCTCCTGTATGTTTCTTGGCTTCAGTTATGAAGTCGATGTAAGTGAAGGTGAGATGAATAGATGCAATGGCCGTGATGGATTTTTAGGCGATGTTATCTTCTTTTGTCCCTATATGTACGCGTACTGTTTGTATGAATGCCCCATGGGCGAAATGACTCAGGCTTCAGAGTCAGGTCTGTTCTTCGAACAGGGATGAAGGTAGAACCCCCACCCTTGTTCAATGGGTTGCTGGGTTCTATTCTCTTCTCTCATCCCACTTCAATAGCATGCCTCCGTATGTATTTGAGTCTGTCCCTCAAGCTTCTTGTGCTGTCCCGCGTTCATATCTTTATGAATGCCCCATGGGCGAAATGACTCAGGCTTCGGAGTCGGGTCTGTTCTTCGAACAGGGATGAAGGTAGAACCCCCACCCTTGTTCAATGGGTTGCTGGGTTCTATTCTCTTCTCTCTTCCTGCTTCAATGATATGCCCTCCGTATGTGTTTGATTCTTGCCCTCAAGCCTCTTGTGCTGTCCGGGAACCAGAGACATCAATCTCTTGGTTCCCCGGACTGCCGGCTATAAAAGATACGTTTGAACCCGCAGACGAATGCAACCCTGGATCTTCATTCCAATCGATTGGATGATTAAGGCCTGGGGTCCCAGCATCGAGGGTTCTTTCATCGCCATTTTGCTTCTCAGATGATGCTATGCTGGTCTGGGGAATCAGAGACAGCCATCTCTTGACTCCCCCAGACGTCTGGCAGCAAACATGGCAATATAACAGATAAAGGCTACTCAGTCCCGTCGATGGTCTCTTCCCCCCCTGATGATTCGGCCTCTCAGATCCCTTGGCATCCTTCTAGCAGAGGTGTTCGTGAAATCTCCTCATACACCCCCGATTCAGCCTCAATCTGAGCCATAAAACCCCGAAATTCCAGAAACAGAGCATCGTTCTTGAGCTGAAACCTTGAAGTCCTTCTGCATTCCATCTTCTCGGCGTGCGAGTTTCCTCGCCGAGAACCGTAAGGCCGAGAGGCCTTCCCCTCCTTTCAGCTAAACGACAAGCCCTTGTTTTGTGAAAACCCCACAGCCCACAGCCTCCCGGCGCTAGGCTCCCGGCGCGGCCATGAGCGCGCAGGGAAGCCTTGTGCCGAGAGCTCCACCCACCAAAGGCCCCACGCTGAGAAGCCTCTTCCTTCTAGCCAAAGGCCATGCCGAGACCCTCTTCAAGCCACTAAAACCCACGCCGAGACCCCCTTGGCCAACCATCAAAACCCACGCCGATACCCCTGCTTTGGCCAATGAAACCCAGTCCAAGGCCCTCCTCTGCATTGCCACCCTTCGACCCTTTTGGTTCCCTATACATCCGTCTAGGGGATGCTCAGAGATCATCATATGTGCCCTGAGGTGGTATAATAATGGGGAGGACCTCCCCTACATTCCTATGTCCCGGATTTGATTCACATGCAACCCCGTGGGTCTGACGGACCTTGTCTTTACAAGGGTTTCGTCGGTCTCCAAGAAGGGGAATAGTGACCGATGCTAGAGACATGTACAGTCTCCTTGAGCCTTAGTGATCTCCCACCTTCCGGCTTTCATCCCGGCACTCCGTGGATGTCAGCCTATACCACTCTCTGGCAAATGCTCGGTCCAGGGGAGGTGCTGCCAAAATTCTCTCAGGAGACAAAAGTCGACATCAGGTTGTCCCTCGGGCTCTGCATGATAATGGTGACGGGGTTTCCCTCGACCCTAGACATCCCAAATCCCTCTTCTATCCTGATGCTCCTGTAAAGCCCAAATCTAATCCAGCTCAGATTTGATGAACTGATCTACCTTGACCCCATTGAATCTATCTATTTTAGCCTAGATCATCGATGAACTCAAAGCAGAGCATCGTTTGAACCTTGAAACCCTGTAACGATTCCAGCTTCTCGGCGTGCTAAATTCCCCGCCGAGAACCCTCCTGCCGAGAGGCCTGCCGCTTTAGCAAACAACAAAAATCACATATGGCCCTTGCATGCAAACCCCCATAGCCCAGGGCTTCCCGGCGCCACCTTCCCGGCGCGGTAATGGGCGCGCCGAGAAGACCCCTGGCCGAAAGCCCCCCCCTATGCAACCTTTTCTGGCGGAGGCTTCCCGGCGCGGGGATGAGCGCGCCGAGAACCCCATCCCTTGGCGCGTCGAGAAGCCCCTTGCCCATTTTTGCCAAGCCGAGAACCCGTGCGCCGAGAACCCCGTCCCTCAGCGCGCCGAGGACCCTCCTTCCTGCGCCGGGAACCCTGGCCATTCTGCCTTCGCGCCGGGAACCTATGCACGCTTGAACTGCATTGATAACCTAATCAAATGTTGTTACTGAATCTTAAATCCGAATTTTGTTTCGGGGGCGGAGCCCCCGGAAACCCCCGCAAGGGGCGCTGCCCCCTTGACCCCCGCGACCTGACCGGGCAGGTCGATCCCCGCGACCTGACCGCGCAGGTCGATCCGCGTGTGAGGGTGCAACATTGAGCGTTCGCTCACTTTCCGTCGTCCCGCATCGGGTTCATGAATAACCCCTTTAGCTCGGGAGGGCTCTGCCATTGCATGAGTTCCACCGGCTTCTACAGGGAATACCAAATATTGCCCCATGGCAAATATGCGATTCGGGAAGCTCAACACTTCTCTCTCTCTTGGCTTTCATCCCGACACTCAGTGGGTGATAGCCTATTTCCCCCTGGGCATAACCCAGATAAAGGGAAGATGCTGTCGAAATACTGATCGATGTTTTAAACTTCGTCACGGTCGCGGCTCAGGCTACCTGCGATTGAGATCCTCCTTCCCCCCCTTAACCCCGGGTTTTGAACCGCTGACTTAACGATATCATCTGTTTCTACGGTTGGTGTCATTATCTTGCCCGCCTTTCTGGCTTCGGTATGAAGTTCCATTTCCGCACATGAATATATGTTTGCCTCTCGAGGCCTCCTACTTTAGCATTTAATCAAGGGTTGTCCTTCCTTGGAAGGACGTAATTAACGTCATAGCGTTCAGGGTATGACGGACTTCTGGTCCAGACACGATCACTCACAATCGACTGATTAGAAGTCAGATCGAGCGCACAATAAAATTGTCACTTCGGTGACTGGCATGCCAATAAATAAATAATAAAATAAATAAATAAATAAATAAAATAAACCAAATAAAATAAATGTGTTCCACAGACGCCTCCATAAAAACAATTATAAAAAAATCAAAATGCCAGCTTTGGCATAAAAGATAAAGTAAAAATAAAAAATAATATATATTTTGGAGGCGTCCAGGCCCTTGGACGCCTCCATCAACTCTCTCACGGGCGCCGCTCACCGAACGACGGTTTGTCGTGTGTGAAAAAATCCAAATTATAGAGACGTCCAGTCAACTGGACGCGCCCATTTCTGAATCACGAGGCGCCGCTCACAAAACCACGCGTTGTGCCAAACCGCGTGTGGCCGTCGTCGGTTTTCGGTGGACCTGTTTGAGGCGTCCGGAGCCCTGGACGCCTCGACAAAAGTATTCCAAAAAAATATATAAAAATAGAATAAAATATTAATTCGGCCCTGATGGAGGTGTCCAGGGTCCTGGACGCCTCCACCCTCCGGAGCTCTATAAATAGAGGCCCACCCCCTCAGTTCTGGGAGAGCTTCAAAGTGATCCGATAGGCTGCCGGAGCCCAGAGGCTACGGAGTCATTTTCTAACCCGTGGGTTCTTTTGTAGGTGGAGGTTCTGCCGGCTTCTCGGGTGCTCACGCTCGCGAGAGGAAGGTCGTCTTCATCCATTGCGCTTCCACGTCATCCCCACGCTGCCGGAGCTCCGCCGAATTTCACCATCGGCGCATCCAATAAGCCAATTCTTTCCTTTTCTTCGTAGTTCTTTTGCATTCATCATCTTGCATCCCCTATCCCCCTTCATAAGGGCGGCTTTTCTTATACACTTCTTACATCCATCATCTCATTTTCCTCCTACTCGAGTCCGAGAGGGGTTTAAAAAATAACACCAACCAGGTGTGTGTCTTGCCATCATTTCGTTATTTTTATCGCAAGGATTTGAATACTACACCTCCATCTTTCTAATCCACTTGTCATTCGTGTGTCGTTGTTTTGCAAGGGTAGCCGAGGAAAGCCCTCTCCGTCGGCCGGCCGGAGGGAGAGGAAGAAGCAACCCGCCATCTCCCGCTCTTGAGGTAGGCGGGATCACCTTCTTATTTTTGGGGTCTTTTGGCCCCTGGCGATCACATATTGTTCTCGAGGCCACGGCGAGTCACTTCCCCAATGGCCGTTTAAATTTCCGTTCTTATATGTTATATTCTTATATATTCATGTTCTCGAGGCCGCGGCGAGTCACTTCCCCAATGGCCGTTTAAATTTCCGTTCTTATATTCTCTTTATATTCTGTTATATTCTGCTCATATTCTCGAGGCCGCGGTGAGTCACTTCCCCAATGGCCGTTTAAATTCACGTTCTTATACGTTATATTCTTATATGTTTATGTTCTCGAGGCCGCGGCGAGTCACTTCCCCAATGGCCGTTTAAATTCCCGCTCTTTGTATTCTCTTTATATTCTGTCATCTTATCATCTGCTCATATTCTCGAGGCCGCGGCGAGTCACTTCCCCAATGGCCGTTTCAATTCTTGTTATTTGATTCCTGCACCATTCCCGTCCCACCGAGGCCGCGGCGAGTCACTTCCCGCTATGGCCGTTTAACCGCCATATCTTGCTATATCACACTTGTCCCGCTCGCCCCGCCGGAGCAATCTCCCGTGGTGGCCCCTTCTCTCTCTTCTGTTATTTCTGTGTTGCAGCAAACCAACAAACAAACAAAAAAAAGAGGAGCCCACGCGCGCTCCGCGTCTTCTCCGCTCTTCCCCGAACCGCGTGACGTCGCTCACAACAACAAGTGGTACCTCGACAGTGGCTGCTCCAGGCATATGACAGGAGACCGATCCAAGTTCAGCAAGATAGAGATGAAGCCAGGAGGTCTGGTCAAGTTTGGAGGAAAGAATAAAGGTAAAATAATTGGAGTCGGCACAGTAGGTAAGTCTTCCACAAATTCCATTGAAAAAGTATTACTTGTGGAAGGGTAACAACACAACCTGATTAGCATTAGCCAATTATGTGACAGGGGTCACAGGGTTGTATTTGATGATAGCTCATGTAAAATCCTTGAAACAAATTCTGACATGGTTAAATTTGTAGCCAACGGGATTAATAATGTCTACATTGTAGACTTAGATGAGAATTCTGAATCTACTATTTGCTTATCTGCCAATTCTGAAAATGATGCCTTTGAATGGCATAGACGTCTAGGTCATGCTAGCTTTTCAACATTAAACAAATTGGTCAAGCATGATTTAGTTAGAGGCATGCCTAGAATTAAATTCAACTCAATATCAAAAGCATGTGATGCCTGTGCTCTAGGCAAACAGACCAGAAATTCCTTTAAATTGAGATCTGAGCCATTGTCTTCTAGACCAATGGAACTTCTTCATATGGACCTTTTCGGTCCAACTAGAACTCAGAGTCTTAATGGAAACAGGTTTGGCTATGTCATCATAGATGACTTCTCCAGATATTCATGGATATTTTTCTTAGCAAATAAGAGTGATGCATTTCAAAAGTTTAATCTGTTTTTCAATAAGGTCAAACAAGAAGGGAAGTACAAAGTTAGTTCTATTCAATCTGACCATGGAGGTGAGTTTGAAAACTCCATGTTTACTGATCTTTGTGACAAAGAAGGACTAACTCACAGGTTTTCCTCTCCCAGGACACCTGAACAGAATGGGATCGTGGAGAGAAGAAATAGAACAGTGGTGGAAATGGCCCGAACCATGTTGATTGAAAGTAAGTTACCTAGAAGGTTTTGGGCAGAAGCGGCCAATACAACAACCTACATAATCAACAGGGCCATGGTAAGACCCATACACAAGAAAACACCCTATGAGCTTCTAAAAGATAAGAAACCGAACTTGTTTCATTTCAGAATTTTTGGATCAAAATGTTTCATTCATAACAATGATAAGAAAGATTTAGACAAGTTTGAAGCCAAGAGTTCACCTGGAATATTCTTGGGTTACTCTGAAGTGTCAAGGGCATATAGGGTATTTAACATATCAGATCAGAAAGTGGAAGAATCTCCACACATCATTTTTAGTGAAAAGAAAGATGTCTCTAATGTTGAAAATCTTGACAGGGATTCCAATCATGGTGGAGACTTTCTAGAAGACCAACAGGAAGAAGAGAAGACTCAGCCAAATGGAGAAACAAATTCCCCCAATCAGGAAGAGCCAAGAGAAACAGGTGAGTCTTCAACAAATATCAGATTTCTTAAAGACCATCCTTTAGATAAAGTCATAGGCAATCCTGAAGATCCTCTTCGGACTAGGTCTCATTTTAGAAATGTGAATAATGATGACTTAATTGCTTTAGTCTCACAAATTGAACCCAAAATAGTAGAAGAGGCATTAGCTGATCAAGCTTGGGTCAATGCTATGAGTGAGGAATTAGGTCAGTTTGAAAGGAATAATGTCTGGGAGCTTGTCCCAAGACCAGATGGTATTAATGTCATAGGAATTAAGTGGGTGTTCAAAAATAAGATGAATGAAGATGGAATTATCTCGAGGAATAAAGCTAGACTAGTAGCCAAAGGCTACTGTTAGGAATTCGGTGTAGACTTTGATGAATCCTATGCACCTGTTGCTAGGATGGAAGCTATAAGACTGTTGCTTGCCTTTGCATGGTCAAAGAACATTAAACTCCAACAAATGGATGTTAAAAGTGCTTTTTTAAATGGAGTTATTAAAGAAGAAGTGTTCGTTGAACAACCTCCTGGATTTCAATTTTCTCCTCAACCTAACCAAGTTTTCAGGTTAAACAAAGCCTTGTATGGTCTAAAGCAGGCTCCAAGAGCATGGTATGAAAGATTGTCTAAATTTCTGATCAGCAAGGGCTACAAAAGAGGTAAAGTTGATCAGACTTTATTTACCAAGGGCATGAATAAAGATCTCATCATAGTTCAGGTATATGTAGATGACATTGTATTTGGATCAACTAGGCATGAACTATGTGATGAATTTTCTACCATGATGTCTGCTGAATTTGAAATGAGCTTGGTTGGAGAACTAAAATATTTTCTTGGATTGCAGGTACAGCAGCTAGAAGATGGGTGCTTCATCAACCAAACCAAATACACAATGGAACTGTTCAAAAGGTTTGGCATGGAAAACTTAAAGCACATTACTACACCCATGGGCACCAATACATCATTGGATGCAGATGAGACAGGTAAAGAAGTAAATGCCAAACTTTATAGAGGTATGATTGGATCACTTCTTTACTTGACAGCCTCTAGACCTGATATACAATTCAGTGTAGGAATGTGTGCAAGGTATCAGTCTAGACCTACTGAACTACACTTAGCTACAGTTAAAAGAATATTCAGATATTTGTCAGCTAGTCACTCTCTTGGTTTATGGTTTCCTGCATCTCACACACTTAACCTAGTAGCATACACAGATGCTGACTATGCAGGCTATAAACTAGACAGGAAAAGTACAAGTGGCCATTGTGAATTCTTGGGTGGGTGTTTAGTGTCTTGGGGCTCCAAGAAACAACATTCTGTGGCCCTCTCCACTACAGAAGCTGAATGTGTGGCTGCAGGGAGTTGTGGAACACAAGTCATATGGATTAAACACCAGCTTCAGGACTACCAAGTAGACCTGGGGTGCACACCTATTTACTGTGATAATACTAGTGCCATCAATCTTGCTAAAAATCCTGTTTTGCATTCACGAACCAAACACATAGAGATAAGACATCATTTTATAAGAGATGAGGTGTCTAAGAATAATTTTGAACTGATTCATGTAGGCACAGATAAGCAGATTGCTGACATATTCACAAAACCTCTGGATAATGAAAAATTTTCCATATTGAGAAGAGAATTAGGCTTATACAAATTGTCTTAATTATGAAGCCTGTTCTTGTTGTGAGGGGGAGTTGTATTTGTCTGATGTTTAGCCTTCTTGCATGCTGGTTTAAGGGGGTGATGAGAACATCACCTCCTATTTCATCAGGCATGATCTAGTCATTTAATTTTGAGTCCTATGTAATTTTTATTTGAGTCATTGATGTAATTTTCATTTTATTTGAGTCATTTCCCTAGGTCTAGCATTTATTTTCCTATGTTTGAGTGTCATTAGATTGAGTAATGTGCTAATTGGGCCCATTTCTTTGGGCTTGGCCCAATGAGCTCTCCTACCCCTTCGGTTATTTGTCAATGAGGCTTTTGTCAGGGTCTTTTGTAGAAATGTGGGTTTCCTATATATAGGACCCCATTTCCTCCATTTGAACTTAATCAATCAATGAATCAATCAATGAAAAATGCCATTTGAGAGTCCAAAGCTTAGTTTAGTGGAGTGATTCTAACATTTCTTGGGTGAGATGCCCTAGGGGAGAGATTCCCCACCCTTCCCTCTCTTAATCTCTCTTTTTCACTCCATTTTCTCTCTCCTCAACACCCAATTCCGAATTTGCTTCTCTCTCCTCCCTTCCCCAACCACCTCCACTAGCTACCCACCTCATTTAAGACCCTCCACTTCCCCAAGCCACCATTACTCCACCCCCTAGTCCCAAGGGAGCTTCCACCAATCCTAGCTCCACCTCCCAACCCCCAACTACCCCACCCACTTCCCCAAGCACCCTTCCCACTACCCCAAGCACCCATTCCCTTCCCCAACACAACTCTTCCCATTCCCAAAGCCCCACTAACCACATTAGTCCATTTTCAAATTTTGGAGAAAGATCTCTCCTTCTCTCTTCCCCACCCATCCCAAATTCGTAGCTCCCCTCTCACCCACTGTAAACACCACCTTCTAGACCCCATTCTCCCTCATACACACCTTGGAACACCCCCTCCAAGACCCCCTTACAACCAGGGGTCACTCCTACACTCATCCACCCCCATTTCCCCACCCACATACCCCATTCCCCCCCGTCATCTTCAACCTACAGTTTCAGTTGCACATCAGAAGAAGAGTACCGACTTGCAGAGGTGACCACGGCTTCCTCCGGGCGATTCTGAAGGCCCAAGATACATCCGTGGAAGCGTCTGCCTGTCCTCTTCGACACCAAAGTGGTTTCGTCTTCATCGGAGCTCGGGGCTGTCCAGGAACTCCGTTCTCCCACGACTGCGCGGAACCCTCCCTGCCAAGCATCAGAACCTAAGAGATCACTCTGCCACGACGAACCCTAGCGGATTCAGGCTGAAGCCCCTTCATCAAAGTTCTTCCTCTGCTAGTCTTCTTCCAAGATCAAGAAACAGAACCTCATTCGGCTGCCAGAGGAAGGAGTTACGAATTTTCTCCCCCGAGCTCTCCAGTTCTGTCTCCTGCTGTCTACTCCGACCAGTGCCAACTCTTCAGGGTACACCGACCGCCCTCGACCTCTGATTGCAGCCCCATTACCTTTGGCTGAAAGCTACTTTGACCACGAAGACGTCACCGCTGGTTTCGTGCTGATCGGAGTTCGGGAGAGTGCGTGGCGTCCTCTGCAACCTGCTGCCAGAAGTCTGCAACTGTGGATCAGAAAACCTCATGTCCTGTTCCAACCTCTGCTCCGGTCAGCCACGGTCTCGGAAGAAATTCACAAAAATCTGAAGCGTTCCTGTACCTGTTACGAAGCTTTTTCCGCCAGTCTCGCTATCGGAAAAATTCGTGAGAAGGATCTACGGTCATTACACCGCCCCACTGTCCCTGTTCGCAGATAACCGGCAGATTCGGCATCCACACTCAACCGACATTCTTTACCTTATTTTCCCCACCCCGCTTGGCCGGCTGAAGGCCCCACCCTGCGTGGTGGTAGTTTTGATTGTAACACCTTAATCCCCACCCCAAGAACCCCCCTCCCCCCCTTGCATGGGGTGTAGTGCATGTAATTTACAATTTCAGGTTGAAGCTTCTCCGGCGCGGCGTGCGGGTAAGCCCACGCTTCCTCGCTCGCCCTCGTCTCCGACCGGGATCGGTGTCTTCACACTGACTAGGTGAGCCACTGCACACTCCTCTTTGCTGAAATTTCCTTGCTTGAGTAGTATTGTATCTTAGTGCCGTCGGTGGTAAGTGGAGTGCCCGAACTCAAATTTGCTTGTGAATGAATGATTACCGCGGGTGAGTTGTGAGTGAACCGTTAATACCCACGCCCTCGGCGTGCTGGCCGTCTATGAGAGTGGACATCCTAGGACCCTTGAGAGGTCCAATCCTAAGCTAGCCAACCCTCGGAGCAGCAAGGGCCCGTCCCGGACCCTCACCACTATCACCGGTTTGCCTACGGGCACAAGAGTGCGCTTAGCGGGTGAGTCCGCCCGAGTAAAGTCACCGGTTCGTGCGTTGGTTGCTTGCTAGGTCCAAGGGTCATTTGATCATGTGAAGAACCCCCTAGGTCGTGTCACATCAAGTGGTATCAGAGCAAGTCATTGACTTGTCTCTATCAAGTTAAGTCCATGGGCACGCTTGCATTAGAGTTCTCATCGGATCGTTCCATGCATTATCCACCTCCCATTGTCATTGAGTCTACAGACCAAAAAGCCCCAATTCCCATCATATCCCAAGCATACCTACCTAATGGGAGCCCCACAGAAATTGACTTCATCTACATGGTAGAAGATAATTGGGTATCCCCCGACATTGTAGCCACCCTCTCTACGACCGGACAAATTGTGCACAATGGAGACCTAGTCTTCATTGAATTCCATAAAAGGTTTGGAGAGACCAAATACTTTGATGGAGCTTGGTGTCAAATTGGAACTTTGGAAGGCCCTTGCATAATCCTAGGGAAACAATGGCTTGATGAACGGAATACCACCTTCCACCCATTGCGTTGGTCTTGCCTACTTCATCCCCCACATCTCCCGGGAGCCTATGGTTTCAACAACCTTTTGTTCCCTCACCCACCGGGGCCCCATACCCGGCCACCATGCCCTCTCAACCCACTTCGAAGAATGAACAAGGTCATGAGTGAACATGAGGAAAACCCGGCCCACAAGACCAAATCCCCGAGATTGGACACCAATCCAAATCCCTTCCCCACATTCAAGGAAATTCATACTCCTATCAATAAGGAAGAAGGACATCAACTCATCCCCGTCCAAACAAACACATACCTCCCCAAACCTCTCAATCTCATGCAAAAGGTGGTGACCCTATGAGAACTCATCATCAAATGGCTCAAGCAAAATCCCATCCCTCATACCTTGTACTTTCAAAACCCAACCATGGAGCATCCTTTCCAATTAGCACCCATTAACTCCTATCACACCACATTCCAATCCTACTATGAGGTAAATAGTTGGGATGATCTCATCAAGGGTTTAGAATGGTAACTAAAGTTGACTTGCTTATTGACCATAGGAGAGGCCCACCCAAGAAGACTTAGTCTCATCCACCCATGTGTTGGTTCTATCACCTCAGTCTACACCATTGGTTGCTACACTAGTGACCTCCTTCTCATTCTCCCCATGGATGAAGAACCCATCATGGTCCACTCCACTACCATTAAGATCCCAAGTACCTTGACCGACTGGCCCACTAAAGATCTTGGTCCAGTTACCTTGGGGAAGGATGACCCACCATGCGTGGACCATGTGGACATAGAGTTCCTTCCTCTAGGAAGCCCAGTCCATGACCCCTTTGATCCCTTCCAATGGGAGTCTAGGTACCCATGTAATACACCCACCTTACCCACAACTCCCCTTTCCCTACCCCAACCAACCATGTTGGACCAAGAACACCTCTTCCAAGACTTGGGCCACACAAAGGGAACCATCACCATAGACAACATATGCCTAGGAAGCAAAGAAGACCCCCTCTCCATAATGCCCACCTTCCTAGATCCTTTTGACCCTTTCACATGGAAGTTCAAAGGCCATCCCACACCCATACACATGGAAGTCATCTTTGGGAAAGGAATGCATAAGTCTTGGCATAACACATCACTTGGCATGATTCATAAGACGGGTCCATTCATTCACAACACCCACATGTCAAGTAGGAAGCATGAATGGACCATTTTTGGATGTAATGGTCCACCTCCATTCATCATGAGTCTTAAGCATGAGAGTTCCATATTCGGATGTAATGGGCCACCGTCATTCATCATAAGTCTTAAACATGATAGGAGCATTCACGGATGTCCGGGTCCCCCGGCACTCATCACACCCATACATGAAAGGGACACATATGGATGCCCCGGCCCTCCCTCACTTCACATTAGTCATACACATGTCAAAGGCATCTACGGATGTTCGGGTCCCCCGATATTTATCACCACTTTGCATGATAGGGCCACCTACGGGTGCCCCGGCCCACCTAGGTTGACCGAAGTCTACACTGCATCATTACATGATAGGTCTACTTTTGGTTGCCCCGGTCCCCCTTTGCATACCACACACTTCTCACCCACACCGCACCGTAGCTCAAGGCATACTCATTCAAGCAAGCATCTAGCAATGGGCGGTGAGGGTCGTAATAAGCGGGCAAAAACTCACGAGTGGCACTTCGAATTCCAAGAAGGCAACCTCACGATGGTGGTTTTGGAATGGCTCTACCTTAGGGCCACCTCCAAATCGAGGGCACGAGGACTTGGACCTTCCATGTTCCAAGTGGCTTTGGCAACCTGGCTTATGGGTTGGATTTACTCATGGGATTTTGGGATATACCTCACTTTTCATGTAACGGATCTAGCACCCTCTAAGGGCACCGCGGTAGATCCTAGTGAGCACCTTGAGCCTACCCCCATCTTTGTGAGCGACACCCTCAGAGAGCTTCCACATAACAACTTGAGAGCCCGACGTGTGCACACGGAGGCAATATTGGGCAAGCAAGGTACTATCATCGGCAAGAGGGTGTATCCAAGCCACCTTGAGGAGTTGAAGCGTCGTCCCCTGGTTGCGAACGTGAGGTTGAGTTTGGAGGTTGAAGCTTGCTCGGAGTTGCGTCGGAGGACCTCTTCTCCCCCCGGTGGACTCATACTCGACGGAGTCGAGTTCTTTGCACCCCAGGAGTATGATGAGAACATCACCTCCTATTTCATCAGGCATGGTCTAGTCATTTAATTTTGAGTCCTATGTAATTTTTATTTGAGTCATTGATGTAATTTTCATTTTATTTGAGTCATTTCCCTAGGTCTAGCATTTATTTTCCTATGTTTGAGTGTCATTAGATTGAGTAATGTGCTAATTGGGCCCATTTCTTTGGGCTTGGCCCAATGAGCTCTCCTACCCCTTCGGTTATTTGTCAATGAGGCTTTTGTCAGGGTTTTTTGTAGAAATGTGGGTTTCCTATATATAGGACCCCATTTCCTCCATTTGAACTTAATCAATCAATGAATCAATCAATGAAAAATGTCATTTGAGAGTCCAAAGCTTAGTTTAGTGGAGTGATTCCAACATTTCTTGGGTGAGATGCCCTAGGGGAGAGATTCCCCACCCTTCCCTCTCTTAATCTCTCTTTTTCACTCCATTTTCTCTCTCCTCAACACCCAATTCCGAATTTGCTTCTCTCTCCTCCCTTCCCCAACCACCTCCACTAGCTACCCACCTCATTTAAGACCCTCCACTTCCCCAAGCCACCATTACTCCACCCCCTAGTCCCAAGGGAGCTTCCACCAATCCTAGCTCCACCTCCCAATCCCCAACTACCCCACCCACTTCCCCAAGCACCCTTCCCACTACCCCAAGCACCCATTCCCTTCCCCAACACAACTCTTCCCATTCCCAAAGCCCCACTAACCACATTAGTCCATTTTCAAATTTTGGAGAAAGATCTCTCCTTCTCTCTTCCCCACCCATCCCAAATTCGTAGCTCCCCTCTCACCCACTGCAAACACCACCTTCTAGACCCCATTCTCCCTCATACATGTAGACACGCCAAAATTGACGTTTTGTTGATCAAATCTCATGTTATTATATAAATGCCCCAAGTGGACTTCAATATTCCTATAATATGAAGTTTTTTCTATTTTTTGTGATTTTTCCTGCATTTTTCCTGCATTTTTGTGATTCACGACTTTGGTAAGGGCGTTAATTTATAAAGTCACGACCTGTAATAAGGCGTTTTCACAGAAAGGACGACCGTGCGACAGGGCGTCAATTCTTGGTATTATACGCTAATTTCTGGAATTATCATAAAAGGCATTTTCTGAGTAACGCCTTTCCTCAAGGCGTGTTTTTAAGAAACGCCGTAATCATAGGCGTGTTATATCAGCGTTTAAACAGAGCAAGTTCTATTTCTAAAATTAAATCCAGGAAGAAACGTCCTTTGCTAGGTCGTGTTTCAAGAAACGCCTCTGTTGCAGTCGTCAATTCATCAAGAGACGCCCTCGATTAAGGCGTGTTTCGCTCCAGAGTCCTTCCTTTTTCGAACTTTCCCTCACAGTTCCCTATCGTAATTTGGTCTCTTGCTCGATCTTAATCCTTCCTTGAATGCCTCATTACCCGTTCTGATCTTACCTTGCTTGATCACATCCAATCGAAGCTATAAATTGAAGCCTTGATCGATCGAAAAAAGGTTGAAGGGTTGAAGCGTTGAAGCATCCGTAAAAGAGGTTGAAACATTTGTAAGAGGGTTAAGCATTTTTTTCACGAACAGAGCCTTCTTCGTCCGGCTTCATCCATATATTTCTGTCGTCTTCATTCATTTTTTTCCTTTACTGTCGCCAGGGACAGCAGGATTTCACCCCTTTTCATCTCTTTATTTTATTTATTCACATCACTCCATTCATCATACACGTTCATCCTTTATATTTATTCACACTTTATTGTCATACTCCCCCTCCCTTAAGTCTTGTTAAGGGGTTTTAAAAAACAACCAAAAAATAAGGTGCGCATGTGCCTTTCTTTCCTTCATTATTACATGTCTATTTGGATAGATGCTACTGCGTTTTGGGCTGACCCTCTCTTCTTGTTTGTGTTTATTGTCCGTTTTGCAAGGTAATCAACTAAGAAGACCCACTTCATCGGCCGGCCGATTGAAGTTGGAGGAAGAAATCCACATCCATCCCGCGTCTCAAATTCCACCAGGTATACGCGATCACTTTTCTTCTTATTGAGGTAATCCCTCTGGCGATCACAACTCCTTTTAAGCACCTCGTGCTTCATCATATTCATTTTTATTATTTTTATTTCTATTCTTAAGTGTGGATTTTAAATAGATCTACAAATTGGCGATCACGGTGGGACTTCCACTGTTTTCTTTCTTGATTACCATCTCCATTGGCACCCTCGAGTGCCCTTTCCCCTTGACACCCTCGTGTGTCCTTTCCCCTTAGGCACCCTCGCGTGCCCTTTCCCCTTGGTACCCTCGGTGCCCTCTCCCTTGTGCCCCTCGGGCACCCTCCATTGTGCACTCTGCACACTCCCGGGTCAGTCGATTTCTGCTTATTGACGCCTTTCACGAAGGCGTCTTTTGATTTCACGCCCCTCACAGGGACGTGTTTTGTTGAATCACGCCCCCTTCCAGGGCGTGTGTTTATTACACCTGCTGGCTTTTTGGTTGCTTATTTCATCGTCTGATATTTAACGCCCCTCTCAGGGGCGTGTTTCTCTGAGTAACGCCCATTCCCAGGGCGTCTTTTACTATAACTGCTGCCTGCTGCATGATTGTTTTACTGTCTGTGGACTTAACGCCGCTCCCAGAGGCGTTCCATCTACTGTCAACGCCTGTCATCAGGGCGTGTTTAATTATTATCTGAGTTTTGACGCCCTCCAGTGTAGGCGTCCTTTCTGAGAACGCCTCACCCTAAGGCGTGTTTTTCCTACTGTCTGTGAGCCCGTCACAGAGTTAACGGCAGCCACCCTGCCGTGTTTTAAGTTTGTCACGACCTATCGCAGGGCGTGTCTTTCTTGCTGTTGTGAACACGCCCCTTCCCAGGGCGTGTCTTTACTGTTCATTTTCACAGATTGGCTATTATTCATTGTTTGGCATTTGTGTTGATATTATTATCTTGATTTGCTGGCTTGGTTGAGAGACCTCCTCTCTCTATCCTAGGATCCACACACCTTTCTTGGAATCGGGACGACCCTCCATTGAGCATTCCGTCTCTTTGGACTGGAAATCCCTTTTCCAAGACCTCCATAAGTCCCCGCACCCGTGGATTCCCTCACGGACGCTGGGCTGGTTGTACCTCGAAGTACCTGGAGTTTAGAGAACCCATGCGTTGTTAAGAGAGGAAGAACTTAGTTGACCCGGAGATTACACTCGGATCAAACTAGGTCTCATTTGGCAAAAGAGTGAACTTTCACAAATAATTCACCCTAATTCAAACATCAAACCTTAAAATCTTGCGTTTCTTGCCAACCTTGTTTGCATAAACATAGTTGGGTGATTTGATTGCTTGGTTTGGATTGATTATTTTGTGATAGCTCCTTCATTAAAAACATTCTCTCTCTTAAGAATGAAACTCCGTTCAGGTAAAACCATCAACATGTCGGGAAACGGGTATTCTTACGATGATGAGAATGAGAACATATTTGGTCAATATGAGGACCCTCTCCAGGATTCGGTTTATTATGAGGAGAACTATCTTCCTCCTCATCCCTATTACTCTCAGGTTCATGTGGTCGATACCACTAATCATGAGGCGGACCCTCCGTCTCAAGTTCCACCTTCTAATACTTCAGGGAACCCTTCCCCATCCATCAACGTCACTGATTTAATCCAAGCTCTTTCCCAGTTGGATGACTCCCAGCGGCAAGCTGTTCAGGCCGCTTTAAAGGGGAAGTCAGTTCTTTCTTCTTCTTCTAATCCCCCTCCGGCCGTGGGTGGCCATCAGATTATTAATGACCAGGCGGTCTTGCATTCCCCCTCCTCTCGTCCACGAACGCCTACTGCGGCCATGCCGGCCCCACAGGCGAGCTATTCAGCGGTTAGGCATCAATCCTTTCAACCTCCTCAGATTTTGCGAACGCCTATACCGCGTGCTTTCATTCAGAATCAGGTCCCGGTCGAGCCCGATACCAACACTCTGTTGCTTCGAAAGCTAGCCAGCATGGAGGAGCAGCTCAAGAAGGTTACGGCAACTAAGAATGCTCCGGAAATCTCTCTCCCTACGTTGCCGGTGTTCCACTTACCCCCTTCTGAAATGCCGCACTTTCGGCGATATAATGGAACCGGTAACCCGTTCATTCATTTAAAGGATTTCCGTTATGAAACTTCTTTCTGGCAAGACAACAAGGCCTCCCTGGCCTATTTATTCAGGAGATCTCTTGAGGGACCCGCCCTCGAATGGTTTTATTCTCTGGAGCCAGCTGATGCTGGCGATTTTGATATTATTCAAAGAAAGTTCCTGCAAAAGTACAGAGACCGGGTGGGACCCTCCCTCTCTGTTACAGATTTAGTTGCTGAGAAGATGAAGCCCGAGGAGGACTTCATTGTATTTGCTGATAGGTGGCGGTCCATGGCCGAAAAATTAAAGGACACATTGTCGGAACAGGAGCAAGTGAAGATGGTCATTTCTAATGCAACCCCTCAATTCCGGCACATTTTGGCCATGAATCGGCTGACAACCATGGAGGAGCTCTATGAAAGAGCTCGTTATATACAGACACAAATGAAGGATTCGCCCATCATGGGCATGTTTGAGCCGAAGCCTCGGCTGTTTAAAAAGAATACAACTGTCAACAGTGGGCCCACAACTGAGGGCACTGTCACAAACGAGCAGGTTGGCGTAGTTGGCCACCCCCATCACCATTCAAACCCACGACCTCTGCCGCCTCCACAGCAGAACCCCCATTTTACCTCCGCTCCACAGCGCCATTTCACACCCCAACCTTCTTTTGCTCCATCACCGAGCCAAGCGCCTCGCAACGACCCTCCAGCACCACCACAATACCATCAAGTCCCTCCACCTTCCCACTACGGCCAACAACAGCGGAGACCACCACTTGGCCCCAAGAGGGCCCATTATCCGCCACTCCCAGAGAGTCTCCCTGACATTTTTAATGCTTTAATGGCTGCCAACCTGCTCGTTCTACCAAAAGAAAGAACAGTGTGGCCCGACAATGTTGACACATCCCGCTACTGTGCATTTCACCGCGCTCCTGGTCACAACCTTGACCGTTGTTTCCACTTCAGAGATCATATTTATGATTTGAATGACCAGGGAGGCATTAATTGGGATGAAATGAGGCAAGTCATCGCCACCATGAAAGAGAGAAGGCCGCCTCGGCAACAGCAAAATCAGCAACAGCAGCATCCAGCTCCGCAGCAGGCTCAACCACAACAAGCTCCAGCACCCCAGCAGATATGGGGATTGTCCGTAATCCACTACCGGACCACACTCCTAATCAGCACGTGAACCCTGTCACGTCTCTCTACGAGGTGGAGAGAGGGCAGGGATGGCACGAAGAAAACGCCTCTGTCGGGGCATTTCACCATGATACAACCCGAAATCAAACCCCGCGCCTTTTGCGCATTCCCCCTTCTTCTTCTAATCTCCTATCGGGACGTTCCCTTTTACGCCCCGTCAACCCGTCTACCTCCACCAATTCTACAGTCTTGCCGACTCGTCCCTTCTTAACCACGTACCACCCCAACAATCTATCATTCCATCTTCCCCCATCAATCCCACACCCGCGCCATCCAGGCCACTCCTACTTCGCTCACCGCCAGCGCCCGCTACCTCCTCTATCACCCCGACATCGGCAAGAGTTCCTTCACCATCTCCCCAACCACCTTTTGTGCCACGATCTCTCCTTATTCCACCACCTACCAATACTCCTCGTATTCGGATATCCCTCACCTCTCCGATGAGGGCCCCTTCTTCAAATGCTCCTCCCATGCCTCCCTCGGGGGCACCTTTATTGAACACCACTACCACGTCTCCTATGGAGACACCCCTTTCATTGAATTCCCCTTTATCCCCAAGTGCGGTTTCTGCTACCGACATTCCTTCTTCTTCTTCCAACCCTCCTCCTAAGATTGCCCCGACAGAGGCGCGTCAAGGCGTAGCACCCCTCCGTAGTGGACGGATATTCCACCGTGTTTTCCCCCAGAGAGAGCTAGAGCCCGTGCAGGGGCCACAAGAGCAAGAGCAGGAACAAGATTCAGTGCCGGGAACTCGGTATGATCTGTTAAAGCACTTGGATCGCACTCCAGCCAGAATCTCCATTCTTGAATTAATCAAGAGGTCCACCACTCATCAGCTGGCCTTGAAGGAATATCTGCAGAAGGTCATGGTCAATGAGGACCTTCCGGTTGAACAAATAATTACAGTCTTAACCCCTACCAGCAGTCAGCCGGCAATCACATTCCACGAATATGAGTTAGCACCTCTACCAGCAAGAAAATATGCCCTATGTATCACGGTTGATATCAACAAAGTGGCCGTTAAGCAATGTTTGGTAGACACCGGTGCATCTATTAATGTGTTGCCTCCGAGCACTCTAAAATCATGTGGTATCCCTGAGAGCCAGATTCGGCCATCTACCATTACTGTCACGGCATATGATAATACAAAGAAACCTCCTCTGGGCATGGTTACTCTCAAAGTCAGCTTGGGTCCAGCCACTATTACGGCAGATTTTCATATTCTGGATATGGACCCAACCTTTAATGGCATCCTGGGTCGCCCTTACATTCAGCAACTTGATGCGGTGCCTTCTACAAACCATCAGTGCCTCAAGTTTCCGCACAAGGGGCGTATTATCAAGGTGACCAGTGTGCCGATCTTGCCAGAGGAAGACATTCATGTAGCTTCATCAGTTCCTTCCATATGGCCTGCCAACAAGCCGTTATTATCTGTGCTGGACATTCCCCGTCCGCGGCCGATGCCGTCCGAGACAGTTACCACAGTTGCCATGACACCTCTGCCTTCTAAGGGGAAGAAGAAAAAGAAAAATATGATGAATACCCCCGGCTGGAACATTCTTATAAGAATGGGATATCAAGATGGTAAGGGCTTGGGCGCCAAACTCCAGGGCAGAGTTAGGCCCATTAAGCCTCAAAAGATGATTGCACGAGGCGGCTTAGGCTACAAAGCACCGGGCAAGAATGAAGGGGAGCCGTGGGCTGTTATGACGTCCACCTTCAAGCCAGATCGCCAACCGCTCACCTGGACTTTAAAGGCACATTTTGTCACCGGTGGCATTCAAAACAACGAGCAGACTACTGTCATTACTTCATTATTTGATTGTCAGGATGTGCACGCCAGACAGTTTGCGCGGCACATTGCCCCACTGGCCACTTACAAAGCCTTGGAGACTTTAAGGCCCGATAAAAGAAGGAAGATGGGTGATCCGGCATGTGACTGGTACAGATGGTTTGACATGAATGACATCACGTTTCTCTTAGGCCGCTTGTTCATGCCGACAGATCCAGAATGGCCGCCATTGATTCAAGAACTGATTGAAATGCCTGCCGCAATCACAGATAAAAGGCAGCTGTTAAGTGACTACACAGATACGGGAGAACCAGATGTCCCCTTTGAAGAAGATTTCTCCGTGGATAGGCTGTGGGCCGGCCTTTTCTCCCTCACTTCTGTGCATCATCAGTGTTGGTTTCTTTCTATTCCCGTTGGTTTGGTCACGTGCCGCGACCACCACCGATTACCATTAACTTGTCTCCTGATTCAATTCAGATTTCCCTTTCGATTGCTCCTTCGCTCCTCGAGCGATTTTCTGAAATCTCCATCTCGCCCCCGCATGGGCCGTCTTTGATTAAATCTTTCTCCAAAATTGCAATCTCCACTCCCACCGCTATTCTCCCTTCGCATTGCTTTTTACTTGAAAAAGAAAATAAAAACAAAGGAAAAACTAAAAACGAAAAAAAAACGCCAAATCTCCAACATTCCGGTCCTCCATCTCTATTGAAGAGATTTCCTATTTTTCTTCCGAGTGCGTCCCAACCCAGGGGCTGCTCTCTCAAAATTCCTTGATAAGTCTTTTCTCCCCCTCTGGTGAGGGGCCCTCCTCTGTATCACCTCCTGTATCCGCTTTTTCATCTCCTTCCCCTAATCAAGCTAGTTGTTCTTCCTCCTCTTCTTCCTCTTCTTCTTTTAAAAGTCAGGGGTTAGTTCCACATAAGAAGGCCAAGGGTAGGCAGATTCCTCGAAGATTTTTGTTAGAATTGGCTGCCAGATGCCATGCTTGTTTAGCAATCCCTGAGTTTGTGGAGGATCCAATTATCCTGCCGGAGCTAGAATATGAGGATTCCATTGCTTCCTATGAGGGTTTGGGCGTTTATGAAATAATGAATGATGAAGACCCTATCGAAGAGGGGGATGAAAGTTATGAAGAATATGAGGACGAGGCTGATGCTTTTGCTAGTGGCATAAGACGATTCGACGAACCATCAGCCTCAGTAGAAGAGCCAACCAAAGAAATCAATCTGGGTACCGAGGAAGACCCTAGGATTGTCCTCATCAGTAAAAATTTGCCGCCCTCCGAGGAGGAGGCGCTTATTTTGGTTCTTCAAGAATACAAGGACACGTTCGCTTGGAGCTACGAAGATATGCCTGGATTAGACCCTGCGCTCGTTGAACATCGCCTTACACTTAAGCCAGGGTCTGTCCCGGTAAAACAACGGTTGAGGCGTTTCCACCCTAGCATGGCTTTGAAAATGAAAGAAGAGGTCGATAAACTCCATAAGGCTAGATTTGTTAGAGTCGTCCTTTATCCCAATTGGGTGGCTAACATTGTCCCGGTTATGAAGAAAGATGGAAAAGTTCGAATTTGCATAGATTTTCGGGACCTCAACCGGGCGTGTCCTAAGGATGACTTCCCCCTCCCTCATATTGATGTGCTGATCGATAACACGACAGGATTTGAGACTCTTTCGTTCATGGACGGCTTTTCAGGCTACAATCAGATTCGTCTAGCTGAAGAAGATCAAGAGAAAACCTCATTCACTACACCATGGGGCACATATTGTTATGTGGTCATGCCTTTGGACTTAAGAATGCTGGAGCCACTTACCAAAGGGCTATGATGGCAATTTTTCATGACATGATTCATATTTATATTGAGGTGTATGTGGATGACCTGGTTGTGAAATCAAGGACAAGGATTGAGCATCCTGGGGTTCTGGCTAAGGTTTTGCAGAGATCCCGAGAATTTCAGTTAAAAATGAACCCCAAAAAGTGCGTATTTGGTGTTTCTTCAGGGAAATTGCTTGGTTTCATTGTTAGCAAGAGGGGTATTGAAGTTGATCCCAACAAGGCAAAGGCCATTAGAGATATGCCTCCTCCCAAGAATTTGAAAGAAGTTCGAGGATTAATAGGGAGGTTGCAATTCATTCGCCGCTTCGTCTCCCAGCACTCACAAAGATGTAGGCCGTTCTACGAGCTTACTAAGCCGGGAGTCAAGTTTAATTGGGATGACAAGTGTCAGGCAGCCTTTGACGGATTGAAGGATTATTTGGTCAATCCTCCTGTCCTGAGGCCGCCAATTCCAGGCAAACCACTTATTCTTTATGTTTCAGTCCTGGATGACTCCGTAGGTGCTGTCTTAGCTCAAGTGGATGAGGAAGGTAAAGAGAGGGCAGCATACTACTTATCTAAACTCCTTAACCCCTGTGAGCAGAGATACTCAGCTATGGAAAAGACTTGTGCAGCTTTGGTTTGGGTAGTTCAAAAGTTAAAACACTATTTCTAGCTCACGAGGTTCACCTCATTGCTCGCATGAATCCAATCAAATTCCTCCTTGAAAAATCTGTCCTCACTGATCGATTAGCTCGCTGGCAAAGCTTCCTTTCTCAATTTGACATCACTTACATTCAGCAAAAAGCTATCAAAGGTTACGCCATTGCCGAGCACCTTGCTCACCACCCTCTTCCCCACTGTGATCCTGTCAATTCGGAGTTCCCAGATGAAGAATTAATGTCCATTAATCAACCCCACGATCCTATGTGGACATTACATTTTGATGGAGCCCTTAACTCTCAAGGAAGAGGGATCGGTATGGTTCTTTTAACACCCGAAGGGGTCACCATTCCATTTGCTGCTCGGCTTACTTTTCCCGTCACCAATAACATAGCTGAGTATGAAGCTCTTTTGGCCGGTCTCAAAACCGCTCATCAATATGGTGTCACTCATTTGCGAATTGTCGGTGACAGTCAGCTTATTTTGCGCCAGGTGCTGGTCAAGTGTCGCACCATCAATCCTAAGCTCAAACCCTACCAGAAACTCGCTTCAGCTTACGCCAAACTCTTCACTAAATTGATTTTCGTTCATGTCCCGCGTAGCCAGAACATCTTGGCCGACGCACTTGCTTCTTTAGCTTCCGCCTTAGTCTTCCCTCCTCAGCGTGATTTTCATGTTCCCCTGATTCATCAGCGTGATACTCCAGCTATTAGGGATCGTGCTTTTCTTGATATTAGGGATCAGGTGCTCGAGAAGGTTAGACGGAAAGAAGCTCTTGAAGGCAAAGAGGTCATGTTATTGGATTGGCAAGAAGAGTTGGCGGATGAAGAAAAGCCTTGGTTTTATGAGATTGCCAGATACTGTAATAATCAGTCTTACCCCGAGGAAGCCACAGCCGAAGAAAAGAAAGCAATTAGGAGAGTGGCTCAACGTTATACTTTGGTTGGAGGTGTGCTCTACAGAAGAGGGCTCACCGGTGTTTTATTAAGATGCCTCGATGATGATGAATCTTGGAGGGTCGTGGAAGAGGCGCATTCTGGTGTGTGTGGGGGTCATGTGAATAGCCAGATGCTAGCTAAGAAGATTCTTAGACTAGGGTTCTATTGGCCCACTCTTGAAGAAGATTGTTCTATCTATGTTCGAAGGTGTGTTAAGTGCCAACTGCATGCCGACAAGATTCATTCTCCTGCTTCTTCACTCCACCCTACATCCTCCCCATGGCCTTTTTCCATGTGGGCTTTTGATATCATTGGACCTCTTGGTGATTCGAACCTCCTGACCAAGCAAAAATCATTCATTCTCACGGCAACGGAGTACTTCACCAAGTGGGCGGAAGCAGAAGCTTACGTGGAATTAAAGCATCAACCGTCTGCAAATTTATCATGAAGAACATCATCACGAGGTTCGGCATTCCGAGCACCATCGTCACCGACAATGGACCTCAATTTATCTCCCAAGATCTCAAGGATCTCTGCAACAGGTATAACATTGCATTGCATCATTCTTCTCCCTATTATCCGCAGGGCAATGGCCAAGCAGAGGCCACTAATAAAACCTTGATCAAAATTGTTAAGAAGACGTGTGAGGCTAATAAATTTTCAGACTGGCCAGACAAGCTGGTTGAAGCTCTTTGGGCCTACCGCACTTCCATTCGAACCCCCCACTGGGCAAACCCCTTTTGCCCTTACTTATGGAATGGAGGCCGTAGTCCCTTATGAGATTCTTATCCCCTCTTTGCGAGTACAATTGGATGAGGAGCTCTCTATCAATGAACGTCGTGATTCACTCCTTGCTCAATTGGAACTCCTAGATGAGAAGCGTCTGGTCGCCGCTGAGCATGCGCGCGTTTATCAAAACAGGCTCTCACGTTTCTATCAAAAGAAGGTAATCGAGAGAAAATTTAAGGTTGGTGAAATGGTAATCAAAAGAATTTTTGTAAAGCCGGGTGGCCCTCGTTCGAAGCTCCAACCAAATTGGGAAGGGCCGTTCGTTATAAAAGAGGTTTTTTCTGGCAATGCTTATAAACTGGTTAATGCTGAAGGAGAGGAATTAACTCACCCCTGGAATGGTTTGTATCTCAAGAAATATTACCCCTAAACAAAAATCCAAACAAAAATTGAAAAACTTCACAAAAATCCAAAGAAAATAGAAATCTCCCAGATAATCCAAAAAAATCTGAATATTTCCAAAATCAACAAAAAAGATTTTCTTTCATGGTTCTCCTTTTATTGGGCTGACATGACATGTAAAGGTCCCCGGTCCGAAGGGTTAAAATTCAGAATCCATTTCATCAGTCTTGCTAATTTAAAATGGGAATTGACCCCGCACACACTACACACTTTACTCTTGAGATCAAGCAGTGCAAAATCTGATGGAAAGTTGAAACCGGATCAAAGGTGAAAGACGATATCCATTCTTCTTCTTCTTCGGCCCACAAGGGAGGAAGGGAGGTCTCGAGGTAGACCTGCCAAGCCTATCTGCCGCCCTAGTAGGAGGAAGTCAAGGCCCAAAAGGGAACAAATACCACAAAAGCCCAAGTACAATTAGGTTGTTCATCAGTTCTATTTCAATGCAAGCCAAGTTCCAAAGTGAAAGTCAATGGTGAAAAGAAAAGCATGTCAAGAGGGCAAAGTCCCCGCAAGGAAAACCTTGGGCGTATGCATGCAATGTGAAAAGAGGCAAAAAGGCAACAAAGCGTCCCTACGCCAAAGACCGAACCCCAACAGGCATAGGGAGGTGGCTTTGCCTCGAGCATCTTTAAATCTCTTGTGGGCTTCCTCATGCTTTCTCTTTTATTTTGGAAAAAGTCATGAACCAGCGGAATGGTCGAAACCAAACTGAAGAGAATGCACTGTACGAAATCTCGTGTATAAGTCCAACTATATGCACGCCAATTCCCCTTTTAATTATTCAAGAAAGGTTAATGGAACTTAGAAGATGACCAAGTAGGACCCACCACCTTGATTTCTTTATCAGCCCAATTTGGGAGGAATAAAAATTAACGCCTTCGTTCAAGGCGCTTTTATGCTGATTCACGCCTAGATCTTAGGCGTTTCTTTAATAATAACGCCTCTTGGAAGGTCGTGTTTTCAACAAAATTCAAAAATCTTTTCACAGTAACGCCGTCTCCGAGGGCGTCTTTTACGAGATTAACGACCTAATCTAAGGCGTGTTTTTCAGAAAATCAAAAAAAATATATATACAGATAATGAAAAGAACAAAAATAAATTCTTCATGTTGCATGAATTGCACTCTTGCCTGGACAGCTTTTAATTATTGTTTGCATATGTGTGATTGCATGAGGCATCTCCCAGTTTTGGTCATTTCATTTTTGCCTTATTTTAATTAAAGGCTTGGCCCCTTGACCCATTATTAAGGTCAAAATATTTACACCCCTTGCTCAACGGGCAAGGGGCCAAGTCGAACAGATGAATTAACCTGTTTGTTCAAGTGAAAACCACAGCCGCAGATACAGGGCAAAAGTAAAGCAAACACGAGGAACGAGAGAAGAAAAAAAGTGCACAAACACAAGTCCACAACCATACAAGTACTCAGGTAACAAAAGCTCAAATCTCATATATATATATCATCATGTCTATCATGTACAGGTGTGAAGGTGGAGGAGTACAAGTACAAAACTCTCAGCTCTCGCCTCCACCCTCCTCTACTCGCCTGCTCTCAACCTCCTCCTCACCGCCCCGAGCTGGCGCTGGTGGAGGAGGCATAGGCCCCCGCGAAGAAGCCGGAACCCGAACGTGTCCCCCTGCCTCGCTCCTCTCTCGGAGGGAAGAACCCGCCACAAAGGTGGAGCTGGTGAAGGAGTACCCCGCAGCCCGTGCTCGCTCACGGCCTCGCTGCAGCCGCTCCTCGGACACTCGAAGCCGCTCCTGGGAAAGGATCAACTGGGTCCTCGAGTCCGCCAGCTCACGCTCTCGTACCAACAACTGCTCCTGGAACTGGGCACGCTCCGCCTGGTGCTCCTCGCGCTCACGAGCCCGCTCCCTCCTCTCCAGCTCCAGGGCAACCCGCAGCTCGGCCACGTCCTGAGGAAGCTCACTGCGCTGCTGCAAGGCCCGCTGAAGCTCTACGATCCGCTGATCACGGATCGACAACTCGTGTAAGAATTTGCAGGATTCGAGGCGTTTGGATCGTTGGTGGGAGTAACATCTTGTCACCCTGTATCCTTTTCTTGTAAGCATTGATTACTATATGATATCTACGCTATTATAGCATATCAAGGACCTTGTGATTCTGATAAACCTGAAATTTGAGTTCCCCTTCATAAAAAACGATGACGATTTCAGGAGAGTTTCTATCACACGGATAGGCCATTGAGTTATTGAAGGTTTGGGACGATGGTTCCACTTTCTGAGTTGATACACGGGTAAACGGGCTTCGGCTTAGTGTTAGCTCAGAGATATGGATTCTTGACCAGACCTAAATAGCTTAACAATATTATCCTTGATTATTTTCTAGTTTTAGTTTATTTTAATCTTTTTTCTTTTAGCCCAGCATGCATCATGTAGGACTTTGAGTTTCATGCTGAAAATCTTCATATTATGGCAATAATGAAGTTCGCTCGTTCTCAATTGAGATAACATGAGATATTCTACTCCAAATCAAGTACTTCATTCTATTTGAAGCCATTCAGGCTGATTCCTTGGAAGTGACCCTTTTGTTGGACTTCTATCCCAATTCTCTTTACTTTCCTGCAAAATTTACCTTGGTTGCAGCACATCCACGTTGGCTGGTAATCGCTCTCCAATGGTCTTTCCCTGTCGTGCCCACGCGCACACCTTTTATTACTTAGTTTAACCTCCTTTTATCCAACAAATTGATGTTCCTTGGAATCACTCAGAGTTGTTTCACTCAAGAATCTTGGAAAGATTTCAAATGCTCAATGTCTGAGGCGTGTCACATCACACCTTGGCATCTACTTATCAGTTCGTTCCACCTCATTTACGCTCGTGGCACTTCACTCCATTTCCGTCTCACTCCCTTGCAAAGTAGACGCCAAGGCGGGGCAGCTGTAGACACGCCAAAATTGACGTTTTGTTGATCAAATCTCATGTTATTATATAAATGCCCCAAGTGGACTTCAATATTCCTATAATATGAAGTTTTTTCTATTTTTTGTGATTTTTCCTGCATTTTTCCTGCATTTTTGTGATTCACGACTTTGGTAAGGGCGTTAATTTATAAAGTCACGACCTGTAATAAGGCGTTTTCACAGAAAGGACGACCGTGCGACAGGGCGTCAATTCTTGGTATTATACGCTAATTTCTGGAATTATCATAAAAGGCATTTTCTGAGTAACGCCTTTCCTCAAGGCGTGTTTTTAAGAAACGCCGTAATCATAGGCGTATTATATCAGCGTTTAAACAGAGCAAGTTCTATTTCTAAAATTAAATCCAGGAAGAAACGTCCTTTGCTAGGTCGTGTTTCAAGAAACGCCTCTGTTGCAGTCGTCAATTCATCAAGAGACGCCCTCGATTAAGGCGTGTTTCGCTCCAGAGTCCTTCCTTTTTCGAACTTTCCCTCACAGTTCCCTATCGTAATTTGGTCTCTTGCTCGATCTTAATCCTTCCTTGAATGCCTCATTACCCGTTCTGATCTTACCTTGCTTGATCACATCCAATCGAAGCTATAAATTGAAGCCTTGATCGATCGAAAAAAAGGTTGAAGGGTTGAAGCGTTGAAGCATCCGTAAAAGAGGTTGAAACATTTGTAAGAGGGTTAAGCATTTTTTTCACGAACAGAGCCTTCTTCGTCCGGCTTCATCCATATATTTCTGTCGTCTTCATTCATTTTTTTACTTTACTGTCGCCAGGGACAGCAGGATTTCACCCCTTTTCATCTCTTTATTTTATTTATTCACATCACTCCATTCATCATATACGTTCATCCTTTATATTTATTCACACTTTATTGTCATACTCCCCCTCCCTTAAGTCTTGTTAAGGGGTTTTAAAAAAACAACCAAAAAATAAGGTGCGCATGTGCCTTTCTTTCCTTCATTATTACATGTCTATTTGGATAGATGCTACTGCGTTTTGGGCTGACCCCTCTCTTCTTGTTTGTGTTTATTGTCCGTTTTGCAAGGTAATCAACTAAGAAGACCCACTTCATCGGCCGGCCGATTGAAGTTGGAGGAAGAAATCCACATCCATCCCGCGTCTCAAATTCCACCAGGTACACGCGATCACTTTTCTTCTTATTGAGGTAATCCCTCTGGCGATCACAACTCCTTTTAAGCACCTCGTGCTTCATCATATTCATTTTTATTATTTTTATTTCTATTCTTAAGTGTGGATTTTAAAATAGATCTACAATACACACCTTGGAACACCCCCTCCAAGACCCCCTTACAACCAGGGGTCACTCCTACACTCATCCACCCCCATTTCCCCTCCCACATACCCCATTCCCCCCCGTCATCTTCAACCTACAGTTTCAGTTGCAGATCAGAAGAAGAGTACCGACTTGCAGAGGTGACCACGGCTTCCTCCGGGCGATTCTGAAGGCCCAAGATACATCCGTGGAAGCGTCTGCCTGTCCTCTTAGACACCAAAGTGGTTTCGTCTTCATCGGAGCTCGGGGCTGTCCAGGAACTCCGTTCTCCCACGACTGCGCGGAACCCTCCCTGCCAAGCATCAGAACCTAAGAGATCACTCTGCCACGACGAACCCTAGCGGATTCAGGCTGAAGCCCCTTCATCAAAGTTCTTCCTCTGCTAGTCTTCTTCCAAGATCAAGAAACAGAACCTCATTCGGCTGCCGGAGGAAGGAGTTACGAATTTTCTCCCCCGAGCTCTCCAGTTCTGTCTCCTGCTGTCTACTCCGACCAGTGCCAACTCTTCAGGGTACACCGACCGCCCTCGACCTCTGATTGCAGCCCCGTTACCTTTGGCTGAAAGCTACTTTGACCACGAAGACGACACCGCTGGTTTCGTGCTGATCGGAGTTCGGGAGAGTGCGTGGCGTCCTCTGCAACCTGCTGCCAGAAGTCTGCAACTGTGGATCAGAAAACCTCATGTCCTGTTCCAACCTCTGCTCCGGTCAGCCACGGTCTCAGAAGAAATTCACAAAAATCTGAAGCGTTCCTGTACCTGTTACGAAGCTTTTGCCGCCAGTCTCGCTATCGGAAAAATTCGTGAGAAGGATCTACGGTCATTACACCGCCCCACTGTCCCTATTCGCAGATAACCGGCAGATTCGGCATCCACACTCAACCGACATTCTTTACCTTATTTTCCCCACCCCGCTTGGCCGGCTGAAGGCCCCACCCTGCGTGGTGGTAGTTTTGATTGTAACACCTTAATCCCCACCCCAAGAACCCCCCCCCCCCCTTGCATGGGGTGTAGTGCATGTAATTTACAATTTCAGGTTGAAGCTTCTCCGGCGCGGCGTGCGGGTAAGCCCACGCTTCCTCGCTCGCCCTCGTCTCCGACCGGGATCGGTGTCTTCACACTGACTAGGTGAGCCATTGCACACTCCTCTTTGCTGAAATTTCCTTGCTTGAGTAGTATTGTATCTTAGTGCCGTCGGTGGTAAGTGGAGTGCCCGAACTCAAATTTGCTTGTGAATGAATGATTACCGCGGGTGAGTTGTGAGTGAACCGTTAATACCCACGCCCTCGGCGTGCTGGCCGTCTATGAGAGTGGACATCCTAGGACCCTTGAGAGGTCCAATCCTAAGCTAGCCAACCCTCGGAGTAGCAAGGGCCCGTCCCGGACCCTCACCACTATCACCGGTTTGCCTACGGGCACAAGAGTGCGCTTAGCGGGTGAGTCCGCCCGAGTAAAGTCACCGGTTCGTGCGTTGGTTGCTTGCTAGGTCCAAGGGTCATTTGATCATGTGAAGAACCCCCTAGGTCGTGTCACATCAGGGGGAGTTCAGAATGCTTACTGGTTAGCTGTCAGGAATGCTCTAAATAAAGGGGAAGCCTTGAGATTTTGCTGGAATATTTCATTGAGGAATGCTATGTCTTAGGGGGAGCTGAGTTGTGATGTGAGAAGAGAAGTTCTTTGATAGATTCAAAAGGGCTGTCCAGATGTGTACCTTTGCTGGTCTTACATGACTGATTTAGTGTGGTTCTCTCAGAAAGTAGAGTGTCACTTATCTCTTAAGTCTATAAGTCAGTGACTCTAATCTCCAAATTAGAATCTTTCCTTTGGTACTCCTTCAGAGATCTGGACTAATTGCATAAAGTATATCTTCCTACATTGTCATTGATTATGGTTCAGGCCAAAAACTTGTATGTCTTGATATCTGACCCAATCAACTTGAAATCTAGACTTCAAGACTCAATTCAAGAAAAGTTCTTTTTGGTATTGTCTTCAATCATTCTATCTTTTTAACTCAAGGGCTTAACTGAACAAACATGTTCTGTTTTGATCACTGAGAAACTGGGAGCTTCATCAATGAAATGAATAGTCTCCCAAGTCATGAGGTGTCAAATGCTTAAAATGAATGAAAAGTCATGACAGAGCAATGGTGGCTTGTTGGTGAGTAGCTGGGGACTCTGGCCTCTAATCAAGGTGTTTCCTCATGTCAAAAGCCATAGTTACTAACTCTATTCCTTAATAAAAAAAAGGAAGGAAGTAATGAGGTACTCACTCTGAGTAACTGGGGATTCAGGCCTCTAATCAAGGTGTCTCCCTAATGTCAAAGGAAGTGAACTACCAACTTACTCATTGATCTTCTTGAAAATCATCTCCAACAAAAATTCCTTACTGTTATGCAACTAATGGATTGCTTGTCTTCAATACCTTGAGATCATCTCTCTGATTTAGTCTCTTGCTGTCTTGTGGAATAGTTGAATGATCAGCTATATTTGGCCATACTTGTGAACTCCTGCTCTAAATCATCCACTATGTATGCTGATAAACTTGTCCATCATTCCACTTCTCTACCGTGTACTAAAGTCTCAAGAATCCTCTCTTGAGATTAGAAACTCACTTATTCTCTTAAGGCCTACTCGTGACTTTCTGCACTAAGAAGTTACTGCCCTCAGTCCTCATGTTTCCAGCACTGTCACACATTCTGTAGTTCTTTTTGCTGATGTCAAAGGGGGAGAGAAGCTTGCAATGTCTGCAATATCAGTGAGTATTTTTTTTATCTTGAGCTTTGAGGGGAGTCATGTTGCTTCGTGGAAGAAATGGTTATGAGTTGTGGGGGAGATGAGAGTGTGCTGTAGGGAATGTTGTAGAGAATGTTTAATTCATTTGCATGAGCATGCCTTGAATTTAATCAGTTTGTTGCAGCTGATATTAACTTCTTGTTGAAACTTGATATTGCTTGATTCATAGTGTTGTCATCATCAAAAAGGGGGAGATTGTTGAATCCCTATGGTTTTGATGATGGTTTTGATGATGTCTCACACTATAAATAAATCCTCTATGTTTAGATTAATGTTGTTTCATCATGTGAGTAAGTACAGTTTATTTGGTTGTCAGATAAGCATGCTATTATGATTTTATCTACACTTTGCTTAGCTGGTTTTGACAGCAGTGGGTCGACCCAACCTTGCTGATGCGTTGACTCATCTGTTCTTTGGGATAACTCCTTCAAGTCTGTACATCGGGCACTTTCTAACTGAAGTCTACACACTGGCATTAGAATTCCAAGTCTGTACACTGCCCGACCAACTAAGTCTGCACTTTGCAAAAATCAGTTCAGCTCAACCATATACATCCTTCCAATCCTCAACTCTATACATTGGAGTGTCAAGCTTAATGTCTATACATCGTCTCGTGTTTGCAAAGTCTGAACAGCGTCCGTTGTCAAGACTCCTTGAAGTCTGTACATCGGACTGCTTCTTTTGAAGTCTACACCTTGGCTCGTTCTCTTCTGCAAAGTATGTTCATTAGACTGTGGCGAAGTCTATACATTCGGCTCCTTGGGCAAAGTCTATACATCGCATAGTCTGCACATCGACTTCAGCCCAAGTGCTCAAAGCCAAGTCTATACAACGCCAACCCAACACATTGAACAGCTCTCCAAGTCTATACACTAGACTTCATTTCTCTAAGTCTATACATTGTCGTTTGAATTGCAAGTCCATACACTGGAAACTCCTCATTTGATTGAGTCTGTACATTGAGCTCAACGTTAACACTAAGTCTATACACTTCTCTCTTGTTGATGAAGGGAGCAGGGTCGACGCCTGAAGCTTAAAGCGTCCACGCATCAGTAGATGAAGCTTTCACATCATCTTCTATTGCGTCAACGCCACAAGCAAGCAGCGTCGATGCAGCAGTTAAAAAAACAGAGACTCTTACAAGCGATGAAGCCTTCACGAAATCTTCCACTGCGTCAACGCCATCAACAAGCAGCGTCGACGCAGCGGCTTAAGAGATGCCAGTATAGAAATGTATACGTTCGTGCGTCAACGCCACCAACTGGCAGCGTCGACGCAGCAGTCCAAGAAAGGGACGACTTATCTCTGGATGCCTTCAATACGTCAACGCAATAGGCTGATGGAGTCGACGTAGCGGTTAAGAAGTTTGAAGATTTCTGATGACTGCGTCAACTCTTTGGAGCAAGTGAGTTGACGCCATCTACCTCCAGTTGCTGAGCGTACTGGTGCTGGGCACATGATCCGAGGATAAGGAAAATGCCCAGATGAGGACACGTGGTCTGACAGCCTGCTGGATGCTGCCACGTAGTCCGAACTCTTAGGGCGGGAACTGTGGAAGCCACACGCGCCCTGCTGCTACTCCAGGTATAAAATGGAGCCTTCGTCTTAAGATGAAGGTTGATCGAAGAAGAAGCCTGGAGAGCATATACGTCCTTCGATCCAGAAAAGGAAAGAAAAGTGCAGAGAGAAAGAAAGAGAAAGGAAAAGAGCAGAGAGTTCAATATCTGAGAGGAGTTTGGTCGAGAGAGAGAGAGAGAGTGTGCTGATTGATGAATTGCTTCATTTGAAGCTACATTTGTATTGGGTTTCAGAACCGATTCCTTCTCATTGTTTTTTGCTTTCCACTTTGCTTTCGTTTATTTTTCATCCTTCTATTCTGATCTGAATTGTTGTCCCTCCGGTGTGTGGAGGAAGGGAGTATTACTCCAGTTTCCCTCTGTGTTGCAGAGGAAGAGAGATCGGTGATCTCTGGTGGTGTTAGTGACTGGCTGTCATTAACAGTTTCGCTCCGGTGTGTGGAGGAAGGGAGAGGATTCTCCGGTTGTGTTCTAGCTGGGAGCTAGAACAGGTTTCAGGTTCTGTGGGTGGCAGAACTTGATTGAGGGATTTGTTTTCCTTGGTGTTCAAGCTGTGTGGCAGCACGTTGTTCGCAGACTGAGTCTGCATTGATCTAGCATCGTCTAGTGGAATCCTCACTCTAGTTGGAGTGAGGGGTGGATGTAGATTGCGGACTGCAATCGAACCACCTAAAAACTGAGTGCCTTCTCTGTGGTTTGCTATTGTTCTCTACGCTCTTCATCTGCTCGGCTCTTTGCTTCCATGTGATTCGCTCTTCATTCTCATTTACATCCCTCTGTGTACGTTTAAGGAGGTGCGTTAGCAGTAGAAAATATATTCCGCTTAAGTTTCTACAAATTGGGAGTGATCTATTCATCCCCCCCTTCTATATCACTCTTGTTGCGCTAACAGTATTGCCCAGTGGGTCAAGCTGTTAGGCAGCAGATGGATTCAACAATAAACCATAGGGATTAAATGGTTGTCCAGTAGTTTTTGTCTTGAGCTTTGAGGGGAGTCATGTTGCTTCGTGGAAGAAATGGTTATGAGTTGTGGGGGAGATGAGAGTGTGCTGTAGGGAATGTTGTAGGGAATGTTTAATTCATTTGCATGAGCATGCCTTGAATTTAATCTATTTGTTGCAGCTGATATTAACTTCTTGTTGAAACTTGATATTGCTTGATTCATAGTGTTGTCATCATCAAAAAGGGGGAGATTGTTGAATCCCTATGTATTTGATGATGGTTTTGATGATGTCTCATACTATGAATCAATCCTCTATGTTTAGATTAATGTTGTTTCATCATGTGAGTAAGTCCAGTTTATTTGGTTGTCAGATAAGCTTGCTATTATGATTTTATCTACACTTTGCTTAGCTGGTTTTGACAGCAGTGGGTCGACCCAACCTTACTGATGCGTCGACTCATCTGTTCTTTGGGATAACTCCTTCAAGTCTGTACATCGAGCACTTATGAAATTAGAGTGAATTCAGAGAAATATGAAGTTGTGAAGAAAGTAAATGCTGAACTCCTAAAGAATTCTGAGTTTCTTCAAAAGGAGCTGGAAGACAAACAGAAAGTCTTAGAAAAGTTTGTCCAAGAAAAGACTAGCCTAGATGCTATACTAGGGACTAGGGTCAATTTCAATAAGGAAGGTCTAGACTATGACCCAACCAACAAGAGACCCTTGCAATTCATTCCCATCTTAAATGGTTGTCCAGTACTGATTTTTGTGTTTTCTTTAGGACTTTGAATTCCCTTAGAGCTGTTTGAGCTGGATGGTGTGTCCAGCTTTTCTTTTCCCTTCTCTGGACAGAAGGTGATGGTCTTGAATTGCAAGGGTCTCTTGTTGGTTGGGTCATAGCCTAGACCTTCCTTATTGAAATTGACCCTAGTCCCTAGTATAGCATCTAGGCTAGTCTTTCCTTGGACAAACTTTTCTAAGACTTTCTGTTTGTCTTCCAGCTCCTTTTGAAGAAACTCAGAATTCTTTAGGAGTTCAGCATTTACTTTCTTCACAGCTTCATATTTCTCTGAATTCACTCTAATTTCATTCATGCTTTCTTCAATTTTAGTTTTGAATTCATTGAGCTGTTTTTGACTTTCTTGAATTTCTCCCTTAAGCTTATCATTCTCTTTCCTTAGTGAGGTCATTTCTTCTAGTTGGTCTTTTAGCTTTTCATTTTCCTCACAGACCAGAGTTTGTTCTTCAATATTTATGTTAAATTTTCTTTTCAGAACTCTGTGCTCTTTGCTAAGAGAATTAAATTTATCTAGCAAATCACCATAAGCATCCTCCCAGTCATCAATTGAGAAATTTTCAAAGACGTTTATTACCTCCTCTTCACTGTTTGCCATAAGGCAAATTCCATCTTCATATTCTTCTGAGGAAGCATCTTCGGGATCTTCTTCTTCCTCGCTCCATGTGCAGACCATCGCCTGTGGCTTCTTCTTCTTCTGCACCTTTATGTTTTTCTTCTGAAGATAAGGACCCTTCTTCTGGAGGTATGGGCATTCGCCTCTCATGTGTCCCTGTTTGTTACAGTTAAAACAAGTCAGTTTCTTAGAATTTCTATCCCTGTAACTGGTAAATTCAGCATTCTTGTTAAAGGGTTGTGGCTTCTTCTTCCTAAAGGTCTTTCCCTTTTTCTTCAAAATTTTTTTGAACTATCTAGTGAGCATTGCCTGCTCCTCCTGGTCGAGATTTGATAAACCTTCAAGCTCGGACTCAGACTCGGGGCTACTGCTGCTGCTCCCACTGTTACTACCCTTGTTACGGGAAGCTCTTAGAGCTACATTTTTACCCTTCCTCTCACTTCCTTCTCCACCTCCTTGGAAATTCATCTCATAGGTCATCAGGGATCCTATGAGTTCATTCACAGTTAAGACAGTCAAATCTTTTGACTCCTCAATCACAATGGCCTTAGTGTGCCATGCCGGGGATAAAGATCTAAGGATTTTTCTGACTATATCTGCCTCAGCAAGATCCTTCCCTAGCCCTTTAAGAGTGTTAGTGATCAAGGATAACCTGGCATACATTTCGGTTATATTCTCATCTGCATTCATCTTAAACATTTCATACTTAGAAGTGTAGAGGTTTACCTTCGAGGCTTTCACTTGAGCTGTACCTTCATAGATCAATTGCAGCTCATCCTACATTCGCTTGGCAGTTCTGTATGCAGATATACGAGCATATTCCTCTGGATGAACAGCACACTGGATTATGTTCAGCGCCGTCCAGTTGAGTGACGAGAGCTTCACATGATCATCTGTCTAAACATCCTCGTTTGGTGGCAGCTCATATGGCCCCACCGTGATTACTCTCCACAATTTATGACTCTGAGCTCTGATGAACACTTCCATCCCGTTCTTCCAAAACAGATAGTTACTACCATCGAAATAAGGAGGGCGACTAATGGATTGACCTTCGGCCATGAAGGTTCTAGGACCACCACCATTTCCTTGACCGTTCGTCCACATGGCGTAAACCTGCTCTGATACCAAGTGTTAGCGCAGCAAGAGTGATATAGAAGGGGGGGATGAATAGATCACTCCCAATTTGTAGAAACTTAAGCGGAATATATTTTCTATTGCTAACGCACCTCCTTAAACGTACACAGAGGGATGTAAATGAGAATGAAGAGCGAATCACATGGAAGCAAAGAGCCGAGCAGATGAAGAGCGTAGAGAACAATAGCAAACCACAGAGAAGGCACTCAGTTTTTAGGTGGTTCGATTGCAGTCCGCAATCTACATCCACCCCTCACTCCAACTAGAGTGAGGATTCCACTAGACGATGCTAGATCAATGCAGACTTAGTCTGTGAACAACGTGCTGCCACACAGCTTGAACACCAAGGGAAACAAATCCCTCAATCAAGTTCTGCCACCCACAGAACCTGAAACCTGTTCTAGCTCCCAGCTAGAACACAACCGGAGAATCCTCTCCCTTCCTCCACACACCGGAGGGAAACTGTTAATGACAGCCAGTCACTAACACCACCAGAGATCACCGATCTCTCTTCCTCTGCAACAGAGAGGGAAACTGGAGTAATACTCCCTTCCTCCACACACCGGAGGGACAACAATTCAGATCAGAATAGAAGGACGAAAAATAAATGAAAGCAAAGTGGAAAGCGAAAAACAATGAGAAGGAATCGGTTCTGAAACCCAATACAAATGTAGCTTAAAATGAAGCAATTCATCAATCAGCACACACTCTCTCTCTCTCTCGACCAAACTCCTCTCAGATATTGAACTCTCTGCTCTTTTCCTTTCTCTTTCTTTCTCTCTGCACTTTTCTTTCCTTTTCTGGATCGAAGGACGTATATGCTCTCCAGGCTTCTTCTTCGATCAACCTTCATCTTAAGACGAAGGCTCCATTTTATACCTGGAGCAGCAGCAGGGTGCGTATGGCTTCCACAGTTCCCGCCCTAAGAGTTCGGACTACGTGGCAGCATCCAGCAGGCTGTCAGACCACGTGTCCTCATCTGGGCATTTTCATTATCCTCGGATCACGTGCCCAGCACCAGTACGCTCAGCAACTGGAGGTAGATGGCGTCAACTCACTTGCTCCAAAGAGTTGACGCAGTCATCAGAAATCTTCAAACTTCTTAACTGCTGCGTCTACTCCATCAGCCTATTGCGTTGACGTATTGAAGGCATCCAGAGATAAGTCATCCCTTTCTTGGACTGCTGCGTCGACGCTGCCAGTTGGTGGCGTTGACGCACAAATGTATACTTTTTTATACTGGCATCTCTTAAGCCGCTGCGTCGATGCTACTTGTTGATGGCGTTGACGCAGTGGAAGATTTTGTGAAGGCTTCATCGCTTGTAAGAGTCTCTGTTTCTTTAACTGCTGCATCGACGCCGCTTTCTTGTGGCGTTGACGCAATAGAAGATGACGTGAAAGCTTCGTCTACTGATGCGTGGATGCTTTAAGCTTCAGGCGTCGACCCTGCTCCCTTCATCAACAAGAGAGAAGTGTATAGACTTAGTGTTAACGTTGAGCTCAATGTACAGACTCAATCAAATGAGGAGTTTCCAGTGTATGGACTTGCAATTCAAACGACAATGTATAGACTTAGAGAAATGAAGTCTAGTGTATAGACTTGGAGAGCTGTTCAATGTGTTGGGTTGGCGTTGTATAGACTTGGCTTTGAGCACTTGGGCTGAAGTCGATGTGCAGACTATGCGATGTATAGACTTTGCCCAAGGAGCCGAATGTATAGACTTCGCCACAGTCTAATGAACATACTTTGCAGAAGAGAACGAGCCAAGGTGTAGACTTCAAAAGAAGCAGTCCGATGTACAGACTTCAAGGAGTCTTGACAACGGACGCTGTTCAGACTTTGCAAACACGAGACGATGTATAGACATTAAGCTTGACACTCCAATGTATAGAGTTGAGGATTGGAAGGATGTATAGGGTTGAGCTGAACTGATTTTTGCAAAGTGCAGACTTAGTTGGTCGGGCAGTGTACAGACTTGGAATTCTAATGCCAGTGTGTAGACTTCAGTTAGAAAGTGCCCGATGTACAGACTTGAAGGAGTTATCCCAAAGAACAGATGAGTCGACGCATCAGCAAGGTTGGGTCGACCCACTGCTGTCAAAACCAGCTAAGCAAAGTGTAGATAAAATCATAATAGCATGCTTATCTGACAACCAAATAAACTGTACTTACTCACATGATGAAACAACATTAATCTAAACATAGAGGATTGATTTATAGTGTGAGACATCATCAAAACCATCATCAAAACCATAGGGATTCAACAATAAGCCTAGCCATGTTGAGGGGAGTCATGTTGAGTTTAAGCTGTGTATCAGTGGAAGGCACACTCTAGTTTGATTGTGGGGTGGACGTAGGTCTGGAGGATTGAACCACCTAAAAATCTTATGTCCATCGTGGTTTGGTTGCCTTGCCTGATCTGCTAGATGTATGCTTAGGCACGATCTATTTTTCTTTGTCTAGTAAGGTTGTTGATTGCACACTATCTGTTCGGCGACTGTATTAAGAATCCTTTGACATTGTTCCTAAGTGACTAATCCATCCATCTGTAAGCATTTTAGTTGACTTAGCGAATCTGTTAATTCCACAACTGTTCATTGGCTTTCAATTTTTATTAGGGAGTTTTAATTGGGCAGAAATTTTAAAAGGGGATTCATTCAACCCCCCTTCTGAATCTGAGCCTTGCACCCTACAATTGGTATCAGAGCATACCATCTAGGATTCATTTGACCCTATCGCTTAGTATCAGAGCGGGTCTCTGTGTATTCATATCCAACGATCTACAGAGGATCCTGCTGATTTAGGTGCTACTCGTGTTGCTGTCTATTCGGTTTTGATCGAGGGCTATTGGCTCACTGCTCAGTGATTGCTTTGCGCATTGAAGCTGTTTGCTATCTGTCTTTATGGCTCATCCATGTGCTTTTGATGGTTCCAACTTCAGCAAGTGGTTGGGAGGTCTTTGTATCTATATGAATTCCATTGATCCAAATATATGGAATCTCGTTTCAAAAGGCCCACATAATTTGCCTTGAAATCAGACTAAGTGGTCCAGTGAGGACAGATCAAAGAACTGTTATAATGTCACCGTTCTTAAAATTTTGAGAGACATCGTGAATACTGACAAATTTCCCTTCGTTCTCAGGTGTGCGTCTGGAAAGGAAAATTTGGACATAATAACTACTGCAAACGGGGAGTAAGAGGATAAATGCTTGATGGCCAGTCGGAGAGTGAATGATGATGATACTGCTTCTCAGGTAAGCTCCAGATCAGAAGAACCTTCATTTGATGAATTGGTAGTGATGTCTGAAAACTTGTTAAAAGTGTCTAAGAAAATGAAATCTGAGAATAAAAGGTTGAAGAAAAAGGTTGAACACAAAAAAATCTGAACTCTCTTGTGAGAATTATCCTAAGCTGAAACAATCTTATGATATATGCATGATGGATGTTCATAACAGTGAGGAACAGATTGTGTCTTTGAAAAATGAAAATAATGAATTTGCTGATAAGATTTCTAAACTAAAAGATCAGCTGGATATTAAACATGATGAGCTTCTAATGAAATTGCAAGAGCTGAATAAGATCAATTCAGAAGTAGACAAATTGAAATTTGAGAATGCTGAACTTCAGAAGAACAATGAAAAATGTGATGATAAGATAAAAGAACTCAAGGAGAAATCTTCAAATGTCTGTTCTATAAAGCAAACTTGCAATAAATGTCCTTACATAAAGGAACGCAATGAAGATCTCTATCTGGAAAATGAATGGCAGAGGAAGTTGATTGACTCCCTCAAGGAAGATCATAAAGACTTGCTGGCTGGAAAAATTGAAGTTGAACAAAGAGAAGAAAAACTGATTGAGAGACTGGACTCAATATCCAGTAGTGAAAAATATGATGAAGAAAATGAGAAGTTGATAAAAGAAAATGAGAAACTGAAACAGTTGAATAATGCTATATCTGAAAGACTTCTTACATTAGAAAAGGGAAAATCTATTGGTATAGAAGAAATTGAAAAACTGTGCAATCAGGAACAAGAAGTTGAGAAATATAAAATTGCAAACAAGGTGCTAAGTGAGTGTCTTAATTGAAGTGAATAGGAGATTTCCAGTTATGAATTACACATTGCTTCCCTAGAAAATAAAATTCATGATCTGAAAAACTCACCATCCAAGTCTGCTAAAAATAAAGAAAAAAGGATAGTTATCATGGAAGGTGAGGATGATAATTCAAGAAAGGGGATTAGTTGCAATTCTGGTGGTAATGAAATTTTTAGAAACCAACTATACACCACTTTTGCGCAAATCTCTGATGTAGTTGGTATCTCAAGTCAATCCCCAAAAGAAAATAAAAATCTGAAAACACTTTCATCATCATTATTTCAATTTAAGGCAAAGAGAAATGAAAAATAAAAAAAGCTTTGAAAAAGGGTAAACAACTGAAAAAGAATGCTTATATCAATAAAGTCAAGGTTGTCCCTACCTGTGTTGTTAACTATACTAGCTTTGTGGAATCTGATGGGTTAATACATAATGTTCATAAGTGTGGTACTCATTCGCATGCACATGAAATAAATGATTCATGCCTTTACTGTGGTAAGCTAGGCCTTGTAATGCATGACTGCGAATTAATCATGGAGGATGAGCATATTTATGGAACAATGCATTCTAAGAACTCATTCGGTAGAAACCATGCTACTAGGAAATCTGATGACTCTTGTCATTACTGTGGTAGGCATGGTCACTTCATGAATGAATTCTTTGTCTTCAAACAAGATGATAGGATGCATGCTAAATCCTCTGCAAATCATCATGGCTCTTATAAAAACAAACCTGCTTCAAACCAGCACATCACATGCTTTAACTGTAACAAGCCTAGTCACAAGGCTATTGAATGCTGGTCAGGGTCTCATTAGGGTAAAGTTTGCTCTAGTAGTAAGCACATCAGGTGCTTTGAGTGTGGGAAACATGGCCATACAGTCAAGGACTGTTGGCATGTTCAGGGAAATTCAATAAACTCCAAATTTGCTAAATTTCCTGTAAAAAGAAATGTGTTTGATATTAATTTTATCAGGACAAACACTTCATGGTTCAATTGTGGCAAGCAAGGTCATAAGCCTGCTAAATGTTGGCTAATTGAAAATAAGAGACAAACTGTTCATGTAAACAACAGACAATTTCATGCTCATGCACATAGGGCTCATGTTTTTGTTAATGTGCATCATAATATTAGAAAATCTGTTGCTTATTGTAAATACTGTGGTAAATTTGGACACTCCATGGCCAACTATTATTTGATCGAATTTGATGACAATGTTGCTAAGGAACTGTTCAGAACACCTGTTAGGGTTAATACAGGACCCAAGGCTGCTTGGGTTCCTGCTGGATCAAAATGATCAAATTGTTGCAGATGTGCCTTGGAAATGAATAAACGGGGGTCAATAAACCAAGGCACTCAAAAAAGAAAACCCCAGGATCCTACTCTTTAGGTTAGTTCTGAACACTTTGTTTAAATTCTGTCATCTAAAATTGTGTGTTTGAGATGTCTGCATATCATGTGAATCTATCCATGCTTAATTAGAATCAACTGAAAATCTGAAATGAACTTGGTGTCTCAAGTAGTCTCTCTCTCTCTGATTGCATTGCATGTCTGATCCATGAGCCCAAATCATAAAACCATGTGTTAGGTTTTCATTGAATACAATGCATTTAGTCAGGGAGAGTAGATGTGTGATTTTCAGAAAATTCATTTCATAAGATGACCCATTGCATCTAGACAGGGGGAGCATTATTGACTCATTAATCCTTTTTCATTCGGACTCTTCCTGTCCAAATATTTGAATTACTCTCTTGCTCCTGTGTGTTCCACTGGAATTCCTTATTGTCACTACATGACAAGCTGATCTGTCTGTATTCCAGACTCAGCTACCATATTTTGATCTGCATAGCCTTGATGCTCTTCTCATGATTGCTGTAACTTCCTATGCCAGCTTATCCTAATCACTCACATTCCTTCCAGCTGGTTTGACTGGTTTGGTTCCATGTGATGAATCTCATAGAATTCTTCTCTCTTGATTAATCATCTGCTGAAATCCTTTGAACATCTGTTCAAATTCTTTCATATCAGAATTTTGTGCTCTGGTGTAGACAAGTTGTTCAGTTGTATTGATTGGATTGATTTGAGAAATCTAAGTTGTGTACCTTGTTTATATGTCTGAAACCTTAGAAGAAATTCCTATCATACAGGGTTAAAAATATCCACTGATTCATATTAGTATAAGTCTAATGTATTCTCGGATTCGAATTTGAATGTTTGAAAGTATCTGAATCATGAGCTTTAATAAATATTAACCACCCATGTCATAAAATATCTAGATTCATTCATATGAATTCTGAAAATATGAGATCAAGGCTACTTTGGTAGAGATACATAGAGCTAGTATTGTTTTTAAACACTCATTTGAAAAAGGTTGTCTATGAAGAAAAATAGTTATCAGAGCAGTGACCTTGATCACTGAGAAACTCGGTCCTCTATCAAAGAAATAGAGTAAACCTGAGTCATGAAGTGCCATAGTTATCTCTGGTGGAAAAATTCATTAAAAATCTGATAGAGCAATGTCATGATTGTGTTGAGTAACTGGGGATTCTGGCCTCTAGTCAAGGTGTCTCCTCATGTAAAAAGACACTTCATTTGCTAACTCTATTCTCACATCTGAGAGGCAATGTCAGTTATCACACTGAGTAACTGGGTCACTTCACCTAAGACGTGTTGTGCCTCATGTAAAAATATGTTGATCAACTAAAATTGCTCAAGAAAAATTATGTGCTGATCAAAAGTAAATATCTTACAAATTCAGTCAACCTCACATTCTAGTAAATGTGGTTAATCTCAATACTACCACATGTAACTCACAAAGGAGTCATTGAGATCATTTATATAAGATGGAAGATGATTAATCTAGAGCATTGCTTGATTAGTTGGTTAATCGTTATTAAAACTTAGTTTCAAATATGACTAATGAATTTAAATTGACAGATTCAGTATACATCATGCTTAAACCAGGTGGATAATGTAGGTTAATTCATAACCCCTTATGATAGGAGAGTTTATCCTTACATGGACTTATAACTGTGGTACCTACTATATGGTAATTTCTTCTGATCAGTTTCACCTCTAACAACTTGATCATTCACCTGTTGGTCAATTTCTGATCTGTGACTGTCATATCTTGCTCAATCTCTGCTGAATGATTCTTGAAAATCTTGTGCTATGTTTGCACTCATATCACTCTATCTCTGGCTATCCTTACGAGTTTACATCACCAGTTTTATTCTCCACACTGTTGGAATCTTCCATCTTGTTTCTGTATCCCTGACAAAATACTCTTGTAATCGGTTCTAATTCTGTGGGCATTCCACATGTATTTTTCTGACCATACAAATGTGAGGTGCCGCCCCCAATATTACCTTATTCACTTGCAGCATTCTGAACTTCAGAATTCTTATGGTGGTGGATTCCAGATTGATTCATTGGTTAACCTTGTTCATCCATATAGGCACACCCTGTGTCTTGATATCACAAGCAATAAAAGATTTCAAACAATTTTGACTACATTTCTTGCTTCTCACTATCCTTGTGATATCTGATTCCACTCATGTTTTCAGGGGGAGGTTTGATACTTGATTGTCTAACTGCCCCTGTGCCTGCTGCTTTCATTTATTCATTCAAGGGGAGAGTATGTTGTGTCTTATCAAACTTTGGGGGGAGAATCACTCTCATGTGCTTTCCTGTTGTCAACGGGGCAAATTTTATTGCATTTCATATTCCTACTCATTCACTCTCTCAAACTATTTTCTTTTTGATGAAGTCAAAGGGGGAGAATAGATTGAGTCAGTGTGACTCATGGTGTTGCCATCATCAAAAAGTGGGAGATTGTTGTGCCCCCCTGTGGTTATGATGTTGGTTTTGAGTTGATGATGGTTTTGATGTTAGCAACACTATAAGTCACACTGATTGTGATACACTGAATTTGATGATGGCTTTTGTGTTAGTTCATGTGGTTTTGATGTTAGTAACACTATATGTCATACTGAGTGTGATTCATTGCCTTGTTGATAGTCACACTATAAGTCACCACACGAGAATGCATGATTGAACTATCATCTCTTGAGTTTGCTTGATTGAGTGATTGAATGATTGCATGTGGCATCCTGATGATATTAATGTCTATGCACGCATGCATTGGTTAAGTTAGTGCACTTTCTGTACTTAAGTCATTGTCTAAGGCTAAGACTCGTGCATATCTCAGTTAAGCTGCACTAACTCAGTGCACCATTCATGTGTACTTAAGTCTGTGCATTCATGTCTCATATTCGCTTGTCGAAGTCTGTCCATTGAAGTCTTGCAACATAGTGAAATCGTTGCATGTTTGATCCCAATGGTCACAGTGTCCTTGTATTCTCCATCGTGGCTTTCATTAGGTCTGTGCAACCCTTTGTGATGCACAGAAGTAAGTCGGTGCATACTTAAGTCTAAGGAGTTTTCAACGCCATTGCATTCCCTAGTCTTGTTCTTTGAGTCGTTGCAACATAGTGTTGAACTTTAAGCAGGTCGTGGCAACCATTGATACTGTGTGTGAGCAAGTCCGTGCATGCGTATTCAAGGCACACGAAGTCGGTGCATCAATTTATCCCGCACGCATTTGAGTCGGTGCAACTCTTGTACCGTGCACATAAAGTCTGTGCACATCTCTTAGGCAAGTCTTGCATGTGCATAGCTAAGTCTGTGCAACCTTCTTCTCTGGCTCGATTAGATCTGTGCAATGCTTGTACTCTGTGTATTCATGGTCAGTGCATCTGTTGGCCATGTACTGGAATCAAGTCTGTGCATATGCTTGCGTGTAAACACTAAGTCCGTGCATGTCGTGTTCTAGACACCAAGTCGGTGCAACCTTTGTAGCTGCACGCAACCTAGTCGATGCATCTTTAGTTGTTACATGTGACTAAGTCGGTGCTAGTGTCATCCATGCGAGAGTTGCACGAGACCAAGGCTGTGCTGTATGTGCAGAGTCTGTACTCCGCATGCATAGAGTTAATGCATTCCTTGCCTTGCACACACGCAGTTTGTGCATTTCTTAACTTTGTATTAAGGTTATGTCTGTGCAACTCTTGATTCTTGCATGCACAGAGTCTGTGCAAGATAGCTCTCAGCATAATTGAGTCAGTGCAGAGTATGTACCAACTCGATGCACTTCTTGATTACTCTCACACTTAGCCTATGCATCTTTTAGCTCTTCACTTAAATCGAGTCTGAGCACATGTTCCCTATGTGAACACTGAGTCCGTGCATATGTGCACTTATGACATATTGAGTCTATGCATGGTTGCCTTGATGTCTCAGCAAGTCTATACAATCTCAACATTTATCTGACATTTATATGTCTTGACACACTGACAGGCAAACTGCTCGTCACTGTTAAGAAGGGCACGTGATCCAAGGTAGATCATCCCTGGCAGATGACTGCCACGTGGAAGCTACAGTGCCCAGATGTGGACACATGGGTGAGAGTCTTCTGGAAGCATTTGGGAGGGAGTGTTCCCTCCACACGCCCAATGCGTGAGCCCGTGGGTCCTTGACTGAAGATATATATATGATCCTTATTCTGCGAACAAGAGGGAATGCTGAATCGAAGACATCTGAGTGGAGATCTGAGAAAAGAAGAAGAGTAGAACAAGAGCAGAGCAGAAGTGAAAGAGAAAAAGCTCGTGAGATCGAAAGAAGAAGAGAGAGAAAGAGAGAGAGTGAAGAGAGAGCTCGAGGAGAAGAAGATAGAAGACTTTGTTGAAGATCAGTTCCACTGGAATCTGGATCAAATCCAATCCAGTCAGCTCCGTGGGAGCCACATTTACATTGCTATCGTTTACAGCTTTCAGTCGCTATGTTTTATCATCTTTTGTTTTGTTTTGAACTTTATTTCAAGCTGTTAGTCCACAGAGCAAGCTGTGTCGCTCAGCGGTTTCAGAGGAGGATTCCTCTAGTAGGCTAAGCTGCATTGCCCAGCGGGTCAAGCTATTAGGCAGCGGATGGCTAAGCTGTATTGCCTAGCAGAAGCAAGCTGTGATGCTCAGCAGTTGTAGGCAAGCTGTGAGGCCCAGTAGTTTACGCTGTATATCAGCGGAAGCCACACTCTAGTTTGAGTGTGGGGTGGACGTAGGTCTAGAGGACCGAACCACCTAAACATTTTCTATCCATCGTGGTTTGATTGCCTTGCCTGATCCGCTAGATGTATGCTTAGGCACAATCTATTTTTCTCTATCTAGTAAGGTTGTTGATTACACACTGTCTGTTCGGCGACTGTATTGAGAGTCCTTTGACATTGTTCCTAAGTCACTAATCTGTCCATCTGTAAGCATTTTAGTTGACTTAGCAAATCTGTTAATTCTGCAACTGTTCATGGCTTTCAGTTTTTATTAGGGAGTTTTAATTGGGCAGAAATTTTAAAAGGGGATTCATTCAACCGCCCTTCTGAATCTGAGCCTTGCACCCTACAATTGGTATCAGAGCATACCATCTAGGATTTGTTTGACCCTATCAGCTTCCCTCGTTAAGGGATGATCGTGAGCTTATCTAGAGTCCAAGAATCGCATATCAACATGGAGTCGAGTCCACTGTCCGTCCTGCATCAGAGGGCTAATGAGATGTTGACCAGCCTTGCCGATGATGACAATGGTCAAATGCAAGTTTGTTCATCGACACTGGCTAAATGTCGAAGCAAAGGTATATTCATTAACAAGGACGGCAGGTCCAAGTTAAGGTGAACGTCGACCGATCTTGCCGATGATGATAAGGGTCGAACACGGGTTTGTTCATCGACACTGGCTAAATGTCGAAGCAAAGGTATATTCATTAACAAGGACGGAAGGTCCAAGTTAAGGGGAACGTCGACCGATCTTACCGATGATGACAAGGGTCGAACATGGTTTGTTCATCGACATTGGTTAAATGTCAAAGCAAAGGTATATTCATTAACCAGGACAGAAGGTCCAAGTTAAGGGGAACGTCGACCGATCTTGCCGATGATGACAAGGGTCGAACACGGGTTTGTTCATCGACACTGGCTAAATGTCGAAGCAAAGGTATATTCATTAACAAGGACGGAAGGTCCAAGTTCAGGGGAACGTCGACCGATCTTGCCGATGATGACAAGGGTCAGAACACGGTTTGTTCATCGACATTGGTTAAATGTCGAAGCAAATGTATATTCATTAACAAGGACGGAAGGTCCAAGTTAAGGGGAACGTCGATTGATCTTGCCGATGATGACAAGGGTCGAACATGGTTTGTTCATCGACATTGGCTAAATGTCAAAGCAAAGGAGGCTTATTCATTAACGAGGATGAAGGGTCCAAGTTAAGGGAAACGTCGACCGATCTTGCCGATGATGACAAGGGTCGAACACGGTTTGTTCATCGACATTGGTTAAATGCCGAAGCAAAGGAGGTTTATTCATTAATGAGGACGAAGGGTCCAAGTTAAGGGAAACGTCGACTGATCTTGCCGATGATGACAAGGGTCAAACATAGTTTGTTCATCGACATTGTTTAAATGCCGAAACAAAGGAGGTTTATTCATTAACGAGGATGAAAGGTCCAAGTTAAGGGAAACGTCGACCGATTTTACCGATGATGACGAGGGTCGAACATAGTTGGTTCATCGACATTGGTTAAATGCCAAAGAAAAGGAGGTTTATTCATTAACGAGGATGAATGGTCCAAGTTAAGGAAAATGTCGACCGATCTTGTCGATGATGATGAGGGTGGAACACGGCTTGTTCATCGACATTGGTTAAATGCTGAAGCAAAGGAGGTTTATTCATTAACGAGGACGAAGGGTCCAACTTAAGGGAAATGTCAACTGATACTACCGATGATGACAAGGGTCGAACACGGTTTGTAGAGGGAAAAGATCTCCGGCGGGACTTGTGGTGATCATCCTTTTTAGAGTTTCATTAGGACGAGGGTGAAGAGGAACTTTAAATTACCACATTACTTGCTTAAGCGCCCTTTCGGGTTTTTGCCGAAGCTAGCCCCCTCTTGCTTTTGCCCACGTGCCCTTTCGGGTTTTCACGTGGCGGGATACCTGATTTTGCCTACAGTGCCCTTTCGGATTTTCACCGCAGCTGGGTTAGAGACATTTTTGCCCTCGCCCTAGTGTAGGAACGAGGCCGTCGGGGCACCTCTTTTTTAAGCCCCATTTTTCTTTCTCATATAATTTTTATCATTTCATTCATCATTTTTTGAACATAGAGTGAGAAAATGAAGATGGGTCAATCATGTGATGTTTGACCCTACGTAGTAGCATATGATAGTTGGCTAGGGCACGCAGCCTTGCGCCGAAAAAGGGGTTTATTCGTTGGTAAGGACAAATATCAATGCAAGGGATGAGTTTCTGCGTCGATTCGGACGTAAGGTCCGTAATGGCGATAACGTGCAGAAGTCGGCTAGGGCACGCAGCCTTGCGCCAAAAAGGGAGTTTATTCGTCGGTAAAGATAAATACCAACGCAAAGGAAGAGCATTCGCCGATTCAGACGTAAGGTCCGTGATGGCAGTATTGTAGGAAAATTGGCTAGGACATGAAGTCTTTTGCCGGAAATGGGTTTACTCGTTAGCAAGAAGGTAAGGCTAACGCAAGTGAAGGATTTTCGCCGATTCGGACGTAAGGTCCATAATGATAGTATTGCAAGGGAGTCAGCTGGGACACGAAGTCTAGCGCCGAAAAGGGGTTTAGTCATCGGTAAGGATAAATACCAACGCAAAGGAAGAGCATTCGTCGATTCAGACGTAAGGTCCGTAATGGCAGTTTTGTAGGAAAGCCAGCTAGGACACTAAGTCTGTTGCCGAAAATGGGTTTATTCGTTATCAAGAAGGTAATGCTAACGCAAGTGAAGGATTCCCGCCGATTCAGACGTAAGGTCCGTAATGGCAGTATTGTAAGAGAGTCGGCTGGGACATGAAGTCTTGCGCCGAAAAGGGGTTTATTCGTCGATAAGGATAAATACCAATGCAGAGGAAGAGCATTCGCCGATTCAGACGTAAGGTCTGTAATGGCAGTATTGTTTGCAGGTGGTATCCCTGATGGATGTATGCAGGTCTCTGATGGACCCTAGGTTTAGTGCTTGTCGGGGATGTTCCCGGGACTGCGGACCAACGGTCTGGTAATCAGTCGGAGCTGGCTGGACATTTGAAAGAGCTCGGCCAAGGTGGAATGCCACTAGGCCAAAGTAGGTTTCAGTCATTCCGAGAATGCCGGTGGGACTGCGTGGTATAGCTTCATATGTTTCCCATTAAGAGGGGAGAACTGAACTACTCCCTTGTGATCTACAAGAACGTAGGCACCCCCTTCGTATACTCGACTGATAATATATCGTCCGTCCCAGTTTTCAACCAACTTCCCCTTGGGGTTGGAGGCCATCACTTCTCTTCTTTTAACCATTACCAGGTCACCTTTCTTGAATTCTCATCCTTTGACTAGCTTATCGAAGGCGCGGGCCATGTGAGCTTGGTAGAGTTGGATATTCTGTTGTGCTAGGAGATGCTTTCCTTCGAGCTCGGAGAGCTCTTCCAATCTTCTTTCTATATTGGTTTGTTCGCTACTAGCCAACCCTTGTTGGATGGCGACTCGCAACGAGGGAACCTCCAATTCAATTGGCACCACCGCCTCTGACCCATATACAAGGGAGAATGGTGAGTAGCCAGTTGGGATTTTATAAACTGTACGATCTTGTCACGCCCCGTACTCTATACCGTCGAGGTATTGTCCGCTTTGGCCTAGCAGCCTCACGGTTTTATCCCTTTCTGATAGTGATCGGCTCCAGAATGGGGGACTTCCCGGGCAGGTCACCCATCCCAGTACTACTCCCCATTAAGCACGCTTAACTTCGGAGTTCTTTTCAAGAACTGAGCCGATACTTCAAAAGGCGCCTCGGTGATATAGAGTACAACTTAGCTATATTTGAGGGTGTTACAATCTACCCCTCTTATATAGGCGACGTCCTCGTCGCTGGGCACATATAGCACGCAATCACGCAATCAAGCCCCCAGGCAGGTAGGATTCTAGAGGTGGCCCCTACAGGCTCAAGAGGTGGCTCCCACTATGTAGCACTTTGCTCCATTACGGACTCAAGAGGTGGCTCCCATAGCGTAGCACTTTACCCTGCATGCCACTTAGTTCCCACACTTCCGGCTGGGGTATAGCTCTGATACCATTCTGTCACGCCCCGTACTCTATACCGTCGAGGTATTGTCCGATTTGGCCTAGCAGCCTCACGGTTTTATCCCTTTCTGATAGTGATCGGCTCCAGAATGGGGGACTTCCCGGGCAGGTCACCCATCCCAGTACTACTCCCCATTAAGCACGCTTAACTTCGGAGTTCTTTTCAAGAACTGAGCCGATACTTCAAAAGGCGCCTCGGTGATATAGAGTACAACTTAGCTATATTTGAGGGTGTTACAGATCTGCTCAAAGTGCCTCGTACGTCCTTTCTTCCCAATCATTTTTGTTAGAATTGACAGTCTTCGCCAGTAAAGTGCACAGCATTTTGTTGAAGGCCTCTGCGAGCCCATTGGCTTGAGGGTAGTAGAGAGATGATGTTCTCCAGTCGATCTTGTACTTATTAGCCAGTCGATAAACCTTCTGGTTTCTAAAATGGCTGCCATTGTCAGAGATAATTCGGGTGGAGACTCCAAACATGAATATTATATTCTGCCGGAAGAATCAAGCGACCAATTCTCCTATCACTTCTCTTAGTGCTATTGCTTCTGCCCATCTAGAGAAGTAATCTATGGCGGCTAAGATGTATCTGCACCCTGATGACGATGCTGGCAAAGGTCCTACCATGTTCATGCCCCATTGAGCAAACGGACAACTTGGTAGGGTGGGGTGTAGTGACACCGGCGGTCTTCTTGACATTTCTGGCAAACTTTAGCAAACTTGCAACAATCATTGAAGATAGAGAGCCAGTAATAGCCCAGCTTCTTTATTTTGATCTTCATTTTCGGACCGGAATGATGTGCCCCGGCTGACCCGGCATGGACTTCTTGCATTACTTTCCAGACTTCTACTGGAGACAAGCAGCGGTGTAAGATCTTCTTTTGGGCAACCGCCATTATCCGGAACAAAGTTTTGTTCCTCATATCATAAGAGTCCTTGACCCTCAGGAGCTTCATTCTTTGTTCTTTTTCTTTCAGGAGCTGTTGGTGTTGAAACCAACATAGGAGATGCTCCCGCCAATCGGGCTGTTGGATTTCTTCAACAGATGCTGCTTCATTTTCTTGCTCAACGGCCAGGGCCTCTGTTATGCTGGGGACCTATCGTCGGTTGATTACTATTATGTTCAGGCTGGTGTCTGGCGGGATTGCCAAAGAACTGGCCAGCTTTGCGAGGGCATCCACCTGAGCATTATGTCCTAAGTTGATGTGCTTGATGCTGATGAAATAGAACCTTGCCATCAGGCGGAGTGCCAGCTGGTAGTAAGGGAGGAGTTCCTGCTTCTGTACATCGAACTCTCCTTCCAACTATTTTATAACTTGCATGGAATCCCTGAATGCTTCCAGCATTTGAATCTTCATGGACAGAGCGATCTGCAGCCCGATTATTAGGGCTTCGTATTCTGCTTCATTATTTGTGCATGGCTTGTTTATTGAACATGATGTATATATGACTTCTCCTTCTAGAGATTTCAGGACTATGTATGCCCCTGCCCTGACTCTGGCTGACCTAGTTGCCGGGGTATCAATTCTGGATGCACCGTCAAAGTATAACTGCCATAATGAGGGCTGTACTTGGCTGACTTCCAGGGTCTCATGTTTAGGAAGCTCTTGCTCAAGCGGGCAATCTTCTGGCACTGGGTGCTCGGTGAAGAAATCTGCGATGGCTTGGCCTTTACCGGCCCTTTTCGGCACGTAGGAGATATCAAGCTCCATGAGGATCATCGCCCATTTGCCTAGGCGGCCTTTGAGTGCCGGTTGGGACATGACATATTTCAGCGGATCCGCCTTGGAAATCAGCTTGATTTCATGTGACATCATATAGTGCCAAAGCATCTTGACTGCGAAGACCAGCGCTAAGCAGATCTTTTCGATGTAGGTGTGCTTCTCCTCAGTTTTGACCAATCTTAGACTGAGGTAGTAGAGGGCGTGTTCCTTCCCTTATTCGTTGTTCTGGGCTAGCATTGCCCCCAGGGAGTTGTACGTGGCTGCTATGTAGAGGATTAGCGGCCGTCCTTTCACCGGTGCACCCAGCACTGGAGGAGTCTTCAGATAATCCTTCAGCTTGTCAAAGGCTGTCTGGCATTCTTCGTCCCAATAAAAAGGAACATCTTTCATCATTAGCTTGTGAAAGGGATGGCACTGCTGTGACAAGTTAGATATAAACCGCCGGATGTATGCTAGGCAGCCTTGTAGAGATCTCAGCTCAGAGAGGTTCCTTGGAGAAGGCAGCTCCTGAATCGCCTTGATCTTTGCGGGGTCTATTTTGATTCCTCGATATCTGACAATGAATCCCAAGAATTTTTTGCTCAATACTCCGAACGCACACTTCATGGGGTTCATATTTAATTCATATTGCTTGAGCCTTTGAAATACGACTCGGAGGTCCTACAGATGGTCTTCTTTCTATCTGGTCTTGACTACCAGGTCATCTATATAACACTCGACTTTGTGGTAGAGTAGTTCATCAAATATTCGGGTCATCGCCCGCGGGTAAGTTGCGCTGGCGTTCTTCAGTCTGAACGGCATCCTCTTGTAGTGATAAATGCCCTTGGGAGTTCGAAAGGCGATGTGGACCCGGTCATGTCCCGCGATCCATATATGGTTGTAGCCGGATGACCCATCCATAAATGACAGAGCTTCATGGCCATTCGTGGCATCAATCATGACCTCTGTTATCGGTACTAGAAAGTCATCCTTGGGGCAGGCCTTGTTCAGATCTTAGAAATCTACGCATATCCGGATCTGCCCATTTTTCTTCTTCACGGGCACGATGTTAGCCAGCCACGTGGTGTATTGATTTTCTTCGACGAAACCCACATCAATGAGCTTGTCAACTTCTTTGCATATTTGAGTGATTAGCTCTGGCCTCATGCGCCACGGTGGCTGCTTTACCAGCTCAGCTTCGGGGCTTATGGCTAGCTCATGCTATGAGACTACGGGGCTCAACCCTGGCATTTCCTTGTAAGTCTAGGCAAAGCAATCCCGGTATTCTTATAGCAGCTGGATGTACAGACTCTGTTCTTCAACAGATAACCGGACACTGAGGAAGGTCGGCCTATGGTCATCCTCATCTCCCAAGTTGATTTCTATCAGTTCATCAATTGTGGCTTGGCCTCCATCTTCTATCTCGGGGAGCGCCGACTAGAGGTCGACAAAGTCAGGTATATCATCTTTGAGGTCGAAGACCTCGATCCCTTCATTCTGCCTCATCTGGGCTTCGTCAGAGATTTTTGATTCAACTAGTGGCAGCTGTACAAACTGTTCTGTTAGTAGATCTGCCACTGTTGCAATTTCAAGAGATGAACCAGTAGCTTCAGCCTTTGCATGTGTGTTTGCAATCTTGAAAAATTGATGGTTGTTTGATGTTGAGCTGGAACAGCATCGTAGCTTTGCGGCAGAAGGTAACCGTACCCCGCCTCCTTGGATCACCATGTCTTCAGTAGAGGTGGCTTTTTCTTTTCTAGCATCATGCTTCTCATGACTAGCTTCGGTAGAAACCTCCATGATCGGTACGAGGGGTGCTAATGCCATTATCAGAGGAGGGCCATTGGAGAGAGATAGCGCTTCCTCTTCAACATCTTCAGCTTCGGTACTGCTGGCCGTGTCAAATCTGGCTTGAAGAGCCTCTTTTTCAGGACATACTTGCTCCCAACATCGGAAAGATGTTATAGCCTCCGATCCTGAGTCTCTTAGTTGAGCAAGTTCAGTATGTTCGACCTCCATTGGGTGCTCATCGAAGGTTGCCCCCAGTGAGCTATCTTCAGCAGGGTAGACAGCGGGGATGGTATCCACTTCGTATCACTCGCTATAATAATATTCTTCAAGGGTGAAGCCTAACCTCGGATGTTGAGAGACACGCCTCAATTCTTTGTCCAGGTTTACGGGATACCACAACTTCTGGAATGCTTCTTTCTCCTTGCGGGGCAGGCCGGAAGGGATGTGCTATTTCTGGAACATCTTGGCCATCCGATTTGTTATAAATGCCAACCCCTGAATGGGAACTGACGGGTCTTCTATATCTTCAGGCAGATGACAATCATTATCTTCCCGTGTAGGGTGCTCCTCAACCGTGTAAAACAAGCTGCTGGAACCATCTATCTGCGCCACCTTCCAAGCTTTGAAAGGTTCGACAGTGATATTATCGAGGCTGAGAATTGGCTTGGTAAGGCCTTCCGGGATCCCGATGTGGTCATGCTGTTGGTCGACCTTGGCTTCATTAGCTTCGGGGTAGATGGCGGGAGGTGCTACTCTGCCCACATTCCCGGTGACGGTGATGTGTGAGACCGTCTCGGGATTAACATACCCGCGCGGCGGCGGAGGGAACCAGTCAGCGCCGGAGGTGTTTCTTGATGCGCTGGCAGAGGTCTTGGCTTCAGAGGTCTTCTGCGACCGTTATGCATATAGAGGGGCGTCCGCCAGGTGACACTCGAACACTTCGAACGGGTGGAGATCAGCAAATACTCTTTCCTCCTTCCCTTCCAAGTTGTATTTGATGTACTGGTGGAGTGTGAAGGGCACCACCATGTTCTCATGTAGCCAAGGATGGCCAAGCAGTGCCTTGTACGAGGTGGGGGAATTGATAACATGAAACTGCACCCTCGTAGTAAAGTCTGTCAGAGTGAGTGTGAATTCTGCTACTCCTAGTGATACTTCACACTTCTGGTTGAAGCCGACAATACGCATATCTCTGACTTTTTTGAGGCACACATTAAAGTAGTGCCTCTGATATATCCGGTATGGCAGGATATTGATAGCTGCCTCGGGATCCACCATGATTCCGTTCAGCTCCCGGCCATTCAGATGTCCTTTCATATACATCGGCATGTTGTGGCTGATAGTGGGGAGCAGCATGTCCTCCTAAGTGAAGGTCACGTTGGCCTCCGGTAGTGCTTCAGTCAGACATGTTTCGTATTAAGCAGGCGTCTGCAGAGCAGTAATAATTGCATGTCGGGTCTCTTCACTTAGAGAGAGGATTTCCCAAACAGTGAATCTCGTCGGGAGATTTTTCAACAACTTGACTACTCGGCTTCCTGCTCGGACATTGAATAGCTTCATTCCTTCTGCCCACCTGGGTCTAGGATAGTCTTAAGCTGCAGCCCCTGATGGACCTGCTTCATCGAGCTCTGGGGCCGCACCCTTCTGCTTGGTGTCATCTTCCTACTGTCCCTCATTGGCTGCCGTTTGGTGAGCTTCATCTTCATCTGGAACTCCAGAAGACTGTTGGAGCTACGGGCGAGTATTCCTAACTCCGGGGTCGGCATCCTGATAAGGTTGCTTTCCCTTTGACATTCTCAGGAATTCCAGAAAGGAAGGGGTGGTAGTGCTGCCCACACTCTGACCGTATAAACCTGAAGGAGGAGGGATTTGGACTCCCCTGACCTCCGGAGGGGGTATCTTATAGGGTTGCTCCCCCCTGAAGTTGATATTGTGGTTGGCGGGCGGCTGTCGCCCATATCTTCAGCCCGACCAGGTTGCATGTGCAGCGGTCATTACTTCAGCCATACTTGCCCCGGCGGTGGGTATAAAGCATATTTCCTCCTCATCCTCCTCAACGGGCAGATTGAAGAGGGCAGATACGGTATTGCAAGAAAGGACCGTACCCTTTGGGGGCTTGCTGGCTTTTCTTTTCTTTCTTCGTCTCTTTTTATTTTCTTCGGCAGTCACTTGCCCCCAGAACAGGCTGCTGTCCTTGTCTGGTGCTTTCTCAGCCTCCTGCTCCTGCTTTAATGAGAGATGTTCTAATTCCTGCCACGGGACATAATCCTGTACCAGTAAAGGTTCTAGTTCAGGTTGTACATACTCATCTAACCCATTTATGTAGTCTTGCAGCCGCTGGGCTTCTGGACTAATTTCCTTGACCATTGGCAATGGAGTCTGTCTTCTCCGGTTGTGTGTAGGTATTTTGATGACTGTAGGTGGATTGGCCCACACAGGTGTTGCCAATGGAAGAGTGGGTCATGTTGTGATGCCATGGATCTGTGCCCCCACTTTCGGGCAAGGTGTGCCTCTCTTCTTAGTTTTTACAGGGACTTGCTGCCATCCCTATTATTCTTTCTTTGGTGTCAAGAAGCAGGCCTCACAAGCATGCTGAGTGCTAGCTTCTGCGATCTCTTCAGGCAATGCCTGATCTAGAGAGGCCATGTTGACCGTGGCTCTTCTCACAGGCGCTTCTTGAGATTGTGGAGAGTCAACTTTGTACTCCCCCAAGTCTATTTATTCTTTCTTGACCATGCCTTCAATGATATCCTTGAAAACATAGCAGTCTTCAATCGGATGCCCCGGTATCTGGTGATAGGGGTAGAACCTTGGGCTATCCTTTCTTTTTAGGTCTTCCGATCTTTTTGGTTCGGGCAAGGTCACCTTATCATATTGGGTCACCCAGTCAAACAGAATTTTGGTCTTCTCTTTCGGGAAGGAGTAGGGCTTCCTCATTTTATCCCGGAGTGAGGGACCCTCTTTGTCATCTCCGACCTTCTCAGGCTGAGGGGCAACCACCTTCTTGTCTTTATCTTTTTATTGTTCAAATGACTTGATGTCAAGAGTGTTTGCTTCTTTAGGCGTTGAGCGTCGCTCTGCTATTTTTGCCTTCTGTGTAGTGGCATCAATTGATGTAGGGGCAGGTCTTGCCAGGAAAGATTCCACCTCGGCCACAACATTGTTTAGGCGGTCGAACGATCAGATTTCCATGCCAATCATCTTTTCTTGTACCTCTCTCCTGAGATTATGCTTGTAGATTTATACAGCATCCTCCTGGTGCGGGGGCCGCTTGCATCTCATTCTGAGGTTTCTCCACCTCTTAATATATTCAAAGGCCCTCTCATCCGTCCTTTGCCTTGTCGAGTAGAGCTCAGCCACCGTGACCTCCCGTTTGGTGATGTGAAACCTCTCTCTAAATTTCTTCTGCATATCTGGCCAGTCGATGATTGACCCGGCCAGAAGGTTGGAGTGCCATTCAAATGCGAGCCCCGTTAGCGAGGACCAGAAAAATTTCAGCAGGTATGACTCGTCGATGGCCATATCACCCATGACGGTCATATAGTAAGTGACATGCTCCTTCGGGGATCCCTTCCCGTTGAACTTGTCAAATTTTGGCAGTTTACTGATCCCAGGAGGGAGCCGCTTGGCAGCATGATGTGGTGGGTATGGCACCCTATATGGATCGAACGCGACGTACTCACCTTCACTTCGTTCAGCGAGCTTCAGCTTGATCATCCTCTCTACCATCATCTTATTCATGACGGTTGGATCAACCGGTTCTGGATAGAAATGTTTTAGGGAGTGACCAAGGTGGTCGCCTGTGGAGGAGGGCATAGCAGCAGAGGCTTCTGGTGCACCTATGGCAGCACCGGCGGCATCAGCAGCTATAATGGGCATTGCTGAGTTGTCGCCAAGCTTGGTTCTGCCGGCTGAGGCGGGGTATAGAGTGGTGGGAAGTCACTCTAGTTGACGGCTCCCCCTGATGATTCGACCTGCATCTCATGTAGCAACCCTGATAAATGAATATTTGAAATAAATTAAAACATATATATATTACAGTAGTAATACAGATAATAAGAATAGGGTTAATTAGATGAAGTAAAACAAAATTAAAATAACGCCTCTTATTAGGGCGTTAATTCAAAAAGAAACGCATCTATCAAAGGCGTGACTAAAGAAAGGACGCCCACACGTGCGGTCGTCAACTCTCACGACCAAATAGGCAAGTAAGAGAAACGCCCATATATGGGGCGTGTTTCAAAAACAAGGAACGCCCTTATCCAAGACGTTTCTTAAGAAACGACCTGAACTAGGTCGTTAATTAAAGAATCGACGCCCTTACCTAAGGCGTTAATTCAGTTCGTGAACCGTTCGAACCCAGAACTTATCCAGGGTAAGTGATAAGCATTAGAAAGAGTTCAAACGTGGTAATGACTCTATCATAGAAGTATTGCTTCCACACAATCACTAACCCTAATAGGACACCCAAAATCCTATAAAAACTCTCGTTCGGCCAACCCTAAAACTATTTGGACGAACTACTGCTGCAGGTACGTGAAGAACATATGTTCTTCTATTTTTTTCTTCTTCTGTTTACAGTCGCATGAAGAATATTGATTATTCTTCTTCTCTTATTAACAGGTTAAGAGGCTCGGGCGTTTGAGGAACAAGAGTTCTTCATCCGTGTGTAAGTACCCCTTCCTCTACCTACAGTCCATGGATTTCAAGGAAACTAATATCTTCAATCTATCCTCTGTAGGATTCATCCAACGTCTGCAGCATCATTGATTCTTACAAATCCCTCACGGTCATCTCCAAATCAACTCTTAAGGTAGGTTTTCTCAAGTTACTGTAGCCCAAATAATTTAAGACAAGACTTTTATACGTATTGACATGACATGCATACGGTTTAATATGGTTTTATTATGTTTCTGCAATATTTTGAAAGAGACGCCCCTGTCCAGGGCGCTAATTTACAAGACACGACCATGTACAGGTCGTCAATTTCATATTTGACGCCCTGTACATAGGCGTTAATTTCATGTAAATCTTAAGAACTGATTATCCATGCAATTACATGAAATCAAATCAATAATTGTTCACGGTTAAAAGTCAATAAACATGAAACATCAAATCTAATATATTGCATCTGAATTCCTGCCAATTTTCCTATCATGACTATATGATTGTTATCCTTGATTATCGTGCAAATCTTGCTGATCATGTAAATTCCTGATATTTCTTGAATTCACGACCTAGACTAGGTCGTTTTCCATGTGGTAACGCCCCATCACAGGGCGTGAATTAAAAATAAACGCCCCTTACTAGGGCGCGTATCTGTTAAAATCCTGGAATATATATTCTGTGAAAATAAGAATTTAATGATTAACGCCCCTGACAAGGGCGCGTTTTTGATAATTTTTGAAAATAAATATGTTCTGAAAAATATTGTAAATAAAAAGACGCCTGCTACTGTAGTCGTCAACTTCTGAAGAAACGCCCTTTCCGAAGGCGCGTCTTAGATAAATTATTGAATTATTGAAAATTCTGCAAAACGGACCATATGTAAACGCCCTTCTGTTAGGCGTTAACTACTTGAGAAACGACTTGACCTAAGTCGTTATTTTACTGTAAACTGATTTTTCCTCTGATTTGCTAACCGATGGTTTATATATTATACATATATATATATATCGGCACTATTCTCCACTCCGTGAGTATAGTCCCACTTTTCACGGTGTTTTATCGATCACACTCAATTCTCATTGACATCCAAGCTCTCCTTTGGACATTCCGTTCCTTTGGACTAGCGAGTTAGTCATAGAGACCTCCGTAAGACTCCTCGTAGCCTTGGATTCCCTCAAGGCCGACTGAGCTGGTTGTACCCTAAAAACCCATTACACCATTGATGCCATGTCACTCTAAAGAAACATGGGATACCGGCCCTTATGATTATACAAAGAGTATTTCATAAGAAATTCTTAATGGGATGATGATATCATGCCATATCATGCCATTCTTGTAAACCTCAATTCTATGATAAGAATGAGGGTATCTTATCTTTGATATACTGTTCATGTGGACCTCAATTCTATATAAAGAATATCCATACTGATTTGTCATGGTACCCAAGTTAAGGGAAGCATATTCTACCTAGTTTTATCGATATCGTGATTATACCGTTATTATCACCATTCTATGTCCTTTGTCATATTTTGGACTCTTTTCTATCAAAGTTGTCATACGTGTCTACAAGCATGATTATTGAAATTCTATGTTGGCTATAAACAAGAGTGGATGTCAAAAATACATGATAAATGCCTGTGCATATAGGGCCCGATCTGGTCCTGGGAGGAGCACCCGAAAGTACTTGTGCCCATAGGAGTTAAAATGATAAGGTATCTGGCATTATACCGAGTACTTGACTTGCTTGATTGGACATTCCACACACATCTTGTACTTGAATCGTACTTGACTTTACGTGAAATGCGTGGCCCGAAAAAGGGTAATTTACTTGCTTGATACATGATAGCCAAAGTTCTTGACATGACTTGTTAAACGTGCTTGCTTGAATACCTTGAATACACTTGTCATCTTGTTGGAAGTTCATGATTAAGTTCATCTTATTTCTTGATATTACATTCTCTCTATCTTGTCGTTTTATGCGAGCATGCATAGCTTTATTGCATTCATGAAAGATGTAATTACTTAAACCCCTTACTAGTACTTGAGATATAATTTCCTACTGAGCGTTCGCTCATTCCGTTTGTCCCTTTGTACTTTTCAGGTAAGTCCGACGACGCTGGAAGTCAATCGGATGGGAATTGTCAAGAGTGAAGAGATAGAGATTCTCCAAGTGTCATCTAGTCTTTTCTATAGTTTCTTGAGTCAAATATGTATTCTTTTCCTTTTTATTAAACAGAGTATTGGATTTGTAATAGTCTATCCATTATGAAATAAAGGATTGGGTTATCTTGCTATTTTGCGCATCTCTGTCTTTGTGTCGAATACACGACCACTCTGATTGACATGATTGATATAGACACGTCGCGCATCTCCGGGTATCTTCCGCGCTCGGGGCGTGACAGTCTTTGTGGTATCAGAGCCTAAGGTATTCAATTCCTAGGAAACCCAAGTCCAAGGATAGGTTTCAAAACCTTTAACCAAGTGAGAGTGGGTAGAACCAAGGGTTAAATGATCAATGAGTCCTTTATAAGATCATAGTGATATAATACTAACATAGCTATTGTAATTGTAGGATAATGGCTGCCGAACGTGCTCAATGGCGCAACATGCAGCGTACCCTTCAAGGGATGACCCAAGTGCTACAACAGGTAGCACAAGGTGGTGCTCCACGAGCTGGAAGCTTACACCAAGCATTTAAGAATATGAATCCCCCGAAGTTCATGGGATCGACCGATCCAGACGATGCCGAGCATTGGGTTCGGGAGATTGAACGTATATTCCGTGTTATGCAATGCACGGATCAGGACAAAGTCTTATTAGCTACTTTCCAGTTAGAAAAGGATGCTAGATGCTGGTGGGAGTCGATTGAAGCTACTGTTGACCCAACTCAAGTTACATGGGGTGAATTCGTTGAATATTTCAACGCCAAATATTTCTCTGATAGGGTCCAGGAAAAGAAGGCCGCCGAATTTGCCGCATTAAAGTAAAGATCTTTATCGGTGGTTGATTATGAAGCACAGTTCTCTAGACTGTCTAGATATGCTAAGCATTTAATTAGCACGGAAAAGATGAAAGCCCGTAGATTTCTTAATGGGCTTAGGCCCCACTATATTACTCAACTGGCGCCTATGGACATCCAAATTTATTCTGAAATAGTGCGCCAAGCTCAATTACTTGAAGATGCCACTGAACTATCTGATAGGATCCGTGGAAAAGACAAGAAGGAACAAGTCACGGGTTCGGGTTCTTTCAAACCCAACTTTAAGAAGAGGCCCAATAATGGGGGTTCTTCATCTCAAGATCAGAAATTCAAGAAGACCAAGCCTTTCTCTATCACCACTACCCCTTCGAATACAGTCTGCAAGCATTGTGACAAGGCTGGTCACAAGACAGAAGAATGCTGGAGGAAATTAGGAGCTTGTCTCCGTTGTGGAAGCCGTGAGCATCGGATTCCCGAGTGTCCATTAATGAACGACCAAGCCGGCGATAGTAAACGCCCGGTGACAAAGAATGCTCGTCTTCATGCAATACAGGAGACCGAACCGGAAGAAGAAGGCGGATTGGTGGAAGGTACATTGAAAATTTGTTCCAAATATGCACATGTCTTATTTGATACGGGTGCATCGCATTCTATTGTTTCTAAGAAGTTTGCTGACCCATTACCTCTAGAACCTCTACTCCTCTCGGAAACGAGACGGATATCACACATCATTACCAAAACTGTGAGGTATTGGTTCGAGGAAAGAATTTTCCTATTGATCTTATCTGCTTAGATCTAAAAGAGTATGATGTTATACTAGGAGCAGATTGGTTATCCAAATACCAGGCAACGGTTGATTGCCGCGATAGCAAGATTGTTTTCAAGGAATTTCCGGAACTGACTTATACTAGTCCTAAGAGTCGAAGCAAATCCCCTCTTATCTCGGCTCTTCGAGCAAGCAAGCTCGTCAAGAAAGGATGTGTATCCTTCCTTGCTTTTGTCACTTTTAAAGAAGCTAAGGAAACCAAGATAGAAGACGTTCAAGTAGTACGAGAATTCCCAGACGTATTTCCGGAAGAATTACCGGGATTACCCCCGCAAAGAGATGTGGCCTTTACCATCGACTTAGTCCCTGGCGCTGGTCCCGTTTCAAAGGCACCATATAGAATGTCCCCTGCTGAACTCAAGGAGTTGAAGGAGCAGTTGATGGAACTAATCCGAAAAGGGTTTATTAGACCAAGTACTTCCCCGTGGGGAGCACCAGTCTTATTTGTAAAGAAGAAGGATGGATCCATGAGATTGTGTATCGACTATCGACAATTGAATCATCTTACTATCAAGAACAAGTATCCACTGCCGAGAATCGATGAATTATTTGATCAGATTTCAGGATCCAAATATTTTTCCAAGATTGATCTCAGGTCGGGATACCATCAATTAAGAATCAAGGACGATGACATTCACAAGACTGCATTCAGAAGCAGGTATGGCCATTACGAATTTGTTGTTATGCCTTTTGGACTAACAAATGCCCCTACTGCCTTTATGCAGTTAATGAATAGCATATTCAGGCCTTACTTGGATCAATTCGTAGTAGTCTTCATTGATGATATATTGATATATTCCAAGACTAAGGAAGAACATGAAGAACATTTGAGGATTGCATTGCAAGTCTTGAGGACAAATCAATTATATGCTAAACTCAGCAAATGCGAGTTCTGGCTTGAAGAAGTGGCTTTTCTCAGGCATGTCATATCAAAGGATGGATTATCTGTAGATCCGTCAAAAGTTGAAGCTGTGAGAAACTGGGAAAGACCCACTAATGCAAGCGAGATCAGAAGTTTCTTAGGTCTTGCAGGCTATTATCGGCGATTCATCAAAGATTTCTCTAAGATCGTCGTGCCCCTTACAAGGTTAACTCGCAAGGAGATCCGATACGAATGGAGTGAGGAATGTGAAAGAAGTTTTCAAACTCTCAAGGATCATCTCACCACAGCTCCGGTCTTAGCTCTACCGATAGAAGGAGAGAAATTCGAGGTCTACACTGATGCTTCTGGCATTGGCCTCGGATGTGTCCTAATGCAACAAGGAAAGGTCATAGCATACTCTTCACGTCAGCTGAAGAAGCATGAGGAGAATTACCCCGTCCATGACTTAGAACTGGCCACGGTAGTATTTGCCCTAAAGATATGGAGACACTACTTATATGGAGCACAGTTTACTGTATACTCCGATCACAAAAGTCTCAAATATCTATTTTTACAAAAGGAGCTAAACATGAGACAAAGACGATGGCTAGAATATCTCAAGGACTTCGACTTCAATATACAATACCATCTCGGAAAGGGTAATTATGTTGCTGACGCCCTTAGTCGAAAGCCGAGAGCAATGATAGCAAATTGTATGATGCAAGAATGGAGGTTACTTGAACAATTCTCCGAGCTCAATATAAGCTTGGACATGGAATCCAAATTTGTCACACTATCTCATGTAAGCATACAGTCAGATTTGTTATCTGAGATACAAACACTTCAGGATGATGATCCTATGTTAGTAGAAATCAAGGGCAGATTAGAAGGACAATCTGATTTTCAACTAACTTCTGATGGAAGATTATCGTTCAAAGATAGAACTTGTATACCTGATTGTCCGGAATTAAAGAAGAAGATCTTAGATGAAGCTCACCGATCAAGGTACACTATTCATCCAGGATCAACCAAAATGTACCAAGATGTAAAGAGGAACTTTTGGTGGCCTAATATGAAAAGAGAAATAGCGGACTATGTATCACGCTGTCTCACATGCCAACAGGTCAAGGCGGAACACCAAAATCCTGCGGGAAAACTACATCCTCTAGATATTCCTAAGTGGAAATGGGAGGATATTGGTATGGACTTCATCAAGGGTTTGTCTAAATCTAAAGGAGGACATGATGGAATCTGGGTTATCATTGATCGATTGACTAAATCGGCACATTTCTTGCCAATCAAAAGCCGATGGTCAATTGATGTGCTAGCTGCACTATACATCAAAGAAATAGTCAGGATACATGGAATTCCTGTCTCAATCGTGTCTGATAGAGATCCCCGTTTTACTTCTCATTTTTGGAAGGGATTACAACATTCGTTGGGGACAAGGCTCAACTTTAGTACTGCTTTTCACCCACAAACGGATGGTCAGACCGAGCGAACTAATCAAGTTGTTGAAGATATGCTGAGAGCATGCATTATTGACTTTGGAGGAAGCTGGCATGACCACTTATCTTTAGTTGAATTTGCATATAATAATAGCTACCAAGCTAGTATCCAAATGGCACCTTTCGAAGCCTTATACGGAAGGAGTTGCCGATCTCCCATATGTTGGAACGAAGTTGGAGAAAAACAACTATTAGGTCCAGACATGGTAAGGGATACAACCGAGAAGATACAAGTAATCAGGGAAAGATTACAAGTTGCTCAGACCAGATAAAAGACTTATGCAGATACAAGAAGAAGAGATCTTGAATTCCAAATCGGAGATCATGTATTTCTCAAGATATCGCCTGGACGTGGCATACGAAGATTTGGTGTTAAGGGCAAGCTTACGCCAAGATTCATCGGACCATTTGAGATACTCAAAAGAGTTGGCGAGGTTGCTTATCGCATCGCATTACCTCCTCAATTGTCCGAGGTACATAATGTATTTCACATATCCATGTTGAAGAAGTACGTGCACGATCCATCTCATATTATTGAACATGGAGATCTGGTGATCCAGAAAGATCTCACATAGGAACAGAAGCCTATGAAGATCTTGGATCGAGAAATACGAGCTCTAAGGAATAAGGTTATTCCCATGCTCAAGGTGCAATGGAATAAGAATCCCGAACGCGAAGCGACATGGGAGACCGAAGAATCTATGAAGAAACGATTTCCCGAGTTATTCTAAGAGGAATATGTTCTACGCTCTCCACATGTATAATTATATATATATTGAATTTGGGGACCAAATTCTTTTTAAGTGGGGGAGGGTGTAGCAACCCTGATAAATGAATATTTAAAATAAATTAAAACATATATATATTACAGTAGTAATACAGATAATAAGAATAGGGTTAATTAGATGAAGTAAAACAAAATTAAAATAACGCCTCTTATTAGGGCGTTAATTCAAAAAGAAACGCCTCTATCAAAGGCGTGACTAAAGAAAGGACGCCCACACATGCGGTCGTCAACTCTCACGACCAAATAGGCAAGTAAGAGAAACGCCCATATATGGGGCATGTTTCAAAAACAAGGAACGCCCTTATCCAAGACGTTTCTTAAGAAACGACCTGAACTAGGTCGTTAATTAAATAATCGACGCCCTTACCTAAGGCGTTAATTCAGTTCGTGAACCGTTCGAACCCAGAACTTATCCAGGGTAAGTGATAAGCATTAGAAAGAGTTCAAACGTGGTAATGACTCTATCATAGAAGTATTGCTTCCACACAATCACTAACCCTAATAGGACACCCAAAATCCTATAAAAACTCTCGTTCGGCCAACCCTAAAACTATTTGGACGAACTACTGCTGCAGGTACGTGAAGAACATATGTTCTTCTATTTTTTTCTTCTTCTGTTTACAGTCGCATGAAGAATATTGATTATTCTTCTTCTCTTATTAACAGGTTAAGAGGCTCGGGCGTTTGAGGAACAAGAGTTCTTCATCCGTGTGTAAGTACCCCTTCCTCTACCTACAGTCCATGGATTTCAAGGAAACTAATATCTTCAATCTATCCTCTGTAGGATTCATCCAACGTCTGCAGCATCATTGATTCTTACAAATCCCTCACGGTCATCTCCAAATCAACTCTTAAGGTAGGTTTTCTCAAGTTACTGTAGCCCAAATAATTTAAGACAAGACTTTTATACGTATTGACATGACATGCATACGGTTTAATATGGTTTTATTATGTTTCTGCAATATTTTGAAAGAGACGCCCCTGTCCAGGGCGCTAATTTACAAGACACGACCATGTACAGGTCGTCAATTTCATATTTGACGCCCTGTACACAGGCGTTAACTTCATGTAAATCTTAAGAACTGATTATCATGCAATTACATGAAATCAAATCAATAATTGTTAACGGTTAGAAGTCAATAAACATGAAACATCAAATCTAATATATTGCATCTGAATTCCTGCCAATTTTCCTGTCATGACTATATGATTGTTATCCTTGATTATCGTACAAATCTTGCTGATCATGTAAATTCCTGATATTTCTTGAATTCACGACCTAGACTAGGTCGTTTTCCATGTGGTAACGCCCCATCACAGGGCGTGAATTAAAAATAAACGCCCCTTACTAAGGCGCGTATCTGTTAAAATCCTGGAATATATATTCTGTGAAAATAAGAATTTAATGATTAACGCCCCTGACAAGGGCGCGTTTTTGATAATTTCTGAAAATAAATATGTTCTGAAAAATATTGTAAATAAAAAGACGCCTGCTACTGTAGTCGTCAACTTCTGAAGAAACGCCCTTTCCGAAGGCGCGTCTTAGATAAATTATTGAATTATTGAAAATTCTGCAAAACGGACCATATGTAAACGCCCTTCTGTTAGGCGTTAACTACTTGAGAAACGACTTGACCTAAGTCGTTATTTTACTGTAAACTGATTTTTCCTCTGATTTGCTAACCGATGGTTTATATATTATACATATATATATATCGGCACTATTCTCCACTCCGTGAGTATAGTCCCACTTTTCACGGTGTTTTATCGATCACACTCAATTCTCATTGACATCCAAGCTCTCCTTTGGACATTCCGTTCCTTTGGACTAGCGAGTTAGTCATAGAGACCTCCGTAAGACTCCTCGTAGCCTTGGATTCCCTCAAGGCCGACTGAGCTGGTTGTACCCTAAAAACCCATTACACCATTGATGCCATGTCACTCTAAAGAAACATGGGATATCGGCCCTTATGATTATACAAAGAGTATTTCATAAGAAATTCTTAATGGGATGATGATATCATGCCATATCATGCCATTCTTGTAAACCTCAATTCTATGATAAGAATGAGGGTATCTTATCTTTGATATACTGTTCATGTGGACCTCAATTCTATATAAAGAATATCCATACTGATTTGTCATGGTACCCAAGTTAAGGGAAGCATATTCTACCTAGTTTTATCGATATCGTGATTATACCGTTATTATCGCCATTCTATGTCCTTTGTCATATTTTGGACTCTTTTCTATCAAAGTTGTCATACGTGTCTACAAGCATGATTATTGAAATTCTATGTTGGCTATAAACAAGAGTGGATGTCAAAAATACATGATAAATGCCTGTGCATATAGGGCCCGATCTGGTCCTGGGAGGAGCACCCAAAAGTACTTGTGCCCATGGGAGTTAAAATGATAAGGTATCTGGCATTATACCGAGTACTTGACTTGCTTGATTGGACATTCCACACACATCTTGTACTTGAATCGTACTTGACTTTACGTGAAATGCGTGGCCCGAAAAAGGGTAATTTACTTGCTTGATACATGATAGCCAAAGTTCTTGACATGACTTGTTAAACGTGCTTGCTTGAATACCTTGAATACACTTGTCATCTTGTTGGAAGTTCATGATTAAGTTCATCTTATTTCTTGATATTACATTCTCTCTATCTTGTCGTTTTATGCGAGCATGCATAGCTTTATTGCATTCATGAAAGATGTAATTACTTAAACCCCTTGCTAGTACTTGAGATATAATTTCCTACTGAGCGTTCGCTCATTCCGTTTGTCCCTTTGTACTTTTCAGGTAAGTCCGACGACGCTGGAAGTCAATCGGATGGGAATTGTCAAGAGTGAAGAGATAGAGATTCTCCAAGTGTCATCTAGTCTTTTCTATAGTTTCTTGAGTCAAATATGTATTCTTTTCCTTTTTATTAAACAGAGTATTGGATTTGTAATAGTCTATCCATTATGAAATAAAGGATTGGGTTATCTTGCTATTTTGCGCATCTCTGTCTTTGTGTCGAATACACGACCACTCTGATTGACATGATTGATATAGACACGTCGCGCATCTCCGGGTATCTTCCGCGCTCGGGGCGTGACATCTCAGGCTGCTTGGAAGCTGAGGTTTGCTCCGTCTTCTCCACAAGCTACTTCTTCAGGGACTCTATCTCCTACCGGTATTTATGGAGTAACTTCCATACTGATGGATCCATAGTTGCAGTGTTGGGAATGGCTTCTGTGGTTTCCCCTGACGCACCTTCAGGGAGGATGTTGAGCAAGACATCTTCTTCTTCCGCCATCGCCACATTGGCGGTTAAGATAACAGCTTTGTCATGTTGTAGATGGTGGGCCAAGGTTTGCTTTCCCTTGTCCGCTGCCAGCTTTTCTCTTGCGGCTTCAGCCCTTCGAGTATTTGGCCCCGGCCTTCCGGCCATCCGAGCCAGCTCCTGAGGTTCCTCAGGTAATCTTCCATAGTGGCCAGACACCCCAGCCATGTTGCAGGTGAAAATCTGCATTCTTCTTCTTTGTCTGCAAACCATCCTTTTTGCATTCTCTGGGAAGGTGAGCCTCTCGAACACGGGGACTCTTTTTCTTTCCTCCCGGTGGGGAGTAACTTCATCGGCTTCAATGTCCAAGCCGTATTCATATCCATTATCGTCAACCGACGACGTCATCCTTCTTTCTTCTTCTTCGTCTTCCACTGCCACCGATGGGTATTTCTCTTCTTCAGCCACGACTGCTTGCAATAGCCGTTGTTGGCCCAATGAGGGATTGCCTAGTCCTCTAAAATAACCTCTGACCATATTGGTCATCTCTTATTGCCCCCGTCCCTGATGTAAGATCGGGGACAGTTGTCGACCTCCTATCGGAGGGATTTAAGCAAGCCGAGCTCGTCCGACAGGTTGTTGAAATCTTCTTCCCACACTGGGGATATTGGCTTGTCGGGCCAGGCCCTAAAACTTTCACTGCGTGGAGGATCCACGACCGTTTCCTCTTTCCTTGGGGCAAGGCCCCTTTTCTTGTTCTTCTCTGCTCCAGTAAATCCGGAGTGGTGGCGGACTGGTGCGTCATGGTGGGTAGGCTGGATCTTCTTAGGGACCCAAACTTGCTTAGATATTCTTGGCTTGGGGGCCAACTTTATTCAGCCATGACAGCCAGCTTCTTCTTTCTCGTCTCTCCTTCTGGAGAGGGCTTGGTAGGAGTTGTAGATAGGCACTGCGGGGATCACCCGATCCGGGCTAACTCGAGCATCGCGTCCATCCAGGAAGATGTGAACTCCCCCGATCAGCATGGATTTGCCGGACACAGAGAGACGTCCGGTAACAGCAACCGCAGCCTTCTTCCGGAAGCTCCTATGTTGGCGCCTCCCGGAGTTCTTGGCAGGGACAGGGCTGGCCCCGTGAGTGATATTGTGCACCATGCAGTTGGCGAGTTGAATTGGGCCCCTGAGTGGGCCAGCATAGCGTCGAGCCTTCGGTGTCTCGACCTCTTTCATAGTCTTCTCCTTGGCGGGCTCCAAGGATTCTACTTGCAGCAGATCGGGAAAGCGTAGCCCCAAAAAGTTAGGGAAGCCTACAGCTAGTGGGAAAGACCCGAAGATAGTGGGCACCGCTAGGTACCCGTGTTCAGCAGGGTCAGTGACGATCGTGGGGCCAAAGGCGAGAGTGGTGAGTCCCAATGACGTCATCGTTCACCTGAGATAAACAAACAAACAGTCAGTATTCTTGGGGGGAGCCTCCGGAGGCATCCCATCTTGGCAAAGAGATGAAGGGAGACTTGGGTCCCACCAGGCATGCCAATTTGGCGGAACGTTTTATTTAATTTGTTTTATTTATTTTGTTTATCGATTTATTTGCGTAGGCATGCCAGTCACTAAGTGACAAGTTTATTATGTGCTCGATGTGACTTGGTCAGTCAATTATGAGGTTCGTGTCGAGACCTAGAGTTCGTCATACCATAAAGGCTATGCCGTTAATTACGTCCTCTAATAAAGAGGACAACCCTTGATTAATTGCCAAGATGGGGATGCCTCGAGGGGTGATACGAAGACATAAAGAATACAGACTAAATGCACCAATGGATGTTGTGGAATGAGTTCGTTTAGTTGACCATTCATGCAAAATGCAACGAGTTTATTAATTAATTTATTAATGTAATTAAAGGTTCAGTCATGCTCATTTAGATAGCAATGCATGCTAATGCAAGTGTATGTCCATGATTTCAAGATGAATGCTCAGCATGCATTATTTTTATTTTTGGTCAAAGCATTATTTTATTTCATACATTAAGTCACTGCCCTCCTTGGACTAAGGTCGACGTCAGTGCACTTCATGCACGGCCAAGGGTCGATGCTAGTATGAGGTTAATGCACGAACGGGTGAGGTCGGTGCATAAATGGATGGGGTTGGCCTAAAACGGCGCGGGGATTAAGCTGAGGCTAAAACGGCGTGGGGTGTTACTGAGGCTAAAACGGCGCGGGGGTTAAGCTGAGGCTAAAACGGCGTGGGGGTCAAGCTGAGGCTAAAACGGCGCGCGGGTTAAGCTGAAGGTAAAACGGCGTGCCCTGGCCGCACCGGATAGAGGCCAAAAGGGTTGAATGGAGTTATGAGTGTATGGCTAAAGCAGCGCGGGGGGGGTGTCGCGCCGAAAAATGGCGCGCCGGTTTAGGGTCGCGTCGGATTAGGGCAGGTTTGGTTTTTTTTGGATTAAAATGAAAGGCCAGGTGATTTTCTTGGAACCTTGATGTTAATTAAAAAGATTAAAGAGTTTATTCAGGTCCCAAATGTCCTGCAATCATGATAAGTATAGACTTATGCGAGGTCCTGTGGGGATGGATTTTATTCGATTTATATTTTATGTATTTTGTTTATATGTTGATTATTTATTTGTTTGCATTCATTGATTATTAGGCGTGCCAGTCACCGGGGTGACAGTTTATTATGCGCTCGACCTGACTTGGTCAGTCGATTGTAGAATTCGGGTCGGGACCGGAAGTCCGCCATATCGTAAATGCTATGGCGTTAATTACGCCCTTCCTAAGAAGGACAACCCTTGATTAAACGCCAAAGACAGGAGGCCTCGGAAGGTGATCAAAAATACTAATGTGCCTAATAAAGATTTCATGCTATAGGAAAAAGAACGAACAAGTGACAGGCTTGTTGAGTTTAATGAATTAAATCGGGCAGCATATCCCCTACTATCTTGGACTATGCCGAGTGGGAATAGGAGACCATCCATGCAGCGGCAGGATGGAATCCATAAAAGATCGGGTATATACATGACCCGGGATCCGGAGGGATTAAAACATCGTAGTACGCTGTGTGGCAGTACGATGCTTTATTGATATTCCCCTTGCGGGACCGTCGGAGAACATGCAGTGGCAGGACTCCATGGACCATCGGGGTTTTAGGAGAAGACATCATAGGACTAGGTGTAATACGGGAGAGTTCCGACAGCACCTCCCCTTAATCTTGGGTTATGCCAAGAAGAGATAGGACATCCATCCACGGGATGCCGGGATGGAAGCCGAAGAAAGGAGTTGGGCATGTAACTTGAGCTCCATTGTGATCCGGTCATGGCACCTCATTGGTATTCCCCTCCTCAAAAGAGCCATCGGAGCACATGCAGTGGCAGAGCTCCGTGGATCGAGAGGTCAAGAAATGTAAGGACAAAGTACTGTTAATTTAGCTTCGAGAACTAGTGGGTATGAGACCCATACTCATCTAGTGATCCAATGGGGCCTGGGCTATAGAATGGGTTTGATTGAGTGGGTTTTACAGGCTCTGAAGAGTTCTCGGCGCAGCAAGGAGGGTGTGAGGCTAGGTCTCGGCGTAGTGGGGAGTTGGATGGGTTCTCGGCGCGGTGGGGAGCCGGCGCGCCTTGGCCTGGTGATCTCGGCACGGCCTGGATTTGGTATCGGCGCGGGAAGGCTGGCGCCAAGAGGTTTTGGGGCGCCGAGAGTATTTGGCGCCAAGGAGCTCTTCTCTGGGGTTTTCAAGAGGGTTTAATTCTAGGAGTTTTGCAGGGTTCGGACATGGGATTACAAAGAGGGCTCTTAGGAATCCTGGATCTTCATTCTTGGGCTCCAGAAGGTGAAGGCTGGGGGATCAAGAGTAGTTAAAGGGATATCTTGCAGTCTGATTACAGGCTGGTTATCCATGGAAATTGAACTCGACCAGAGATGTTCGTCGGGGCAGAGTGACAATCAGTGTCACCTGAATATTGTTGCTCGTAGATGCGCTAGCGGAGACCATGAGATAGGCTATCTCAGGTCCAGCTAGTGACAGAGAGACCCAAGGGAAAATGCAGATGATGATATTGGGGGAAATCGACGGTGAGGGGATTTGAGAATCAGCTCCAGAACTCAATGACCCATGAGATTGGGGGAGGAATTCCAGAGCCAAATTCAACAGAAAGAAGGATGCTTAAATTATATTCACATACAGTGCACGAATACAATAGTCATTGACTTCTGACTTGCAGTGCAGATAGAGGATTACCATCGAGAGAACACTCGGAGATGGGAGGCTGTAAAACCCACGAAACTGGGACTCCTCGGAAGCCCTGGGTCCCAACCATCCATGGGTTCGAATGAGGGACCTTGCTGCCTCCTCTACCAGAGCAGAAATAAGGGAGAGTAGATAATCACGGCCAATACACACGCCGGACTCCCACTTCCAGACGCCCATACATCTACCTTCACTCTCCACCAATGCAAAGCAACAACGTACATCGAAGAGGTGTCCGGAGAACAAGAACTAGATGCATTCGATGTTGAAATCAAGGGAAAAGACCTTGCTCATTCGTACATATATATCGTCGATTACATCATCTGGCTATGCCAGTTCATAGGAAACGGGGAGGGGAGATAACAGCATTCTTCAGAGAAAAAGGAAAACAGATGCAGAGGATATACATCGGTGGAATGAAAAGCAGAGAAATAAAGGATGTGGGAGGGCGGAGTATTGGCTCCTCTACCTCCCCTTGCAGACAGACCTTCTCCTCCTTCTTCAGCCTCCGCAGCAGTCGCTCTTCTTCCCTTTTTCTTATTTCTCTCTTCTTCTTTTTCTTCTCTCTATTGCCCTCTTATCTGCCCCTATTCCCTCTCCATCTGTTTTTCGTAAGTGGAGGAGAAAGGGTTTTTATAGGCTCAGCCCTCCCCCCTTCTCGGATTGAGCAACCTCGGCGCGCCTTTATGCGGAGAGGTCTTCCCGGCGCACTACAGTGAGATAATTGGGCTTCTCTTATGGTCACTCGGCACCAAGGATTTTGGCCCATTTAGGGGCTTTAGTCATTCGGGCTCCCTTTTGTTAGTGGCATGAGCTGTCACAGTTACTGCATCTACCTTGGCATTCATTTGATCCTTTGTATCCATAGTGGGGGATAAGCAGCGTAGATCCCATTATATAGTCATCAGAATATCCCGAAGCTATTCTTCATCAGTCACGTGACTGTGTGGGGGTTGACATGGTTTTAAACAACACCACCGTCTGAACGACGGTAGTGCCGGACATCAGCTTGGCTGGAGAAGGCTTCAGCCGGTGAGCTATTGGTAGTGACGGCTCTTCTTCAATTCTGACTTTGTAGGAATCCCTGGGATCTTCATCTCTGATTTGATCTTCTCTTCGTTCCCATCTTTGTTCTTGACTATATTTCAGGCGTCAACAAATGCCCCCCACCTGCAGGTGGCGTAAATGTAGAATAAGTGATACGGTGCCTGCAGGTGCATCATTCAGCATCTAAACATATTTCTCAGCTTGACATTATTGCTCATCTTTCATCTTCAGCTTGGCAGCTTCATTACACTGACATTTCTTTCAATTTCTTTCAATTTCTTTGATTTGAATACTCCTGGCGTGGGCTTCTCGGTGCACAGCTTCTCGGCGCGGTGAGTTCTCGGCGCGCCATTTCTATCAAGGCGGTGTTCTCGACGCCACCGTCTCGACGCGCCCTAGGGCGAAAGGGGGGGCTCTCGGTGCGCCCTTTTGCTAGGAGAGAGGGGGGGCTCTCGGCGCGCATTCCTTCGCGTCGAGAAGGCTACCCTTCTTTCACTATTTAACCCTCCGAGAGGGTTTTCACCTTCATTTTCACCCGCACTTCTCTCTCTTCAATCCCTTCTCATTTCAGCGCGAGCCTTCCCCTCGGAGAGAACTCTTTCGCCGTGAGTCTCTTCCTTTTCTTCGTATAGGGACTATGTCCCTCTCTATTTACGGGGTCACTCCCTCTTGGTGGGTGATTCCCTATTATTCTTCGGGCATGCCCTGAATAAGGGGAGGCGCTGTCGAAATTTTAAACCAAACTTTACACTTAATCCTCATAAGACTGTTCATCATTTTGGGGCTCACATTCATGTCATTCTTTGACTGTAGGTGGTGAAATGGCCTCCAGCCTCGCTGCTGCGTCTTTTGGGGTTGTCGGAGCAAGCTCATCAGCCCAGCCAGATATATCGCGAGCTTTAGTGAACTGGTTGAATGTGCACAGCCTGGACTTTGGGTATGGCAGAATTGCCACCGTTGATGAATCCTCCGACTCTGAAACTGATACGGTATCAACGTCCAGGGTCTATTCTACTGTAGCGGAGACGTGCTTCAGGCGGGGCAATGACTATCAGCCGGATCTTCTAAAGGACCGCCACTTGATGCCATTCATCCGGACTTTTACAGTGGGCGGCATGCGAGACCCTCGGGTAGCCCGTGCGGTCGAAGCCGCTATTCTTGCCGAAAGGGACAGCCTGAAAGAATCAGTATACCGCGGCAAGGCTATTTATCTTTCCAGGGAGAAGTGTGATTGGGACACAATCCTCGGTATATCAAAGCTAGAGCCAGAGAAAAAGATGCTGACCTGTGCCCCGGAATTTACACCTGCTTGATGGGATACTGCCGGTGGCAAAGTTCACAAAGAAAAATTCAGCTACGGTCTGTTCCTGGCACCAATAAAGTGGGGGTATAGAGATGAACCTTTTGTGCTAAACTGTCTGGCCGTCCAGTTTAAGTATCAGCTAGCTGTCGGTTGGTTCGGGGACGCCAAGGTAACCGATGGCCATTTATTCCAAGTGGGAGCAGTAGAATTCACAAAGTTTGTTTTGAAGGAATACGCCCCTCTGCTGATCACAGCCGGGGTATATCACAGCGTCTTTGCTTCCAGATTCTGCTATCCCATCTCCCGAGGATTATGCTGCGGAATGTTTGAAGTGTTTTGCCCCTTATTCAACACATTTTATACAGCAGAGGGTGAAACGTCTCTCGACCTCTGGAGCTTGTCACAGCTTTCCGGCCTGCCCATTGACGGTTAGTCGTACAAAGAGGTTTGTCTGGAAGACTCTGAGAAGGACAGTTCTAATGGCGAAGGTAGGTACTCACTTGGTTACTCGTACCGATATTTAATGAAAGCCTATCGCTCCATCTGTTTGGCTTACAGTAGAGAATCTTTCAGGGGTTACCAACCCCGAGAGAAAAGCAGCAAGTTAAGGGTCCGAATCGGACAGTGGGTCCAGTATTTCTTCGGGGGTCCTTTGAGATATGCGGACTTTCCTTCTGTGGGGCCGACTGCCAGTAAGTAGATAAGGACTCCCCGTTACAAGTCAACGCTGCCAGCTTCACTGCGCCGTATAGGCAAAGATGGTCCGAACCCAGCAGGGGTGGATCCTGTCACACATTGTGCAGCTTATTTGACATTTTGGTTGTGCACCTTCGCTCTCCCTCAGGGGGACGAGACGATTATCTGGCCAGAAGCTATATACCCGGCCTGTCAAATGGCCTGGGGGATGAGGTTGTCACTTTGTCCGGTGGCTTTATGCTTGATTTACAAATCTCTAGGGGACCTATACAAGAACCAGGCTCCCCGCTCTTTGAGGACCGTGGGTCCATTTCATTTCTTCAACGCTTGGGTATGCAGTCTATTTCCTGAGCTGGCTCCCAGAACTCTATAGATGGATACATTATTTCCCAGAATGATGGAGTTTGCCAGTGCCGAGCCCGGCTCTTTTTCTGATCAGCTGTTCAAGATAAGGGGCAGACTGGTAAGGGTACCAGTAGACGCCCCCGGCAGCATTCATTTCTGGAGTCTGGCAGCGGGTTCAGCTCCTTTGGTCCATCCTCAGAGGGAATGTAAGATGGAAGAGGTAGAGACTTATATTCATCCTGTCTCGGGGGCTAATGTCGTTCGGTCTCTTCTGGAGCCAGAGCTGGTCAGGTGGGCCATGGCCATCCGGCCTAGTGTCTTAATCTTCAGAAAAGGTGGTTTGCTCCTCTTGGAACCATATCACCCATTCCGCTTCGGGAGGAACTTTGGCTATGACCAACACATCGCCACATCAATTGCTCAGTTTCCTCTGGATAGTCGGGCCAAGCACGGGTCCACAATTGTTGGTGACGGCCAGTTATGGTGGGATTTCTTTCATCGCCAAGATGGCGCAGCCTTCAGGGTTCCGACCATTTCTAACAGTGTTCCCCGCGTCACATCAGAGTACATCAAATGGTGGAACACCCGGACCAGCTTTTACAGGGATGGCAGGGGTGCGTTCTGGGACGTGGCTGAGCGTTCTTTCTTGAAGCAGCAACCCGGGCCAGTATTTGACATTGTCGAGGCCTATCTGAATAGGATTTATTCCCAGCACCCAAGAGAGGTAGAAACCTACATGGCCAAATGTCGGGCCTTGAAAGAAGAAGGCTCTGAGCCACCCATTCCTGTCTTTGCTGCCATCAATGAAGACACTTTCATGAAGAACTTAAGGCATCTGTGCCATGTAGGGAGTGCTCGTCTGGAGACGCAGCAGTATCCGTTCCCCCCCGAAGAGCCGCTCTCGACAGCAGTCCCTTGGAAGGGTCCAACAGATAGATTTCATCCCTACAGGACGTTTGTGCGTAAGGAAGACCGAACTCAGATGTATTATAAGCACACGTCCTGGCTGTTTATTTTGTTGAATGTCCATGGGCTGTCTGTGGAGAGTCTGATAGCTGGTATTTTTAATAAGCCACTTTTTCTTTCCTTTCACTATGTTGATGGCTGGTGTATAGACCACCTCGGCCTGTTTCATTATCTTGACTTTCACGGTCACAACGACCTGGCTGCACTAGTGGAGAAGTGTCAGACAGTCGGTGACGTATGCTGGCTCATTAAGGAGGCTGCTTCTCGCTCAAAGGAGGTGGCCTATCTGTACTAGCCGATTTCCACTTTCTATGATGGCCCGGCAGGTACGATCTTTTCTTTCTGACTGTAGTGCCTTCTGCTCAGTGTTAAACTTTGCATCTATTGATTTTCATTGCTCTTCTTGTGTCTTCAACAGACAGGCCAGGCATAAAGTGACAAGGACTTTATAGGAAGATCATTGCACAGGCTGAGAAGCCTGCTTATTTTGAGGTTCCTGCAGCAGCACCGACCACCACTTCCTTGCCTACGGGCAAGAAAAGAAAGACTTCCGCCATTAAGGCTATAGTCGTGAAGGACAAGAAGGCCAAGACAGCTCACGCTCAGCAACCGGCCCTGATAGTGACGGATGCTGGGACCCCTCTCCCTGATATCCCTTCATTTGATGAGTTTGCATCTCTGAGGGAGGCCGCCCAGGCATCCGCTGAGGGTAACATTAATAGCCTGCAGCTGCATCTTTCACTATCTTCTTTGCTGAATCTTAAGGAGATCTCTGGCTCTGACCCCTCCTTTTTTTTTGATACAACCCAAGAGCAGATTGTGGTGCCCTCTGAGGTGGACACCAGATTGCCTTCTCCTACGTCGGCTAGCGAGGTGGAGGGTAAGTGTGTTTTCTCATCTCCTCTTGCACATTTCAATTATTCTTCTGTCATCCTTCTCACATACTTTTCACTGTGGTGACAGCCGGAGAGGTGGTTGGAGTCATAGCAGCGGCAAGAGACATGCCTCAGCCACAGGAGGGTCACAAAACCCAGACGAAACGGGGCCTTGTCCCCACAAGGGGCATAGTTACCCGGTCCACATCCCGGCATGCTCCAGAAATGACTGCCCAGCTTGTGGATAGTGTGGAAATATCTTCCAGTAGCTCTGCGACTGTCTCTGATGCAGAGGAAGAAGAAGCATGTTTCAGTGATAGCGAGGCGGACATCTCCCAATCAGGGGTCCCATCCGTATCCACCGAAATTCTTTCGCTGTTCCACCCTCCCAAATTGCTGGTGCTGTCTTCTGAGGAGGAGCTACAAGAAGAATTTGCTACTCTGGATACCGAAGCAGACATAACCCCTCCCTTTGTTGCTTCAGCTGCGGAGCTTTCCCCTCCCCTGCACTCTTTTGAGGACATTGACATCACATTAAGAGTGAGTCTCTTCTCCCTTTTTTTTATGTTGTCATATCATCGGCTCTTCTTTTTTTTTCATTCACTGCTTGATGTCATCTTGATCTGTTCATAGGAACCTGCTGTCACCAGCCCAGTAACAACTGCAACTTCTGAGGCCACTCCATCTGAAGCCTTGGCTATCATCCCTGTTCTGTCAGCAACCTGTGTGGGCATTTCTGGGATTGTTCGCCCCGTGCCAGTGAGGGTACAGTCTTCTACGGACCTGGCGTTATTGTACTTGGGAGCCTCGAGGGAGAGCTCGGCTCTTATCAGAGTTTTAGATTTTAGAGCTGAGGCGGACCCAGCTAGGGGTTCTACTTTTGTACCGGCTGTAGTGATGACCATTGCGCCTGAATCAGCGATCCCTACAACAGCGATTATAGAGATTGAACCCCTGCCCCTTCGAGTCATAGCCCCTGCGGCCTCATCACTGAAGGAAGTAGCCGTTGCAGAAGAGATGGCCGAGCAGGAGGCAAACGCTGCAGAGATTGGACTGTTATCCATAGCTGGCCCAGAATCAATCCCCATGGTTTCAGAGTCGGAGGAGGGGGTGCCCCGGGAAGAGAACGTTGAAGATGCAGCCATTGCACCGGAGACCCATGAAGAAACAGCTCCAGCACTCACGAGCCCTTCCCATCCGAGCATTCAAACAGCAGCCCTTGAGGAGGTGGCGGTGGAAGAACCCTCAGCTCCGTAAGAAATTATAGAGAAGGTCCAATCGGCCTCCTCAGCAGATCTCCCGTCTTCTTCCTTCTAGCCAGATGTTGCATTATGGGCAGATATTGACAGTGATGTGACTTTTGAAGTAACCCCATTCCCTTCCCTTGGCTTTGCTTCATCCGAGAGTTTTGTTTGGCAAAATCTGGACATGTTGCGCCAACTGGTGGAGTCCCAGCCTAGATTGACTTATCTGTAGCTAAAAGAGATAGCCGAACGCTTCACTGCTGGTCTGCAGGCGATGGGCTGTACTTTAGAAACATGGGCCCAGTGTGTTCTGCTGTTGCTAAAATTTGTACACTGTCGGGATTTCCTGGCGCGTGTTATGTCTGACAGACTGACAGCTTTGAAGTTGCAGAAAGTAGAGTGCAAATCTGAGCTGGGGAAGATGAGCTCTATCCTTCAGGAGCACCGAGGCCAACTGCAGTCTCTGACACAGCGGGAGCAGTTTATATGCAACCGGATAAACATTCTAGAAGCTGAACTGACTGATCTCCGAGCTGAACTGCCGCAGATAACAACCTCTCGGCCACAGTTCGTAGAGGAAGTAGCTCTGTTAGAGGGGCAGGTGGTGTCTCTTCAGGACGAGTCCGCTCGGCTACAGGAGGAGGAGGCTCGTCTACATGAGTTTGGGGCTGCTCCGTATGTGGGTCTTCTGACTTTCGAAGACATCTTCCGGCGCCAGTGAACATCTCTTCTTTTTTTCTCCTCTTTTTGTAATACAATTCCCCCTCAGGGGCTCTTCTTGTACTCTTTTTTTTCTTTATATAGTGAAGAGGAATCTTTATGCTGGTCTCATGTGTGGCTGTTCTTCACTTATTGCATCACCATTACTTCATGATGATTCGGTAGCGATTTTAGCAATCCTCTTGCGGATAGCCCGTATTTAGCAGGAGAGCGTCCACCCCTTCAGAGAAAGGATGGGGAACTCGCTCCACCGCGTGACGGTATCTGGAGCGTGCTTAAACCGAATTTTGTAGGTAGTAGCGGATGTCTTTTTCGGCCATATGTGCTGCAAGTGAGGTTGTTTGCAGAAAAGTGAATGAAAAGGTTTAGAGTATGATCCGGAACAGACGAATGGTCCATCTCGGGTAGGTTTCAAAGCCGGTCGAGGCAATGTGCCAATCGACCAGTGAATGATTTTATCATCGATATTGGGTTTATATCGATGCAAAGAAGTTCTATAGGTTTCATCAGAATAGACGTAAGGTCTAGACTGGGTAGACTTTATCGTAGGTGGGACATGAAAGGGAATGCGGTTTTCGTTAGGACAGACGTAAGGTCTGAACTGGACATGTTTCATCATTGATCAGGCAAGGCGCCGGTGGACCAACGGTTGATTTCATCATCGACATTGGGTTTATATCGATGCAAAGGAATTTCATAAGTTTCATCAGAATAGACGTAAGGTCCAAACTGGATAGGGTTCCATCATTGATCGGGCAAGGTGCCGGTCGATCAATAGCTGGTTTCATCATCGATATTGGGCTTATATCGATGCAAAGGAATTTCATAGGCTTCATCAGAATAGACGTAAGGTCCAAACTGGATAGGGTTTCATCATTGATCGGGCAAGGTGCCGGTCGATCAATAGCTAGTTTCATCATCGATATCCGGTTTATATCGATGCAAAGGAATTTCATAGGTTTCATCAGAATAGACGTAAGGTCTAAACTGGGGGTAGGGTTTCGTCATTGATCGGGCGAGGTGCCGGTCGATCAACGGTTGGTTTCATCATCGATATTGGGTTTATATCGATGCAAAGGAATTTCATAGGTTTTATCAGAATAGATGTAAGGGCTAAACTAGGGTAGGGTCTAATCATTGATCGGGCGAGGTGCCGGTTGATCAACGGTTGGTTTCATCATCGATATTGGGTTTATATCGATGCAAAGGAATTTCATAAGTTTCATCAGAATAGACGTAAGATCTAAACTGGGTAGGGTTTCATTATTGATCGGGCAATATGCCGGTCGATCAATGGCTGGTTTCATCATCGATATTGGGTTTATATCGATGCAAAGGAATTTCATGAGTTTCATCAGAATAGACGTAAGGTCTAAACTGGATAGGGTTTCATCATTGATCGGGCAAGGTGCCGGTCGATCAATAGCTGGTTTCATAAGATTGGTGATGGGTTTTATCGTCCATGGGACTTTTGAAAGACGTATGAAGACTTTATCAGGACAGACGTAAGGTCTATCCTGCAAGGGTTTTATCGCTGATCGGGCAAGATGCTCAGTGACAAATGAAGGTTCTTGTAAATGGTGGGAGATGAAGGTAGCATGTCATTGGCATGGAACCTTTTAAATTACCACATTACTGACCCAAGCGCCCTTTCTAGTTTTCACCGGAGCCAACCCCCTCTTGCTTTTGCCCACGCGCCCTTTCGGGTTTTCACGTGGCGAGGTACCCGATTTTACCTGCAGTGCCCTTTCGGGTTTTCACCACAGTTGGGTTTTGGCCATTTTTGCCCATGTTCAAAATGCCTGAACAAGTCTGGCGGGGCATCTCTATTTTTAGCCCCATTTTGTCTATTTTTTTCTCTTTCTTTTGTTGAACTGGGACTTTGGCTTTGTAAATTGTTAATCCATGTGCTCTACTGTGTATGCATCCTCATTGATGTGGGTGTTAACATCAATGCAAGGGGTATGAGGTTTCATCGTCCACGCAGGTGGAGGGCCTGGGTCGACTTGAGTGTGTTTTGGGGCTTAGGCGCGAAGCCGTTCACCGAGAGCATGACTGTAATCGTTAATGTGAGGATTGACATTAACGTAAAGGAACGAGATTTCATTATCCATCCAGACGGAAGGTCCGGATTGACTTGAAAATGTGGGTAGCAGCTTGGGCACGAAGCCATTCGCTGGGAATGTAGTTTTCATCGTTAATGTGGGGTTTAATCATTAACACAAAGGGATGGGATCTCATCATCTATCCAGACGGAAGGTCCAGATTGACTTAAAGAAATGTGTGTAGTAGCTTGGGCACGAAGCCGTTCACTGGGAATGTAGGTTTCATCGTTAATATGGGGTTTGACATCAACGCAAAGGGATAGGATTTCATCATCTATCCAGACGGAAGGTCCGGATTGACTCGAGAACGTGTGTAACAGCTTAAGCATGAAGCCATTCGCTGAGGATGTAGATTTCATCGTTAATGTGGGGTTTAACATTAACGCAAAGGAATGGGATTTCATTATCCATCCAGACGGAAGGTCCGGATTGACTTGAGGAAATATGTTGTGTTTTTATCAGAGCAGACGGAAGGTCTACCCTGGATGGCTTTCAGCATCGATCAGGCAGTGTGCCGCTCCATCAGTAGCTGATTCCACCACCGGTATTGGGTTTATACCAATGCAAGGAGTTCCATAGGTTTCATCGGGATAGATGTAAGGTCTAAACCGGATAGGTTTCATCGTTGATCGGGCAGTGTGCCAATCGATCAATAGCAGGTTTCATCATCGGTGGGACATATGATAGGTTTCATCAGAATAGATGTAAGATCTAAACTGGATAGGTTTTACCGTGGTGGGTCTCGGGCAGAAAGTGGAAGGGTTTTATCAGAACAGACGGAAGGTCTATTCCGAGATGGGCTTTAGCATTGATTGGGACGATATGCCTTATGATCGACGGGGTTTCATCATCGGTGGGACATGCGGTGGATGTGCTGCCGAAGGAGATTTATGAAGTGAACTTTTTATATTACCACATTACTGACCCAAGTGCCCTTTCGGGTTTTCACCGGATCCAGCCCCCTCTTACTTTTGCCCACGCGCCCTTTCGAGTTTTCACGTGGCGGGGTACCCGATTTTGCCCGTAGCCCCCTTTCGGGTTTTCGCCACAGCCGGGTTGTTTGCCATTTTTGCACTCGTCCAAGATGTTTTGGATAAGTCCAGTGGGGCACCTCTATTTTAAGCCCCATTTCTTATCATTTCTTATTGTTTCCTATCATTTCTATTTTTTTTGATTCTCCCGTTGTTTTCTGAGCATGTGCCATTCATTGATGTGGGGTGAAGATCAACGTAAAAGAGAGTAGGGCTTCATCATGCAATTCAGACGGAAGGTCTGAACTGAAGTTGGTGGATGGTGGCTTGGGCATGAAGCTATTTGCCGGGAATGTGGATCTTATCGTTGGTGCGGGGATAAACATCAACGCAAAGGAGAGTGGTTTCATCGTCTACTCGGACGGAGGGTCTGAGTGACGTTGTCATGTAGCAGCTCAGGCATGGGGCCATTTGCTGGAAATGTGCATAAATTTTATCGTTGACGTTAGGCGAACATCAACGCAGAGGAGAATGGGATTCTATCATGCAATATAGACGGGAGGTCCGAACTGATGTTGATGTGTAGCAGCTTAGGCATGAAACCGTTCGCCGAAAAGGTGGATGAGTTTTATCGTCGATGTGGGGTAAACACCAACGCAAAGAAGAATAGGGTTTCATCATCTAATCCAGAAGGAGGGTCCGAACTAATGTTTAGTGTGTAGCAAAGGAGCGACCCTCCAGATTGTCATCAGTCATCATTAATTCACCGTTATTTTTTTTGCCAACTCTCTTTTTTCTTTTTCCTTCTTTTTCATATCATCATTTTTGTGTGTCATTCACGCTTCACCTTCTCCTTGTCATCTCATCTTTTTCTTCCCCTTCTTTTTCCTCTCTTCTTTTTTTCTTACTGACCTTATCTGCTGCCACCCACCAGCTCTTCATAGGGTAGTGGCGCAGCATAATAGAGCTTCAGGTGTTTGCCATTGAGGGGTGAGAATTGCACATCTCCACGGTGGTTAACGACCACGTAGGCTCCGCCTTCGTAGACTCTGTGTACTACGTAAGGACCTTCCTAGTTAGCGGTCAGCTTTCCTTTTGGGTTGGAGGCCATGACCGCCCTCTTCTTGACCATAACGAGGTTGCCTTTCTTGAATTTTCGTCCTTTCACGAGTTTGTTGAAGGCATTCGCCATGCGCGCCTGGTATATTTGGATATTTTTCTGGGCTTGCAGACGCTTCCCCTCTAATTCAGCCAGTTCTTCAAGTCTTCTTTCAGCATTGGTTTGTTTGTCACGAACTAGGCCATGCTGGACTGCAATTGTGACTGACGGTACTTCCAGCTCTATAGGGACTACTGCCTCGGAGCCGTATACCAGTGAATAGGGCGAGCAACCCGTGGGGGATTTATAGACGGTGCGGTATGCCCACAGTGCTTCATACATCTTTTCACCCCAGTCCTTCTTATTAGAGCTGACGACCCTGGCTAGCAGGGTGCACAACGTCTTATTGAAAGCTTCGGCCAATCCATTTGCTTGTGGATTGTAAGGAGTGGAGGTCCTCCATTCAATTTTGTACTTCTCGGCAAGCCGATATATTTTTTGGGTCTTGAAGTGACTTCCATTATCCGATATTATTCGGCTGGGGACCCTGAACTGGAAGATGATATTGTGCTTGATGAATCTGGCAACCAACTCACCAGTCACTTCTCTGAGTGCTACTGCCTCCGCCCACCTGGAGAAGTAGTCTGTTATAGCCAGGATGTACCTGTGTCCAGCTGAGGAAGTCGGTAGTGGCCCGACCACATCAGTTCCCCATTGAGCAAAAGGCCAGCTGGGAATTGTTGGGTGTAGAGCTACAGGAGGCCTCCTGGGTACAGCGGCATGCTCCTGGCATTTTTGTCATGACTTTGCAAACTTGCAACAGTCTTCAAACATAGTGGGCCAATAATAACCCAACTTCTTGATTTCAATCTTCATCTTAGGCCCAGCCTGGTGTGCCCCTGCTGTTCCATCATGTATCTCTTTCATCGCTTGCCAAGCTTCTTCAGTAGACAAGCAGTGAAGCAAAATCTTTTTGCGGGCATCTGCCATAATTCGGAACAAAGTTCCATTTCTGCATTCATAGGAATCTTTAACCCTTAGGAGTTTCATCCTCTCTTCTTTGTTCTTAGGCAGCTATTGGTGTAGGAACCACTGCAGTAGATGCTGTCTCCAATCAAACCCCTGTACTCTGTCAATGGCGTCAATCTCATACTCTTCAGGACATGTTTCCAACATGCTGGGGACTTGCCGCCTGTTCATGATAATGATGTTGAGTGTCTCATCTGGCGGGACTGATAGTGAGCTGGCCAGCTTTGCCAGTGCGTCAGCTTGAGCATTATGTCCCCGGCCCACATGATTGAGCTCAATGTGATAGAAATTTGCCATGAGGCGTATAGCCTTTTGGTGATAGGGGTTCAATTCTAGCTTTCGCACTTCGAATTGCCCCTGCATTTGTTTTATTACTAACATTGAGTCATCGAATACCTGAAGCATCCGAATGCCCATACTGAGGGTGATCTGAAGACCAACTATCAAAGCTTCATATTCAGCTTCATTGTTGGTGCAGGGCTTGTTTACGGAACATGAGGTGTGCATTACTTCTCCCTCTGGCGATTTCAGCACAATGCCGGCCCCTGCACGTATTCTGGTTTTCCCATTGGAATCAATTTCTGTTCTTGATGCCCCGTCGAAATATAATTGCCACATGACTGGCTGGGTTTGGCATGCTTCGAGCACTTCATCATCAGGGAGCTCGGTCTCCAGCATAGCATTTTCTGGCATAGGGTGCTCTGCAAAGAAATCAGCCATAGCCTGACCTTTTATAGCCCTTCGAGGTATATAAGTAATGTCAAACTCCATCAGAATCACAGCCCATTTTCCTAGTCGACCTTTGAGTGCCGGCTGAGTCAATATATATTTGAGCGGATCTGCTGCAGATATCAACCTGATCTCATGTGACATCGTATAGTGTCGGAGCTTCTTAACAGCGAAAACCAGTGCCAAGCAGGTCTTCTCTATGTAAGTATATCTTTCTTCAGTTCTGATCAACCTTCTGCTAAGGTAGTATAAGGCTTGCTCCTTCCCCTCCTCATTTATCTGTGCCAACATTGCCCCCAACGAATAATGTGTGGCTGCTATATAGAGGATCAAAGGGCTGCCCTTGATTGGTGCCCCCAATACCGGAGGGGTCTTGAGATATTCCTTCAGCTTTTCAAAAGCCTCTTGGCATCCGCCGTCCCACAGGAATGGCACATCTTTCATCATGAGCTTATGAAAGGGGTGGCACCGACCTGACAAATTTGATATAAATCGGCAGACGTAGGCCAGACGCCCTTGCGGAGACCTTAGCTTAGACAAATTCTTCGGTGGAGGGAGTTCTTGAATAGCCTTGATCTTGGACGGATCAATCTCAATACCCCTATGCCAGACAATAAATCCGAGAAATTTTCCACTGGTCACGCCGAAGGCGCACTTCATAGGGTTCATCTTCCGCTCGTATTTCCGCAGCCTTAGAAATACTACCCTCAGGTCCTGCAGATGATCTTCTTTCTTTCTGGTTTTCACCACCATGTCATCAACATAGCACTCCACTTTTTTGAAGAGAAAATCATCAAAAATCTTCATCATGGCTCTTTGGTAAGTAGCGCCGGCATTCTTAAGGCCAAACGACATTCTTTTGTAGTGGAATATTCCTTTTGGAGTACGAAATGCAGTGTGTACTCTATCTTTTTCAGTAATCCAAATTTGGTTGTATCCGGATGAACCGTCCATAAATGACAGGGCTTCATGACCAGTGGTTGCATCAATCATCACTTCAGTAATTGGCACTGGGAAATCATCCTTCAGGCAAGCCTTATTAAGGTCTAGGAAGTCAACACATATCCTGATCTGCCCATTTTTCTTCTTTATGGGCACTATGTTTGCCAGCCATGTGGTGTACTGATTTTCTTCGACGAAGCCAACATCAATGAGCTTGTCGACCTTTTTATTGATTTGGTTGATCAGCTCAGGTCGCATCCTCCTGGGTGGCTATTTTATGGGGCTGGTTTCTGGATTAATAGCCAGCAGGTGTTGTGCCACATCGGGGTTTAATTCGGTCATTTCATCATACGTACAAGCGAAGCAGTCTCTGAACTCCCTCAGAAATTGTATATAATGTTCTCGGACCTTTGGTTCCAGCAGAACACTAAGAAAGGTTGGCCTTGGTTCCTCTTCTGTCCCCAAGTTTACTTCTACAAGCTCATCAACAGTGGCCTGGCCACCATCTTCAACTTCGGGCGGAGCCTCCTGTAAATCGACGAAACCTCCCGGGATGTAGTCTTCTTCAGTCTTAGAGTTCTCTAATTCTTCATGCTGGACCCCGGCCGATGATGATTCATCATATAGGGCAGAAACCATTCAACTTTGTTCAGCTTGCCCGTGGGATATGATTGGCTCCGTGTACGGCTTAAAGATCAAATATTCCATTTCTGGAGGCTTTGCTGGCGTGAATTCCTCTAGGGAATCTATATTTTACAGAGCTCGAACTTCTTCCAGAATACGTTCAAACTCTAAGCATTCTCTTGTATCATCAGAAATCCGGTCTTCATCTGGGGTTCCTGTGTCAAACTTTGCTTCGGCCTGGAACAGATCTTCTTTGCAAGACAGCTCCTCCCAACACCGACATACGTTTGCATCATCAGACCTTTCTACCTCTGGCTGGCTATCGGGATGGCCATCATCCATTATGGACTGGTATATAATCTCCTCATCTTCTGAGGGGTAATCGTCATAACCCACCTCAGGAGGGTTTTTATGAGAGAAAAAGGCGGAGATGACATCTACCTCGGCCTCATAGTATTCCTGAAGAGTGTAACCCAATCCCGGGTGCTGGGTGATTGTGGACGTCGAAAAATGTCGATGATGATCATACGGCATGCACGTCTCGACACTCGAGAGCAAGCCGAAGATGAAAATGCCAAATAAACCTCATGCCTCCCCGATCAGGATGAGGACTCGCTTGGTGGTCCGCTAGCCGATGAGGGAGCCCCCCCGGGCGGAAGATATGGCCACAACTCTACAGCCGACCGTGCCGAGAGCTGAATCAAAGAAGAGTCGGGGACTCCAACATAGCCCGACGTGCACCGAAAGTCACGCAGAGTCTGGGACCGGGCCCCAAAGGCTGCGAATGGAACATTGTAGAGGTCATACATAGCAACCGGAACCTTCTAGGAATGTCGACATTCACGTAAAATGGCCGCGACTTCGAGAAGAATCCGTTTAGTGCTTAAAACGGCACGAGGGGGCTTTAAAACGGCGCGCCTTAAAACGGCGCGCCCCCTTTGGGATGTGGCGCCGTTTTAACCCATTTTCTTTTCATTGGCTACACGGCGCACCCCGAAGCCCCCCTTTGATGCTTAAAACGGCGCCCCTTTGAATATGGCGCCGTTTTAACCTTTTAACCCATTTCTCTGAAGCGCTTCCTGGCGAGCAACCGACCCATCTCATCGGCATTACGGTCCCCTGTTTCCTGGGAACTGCACGACGATGAACAAGCCTGAAATGGCTAAAACGTTTGCTTCGATCCGTTGGGCATCCAAGCATGTTCTTCAAATGGAAACTCTCGAGCCACGCACTGTCGAATGCTTGCTCCGTCAGCCGGCCGCCCATTCCCCTGCAAATGATGAAAGCAAACGTGGCTAGCGGTGTACATGCCAGCGAAGGAGGAGGCCATGCCTCTACCCCTCTCCCGGTCACACTGTAGCCACGGCAGAGGTGACGTCCACGACAACGGCTCTCGACACGGCGACACGGTAGAGGCGTTGCAGGCGAAGCAAGATGGAAAGAAGAGGAAATAAAGAGAAATAAGGGGGGGGCTCTCCCTTCGACAGGGCCACTGGCCCCTATAAAAATCCCACCACGGGGAACTTTGATCGCGGGGGAAGAGGAGGGACAACTCTTGGAAGCTTGAAAGGCAGAAGCTTTCTTCTGAGAGAAATCCCTTGAAGCCCGAAGCCTGTGCGAAGAAGAAGAGAGAAAGAGTGGGAGAGAAAGGGGAGGAAGAGTGAGAGCCAGCCGTGTGAGGGTGGGTCATTGTCTTTCCCCTCTCCCCTTGTATTCTGCTCGGGGACGTCCAGCCCCGATGTAGCTCTTCTGTTTAAATGGAAATGAAGCATGGGGCCTTCAACCCCGATCCTCACTTATCTCCCTCATGAAACCCGATTTTGATGCTCGCTCATCCCTTCCCTTTTACAAGTCTATATGTTTCCGTCGGATCGTATATGCGTAGATATATACATATGTATCTGTAGATAGATATATACGTATGCATGCGTTAACTTCATTTTACTGCTGTCCCTTGGATCTCCCTTCCGCCGTGTTCTTGTGCCGACTTCAGTTCTCACGCGGTCTTCAGCCACGCGATCACGGCAACCCTCGGGTCGTCGGAGTTCCTTTGTAGGCTGGCCCTCAGGACCTCCGGCCCCGAACAGGGGAGTCGATACGATCACAACAACCCATGGGTCACCGGTTTCCCTTGTAGGCTAGCCCTCGGGATCTCCGGCCCCAAATGGGGTAACTTTACTGGTGTTGTTGCTTAGCACGCACCGGGATGTTTCGGGGCCGTCGGAGTTCTCTCCGCATGGCGCGCCCCATTTTTTTCCCCCAGACCCTTCCAATCTAGGGGAGGTGCTGCCTGATTTTTGTCAGGGTCAAGAACATACAAGAACACCAAGAACAATGAATAAATGTATCATAGCATTTGCCCACGGGTGAAAGAAAAGAAACACACAGTAAAACTCTGTGAACTGAACCCCCCGAATAAAACAGTTAAACCTCTTGCTCACTCACCTTAACAAACCATCAACGATGCTTAAACCTTCACCCTATTGATCTAGGGTGTCAATTGAACAATTAATCTAACTATTGATCCTTCTGTAGGCCATGGAATCAAGAACAGAAAGCAAAACAAGTCCACAGAACGAAACGATGTCCCGGCGTGGCCTAATCCGGCGCGGTCACCCCTCACCGCGCCGATTTAACACCTCTCTCGTACCCCCATCTCCATTTACACCTTAAAACGGCGCCCCTTATCCGGCGCGCCCCCCCCATCTCCATTTACATCTTAAAACGGCGCCCCTTATCCGGCGCGCCCCCCCTCCATCTCCACTTACGTCTTAAAACGGCGCCCCTTATCCGGCGCGCCCCCCCTTCATATGCCTATTGAACCGGCATGCCTAAAAAAAATGATTAATCAAATGATAGAAAAGAATTAAAGCTAATGAGTAAAACTAATCGAAAGTCTCCCCTCTACTATAATCCAAATTTTGTTCCGGGGGCGCTGCCCCCGAAAACCCCCGCAAGGGGCGCTGCCCCCTTGACCCCCGTGACCTGACCGGGCAGGTCGAACCCCGCGACCTGACCGCGCAGGTCGATCCGCGTGCGAGGGCGCACGTTGTCGAGTTTCGGGCCTTACACTTAACAACCCTCTCCCCCGGACTGTGTAATGATGCCCCGTGGTATCGGACATGGACCTCGGGATCCCCGACATGGTCATGATCCGTGCACCTCTCGGGCCGATAGTTCATCAGCTTGACCCATTTCTTCCGGGATCCGATCCCTCACCCACATGAAACGTGCCGTACCTACGGTAGATATCCGAATGTCTTTGTTGTTACCTTCGATGCTTCGAATACGGACTCTCGACCGGATATTGGATGGTCCTTAGTGACTGATATATATATATACCAAGATCTAATCCCGCACTTGCATTAAATTTGCCGCACTCGCAGCAAATATTTGTATGGTTTTGAACACCGTTTTGCATACCGATGCGGAGGGTTTAAATCATGTCAACCCAACTCGCATGCTTTAATGAAAAATGATCTTTAGGTCATTTGACCCCTTTTCTTGGCGATTAATCAGAGGTCTTCCCCTCTCCGAGGGGATGTAATTAACGTCGCGCCCTTTATGGCGCGGCAGGTCTCCAGTCCCGACCCGATATCCACAATCATCTGATCAGTCAGATGGAGCGCACCCCGGGCTTCGGACCACTCCAGTCTTGAAGCCCGAACACATTGTCACCTAGGTGACTGGCACGCCCTCGTACTAGATAAACCGATAAAAAGAACACCGATATCCCACGATATTTTCACCCTACGAAATCTAGTGCGTTCCACAGTGATCTTCATTAATTCCTTGTTGTTCCGGGGCGGATCCCAAAGCTCTCTTGGAATGCTTACTTCTGGGCAACGGGCTGCAGCGAAGGCATCTACATTTTGGAGAACATCTACGAGACCCGTTGTGTGGTGTAGTCCAAGCCTGTGCCTGGCACCATTCGGCTTGTGGATTCTTCTGGGATCATGCATTCCTGATCGTCTTCCTCAACAGGCTCCCCGATGTAAAATATGATAGGAGGCTCGCAGAAGCGAGGGACCTCCATAATCTTGAGTGGCAGCACTGTCTGGCATTCCAAACTAGCGACGGGCTTGACTAGCCCTTCCGGCACCCTGACTTGTGTATATTTTTCCTTCATTTCTTTATCAGTATCATCGGGATGAATGCTTGGAGGTGCAATCCGTGCAAAATCCCATACATGAGAGATATGGGATACCTCATGCTCCTTGACATAGCCCCGTGGTGGTGGCGGAGGCCAATCCTCTGTCTTCGCTGCCGACTTCTTCTGGCCAGTCACAACTTCTTTTCTCTTATCTTTTTACAGAATGTCCGTATAATAGGACGCATCGAGCATGTGACACTCGAACACTTCAAAGGGGTGCAAATCTGCGAACACCCTTTCTTCTTTATCGTCATGACAGTACTTAATGCACTGATGCAGCGTGGACGGCACTATCTGGTATTCATGCAGCCACAGTCGCCCCAACAAGGCCTCATATGTGGTGTTAGACTCGATCACATAGAATCGCACCACAGTAGTGAGGTCCCCCAATGTGAGGTTGAAATCTGCTACCCCCAAAGGTGTCTCACACTTCTGATTAAAGCCCGCAATCTTCATGTCTCTGACCTTAGTGAGGTGCATATCAAAGTAGTACTTCTGATAGATGCGGTATGGCAGAATGTTTACAGCAGCCCCTAGATCTATCAATATCCGGCTTAATGGCTGGCAGTTGAGATGTCCTCTCATGTACATCGGCCTGTTGTGGCTGGGATTTGGAATCAACATGTCATCTTCAGTGAAAGTGACTGCTGGCCCAGAATTTACTTCTGTCAGTAGTGCTTCATACTGTGCTGGCGACTGTAAAGCGTCGATAATTGCTTGGCGGGCATCCTCGCTCAAGGAAAGAATTTCCCATATAGAGAATTTGGTGGGGAGCTTCTTCAGCATTTTCATAATTCGACTGCCTACCCTGTCACGCCCCGAACAAGGCAAAAATATCAGGACGTACAGTTAGGGACACGCTGGCAAGAGAAAGAGGAAAAACTAAATAATACACAAGTGCTACAAGATGGAAATACTAAATGATCATTAACAAACCACCACTGATACAATAACCTCATGTTCAACTTACTACAACTGGAATAACAACCACTAAAACTCAATAACATGGCTGAGACTAAAAGCTCTCCAAAACACAACTAAAAGTAAGATATCACACTACTAACACACTAGAACTGATACACTCAAGACATCACTCCTACCCTTCCCCATCGGTAAGCGCGTCACCTGAACAGCCTGGAAAAGGGGTAAAACACAACTATGAGCTGACGCTCAGTAGGAAATAACAGACAGGTATAAGTGATTAACCGTTTAATTACATTTTAAAATGTCATGCTACAAATGATAAAACAATAAAAAGATAACGATGATATCACGAAACGAAATTCAAAGATCTTGCAAGGTCAAGAAATATAATGGATAGAATGGTAAGACAAGAATTTACTACAGGAGATAACGATAAAAAGTAGTTGGCCATATCAAGACAATTCAAGTCATGTCAAGCACGTATGTAATTTCATTTCCACGTCCAAGTAATCAACAAGTAAAGTAACAACAAGTAGAGTATAGAATAGTGAAGAGTGGAAAGTGAAAGTAGTAGAAGGTAATGTAGAGAGTAGTGTAGAGAGTAGTGGACAGTCCTAGATTTAACACATGTCAAGTACTGGTGCCAAATGCCACACCTAGTCATTCACCTCCCCGGGGGTACACGTAGTGTTCGGGCGCTCTTCCCAGGACTAGACCGAGTCCTTAATTGTTTGCCAGGCATTGATTTCTTTGGATCAAAGATCCCACAAATCTAGACTTCCACAGTTTATGGCCAGAATTCCAAGGTTTAAACTAAGTAGCAATAACAACTTCAAGTAGGAAAGAGATTCATTTCCAGAATTTCAAGGTAAGTATAATCATCAAGGAGATCGAAACCAAGTCACAACAAGAGTAAATCGTGCTGCGCTGCTATAAAACAGCAGCAATCAAACAAGCTAATCAACATATTAATCCTAATCACCAAGTTAAGATATCATGATTAACCATTATCATTTGTATTAGCCAAAGAGCCAACAAGCTAGAACAAGTTGTCAAGGTAAAGAACAAGCTCTCACAGCGGTGAAATAGAATGCATTATCAGGGGCTTTAATTACACCATTAATCATTAATTAAGTGAGTTTCTATTTAACCAATGTAAGTGTTGTAATGGAGATAGTAAACCTCGTGTTTTGTACTATGTTTGCGAGAAAGGACCAATGCAAATTGAAATCAAGGGGGGTACATGAATAGGTCAAAAGTTCTTCAAAAATATAATTTCAATGGGTCTAAGTTAAATGGGTTGATTCCCCATTGATTCGGATCCATCTTCGGGTCGAAAAACGAAGAAAATCGGGTTTCTGGTGTACGGGTCGACCCTTGGGGTCGACCCCTGAAAAACTGGGGTCTGGAAGCTGAATGGGTCGACCCCTGGGGTCGACCCTCGGGCTGGGCCGCATGGGTCGACCCCTGGGGTCGACCCTCGGGCTGGCCTGGGCTGCCAGGTGATGGGTCGACCCCTGGGGTCGACCCCTGCAAGCCCAGAACCGGCCGGGGCTTCCGGAAAATGCATGAACTCGCCCAAATGGGGTCCAAATGAGTTGAAATCAAAACCACATGCCATAGGAATCTTGCTAGACATATTAGGGTCATAAAACTACAGTTTGGAAACACGAATTTTATCAGAATTCACAAGAATCACAGCCTATTCTATGAAGAACACAAGGAGACCTAGTTCAGGACATACTTCCACTAAATCATCGAATTCTCTCGATATACAAAACCAAATTTGGGGATTTTGGTGTCAAAAGAAAGTTAACATGATCATGAATCCAAACATATATGATATGCTACATGAAGATCAAGTTACATGACTCAAAATAAGCCCGTAATTAAGCTCTGACTTAAGGAACACTATATGAATCATGTTCTAGACATGCTTCTACAAAAATCAAAATTCACGATGCATGCTCAATGGAATTTTGGGCTTTCTACGTTAAATGAAAGATAATAACATGCTGATTACTTCATATAAGTTAATTAGAGTTTGGTTGTTAGATCCTACCTCAAATCGGAGAGAGAAAACTCAAACCCTAGGATGAAGAACACTTGGACAGCACCTCACAAAAAGCTCGATTTCTCCACGGATACCTAATGAAAATTGGGGCTTTTGCCACCAATGGATAGAGCTCGATGCGAGGAACAACTTGCTATACTCATGATCAAAATTTGGTTGAGAAATCCTACCTCAATCGATGGATCAAAGAAGGATGAAGGGAAGCCAACGGCCTGCTGACCCACCTCCACAATTCGAACTAGATCTCTCCAGATCTAAAACTTCAGCGAACCCCACAGCAGCCAAATGAAATAAGACTCGTAGGGCTTCATTTTGATAGCTCATAGAGCTTCTGGAGCCTTCTGAGTTGGGAGTATTCGCTGCTGCAAGCTACGTGTTTAGAAACGGCGCCGAAATCTTTGACTTGACCAAACTATGTCGGCAGCACGTTTTGGGGCTAAGTTTACCTCAAATTTATTGAGGGTAAATGTTTCTTACATTGTGGCCTTCCATTTGCCCTTGATTTCAGATCATTTGGTCGAGTATTGAGGTCGAATTTCGTGTTTTAATCTAAGGGTTAGGTATGGGTCAAAAGTGTGCACTTTTGGGTTTGAAGTCTAAATAGATCTTACCACGGATTTACAATGGCTTAATGCCAGAAGGAAAAGTTGTTATCTACCTCGACCTAAATCTATTTACTATTTTTACAGATTTTTCTAAGGTAGTCGGATTATTACTTATACTATTCCGTAAATAGTTAAATGTTAAGTTCGGAAAACTAAGTTCACTAATTCAGCATAATAAATGATTTTCTTAGGCTTAAATGTAGAAGACAAAGTTGCTAAACAAAATTAATTCTACAAGATGTGATTTTTGGGGATTTTTAGAAAATAGTTGAAAAATGACTTATTCTATTAATTAATTAATTAATCTAATTAATTTGGATAATTCTCATTAATTCGAATAACTTCAAATAAATTCCAAATAATTACAAATAACTTTCTAAATAAATTTCTAAAGAATTTGGGGTCTTACATACCCAGACATTGGAGAGCCGCATCTCTTCTGCCCAGCGGGGCTTTGGAGGCTCACGAGGTGCTTGCGGCATTACCTACCCACTTCTTGTCTCAGTTTCTTGGTTGATTTCTTGAGGGGCTTCTCCTAAAAAGATGGCCCTTAGTGTCGCTGGGGAATCTTTTTCCTCTTCCTCATCCTGCTTAGGCTTCAGAGCTGCTGACTGCTGGCGCTTGTTACTTCTGACTGGTGTAGCTTGTACCGGCTTTTCGCCCTCTAAACTGGATAGGAATTCAAGGAATGATGGAGCTCCATCCCCTTTCTTCTCTTCTTGGTATAAACTAGCAGGAGGAGGAATCTGGACACCTCGCACTTCCGGCTCTGGTATCTGATAAGGCTGCTCCCCCCTGAAAATGATATTGTGATTGGCTGGTGGGGGACGTCCCCATCTTCTCCCAGAACGGGTAGCATGCGCTAAGGTTGAAGCTTCAGCATGGTTGGCTTCCAGCGGTGTGGCCGATGCTTCTGCATCATCATTTTCCCCAGGCAAGGTGAACAGCACCGAGAGGGTACTACAGTGTACTGTCATGACTTTCTTTTCTTTTCTGATCTTTAGCTGCCTTTTCTTCTTCTAGTGCTTTGGTAGTGTCGGCTCTTGCCCCCAGGAAGATTCAGTCTCATCTTTTTCCTCTTTTTCCTCTGGTTTCTCTTCAATAGTCAATTCTTCCAGCTGCTCCCAGAGTATACAATCTTTTACCAGCAGGGGCTTTGGCTCAGTCTGTTCATATTCGTCGAGCCCGTTGATGTACTGTTGGAGACGTTTTGCCTCATGACTTATTTCTTTATGTGTGGGAAGCAGAGTCTGCCTCCTCCGATTGTGGGTGGGGATTCGGATGACCGGCTTTGTCTCAGTTACATGCCAAATTGGCTTTACTGGAGGTGGACCCGGCTTCGGAGTAGTATTCCGAATGGATGGCCAAGTCGTTCCGGCAACAGGTGCCCTCTTTCTAGTTTTCACCGGCTTCGACTGACACCCCTCCTGATCCCTTAATGGGGTAAGGAAGCATGCCTCATAAGTGTGCTTAGTGCATTCTTCAATAGCCTCTTCGGGTAACTGCTGATATACAGAAATCATGTTCACAGCCATCCTCAGCGCTGGAGGTTCATGAGGGCGTGGAGGGTTCACCTGGTAATCTCCCAATTGCAGCTCACCCCTTTTGAACATACCCTCCATAACATCTTTGAAGACATAGCAGTCTTCTATAGCATGCCCCAGGGCCCGATGATATGGACAGAACAGTGGGTCGTCTTTCTTTGCCGCATCAGCGGGTCTCTTTGGTTCGGGCAATGTTTTTTTGTTGAACTTATAAGCCCAATTAAACAGTGCACCCGTCTTATCTTTGGGGAAGGAGTATGCCTTTCTCATCTTGTTCCTTAGAGAAATCTTTTCTTTCATTTCTGCTGGGCCTGCTGGCGGAGGAGCATCAATTGCCTTATTTTTTTCTTTCTGTTGTTCAAAGGTTCCGAAATCAACGGTGTTGGCTTCTGAATGTGATGGCCGTCGATCAACAGCTTTCCCTTTTTGCATAGCAGGGGCATTAGTGGCCGGACGCTTAGATAGGAACGTCTCGACCTCTGCAACTATGTTATTTTACCGGTCAAATGTTCTGACATTTGCCCCGATCATCTTTTCCAGTACCTCCCTCCTGAGACTCTGTTTGCATATTTCTACTGCATCTTCTTGATGGGGAGGTCGCCTGCATCTCATGGCTAGAGTCCTCCATCTCTTTATGTAATCCAGGGCGGTCTCATCTTGTTTCTGCCTGGATGCATACAGTTCGGCTATTGTGATTTCTCTTTCTGTAACATGAAACCTGTCTCGGAACTTCCGTTGCATATCGGGCCAGTCAGCTACCGACCCAGCTGGCAAACTGGAGTACCATTCAAAGGCTAACCCTGTAAGGGACGAGCCAAAGAATTTTAGCAGATATGCTTCATCGGTCGCCAGGTCGCCCATAACTGTAGTGTAATAGGCTATATGCTCCCTGGGAGAGCCTTGGCCATTGAACTTTTCAAACTTTGGCGGCTTGCTGATGCATAGTGGTAGTCTCTTGGCAGCATAGTGTGCAGGGTACGGTACCTTGTAGACATCGTAAGTACCAGAATCGTCCCCGACTTTCTCAGACAGCTTCATCTGGATAATCTTTTATATCATCAGTTTATTTGCCACAGCTGGGTCCACTGGTTCCTGAAAGAAATATGCCTGCTGATGGCTGAAAGGTGTCGTCATGACCGTTGTATGTAGAGTTGGCTGAGGGGCTGGCACAGCAGACTGCGTTTGAGATACAGAGGGTTGGGCTGCCACCTGCTGTAGGAGAGGTTGACTTGGCGCCTTGCCCATATTACTCTGATGAGGAACAGCTGGAACGGCCACCTCCGCTGAGCTGGAAGTTTGCCCTGCTGGCTCGGCCTGCTTAGAAACATGTGTCTGTTCGTTTCTTTCATTCAACTGTCTCCCGAGGGAGCCAATTTCCTGCTGATATCTTCTGAACATCATCTGGATCATGGGATCCAGGGTTGTTGGAATCTCCATTTCTCCCAAAGTCCCTTCAGCGGGGTCTAAGAGAGGATCGTCTTCTTCTTCAGCAGTCACCACATTTACTGTCATCGTGGTGATCCTTCGGGCTTCATTGACGGTCGAGAGGTCACCTTGATTAGCAGCTACTATCTTATCTTTCGCTGCTTTGCTTCTTCTTGTGACTGCACCCGGCCTATGCGCCAGTCTGGTCAATTCTTCTGGTTGACTCAGTAACATACCATATCTTCCGGCTACGCCGGCCATATTGCAAGCAAGAATCTGCATTTTCCCTCTCAGCCTACGAATTCTTCTCTTGACCTGTCCAGGATATGTTAGACGGTCAAATACGGACATTCTTTTCTCTTTTCCTTCTTTTTGTTGGATATCTTTCTCATATCTGGCCCAGCGGCCATCTTCATAGTCATTGGAGTCTGAGGACGAAACTCCTAGCATTACTTCTTCAAGAACTTCTTCCTCCTCATCCATAGTGCCCAAGGCACGAGATAATCTTTGTTGCCCTAGGGAGGAGTTCCCTAGGCAATGAAAGTAATCCTGAACCACCCGGTTCATCTCTTCTTGACTGTGCCCTTGTAACTCTGAACGAGGCAGCAGTCTCTCTTGAGTCTTCGGCTGATAGGCCAGCCTCGAGACTTGAGTAGCCAAGTACTCTGACTTGGGGTATCTGAATACATCGGCCTGTCTAGCGCAGGCCCTGGGTCTCTCTGGAACAGCAACAGAGGCAACTTCCTCCATTCTTCTTTTATCTTTCTTCGAGAAATCTTCACCCCTCCTCCCGGGGTGAGTGACAACAATATCTTCGTCCTTCTTTTCCCATCTCCTGCCCCCGGCCCTGAGGCGGACAAGAACAACATTTTCATATTTACTCTCCCATCTTCTGCCCCCAGTTCTGGGGTGGGTGACAATAACATCTTCTTCTTTCCTCTCATACCTCCTGCCCCCGGCTCTGGGGCGGGTGACAATAACACTTTCTTCTTGAGCTGGTGTCCAGCTCTGAATTTTCTTCGGCATCCAGACTTGTTTACACCTTGCCGGCTTGGGCGCCAGCAGCTTCCTTTCATCAGTTTCCCAGTTGGCCTTCCTAGTGGCCAGCACTTGGAACTTGTTGTTGGTTTGAATCGCCGGGACAACCCAGTCTGGCCGGACATCCCTAGGGCGACCATTGAGGTTCGCCCTGATGCTTCCAACCATCATTGTCTTCCCAGAGTTCGAAAGATGACGGCTCGCAGCAACATGCCGGCTCCTCCAGCTATTTCTTCTCTTGTTGACAACAGCAGGGATTGCACCCGTTCTCTCCACGTGGTAGACGAAACAAGCGACGACCACTGGGGTAGCTTTCTTTTTCGGGCTCTTCGCAGCAGCGCCCAGCTCTTTGTTGTCGACCTCCAGTAGGTCAACGAAAACCAAGCCCAGGCAGTTGGGCAATCCCACGACTGGTGGCATGGAGCTGAATGTTGTAGGCACCGCCAGGTAGCCCTCCCGCACATGGGTATCAACGACCTCCTGGCGAAGTGGACTGAGACAATCCCGCTTGCCAGTTCAGTTCCTGAAAATAAGATTAACGCACAATTAGAATTTGAGAGAGGCTGCCGGGCCTCCAGCTTTGGCGTAGAGATGAAGGTAGACTTGGTCCCACCGGGCGTGCCAGCTTTGTGGGCATGGATTTTATTCGATTTATATTTTATGTATTTTGTTTATATATTGATTATTTATTTGTTTGCATTCATTGATTATTAGGCGTGCCAGTCACCGGGGTGACAGTTTATTATGCGCTCGACTTGACTTGGTCAGTCGATTGTAGAATTCGGGTCGGGACTGGAAGTCCGCCATATCGCAAAGGCTATGGTGTTAATTACGCCCTTCCTAAGAAGGACAACCCTTGATTAAACGCCAAAGACAGGAGGCCTCAGAAGGTGATCAAAAATACTAATGTGTGTAGTAAAGATTTCATGCTATAGGAAAAAGAACGAACAAGTGACAGGCTTGTTGAGTTTAATGAATTAAATCGGGCAGCATATCCCCTACTATCTTGGACTATGCCGAGTGGGAATAGGAGACCATCCATGCAGCGGCAGGATGGAATCCGTAAAAGATTGGGTATATGCATGACCCGGGATCCGGAGGGATTAAGACATCATAGTACGCTGTGTGGCAGTACGATGCTTTATTGATATTTCCCTTGCGGGACCGTCGAAGAACATGCAGTGGTAGGACTCCGTGGACCATCGGGTTTTTAGGAGAAGACATCATAGGACTAGGTGCAATACGGGAGAGTTCTGGCAGCACCTCCCCTTAATCTTGGGTTATGCCAAGAAGAGATAGGACATCCATCCACGGGATGCCGGGATGGAAGCCGAAGAAAGGAGTTGGGCATGTAACCCGAGCTCCATTGTGATTGGGTCACGGCACCTCATTGGTATTCCCCTCCTCAAAAGAGCCATCGGAGCACATGCAGTGGCAGAGCTCCGTGGACCGAGGGGTCAAGAAATGTAGGGACATAGTCCCGTTAATTTAGCTCCGAGAACTAGTGGGTATGAGACCCATACTCCTCTGGCGATCCAATGGGGCATGGGCTATAGAATGGGTTTGATTGAGTGGGTTTTACAGGCTCTGGAGAGTTCTCGGTGCAACAAGGAGGGTGTGAGGCTAGGTCTCGGTGCAGTGGGGAGTTGGATGGGTTCTCGGCGCGGTGGGGAGCCGGCGCGCCTTGTCCTGGTGATCTCGGTGCGGCCTGGATTTGGTCTCGGCGTGGGAAGGCTGGCGCCGAGAGGTTTTGGGGTGCCGAGAGTATTTGGCGCCGAGGAGCTCTTCTCTGGGGTTTTCAGGAGGGTTTAATTCTGGGAGTTTCGCAGGGTTCAGACATGGGATTACAAAGAGGGTTCTTGGGAATCTTGGATCTTCATTCTTGTGCTCCAGAAGGTGAAGGCTGAGGGATCAAGAGTAGTTAAAGGGATATCTGGCAGTCTGATTACAGGCTGGTTATCCATGGAAATTGAACTCGACCAGAGATGTTCATCGGGGCATAGTGACAATCAGTGTCACCTGAATATTGTTGCTCGCATATGCGCTAGCGGAGACCATGAGATAGGCTGTCTCAGGTCCAGCTAGTGACAGAGAGACCCAAGGGAAAATGCAGACGATGATATTGGGGGAAATCGACGGTGAGGTGATTTGGGAATCAGCTCCGGAACTCAATGACCCATGAGATTGGGGGAGGAATTCCGGAGCCAAATTCAACAGAAAGAAGGATGCTTAAATTATATTCACATACAGTGTACGAATACAATAGTCATTGACTTCTGACTTGTAGTGCAGATAGAGGATTACCATCGAGAGAACACTCGGAGATGGGAGGCCGTAAAACCCACGAAACTGGGACTCCTCGGAAGCCCTGGGTCCCAACCATCCATGGGTTCGAATGAAGGACCCTGTTGCCTCCTCTACCAGAGCAGAAATAATGGAGAGTAGATAATCACGGCCAATACACACGCCAGACTCCCACTTCCAAATGACCATGCATCTACCTTCACTCTCCACCAGTGCAAAGCAACATCATACATCGAAGAGGTGTCCGGAGAACAAGAACTAGATGCATTCGATGTTGAAATCAAGGGAAAAGACCTTGCTCATTCATACATATATATCGTCGATTACATCATCTGGCTATGCCAGTTCATAGGAAACGGGGAGGGGAGATAACAGCATTCTTCGGAGAAAAAGGAAAACAGATGCAGAGAATATACATCTGTGGAATGAAAAGTGGAGAAATAAAGGCTGGGGGAGGGCAGAGTATTGGCTCCTCTCCCTCCCCCTGCAGACAGACCTTTTCCTCCTTCTTCAGCCTCAGCAGCAGTCGCTCTTCTTCCCTTTTTTTTGTTTCTCTCCTCTTCTTTTTCTTCTCTCTATTGCCCTCTTATCTGCCCCTATTCCCTCTCCGTCTGTTTTTCGTAAGTGGAGGAAGAAGGGTTTTTATATGCTCAGCCCTCCCCTCTTCTTGGATTGAGTAACCTCGGCGCGCCTTTATGCGGAGAGATCTTCCCGGCGCACTACAGTGAGATAACTGGGCTTCTCTTATGGTCACTCAGCGCCAAGGATTTTGGCCCATTTAGGGGCTTTAGTCATTCGGGCTCCCTTTTGTTAGTGACATGAGCTGTCACAGTTATTGCATCTGCCTTGGCATTCATTTGATCCTTTGTATCCATAGTGGGGGATAAGCAGCGTAGATCCCATTCTATAGTCATCAGAATATCCTGAAGCTATTCTTCATCAGTCACGTGACTGTATGGGGGTTGACATGGTTTTAATCAACACCACCGTCTGAACGACGGCAGTGCCGGACATCAGCTTGGCCGGAGAAGGCTTCAACCGGGTGAGGTATTGGTAGTGACGGCTCTTCTTCAATTCTGACTTTGCAGGAATCCCTGGGATCTTCATCTCTGATTTGATCTTCTCTTCGGTCCCATCTTTGTTCTTGACTCTATTTCAGGTGTCAACAGGTCCCTACACGAACATAGTTCAAAATAGACTTATTACTGAAAATTCATCACAATTCAGACTAAGTGCCCCATGCCCAGAGGGTTGCGTGGGTGAAGTAGAGACAGTCCCACAGCATCTGGGGTACGGTCCTTAAAGCCGAGAGTGCCAAACAGTGACCGGCGGACTTCAATGGAGGGAAACCCCGAGGGCTAGCCTACGAGGGGCACTGAGTCAAAAATATCGATCAGAGGGACGTCCGAGATGGGAGGATACCTCGAGGGCTAGCCTTCAAGAGATACCTTACCCACAGCCACCACCATTGCTGAGGGAATGTGGATTTGATGTTGGGCTAATAACCCTGTTAATGTTCACCTGGCAGTTCATGGGGTACATGTCATCAAGGGACATGACCCTATGGTCCAACGGTGACTAAAAACATTAATGGGGAATGTCCCCTTTCCACGGGCACCAGACTTCTTGAGGAAAATAGCCGCACATAATGTATATGCTGAATGCATTCGACCAATAAACCGACTATAGATAGTCATGTACATATAAGTATATATAGCTGTAGGGGTTAGCTGGTTAGCAAATTAGCCTTCGAAAATCGTAAGCTAAAATGAATCAACTGGAGAAGACAACCCTTCATACAGTTGATGTGCAGTGAGGGAACTATGCGCCCAGATTGTAGGGACGATCCCATCCTCCTCAACCCACGATTAGGGACAGAGGGGGTAATGAAAGGTCGGCCCCAGGGTTTAACCAGAGAGGCATAGATGTATATTCCTATGGTAATTGAACCCTCCACCAAGACGGTGGGAACATGATGCAGGCACATCACTAGAAAACAAACCTCGGGGAGAGGGGTGATGATATTAATATTGCCCAGAGAAACATTAGGGCACATTCGGCGTTGGAAAACCGGACAATCACAAACAGAATATAGGGAAAGGGAGTGCAATTGGATGGAAAGAGATAGCTCAAACATGCATCAACGCGTTCATTCAAACCCAAAGGGATCATACAGAACATTATATACAAATGCGGCTCGGCGTTGTCGCACGAAGCCGACTCCCGGCTTGGGGAAGAAGAGAAAACAAAAAAGGGTAGAGCATAGTGACTAAAAAGAAAATCTACAGGCTCATATCATTGCCCATTTCATTACATCACTCGGCAAAGCTATCTTGGCAAAAAGAGGGAAGACAGAAGAGGAAACCCATGCGACTTCCGTAAACCCACCTTGGATATCTGCAATTGGGAAACAGAGTATCAGAAATGGGCTCTTCGCTCCCTTTTCCTCCTCTCCAAGCTTCTCTTCTCTCTATTCTCATCTTCTATCTTCTCTTCTTCTATACTGGCTCTCTCTTCATTCTTCCCTCCTTTCTTTTTTCTCTCTTTTCTTTTTTTTTCTCTGCCGCTTTCATCTTCGATAGAAGGTTGATTTATATAGCAAAACCATTGACCATGGCTTCACCCGGGGTGGGAATAGCACGCCGAATAAGGGGTCACCCTGTTGCGCGCCGGGAACGTGGGTGCCGAAAATGGGTAGCGCGCCGGATTAGGGGGGCACGCCGTATTAACCCCTCCTCTATGTTCATTTAACATGGGCCAGATGATGGGCTCTGGAGTGGCTCTGGGAGTCACTGTGATCTTTCATCTCACCACGGCCTTTCCAAACCACGGTGGGAGGCATCGATAAAACTTTCAGGTCGCTAAACGGCCGCCTGCGGAATCTCATGCATCTTCAGCTCAGACACGTGGGTTTTCCACTGATACGAGCCTCGACACTGTAGCTTGTGTTGCCGACTCGGCTTTACTTGCCTTCGTAGCTTTCTCGGGGAGTGAAATACCACCCGAGGTACTTTCGCCTTGACTGGGCGATCATTTGATCACTAACAGACCCGATTTACTGAGAAGATGTATCCATACCGGGTTATCCGTGTCCTCTACCGATGGAGCCTTCGGTCCCTTGTTCTGAAAGGGCCGAGGATGTTTCATCACCACGGGAGGATTTTTCTTTCAGGTGGCGGGCCACCAGGTATACCCTTGTCCTTGGTCGGACAACGGATGTTGTTGGTGCGGCACAACCGAGTCGATGTCGGTTCATTGGGCAGACTTGTCAACACTATCAGTTTGTTGTGGATTCTTCTCGATCCTCCCGAGGTGAAGTCCTTGGTGTTCATAACAGGTGACCTGATACTCTGGCAGCTTGAGAAGGCTTTGAAGCATTGGTTTCTTTTGGCTTCTTCGCTTCAGCGGGCCGCATCATTTCTATCTTTTAGGCTTGGTCGCCATCGAGCATATTTTGAGTGCCAACAATGCGTTAAGGGTAAACATGCGCAGACCTAGTAATTCACATGTGCACAGACCTACCGCAATGTGCACCGACCTGTTAGCGTGAACAGTAGCCGCTGCACCGACCTAATCAACATGAAGCTTTTCAGCTTGATTTCTATACTATCGGTTGCCTAGATTTTTGAGTACCCAATATTATCACCTGCCTTGATTTATGTGCATCCAGTTGCCTCAATTTTTATGCAACCATGTATTTTGAGTGTCTCTTTCAACTTGGAAGGCTCTTGCTCTTGAATTTTTGTATCTTGAATTCAGCCTTGATTTTCGTGTTGCCAATTACCTAGATTTACGTGCCATTCTTGATTTCTTACACTTTACTTAGAATGACTTGAAATGTATGAATATTGACATTTATCAAGTGCAAGATAGACTCATCAGTGACTCATAGACAGGCATCATCAAAACCACATTAAGGCCTAGAATCATGCATGTACCATGCATACACAACATTCTCCCAACATAGCTCCACCTCTGTATACTCCTCCCAAGGGGTATGGTCTCGTGCAAACTCATTATAGAAAGAAAAGGGCCCATTGTAGAAGTGATGGACCCATGCCTTCAACCGCACCATCGGAGTATGTTCGGCCTTCTCTCTGCCCGCCAGGGCTAAATCTCTCCAGGACTTTAACAACTACCGGTAGCTATGTGACACACAGTATCACCCCATCCCATCGGTATGACTACGGTGGAGGTCATCCAACACTACCTCCTCGTATCCTTCACCGCTGATTGGCAGTCCTGATATCCAGAAAAGAGACCACAAGTCCAGTGAGGTCTCCCCCTCTGTTGTCACCACTGTGTTCCACCGGTAGTTGAAGTGCTCCGCCAGTGCCTAAATGAGCCCCGTGTAGTAGTGGTAACCGTATAGTGCGGTAGTCACTAAATACCGGATCCCCATCTGGTCCAGAAGCATCCTGTAGTGGTGAACAACGCCCATCAACCACTCTGTCGCACCCTGGTGGTATCTGTGCAAAGTGATCACAGACCGGTGACCGTACCAGCTAACGACTATTTGCCATAGTATCTGTGCAAACTCATCTGTAGGTAGAGACAAAGAAATGCAATTAGTTAGTTCAGGCTCTTAACACAGCGTGTATAGACTTTAGAAGTAGTAATTAAGCAAGTGTGTACAATGTGAGAGTGTGTAGACTTGAAGCCCTTCAAGCGACCTCAGTGTACAGACTTGCATGGGTAAGATGCATGAACAAGCCATAGCCAGTGTATAGACTTAACCGATGCATGAATAGTGCGCCGAAGTATAGACTTGGAGAACTGATGCATGAATAGTGCACCGATGAATAGACTTGGAGAACTGATGCATGAACAGTGCGCCGATGTATAGACTCAGAGAGACGAGCGAGTGTATAGACTTGATGAACGCGTGCATGGGAAGGCAGTGTACAGACTTGAGAAGAACGATGCATGAACAAGCCTAACAAGTGTATACTTTGATGTAAAGGCTTGAGTTACACAAGCAGTGTATAGACTTCACGATGCACACCCATATCCAATGTATAGACTTACCCCTTGAAGATGTACAGACTTTGAAGACTTCGAAGCCCCACGATGTATAGACTTCGAAGCCCCACGATGTATAGACTTTGAAGCATGTAAACATGGGGACAATGTACAGACTTCACTTCGTGCTAGCTACAGTACAATGTCTATACTTGATGCAGCTTCAAAGCACAATGTGCAGACTTGATATGAAGGAATGCAAATGACTCTATACAGACTTGGATGCTTGTGTATGCATGAGGGCAATGTACAGACTATGCATATGCACACTAGCGAGTGAATAGACTTGGCTACGGCATCAAAGTATGCACAATGTAAAAGTCACCTTCTTCCTAGGCGTTTGAGTCAAAAGTGACGCCACTTGTGGTGGTCGTCAAATTCCAAGTTCATCTGAATGTATAGACTTCCTTCGGTACAAAGGCAACTTAACGATGTATAGACTTTGTACTCTGAATGACAAAGCATGTTGTACAGACTTTGAGAATCTTGAAGGCCAATGTACAGACTTGGAAAGCCTGAACCAATGTACAGACTTGAGTGTGTGTGTGCTAGACAGTGTAGACGATGCATGAGATGCTGAGACAATGTATGGACTTTAGACATGATGCAATGTATAGACTCTGAAAGACGCTGAATGAGACAGTGGATGTTCAGACTTTGCCAATGTGCAAACTTTCCCTACAGGAATGTATAGACTTGGTGAGCGCTATGTCTGTGATGTACAGACTTACCAGCGCCTGCATTCTATGCAATGTATAGACTTCGAGGACTGCATGCTGTGCGATGTATAGACTCTGAAGTCTTGCGTGCTGTGTAGTGTACAGACTTTGAAGAGCCTGTAGCTGTGCAATGTGAAGACTTTGAAGTGCGACCAAACAGGATGTGTAGACTTGATGCAAACGACTCTGTACAGACATGGCCAATGTACAGACTACAATGCAGAGACTTTGAACGAGTATGCTGGCAGTGTATAGATTTGATCAAGTAATGCATGTCTATATGACAACCAGATGAACTGCACTGTCCTAAGTGATGAAGCATGAATTGATCTAGAGATAGAAACAGATTGATTTATAGTGTGAGACATCATCAAAACCGTAGGGATGCAACAAGGCTAAACTGCCTCCGGTGGCGAAGGATGATTTTAAGAAGACCCTGCGGGACCTTTGCCGCATCGGGGGTGACCACTTGGAGCTGACCAACTATCCATTTCCCATAGAACAAGAAGGCACCCCCGCGAGGAGCTGCCGTCTGGAGAGGGACCCAATCTGTCCATACCGCATATTTGTGAGGAGGGAGGAACGGAAACCAGAAAATTACAAGGACACCATATGGCTCTACGTCCTCCTCCGAGTGCATGGGTTGAAGATTCGGCGGCAGCCATCTTGGGCAAGCGCCTACATATTGCCTATCATTATGCCGTGGGATGGGGGATGGACCACTTCAACCTCTTCTGTCACTTGGCCGCCAAGAAGCATGTGGACCTGGCCGCCCTTGCCGATCGCTGTCAGAAAATTGAAAATATATGCTGGCTGGTCCGGGAGGTGGCTCGCCGAGACAAGGAGCCATCCCTTAACTATTGGCCGATAGCGCTGCGGCTGTACACTGGCCCATATGGTACTTAGTGTTTTCTTCTTTTACTTGTGTTCTTCAATGTTGACCTTCCTTGGGTACTGGACGCTGATCGGGTCTTTCATTCTTCTTCCTCTTTTCTTAAACAGACCACCCCGACAGCACCCAGACGGTGACGTATCGCAATCTCCTCGGGCAAGCAAGGAAACCTGCTTATTTCGAGGCGGCGCCGACGGCTCCGACTATGACTCCCCTACCCCCACCTGCGAAGAGGTCCCAGGTGAAATGGCCTGTGAAGAAGGCGGTAGATGCGGCCAAGGCGGCTGTGCGGCAGGAGGCAAAGCGACGAAAAATAGAGGCCGCCGAAGCTGCGTCGACCATTCCCCCGGCACCTTTGATCTTTTCATTCGAGGAATTTGAAGATGCTCGAACCGAGCCGAGTCGGCCTGCAGGTTGGGTCTTTCCCGATCTTCGAGGCTCTTCGAGGTTTATTTAGACGTTAGGAGGGACGCTTCTTGTAACACATATGTTTTTTCTTTTTTTTGTATCAGCCGCCGTCGAGAGGCCCACATCTGTATCTATCCTGGGTGTGGGTGAAGCTGTGACCCACGGGGCCGTGGAATCTGTCGAGGAGACCTTCTTTGCCCCAACATCCGCCGCCAAAGTCGAAGGAGGTATATCACCTTCTTTGCTGGTCACTTTGATTAATTTTCTCCATTCCATGAAGCTTTACGGGCCTATCTGAACCTGGATCCCGCTTCGATTGGCAGGAACTGATGTAGCAGTCCCTCAGCCGGAGGTGATCCCCGCGACATCTCGGTTCGAGCAGACATATAAGAGAAAGGGGCGGCGGTTAGGGAAGTCACGGTTGCCTGTCCAGCGCGATGACGTGCCGACCCCGGATGCTGAGGCGGGGGCTCCCTTAACAACGAAAGAGGTGCCCACAAGCACTAAATCTTCTTCAGGCAAAAAGGTAGATTACGGCTACTCATCTGATGAGGTGCTTCCAACTGAGGGTGTACCCGGGGAGCCCAGCTTTCAAGTTCCTTCCTAGAAAGCCCTGGTACTACCTATTTCTCTTAGCCTGGTGAAGTAGGCACCTGTAAGTGCAAACCTGTTTATTCAGGTTTCTCTCTTGAGGCTGTCAACTAACCTCCTTAATATTGTTATTCTTCGGCTTCCAATAGGAATCCTCACCAAAAGATACAGAAATCCAAGTCCCGGGCTTAGAAACTGCCAGACAAGAGAAGACCACTATGGCTTTGGACCGGTTGGCGTCCTGATGCGGGACAATTAGGTGGGTTAGGACTCTAGATGCAAATGTGACTAACTAGACAACTTGAGACTAGCGATTTGCAGTTTTAAGATTGGCGTAGACTCACACCCTAAGTTCCCAAGGTGGAACTATGTCTAAGGAACAAGAAACTAAAACTTACGAGTGCCCCCAAAGAGGGAAGCGCGCCGATCCGCACGGTCGTGACAACCGGCGTGGACTAGGGTTGTCGACTCCATACTCGTAACTCGGATGAGCCACGGGACGGCCTCGCTCACTCACCGTAGCAGTGACTAAATTTAGACGAGCTAGGACTCCTATGAGCACTCAAGCAGCGGCATCAAGAAACTATACGAAATGAGCAAGTACGATCGAGTGAGGAGTGGGGTGCGTACCTCCACGCTCGGGGCGTGGGGAAGAGACCCGGCCAAGTCACACAACCACCGGTACAAGAGCTATCAAGTACAAATCCACAAATATGCCCACTCCTCGCAGGGAGGTAAAAGGCTACACAAGAATCCGGAGGCTGTGCGACGAGGGGTGACGGGCACGGGATCGGTGTCGCTCGTCATCCACTGGTACCGCTGCGAGCTTCTGCAAGGAGGTGACTCCTGGGGGGGCCTGAGACAGCTGGGGTTCCCAGGCGGCGTGCTGACGTGGGGTTGCTCCTCCAGGAAGAAGAAGGGCACCGTCGGTGCTGCCATGGGCCACCGGTGAGAGCACGGACGGCGGGCAGACTGCTGGTCTGTCTGCCCAGGTACGCTGGTGAACAGTGGGAAGGGGAGCCTGGAAGGTGACCTTCACCTTGACCAATTGCCACGAAACTTGGCGTGGGCACTGGAGGGGGTGTCCCTGAGAAACCCGTGGAAGGAGAGCCACAGACGAAGTTGGTGGCGACCGTGGTGAATTTTTAAACACCTCTTGCGCAATCTGCCAGTCTGCCTGTCACCGCAATAGAGGCCGGAAGAATGACTGGTACGGAGGCTTCCGTGCAGCGTTTGAGGTGGGATTTTCTCTGGTGCATAGGTGACTGTGGGGGGCTAGGCTAGGGCCAAGTTGTGGGTGGGTGCGCTGTGGGAGCTTTGGGCATGGGGAGCAGTGGAGTTGGGGCTCAGTTCTGCACTTCAGTGTAGTCAGAACTGAGACCCGGGATGGCGGACGTGGTCAGCAAAGGAAACAGGCATTTTGGGGAGCGGGAAAATTTCTGGAGATGGTTTGGGACGTGTAGGAGAGGTGCTCAAAATCTCAGGTCGATCCAACAGGGTTTGAGGGTTGTCCCTTTGTGAGGGTTTTGGCTCTGTCCTGCTAGGACTGCAAACAGGTAGTCAGTGCAGCAAAAGCTGCTCCAAAGGGAACTTTTTACCCCGAGCGAATTTTGAGACGAGACTTGAGCTGCTGGTTCGGGGACAGGGAGGGTGAGAACTTCTCGGAAGAGTGTTGGACGGCCCAAGGTCGGGAGAGGGGTGTGAATGGCTGTCCCAGGAGGCTCTATCCCAGGAACAGACAGTCCAGGTGCAGTCTGCATAGGGATCAAGGCCTTTGAAGGGAACTTTCTCCCATGGACGAATTTTGAGGCGGGGTTTTCTGTCACGATTTGGGGACTCAAAGAGAAAGAAAATCTAAGAAGACACCAACATGGTTTAAGGTCGGGAGGGGGGCGTACCAACCCGATATTCCGGCCTCAAATCTGCAGGCAGACAACCAGATCTGGGCGCAGGGCCTCTTGGTTCACCTCCTCCATGCTTGAGGCCAGCCTTTCGTCCATGGCTCCGGGCTTGAGAGGACGATGACGGGGGGGGGGGGGGGGGGCACCTCCAGCAGATGGAGTTTGCCAAGGACCTGCAAGAGAAAGGAATAGGGCGTCGCACCCTAGAGAGAGGGGAAGTGGGGGGGAGAGGGAGTCACACCCTTCATGGAGAGGGAGAGGGGAGGGAGAAGAAGGAAATGCTCTTGGCACAAACTCAATTTTCATTCATTCATCAATCCTCCCAAGAGGGGAATACAAGGTAATATATAGAGTATGGGCTCCATATTCCCTCCTTGGAGTTTGAATTTGAACCCATTTGAATTTGAAATCCATGGGCCCCCTTTTCCACCTTGTAACTCATCATGAGCTCCACTTTCTCTCCTTGGATTTTGAACCCATTTGAATTTCAAATCCATTGGATCCCTTTCCCTCCTTGGATAAAATTCAAATTACATACCAAAGACACACCTAAGACGTACACAATACATAATACAACCAAATACGTACATAATGCCAAATACGTACACAATACAAGTACGTATAAAAATATGTAAAAAATACGAATACGTACAAAAATATGTACTAAGTGTCAATGCTCCAATGGAGACTCAAGACTGTCCCCCAGCCACAAGGATGTCGGTGTTGACCGGGTCGAACTGCGTGTCCGGTACCGGCGGCTCTCCGAGTCGATCCGTATTCTAGCTCGGGTGTCCTCACCAACTCTCCCCGGGTGGGAAGAACTCGACCCTATCGAGTAAGGGTCTCTGTCGCTCTGGTACCGCTCTAGCAAGTCTGGATCTAACCTTTCCAGCTCCGCCCGTGTGATCCATGTATCATCGGACGCGGGTCGTCCCCTCCAACGCACCAAGTAGCGGTGATACACGCCACTCCTTGTGGTGGTCACCTGCTCATCCTGTATAGACTCTATCCGCTCACGCTGCTGAGGTGACAAGGTTGGAAGTGGACTCTCAGGGGAGGGTTTGCTCACAAGGGGTGGAGAAGGCCGAAATAACTCACTTGGGATCACTGCTGGGTCCCTATATGCGACTAGATCCGAGACGTTGAATGTGGAGCTAATACCATAGTCCTCTGGCAAATCTACGACATATGCATTGGACCCAACTCGCCTCACAACTCTAAAGGGGCCAGCACCACGAGCCTGTAGTTTCTTCACGGCTCCAGAAGGAAACCGTTCCGGTCTAACCCGGATCATGACATAATCTCCCTCTTGGAACTTGCGAGGGTGTATATGAGCATCAGCTAGTTCTTTATAATGCGCATTGCTAGTCTCAATATGGCGACGAATATCATCATGCAGACCTCTAACATGCTCAGCAAATGACTCTGCAGACTGTGACACTCTAGCATGCATGGGCATGGGAACTAGATCCACTGGCTTCCTAGGTCTATATCCGGTGACAACCTTAAATGGACTCATACCTGTAGACCTATTGACTGAGTCATTAGATGCAAATTCGAAAAGTGGCAAAATGAGATCCCAGTCCCTCTCGCGTTCCCTAATCAAGCACCTCAAGAGGTTCCCCAAACTTTTATTAACTACCTCAGTTTGCCCATCAGTCTGGGGATGGTAGGGTGTAGAGAATTTGAGCTGAGTGCCCAACAAATGCCAAAGGGTCTTCCAAAAGTAGCTAGTGAACCGGACATCTCGATCAGACACAATGGATTTAGGAAGCCCAAATCGGCTCACTACACTAGAGAAGAACAATCGAGCAACCCTAGAGGCATCTGAAGTCTTTGAACAAGGAATGAAGAGGGCCATCTTTGAAAATCTATCAACCACCACAAAAATTGAATCATGCTTGCGGGCGATTCGTTGCAACCCCAAAACAAAATCCATGTTGATATCCTGCCACGGCCTATCAGGCACAGGAAGAGGAGTATAAGGACCTGAAATCTGCTTCCTCATCTTGGCCACAGTACAGGTACGACACTGGGCCACAATGCGAGCAACGTCACGCTTTAAACTAGGCCAATAAAAATGATGCTCGACTGCCTCGATGGTCTTATTCCGACCGAAGTGGCCGGCTAGACCTCCCGCATCCATCTCCCAAGTGAGGAAGTCGCGAACTGAAGTCCGTGGAACACACAAGCAACTCCCCCGAAAGAGATAACCATCTTGCAACACATAATCAATGTGTTCTTGGGACGGCCCTGACTGAAGGGTGGTATAAATCGGACCAAAGTCTGGACAATCGGCATATGTCTCCTTCATCCTATCCATCCCTACCACCTCTATACTCATGGTGGACAAAAGATAGGCACGACGACTCAGAGCGTCGGCCACTCGATTCTCTGCACCAGCCTTGTGCTTTAGCACAAAAGTATACTCCTGAAGAAACTCTACCCATCGACTGTGGTGAGAATTGAGCTTCTTCTGGGCATGGAGATACTTAAGTGCCTCATGATCAGAAAATAAAACAAATTCCTGGTGCAACAAGTAATGCCTCCAATGCCGAAGGGCCTGCACAACTGCATAAAACTCCTTGTCATATGTAGAATAACGCAGTTTGGCATCTCTCAATTTCTCACTGAAGTATGCAATGGGGTGGGTCTCCTGACTCAGAACACCGCCAATACCAACCCCGGAGGCATCGCAAGAGACCTCAAACACCTTAGTGAAATCAGGAAGTCTAAGAATAGGTGCTTGGGTCATGCGCTTCTTGAGGAGCCCAAATGCGGCCGAGGCGGCCTTTGTCCACTCAAACGTCCCCTTTCGGATGCAATCAGTGATAGGGGCCGTGATAGAACTGAAGCCTCGAATAAAACGGCGAGAGAAGGTCGCCAGTCCATGAAAGCTACGGACATCATGAAGAGTACGAGGTTCGGGCCACTCCACTATGGCCCTGACCTTCTCTGGGTCGGCAGAGACTCCCTCACTAGACACAATGAACCCCAAGAATGTGACTTGACTAGTCATGAAATCGCATTTCTTAGGGTTGGCATAAAGACTCTCTCCCCTCAGAATAAGACAGACCTGCAGTAGATGGTCTAAGTGGGCCTCCCTAGTGTGGCTATAGATAAGGATATCATAGAAATATACCACTACAAAGGCCCCAATCAAAGGTCAAAGGACCTGGGTCATCAGTCGCATAAAAGTGCTGGGAGCATTGGTCAGCCCAAAGGGCATGACCAGCCACTCATAAAGACCATCTTTGGTCTTAAAGGCCGTCTTCCACTCATCACCAGGCCTGATCCTCACCTGGTGATAGCCACTTTTTAGATCAATCTTGGAAAACACTGTGGCTCCCACCATCATATCGAGCATATCATCTAAGCAAGGAATGGGAAACCTATACTTCACCGGGATCTTATTGATTGCACGGCTATCAACACACATCCTCCAAGTACCGTCCTTCTTAGGGGCAAGCAATGCAGGGACAACACAAGGACTCATGCTCTCACGGAGGGACCCCATCGTCATCAACTCCTCGACCTGACGCTGAAGCTCAGCGTGATCAGCGGGGCTCATCCTATAATGTGGCAAGTTGGGCAATGAGGACCCCGGAATCAGGTCAATAACATGTTGAATGTCCCGCATGGGTGGAAGACCCTCGGGTAAATCATCGGGAAATACATCAGTAAACTCCCGAAGGACATCAACAACATCAGAGGGGAGATCACTCTCCGTCTCTCCAACCACCTCTCGGACTACGATGGCAAAAATAGGGTCCCCTCTAACAAAGTCACGCTCCAACTCCCGAGAGCTAACTAGCATCAACCTCCTAGTCGGAGGAACACTCGGGGCGGGGGCATCCAGAGGTAAGGTTGTAGTCTAAGCTGGCAATGGGGTACTGGGCCGTGGAATCGCAGGAGTCGGGGTACTAGGCCCAGTGGGACCCCGGATGGATGGACTCCTCGGCTGGGACTGGTGAAGGGTAATCCGTTGGCCATTATGGTCGAATGTGCATGTGTTTGACCTGCCATGGAGGGTAGCATCCCGATCAAATAACCAAGGCCTTCCTAGGATGATACTGCCTACCTCCATAGGCAACACATCACACCAAATCTCATCCTGGTAGGCATGGAACTGCAATGGCACCAGACATCGCAGTCTGACAGGAATAGACGTGGAGTCTACCCATGACACACGGTAAGGGGAGGGGTGGTCCACGGGGGTCAACCCTAAGCGAGTCACAGTACCCGTGGAGATAGCATTAATACAACTCCCGCTATCTATAATCACCTTACAGGCTTTCCCGCCCAGCCGACAAAAGGTATGAAATATGGTGGTGCAACGCTAGTCATCACTCACCAATGGCTGGGTCAAGATACACCTGATAACACCCAGCTGAATATCATCCTGGCACTGCGTGCCTTGGACATCTAGCTGCTCGCCCTCAATAAGCTCATCAAAGAAATCCTCTACGAGCTCCTGGTCAGCCTCATAACTGACGGATACGATCCCAGGTGCGAGCTCACCGATCGAAGACTCCCCGATGACCAATGAAGATTGGGTAGGGCAACTAACAGCATAGTGACCAACTCCTCCACACCTAAAACACTCATGACAGGACCCAATACCCTGGGGTGCTCCACCAGTCATCGGCCCCTTTCCTATGTCATCACGATGGGCCAGGGGTGGTGGAAGCTGGGGTCGAGCAGGAATGGTGGGCTGTTGGGGTCGGGCAGGAAGGGTGGGCTGCTGGGGCCAAGGAGCAGGGGCTGGAGCCTGGGGTCAAGGGGGATAATCCCTCAAAGGGGGAGGGCGTGGCCTAGGGCCAGTGAAGTCCTGGCGGGTGGGTTCCTATGGGTGAGCCACGGGTCCCCGTGGATAAGGTCCAGATGGAACACGAGGATCCGACCCACGTTGATATGTGGGCCCTAGGCGCTGGACTGGGGTAAACTCAGACTCAAACTGCTCTAGCTCGAGAGCAACTTGATAAGCCTCCTCTAGGGTCATCGCATGGCGGCGAAATAACTCATACTGGTAGTGTGGCCGCAGACCCCGACGAAAACGAGAGATGGTCATGGCACTCTCCTCCGTGACCCCACATCGCAAGTAGTACTCATCAAATTCAGCGATGTAGTCGATCACAGTCCGATCCCCTTGGCTGAGACTCTGCCACCTATCAATAAGCCTCTGACGGTATGTGGTAGGAAGGTATTTTTGCCTGAGCTTTACCTTCATATCATCCCATGTCTCAATCTAGGGTTGATGTCGCTGCATCAACAGGCTCTCCACGTTTCTCCAATAAGTCTGAGCCTGCCCTAGCAATTTCATTTTGGCAAAGCGGACTCTCCGATGGTCCGTCATCTCATACCACTCAAAGTAGCGGTCCATACCCGCTTCCCAATCAACATAGACCTTAGGGTCCAGGGACCCATCAAAGGTGGGAGGATCTGTGCGCAGGGACCTAAGAAGACGGTCATCCTCGTCATCCCTATGGGGCCTATAGCCACGTCGGGCACGACCATAACCTTCAACCTCATTATCAGACCCGAAATCATCTAACTCATGGATACGCTGTCTCCTATCATCGGCCCTAGGGTGTTCAGGCTGAGGGGGAGGGGCAAGTGGGCCGTGGGCTGGGCCGGGGACATCCTCACGTGGAGCCCCACCTTGGTTGGGCCGCCCAACCAGACCTTGGATGGTCCGATCGGAAGCCTCCATCCGATCCTCCATGGCCTTCATCCGGCCCTCCATGAAAGCAGCATGATCCCTAAAGCTCTTATCGGACTGATCAATCCGATTCATGAGAGCCTGCATCATCTCCTGAAGGGAAAAATCACTAGGGGCAGCATTCCTAGGGTCAGCCATCGGGACCGAGTGTTGGTAATCGGTGCCACGTCGAGTAGGCATGCAAGACTCTAAAGGACAAGCAATGGAGCTAAATGCAAGGGAATTTTCTTTTTTTCTTTTTTGCAAACTAATGCAAGACCCTAAGAGACAAAAAGGTGGTAAGAACGTAGACTTAATGCACCCTAGACAACCTACGGACTCAAGTGACCTAGGACCCCAACTTGTTAGAACAAACCGGTTCCCTAGGCTCTGATACCAAAGTTGATGCGGGACAATGAGGTGGGCTAGGACTCTAGATGCAAATGTGACTAACTAGACAACTTGAGACTAGCGATTTGTAGTTTTAAGATTGGCGTAGACTCACACCCTAAGTTCCCAAGGTGGAACTATGTCTAAGGAACAAGAAACTAAAACTTACGAGTGCCCCCAAAGAGGGAAGCGCGCCGATCCGCACGGTCGTGACAACCGGCGTGGACTAGGGTGGTCGACTCCACACTCGTAACTCGGATGAGCCACGGGACGGCCTCGCTCACTCACCGTAGCAGTGACTAAATTTAGACGAGCTAGGACTCCTATGAGCACTCAAGCAGCGGCATCAAGAAACTATACGAAATGAGCAAGTACGATCGAGTGAGGAGTGGGGTGCGTACCTCCGCGCTCGGGGCGTGGGGAAGAGACCCGGCCAAGTCACACAACCACCGGTACAAGAGCTATCAAGTACAAATCTACAAATATGCCCACTCTTTGCAGGGAGGTAAAAGGCTACACGAGAATCCGGAGGCTGTGCGACGAGGGGTGACGGGCACGAGATCGGTGTCGCTCGTCATCCACTGGTACCGCTGCGAGCTTCTGCAAGGAGGCGACTCCTGGGGGGGCCTGATACAGCTGGGGTTCCCAGGTGGCGTGCTGACATGGGGTTGATCCTCCAGGAGGAAGACGGGGGCCGTCGGTGCTGCCGTGGGCCACCGGTGAGAGCACGGACGGTGGGCAGACTGCTGGTCTGTCTACCCAAGTGCTGGTGAACAGTGGGAAGGGGAGCCTGGAAGGTGACCTTCACCTTGACCAATTGCCGCGAAACTTGGCGTGGGCACTGGAGGGGGTGTCCCTGAGACGCCCGTGGAAGGAGAGCTGCAGACGAAGTCGGTGGCGACCGTGGCGAATTTTCAAACACCTCTTGCGTAATCTGCCAGTCTACCTGTCACCGCAATAGAGGTCGGAAGAATGACTGGTACGGAGGCTTCCAGGCAGTGTTTGAGGTGGGATTTTCTCTGGTGCATAGGTGACTGTGGGGGGCTAGGCTAGGGCCAAGTTTTTGGTGGGTGCGCAGTGGGAGTTTTGGGCATGGGGAGTAGTGGAGTTGGTGCTTAGTTCTGCACTTCAGTGCAGTCAGAACTGAGACCCGGGATGGCGGACGTGGTCAGCAAAGGAAACAGGCTTTTTGTGGAGCGGGAAAATTTCTGGAGATGGTTTGGGACGTGTAGGAGAGGTGCTCAAAATCTCAGGTAGATCCAAGAGGGTTTGAGGGTTGTCCCTTTGTGAGAGTTTTGGCTCTGTCCCGCTAGGGCTGCAAACAGGCAGTCAGTGGAGCAAAAGTTGCTCCAAAGGGAACTTTTTACCCCAAGCGAATTTTGAGACGAGACTTGAGCTGCTGGTTCTGGGACAGGGAGAGTGAGAACTTCCTTGAAGAGTGCTGGACGGTCCAAGGTCGGGAGAGGGGTGTGAATGGCTGTCCTAGGAGGCTCTGTCCCAGGAGCAGACAGTCCAGGTGCAGTCTGCATAGGGCTCAAGGCCTTTGAAGGGAACTTTCTGCCATGGAAGAATTTTGAGGCGGGGTTTTCTGTCACGGTTTGGGAACTCAAAGGGGAATAAAATCCAAGAAGACACCAACAGGGTTTAAGGTCGGGAGGGGGGCGTACCAACCAGATATTCCGGCCTCAAATCTACAGGCAGACAACCAGATCTGGGCGTAGGGCCTCTTGGTTCACCTCCTCCATGCTTGAGGCCAGCCTTTCGTCCATGGCTCCGGGCTTGAGAAGGCGATGACGGGGGGGGCACCTCCAGCAGATGGAGTCGGCCAAGGACCTGCAAGAGAAAGGAATAGGGCGTCGCACCCTAGAGAGAGGGGAAGAGGCGGGGAGAGGGAGTCACACCCTTCATGGAGAGGGAGAGGGGAGGGAGAAGAAGGAAATGCTCTTGGCACAAACTCAATTTTCATTCATTCATCAATCCTCCCAAGAGGGGAATACAAGGTAATATATAGAGTATGGGCTCCATCTTCCCTCCTTGGAGTTTGAATTTGAACCCATTTGAATTTGAAATCCATGGGCCCCATTTTCCACCTTGGAACTCATCATGAGCTCCACTTTCTCTCCTTGGATTTTGAACCCATTTGAATTTCAAGTCCATTGGATCCCTTTCCCTCCTTGGATAAAATTCAAATTACATACCAAAGACACACCTAAGACGTACACAATACATAATACAACCAAATACGTACATAATGCCAAATCCGTACACAATACAAGTACGTATAAATATATGTATAAAAATACGTATAAAATATGAATACGTACAAAAATATGTACTCAGTGTAAATGCTCCAATGGAGACTCAAGACTGTCCCCCAGCCACAAGGATGTCGGTGTTGACCGGGTCGAACTGCGTGTCCGGTACCGGCGGCTCTCCGAGTCGATCTGTATTCTAGCTCGGGTGTCCTCACCACGTCCATAATCGAAGCTTTGCGGCAGGAAGAGGCCGCGGTAAGCTCGGGTGCTTCCATCTCGACAACTGAGGTCCCGCCCTGAAAAGAAGTGGTAGTGGCTGTAAGTTCACGCCTTCCTCTTTCCTCCTCCTTTCTCGTCGTTAAGTCTTCCCTCGGGGTTAATGATTTATTTGAGGTCATACTGGATCATGCCTCCAAAGGAGTTGTGGAGATCACCATCCCAGCAACCGAAGCCCTAGAGGAGGGGGAGATAGTGCCAGAGGTCGAGGTGCGAGAGCCAGTAGTACCCGAAGCTGAGATTCGGGAAGAAGGGGAGGTGGTGCCAGCGACCGAGACCCGCAGGGAGACGGCGCCTGAAGCTGAGGCCCGGGAAGAGACGACGCCAGAGAGCAGCATAGTACCAGCGGGCGAGGTAAGCAAGGGGATCCATTCGGCTTCTTTGAGAATTCAACGATTTACTCCACCTGGCAAGCGGCTAACCTCTCTTCACATGGTCAAATAATAACAACGCCCCGCGGAGCGCGCGCACCTCGGGCTCGTAAGGCCGTCCCCAGGTGGAGCTAATCCTTCCGCTTGCATGCGGCGAAAAGACTGAAGAAGCTCCTGGGGCCGGACACGGGATTCTTGGCCTCTCTTCTGCGGATGGGGGCTGTCCCGCGGCTGGTGATCCCACTGCCACCAATACCGACGCCGGTTGTACCTGAGGAAGCCCGACTCATGGGGAGGATATTGACGATCCTCAATGCACATTCGGGGGAATTCTAGGCGGGAAGAGATGAAGACTTTTCGGGAACGAGATCGGACCCGCCTACCATTAATACCCTATCTACCGAGGTCGCCATTCTTGCGCTTCCGGTCTGCCAGACGGCCATGGACTTAGGCCCTGCTGAGGAAGCGGAGACCGAAGCAACTTCATCTGTTGCAGCATCAGATTCGGTCTCTGCGATCGCTCACTCTCCCGACAAGGTCGTGGCTCTCGTTTCGACGGAGGGGGCGCCATTGTCGGACTAGGAACTCACCCAGTCGATGGAGCTAGAGCAGCCGCTCATCATGGCGGCGCCAGACGTCTCCGTTGTGGTATCTCCTCCACCTTTGGTGGTGGCTGGCCAGGGGTCATCCTCGGGACCCAAGAGGCCCCCTCTTTTGGCCCTGACTCTTCCAAGTACCTCGGCAATAGTTGACGCAGAGCTGTGGGCGGTCGTAGACAGCGAAGTTAACTTTGACCCACCAACCATCCTTTCTATCGACCGCGTAAGTTCGGACCTGCCAGTCCGCCAAACCCTGACGGTACTGCGCTCTATGGTCATTGCTGACCCGACACTCACGTATCAAGGCGTAAGGGCTATCGTGGAGCAGCTGACCAAAGCACTGTAAATGATGGGCTACCCGCTGGAAGAGTGGTCGTGACGTGTTCTGTTACTATTGAAATATGTAAACCGTCGTGCATTCCTCGAGATGTAGGCCCCAACTGAGCTTACAACTATTGGCGCTCAGAGGGACGAATATCTGGAGGCCCTGGCGGTGCGGAGGGACAGCAGGGAGCAACACCGGAAGGCCTTGGACGGGTGTAGTGCCAACATCCACGCCTTGGAGAACTAGATAGAGAAGCTTCGGGGTTGGCTTGCCAAAGCTGAGTCTAACCTGCTCGAGGCCAAGATGAACAAGGTCAGGGAAACTGAAGAGCTGGCCGTCGTCGAAGCAGCAGTGGCCTCTGTGGCGACCGAGCTGGAGCGGCTCGATGCGCAGGAAGACCATCTGCGTGAGATGATGATCTTCCCTTGCGTCGGGATCCTTCCCTTCGAGGACATATTTTGGGGGCTAGACTAGTTGCCGGTCCCCCTTTCATCCTTTTCTGTTACCTATCTTTTCCTTTTTCGCATATAACATCGGGGGATGCCCCGAGGCCCATGTACCTTTCTTTCTAATGGAATACAGTACAATTGTCTTATGTGCCTCTTTATGTGTGTATAGTATTCAGAAGTCTTTTCCTTTTTTTTCTTTTTTTGCTATGTGGTGGGACGCATATTCGTACTAATAGATCATTCGAGGAGAACCTGGTGGGATTCACGTAGGAGCATAAGAGAGTGCTTGCCCTTCTAGAGGAGGGATGAGGGGACCACTCCACCATGTCCGTCGTGCGATTAACCAAATGATATCACCAGTACATTTGACCCGAGTAGGTTGATCCGACATTGGAGGGGCGGAGAGAAGAGTTTGTTCGTTCAACGACCTAGACAGGAGGTCTTGGTACGTTAAAAGGGGTCGTTCGTCGCCCGAAGGGACGGAGAGAAGAGTTTGTTCATTCAATGACCTTGACGGGAGGTCTTGGTCAAAAGAGGGTTGTTTGTCTACGCCGATAGGGTGCCGGGGGCAGATGTAGTTTATTTGTCTCTTGATGTATTCGTTGGTGCGGGTTGGTGCTAATGCAATGAGAAGGGTTGATTCCCCAATCTCTGACGAAAGGTCCGGGTGGGGTATTCTTCGTCAGTGCCGACAGAATGTCAAGGGCTGACATGGTTGATTTGTTTATTGAGATATTCGTTGGTACGGGCTAGTGCCAACGCAAGGCGAAGGGTTGATTCCCCAATCCCGGACGAAAGGTTCGGGTGGGGTGTTCTTCGTCAGTGCCGACAGAATGTCAAGGGCTGACAGGGTTGATTCGTTGATTGGAATATTCCTTGGTACTGTCAGTGCCAACGTAAGGAGAAGAGTTGATTCCCCAATCTTGGACGAAAGGTCCGGGTGGGGTATTCTTCGTCAGTGCCGACAGAATGTCAAGGGCTTAAAGGGTTGATTCATTTATTAGAATATTCTCAAAGATGAGAATGATGGTTAATAAAGGAGAGCTGGTTCCTCCTCTCCTTTTTATCCTTCTCTTCCTTTTTTCTTTGTTTCTTTTTTTCTCTCTTTTTCTCTCTTTTCTCTCTTTTTTTCTCCTTTTCTTTTCCTTCTCTTTTTTTCTTCCCTTTTTTTCTTCTATTTTTTATCTCTCTTTTCCTCTTTTCCTTCTTGTTTTTTTTTGTTCTCTTTCGTTGCTTCTCTTGTAATGCGTAGCAGATAGTGGCCAAACCATTCAAGCAATTGAAAAGCAAATTCACCCACCGTCGGGTGGGGAAACGTATTATTCATTGAATGGAGGAATTGGAGAGTGATACAACCTCAGATGCCTACCATTAAGGGGTGGAAATTTAACCTCCCCCCGATGGTCGACTATCACATACGCTCCACCCTCGTAGACCTTTTGGATCACATAGGGTCCAAGCCAATTCTCCTTCTGCTTGCCCTTGGGATTGGTAGCCATGACTTCTCTTCTCTTCACCATGACGAGGTCATCCTTCTTGAATTCGCGTTCCTTGACGAGCTTGTCAAAGGCGCGAGCTATCCGGGCCTGGTAGACCTGGATATTCTGTTGGGCCTGGAGTCACTTCCCCTCCAAGCTGGAGAGCTCTTCGAGCCTTCGCTCGACATTTGTTTGATCTTCCCGGACCAACCCGTGTTGGATTGCACCCGAAGGGAGGGTATCTCTAGCTCGATGGAGACGATCGCCTTTGAGCCATATACCATGGAAAAGGGTGAACAACCCGTCAGAGTTTTGTAAACAATTCGATATGCCCATAGGGCCTCATACATTCTTTCTTCCCAGTCCCTTTTGTTAGAATTAACAATTTTGGAGATGAGAGTACAAAGAGTTTTATTGAAAGCTTCGACTAAACCGTTGGCTTATGGGTTGTAGGGGGTCGACGTCCTCCAGTCGATCTTATACTTCTCTGCCAGCCAGTAGACTTTCGGGTTGCGGAAGTGGCTTCCATTATCTGAGATAATTCGGTCTGGAGTGCCAAATCGGAATATGATATTACGCTGGACAAATCTGGCGACGATCTCCCCAGTCACCTCTTTCAGAGCAACAGCTTCCGCCCAACGGGAGAAGTAATCAGTTGCCGCCAAAATGTACTTGCACCCGGCGGATGAGGCAGGTAGTGGGCCCACGAAGTCTGTCCCCCATTGGGCAAAAGGCCATCTGGGTAGTGTCGGATGCAGCGGCACGGGTGGCCTCCTGGGCACCGTGGCATGCTCCTGGCATTTCTAACAAGACTTGGCGTATTTGCAGCAGTCATCAAACATTGTCGGCCAGTAGTAGCCAAGCTTCTTTATTTCAAATTTCATCTTAGGTCCCGCTTGGTGTGCACCTACTATCCCGGCGTGGACCCCTTTCATGACCCTCCAAGCTTCTTCGGTGGACAGGCATCAGAGGAGCACCTTCCGTTTGGCATCCGCCATGATTCGGAATAGGATCCCGTTCTGGTCCTCGTAGGAATCCTACGTTCTGATCAGCCTGATCCTTTCTTCTCTTTGCCAAGGCAATTACTGGTATTTGAACCATTGCATAAGGGGATCCCTTCAGTCAGGTAGGTCGGCGTCTTTTACTGCGGCGACCTCCAGCTCTTATTCTTCTGGCTCTTCTATCATGCTAGCCACTTGGTGCTAATTCACCACCCGGATGCTAAGAGATCCATCGGGCGGGACTGCCAGTGAACTTGCCAATTTTGCCAGTGCATCGGCTTGTGCATTTTCTCCTCTGGCGACATGGCCCATCTCAATGAGGTAGAATTGCTCCAGGAGCCGCTTCGCTTTAGCATGGTAAGGGAGCAGCTCAGGTTTTTGGACATCAAACTGCCCCTGGACTTGCTTGACGACTAGTAACGAATCGCCAAATACATGCAGCATTTTAATCTCCATTTGTAAAGTGACTTGGAGATCGATGATCAGAGCCTCATACTCTGCCTCATTATTTGTGCAGGGTTTATTAATAGAACATGATGTATGCAATACTTCTCCCTCAGGGAATTTAAGGACGATGCCGGCCCCTGCCCGTACTTTTGTATGTCCGGACGGGGTTGTTTCTGTTCTCAAAGTTCCATCAAAGTGCAGCTGCCAGGTGATCTGATGGGCTTGGTCCACATCCAGTGTTTCATCTTCAGGCAACTCTGTAGCCAATGGGGAATCTTCAGGCACAGAATGTGCTGCAAAGAATTCGGCCACGACTTGACCCTTAACGGCCTTCTGCGGCACATAGGTGATATCAAATTCCATTAGCAATACGGCCCACTTGCCGAGACGCCCCTTTAGGACTGGTTGGGAGAGAATGTGTTTAACTGGGTCGGCCTTGGAGATCAGGCTCACTTCATGGGAGAGCATGTAATGCCTCAGCTTCTTGACTGCGAAGACCAAGGTGAGACAAACCTTCTCAATGGGGGTGTATTTTGCCTCTGCCCCCACAAATCTTCGGCTAAGGTAATAGAGAGCTTGCTCTTTCCCCTCATCATTATTCTGGGTGAACATTGCCCCCATTGAGCATTCGGTGAGGCTATGTATAGAATAAGCGGCCTTCCCTTAACAGGTGCCCCCAGCACGGGCGGGGTCTTTAGGTAATCCTTCAACCGATCGAAGGCCCTCTGGCATTCCTGGTTCCAGTCAAAAGGTGCATTTTTCATCATCAATTTGTGGAATGGCTGACAGCGCCCTGATATATTGGAGATAAACCTTCGGATGTAAGTCATCCGGCCTTGCAGGGATCTTAACTCTCCCAGATCCTTCGAAGAAGGTAACTCCTGAATGGCTCTTATTTTAAAAGGGTCGATTTCGATCCCTCTATATCGGACAATGAAGCCGAGGAACTTCCCACTGGAGACGCCGAAGGCACACTTCATCGGGTTCATTTTCAGCTCGTACTGCAGGAGTCTTTCAAAGATGACTCTGAGGTCCTTCAGGTGATCTTCTCTTTTCTTCGACTTGACGACCAAATCATCAATGTAGCATTCGACTTTGTTGTATAGCAGCTCGTCGAATATTTTGGTCATCGCCTGCTGGTAAGTAGCACTGGCGTTCTTGAGGCCGAAGGGCATTCTTTTGTAGTGGAATATCCCTTTGGGTGACCGGAAGGCCGTATGAATTTGGTCGTGCTCAGCTATCCAGATTTGGTTATAGCTGGAGGATCCGTCCATGAAGAACAAGGCCTCATGGCCAGTAGTTGCATCAATCATGACTTCAGTGATGGGCACCGGGAAATCATCTTTTGGGCAGGCTTTATTCAGGTCACGGAAGTCCACGTAAATCCTGATCTGTTCATTCTTCTTCTTCATCGGCACAATGTTGGCCAACTAAGTGGTATACTGGTTTTCAGCTACAAAATCAACATCTATGAGCTTGTCGACTTCTTTGCAAATTTGGTTTATCAGCTCCGGCCTCATGCGCCGGGGAGACTGCTTCACCGGCTTCACCTTGGGATCGATGGCCAGAATATGTTGGGTCACAACGGGACTTAGGCCAGACATCTCCTTGTAATTCTAGGTAAAACAGTCCCAGAATTCTTGCAGTAGCTTGATATATTGCTCCCTCTCCTGTGGAGGAAGGAGGGTGCTTACAAAGGTCGGCCTAGGGTCACTTTCCGTGCCCAGGTTAATTTCAATAAGTTCATCTACCGTGGCCTGGCCGCCATCTTCAATTTTCGGTAGTGCCGACAACAGGTCGACGAAATCTTGATCTTCGCCATCTTCTGCTTCAAGGACACTATAGGTGTCACCCTGCTCTGCCTCATCGGGCAATGAGGCTTTGCTGGTATCCCCCGCCTCTAGGCTCGTGGGCCGTGGCTTCGAGGGGTCCTCCTGTGCGGATAAATAAAGGACTTCTCCAGGATCTTCTTGGTAATTATCATAGACGGCTCTAGTAGGGGCCGAAGTGATGGATTGCCACACCAGGGGCTGGTTGTCTACCAGTGGCCGAGGTTGCCCGTTCTCAGCTACATCTTCAAAAATCTGGTGCTGGACTGACACCGTGTAGACACCCTTTTTGTGGCTGCATGTCACATGGGGGCGTGGCGGAGCCACCACATAATCTCCCATTCTGAGCTCATCTGTCTCAATCAGATCTTGAGCAATATCCTTGAAGATGTAGCAGTCTTCGATAGAGTGCCCCGTATTTGGTGATAAGGGCAGAACAAGGGGTCACCACTTTTGTGAGCATCTTGCGGCCTCTTGGACCTTGGGAGGGAGACCTTGCCGTAGTAGCAAGCCCACTCAAAAATTCCTCGGGTTTTACTCCTCGAGAAAGAGTAGGGTCTCTGCATCCTCTCCTGCAGCGTAGGGTACTCTCCGCCGATTGTCTAACTGGGGAAATAGTTACATCCCTAGCCTCCCTTTTCAGGTGCATGGGGGCATTCAGGACAATGCTCGGGGACTGGCGCGTGCCAATGTTCTGCTGGCGGAGGATCCCTCCGATTAAGTCAGACACGAGTGTAGTCACTTCGGCCAAGCGAGCCTTTAGCATCTCAATTTCCTGCTGCTGCTGATAGCACAGGGCAAATAGGGTAGAGTCGCACCGAGGGAGGCCCGGGGTCTTGCTTGCTTCTCCGTCTTTTGCATCAATATCAGACGAAGGCAATGGCGGCCCTTTTCTGTAGTCATTCGGGGCTGGTCCTTCAGAGGAGGACGGGGCCTTCCCCTTGTTCATGCAGAGGGGTGGATTCTATAGGAATACCTCTTCATCCTGCTCTTCGTTGGCTGAAGGCTTGAGCTGCTGGTGACCTTCAACCTCTTGTGGGCCTACGGCGCCTGTGAGGCTCCTGCCATTCGGAGCCGAGATTGATATCATGTTGGCTTCGTAGAAGTCTTCCAATGAAAAGCCCAATCCTAGATGCCGTGTGATTTGTAGCAATCTTCGGTCCAGGTTTGGTGGATTCCACATTTTCTTGAACATGTCCTTCCCACTGGAGGGCTGGTAAAAGGGGATCCCTTGTTTTCTAGTCATCCTGGCTACACGGTCGGCTATGTCAGGCAGTCCCATGATCGGGATGAATGGGTCATGCATTTGTTGGGGAGTTTACAATCATCGTCCCCTCTGACCGGGTGTTCATTAGCCACGTAGAAGATAGTAGATCGTCCTCCGGGGTTAGGCACCTCAAAGGTCCTTAATGGTTCAACCGCTTGGCAGTCAGCTTCTGCGAGAGGCTTGATGATCCCAGGCGGGACCCTGATGTCCTCCAGCAAGTCTTCGAGGTATGGCATCCCCGGTGCAGGGTAGATGGAAAGGGGAGTGGCTTTGAATACTCCTTCTGCCTCATAAACAAATGACACTTGACGAGGAGCCACATAGCCTGGCGGTGGTGGATGGAACCAACTGTCGAGCTCGAACCTTCTTCTTTCCCTTGTCTAGGGTGACTTGGGGAGCTTACTTCGGCTTCTCTAGATACAAATTGGCGTCTGAGAGATGACATTCGAACACCTCAAAAGGGTGGAGGTAAGTAAAGATTCTCTACTCCTTCCCGTTGCTGGGGTACTTGATGCATTGATGCAGAGTAGACGGCACTACCCTATTTTGGTGCAGCCAATGTCGACTGAGCAATGCCTTGTAGGAAGTGCTGGAGTTGATCACATGAAACTGGACCTTAGTTGTGAAATCATCGAGAGAGAGTTTTAAACTCTGCAACTCCCATGGGGACCTCGTACTTCTGGTTGAAACCAGCAATCTTGACATTCTTGACCTGAACCAAGTGTACGTCAAAGTAATGTTTCCGGTACACCTGATAGGGGAGTATGTTCACTGCTGCCCCAGGGTTAATCAATATTCTGTTGATGGGATGCCCATTCAGCTGCCCCTTCATGTAGAGCGGCCTGTTGTGACTGCAAGTGGGTAGGAGCATGTCTTCTTCTGTAAAGGCCACAGCTACTTCGGGCGACATTTCTGCAAGGCAAGCTTCCACATATGCTGGCGTCTGGAGTGCCGCAATGATGGCTTGCCGTGTCTCTTCATCTAGAGATAAAATCTCCCAGACGGTGAAGCTGGCTGGGATCTTCTTCAGGTGCTTGACTATTCTATTGCTAGCTCGGATCTCGAGCAACTTCATCACTTCGGCTCTACTTCGCCTGCCCCTAGTCTAGGCCTGAGGAGCCGGCTCAACAGGTGTCTCCTCCACCGGGTTAGGTACCACATGAGCTTACGGAGTCTGTTGGATCACCTCCTTCTCTTGCATGAACTTGGCAAGGTTCGGGATGTTGTCAGGTCCTTCCCTTGATCGAGAAGGAATCACTACCAGCGGGGCCGAGAGGCTACTTGCTTCTTTGATCTACTGAGGCTCGCAGGGGCCTGACTGCCTTCCCCCTTGAGTCGTGAGAAAATCAATAAATGAAGGGATATTCTGGCCGACTGGCTCTCCAGGGTAAAGACCCGAGGGAGGCAGAATCTCCATGCCTTGGACCCTAGGTTCAAGGATATGATATGGTTGTTCTCCCCTGAGTAGGATGTTATGGTTGGCTTGAGGAGGGCATCCCCACTTCCTTCCCGACCTGGTGGCATGCTGGGAAGTGGATGCTTCGGCCTGATTTACTTCCGACGGCTCGGCGGGCGTCTCTTGCTCTTCTTCCCCCAGGGAGAGGGCGGTGTCAAATAATGCTAAGAGGGTGTTGCAAGAAAGGACAACCTCGCTCTTCTTCTTATTTTTTGGCTATCTCTTCTTCTTCTTCTTCTTCTCTTTAGTGGCTGGTAACTGCCCTTGGGGAGGCTCACCCCACAAGAGAGGTCCTTCCTTTGCCTCGGCTTCTGCCTCTGGAGCTAGTTCAAGTGACTCGAACTCCATCCAAGGGACATACTCTTTCAACTCCACAGGCTGGATCTCGGGCTATTCATAATCTTCAAGCCCATCAATAATGGCCTGGAGTCTTTCCACCGCAGGACTGGTCTCTTTGTGCACCCGCATCGGGATGTGCTTTTTCTTGTTGTGAGTTGGGCGCCTCATGACTAGCCGGGGGGCTGTGTCATGCCAAACAGGCGTCACTGGTGGCGGTGCTGGTCGGGGTGTGACACCCCTTATGTGAACCTCCGGTGTGGGCTGGGGAGCTTGCCTCCTTCTTCTATTCCTTGTTTGCGCAGTCTGCCAACCTCCTTAGTCTTGAGCTGGCGCCATGATGAAGGCTTCATAAGTGGCCTTTGTGCTGGCCTCCGCCCATTCTTCAAGCAGCTACTGGTATAAAGATACCATGTTAACACTGGTACTGAGGCTCGACATCTCTTGTGGCTGCGGAGGATCTATCTTGTGCTCCCCCATGTCCAGTTCTCCCTTCTTGATCAAAGACTCAATGACATCCTTGAAGATATAGCACTCCTCGATAGTGCGCCCCAGCATCTGGTGGTACGGGCAGAAACGAGGATCATCCTTTTTCTTTTTGTCACCAGGCCTCTTCGGTTCCGACAACGTGATTTTATTGTATCTGGTGGCCAATTCAAATAGGACCCGGGACTTATCTCGAGGAAAAGAGTACAACTTATTTCTCATCTTCTCCCGCATGGAAGGACCCTCCCACCGCTTAGTAGATCTGGGTGGAGGAGGATTGGACGTCTCCTTGGCTTTCTCGTTCTATTTCTCAAAAGCTTCGAAGTCCAGTGTGTGGACTTCCGACAGTATCGGCCTCTTCTCGGCCTGCCTGGCCCTCTGGCTCGATGCAGTTGGAGCAGAAGAGTATCGGGCAAGGAATGCTTCGACCTCCGCTACTATGTTGTTTAGACGGTCAAATGATCGCACCTCGGTGCCAATCATCCTTTCAAGGATTTCCTTTTTCAGGTTATGTTTACAAATTTGCACTGCGTCATCCTGATGCGGGGGACGTCTACATCTCATGCTGAGATTTCTCTACCTCTTTATGTAGTCGAGAGTGGACTCATCATTTCTTTATCTCGTGGCGTAGAGTTCTACCACGGTTACCTCTCGTTCAGCTATGCAGAACCTTTCTTTGAATTTCTTCTGCATGTCGGGCCAGCCTGCAATGGACCCGGCAGGCAAGCTCGAGTACCACTCAAAAGCAAGCCCGGTAAGTGTCGAACCGAATAATTTGAGGAGGTAAGCTTCATCTGCGGCTAGGTCCCCCATAACATTCACATAGTAGGCAATGTGCTCCCTGGGAGACCCTTGCCCATTAAACTTCTCAAATTTCGGCGGCTTGGTGATGCCGGCCGAGAGCCTCCTGGCAGCATAGTGTGTAGGATAGGGTACCCGATACACATCGAAGGGCATGTGATCACCATCGCTCCTTTCTGCCAGCTTCATGTCTATCATCTGTTCAAGCATAAGTCTGTTCACCGTCGTCGGGTCAACCAGGTTCGGGTAGAAATGAGCCGTTTGCGCTAGCGGCGTTGTTAACACTATCGCTAGAGGTGCAATGGTGGATCCCTGGAATGGCAGGTTCTACGGCAGGGCCGGAGTTGTATGTTGTGACTAATGCAGGGGTGTGCCCCCGGTGTAGGTAGGTATCGGGGGAGACACCGTCGCCTGCAGAGACGCTTCCGAGGCCTGAGTGTTGCCTCCAGGGGTCTCTGGTAATGCTTCAGTCTGCCCGGATGTTGAGGGTTGAGCAGCTCTGTCGGTCAACTGCTTCCTTAGCAACTCGATCTCCCTCTGATATTGCTACATCATAAGTAACACAGCGGGGTCACTCATGGAGAGGCTAGGGGTGCCCCCTCTTTCTTCAGTTGGCGTCTCTTCGGACGACGTGGATGGTCCTCCCGTGCCTTCAGTAATGACATTGGCAGCCAGGGCCATTGATGGTTCCCCATAGTGAGTTTCTCCGATGTGAGCTTGTGCCTTTTTAGTTGCTGCCTTTCCTCTTCTGGTGAGAGGTCCTGGCCTTGCTACAAGTCTAGCCATTTCTTCAGGCTCGGTCGGTAAGGCCCCGTACCGACCAAAGACTCCTACCATATTGCAAGTATAGACCCTTAGGTCCCTGTCTCTTCTTGCCGCTCTTCTCGATGTCCTGCCCGGGAAGACCAGTCTGTCAAAGACCGACCCCTGTGGCCTCGCTTCCTCCCTCAGCGGGGACTAGTAACGCTCCTCAGAGCAATTCCTTGACTCGGCACTAGGCACGGGTTGGGCTTCTTCTTCTTCAAATGCGGAGGCTACTGCCCCCAGCAGTCTCTGGCGACCCAGGGGAGTGCTCCCCGGGCCCCGCAAGTAGTTTCTCATGGCCTGCTCCACTCCTTCCCAGTCTTGATCAGGAAGAGAAGCCAGTGATATTACCCTGTTGACAGCAACAGGCATGTGGGTTGCAGGCTCTGCACGGGCAGCCTGATAGTGACGTCAGTGGTGTCGACGGCAGGTGTTCTCCGGTGGGGCCAGTGTGGCCGAAGTCGACTGGTAGATGGGGGCTGATGTCTTGACCCGGTCTGCTTGTTAAGCCCTTGTCGGGCGAAAGGTGTTGGCATCTGTTTGGGTTGGTGAAGTTACCCGAGTTGCCTTGGGGACCCATGCCTGCTTCTCGTTGGTCGGCCTAGAGGCCGGTTGGTGCTGTGGTGCTGTGGCCGGGGCTACGGGTGTCATCCTGCCCTTCATCTTCTCCAGTGGCTGGAAAGAGTTGCGCACTCGCGCGGCGGGGATGACGGGCTCCGGGATCATCTCGGAGCGTGGTTCGGTGAGGTGCACTCGAACGGTCCCGATAACAGCAGACTTGCCAGTGCTGGAGAACCGGCCTCGGGGTGATGCGGTGGCGTGGCTCCTCCGGAGCCTCCTCTGGTAAGAGGCCGAGCCCTGTCGGGACGAGCTGGAAGTTTGGTGCACATGGTTCACGTTGCAGCTCATCATCCTTACAGGGACGGTCTTGGGAGATTCGGCCACTGGTTGGCCGGTAGCAGCTTTGGTGGCCCCCTAGATGGGGGCATTGCTTTCAATCCCATCAGATGCCTCGACGTCCAGCAGGTTCGTGAAGGCCACTCCCACAAAGTTGGGGAAGCCAACTGAGGGAGGGAAGCTCCCGAAGGTGAGAGGGACGGCCAAGTAGCCGTTTCGAACGTGGCTTTCAATGGGCTGTTGGCCGAAAGTAAGGGCCATCCTGACGTCCAGAATGCAACCTGCATTTGCAAATTGGGGAATTAGTATTACAAGAAGGAGGCCCTGGAGCCCTTAATTCCGACAAAGAGATGAAGGGTGATCCAGTCCCACCGGGCATGCAAGACTTGTGGACGCACTTTTATTATCGATTAATTATCTCTTATCTCTTCCATTTATTTGTTGGTTTATTAAGTGCGTGGGCGTGCCAGTCACAAAGTGACGCTTTGTTCGGGCTTCATAAAAGTCCATGGTGCTCTCGATCTGACTCAGTCAGGCGATTGTATGGTTCGGGTCGGGACTGAGACCCGCCGTGCCATGAAGGTCACAACGTCATTTACATCCCCTCGGAGAGGGGAATACCCTTGATTAATTGCCAGAAATAAGGGCTCCACGATCGAAAGAAATACTAATTAATGCAGGAAGAAAAAGGTAGTCGGGCTATGCAGTAAGCCCGTGGTGGGGGCATGAACACTCAGACTGTGTCGGTCACCAGTGGACCATTCCATATTTGGACAAAAGTCCAGACGGAAAACGAGACAGTAACAGGGATGAATCCGTGCCGATGTCTGCCAGGGGATGGCAATTTTAATACAAAGCGGGGGGCTCGGATCCCGGCGAGAGAGGGGACCCCGATGAGAGGTCGGGCGGTAACCATGATGGAAGGGATGACTCCCGAGGGTGAAGCCCGGCCCCCGAGGGCATCATTAATATTACCGGACCTAGGGTCCGAGGGAGACAAAGGCCATATTGTTTTATTCATTATTGTCGCTATCATTTATTATCGTCATTTATTCATTATTGTCATCATTTATTTGTTAACCCCTTTTTATCACCCGTGAACCATGAGCTTTTCCCTTAGTCTATTTTTATCCCTTTTAATTGTCTATTTCTTTCTCATTTGTCTTTCTTTCATTCTTGCAATTTTTATGATTATCAGGTAGATTTCCCACTTTTTTATCGTTATTATGTATATATATTTTTTTGTGGGGTTGGAGGAAGGATGGAGTGCACCGCTGGAGAGTGAAGAGTGTGCCGCAAGGGGGGATTGGGGAGTGTACCGCTGGAAGGTCAAGGAGTGTACCGCTGAACACAAGAGGGAAGCTGGGGTGTACCGCTGAAGGCAGGCGAAGGTGTACCGCTAAACGGAGTAGGCTAGGGTGTACCGTTGGAAGGTCTAGGAATGTGCCGCTGAAAGCACTAGGGGAGCTGGGTGTACTGCTGGAAGGTCTAGGAGTGTACCGTTGAACACAAGAGGGAAGCTGGGGTGTACCGCTGAAGGCAGGCAAAGGCGTACTGCTGAACAGAGTAGGCTAGGGTGTACCACTGGAAGGTCTAGGAGTGTGCCGCTAAAAGCACTAGGGGAGCTGGGTGTACCGCTGAAGGCAGGTGAAAGTGTGCCGGCCAGAGAGATATGTTGAGAGTGTAAGGGGCTTGAGATGGGGCTGATGAGGAGTAGGTCAAAGAGGCAGGGGCGTACCGCTGGCGGGCCAAGGGAGAGTGCACCTCTGGAAGGATTGAGTTGAGAATGAAGGATTACGGTAGGTTGGGTGAAGTTCAGATGAGTGGGGGCAAAGTTCAGAAGAAGGCCCCTTGCTCATGCAACTCTGATGGAGTATCTTAAAGGATCAACTTTCAATCTTCCTGTCATGTGATTGAGTCCCAGGTCATATTCAATAGTGCAGTTCTTTGAGTCTTGTTCAGTCCAATTCATTGAGCCTTGAATAGTTCCTTTAGTTGATTAGAATGTTTTATTGTTGTTAGTTCCATTTGTTTGTTGCTTCCTTTCATCTTTTAACTTATTGTTATTTCTGACAAAAATTCGGCAGCATCTCCCCTTGACCCGAATGGTAACGGAATACAAGGAACGTGCCCACAGGAAGTGACATGAACCAACAACTGAGGTGTGTGCCTAAGCAGCCACCTTTGGGGAAATTTCAAAAAACTCGGAGAAAACACTGAACGGGAAACCAGTAGACCGATACAAGCTATGCGTGCACCGGAGAAGTGATAGGCAAGGTATGCCGGGCTGGCAGTCCAAGGGTGTGCCGGTGGAGGCATGGCCAAGGTGGTACCGCAGGCAGCTGGAGAGAGTGTGCCGTTTGGTGAGCGAAGGGAAGTGTACTGCTGGGTGGACAAATGCGAAGAGTGTGCCGTCGGGCAAACCTAGGGAGGTGTACTGTAAAGGGCCTGAGTAGTGTGATGACTAAGGGGCTTGAATGGGTGTATGCACAGTGTGGACCTTGGAGGAAAGGCCGAGGAGCCTCCCAGCCAATAGATGAATCCCAACAGCTGGGCAGGGGTAGTGGGTGCTAACGAACCCATGGATGGAGGAAGCGGGGTAACGCTCACGCCATGGAGGACCATCGAAAAGGGGAGGAGCCAGCCTTGTACTGACAAACCAAGAACACTGCGCGTTGAGCTAAGCTAACCGATGGCACGAGGGGCAATCAGAACAAAGCTAGAAGACCGGGGGGAGGTGCAAACCACAGATTAACGATGAGGAGAAGACAACAGATGCAACAAAAGATAGAGCCCAAGGGCACTTTCATTCATGATAAAAACTCCAAAATGACAAAGGCCAGAATTCGAAGGCCAACTACAATATACTGTAGAACAGAAAACTGTAAAAGGAGAAGAGAAAACTGAGAAACAAAAATAGGAGCAAAAAGAAAATAGTGCCAGGGGAGAGTTGGAACGAGGGAGGGTGCCTCACTTCACCCCCATTCCTTCTCTTCCCTATACAGGTGGCTCACTCCCTCTCCATCTCTCCACTCTTCACTACCTTCTTCTTCTTCCTCTGTTGCCGCTCTCTTCGTGTTTGTTCTTCTTCGCATGCAGCCTCTCTTTCTTCTTCTCTTCGTGAGAGGGCCTTTTATATGTGTGCCGTTGACGGGGGAACCTCATGATGGCGCTGCCATCCGAGGTTGACCCGAGTCCCGTCTTTGTCAGGTAGAAGTGCCATGGCCGAATCAAGGGGCGACACGATGGCAGGGCGTTAGCTGGCGTCGAGGTGGCCAAGCTGTGCGCCAAGGGTCCCACCTATTGACTATCGTGCCTCTTGCCGGTCTGTACCGTTCTGGCGGTTGCAACGCTGTGCCGTTGGAAGCTGACTAAAGTGTGCCATTGAATGGCGCCCAAAGGTGTGCCGTTGAAGGGCAGAAAGATTCGTGCAGCTGGAAGGCACATTTGGTGTGCCGCTGGTGGAACCTCAGGGAGGTGCCGCTGGAGCTTTTCAGGCAGTGTGCTGCTGAAAGGGCATAGAGTGTGCCGTTTTTTAAGGGGCCTCTGATTTTGCTTCAGGAACTTGAAGTTGTGCATTCCTTGGGATATTTCTTCACCATTAGGGACCCGACGGTGGGTCCATAGCAGTGTATAAATTCAGGAGGATATCATGTGCTTTCTTTGTCATCTAATGCACCCGTGCAAATGCGGGGATTTATCGGATAGTAGTATTCTCCAGGAGCCCTGGATGACCAGTCTCCCCAGGTCTTCTCCTTTCAACTTTGACATTAATGCGGGGGCTTGGCGGGACATATGGACGTACAATTTTATACGTCCACAGGGACTTCATCCTGAGAAAGGCCGAAGCCTCTCGACCACTGGAGGCGGCGGGGAAGGTAGCCCCTACCTGGGAAGGCCCCTACCGAGTGGTCGAGAAGCTCGGGAAAGGGGCGTATCGACTATCCACCAAGGATGGAACACCCATCCCTTGGACATGGAACACAACAACACTGCACAAGTTCTACTTTTAATAATATGGCAAACACGCACATGTAAGCAATGTAGAACAAACGCCATTCTTCTCTTTTCATTAAATTCTAATGTACATGAAGTAGGCCATAGCCAATACAATATACATGTACAACAAAGAAAAAATCACATCCACTAGTACTATGACGTGAGCAGAATGCTCGGCCAACTCGGTGAGCACTCCTACGTCCAGCCACTGACTCTGCCTAGTGCAGAAACTGGCTCGGAGAAACGATAGCCTACCCCGTTGGTTTGAGAAGCTCGAGAGAAAGGTGCCAAAGGGATTGGAAGGATAACAAAAAAATGAGGGAAAAGTCGACCCAAGACAAATGAAGAGGAAGCTTGAGAGAGCTCCCCTTCTAGGCAATGGGATCGACAGAAATGAGGGAACTTAAAGAGCTTCCCCTCCCCTTAGGATAGCATCGGCGGGTCAGGGACAGGAAGGCGACATGCTCCAACATGTCGAACCCTCTCCCAAACTGACCTCCGACTGTCGAACCCTCTTCCAAACTGGTGCAGCAGGAGCCTCCCTCCTACTGCCGTCTACATCATCATCTTCTGAAGCGCCTTCCATGCCACGCCGAGATCGACAGCACAACACTTCGCGGAAAGGGAAGAATGAGAAACTGTTAGGGATGGCCTTAAGTGATGGAAGGAAGAGGAGACGCCCCTTGGACCTTTTATAGGCCGAAGGGGGAGCTGATCGCCTTAAATGACTCTGCCCTTAAAAACATGCTAAAGGAGCCTTCCTTAAGATGATTATCTCCATTTCCCAACATCCCCCTTAGCGGGACGCACGAAGCGGCAAGTCATTTAGGGCGGCATGGAAAAATGGAAAGGTGCCAGCGCCAGGTCAGTTATTTGATAGATCGGCACGTGCGATATCTGCAGTGAAAATCGGTGCCCTCCCCAACGACTACGGATATGGTAGTCAAATCACGCCAAAAGCGGTAAGAAATAATCAATTCAGCACTTAATATTGCCGCTACTATACTTTCCAAAAAACAAAAAGGTCTTACACAGCTACAAAAGAGAAAGAAAGAAAGAGCTTGTACATTAGGCCTCGGGCCCATCTCTAGGCTCGGTAGACAAGACCCCCTCAGCACCAGACGATCTGTCCCCAGTATTCTCGGCAACGACCTACCCAGGCACTGACCCCACCTACGTGGGAACTGTCTCAGTCATGCGCCCTCCCAAGGCTACTGGAGTTGGCGATCACTCGGACGAGATCGAGGACTCCCGGCTCCCCTCTTCGCTCGATCTATAATGGGAAGACTCGGTGGAGCCCCAGTCCGAGTCATAGCGTTGCCCGAAAGGAAAAATGAGCCCAGACACTTGGGCCTCCGCCTCTATGATGGCCCGATTGAAGCCCTGGGAGAAGCCCTTCTGAAGGGCTCGACGGAAGCCCAACTCATAATAAGGGAAGGCAGTCTGATGAAGAGCAGCGTGGTAAGCCTCTGAGCATCTATGTTGCTTGAGAGCTTCTACCCCAGCCAGCTCCGCCTTCCTCTCAAGCTCGGCTATCCTCTGTTCTGACTCGAGTAGCCTCCTCTCGGCCTCGGTCCACGCATCCTCGCCCACTCGGACTTTGTCCTTGAGCCCCTCTCGCTCGGCCTTCCATTGCTCGCCGCGCTCGACCTGAATCTTGCTCTCCGCCTCCAGGAGCTCATTCTTCCGATCGACCATACAATGGGCCTGGGCCAGCTGCTCCGCCAACGACCGAGCCTCCGCCTAGCTAGACTACACATGTGCCCGGAGCGGGGCCACCTCCCAACGAAGGTCCCCAAGATCGAGGGTCAAACGCTCGACCTTCCGATCAAGTGCACCACAGGCCCATGAAAGAGTCTCCCGCTCTGAATCCACCCGAGCGTACCCATCCACTACCTCAGCTCCAAGCTGGGCCAAGACCAGGCCACCTTCCATAAGTTGCTCTAAAAGCGTGAAGGGGGGACACTTCCAGAGTTTTTCTCCCATGGCTCCTGAAGCTAGGGAATGGTACATCCGGCATAGAGAGGCCCAGACGTTGAAGGCACTGGTCGAGGGAGGGGAAACCCTCTCCAGTGCTATCGGGATTGGGGCACCTCCCTCGAGAAACCCCATCTCGGGGGCCCCACTGGTTAGCTCGGGTTGGGCTGCCTCGCCGTGTACCTCCCCGGCCTCGGTCGGCTGAGACTGAGTTGCTTCATCCTGTGACCCTCCAACCTTGACTGGCTCGGACCGGGCTCCTCCGTCTGGCACCTCCTCTATTCTGCTCGGCGCCCTGACATCAGCCACGTCCCCTTCACCATCTGCTCCCTCTTGCTCCAGAGAGAGAGAAGGCAACACAGGAGCCTCATCGGCTGGGCGGGTGACCTCCACCTTCCTCGCACGCTTCTTCTTGGAAGATAGAGCCTGCATCGAAGACCTCAGCAGCTTCGCCACGCGATGCTTAGGCTTGACCCCCCGACGTTCGGAAGCGTCATCTCGGGCGACCCGCTTGCCCTTATCCCGGGCACAGGATGAGCCCTCCGAGGCTTGGAGATCACTCGGAGCTGGAGTATTGTCGACGACGATGACCTCCAGCTCGACGGGCGGAGCCTCCTCCTCAACCGCTCGCCTCCGATCTAAACGAAGGAGGGCAAATTGAGAGAAGGAAGGCACTTACTTGACAAGAACGAGAACAAGTCCCTGAGACCCTTACCCGTCGACAACAGCGCTCGAGAAAGGTACTCCTTGATGTTGGACGGGATCACCAAATCAGTAGTTGCCCGGTGACTCTGCAGAAGAATAGCAGCATCTCTCTCCACCTCCGGGGAGACCTTTGTTTGCTTCGGAGGAATGTTCGGGTGAAAGTTGGGCACCGTCAGGAAATTCCAGACCACACCGACCGCAGACGCGCCCACCTAGAAATACTGGGTCTTCCACCCCTTGTGAGAGGAATCCTTCATGTAAAGGGACATGCAGCTCCTTTTCCGCTTCGCCTGAACGAAGAAGAAGCCCTTCCCCACATGGAGGTTCTCCTTCAGCTCGAAAAAATAATGAAAGAAGTCCAGCGAGGTGTTCACCCCACACTAGCCACAGAGGAAAATGAAGGAGAAGATAAAGGTATAGAAGTTGGAGACCAGCTGAACAAGAGCCAGCTGGTAGAACCGAAGCAACTCGGAAACAAAGGAATGGAGGGGCAGGCGAAAGCCGCACTTCCAGGCCAAGAGGAAGGAACAAACGAGGCCGGAACGAGTGGACAGACTAGACTCATGAGGCTCAAGCGCGAGGAACTAGAATTGCCAAGCCAGCCCATACTGGTTCTCCAGTCACTTCACATTAGCCTCCCCGAGCTCGCTGCAGAGAGGCTCCGACGGTACCAATAAGACCCTTGGGGCCTGCTCTTCCTCCAGCCCGACAGCCTCAAGATTTTGGTCCGCCATAGAACAGACAGAGGAACTGGAAGAAGAAGGGGAAAAGCTCTGAAACCAGAGGACTTTGGAGGAAAAGGAAACTGGCTGATCACTGCCACGGAAAACTCTCCTTGCCCTGTAAAGGCCACTGCGATTCTTCGCTCCTCCGACTGCTCTCGCGGCGTATGAGCCCCCCTGAAATATAAATGCAAAGGGAGGCAAAACCCTAAACCCAGGAGATAAAGGGACGCAAACAACGCGCAATGCTTATAACCCCTAGTCGGAAGCAGTGCGGTGTTCCGATCTCCCGAGGAGGGGCCTTCTTTTATTCATCATGATGGGCATATTTTCTGGCCAAGCCGCATCATGTGGTCCCTTCCAGAGAGAGATCTCTACCCAACTAGAGCAACAAAAAGTCCAGCCCAAATGCTACTCATCCGAGCCTAATTTTGGCTCGGGAGTAGGAGGGGGACAAGTGGAGAAGGAAAATCTAGCCGCCCGTACGGAGAGGCCAAACGAGGTCCGACCCGACCCAATGAGACCCAGCTCCTTGAAGTGGTAGCCCCTTGGACCACTCAATATAAGCCCAATAACGCACTCGGAATCAGCACTTCCTAGGAGGCCTTCAAGTTGCGAAGTTCGAGCATCAGTTCGATCGGGAAAGCTCCCTCGGAGCCCATTATTCCCTGTCCCGACCACTCACTCATCACTCGGGAGACGTCTCTTTGGCCGGTGCCTCTTGCTCGGGCCAACTGATGGAAGCTTATCCGTATGGCCGTTACGAGCCCCTTAATAGCGAGAGCTGAAGGGGGTAGGGGAGATCAAGAGTCCACGTGCTATGAAAGAGCCCGCAAGGAGGACGTAACCCCCCCTGAAACTCCTCAGCTCACTAGGATCATTCATTCAACGAGCCACTATTTCAACAAGAAGAGCCCTACTATGAAAAGGTAACCCAAAAAACCCTAAGCAGGAACCACTTCACCTTTTGGTGGAGAGGGATCTTGTGCTCTCATCTTCCTCCTAACTCCTCCCTTCCGACAAGTGCTCTATGGCATTCACTTACTTAAGCATCAGATGGTTTTCCCCGGGGATCCATCTCGGGGCACCTCTGACTCGTTTCTCCTCTTTCAGTTCAACCTTCAAGCGTACGTGGTCATCCTCTTCTCCGCTCATGAGTAGTGCGAGATCGCCCCTCTTCATCTGGCAACCACGCTAATGAGATACCTCCGTCGATGGTGGGGGAACAAGTTCTTGGCGGGAGTACCGATGCCCTCCACATCCTCAATGTAAAACTGGATGTCCTCGTGGATCTCATGAGGGCCCAGGCGGCCAGGGAAGAGAAGTCACTCCTCCGCCAAAAGAGCCCCCCCCCACGGAGATGCCTCCTAGAAAACCGCTGGAGGCCATTTTACTCTCCAGGGGCGGCGGCTCATCCGCATCCTATCAGGAGGACCATCGCATGCCCCTCCCCCGGAGTGGAAGCCTCCTCCACCCCAAGGAGGGAGAAGTCTGGAGCTCGCCGATCGGTCCCAGAGACCGAGGCCCCTTAGGAGCGCCGGGACAGCATGCAAGTGCATCCTCACAGCCCCTCAGGCCAGTGATTTCTTCATCGGCTAAGTCAGCATCATTTACTTATCCACACCAAATTGGTCATTTTGTTTGTTGTACTTGTATATTGTATTGGCTGTTGCTTACTTGATGTACACCAGAATTTAATGAAAAGAGAAGAATGGTGTTTGTTCTACATTCCTTACATGTGCGTGTTTGCCAGATGATTAAAAGCAGAACTTGAGCAGTGTTGTCGCGTTCCATGTCCGAGGGATGGGTGTTCCTTCCATGGTGGATAGTCGATACGCCCCTTTCCCGAGCGTCTCGACCACTCGGTAGGGGCCTTCCCAGGTAGGGGCTAGCTTCCTCGCCGCCTCCAGTGGTTGAGAGGCTTCGACCTTTCTCAATATGAAGTCCCCTGGCTGGAAGTGTCTGTTTCGGACTCTAGAGTTGTAGTATCGAGTGATGCGCCATTGGGATTCTGTTGCTCAGATGTTTGCAATCTCTCGAATCTCATCTGCTAAGTCGAGGTTTTCCAGCAGTTTCTGCTCGTTTACCTCGGATTTGAAGTGGACGACTCAGAGAGAGGGATTTCTGACCTCCAATAGAATCAGAGCTTCTGTGCCATATACCAGCTGAAAAGGTGTTTCACCGGTGGCCGTTCCCGGAGTAGTTCGATGCGACCATAGTACGCTCGATAATTCCTCGAGCCAGCTTCCCTTGGCCTTATCGAGCCTGGTTTTGATGCCTTTTAAGATAGTTTTATTGACATTCTCGACCAGCCCGTTAGCATAAGGGTGGGCTACCAATGTGAAGTGATTGTGAATGTTTAGTTCGGCTCATCTGTCTCTGAAGTAATGAGAATAAAATTGCCGACCGTTATCGCTCACGATCACTCGGGGGGCCCCACTCGGCCATCACGGGACAGGCCCTCACGTACTTCATCACCAAAAGCACAGTCCCGATTGAAGATGTACTTCCACCTACGCCCGGGTCCACTTGGCACTTGTTCGTCGACGGGTCCTCCAACCCGGTCGGAAGCGGCCCCGATGTCCTTCTCAAGTCCCCCGAAGGAGCAGAGTTGTGGTACACCTTGAAATTCAACTTCCAGAAGTACAACAACACCTCCGAGTACGAAGCCGTCATCTCGGGAGCCAAAATGGCCTGACGACTAGGGGCCGAGCGAGTCAGGATCCACACCGACTCCCAACTGGTCGCTCGCCAGGTAAATGGTGATTACGAAGATGGCATCGGGACGCTCTCGTTGTATCGGCTACAATAAACTATTGTAACGTAGATAGAATCTTAATTGACAATGGCAGTGCCCCTGATGTATTATCTTACGAATGTTTTCTTAAGATGGGAGAGAATCCATCTAAACTCCGCCCGATCCAAACCCCCCTTTGTGGGTTCAACGGCCAAGCAACTTATCCCGAGGGAGCCCTGAGCCTGCCAGTTACTATCGGCACCCCGCCCAAAACCGTTACGGTTATGGTAGACTTCATCATGATTAATGGAATGACGGCATATAACGCCATCTTCAGACGAGGTATCCTCAGCCGAATGAAAGCAGTACCCTCGACTTCCAAACGAAACTCCACATGACCGATTCGGTGATCCTAGTGGTGGCCTCGACCTCGATCCATTTAGTGAAGTAGTCGATGGCGATGATGACATACTTATTCTGAGCCTGAGCCGTAGGGAATGCCCCCAAGATATCGATTCCCCACCGTGCGAAGGGGTATGGCTCGGTAAGGGTGATGAGCTCTGCTGCGGGTTGGTGGATCAGATGGTCAAAGTGCTGACATCTGTCGCACTTCTGTACATAGGTCGTGCAGTTGCACTGGAGAGTGGGCCACCAGTAATCCTGCCGAAGTAAGATCCTGGCGAGCGACCTTCCTCCTTGGTCCACATCGCAGATGCCTTCGTGTACTTCTTGAACCGCTCAGCTGGCTTCGTCGGCGCTGATGCACTTGAAGAGGGGACCAGAGAAAGATCTGCGGTATAAGTCATCATCTAGCATGACGAAACGCCGAGCTTGGTACTTGAGTTTCTGAGCCTCCCGAGGGTCGGGGGGAGTTATCAAGGGACAGAAGACCGGCCTCTTTCGTCTGGTTCTGTACCCTTCGTGGCTCGCCAACGTTGTCCTGGTACCAAAGGCTTCGGGGAAATGGCGAATGTGCGTAGACTTCACCGACCTCAACAAGGCTACCCCGAAGGATTGCTACCCGTTACCGAGAATCGATCAACTGGTCGAATCAACCTCTGGCAATGAGTTGCTCAGCTTCCTGGATGCCTACTCCGGTTAATATCAGATCAGGATGGACCCGGAGGACATCGAGAAGACCGCCTTCATCACACCGACTTCGGCGTACACTGCTACACCCGAATGTCGTTCGGGTTGAAGAACGTTGGAGCAACATATTAGAGACTGATCAACCACATCTTCGAGGGACAGCTCGGTCAGAACGTCAATGCCAACATATCAGAGACTGATCACCTGTATCTTTGGTGAAAGGTAGAGGGCACCACCTTCATTCGGCTGAGGATACCTCATCCAAGGATGGCATTATATGCCATCATTTCTTTAATCATGATAAAGTCTAGCATAATCGTAACGATTTTGGGCGGGGTGCCGATGGTAACTGGCAGGCTCAGGGCTCCCTCGGGATATGTTGCCTGGCCGTTGAACCTAAAAAGGGGGTTCAGATCAGGCAGAGTTTAGATGGATTCTCTCTCATCTTGAGGAAACATTCGTAGGATAATACATCAGGGGCACTACCATTGTCAATTAAGATCATATCTACGTTACAATGGTTTATTGTAGCCGATACAATGAGAGCATCGTCATGCGGGGTGGTTAACCCTTCCAGGTCCTAGTCGGAGAATACGAGGGCCAGCAGTTCGCTCACCTGCGGGGCCTTAGGGTGCTCAACAGAGGCTCAGCCCGCCCGCTCGGCGTGACGCTTTCTTCCTCGACTGCTATCTCCTCCTGATGTCGTGCCGCCCGCGATGACATTGACGTGGACTCCACGGGGGGCATTATCAATTTCTTCGGGGGGCCCTCGGTCTTCCTTCTGCTCGGACACGTACCGGGACAGGTGTCCCTGGCGGATGAGGCACTCGATCTCATCTTGAAGTTGATGGCAATCGCTGGTGTGATACCCATGATCGCTGTGGAACAGGCAATGCTTGCGACGATTGCGGTGCTTTGCCTTCGTAGGCTCGGGTTGGTGGAGGAGACCCGATCCTTTGATGTCTTCGTAGATCTCGTAGACGGGAGCAGTAAGGGGGGTATATCGCTCGGACTTTCGGGATGGCTCTTTGCGATCTCCGTCCTAGTTCCGCCTTTTTCCTTGACCCGTCCCTTGCTCGGACGGTTGCTTCTTGTCCCCCTCCCTACCTGAGCCTCTCATGCCTCGGCAGGCGGTGAGGACTTCCTCGCACTCTACGTGGCATAGGGCCAGGGTCACTAGCTCGGCAAGGGAGGTGGGAGGATGAAGCACTAGCTCGCGCCGTAGGTTCTCATCGCAGGTGCCCCCGGTTAGTGCGGTGATGGCCGAGACAACATCTAGGTATGGGATGTGTAGGGCTTCTGATTTGAATTGGTTGATATAAGCTCACAACTTTTCTCCCTGTTCCTGCTTGAGGGCCAGTAATCCTGCCACTAACCGGGGTGGACCGCTGCCGGTGAAGCTTTCCTTGAACACTCGCCAGAATTGCTTGAAGTTCTGGATGCTTCCGGGGGCGAGGGCCCTGAACTAGGCCTGAGTGCCCTGAATCAGAGTGGTCACGAATGCTCGGCACTTAATCATGTCGGACGCCCCATGCAAGGTCATTAGGGCATCAAAGCTATCGTAGTGATCGGCCGGGTCTCCCTAGCCATCATACGATTTGAAGGTCAAAAGTGAGATCTTGGGGGAAATCTCGGCCTTCAAGATATAATCAGAGAACGGGGATCGCTCCTCGTCCTCCACAAGAGAGGTCTTTTGCAAGGCGCAGAGGGCGCGCTCTTGCTATGCAAAATGCCTCTCAAAGTCTCACAGCCGGAGGGACAGCTCTGTAGATTCTAAGAAATCCACTTAGACAAATAGAAATAATGAATAAATAAGCAATGTAAGGCACAAATAAGCATGAGGCGCTAAGATGGAGTTTGTGATCGCCAGAGACGCGAGGCCTCAAAATATAATAATGAAAAGCATGGAGGGATCGCGAAAAATACCTTGAAACGCGGGGATTGTGAGTGCTCCTTTCTCTTCTAGATCGGCCGGCCGATGAAGAGAGTTCTTCTCAATTTGATTACCCTTACAAAATCAACAAACACCAATAAAGAAATTGAATTAGAAATATGGTGAGTGTAGCATCAAATTCTTAATAAAAATATGAGCATGAAAGTATGTGCAAGAACACACCTTAAGGGTAGTTGATCTTAAACCCCTATGCAAAGAGGGTGTAGAAAATATGATGATGATATGATGTAAAAATAATGAAGGAGGAAAGAGTGCAAGTGTGCACTGTGGAGTCTCTCAACACGGTTGAGTATAAGGATGAACAGAGGAAATATGCATGCACATGATATTAATGTAATAAAAAACAAAACAAAGAGAGGGGGAAAAGAGGAATCTGTTGTTCTGGCTTTGATCCTCGATGGGGAGTAAGCTTCAACAGGATGAAGATTTGAACGTGTAGAAGCCTCTCCTTCAGCCACAGCAACAGCAGTTCCTGTGAAAAGAAAAAAAAAGAAGAAGAACAACAAAAGAAGAAGAACGGAAGAAGAAGAAAAACAGAAGAGGAAGAAGGATAGAAAGAAAATCGAACCCCCGGGGAAGAAGAAGAAGAGGGAGAGGAACCCTATACAGAGCTGCAGAAGCTCTTATATAAAGGGGAGAGATCCAAAAGAAGAGATAAGAACGGGCAAGAGCCCAAGGAGGGAAGGATTAGAATGGGCAAGGGTGACAAAACGAAGCAGGGACTCTCTGGGAAAGGGCTGCGTTCGTTTAGAACCCGAAAGGTGAAACACGACCTGAACAAGGGCGTCAATTCAAGAATTGACGACCTACCAGAAGGCGTTATTAAAAACACGACTTAGATAAGGACGTTAATTCAAAATATTCAAAATAAAGCTATTTTTCATTTCTCAATATTATTATCCCATTTTTTAGGTGGAGGTGCATCTCAATGTGCTGATTCTAGTGACTATTTTTACATATTTTTCTGACACCCGGAAGGCCACCAAATCACCTCTCAAAGCGGGTTAAAAATAATATTAAAATAATCAATTTGAAAAAGACGACCGTGCATAAGTCGTGAATTCAATTTTTTTATTTTTTTATTCTTTTCAAATTCAAAATAACGTCCCCTTGTAAGTCGTTAATTCCCAAAAAAATTCTGAAAAATTCTGAGAAAAATCCAAAAAAATGGAAATTTGAAAGAATGAACGCCCTCCACTATAGTCGTCAATTTTTTTAGAAACGCCCAAGTCTAAGCCGTTATTTAAAAGACACCCACATCAAGTCGTTATTTCTGAAAAATACATAAAAATAGAGAAAAATGCCCAGAAAATCTAGAAAAATCCAGAAAAATAGGGAAAAATAGGAAAAGAGAGGAAAAAGGGAGAAATCCAAGAAAAGTAAGAAAAACCACTCAAACAGAGCTAATTTGAGGGTCAAATTGGGGCGTTACAAGGTAATATGAGATGTACTCACAATAACGTCAATTTTGGCGCGTCTACAGTTGCCCCGCCTTGGCGTCTGCTTTGCAAGGGAGCAGAGCAAACTGAAAAGTAGATGCCAAGGTGTGATGAAACACGCAATCAACATCACTTGATGAGAATTAAATCAAAAGTTCGAGATGAAGCAATCTCGAGAAATTCAATGAAATCAACGATGTTTGGATAAAAAGAGGGAGTGTGCACGCGGGCACGAAGGAGATAAAAGAAGATGATCAACTTCCAGCGCGGTGGAAGTACCTCAGATCACAAACCTGTAGGTTTCACCATTGGGGAGCGGTTACCAGCCAATGTGGACGTGCTGCAGCCAAGGTGGATCAAAGGGAAAATGATTAAAATAAGATGATAGAAATCCAAACAAGGAGCTTTCGAGAAAATGACCCAAAACAGCGACAAAACGAACTGAGGACACAATTCGGCATGTAATATCTCATATCTGGAAACAGGATCAAATTTAACCCTCAAAATCAGCTTATCAGAGTGATTTTCCAAAGTTGATTCAAAATCCTACATCAATGCATGCTGGGTTTAAATGGAAAAATTAAATCAAACGAAAATATAAGATAATCAAGGATAATATTGTTAAACTGTCCAGACTGAGTCAAGAAACCCATTCTGCGAGCTGATACTAAGCCGAAGCCCGTTTATCCACGCACCAACTCACAAAAGGGAACCATCGTCCCCAGTCTTGGACGGCTCAACGGCCTATCCGTATGACTAAGACTCCTCTGGAATCATCATTATTTTTGAAGAAGGGGAACTGAAATTCCAGATTTACCAAAGCCACAAGATCCTTGATATAATCTAGTAGCGTATGTAACATATAGTAGAATGCATACAGGGAGAGATGGTGATAGCAATGAGTATATGGGGAACTGAGAAATGAGGTGCAAGCACCGTGGGGCTTGGATGATGATGCCCAGTCAGTGGGACCAAGAGCTTCTTCCTGCGCTCAAAGATTCATCAGCCAAGATATAAAAGATAACAAGCAATGAATAAGGCATATAGCAAGCATGAACAGCATGAATAACATGTATATGGCATGAATAGCACGAGTTAAATCATGGCATTGCAAAGCATCATTATTTGTTGTTTGTCATGAGGATGACAACTTGGCTAATCAAGATTTGGAGTTGAATGATCAAGATCTGACAATGCCCATTGGCGGAGTGATCAGCAAGATTTGATAAAAAAAGATTTGGAGATGAATAATCGGAGTAATGCGTAGCAAATTAATTGTGAACATGGGAAGAATCAAAAGGTAGATGGCAATGAATGGAGAGGACTCATCCCGTGCTCTTGGTCCTTGCAAAGTTGTCGTTCCTGCAAAAGCACCATCAGAAAAATACAATGCAATTTTTTTGGATTTTGAAATATGCAAATTTTTATGAGTTTTGAAAAAGATATTCAAATTTTTATGAATTTTGTTAAAAATATTTCAAATTTTTATGAATTTTGAAAATATTCAATTTTTGGTTGATTTTTGCTTAGGAAATATTCAACTTTTTTTTGGATTTTGACTCAGGACATATTCAAGTTTTTTTATTTTGGTTTAGACATTGTTAATGCAGCATCAAAGGGTGTTTTGAACAACTGGCTAGGGGTCCTTGTTCCTTCCCCTTTCGCTAAAATTACCCAAAGCCAGGCGTGCATTGAAAGCGACGTCCTATAACCAACTGCCCATGGTCAACGGTGCCCCTACCAAGGCCATACCCGAGAAACATTCGGTCTTGGAGGGAGAAGAGAATAAGAATTGGAGATAAGCTTTATGCAGGATGGGAGATGTCGGGACTTGAATTCCTTCCAAGGTGTTAACCCTCAAAGAGGTAGTTTGTTGCGCCGGGACTTTGTGCCTTTGATTTTTAGACCCTTGACATGCATACGACCAGGGTTTTCCCTGCGGGGACTTTGCCACTCTTGACATGCCATAATTCACAATTTTGAATTTATTAAAATTTCGACTTGATTTTCAGAATAGCCCTTTTAGCGAGATGTATATCATGAAAACTCATATGAAAACTCAAATCGATTTTGGGTCAAGACTGCCCATATTTGAGACTTCTCTCGTATTGGAGATTTACCGAGGTTGGTCATCTCATCCGTCAACCTCTTGCCCCTGCATTCGGCCGAGTAAAGAAGAGAAAAAGACTTTCAGATATACTCATGGCATGGCCAAAATAGCAACGGTGTTTTATCAAAGGAGCCGGCTAAGGACGCCGTGAAGTGTGTGCAGTGCCCAGCTGAGGGTTACTCTTAACAAGCGGGGAGAGAACGTTGAATTCCCAGTGCGGGGTTCTTATTACCAAAGGTGCTGCAAAAACAAGCCTAAAAGACTCTTTTGAGAATGATTTAGTAAAGATAAAGATTCGACCTATGATAAAGGTCTTGACTACCACTCTTAATCTTGCTAAGAAGCACTTTATTTTCAAAATCATGCGTGAAGAACATGACGAAAATGCATAAGAGTGCATACTTACGCCAATATGTTACCTTGCGACCTTTCTTGAAATAGTTGCCGCGAGAGGCGGGGTTGATCATCATGGGATTGTCCTCTTTCGCAGTCAAAAGGATTGGAAGCAAAGGTTTTGAAAGTGGCTTAACAAGAAGTAATGGTGCCAAGACCAGACTCAGACGAATAAGGAAAAAAAGAAGAGAGGCGAGCGCTAGAACTCCCTCACTAAGGTGTGGAGACCCTGATCACATGAAAGGTCTACAGAAGAAGCGGAGAATTAGAAGGAGGAGTGAGGACTAAAGCCTCGAAAGCAGTGAGAGAATGGGCAGATGCCCAAGGCAGTGGATGTGGAAGAAGTTGGGTCGGACCCAGAATCAGGAGGAATTAAAAGAAGAAATTGATAGATGGAAAGAGGCGGATCTGGAGGGTCCGGAAGTAAAGGAGGAGAATCGTGATAGGAGGAATCATCCGGAGGCTCCGGAGGGATGACGAAAGAAGGGACGCGATGCCTTGGGAAAAAATAGGGAAAAAGATGATGGGTAAGGAAGAAGAAAATGAATGATGTGATATTCTGGAAGATCAGAAAGATGAATTGGAAGAAAGATGGAGGGTCCGGAGGTTCCGGAGGAAGAAAATGGAAAGGGGCGTCGTGCCCGAAGGAAAGGTATGAAGGATCCGGAGGTTCCGGAGGAATGAGAAGGGAAGGGACGCGATGCCCAAAGAAGAGGGAAATAGAATCCGGAGGTTCCGGAGGATTAAGATGGAAAGGGGCGCGATGCCCGAGGGGAAAGCCCGGAGGTTCCGGAAGAATAAGGTGGAAAGGGGCGCGATGCCCTGGGAGAAAGTCCGGAGGTTCCGGAAGAATAAGGTGGAAAGGGGCGCGATGCCCTGGGAGAAAGTCCGGAGGTTCCGGAAGAATAAAGTGGAAAGGGGCGCGATCCCTGGGAGAAAGTAAGAGAAATCCGGAGGGTCCGGATACAAGAGCTGAGAAGGGACGCGATGCCCTGAGAAGAGATTGGGGAGGGGGCAACGCCCGAGCAATGTAAGGGGACCTAAAGATCCCGAGGATGAAGATGAATAAGATGGGAAATTCGGAATATCCGGAGGTGCCGGAAGGCGGGGAAGATACGGGTTTGGAAACCCGAGAATCAGGAGGTGTATGCAAAATGATGGATGCGATGAATGCAGTGAATGCGCGAATGCAACAAAATGTGTGAGATGCAAAGAAGATGGAGAATGTGAAGGGTGAGAGGACGAGATCCTCCTCCTAACCCCGAGAATGGCCCATGAAGAAAAAGTGATAGAAATGGATGCATAGAAGGTGGAACAAATAAGGGACGGTGCCTTAGCGCCAAGATAACTGCCCCTCCACGGCAGTGAAAGAGTATAGCCAATTGGCCCAATGGAAGAAGCTTCACTAATGAATGACAACCCCCTTGGAAGGCAAGGATCAATGATGTGAGGGAGTTGGAAAGTTAGAACATGAAGCATTGCCATGCCCATTAATTGTGGTGTATAAGAAGTGTTGAACAAAATGGGCATTCGCCCCTTGTATGGAGGAATGGAATCAAGATTTGGAAGATGGAACAAAGGGTGCCCTGTCGGCCCTTGGATGGCATCAACGCTTGGCATTCTCTGAGCAATGGCGGTGACCTGGCCCCTTCGAACATGTTTGGCACAATAACCCGCATCGGCATCCGGTAAATAAATTCTTGAATCTTGAACGGCACAGCCACGGCCAAATTCTCCTTGCGCGGCGCTTGATTATCCTTGGCACAAGTTCTTGCAGAAGCACTCCCCTTCCGAGTAGTAAAGGGAGGTGAGGCGGAGGGCTTTGTGGATAATTGAGGTTTAATGGAAGGTGTAATGGGAGGTGTAGTGAAAAGTGTTGGTAAATGGGTGAAGGGAGGCGGAGGTTCAAACACGTCGAGTTTCTCCCTTTGCTCGGAAGCAGTCGGGGTTGGCTCGAGTGCAAAAAAGGGTGGATCCTGCTCAGGATTAACCATAGGTAAGGGTGAAGGGTTAAGTGGTGGAGTAGGTAAAGTAGGTTTTAGGGTTAAAGGGATAATGGAAGGTTGAATTGGGGAAGGTTCAATGGTAGGCTCGGTGGAGGCTAAAGGCTCAATATGTGGAGGTTTTATAGTGGAAGGCTTGGGGGAGGCTGGTGTTGTGAAGGTTGATGGCATAGTGGATGGAGGTGTAATTAGTGGAGGTTTAATGGGTGACGGTTTGGTGCGGAGGAAATGCCGAATAGGGCGAACGATGTTAGGAGTGGGAGGAGACTCAAAATGCGCCGGCGCGGGTGATTGGAGTATCGACCCGTCGTCGTAACACCAAGAAGTCTCAGAAATGGGGGGTGAATTGGGAAAGGCGGCTTCATCCTGAGCAGGAGGTTCATCAAATGATAGTGGGGGAAGCGGGAAACGAAGGAAACTTGGAAGGGGTGCCTGCGGAGCTTCATCGTATGCTGCCTCAAATTCTTCAACTGCCGGTTCTTCATTATCAAATTCAAGTGGACACCGTAGTGGAGGCGTATATGTGGATAGAGGAATGTAATGATGTTGCGCATGTGGAGATGGAAGGTCATATGAATGAAGTGTGCGGATGGGTGGAGGGCGGACGGTGTCCACTTGATCATTGAAATCGGCCAGCTCTTGCTTGCTTGAGCTGCCAATACCATAATCATCTCTCCTATCCTTCCATTCTCTCTCCATCTTCATAATTTCATCTAGAGCAGTGTGGAGAGGATTGACCGGAGTAGGAGGAGCCGTGACCCTCTTTAATTGTTCCTCCATCAAAGTGATTTTGTCAATAAGAGACTGTTGGAGGGGTGTAACTTGAGCAACCAAGGGTTGGCAGGGCATTGAAGGAGGGGTGGCATAACAAGGCCGTGGAGGGGAGTTAACGGGATGACCCGCAGAAGAAACCGGATGAGCCGGATCACAAGGAATAAATGGGCCTTGGGGCCGTGATGGAGAAGGAATAGAAGAAGGCGGGTGTCGGATCACCCGAGGAGAAGTATGTGTGGATGAACGAGATGGGTAATGAGCTACCCTAATATGAGTAGACAGGGGAGGTGGGTGATGGGCCACCCGAATAGGATTAGAAGGAAGATGAGAAGAATGCGATGAATGATATGTACCCTCAACAGTGGCCTTAAAGGCTTGGATCTGTTGAGGGGTGAGATGATCTAATGCACGCAAGATTTGGGAGACGTTCTCATCGTTGGGGGGAGACGGTCCCGGAGGAGTAGTGGCTCGAAATTGAGTAGGGGGACCATGAGAATGGACATTGCCCGTGGGCCGGGTAACACCATAATAATGAGGACGTGGTCCCTTGAAAGTATGGTGAGAATTTTGATGAACATGTTGAAATTGAGGGGAATAAGATGTGCACGGTTGTGCATCCTCGTGAATTGAATTAAACATGCTGTTTTGTTTATGGTAAGCCATTATGCAATCAAAGTTCAAAATAATATGCAAAAAAGCACACAAGTTGGAATGGTTACCTTTTGATCTTGATTTGTTTAAACCTTGGTGAATTAATGAATTTTAGCAAAGTTTGGAATGAAACACACAAGGGGGGATCCTAGTTACAATATGAGTTCACTTCAATGCCAACTAGGAACCCTCTCTCACCGTGTATAGGCAAACTAAAACCCGGGCCTTCAAAAGGGTACAACCTGCCCGGCGTCCGTGAGGGAATCCACGGGTGCGGGGACTTACGGAGGTCTTGGAAAAGGGATTTCCGGTCCAAAGAGACGGAATGCTCAATGGAGGGTCGTCCCGATTCCAAGATGGGTGTGTGGATCCTAAGGAGTCCAAACCAATGCAAATGAAGAATGAATGCAATGCGTGCAAGGAGATAGACAAATCACCAATAGAGCCAAATAATCAATATAAATCAATGAAGCAGGAGTAAGCGCAGGCTCTGTGAAATCACAGGAAAGAGACGACCTGAAGAAGGTCGCTATCAACAAAAGAGATGACCGTTTGACGGTCGTGAATCACTGTGGGGGGGACCCACAGGCAGGGTAAAAACGCGCCCTGATGTAAGGCGCTACAAAACAAAGAGACGCCTCTGGATAAGGGCGTCAACTCTCAGGGGTACACACGGCCAAATAAAGAAACGCCTTAGTGTGAGGCGGTATGCAATAAACAGACGCCCTGGGGAAGGGCGTAAATTCACACACAAGCAGGGCTATGATAAAAGACACCTAATCATAAGGCGTTACACCTGAAAAACACGCCCTGGGTGGGGGCGTTACAAAAAAAAAAGCGCCTCTCTGCAGGGCGTTAATTCTCTGTGTCCCCGAATGCCTCCAGCGGCCAGAAACAGCAATACACCCACAGTCACAATAAACTCAGGCAATCAAAGACCACAAGAATATAGCATGCTCATCAAGTTTTATTTTTGAATAAATGGAATTTCTAAAAGAAACCAACAAACTGGCCAATCACTAATGGGTAGGGTGCTATGTGGAGCACAAAAGGGAGGCGCACCGAGGGTGCAAATAGGGGAGATGGCACACGAGGGTGCCCAAGGGAAAGGGTAATCAAACGAAAAATGAAAGGGGTCCCACCGTGATCGCCAATTTGTAGATTCTAAGAAATCCACTTAGATAAATAGAAATAATGAATAAATAAGCAATGTAAGGCACAAATAAGCATGAGGCGCTAAGATGGAGTTTGTGATCGCCAGAGACGCGAGGCCTCAAAATATAATAATGAAAAGCATGGAGGGATCGCGAAAAATACCTTGAAACGCGGGGATTGTGAGTGCTCCTTTCTCTTCTAGATCGGCCGGCCGATGAAGAGAGTTCTTCTCAATTTGATTACCCTTGCAAAATCAACAAACACCAATAAAGAAATTGAGTTAGAAATATGGTGAGTGTAGCATCAAATTCTTAATAAAAATATGAGCATGAAAGTATGTGCAAGAACACACCTTAAGGGTAGTTGCCCTTAAACCCCTATGCAAAGAGGGTGTGGAAAATATGATGATGATATGATGTAAAAATAATGAAGGAGGAAAGAGTGCAAGTGTGCACTGTGGAGTCTGTCAACACGGTTGAGTATAAGGATGAATAGAGGAAATATGCATGCACATGAAATTAATGTAATAAAAAACAAAACAAAGAGAGGGGGAAAAGAGGAATCTGTTGTTCTGGCTTTGATCCTCGATGGGGAGTAAGCTTCAACAGGATGAAGATTTGAACGTGTAGAAGCCTCTCCTTCAGCCATAACAACAACAGTTCCTGTGAAAAGAAAAAAAAAAAGAACAACAACAAAAGAAGAAGAACGGAAGAAGAAGAAAAACAGAAGAGGAAGAAGGATAGAAAGAAAATCGAACCCCCAGGGAAGAAGAAGAAGAGGGAGAGGAACCCTATACAGAGCTGCAAAAGCTCTTATATAAAGGGGAGAGATCCAAAAGAAGAGATAAGAACGGGCAAGAGCCCAAGGAGGGAAGGATTAGAATGGGCAAGGGTGACCAAACGAAGTAGGGACTCTCTGGGAAAGGGCTGCGTTCGTTTAGAACCTGAAAGGTGAAACACGACCTGAACAAGGGCGTCAATTCAAGAATTGACGACCTACCAGAAGGCGTTATTAAAAACACGACTTAGATAAGGACGTTAATTCAAAATATTCAAAATAGGGCTATTTTTTATTTCTCAATATTATTATCCCATTTTTTAGGTGGAGGTGCATCTCAATGTGCTGATTCCAATGACTATTTTTGCGTATTTTTCTGACACCCGGAAGGCCACCAAATCACCTCTCAAAGGGGGTTAAACATAATATTAAAATAATCAATTTGAAAAAGACGACCGTGCATAGGTCGTGAATTCAATTTTTTTATTTTTTTTATTCTTTTCAAATTCAAAATAACGTCCCCTTGTAAGTCGTTAATTCCCAAAAAATTCCGAAAAATTCCCAGAAAAATCCAGAAAAATGGAAATTTGAAAGAATGGACGCCCTCCACTATAGTCGTCAATTTTTTTAGAAACGCCCAAGTCTAAGCCGTTATTTAAAAGACGCCCTACATCAAGTCGTTATTTCTGAAAAATACATAAAAATAGAGAAAAATGCCCAGAAAATCCAGAAAAATCCAGAAAAATAGGGGAAAATAGGAAAAGAGAGGAAAAGGGAGAAATCCAAGAAAAGTGAGAAAAACCACTCAAACAGAGCTAATTTGAGGGTCAAATTGGGGCGTTACAAGGTAATATGAGATGTACTCACAGTAACGTCAATTTTGGCGTGTCTACAAGCTCCGGTTGTCATTGGCCCGAGGGGCTGGGAGGACTCACTTGCATGCTGTCTTGGCGCTCCTCAGGGCCCTCGGTCTCCGGGACCGGTCGGCGTGCTCCGGACTTCTCCCTCTTGGGGTGGAGGAGGCTTCCTACTCCGGGGGAGGGGCATGCGATGGTCCTCTTGACAGGTTGTGGATGAGCCGCCGCCCCCGGAGGGTAAAATGGCCTCCAGCGGTTTCCTAGGAGGCATCTCCACGGGGGGGCTCTTCAGGGGGAGGCGCGACTTCTCTTCCCAGGCTGCCTAGGCCCTCATGAGATCCACGAGGACATCCAGTTTTACGTTGAGGGTTTATAGGGCGTCGGTACTCCCGCTAGGAAGCTGTTCCCCCACCATTTTTTAAGGGGAGAGTCATTTAAGGTGATCAACTCCCCCTTCAGCCTATAAAAGGTCCGAGGGGCGTCTCCTCTTCCTTCCATCGCTTAAGGCCATCCTTGGCGGTTTCTCCTTCTTTCCTTTCCGCGAAGTGTTGTGATGTCGATCTCGGCGGGGCATGGAAGGCGCTTCAGAAGATGATGGTGCAGACAGTAGTAGGAGGGAGGCTCATGCTGCACCAGTTTGGAAGAGGGTTCGACAGTCGGAGGTCTGTTTGGAAGAGGGTTCGACACGCTAGAGAATGTCGCCTTCCTGTCCCTAACCCGCCGATGCTATCCTGAGGGGAGGGGAAGCTCTTTATGCTCCCTCCTTTCAGTCGATCTGATTGCCTAGAATGGGAGCTCTCTCAAGCTTCCTCTTCATTTGTCTGGGGTCAACTTTTTCCCTCTCTTTCCCTCTCTCAAACTCCTTAGGTTCCCACAGACGGCGCCGGATGAAGAGGGGCGATCTCGCAATACTCCTGAGCGGGGAAGAGGATGACTACGTACGCTTGAAGTATGAACTACAAGAGGGGAAACGAGTCAGAGGTGCCCAGGGATGGATCCCTGGGGAAAACCCTCCGATGCTTAAGTCAGTGAATGCCGTAGAGCACTAGTGCGAAGGGAGGAGTTAGGAGGAAGATGGGAGCGCGAGATCCCTCTCCACCAAAAGGTGAAGTGGTTCCTACTCAGAGTTTTTTAACTTACCTTTTCACAGTAGGGCTCTTCCAGTTTAAATAGTGGCTCACTGAATGAATGAACCCTGTGAGCTGAGGAGTTTCAAGGGGGGTTACGTCCTCCCTGTGGGCTCTTTTATAGCACGCGGACTCTTGATCTCTCCTACCCCCTTGAGCTCCCGCTATTAAGGGGCTCGTAACGGCCATACAGATAAGCTTCCATTAGTTGGCCCGAGCATGACGCACCACCCCAGGAGAGGTCTCCCGAGTGATGAGTGCGTGGTCGTGACAGGGAATAATGGGCTCTGAGGGAGCTTTCCCGAACTGATGCTCAGACTTCCCAACGCGAAGCCACCTAGGAAGTGCTTATTCCGAGTGAGTTATTGGGCTTATATTGAGTGGGCCCAGGGGCTACCACTTCAAGGAGCTGGGACTCGTTGGGTCGGGTCGAACCTCGTTTGGCCTCTCCATATGGGCGGCTAGATTTCCTCTCACCACTTGTCCCCCTCCTACTCCCGAGCCAAAATTAGGCTCAGATGAGTAGCATTTGGGTTGGACTTTTTGTGGCTCTAGTTGGGTAGAGATCTCTCTCTGGTAGGGACTACATGATGTGGCTTGCCCTAAAAATATGCCCGTCATGATGAATAAAAGAAGGCCCCTCCTTGGGAGATCGGAACACCACGCTGCTTCCGGCTAGGGGTTATAAGAATTGCACGTTGTTTGCGTCCCTTTATCTATCGGGTATAGGTCTTGCCTCCCTTTGCATTTATATTTCAGGGGGGCTCATACGCCGCGAGAGTAGTTCGAAGGATCGGAGAATCACAGTGGCCTTTGCGGGGCAAGGAGGGTTTTCTGTGGTGGCAATCCATCATGGTTTCAGAGCTTTTCCCCTTCTTCTTCTAGTTCCTCTGTCTGTTCTACGGCGGACCAAAATCTTGAGGCCGTCGGGCGGGAGGAAGAGCAGGCCCCAAGGGTCTTCTTGGTACCGTCGAAGCCTCTCCGCAGCGAGCTGGGGGAGGCTGATGTGAAGCGACTGGAGAACCAGTATGGGCTACCTTGGCGATTCCAGTTCCCCGCGCCTGGGCCTCATGAGTCTAGTCTGGCCACTCGTTCCGGCCTCTTTTGTTCCTTCCTCTTGGCCAGGAAGTGCGACTTTCACCTGCCCCACCATTCCTTTGTTGCTGAGTTGCTTGGTTCTACCGGCTGGCTCCTGTTCAACTGGTCTCCAACTCTTATACCTTTATCTTCTCCTTCATTTTCCTCTGTGGCTAGTGTGGGGTGAACACCTTGTTAGACCTCTTTCATTATTTTTTTGAGCTGGAGGAGAACCTCCATGCGGGGAAGGGCTTCTTCTTCGTCCAGGCAAAGCAGAAAAGGAGCTGCGTGTCCCTTTCCGTGAAGTATTCCTCTCACAAGGGGTGGAAGACCCAGTATTTTTGGGTGGGCACATCTGCGGTCAGTGTGGTCTGGAATTTCTCGATGGTGTCCCAGTTTCACCTGAATATTCCTCCGAAGCAAACAGAGGTCTCCTCGGAGGTGGAGAGGGATCCTACCATTCTTCTATAGAGTCGTCGTGATGAGGACATCTCACGACACTCCCTTTGGCTCGGGTCGCCTGCACACTCTTGATGTGGATTGACTATTATCTACACTTATCTTCATTTCCTAAGTTTCATCTTACGTATTTTCCTTTTATTGAGTCCTATCTTATGCACTTTCTTTTATTGAGTCATGTTGTTCTAATCTATTTCTCTTATTTTGTTTAATTGGGCCTTAGTACCTTAGTTTGGGCCTAATGGATTGAGTCTAGGACTTGTTGGGTCTTTTGTCTTAATGTCAGGGTCATTTTGGTCATGTAAAGAGTGGTTGCCTATAAATAGGCCCCATATATCTCCATGTAATCACCTTTTGATGAATATTGAAGAAACCCCTTTCAAGTCTCCCAATTTCTCCCCTCCTCTCTCTCTCTCAATCTTTCCTTCTCTCTCCCAACAAGGAAAGGGGCGAACCCCTCTCTCTCTCCTCCTTCTCCTACCTGCCACCTAACTCCCCTTCCCCATTTACTCACCCTCCCAACCACCAACCACCCCATTAACTCCCCTCCTAGTTCCAAGAACCCTCCACCAATCTAAGCCCTACCTCCAAACCACCACGTACCCCATCCACTTCCCTAAGCACCTCTCCACCTCCCCAAGGCTGAAGGACCTCCTCCCTAGGCCTATTTTGAATTTCCCTCCCATCTCCCCTCCCCCATACCTCCCTAGGTCGAACTCCCCTTCCCTCCCAATAGCCAAGTTCGCCCCCCACCTCCTCTCCCACTCACCTTCTCTCTTGTGCCCACCCATCTTCCCACCACCACCTCCTGCAGCTCCAGCTCCCTCTCCAGCCCCATTTTGCCCTTCCCACATTCTTCTCCCTAGCCTTCACAACCCCTAAACACCTCACATCTCCCTCCCATAGCCATTAGACACACCTTCCACCTCTTACTCTCTAGGCCATCCCCTTCCCCACACCCTCTTTTTCTCCTCATTCTGTCTCTGTTTCAGGCAGCAGAGTGGCAGTGACTTACAGAAGCAGCCACGACCGTCCCTCAAAGATTCAGGTGGCAAGGCCTATATTTCTGGAATCGTCTGCAAGTTAGCTTTCCAACGGTGGTAGTCTCGCCAACTTCCAAGATCGGAGCTGTTCGGAGGAGCAGATCTCGTCCGACTGCGTGCTCTGTCCCTGCCTGAAGACCTGAAGCTGAAAGCTGAAGCCACCACTATCAGCCCGGGACAGATTTGGGCACCATTTTCGGAGGGCAAGAACTACTTCCAGTTAGCTTTCATCTCCAAGAAGAAGGACCTCAATCGGCCACCGGAGCTATCAGTTCTAATTTTCTTTGCCGAAGTGTGCAGACTGCTCTCTGTGGTTCCAGGTTCGACCAGTCCCCACCTCTACGGCCACCTCTCTCTTCTTCGACCTGGGATTGTGGACCCGTCAACTTCTGTTCGAAGCTACTCCAACCACGATCGCGTCACCGCCAGTTTCGTTCTAATTGGAGTTCGGGAGCGTCCGCAGTGCCCTCTACAATCTACTACACCAGTTCTGCACCAGCCAGAGACAGAACATTGCTGTCCTGTTCCAGTCCCCGGTCCGGTCAGCCCCGAGTTTCAGAGCTTCCCAAAACATTCAGACACCATCCTATGTCAGTTGGGAAACTTTTGGTATCAGTTTCATCAAGATCTGAGTTTTGTGGAGTCCGTGGCAGCATCATAACCGACACCCTATCTAGCGAATCTGAAGATTGGCAGAAACGGCAAAGCTCGGAAAGTCAGGTTTCCTTGCATAATTCCCCCACCCCGCTTGGCCGGCTGAAGGCCCCTCCCTGCGAGGAGGTAGTTTTGATTGTAATAAGTTTAATTCTCACCCCAAGATCATCCCTCCTGCGAGAGGTGTAATGCTGTACTTCTTCAATTTTTAGGTCAAGCGACACCACCGCAGCGATCGGGTGTATACCCTCGCTTCCCGGCGCGCCCTCGTCTCCGAGCGGGATCGGTGTTTTCACACCGATCAGGTGAGCATCTGATACCATTCTTGATTGCCATTATTCTGCAACTTTAGTATTACTTCACATGCCCGTCGGACGGTGAGAAGAGAGCCCGAACTTGTATGCCACTTTGAAGGTGTCCACCGCGGACCGGGAGTGAGTGCCACCCAAACCCCACCCTGCAGGCCAGCCGCCCATGAAGTTGGGAATCCTAGGCCATTTGGGGGTTAGCCTAAGCCAAATAAGTCACTTAGGATCATTGGGTCTCACCTCGGACCCTTGCCATCATCCCCCGGCCCCACCGAGTGATCGCGTGTGCCGTGTGAGTAAGACGCTATCGTGAGAATCATTGGAGTGCTTGTATGCTTGCGGGTCTAGGTCCTAGGGTCATCAACTCATACTTAGTCAACCTTGGGCTGTGTCACATCAAGTGGTATCAGAGCAAGTTCACAACTTGTCTCTATCAAGTTGGTCCTAGGGCATGTTTATGCATTTAGAGGCCTCGGTTGCATCTCTTTGTCCACTAGCATGGCCACCTCATACCGACCTTACCCATCAGCCCTCTCCATGAGTTCAAACCCCCAAGAGAAGCCCACACCAACACACATAACCTCCATGGCCATGTTGAATATCTCATGGGAACCTTGAACAATGCCTTTGATCGCCTAGATAGCACAAAAGGTCAACTTACCCAATTAGGTGACAATGGGCACACCCCAAGGGTGGACGATAGAATGGTCCCCCTCCCACTTCCCACCTTTTATGGAACCTCTCCTAGAGAATATTTAGATTGGGAATCCACATTGGACAAGTACTTCACTTGGTATCCTATGTCCGAGGATGAAAAGGCTTGGGTTGCCAAAATGCAACTTACCAAACGGGCAGAAACTCATTGGTTACAAATTGTCGGGTTAAGGATACTTAGAAGGGAAACTCCCATCACCACTTGGGAGGACATGAAGGAGAAACTTAGGGCAAAATATGTGTCCCCTTCCTACCCGAATCACCAAAGCCTAAGGAGCACTTCAACTCCTTCACCCCCTCCTGGCCAACCCAAGACCCTAATCCCCCATTCCCCACCACTTCCCACCTATCCTATCCCGACCACCACATCAACACCATACCTATAAGTCCTCACCACAACCATAGCTCCACAAACACAATTGGGCCTCATGACCACCCCTCCACCTAGGCCCATGACGACCACCACCAATTCCCCCACCAAACCCATATCCCACAAGCCCCCCTTGAACCCCACCACTATCCCTCCATCACCCCCAAAGAAAGATGCACCTCCCAAGGCCAACCAACCTAAACCCCCTCACCCAACCCACCTCCCGCTTCCTACACCAATTTTTCCCCAACCTAGGCCTCCGCTACTTCCCCTTCCTATCCCAACCCAAGTCCACCCTTGCCCACCACCCCGAGTGCACCATGCATCGACTACCACCAACCCACCCACCATTGACCTTCCTACCCCATTGTCCTTAGGAGTTGCAACCCACACCCTCACCCAAGTAGAGAGAGATACCAATCCGGATCCACCTCCCAAGATAGAGGAAATCCAAGGGCCACACAACTCACCCACCACTCCTAGCCTAGCTCCTCAAGAGCTACACACCCTTCCCCATGACACCGTCACCATAGATGAGTCCGTACTCCAATGGCTCAAGCAAGGCCTCACCATTCCTAGTTCACAACCAAGCCACCTACCCATGGGACATCAATCCCAAATCATTCCCACTCAGCCTCATGTCACTTATAAAACCTCCTATTGTGTGAAAGATTTGGGAGACTTAGTGGCCTACCTACATTGGCAAGTCCACTTGACCGATATGCTAGCCATGAGGCCGTCAGAGCCTAGCACCATTAGCCTAGCTTACCCCGCCGTTGGCTCCATCACTTCCATCTACACTAATGGCCAATTTACAAGTGAGATCATACTCTTTCTTCCCATGGAGGAGGAACCCATCCTAGTCTACTCCCCAACCATTGAGATCCCAAGTGCTTTGATTGGCCAACCCATTAGCAACCTTGGCCCAATTATCTTGGAGGAGGATGACTCACCATTTGAGGACCGTGAGAACATGGAGTACCCCTACCTAGGTGACTCTTACCATGATCCCTTTAACCCCTTCCCAAGGTAGCCTAAATCTCCATGTAACCCACTCCCCCTATTCACCACCCACCTCACCCTACCCATATCGCCCATGTTGACCCAAACTCCTCCCGTCCTAAAATTGGGTCACACCATGAGAGCCTTGACCTTAGGCAACAAACACCTTGGGAGTAATGAAATTCCCCACCCCATAACCACCTTCCTAGATCCCTTCGACCCATTCACATGGAAGTTCAAAAGTCATCCCACATCTATGCACATGGAAGTCACCCTTGGGATAAACATGCATGTGTCTAGGCTTACCACACCATTTGACATGATTCATAAGTCGGGTACATTCATTCACATCACCCACATGTCAAGTAGGAAGCATAAGTGGACCGTATTTGGATGTATTGGCCCACCTTCATTCATCATGAGTCTTAAGCATGAGAGGAGCATACATGGATGTCCGGGACCCCCGACATTTGTCACACCCATGCAAAAAAGGTTAATCTATGGATGTCCCGGCCCTCCTAAGTCTATCACAGTCTTCACGGAATCAAAGTGTGATCGGTCTACATTTGGCTGTCCAGGTCCACCTTTGCACACCATACTTTTCACACCAACATCGCATCCTAGTGCATGGCATACTCATTCTCGAAAGCATATAGGAAAGAGCAATGAGACTTACAAAAGGCGGGCAGATGCTTGTCGGTGCCACTGCGAGTTCCAAGTGGGAGACTTGGTGATGGTGAGGATGGAGCGGCTCCTTCCGGGACCTGCCTCCAAGTTGAGGGCACGGGGTTCGGGACCCTTTCGAGTTCTGAGATGACTTGGCAGTAATGCTTATGAGCTAGAACTACCTGAGGGTTTTGGGGTACACCCTACTTTCAATGTGGCGGATCTGGTACCCTACAAGGGCCCCGCGGTGGAACCCAGTGAGGAGCTCGAGCCTTTACCCCCCCTTGAGAGAGACACTCCCGGTGGGACTCCACTTCATAGCTTGAGAGACCGACGAGAGCAGGTAGAGGCAATACTGGATGAGCAGAGTATCATTACTAGGCACAAGGTGTATCAACGCTACCTAGTTAGGTGGAAGAACCGTCCCCAGACAGAGGATACTTGGGTGAGTCGGGAGGACCTGCTGCACTTGGACCCCGATATTCTGGAGCGTTACTACAGCCAGGCGGACCCATACTCGACAGGGTCGAGTTCTCCCCACCCCGGGGGATTTGATGAGGACATCTCACGACACTCCCTTTGGCTCGGGTCGCCTGCACACTCTTGATGTGGATTGACTATGATCTACACTTATCTTCATTTCCTAAGTTTCATCTTATGTATTTTCCTTTTATTGAGTCCTATCTTATGTGCTTTCTTTTATTGAGTCATGTTGTTCTAGTCTATTTCACTTATTTTGTTTAATTGGGCCTTGGTACCTTAGTTTGGGCCTAATGGATTGAGTCTAGGACTTGTTGGGTCTTTTGTCTTAATGTCAGGGTCATTTTGGTCATGTAAAGAGTGGTTGCCTATAAATAGGCCCCATCTCTCTCCATGTAATCACCTTTTGATGAATATTGAAGAAACCCCTTTCAAGTCTCCCAATTTCTCCCCTCCTCTCTCTCTCTCAATCTCTCCTTCTCTCTCCCAACAAGGAAAGGGGCGAACCCCTCTCTCTCTCCTCCTTCTCCCACCTGCCACCTAACTCCCCTTCCCCATTTACTCACCCTCCCAACCACCCACCACCCCATTAACTCCCCTCCTAGTTCCAAGAACCCTCCACCAATCTAAGCCCTACCTCCCAACCACCACCTACCCCATCCACTTCCCTAAGCACCTCTCCACCTCCCCAAGGCTGAAGGACCTCCTCCCTAGGCCTATTTTGAATTTCCCTCCCATCTCCTCTCCCCCATACCTCCCTAGGTCGAACTCCCCTTCCCTCCCAACAGCCAAGTTCGCCCCCCACCTCCTCTCCCACTCACCTTCTCTCTTGTGCCCACCCATCTTCCCACCACCACCTCCTGCAGCTCCAGCTCCCTCTCCAGCCCCATTTCGCCCTTCCCACCTTCTTCTCCCTAGCCTTCACAACCCCTAAACACCTCACATCTCCCTCCCATAGCCATTAGACACACCTTCCACCTCTTACTCTCTTGGCCATCCCCTTCCCCACACCCTCTTCTTCTCCTCATTCTGTCTCTGTTTCAGGCAGCAGAGTGGCAGTGACTTACAGAAGCAGCCACGACCGTCCCTCAAAGATTCATGTGGCAAGGCCTATATTTCTGGAATCGTCTGCAAGTTAGCTTTCCAACGGTGGTGGTCTCACCAACTTCCAAGGTCGGAGCTGTTCGGAGGAGCAGATCTCGTCCGACTGCGCGCTCTGTCCCTGCCTGAAGACCTGAAGCTGAAAGCTGAAGCCACCACGATCAGCTCGGGACAGATTTGGGTGCCATTTTCGGAGGGCAAGAACTACGTCCAGTTAGCTTTCATCTCCAAGAAGAAGGACCTCAATCGGCCACCGGAGCTATCAGTTCTAATTTTCTTCGCCGGAGTGTGCAGACTTCTCTCTGTGGTTCCAGGTTCGACCAGTCCCCACTTCTACTGCTACCTCTCTCTTCCCCGACCTCGGATTGTGGCCCCGTCAACTTTTGTTCGAATCTCCTCCGACCACGATCGCGTCACCACCAGTTTCGTTCCAATTGGAGTTCGGGAGCGTCTGCAGTGCCCTCTGCAATCTACTGCACCAGTTCTGCACCAGCCAGAGACAGAACATTGCTGTCCTGTTCCAGTCACCGGTCCGGTCAGCCCCGAGTTTCAGAGCTTCCCTAAAAATTCACAAACCATCCTCTGTCAGTTGGGAAGCTTTTGGTGTTGGTTTCATCAAGATCTGAGTTCCGTGGAGTCCGTGGCAGCGTCATCACCGACACCCTGTCCAGCGAATTTGAAGATTGGCAGAAACGGCAAAGCTCGGAAAGTAGGGTTTCCTTGCATAATTCCCCCACCCCGCTTGGCCGGCTGAAGGCCCCTCCCTGCGAGGAGGTAGTTTTGATTGTAATAAGTTTAATTCCCACCCCAAGATCATCCCTCCTGCGAGAGGCGTAGTGCTGTACTTCTTCAATTTTTAGGTCAAGCGACACCGCCGTAGCGATCGGGTGTATACCCTCGCTTCCCGGCGCGCCCTCGTCTCCGAGCGGGATCGGTGTTTTCACACCGATCAGGTGAGCATCTGATACCATTCTTGATTGCCATTATTCTGCAACTTTAGTATTACTTCACATGCCCGTCGGACGGTGAGAAGAGAGTCCGAACTTGTATGCCACTTTGAAGGTGTCCACCACGGACCGGGAGTGAGTGCCACCCAAACCCCGCCCTGCGGGCCAGCCGCCCACGAAGTTGAGAATCCTAGGCCCTTTGGGGGTTAGCCTAAGCCAAATAAGTCACTTAGGATCATTGGGTCTCACCTCGGACCCTTGCCATCATCCCCCGGCCCCACCGGGTAATCGCGTGTGCCGTGTGAGTAAGACGCTATCGTGAGAATCATTGGAGTGCTTGTATGCTTGCGGGTCTAGGTCCTAGGGTCATCAACTCATACTTAGTCAACCTTGGGCTGTGTCACATCACGTCGGGCGACTGCTGATTTGGTGACCCCATTCAACATCGAGGAGTACCTTTATCGAGCGCTGTGGCCGACGGGTAAGGGTCTCAGGGACTTGTTCTCTTTCTTGTCAAGTAAGTACTTTCCTTCTCTCAATTTGCCCACCTTCGTTCAGACTGGAGGCGAGCGGCTGAGGAGGAGGCTCCACCCTTCAAGCTGGAGGTCATCGTCGTGGATGATACGCTGGCTCCAAGTGATCTCCAAGCTTCAGAGGGCTCGTCCCGTGCCCCGGATAAAGGCAAGCGGGTCACTCGGGATGACGCTTCCGAACGCTGGGGGGGTCAAGCGTAAGTATCCCGTGGCGAAGCTGCTGAGGTCTTCGAAGAAGCGGGCGACGAAGGTGGAGGTCGCCCGCCCAACTGATGAGGCTCCTCTGTTGCCTTCTCTCTCTCTGGAGCAAGATGGAGCGGATGGTGAAGGGGCATCCACTACCTCAGCTCCAAGCTGGGCCAAGACCAGGCCACCTTCCATAAGTTGCTCGAAAAGCTTGGAGGAGGGACCCTTCCGAAGTTTTTCTCGCATGGCTCCTGAAGCTAGAGAATGGCACATCTAGTTTAGAGAGGCCCGGACACTGAAGGCACTGGTTGAGGGAGGGGAAACCCTCTCCAGATCCGCCGGGATTGGGGCACCTCCCCCGAGTAACCCCGTCTCGGTGGCCCCACTGGTTAGCATGGGCTAGGCGGCCTCGCCGTGTACCTCCCCAGCCTTGGTCGGCTGTGACTGAGTTGCTTCATCCTACGGCCCTCTAACCTCGACTGGCTCGGACCAGGCTACTCTGTCTGGTGCCCCCTCTGTTCCGCTCGGCGCCCCGACATCAGCCACGGCCCCTTCACCATCTGCTCCCTCTTGCTCTAGAGAGAGAGAAGGCAACAGGGGAGCCTCATCGGCCGGGCGGGTGACCTCCACCTTCCTCGCCCGCTTCTTCTCGGTAGACAGAGTCTGCATCAAAGACCTCAGTAGCTTCACCATGCGATCCTTACGCTTGACCCCCCGGTGTTCGTAAGCGTCATCCCGAGCGACCCGCTTGCCCTTATCCCGGGCACGGGCCGAGCCCTCCGAAGCATAGAGATCACTCGGAGCCGGCGTATCATCCACGACGATGACCTCCAGGTCGACGGGCGGAGCGTCCTCCTCAGCCGCTGGCCTCCGGTCTAAACGAAGTAGGGCAAATTGAGAGAAGGAAGGCACTTACTTGACAAGAAAGAGAACAAGTCCCTGAGACCCTTACCCGTCGACAACAGCGCTCGAGAGAGGTACTCCTCGATGTTGGACGGGGTCACCAAATCAGCAGTCGCCCGACGACTCTACAGAAGAATAGCAGCTTCCCTCTCTACCTCCAGGCAGAGCTCTGTTTGCTTTGGAGGAATGTTCGGGAGAAATTTGGGATCCGTCGGGAAATTCCAGACCACACCGACCACCGACGCGCCCACCTAGAAATACTAGGTCTTCCACCCCTTGTGAGAGGAATCCTTCACGGAAAGGGTCACGCAGCTCCTTTTTCGCTTCGCCTGGACGAAGAAGAAACCCTTCCCCGCATGGAGGTTCTCCTTCAGCTCGAAAAAATAATGAAAGAGGTCCAGCGAGGCGTTCACCCCATACTGGCCACAAAGGAAAATGAAGGAGAAGATAAATGTATAACAGTTGGAGACCAGCGGAACAGGATCCAACCGGTAGAACAGAAGCAACTCGGCAACAAAGGAATGGAGGGGCAGGCGAAAGCCGCACTTCCAGGCCAAGAGGAAGGAACAAAAGAGGCCGGAACGAGTGGACAGACTAGACTCATGAGGCTCAGGCGCGAGGAACTGGAATCGCCAAGGCAGCCCATACTGGTTCTCCAGTCGCTTCACATCAGCCTCTCCCAGCTCGCTGCGGAGAGGCTCCGACGGTACCAATAAGACCCTTGGGGCCTGCTCTCCCTCATGCCCGATGGCCTCAAGATTTTGGTCCGCCATAGAATAGACAGAGGAACTCGAAGAAGAAGGGGAAAAGCTCTGAAACCCGAGGACTTCGGAGGAAAAGGAAACTAACAGATCGCCACCACGGAAAACTCTCCTTGCCCCGCAAAGGCCACTGCGATTCTCCGCTCATCCGAACTACTCTCGCGGCGTATGAGGCCCCCTGAAATATAAATGCAAAGGGAGGCAAAACCCTATACCCCGGAGATAAAGGGACGCAAACAAGGAGCAATTTTTATAACCCCTAGACAGAAGCGGCGCGGTGTTCCGATCTCCCGAGGAGGGGCCTTCTTTTATTCATCATGACGAGCATATTTTCAGGGCAAGCCGCATCATGTGGTCCCTACCAGAGAGAGATCTCTACCCAACTAGAGCCAAAAAAAGTCCAGCCCAAATGCTACTCGTCCGAGCCTAATTTTGGCTCGGGAGTAGGAGGGGGACAAGTGAAGAGGGGAAATATCGCCGCCCGTATGGAGAGGCCAAACGAGGTCTGACCCGACGTAATGAGGCCCAGCTCCTTGAAGTGGTAGCCCCTGGGCCCACTCAATATAAGCCCAATAACTCACTCGGAACAAGCACTTCCTAGGCAGCCTTCGGGTTGGGAAGTCTGAGCATCAGTTACATTGGGAAAGCTCCCTCAGATCCCATTATTCTCTGTCCCAACCACGCACTCATCGCTTGGGAGACCTTCTGGGCCGGTGCCTCTTGCTCGGGCCAACTGATGGAAGCTTATATGTATGGCCATTACGAGCCCCTTAATAGCGGGAGCTCAAGGGGGTAGGGGAGATCAAGAGTCTGTATGCTATAAAAGAGCCCACAAGGAGGACGTAACCCCCCTGAAACTCCTCAGCTCACGAGGATCATTCATTCAACGAGCCACTATTTAAACTAGAAGAGCCCTACTACGAAAAGGTAAGCCAAAAAATCCTGAGCAGGAACCACTTCACCTTTTGGTGGAGAGGGATCTCGCGCTCCCATCTTCCTCCTAACTCCTCCCTTCGCACTAGTGCTCTACAGCATTCACTGACTTAAGCATCGGAGGGTTTTCCCTGGGGATCCATCCCTGGGCACCTCTGACTCGTTTCCCCTCTTGCAGTTCATACTTCAAGCGTACGTGGTCATCCTCTTCCCCACTCAGGAGTAGTGCGAGATCATCCCTCTTCACTTACCACTGACCATCTCTTAGACATACCAAACCTGAGCATCATTAGTGGGCTGTGGCGAGGGTTATCCATTTCACAGGTCATCCTTTCTTACTTGTACCGGGCCCTTAGCTCAGCTTCCCTTGGTGGGCCTCTCTTTGGGTCCATGATCCTACTTGAGTGTTGGATGGGGGTTAGATTAAAGTTCACACCTAAGGAGGATATTCCTTCTCTTAGCCGGATCTTTGGGTGCCACCCAGTCTTCTTCATTGGCAGTGCATTTGGGTTCCCTCAGCAGGTTGAGTGCAGGACTGTAGATAAGAAGACTAGAGATGAATGGCGGGCCTACCTCAACACTCTGCCCCTTGACCGATTCATGATGCGCCCAGCTTTCCTTGTTGGCACTACTATGAGGTTTTCTAGGAGGCTTGGGCTTGACTTGAGGCTAGTGGGGAACACCACTTTGGCAATGTACAACCACCATAGGTGCTTTCTACAGGTTGGACTCCTGCGCACTACGGTTCCAGCACTACCCCACCTACACGCACTACAGGCGAGGAGACTCAGGACGGAGGTGGACAAGCAGGCAGTTAGGAGTGCTCTGATCATGTGGGAGGTCAGCAGGACCCGTACCTTACCGGCAGAGGTGGCAGAGGAACGAGAGAGCTACCAGGCATACTTGAGAGAGTTCCGTGAGATCTGTCCTCGCGGGGATGCCCGATTGAGGATCAAGTGATTTTCCATGATATATAGAGATCTATAGCTTGAATTTGATGTATTGGAGATTGAATAAATGAATGAGAAAGCTTTGATTAGATAAACTATAGACTTGGCTTCCTTTTTATGCACTTGTGTGGTTTGACATAGCTCTCGGCGATAGAAACGACCTTACCAAGGACCGCTGAAAGAATAAGATGGTCACAATATGACCACTAAAATAATATAAACGGTCTCCAATAGACCACAGATAGATTGACACCTGGGCGGGTTGGTAAGCTTGCGATCAACTGTCCTCGGGAGAAAGAAACGGTCTATCGAGGGACCGTCATTTAATCAAGACGGCCAGTGTTGAACCGCCGGGCTTAGAGAAACGGCCTAGGTTAGACAGTAAGGGCATTGAAAGCAGAAGGACCTGTTCATTTGGGCTCCGGGTAAATGGCGGCCTACCCAATGACCGCTTGGAGATGAGACGGTCAGAAAGTGACCGGTAAGTGAATAGAAACGGTCCTCAGGGGACTGCACATAAGGAGATATGAAAAGGAGTCCATGGGCTTTGTGGTTTGGGCCTTGCGGACCTGTCTCTACACACACTAAATAAGGAAACATGTTAGATCTGTCCTAGGCTTAACCCCTTGCCGAGGGTAAGCCCAATAGGGGACCAATTCTTGAAGTTTGGCCAAGGGGTGAAGCCTTATTAAATAGGCAAAAATAACATAAGAAAAAGAGCAATGCATGCCATGAAATGTAGGGGAACTATGTGATGGTTTTGAAAATATTGTTGTAGCTTTTAAAAATATTTATTTTTTTTGGATTTTGAAAGTATTTAATTGTTTCGAGTTTTGAAAATATTCGATTTCTTTGTTTTTTTGTTTTTTGGGTTTTTGAAAATATTTGATTTTTTTGGGTTTTGAAAATATTTGATTTATTGAGTTTTGAAACTATTTGCCCTTTTTTGAGTTTTGAAAGTATTTGATTTCTTTGAGTTTTGAGAGTATTTGATTTTTTTATAATTTTGAAAGTATTTGATTTTTTGTAGTTTTTGAGAGTATTTGATTTTTTTGTAGTTTTGAGAATATTTGATTTTTTTTAGTTTTCAAGGATATTTGATTTTTGTCTTTTTCAGGCTCACTCAAACTGGGCAACGAGAACCTCAACCCATGTCATCAGGAATCTTCTAAAACACAGCGTGCGCTCAAGATGACAATCCTTTGGCCAGAGATCCAGTTCGCATGATGATGTCTCTCCTAGGGCCATACCCAGGATCAGACCTAGTCTTTTAAGGGAGAGAATGGAAGAAAGTTGGGGACAAGCCTTGCATTGGGATGGGAGATGTCAGGACTGGACTTCCTTCCAGGGCACTACCCCTCAAAGAGTCGGTTTGTTGCGCCGGGACTTTGTGTCTTTGATTTTATAATTTTACATTGGACTTTTATTGATTTTGATACACACATGATGTTGCACAACCCTTCACCGTTTTACGTGAACCTCGACTCTTACCTAAGGAGAAGCAGGCCCAGTTACTAGGATCAGGGGCATTTTTCATGGTGTTTTCCTTCTTTTCTATCCCATTTTTTTGTTTTTATGAAGACTGCCCCTATTTGAAACTGCTCTCGTATTGGGGATTGGCTAGGTTGGTTATTCCATCCATCAACCCCTTGCCCCTACGTTCGACCGAAGAGAGGAAAGCAAGGACCTTCACCTCCCTCGGGGCATGGCCGAAAGAGAAACGGTGTTTCGCAAAAGAGAAGACCTTGACTAAGGGCGTCGTGTAGTGTGTGGGTGCTATGTTAAAGAATGCCCTCTAATGATTTAAGGGATAAGATGCACTGCTACCTAGCTATCATTAGCCAGACTCTTTAAGGATAAAAGCGTTTAAGATACAGCCCATTCCACGCGTGAGATAATTCCTCACCCTCCGCATTAACTAGGCGATATGCATTCCCGGGATAGACTTCCTTGACTATGAACGGGCCCTCCCAGTTAGGTTACAATTTAGACCTGGGATGTCACACCCCGAGCGCGGAAGGAACCCAGAGATGCGCGACGAGTTTATATCAATCATGTCAATCAGAGCATAGGTGTATTCGACATACATAGACAGAGCGCGCACAAGTAATGATAACCAAGTTCTTTATTAATCATAAACCTTAAAGTACTTCTATTACAACTCTTGATAAAAGAACTAGGACTCGATAAAAGGAAGGAACAATGCTTGACTCTATAAAGATAGAAAATACAAGACTAGATAGTTGCTTGGACGGTCGGAATGGCTCTAAACTCTTCACTCATTGTCATACCCACCCGATTGTCTCTCGTCATCAGACTTACCTGAAAAATAGGGAAAAACACTAGGTGAGTGAACGCTCAGTAGGAATTATATCTCAAGTGCTAGCTTGTTTTACTTAAATTACATGTTGTATGGAATGCAAGTAAAGCTATGCATGATCGCAGGAAATGATAATAGAAAGAGTATATATCAATATAGCAAGAGAGAGCTTAGAATGGACTAGCAAGATATCCAGGATTTTATGTAATTATATCAAGATAGACGAGCATATACATTTAGCAAATCATGTCAAGAATTGGCTATCATGTTATCAAGCAAGCAAGTAAATACCCTTCCAGGCCACGCATGTCAAGTCACGTCAAGTCAAGAACAAGTGTAAGAGTTTGTGAAAATATCCATTCAAGCAAGTCATGTACTTCGGTGCAATGCCACACCGTGATCAATAATAGCTCCCATGGGCACAAGTATTTTCGGGTGCTTCTCCTAGGACCAGATAGGGCCCTATATGCGGCAGCATTGAATCATGTATTTCGACATCCACTTTAGTTATAGCCAATATATAGAATTTCAAGGGAATGAACCTTTGTAGTAATATAAGGTAGATCTTGTGGAATAGAATTACAAGGACAGAAATTTCATGGAAGGACATACTACGGTCAAAATAGTATAATCATGATACTCACGTAAAACTAGGTGGAATCGGCACCCTAGTGGGTGCCATGACATTAAAAATAAGCATCCATATGTTCATGGGTGCTAGTTCTTTGAACATGATAAGGTAGAAAGAATTGGTATCTCCATAAAGATACATATTCCAAGATAGATAATAATGGCATGGTTTCCCCATTCCATTAGTTCAAGAATCATTCTCATGATGGCTAGGTAGCATACCATGAGGGCAGGTTTATCATGTTTCTTTAGAGGGACACGACAATCAAAAGTATCATGGGTTTTAGTGGTACAACCTGCTCAATCGGCCTTGAGGGAATCCAAGGCTACGAGGAGTCTTACGGAGGTCCCAATGACTAACATACCAGTCCGAAGGAACGGAATGTCCAACGGAGGGCTCGTATGTGACCAAGAGTTGAGGGGTAATCGTTAAAACATCATGAATCGTGGGACTATACTCACGGAATGGAATATAGTGCCTATATAAAAAACCCGCTGTCAAGGGTTACAGAAAATCACGAAAAATAGAAGTCAAGTAAATAGCGCCTGGGGTCAAGTCTTCATTTCATGAAATAGTGCCCTGGGCAAGGTCGCTAGTTTAACATATAATGACTATTCATTCAGTCGTTATATCTAGGGTCTATATATCTTAAGATCTGTAAAAATTCTCAATTTCAGCTATTATGTAAATGACGACATAGCTTAAGACTTCAATCCATTAAATAGCATCCTAGTCAGGGGCGTCATATTTCAAATTGACGGCATGGTTCATGTCGTTATTTCCATTATCTATGTAATTCTGTCACGAATAGTTTAATGTTCACAGGTTATCACTAATTAGTGCCCGTGTGTGGGGGCGTTCATTAAATTGACGACCTGAAGACGGTCGTTATTTCTTTGTCATATGATACGCACTGGATAGGTACAATCATAGACACATGATTTCTGGAGTATGTCCAATCGAGAAACTAGAGACATGTACCGACAGAGAAAAATAGTAGGAATCTAACAGTATACTCATGCATTAAATTAGATGTCATGGTTCACAGTTATTAAGTTTTGAACATGTGTAATTATTAATTAACCAACTAATCTGACGACTGTTTGCACGGTCGCTATATCAAATAGCGCCCTAGAGGGAGGCGCGATTTTACTGAAACTCCCAGAAACATATCAAGCTCTACGTAAATCAATCTAACAAGCCTATATGCATGCTTATGATCTTGTAGAGATTAGATTGGGCTTGTACTTGAGATCACCTACCTTGGTTTTGAGGTTTGGATGCTATAACATGAAGAACGGTGATGAGATATCAAAATATCCGATACTCTGTTTTGTAGGATGGCAGCGGTAGTAGGGAAAATATGTATATATATAATAAGAGCAACTGCATCAACGAAAGTACTTGATCAATAATGGTGGAAGTAGTGAAGAAGCTGCGGCTCTTCACGCTCAGTAGTGAACAGGTTGGAGGAAGAAGACGTCGTCGGTGCAGGACCCGTTCGTGCAAGAGGAAAGAAGAGGAAGTAGGGGGTCTATCCTTCTCGTGCAGCCGAAGGAGAAGCAGAAGAATAAAGAATTCTTTTCTTCACGTACAATCGTCGGTGAGCAAACAACAGAGACGGCAGCATGTCGTGGTTGAAGAAAAAGAGCTAGCAGGTTGGCTCGACGGAGGGGGTTGGTATTTATAAGAAAAAGGTTTTGATCGAAGCTTGGAGTTCGATCAGGATTAGTATTTCCTTAGAGGTTGAATCCTACTAGAATTAGACTTCCTACGTATTAATCCTTCCAGATCAGGACATTCCCGAATAGCATTCAACATCCTAGTTTGAAGAAAACACTACAACTGTTTCCATTTTTGATTCTGCAGGGAAATAGCGCCTAGAATAGAGGCGCCCTTTAGGTAAATAGCGCCCATGATAGAGGCGTCATTCATGTAATTGGTGCCTTCGTGAAGGGTGTTCAATTTATGAAATGGCGCCTTAAGAGGGGGCGCTATTCAATTTTTGGCCCATTTTTTGTATGAGGTAAGCCCCATTAATTATATATACATATATAAGTTGTTTAAATATATATATATATGAGTTAGGCCTTGAACCTTGGTTTAATTTTCAATCTATTTACATTCCTTCAATTTACCAGGGTTGCTACACCCTCCCCCTGTTAAAAGAATTTGGTCCCCAAATTCAATCGTATATAGACGTGGAGGGTGCGAAGTACATACCGTTTTCAAATAAGTCGGGAAATCTCTTCTTCATGGACTCCTCAGTCTCCCACGTGGCTTCTTATTCTGAGCATTTGTTCCATTGAACCTTGACCATGGGAATCATCTTGTTCCTTAATGCACGTACCTCACGATCAAGGATCTTCATGGGTTTTTATTCATAAGTGAGATCCTTTTGTATCACTAGGTCTCCGTGATCTATGACATGTGACGGATCGTGCACATACTTCTTCAACATGGATATGTGGAACACGTTATGAACTTTGGACAATTGAGGAGGCAAAGCGACGCGGTATGCAACCTCGCCAACTCTTTCTAGTACCTCAAAAGGTCCGATAAACCTTGGTGTAAGCTTGCCCTTAACACCAAATCTCCTAATTCCTCGTCCAGGTGATATCTTGAGAAATACATGATCTCTGACTTGGAATTCGAGATCTCTTCTCCTTGTGTCAGCATAAGCCTTCTGTCTAGACTGAGCCACTTGAAGTCTCTCTCTAATCACTTGAATCTTTTCGGTGGTATCCCTTACCATATCTGGGCCTAATAGTTGTTTCTCGCCAATTTCATCCCAGCACAAGGGTGACCGGCAACTCCTTCCGTACAAGGCTTCGAAAGGTGCCATTTGTATGCTTGCCTGGTAACTATTGTTGTATGAAAACTCGACCAAAGGCAAGTGATCATGCTAGCTTCCACCAAAATCGATGATACAAGCTCTGAGCATATCTGTTACCACCTGATTCGTCCTTTCGGTCTGACCATCTATTTGAGGATGAAAAGCAGTAGTAAAATTGAGTCTCTTCCCCAATGAATGTTTTAGACCCTTCCAAAAGTGAGAAATAATGTGCGGGTCTCGGTCAGACACAATCGATACAGGAACTCCATGTAATCTGACCATCTCTTTAATGTATACAGCAGCAAGAACATCAACTGACCATCGGGTCTTAATTGGCAAGAAGTGTGCTGATTTGGTCAAACGGTTGATGATGACCCATATTCCATCATGTCCTCCTTTAGATTTAGATAATCCCATAATTAAGTCCATACCGATATCCTCCCACTTCCACTTGGGAACATCAAGAGGATGTAGCTTACCGGTAGGCTTTTGGTGTTCCGCCTTAACTTGTTGGCATGTGAGACAGCGAGACACGAAGTCTGCTAGTTCTCTTTTCATGTTGGGCCACCAAAAGGTCCTTTTCAAATCTTGGTACATTTTGGTAGATCCTGGATGAATGGTGTACCTTGATCTGTGAGCTTCATCTAAGATCTTCTTCTTTAGCTCTGAATAATCTGGTATGCAAATTCTATCTCTGAACAACAACCTTCCATCTGAGGCTATCTTGAAATCAGGTTGTTCTTCTATTTTGCCCTTGATTTTCGCTAATACAGGGTCATTATCTTGAAGTCCTTGTATTTCAGAGAGTAGATCTGGTTGTATGCTCATATGTGATAGTGTAACATACCTGCTCTCCTTGTCCACACTTATATCGAGTCTAGTGAACTGTTCTAGCAACTTCCACTCCTGAATCATGCAATTGGCTAATATTGCTCTTGGCTTCCGACTGAGGGCATCAGCTACAGGATTACCCTTTCCCGGATGATATTATATTGTGAAGTCGAAGTCCTTGAGATATTCTAGCCAACGTCTCTGTCTCATATTCAATTCCTTTTGAGAGAAGAGATACTTGAGACTCTTATGATCGGAGTATATAGTGAACTGCACTCCGTATAGGTAATGTCTCTAGATTTTTAATGCAAATACTACCGCAGTCAATTCCAAGTCATGAACTGGATAGTTCTCTTCATGCTTCTTCAATTGACGGGAATAGTAAGCTATAACTCTCCCTTGTTGTATTAAGACACATCCGAGGCCAATTCCAGACGCATCGGTGTATACCTTGAATTCCTCTCCTTCAATTGGCAAATCTAAGACTAGGGCAGTAGTTAAATGATCCTTGAGAGCATGAAAACTTGTTTCACATTCCTCGCTCCATTCATAACGGATCTCCTTGCCAGTTAGCCTAGTGAGTGGTACGGTGATCTTGGAGAAATCCTTGATGAATCGCCTGTAATAGTCTGCAAGACCCAAGAAACTATGGATCTCGCTAGCATTGGTTAGTCTTTCCCTATTCTTTACAGCTTCAACTTTTGATGGATCTACGTATAGTCCGTCCTTTGAAATCACATGATCTAGGAAAGATACTTCTTCCAGCCAAAATTCACATTTACTGAGCTTTACATATAATTGATTTGTCCTCAATATCTGTAATGCAATCCTTAAATGCTCATCATGGTCTTCCTTGGTCTTTGAATAAATCAATATATCATCAATAAAAACCACCACGAACTGATCTTGAATAGGCCTGAATATACTATTCACCAACTGCATAAAGGCTGCAGGGGCATTTGTTAGTCTGAAAGGCATAATAACAAATTTGTAGTGCCCATACCTGCTTTTGAACGCAGTCTTATGAATGTCCTCATCTTTGATTCTTAGTTGGTGATATCCCGACCTGAGATCAATCTTCGAGAAATACTTGGATCCAGATATTTGATCAAACAACTCATCGATTCTCGGCAGTGGATACTTGTTCTTGATAGTGAGATCATTCAACTGTCGATAGTCGATAAATAACCTCATAGATCCATCCTTCTTCTTTACAAATAGCACGGGTGCTCCCCACGGGGAAGTACTCGGCGTAATAAATCCCTTCTTTAGAAGTTCCATCAATTGTTCCTTTAATTCCTTGAGTTCGGCAGGGGACATCCTGTATGGTGCCTTAGAAACTGGACCAGCACCAGGGACCAAGTCGATGGTGAAGGCCACTTCTCTTTGTGGGGGTAGTCCAGGCAAATCTTCCGGAAACACGTCCGGGAATTCTTGTACAACTGGAATGTCTTCTTTCTTAGACTTCTTAGTCTCCTGAATGGTGACAAAAGTAAGGAAAGATACACATTCTTTCCTTATTAGCTTGCTAGCTCGAAGAGCCGAAATAAGAGGCAACTTGCTTCGACTCTTAGGGCTAGAATAGACCAGCTCTGGAAATTTCTTGAAGGTAACCTTGCTGTTACGGCAATCAACAGTTGTCTGGTATTTGGATAACAAATCGGCTCCCAATATGATATCATAGTCCCTCATTTCTAGGCATATAAGGTCGATAGGTAGATTTCTTCCCTTTAACAAGACTTCACAATTTTGGTAATGATGAGTAATATCGGCTTCGTTTTCGAGAGGAGTCGAAATAATTAATTTTATCCATTCCGGTTCCATAGGTAATGGGTCAGTAAACTTGTCAAAAATAAAAGAATGCGATGCACCAGTATCAAATAAGACATGTGCAGACTTGGAACAAACTTTTAATGTACCTTCCACTAGTCCGCTTCTGTCTTGATCTGCTTCATTAATAGCTTGGAGACGCGCATTCATCTTTATCGGGCGCTTTTCGTCTCCGGCTTGGTCATTGAGTAATGGACAATCGGGAATCCGATGTTCACGGCTCCCACAACGGAGGCAAGCTCTGAGTCTTCTCCAGCATTCTTCGGCCCTATGGCCGGTCTTGTTCAATGTTTACACACCTCCTTGGAAGGTGTGGTAGTAATGGAGAAAGGTTTGGTCTTCTTAAACTTTTGCTCCTTGAAGGACGTACCTCCATCATTGGCTCGCTTCTTATTGAAGGAGGGCTTGAAATTTCTAGAGCTTATAATAGGCTCTTTCTTGTTCTTCCCTCGGATCTTGTCAGATAGCTCCGTGGCATCCTCTAATAGTTGAGCTCTTCGAACCATATCCGAGTAGACTAGAATGTCCATCGGTGCCAGTTATGTGATATATTGAGGTCGAAGTCCATTGAGAAATCTTCTTACTTTCATTTTCTCGGTACTTACTAAGTGTTTTGCGTACCTTGACAGCCTAGAGAATTGGGCCTCATATTCGGCCACTAACAGAGTTCTTTGTTTGAGTGAGGCGAATTTTGCGGCTTTCTTCTCTTGCACTCGGTCGGAAAAATATTTGTCATTGAAGTACTCGGTGAACTCAGCCCATGTGATGGGTTCTTCACATAGGGTGGCTTCTACGGACTCCCACTAGGAACGACCGTCTCTTTCTAATTGGAACGTAGCTAGCAATACCTTCTCTTCATCTGTGCATTACATAACACGGAATATCCTTTCCACCTCTCGGAGCCAATGCTTGGCATCATCGGGATCTGATGAGCCAATGAACCTTGGTGGGTTCATATTTCTAAAACTATGGTGGAGATCACCAGCTCCATAGTTCACCGTTCCTTGTGCCACTTGCTGTAGTGCCTGAGTTATGCCTTGAATAGTGTGTTGCATATTATGCCACTGAGCACGTTCGACAGCCATCGTCCTACAAGGATTTTAAAGAACTAATTAATAAGATATTGGACCAAGAGTTTGATTTCCCTAAGTTACCTTAACCCATGGTTCTACCCAATTCTCACCGGGTGAAGATTCAAAACCTATCCTTGGACTTGGGTTTCCTAGGAATTGAATATCATAGGCTCTGATACCACAAAAATTGTCACGCCCCGAGCGCGGAAGGAACCCGGAGATGTGCGACGAGTTTATATTAATCATGTCAATCAGAGCATAGGTGTATTCGACATACATAGACAGAGCTCGCATAAGTAATGATAACCAAGTCCTTTATTAATCATAAACCTTAAAGTACTTCTATTACAACTCTTGATAAAAGAACTAGGACTCGATAAAAGGAAGGTACAATGGTTGACTCTATAAAGATAGAAAAGACAAGACTAGATAGTTGCTTGGACGGTCGAAATGGCTCTAAACTCTTCACTCATTGTCATTCCCACCCGATTGTGTCTCGTCATTGGACTTACCTGAAAAATAGGAAAAAACACTAGGTGAGCGAACGCTCAGTAGGAATTATATCTCAAGTGGTAGCTTGCTTTAAGTAAATTACATGTTGTATGGAATGCAAGTAAAGCTATGCATGTTCGCAGGAAACGACAATTGAAAGAGTATATATATATATATAGCAAGAGAGAGCTTAGAATGGACTAGCAAGATATCCAGGATTTTATGTAATTATATCAAGATAGACGAGCATATACGTTTAGCAAGTTATCATGTTATCAAGCAAGCAAGTAAATACCCTTCTAGGCCACGCATGTAAAGTCACGTCAAGTTAAGAACAAGTGTAAGAGTTTGTGGAAATATCCATTCAAGCAAGTCATGCACTTCGGTTCAATGCCACACCGTGATCAATAATAGCTCCCATGGGCACAAGTACTTTCGGGTGCTCCTCCTAGGACCAGATCGGGCCCTATATGTGCCAGCATTGAATCATGTATTTCGACATCCAGTTTAGTTATAGCCAATATATAGAATTTCAAGGGAATGAACCTTTACAGGAATATAAGGTAGATCTTGTGGAATAGAATTACAATGATAGAAATTTAATGGAAGGACATACTACGGTCAAAATGGTATAATCATGATACTCACGTAAACCTAGGTGGAATCGGCTCCCTAGTGGGTGCCATGACATTAAAAATAAGTATCCATATGTTCATGGGTGCTAGTTCTTTGAACATGATAAGGTCGAAAGAATAGGTATCTCCATAAAGATACATATTCCAAGATAGATAATAATGGCATGGTTTCCCCATTCAATTAGTTCAAGAATCATTCTCATGATGGCTAGGTAGCATACCATGAAGGCCGGTTTACCATGTTTCTTTAGAGGGACGTGGCAATCAAAAGTATCATGGGTTTTAGTGATACAACCTGCTCAATCGGCCTTGAGGGATTCCAAGGCTACGAGGAGTCTTACGGAGGTCCCCATGACTAACTTACCAGTCTGAAGGAACGGAATGTCTAACGGAGGGCTCGTATGTGGCCAAGAGTTGAGGGGTAATCGTTAAAACATCATGAATCGTGGGACTATACTCACGGAATGGAATATAGTGCCTATATAAAAAACCCATTGTCAAGGGTTACAGAAAATCATGAAAAATAGAAATCAGGTAAATAGTGCCTGGGGTCAAGTCTTCATTTAATGAAATAGCGCCCTCGGCAGCGTCGCTAGTTGAACATATAACGATTGTTCATTCAGTCGTTATATCTAGGGTCTATTTATCTTAAGATCTGTGAAAATTCTCAATTATAGCTATTATGTAAATGACGAGTTAGCTCAAGACTTCAATCCATTAAATAGCGCCCTAGTCAGGGGCATCATATTTGAAATTGACGGCATGGTTCATGTCATTATTTCCATTATCTATGTAATTCTGTCACGAATAGTTTAATGTTCACAGGTTATCACTAATTAGCGCCCGTGTTTGGGGGCATTCATTAAATTGATGACTTGAAGACTGTCGTTATTTCTTTGTCAGATGATACGCACCGGACAGGTACAATCATAGACACATGATTTCTGGAGTATATCCAATTGAGAAACTAGAGACATGTACAGGCAGAGAAACATAGCAGGAATCTAACAGTATACTCATGCATTAAATTAGATGTCATGGTTCACAGTTATTAAGTTTTGAACATGTGTAATTATTAATTAACCAACTAATCTGATGACTGTTTGCACGGTCGCTATATCAAATAGCACCCTAGAGGGAAGCACGATTTTACCGAAACTCCCAGAAACATATCAAGCTCTACGTAAATCAATCTAACAAGCCTATATGCATGCTTATGATCTTATAGCTATTAGATTGGGCTTGTGCTTGAGAACACTTACCTTGGTTTTGAGGTTTGGATGCTATAACGTGATGAACGGTGATGAGATATTAAAATATCCGATACTCTATTTTGCAGGATGGCAGCGACAGTAAGAAAAAGATGTATATATATAATATGATCAACTGTCGCAACGGCAGTACTTGATCAACAGCGGTGGCAGCAGTGAAGAAGCTGTGGCTCTTCACGTTCAGTAGTGAACAAGTTGAAGGAAGAAGACGTCATCGGTGCAGGACCCATTCATGCAAGAGGAAAGAAGAGGAGGCAGGGGGTCTATCCTTCACGTGCAGCCGAAGGAGAAGAAGAAGAAAAGATAATTCTTTTCTTCACGTACAACCGTCGGTGAGCAAAGAACAGAGATGGCAGTAGGTCGTTGTTGAAGAAAAAGAGCCAGCAGGTTGGCTCGACGGAGGGGGTTGGTATTTATAGGAAAAATGTTTTGATCCAAGCTTGGAGTTTGATCGGGATTCGTATTTCCTTAGAGGTTGAATCCTGCTAGATATAGACTTCCTACGTATTAATCCTTCGAGATCAGGACCTTCCCGAACAGCATTCAACATCCTAGTTCGAACAAAACACTGCAACGGTTTCCATTTTTGATTCTGCAGGGAAATAGCGCCTAGAATAGAGGCGCCCTTTAGGTAAATAGCGCCCATGATAGAGGCGTCATTCATGTAATTGGCGCCTTCGTGAAGGTAAATTTATGAAATGGCGCCTTAAGAGGGGGCGCTATTCAATTTTTGGCCCATTTTTTGTATGAGGTAAGCCCCATTAATTATATATATATATATATATATATATATATATATATATATATAAGTGGTTTTAATATATATATATATGGGTTAGTCCTTGAACCATGGTTTAATTTTCAATACATTTACATTCCTTCAATTTACCAGGGTTGCTACATGGGACCTCCTGACCTAATAAATTTTCGCTTCAAAACCACATTAGCCACTTTAAATTTTCTTTCAATGACGTTCTTTTGAAAATGACGTGAAACTCACTTTTGATAGACCGAGACATGATTGGCCGCATTAAGTCTCTTCTTATCCAAAAGTTCCAACTGGACTAGCAACGCCTCTCGACGCTCATCGAGATTAAGTTCCTTATCAAGTTGCACTCTTAGGGAAGGGATCAAAATCTTATATGGAAGTACTGCCTCCATCCCATAAGTGAGAGCAAAAGGTGTTTACCCCGTGGGAGTACGGACAGAGGTGCGATAAGCGTATAGAGCTTCTACGAATCTTTCAGGCCAATCCAAAAATTTGTGCGACTTGCATGTTTTCTTGATAATTTTAAGAAGGGTTTTATTGGTGGCCTCGACTTGACCGTTGCCTTGAGGGTAATATGGAGATGAATGATGCAATGAAATATTAAACTTCTTACAGAGGTCCTAGAGTTCTTGTGACATGAACTGCAGTCCGTTGTCGGTGACGATGTCGCTTGGCACTCCAAATCGCGAGATGATGTTCTTTAAGATGAAGAGGCAAACCATGGAAGCTTTGATTTCTACATATGCTTCAGCTTCAGCCCACTTGGTGAAATACTCAGTGGTGGTAAGGATAAATGATTTTTGCTTGACCTGAGAGTTAGGATCACCAAGCGGGCCTACAATATCAAAAGCCCACATGGCGAATGGCCAAGGAGCAGAAAGAGGATGGAGGGATGAAGCGGGAGCGTGAATCTTGTTAGCATGAAGTTGGCATTGGGCACACCTACGAATGTAGGTGGAACAATTTTTTTCTAAGGTTGGCCAGTAATAGCCCTGCCTAAGAATTTTCTTCGCTAAGGCCTAACCATTAACATGCCCTCCACACACACTTGAATGAGTTACTTCAATGACCTTCCAGGCCTCATCATCGTCTAGACACCTCATAAGAACCCCATTAAGAGCACGCCTATTCAATTCTCCAGCAACTATTGTGTATCTTGAGGCGACTCTTGTAATGGCCTTACGATGCTCGGCATTAGCTGATTCTGGGAATGACCCATCCCTGCAATATTGTTCAATTTCATAGTACCATGGTAATTCCTCTTCTTCCAAGATCTCTTCCAGCTCTGTTAAGGATACCTTTTTCAAATCCTCCTTCTCAGCCTTCTTCTCTACGGACTTCCTAAGGTTATCAAACCAGGGATCCTGAAGGGAAGGAGCGTCTAACCGCTAGACCACGATGGTCTCAGTGGGGCGACTGAGGGGGAAGGAAAAGGAAGAAGTAAGGGATGCGAGTGCATCAGCATGAATATTTTGAGATCGAGGGGTATGAATGTATATCAATTTATGGAATTGCCTAGCCAATAAAGTGACCAGATCCTAATAGGGTTTGAGCTTGGGGTCACGGGTGCGATAGGTAGAGATAACCTGGTGCAACACCAACTGAGAATCTCTTATAATGTTCAAATACCGCGCGCCCATGATATAGGCGTGCTTCAATCCAGCAAGGAGAGCCTCATACTCGGCTATATTGTTGGTAGCAGGGAAAGAGAGTTGATATGCGAAAGGGATAGTCACTCCCTCCGGAGTGAGGAGAACAGCACCGATGTCTCAGCCCTGAGAATTAAGTGCGCCATCAAAGTGTAAGGACCAGAAAGGATGATGAATGAGCACGGCAAGGTGTTCATCAGGGAACTCATCTTGGATGGAATCAGTACAAGGAATAGGCAAATGGGCAAGATGTTCAGCGATAGCATAGCCCTTGATAGCCTTTTGGGTGACGAAGGTGATATCAAGCTGTGAGAGAAAGCTCTGGCAGCGAGCCAACATACTAGAAAGGACATGCTTTTCTAAGAGATAGCAAATCAGGTCCATTCTAGAGATCAACCTAACTTCATGGGCAAGGAAATAATGCTTCAATTTTTGAGCGACCCAAACTAATGCTGCACAAGTCTTCTCCATGGCAGTGTACTTAGCCTCCGCAGGGTTGAACAACCTAGAGAGGTAATAGGCTGCACTTTCTCTACCTTCATCATCCACTTGTGCCAAGATAGCTCCTAGGGAGTCCTCAATGACAGAAATGTACAGGATCAGAGGCTTCCCAGGGATAGGAGGTTACAGAACCGGGGGATTAGATAGAAAATCCTTCAGATCCTCATAAACCTTCTGACATTCTTCATTCCATTCAAATTTAACCCCTGCCTTCAATAGTTCATAAAATGGATGACACCTTTGAGAATGATGCGATATAAATCTTCGAATAAACTGTAAACGTCCAATTAACCCTCAAAGTTCAGTGATGTTCTTTGACGGGGGCATATCCATGACAGCCTTCGCTTTATTAAGATCAATCTGAATCCCCCGTTTACTAACTATGAATCCTAATAGCTTCCCTGAGGACACTCCAAATACACATTTCTTCGGATTCATCTTCAGCTTGTACTCCCGAGCCCTGTGCAACACCTTGGCCAAAATAGTGTGGTGCTCTTCTTTCGAGCTCGATTTCACCAAAATATCATCCACGTAAGCTTTCTGATGCGGGACGGGACGCGACTGTAGATTGGATTAAAATCCACACGTTAAATAAGAGGAATAAAATGGATAACAAGATTGCATGAAAGTGGAAATATGATGGGGAGATGGTAATAAACTCAAAGAAAAGCACGTGGTGCTAAGAGGAGATGTGATCGCCAGAGGGATTACCTCAATAAGAAAAAGGGATTTTTTGTACCTGGTGAAGATTTGGATGCGGGATGGATGTGGAATTCCTCCTCCTCCTTCAATCGGCCGGCCGACAAAGGGGGGTATCTCTTTATTGATTATCCTTGCAAAAATAAGACAAAATAAACAAACAAAGCAAAAGGGAGGATCAGCCGATGTGTAGAATCAATCCCAAATGAAGAATATGATGTTGAAGAGAGAAATCAACATGCGCACCTCTTTTTTGGTTTTTTTTAAACCCCTAGAGAAGAGCTAGGGAAGGGGATATGATATGATGATGGAACTTAATGCAATAAAAAAAACTAACAGTGGGACGTATTAATGATAGTAAGATGACGCTCACAAACAAAATAAACAAAAAAGAAACCATGCTGTCCTTGATGACAGTAAAGGGAAACCAAGGGAAGAAGATGAAGCAGTGAACGCAAGCGGATGCAGAGGAAAACGGATGCAGAGGAGGAAGCGGCTGATCCACCTGATTGCACGGGAAGAAAAAAAAACTCTGCAGCAATCTTTCTATCCGCTGTATATGGGTGTTAACCCTATGACGATCGATCCAGACTCCCTTATATAAGTTTCAATCGAATGTGATCAAACAAGGGAAGATAAGAACGGGCAAGGAATATCCAGGGAAAGGATTAAAATCGAGCAAGAGTCTGAACAAGGCAGGGAACTACCCAGGAAAGAGGAGTTTAAGCAGGACACAAAACGAAAAACACGACCTTGCGAAGGGCGTCAAATTAAGAATTGACGACCTACACAAAGACGTTACTCAAAACATGACCTCTATTAAGGGCGTCACTTCTTGGATTTAATTTTGGCAATAAAACTTTCTTTATATGAAAATTATGAGAACACGCCCGAGATGAAGGCGTTAACTAGAAACACGCCCTGAGGAAGGACGTTAACAAACAATTTAAATTGATTTTGAATTTATTTTGGAACCAGATAATACCAGGAATTGACGCCCTCACATTTAGTCGTCCGTTCTTGAGAAAACGCCCTAGGTAAGGTCACTATTTAAATAACGCCCCTCCTCAGGTCGCGAATCACAAAATGCAAGAACAAATCAAAACCACACGCAAAAAGATAGAAAAACTTCATATTATGAACATATTGAAGTTCACTTTGGGGCGTTTAACATAGTGACATGAGATTTGATCAACATAGCGTCATTTTTGGCATGTCTACAGCTACCCCGCCTTGGCGTCTGCTTTGCAAGAGAGTGAGACGAAATGAAACGAAAGTGCAACAAACGGAATAAAGTGGAACGAACTGATAAGTAGATGCCAAGGTGTGATGTGACACGCCTCAGACACTAAGCATTGGAAATCTTTCCAAGATTCTAAGTGAAACAACTCCGAATGATTCCAAGGAAGTATCTGTTTGCTGGATAAAGGAGACTAAACTAAGTAAGTAAAAATGTAAGGCAAAAGGGTGTGCGCGCGGGCACGATAGGGAAAGACCATTGGAGAGCAGTTACCAGCCAACGTGGACGTGCTACAATCAAGGTAGATTTGCAGAAAAATAAAGAGAATTGAGATGAAGATCCAACAAAAGGACATTTTTAAGGAATCAGCCTGAGCGGCTTCAGATAGAACAAAGTACTTGATTTGGAATGGAATGTCTCATGCCAACTCAATAAAGAGCGAGTGACCTTCATTATTGCCATAATATGAAGATTTTCATCATGAGTCTCAATGTCACGCCCCGAGCGCGGAAGATACCCGGAGACGCGCTACGAGTTTATATCAATCATGTCAATCAGAGTGGTCGTGTATTCGACACAAAGACAGAGATGCGTAAAATAGCAAGATAACCCAATCCTTTATTATTAATAGGCTATTACAAATCTAATAGAAAAGTACATAGTTGACTCAAGAAAATAGGAAAAAGACTAGATGACACTTGGACAAGCTCTAGCTCTTTCACTCTTGACCTTCCCCATCCGATTGACTTCCATCGTCGTCAGACTTACCTGAAAAGTAAAAAGGGACAAACGGAATGAGCGAACGCTCAATAGGAAATTATATCTCAAGTCCTAGCAAGGGGTTTAAGTAATTACATCTTTCATGAATGCAATAAAGCTATGCATGCTCGCATAAAACGACAAGACAGAGAGAATGTAATATCAAGGAATAAGATGAACTAATCATGAACTTTCAATAAGATAACAAGATATTCAAGCAAGTACATTTAACAAGTCATGTCAAGAACTTTGGCTATCTTGTATCAAGCAAGTAAATTACCCTTTTTCGGGTCACGCATTTCATGTCAAGTCAAGTACGATTCAAGTACAAGATGTGTGTGGAATGTCCAATCAAGCAAGTCAAGTACTCGGTATAATGCTAGATACCTTATCATTTTAACTCCCATGGGCACAAGTACTTTCGGGTGCTCCTCCCAGGACCAGATCGGGCCCTATATGCGCAGGCATTTATCATGTATTTTGACATCCACTCTTGTTTATAGCCAACATAGAATTTCAATAATCAAGCTTGTAGACACGTACGACAACTTTGATAGAATAGAGTCCAAAATATGACAAAGGACATAGATTGGCGATAATAACGGTATAATCACGATATCGATAAAACTAGGTAGAATATGGTTCCCTTAACTTGGGTACCATGACAAATCAATATGGACATTCTTTATGTAGAATTTAGGTCCACATGAACAGTATATCAAAGGTAAGATACCCTCATTCTTATCATAGAATTGAGGTTTACAAGAATGACATGATATGGCATGATATCATCATCCCATTAAGACTTTCTTATGATATACTCTTTGTATAATCATAAGGGCCGGTATACCATGTTTCTTTAGATTGACATGGCATCAATGGTGTAATGAGTTTTTAGGGTACAACCAGCTCAGTCGGCCTTGAGGGAATCCAAGGCTACGAGGAGTCTTACGGAGGTCTCTATGACTAACTCGCTAGTCCAAAGGAACGGAATGTCCAATGGAGAGCTTGTATGTCAATGAGAATTGAGTGTGATCGATAAAACAATCGTGAAACGTGGGACTATACTCACGGAATGGAGAATAGTGCCGATATATATATTATATAACATATGAAACCATCGATTAACAGAATCAGGATAAAAATATCAGTTTACAGAAAATAACGACTTAGGTAAAGTCGTTTCTCAAGTAATTAACGCCTAACAGAAGGGCGTTTACACATGTTTCCATTTTTTTCAGAATTTCAGAATTTCATTAATTTATCTAAAACGCGCCCTGGACAGGGGCGTTTCTTTTCAATGAGACGACTACAGCAGCATGCGTCTTTTTATTTACAATATTTTACAGAACATATTTATTTTCAGAAATTATCAAAAACGCGCCCTTGGTAGGGGCGTTAATCATTAAATTCTTATCTTTACAGAATATATTGTTCGGGCTTTTAATAGAAACGCGCCCTATGAAGGGGCGTTACTTTTCAATTCACGCCCTATTGTCGGGCGTTAGTCCAGTGAAAGACGACCTAGCCACGGTCGTGAATTCAAGAAATACCATGAATTTTCATGGGCATTAATAATTTCAGGATAATAGAATTCATGGAGAATGAATGTATGGTCATGACAATAAAATTAACAGGTTTGAAGACATATGATCATGCATTATTGTAGAATCATGATTTCATAGATAATCAATTCTTAACATGGGTGATTAATCATTAAATGAAATTAACGCCTGTGTACAGGGCGTCAAATCTAAAATTGACGACCTCGGTAGGGTCGTGACTTGTGAAATAGCGCCCTAGTCTGGGGCGTGTATTTCATAATCACGCCCTTGCTAAGGACGTTTCTTTCAAGAAATTAACAAAAAATCGTTCAGAACTATAGTAAACCAAACAATGTATATGCATGATGATTATTGTACTGTATCAATTTAGTTTGGGCTACAGTGACTTGAGAAAATCCTACCTTAATTGATATTTGGAGAGGGGACACGTGAATAACTTGATAAGAACACACTGAAGCTTCTAATACCCTTGATAGCAGCAGTATGCAGATCGGACAGGAAGAAGAAGAAAAATTTAGTTGATGAAGATGATGGAGGTGATGATCTTCAATCAACCTGTAGGGGAAGAAAAAGGAAGGAAAGTGAGGATATAATCGAAGTTAGGAAAAGTTTTAGAAGAACCTTACCTATGTTCTTCACAACATGTGCTCTCTTCGACCTGTAAGAAGAGAAGGAGATGAAGAACGTTAGTTCTTCATACACTCGAAACAGAGAAAGAAAAGAATAAGAAGAACAGTTCTGTTCTTCACTTACCGTCGCAGAGGCTTGAATCAAATAGGTTTAGGGTTTGTTCGATCAAGACTATTTATAGGATTTTGGACGTCCTGTTAGGGTTAGTGTTCTAGTGGAAGTAATATATCCCTAATAGAGTCCTTGCCCTAGTAAACACTTACTAGATTAACATAATCCTTCCCTGGATAAGCTCCCGTGTCGAACGGAACTCGAATGGAATTAACGACCTAGGTTAGGGCGTCGATTCCTGAATTGACGACCTGGTTCAGGTCGTTTCTTAAGAAGCGCCTGATATGAAGGCGTTCTTTGTTTTAAAACACGCCCAAGCTAGGGGCATTTCTTGGCCTTACCCTTTTTGACGTTGGAATTTGACGCCGTTTGGTGAGGGTGTCACTTCTTGAGTCACGCCTTAACTAGAGGCGTTTATAATTTAAATAGCGCCTTGATCCGAGGCGTTATTTTATATTGTTTTATTTATCTCATTATTTGATTTATTTTTAAAATCTTTATTATTATTAATATTTTATCAGGGTTGCTACACCCTCCCCCACTTAAAAGATTTGGTCCCCAAATTCAATTGCATAATATGTATATACGTGGAGAGTGTAGATCATATACCTCTTAGCATAGCTCGGGAAATCGTTTCTTCATAGATTCCTCGATCTCCCATGTCGCTTCGTGTTCAGTATTCTTATTCCATTGCACCTTGAGCATGGGAATAACCTATTCCTTAGAGCTCGTATTTTACGATCTAAGATCTTCATAGGCTTCTGTTCATATGTGAGATCTTTCTGGATCACCAGATCTCCATGTTCAATAATATGAGATGGATCGTGTACATACTTCTTCAACATAGATATGTGAAACACATTATGCACTTCGGACAATTGAGGAGGTAACGCGATGTGATAAGCAACCTCGCCAACTCTTTCAAGTACCTCAAATGGTCCGATGAATCTTGGCGTAAGCTTGCCCTTAACACCAAATCTTCGTATGCCACGTCTAGGCGATATTTTAAGAAATACATGATCTCCAACCTGGAATTCAAGATCTCTTCTTCTTGTATCAGCATAAGTCTTTTGTCTGATCTGAGCAACTTGCAATCTTTCTCTGATTACTTGTATCTTCTCAGTTGTATCCCTTACCATGTCTGGACCTAACAGTTGTTTCTCTCCAACTTCGTTCCAGCATAAAGGCGATCGACAACTCCTTCCGTATAAGGCTTCGAAAGGTGCCATTTGGATACTAGCTTGGTAGCTGTTGTTATAAGCAAATTCAACTAAAGGTAAGTGGTCATGCTAGCTTCCACCAAAGTCAATGATGCAAGCTCTTAGCATATCCTCAACAACTTGATTAGCTCTCTTGGTCTGACCATCCGTTTGTGGGTGAAAAGCAGTACTGAAGTTGAGCCTTGTTCCCAATGAATGTTATAGTCCCTTCCAAAAATGAGAAGTGAAACGGGGATCTCTGTCAGACACGATCGAGACAGGTATACCATGCAACCTGACTATTTCTTTGATGTATAGTGCAGCTAGCACATCAATTGACCATCGACTTTTTATTGGCAAGAAATGCGCCGATTTAGTTAATCGGTCAATGATAACCCAGATTCCATCGTGTCCTCCTTTTGATTTAGATAAACCCATGATGAAGTCCATACTAATATCCTCCCACTTCCACTTAGGAATATCTAGAGGATGAAGTTTATCAGCAGGCTTTTGGTGTTCCGCCTTGACTTGTTGGCATGTGAGACAGCGTGATACATAGTCCGCGATTTCTCTTTTCATATTAGGCCACCAAAAGTTCCTCTTTACATCTTGGTACATTTTGGTTGATCCTGGATGAATAGTGTACCTTGATCGGTGAGCTTCATCTAAGATCTTCTTCTTTAATTCCGGACAGTCGGGTATACAAGTTCTACCTTTGAATAATAATCTTTTATCAGAAGTTAGTTGAAAATCAGATTGTCCTTCTAATCTGCCTTTGATTTCCACTAATATAGGATCATCATCCTGAAGTGCTTGTATCTCAGATAATAAATCTGACTGTATGCTTACATGAGATAATGTGACAAATTTGGCTTCCTTGTCCAAGCTTATATTGAGCTCGGAGAATTGTTCTAGTAACTTCCATTCTTGTATCATACAATTGGCTATCATTGCTCTCGGCTTTCGACTAAGGGCATCAGCAACATAATTACCCTTTCCAGGATGATATTGTATACTGAAGTCGAAGTCCTTGAGATATTCCAGCCAGCGTCTTTGTCTCATGTTTAGCTCCTTTTGTGAAAATAGATATTTGAGACTTTTGTGATCGGAGTATATAGTAAACTGCACTCCATATAAGTAGTGTCTCCATATCTTTAGGGCAAATACCACCGCGGCCAGTTCTAAGTCATGGACGGTGTAATTCTCCTCATGCTTCTTCAGTTGACGTGAAGAGTATGCTATGACCTTTCCTTGTTGCATTACGACACATCCGAGGCCAATGCCAGAAGCATCTGTGTAGACCTCGAATTTCTCTCCTTCTATTGGTAGAGCTAAGACCGGAGCTGTAGTAAGATGATCCTTGAGAGTTTGGAAACTTATTTCACATTCCTCACTCCATTCATATCGGATCTCCTTACGAGTTAATCTTGTAAGTGGTACGGCGATCTTAGAGAAATCTTTGATGACTCACCGATAATAGCCTGCAAGACCTAAGAAACTTCTGATCTCGCTAGCATTGGTTGGTTTTTCCCAGTTTCTAACAGCTTCAACCTTTGATGGATCAACAGATAGACCATCCTTGGATATCACATGTCCGAGAAAAGCCACTTCTTCAAGCCAGAACTCGCACTTGCTGAGCTTTGCATATAATTGATTTTCCCTCAATACTTGCAATGCGATCCTTAAATGCTCCTCATGTTCTTCCTTAGTTTTGGAATATATCAATATATCATCAATGAAGACTACTATGAATTGATCCAAGTAAGGCCTGAATATGCTATTCATTAACTGCATAAAGGCAGCAGGGGCATTTGTTAGTCCAAAAGGCATAACAACGAATTCATAATGGCCATACCTGCTTCTGAATGCGGTCTTATGAATGTCATCATCTTTGATCCTTAACTGATGATATCCTGATCTGAGGTCAATCTTGGAAAAATATTTGGATCCTGAAATCTGATCAAATAATTCATCGATTCTCGGCAGTGGATACTTGTTCTTGATAGTGAGATGATTCAACTGTCGATAGTCGATGCACAATCTCATGGATCCGTCCTTCTTCTTCACAAATAAGACTGGTGCTCCCCACGGGGAAGTACTTGGCCTAATAAACCCTTTTCGAATTAGTTCCATTAATTACTCTTTTAACTCCTTGAGTTCAGCAGGTGACATTCTATAAGGTGCCTTTGAAACCAGACCAGCACCAGGGACTAAGTCGATGGTGAAGGCCACTTCTCTTTGTGGGGGTAATCCTGGCAAATCTTTCGGAAACACGTCCGGAAATTCTTGCACCACTTGTATGTCTTCTAGCTTAGTTTCCTTAGCTTCTTTAATTGTGACAAAGGTAAGGAAAGATGTACATCCTTTCCTGATGAGCTTGCTAGCTCGGAGGGCCGAAATAAGAGGGGAATTGCTCCGACTCTTGGGGCGAGTAAAGACTAATTCTGGAATATCTTTGAAAGCAATTTGGCTATTGCGGCAATCAACCGTTGCCTGGTATTTGGATAACCAGTCCGCTCCTAGTATAACATCATACTCCTTTAGATCGAGGCATATAAGATCTATAGGTAAATTCCTACCTTGAACCATTACCTCACAGTTTTGGTAGTGATGAGTAATATCATTTTCACTTCCAAGAGGAGTAGTTAGAACTATTTTTATCCATTCTGGTTCTAACGGTAACGGGTTGGCAAACTTCTTAGAAATAATGGAATGCGATGCACCCGTATCAAATAAGACATAAGCACTTTGGAACAAACTGTTAATGTACCTTCTACCAGTCCACCTTCTTCTTGCTCGGTCCCCTTTATTGCATGAAGTCGAGCGTTCTTTGTCACCGGGCGTTTACCATCACCGGCTTGGTCATTCATTAATGGACAATCGGGAATCCGATGCTCACGGCTTCCACAACAGAGACATGCTCCTAACTTCCTCCAGCATTCTTCTGTCTTGTGACCAGCCTTGTCACAATGCTTGCATACTACGTTTGAAGGTGTAGTGGTGATAGAGAAGGGCTTGGATTTCTTGAACTTGGAATCTTGAGAGGATGAACCTCCATTATTGGGCCTCTTCTTAAAGTTGGGTTTAAAAGAACCCGAACCTGTGACTTGCTCCTTCTTGTCTTTTCCACAGATCCTATCAGATAGTTCCGTGGCATCTTCAAGTAATTGAGCTCGGCGCACGATTTCAGAATAAACTTGAATATCCATCGGCGCTAGCTGAGTAATATAGTGGGGCCTAAGCCCATTAAGAAATCTACGGGCTTTCATCTTCTCCGTGCTAATAAGATGCTTAGCATATCTAGACAACCTGGAGAACTGAGCTTCATAATATGCTAATGATAAAGATCGTTGTTTTAATGCAGCGAATTCTGCAGCCTTCTTTTCTTGGACTCGGTCCGAGAAATATTTAGCATTGAAGTATTCCACAAATTCTTCCCATGTTACTTGAGTAGGATCGATGGTTGCTTCAATAGACTCCCACCAACATCTAGCATCTTTCTCTAACTGGAATGTAGCTAATAGAACTTTGTCCAGATCCGTGCATTGCATGACACGGAATATGCGTTCGGTTTCCCGAACCCAATGCTCGGCATCGTCCGGATCGGTCGATCTTATGAACTTCGGGGGATTCATGCTCTTAAAGGCTTGGTGTAAGCTTCCAGCCTGTTGTAGCACTTGAGTCATTCCTTGAAGGGTACGCTGCATGTTGCGCCATTGAGCACGTTCAGCAGCCATTATCCTACAATTACAATAGCTACGTTAGTATTATATCACTGTGATCTTATTAAAAGACTCGTTGACTCTTAACCCTTGGTTCTACCCAATCTCACTGGTAAAAGATTTATACTTATCCTTGGACTTGGGTTTTTCCTAGGAATTGAATACCTTAGGCTCTGATACCACAAAAACTGTCACGCCCCGAGCGCGGAAGATACCCGGAGACGCGCGACGAGTTTATATCAATCATGTCAATCAGAGTGGTCGTGTATTCGATACAAAGACAGAGATGCACAAAATAGCAAGATAACCCAATCCTTTATTATTAATAGGCTATTACAAATCCAATAGAAAAGTACATAGTTGACTCAAGAAAATAGGAAAAAGACTAGATGACACTTGGACAAGCTCTAGCTCTTTCACTCTTGACCTTCCCCATCCGATTGACTTCCATCGTCGTCGGACTTACCTGAAAAGTAAAAAGGGACAAACGGAATGAGCGAACGCTCAGTAGGAAATTATATCTCAAGTACTAGCAAGGGGTTTAAGTAATTACAACTTTCATGAATGCAATAAAGCTATGCATGCTCGCATAAAACGACAAGATACAAAGAATGTAATATCAAGGAATAAGATGAACTAATCATGAACTTTCAATAAGATAACAAGATATTCAAGCAAGTACATTTAACAAGTCATGTCAAGAACTTTGGCTATCTTGTATCAAGCAAGTAAATTACCCTTTTTTGGGCCACGCATTTCATGTCAAGTCAAGTATGATTCAAGTACAAGATGTGTGTGGAATGTCCAATCAAGCAAGTCAAGTACTCGGTATAATGCCAGATACCTTATCATTTTAACTCCCATGGGCACAAGTACTTTCGGGTGCTCCTCCCAGGACCAGATCGGGCCCTATATGCGCAGGCATTTATCATGTATTTTGACATCCACTCTTGTTTATAGCCAACATAGAATTTCAATAATCAAGCTTGTAGACACGTACGACAACTTTGATAGAATAGAGTCCAAAATATGACAAAGGACATAGATTGGCGATAATAACGGTATAATCACGATATCGATAAAACTAGGTAGAATATGGTTCCCTTAACTTGGGTACCATGACAAATCAATATGGACATTCTTTATGTAGAATTTAGGTCCACATGAACAGTATATCAAAGGTAAGATACCCTCATTCTTATCATAGAATTGAGGTTTACAAGAATGACATGATATGGCATGATATCATCATCCCATTAAGACTTTCTTATGATATACTCTTTGTATAATCATAAGGGCCGGTATACCATGTTTCTTTAGATTGACATGGCATCAATGGTGTAATGGGTTTTTAGGGTACAACTAGCTCAGTCGGCCTTGAGGGAATCCAAGGCTACGAGGAGTTATACGGAGGTCTCTATGACTAACTCGCTAGTCCAAAGGAACGGAATGTCCAATTGAGAGCTTGTATGTCAATGAGAATTGAGTGTGATCGATAAAACAATCATGAAACGTGGGACTATACTCACGGAATGGAGAATAGTGCCGATATATATATTATATAACATATGAAACCATCGATTAACAGAATCAGGATAAAAATATCAGTTTACAGAAAATAACGACTTAGGTAAAGTCGTTTCTCAAGTAATTAACGCCTAACAGAAGGGCGTTTACACATGTTTCTATTTTTTTCAGAATTTCAATATTTCATTAATTTATCTAAAACGCGCCCTGGACAGGGGCGTTTCTTTTCAATGAGACGACTACAGCAGCATGCGTCTTTTTATTTACAATATTTTACAGAACATATTTATTTTTAGAAATTATCAAAAACGCGCCCTTGGCAGGGGCGTTAATCATTAAATTCTTATCTTTACAGAATATATTGTTCGGGCTTTTAATAGAAACGCGCCCTATGAAGGGGCGTTACTTTTCAATTCACGCCCTATTGTCGGGCGTTAGTCCAGTGAAAGACGACCTAGCCACGGTCGTGAATTCAAGAAATACCATGAATTTTCATGGGCAGTAATAATTTCAGGATAATAGAATTCATGGAGAACGAATGTATGGTCATGACAATAAAATTAACAGGTTTGAAGACATATGATCATGCATTATTGTAGAATCATGATTTCATAGATAATCAATTCTTAACATGGGTGATTAATCATTAAATGAAATTAACGCCTGTGTACAGGGCGTCAAATCTAAAATTGACGACCTCGGTAGGGTCGTGACTTGTGAAATAGCGCCCTAGTCTGGGGCGTGTATTTCATAATCACGCCCTTGCTAAGGACGTTTCTTTCAAGAAATTAACAGAAAATCGTTCAGAACTATAGTAAACCAAACAATGTATATGCATGATGATTATTGTACTGTATCAATTTAGTTTGGGCTACAGTGACTTGAGAAAATCCTACCTTAATTGATATCTAGAGAGGGGACACGTGAATAACTTGATAAGAACACACTGAAGCTTCTAATACCCTTGATAGCAGCAGTATGCAGATCGGACAGGAAGAAGAAGAAAAATTTAGTTGATGAAGATGATGGAGGTGATGATCTTCAATCAACCTGTAGGGGAAGAAAAAGGAAGGAAAGTGAGGATATAATCGAAGTTAGGAAAAGTTTTAGAAGAACCTTACCTATGTTCTTCACAACATGTGCTCTCTTCGACCTGTAAGAAGAGAAGGAGATGAAGAACGTTAGTTCTTCATACACTCGAAACAGAGAAAGAAAAGAATAAGAAGAACAGTTCTGTTCTTCACTTACCGTCGCAGAGGCTTGAATCAAATAGGTTTAGGGTTTGTTCGATCAAGACTATTTATAGGATTTTGGACGTCCTGTTAGGGTTAGTGTTCTAGTGAAAGTAATATATCCCTAATAGAGTCCTTGCCCTAGTAAACACTTACTAGATTAACATAATCTTTCCCTGGATAAGCTCCCGTGTCGAACGGAACTCGAATGGAATTAACGACCTAGGTCAGGGCGTCGATTCCTGAATTGACGACCTAGTTCAGGTCGTTTCTTAAGAAGCGCCTGATATGAAGGCGTTCTTTGTTTTAAAACACGCCCAAGCTAGGGGCGTTTCTTGGCCTTACCCTTTTTGACGTTGGAATTTGACGCCGTTTGGTGAGGGCGTCACTTCTTGAGTCACGCCTTAACTAGAGGCGTTTATAATTTAAATATCGCCTTGATCCGAGGCGTTATTTTATATTATTTTATTTATCTCATTATTTGATTTATTTTTAAAATCTTTATTATTATTAATATTTTATCAGGGTTGCTACACTCAAGGTCCTACATGATGCATGCTGGGCTAAAAGAAAAGAATAAAACAAACTAAAAATATAGAAAATAACCAAGGATAATATTGCTAAGCCATGTAGATTTGGTCAAGAATCCAGATCTCTAAGCTGACACTAGGCCGAAGCCCGTTTGTCCACGCATCAACTCAGAAAGTGGAACCATCGTCCCAGACCTTTAAACGACTCAAAGGCCTATCCGTGTGATCAAGACTCTCCTGGAATTATCACTGTTTTTTGATGAAGGGGAACTCAAATTCCAGGTTCATCAGAACCACAAGGTCCTTGATATGCTATAATAGCGTAGATACTATATAGTAACAATGATTACAGAAAATAAATACAAGATGAGCACGATGTTACTTCCATGATCAACCCAAGCGTCTCAAAACCTGCAATCTTCTGTACTCAAAAGTTCATTAGTTCTCTCAAAATTTCAATATAAATAATCCTCAATTCAAAGTATGACATGATCATAAGTGCTAAATAAAATAGAATTCCAACGAAATAATAGCACTTAAGTTCATCAGAGCACGCAAAAAGCAAATTCATAAGCTCACAAAACACGCCTGCACTGAACGACGTCAAAACAATGAAAGGCGCCTTATCGTGAGGGCGTCAAAATGAGAAACACGCCCTTTATCATGGCGTGAACATCATCGATAGTTCAAGAAGAAAACGACCCTGGCAAGGGCGTTACACAAAACACGACTTATGCAAGGTCGTCAATTCAAGAATTGATGCCCTAACAAAAGGCGTTAATAAATCCAACGCTTCCGTTTCCAAATCGAAAGCAAAACCAAATCCTAATAGCCCTCAACCTTCTAACTCCGAACAACCTTTGGGACCCTTCAGGCTCCTATAAAAGGAAAGGTAATTCCTTCAAACACTCATCTGAGTTCTGCTTCTGTTTTCTTCTTCTGCCCGTTCTTCTGTTCGTTCTTCTTCTGCAGGCACTTGTCCGAGCTTCTTCTGCAAAGCAAAAGATGGAGAGAATGATCAAGAAACCCAGATCTTCCACCCCCAGATTGACTGAAATACAGGGGCACATCTGCATCCGAATTGCCCAAAATCAGGTTGGCGAATTCTTCTGTTCTTCCTCTGCTCATATTCCTTTTTTTCTTTCCTTCTTACTGAACTCTTCTGTTGCTCATGCATTCTCCTTCTTTTCTTTCTTCCACAGGATTATCCAAATGTCCCCGGTGCTAGGAGATTTATAAAAATTAAGTGGCTGCCACTTATCCTTTCCAAGTTTTCTTCGGATATGAGGGTATACCTAGCAAGATGGCACCTCCTGAGCCTAGTTACCCATGCTAAACACCATGATCAAATCCATCTTGATTGGGCAGCTATAGGAGCTTTTGTAGAGATATGGCATCCCTCCACTCATACCTTTCTCTTCTCAACTTTTGAAGCCACCCTCCTACTGGAAGAATTAGAACTGATCTTGGGCTTAAAGCGGATGAAACAAGGGAATGAAGAAAAGATGGCCATCATGCCAAGGCCAATCTCCTCTCATGAATTACTCACCTCATTGATATCTAGCCCAAATCTAGTGAACCAAATCAAGGTCACTAAAGGAATCAACCTTTTGAAGCTCGCCTCATGGGTGTACAAGAGAGCAGATCAAGCTAAGGAAGAGGAGGAGATAGAAAAGATAGCAAAGACCTTCGTGGTGTGCTTAGCAGGAGCACTCTTGTTTCCATCCATGGAGGACTTTTTAGAGGAGGCCCAATTAAGCGCCGTGTTGAGCTTATGGGAAGGAGATAGAGTTGGACCGGCTATCCTGGCCTATCTCTATAGCGGGCTTACTTCGGCGGCTATGGGAAGGCCCATCTACGGATGCATGTTAGCATTCTCTAGTTGGGTTGATCTTCATTTCAAGTTCGATCCATGTGGTGAGGCCCAACAACCCTCAAGAATCTTCTCAAAAAGCCCACTCTCTTATATGACCGGTTCACTTGGAATAAGCAATAGGGTGATGAACCGAATTCCCCAAATCAAGAAGAGAGCGGAATGGAGAGAGCACCTCAAAGTAATGCCAAAGAATCTCTTCACTTGCGCGCCGGGAATACTCAAGACTCAAGATATCCGTGCAAGATTCTCTCCCGAGACAGACCTTCGTCTCATAGGCGCTTCAGAATTCGTGCTGTACAATTCACACCGGTGCCTTCCTCAACTCGGGCTTCCACGACAAATCCTCGAAGATTCATCTCATCTTCCTCCAATCAAGACACGGGATCTAGGCGGCAACGAGGATGGTGAAGAATGCACAACCATTCAAGCTCTCTAGAAAATCTGCAAGACTTATCAACCTGTAGAGAATTTAGAAGAGGACAAAGAACAGTGGAAGGCATATGTAACAGCCTTGAGGAAATTGAGGCCCAAGATAGCTCATTAAACATTGTAATCTTTTCCTTCCAATAACTCAATGACATTTTCTTTATCGAGCCATCTTATAATGTTTCTGATCAACTCTTCCAACGTTCTGATTCTGTTGCAAATAACGCCTTAAGCAACGCCGTTAATTCATAAAAGGACGCCTTCACCACAGGTCGTCTTCAACATTCCAGTTCACAAATTTGACGCCTTCATCAATGGGCGTTAACTGAAAAACGTCCTAGGGCAAGGCGTTAATACGATTCATATTCCAAAATATATTCGTTGAGACTCCAAAAGTAACGCCTTCAGCAAGGCCACGTTTCATATAAATAACGCCTCAATCGTAGTCGTTACTCAAAAACAGTAATGATTATCCCCATCAAATCAATCAATTGCCATTAAATGCGTCTGACGACGGTTATCATTCCCCATGCAAACAAAAATAACGCCTTAAGAAATGTCGTCAATTATTAAGAAACGCCCTTGTTTTAGTCGTTGATTCCACAATACGCGGCCTTCCTTAAGGTGTGATTTCTTTTGACCGTTCGACTTCACTTTCCCTCCTTTCTTCTTCTTCCTTCATCCACTTTCCCTCTTTCTCTCTTCTCTTCTGCAAATCCTAACCGTAACCCTCCCCCATCTCTCATTCTCACTCTCTCTCACACCTCCCCCTCTCCAACCTAAACGATGGCCGGCAGTGGCTTGAAGAGGCAGCAGGTGGCTGCCCCAAAAGTGGTGGACCTGGGCGAAGACGCCCACGCCGAGGAGGATGCTCCCGTGGAGGCTCCGCCGGCGGCGATGGTCGGCGACGAGGGAAACCACGGCGGCGAGGCGGTGGGAGAAGAAGATGATGGAGAAGCAGTAGACGAGGGAGGGGAGGACGATGCTGGCGGTGAAGAAGAAGAAGAAGAAGGCGAAGGTGGTGGAGATGGAGAAGAAGGCGGTGAAGATGAGCCACCGCCCATGGCGGCGGCCGTTCCCCGTGCCGGCCAGCTCCGGCGACTACGTCAGCCACGGCCCAAACCAGCAGGACCAAAGCATCAGAAGGTAGGCCCCCAAACCCAATTCCCATTTTTTTATTTTTATTTTTATTTTTCCTGTAATTTTCATAGCTCTCGGGGTATAAACCCTGCAACTCAGAAAGAAGGCGCCCTCAGGGGCGTCACGTTTTAAAAAGACACGCCCAACCCAAGGGCGTCAATTAAATTATTTTCCTGAAAAATAATTAACCCCATGAGAACATGCCCTAAAGCATGTCGCCCATTTAAATTCATATCATGCTGTTAATTTATATCAATTCCATGCTTTAAATTATTTTTCATGAATTATTCGTATGCTGTCATTTTTATTTTCTGAAAACTTGAAAACAACACCCCCCACTAGGGCGTTAATTCAACAATAGACGACCAAACCAGCGGTCGTCCATTCATTAATTCCTGATTAAAATAACGGACCCATCTGGAAAACGCCCCACTCAAGGGCGTGACTTGAAATATTTTAAAGAATTTCAGATATTATCCATAGAATCACGCCCAACCTAGAGGCGTTGTTTAGATGAACAGCGACCTAGGATAGGTCGCAAATTCAAAGCACACTGAGAACCATGCCCTCCTCAGGGGCGCTAATTCAACAAACCACGACCTGAGGATGGTCGTTAATTAAAATCAAACACCAATATAATCCAAGGCAATCAAAATGAGATTCAGCATGAATAATCAAAATAATTAAGTGAAAAAAAAATTTTCTTTACATGCAGGGCTTGATGAGGACACGGATCTCCTGGGTTATGGTCCGGGCAGCATACTACGGCCTCCCCGAGTTTCAGAGAGCGAGGGTAGATGCCATGGGGTTTGGGGCCTTCCTTAGCATAGAGCCAGTTAGGCCAGACCTACCACTTATCCAGGTTCTACGAGAGAGATGGGACAGGACTAGCCAGGCATTCTTGATGCCATGGGGGCACATGATTCCCACCCTAGAGGATGTGGCTAGGATCACCGGGTTGAGGGTAGACGGTGAGGCTGTGAGTGGGATCACCTACCCAGACTACACCGAGTTCGCCGAGAGGTTGCTAGGATTGGAGATGGTTTATGAGACGCCTAGCGAGTGTAGGACGATCTTCCGCACCGACCTTACTACAGTGATGGGCTTAGGGAATGCTAGGCACAGGTCAGGGGAGACCCTAGAGCAGTTCTCGCAGAGGTTGGTAGACGGGGCTAGGGCAGTCTACTGCCAGGACCCAGCCGACAGAGAGAGAGCAGACCGAGACCTGAGGAGGTTCTTACTGCTGCTACTGGGGAGGCTATTGCTCGGGACAAAGGGCGACGTCATCAACTGTCGATTCCTGGGGATACTCGAGGACTTGGAGGCAGTTGGCAGCTATGCCTAGGGGGCGGCGCTGCTGGCGCACATGATGGCCGACTTGTCCACGGGGACAGGTCGAGAGACGACCGTCAGTGGCTTCTCACCTTTTCTTCAGGTATGCCTTTTTTCTTCTTTTCTTTTTTTTTTATTTTATTTTACTATGCATGTGAATGCCTTCCTAATGTGATGCATGGATGCAGGTTTGGAGCCATCTCTGCATGCCGATGGGGCGCGTTGACCCACGGCCTGGAGGTGAGGGAGCTTTCCCTCTAGCACGGCGCTGGGTGCCGATCGTGTTTGGTGCCCCACTCGGCTACGAGTTGTGGGTGCTACGGAGAGAGTTTCACGACTTCCCTCCCTCGTTGGTATGTATGAATGTTATGCATCTTTCTTTTTGAATTTACCTTGAATTTATTATGATGATGATGAAATGATGTGCATGTTTATGAATGCAGGTGCAGTGGAGACCCTATGAGGGGATGACAGACGAGGGCCAGCCGTTGGTCGTAGCGGGCCGTCCTCGCTTTGAGCGTGAGCTTTGGGTTCACTGCTTGAGCGAGATCGAGCCGTTACGGCTTAGGTTGGTGATGAGGACGCTGGGCCTCCACCAGGAGTGGGTGGAGGTAGGCGAGCCGTGGGGCATTGGGAAGAAGACGCGCGGTCGTACGAAGGTGACCGACTGGAGAGTGCGGTTCGAGGAGCAGTACGCCGACTGGCAGCGAGGCGGGACCAGAGTCACCTCCCGGGCGACTGACAGCTCCGAGTACCTCCGGCGCTACTGGGAGGTTTACGCCGGCCGACCCCAGATGAGGGTCTTAGGGGTATGTATGAATGCAATTATTTTTAAATGCAAATGCTTATGTTTCTATCATGTGACTAATATGTAATGGATGCAGGATGCGCGGGACATAGCGGCGATGGATGCCCAGGCCCACCTACACAGCCTGGAGGACCAGCTGGCCGCCACACGGGCTGACCTAGAGACCCTGGTGAGTGTTTAAATTATTCCTATATGCATGTGTATATCTTTTTTGTTGAGTTATTGATGATTAGCCACTGACGATCTCAATGAATGCAGCGTGCCCAGCAGGGAGTAGTGAGGAGAGACCCAGGGGAGGCCTCTAGCTCGAGAGGACCCAGTGCAGAGGTGACTGCACTGGCGGAGCAGCTAGCGGGAGCGGTGGCACGAGCTGAGGCAGCAGAGCGTGACCTCGCTTTACGGGTAAATTCCAAAACATAGATCCATTCAAATATTGATTATATAACTGTGCACTGATGAAATTCAAATATTGATTATATAATTGTGCACTGATGAAATTCAATTTACAGACTGAGGAGCTTCGAGCCGCTCTCGCTTGCGTCTGCGAGGGACAGCAGGCGATGACTGCCCAGGTGAGTTTTTATTTAGTCATGTGTTGCTTTATTTCAAAAAAGTTGAATTGTTGATGATTTGTCACCTGTTTGCAGAGTACACAGCTACGGGCGGCACGTACTGAGCTGGCGATCCGCGATCAGCGGATCTCAGAGTTTGAGAGGTCCCTGAGGCGACGAGAGGAGCTTCCTCAGGACGTGGCCGAGCTGCGGGTGGCTCTTGAGCTGGAGCGACGAGAGCGTGCCCGGGAGCGCGAGGAGCGTGCTCGTGAACGGGAGGAGTACCAGGCGGAGCGTGCTCGGTACCAGGAGCAGGTAGCAGCACGCGAGCGAGAGCTGGAAGACTCGAGGACCCAGTTGATCCTTTCTCAGGAGCGGCTACGAGTGTCCGAGGAGCGTCTCCAGCGAGGGCGCGAGCGAGCACGGGCTGCGGGATACTCGTTCACCAGCTCCACTTTTGTGGCAGGCTCTTCCCTCCGAGAGAGGAGCGAGGCAGGGGGACACGTTCGGGTTCCTGCTTCTTCACGGGGGCCCATGCCTCCTCCACTAGCGCCAGCTCGGGACGGCGAGGAGGAGGTTGAGAGTAGGAGAGAGGAGGGTGGAGGCGAGAGCTGAGAGATTTACTTGTACTCCTCCACCCTCACACCTGTACTTACACATTCATGATATATATATACACGAGATTGAGATTTTTTGTTACCTGAGCACTTTGTGTAGTTGTGGTCTTGTGTTTGTGTACTTTCCTCTTTCCACGTTCTTCGCGTTTGCTTTACGGTGCCCTGTTTCTGCAACTGCAATCCACACTTTGAACAAACATGTTAATTCATCTGTTCGACTTGGCCCCTTGCCCAATAAGCAAAAGATAGCAATATTTTGACCTTAATGAGGGGTCAAGGGGCCAAGCCTTTAATCAAATAAGGCAATAAAATAGCTGATAGCGGGGAGATGCCTCATGCACAGTACGCATATGCAAACCATAAATAAAAGATGCTCATGCAAGCATACATCGTGAAGAAATGCATTATATATATATATATATATATATATATATATATATTCTTTTTCACTCATTTATATTTTTTTTGTTATTTTTCTTGAAAAACGCGCCTTAGAGTAGGTCGTGATTCGCGTAAAGACGCCCGAGGAGACGGCGTGAATTTGAAAAGGAAATCTGATTTTTGAGAAAGTAACGACCTACTGAGAGACGTTATTCTGAAAGAGACGACCTAATCTAGGACGTTAATTCTATAAAAAGCGCCTTAGCCGAAAGCGTTAATTAAATTATTCTGTAAAAAGGGCTTCAAGGCTATCAAGACCATGAGTCTTACATAGTCACCATCTAAAATTCATTAACCTTTCTTGAGTGGTTAACAGGGGGTTGACGTGACCATAATTGACTTGTATTCGAGATTTCGCACAATGCAATTTCTTAAGTCCGTCTTGACCATCTTGCCAGTTCGTGACTTTACCGCATAGAAAGGATGGAAGAAAATATAAGGGAAGCCCATAAGGGATTCTGAGATGCTCAAGGAAAAGTTACCTCCCCTACCCTATGCCTGTTGGGGTTCGGTCTTTGGCGTAGGGAAATTTGTTGCCTTTTTGCCCCTGTTACATTGCACGCATACGCCCAAGATTTTCCTTGCGGGGACTTTGCCCTCTTGACATACTTTTCTTTTCATAACTTGACTTTCACTTCGGAATTGATTTGCATTGATGAAAATGAACCTAATTGTACTTGGGCTTTTGTGGCATTTGCTCCCTTTTGGGCCCTGACTTCCACCTACTAGGGCGGTGGATAGGCTTGGTGTGTCTACCTCGAGGTCTCCCTTCCTCCCTTATGGGCCGAAGAAGAAAAGAACGGGTATTGCTTTTCACTTTTAGTCAGGTTTTTGACTTTCCATCAGATTTTACACTGCTTGAGCTCAAGAATAAAGCGTGTAGTGTGTGCGTGAATCAACCCCCTTTTAAATTAGCAAGACTGATGAATGAATTCTGAATTTTGACCTTTCGGACCTTGATCCTTCGTGTGCCATGGCACCAATTTTGGAGAATCTCTTTTTTTGATTTTGAAGAATTTCTATTTTTGGAGGTTTTGAATCATTTTTTTTGAATTTTGAAGATATATATATATTTTTGGATTTTTTGTTAAATCAAGGGTAGTATTTCTTAAGATATAAACCATTCCAAGGGTGAGTTAACTCTTCCCCTTCAGTATTACTCAGTTTATAAGCATTACCAGGATAAACTTCTTTTACGATAAATGGTCCTTCCCAATTGGGTTGGAGTTTTGAGCGAGGGCCACCCGGCTTTACAAAAATTCTATTGATTACCATCTCACCGGTTTTAAATTTCCTCTCAATTACTTTCTTTTGATAAAAACGTGAGAGCCTGTTTTGATAAACGCGCGCATGCTCAGCGACGACCAGACGCTTCTCGTCTAGGAGCTCCAATTGGGCGAGGAGTGAATTACGACGTTCATCCATAGAAAGTTCCTTATCCAATTGTACTCGCAGAGAGGGAATAAGAATCTCATAAGGGACTACCGCCTCCATTCCATAAGTAAGGGCGAAAGGGGTTTGCCCAGTGGGTGTGCGATTGGAAGTGTGATAGGCCCAGAGAGCTTCAACCAGCTTATCTGGGCAATCCAAAAATTTATTAGCCTCACACGTCTTTTTGACAATTTTTATCAAAGTTTTATTAGTTGCCTCTGCTTGGCCATTGCCCTGCGGATAATAGGGAGAAGAATGATGCAATGCAATGTTATACCTGTTGCAGAGATCCTTGATTTCTTGAGAGATAAATTGAGGTCCATTGTCGGTGACGATGGTGCTCGGGATGCCGAATCTCGTGATGATGTTCTTCATTATAAACTTGCAGACAGTTGACGCTTTGATCTCCACGTAAGCTTCTACTTTCGCCCACTTGGTGAAGTACTCCGTTGCCGTGAGGATGAATGATTTTTGCTTGGTCAGGAGGTTCGAATCACCAAGAGGTTCAATGATATCAAAAGCCCACATGGAAAAAGGCCATGGGGAGGACCTAAGATGGAGTGAAGAAGCAGGAGAATGAATCTTGTCGGCGTGCAGTTGGCACTTAACACTCCTTCGAACATAGATGGAATAATCCTCTTCTAGAGTTGGCCAATAAAAACCTAGCCTAAGGATCTTTTTAGCTAGCATCTGGCTATTCACATGACCACCACACACTCCAGAATGCGCCTCTTCCACAACTTTCCATGATTCATCATCGTCGAGGCATCTTAATAAAACACCGGTGAGCCCTCTTCTATAGAGCACACTCCAATCAAAACATATCGCTGAGCCACTCTTCTAATTGCTTTCTTTTCTTCAGCAGTGGCTTCCTCGGGATAGGATTGATCATTGCAATACCTGGCAATCTCATAATACCAAGGCTTCTCTTTGTTAGCCAATTCTTCTTCCCAATCTAAAAGCATGACCTCTTTACCTTTAAGAGATTCCCTCTGCTTAACCTTTTCAAGCACTTGATCCCTAATATCGAGGAATGTGCGATCCTTGATAGCTGGCGTGTCACGCTGATGAATCAGGGGAACATGAAAATCACGCTCAGGAGGGAAGACTAAAGCAGAGGCCAAAGAGGCAAGGGCATCGGCCAAGATGTTCTGGCTACGAGGAACATGGACGAAAATCAATTTGGTGAAGAGCTTGACATAAGCTGAAGCGAGTTCCTGGTAAGGTTTGAGCTTGGGATTGATAGTGCGGCACTTGACCAACACCTAGCGCAGAATAAGCTGACTATCGCCCACAATCCTCAAATGGGTGACACCATATCAATGAGCGGTTTGAAGACTGGCCAAAAGAGTTTCATACTCAGCTATATTATTGGTGACGGGGAAAGTGAGCCGAGCAGCGAATGGGATGGTGACCCCTTCTGGTGTCAAAAGAACCATGCCGATCCCTCTTCCTTGGGAATTTAGAGCTCCATCAAAATGTAATGTCCACATAGGATAGTAGGGTTGATTAATGGACATCAGTTCTTCATCTGGAAACTCCGAATTGACAGGATCAAAATGAGGTAGAGGGTGATGAGCAAGGTGTTCGACAATGGCGTAACCTTTGATAGCTTTCTGTTGAATGTAAGTGATGTCGAATTGAGAGAGGAAGTTTTGCCAGCGTGCTAATCGATCAGTGAGGACAGATTTTTCAAGGAGGAATTTAATCGGATTCATGCGAGCAATGAGGTGAACCTCGTGAGCTAAGAAACAGTGCTTTAACTTCTGCACTACCCAGACTAAAGCAGCGCAAGTCTTCTCCATGGCTGAGTACCTCTGTTCACAGGGGTTAAGAAGTTTAGACAAATAGTATGCTGCCCTCTCTTTACCTTCTTCGTCCACTTGAGCTAGGACAGCACCCGTAGAGTCATCCAGGACAGAGACATAGAGAACGAGTGGTTTGCCTGGAATTGGCGGCCTCAGGACAGGAGGATTGGCCAAATAATCCTTCAATCCGTCAAAGGCTACCTGACACTTGTCATCCCAATTAAACTTGACTCCTGGCTTAGTAAGCTCGTAAAACGGCCTACATCTTTGTGAGTGCTGGGAGACAAAGCGGCGGATGAATTGCAACCTCCCAATTAATCCTCGAACTTCCTTCAAATTCTTGGGAGGAGGCATATCTCTAATGGCCCTCGCCTTGTTGGGATCAACTTCAATTCCCCTCTTGATGACAATAAATCCAAGCAATTTCCCTGAAGAGACGCCAAATACGCACTTCTTGGGGTTCATCTTCAACTTATACTCTCGTGATCTTTGCAAGACCTTAGCTAGAACCCCAGGATGCTCAATCCTTGTCCTTGATTTCACTACCAGGTCATCCACATACACCCCAACATAAATATGGATCATGTCATGAAAAATCACCATCATAGCCCTCTGATAGGTGGCTCCAGCATTCTTAAGTCCGAAAGGCATGACCACATAGCAATAAGTACCCCATGGTGTAGTGAACGAGGTCTTCTCTTGATCTTCCTCAGCCAGACGAATTTGATTGTAACCTGAAAAGCTATCCATGAAGGAGAGGGTCTCAAAACCCGCCGTGTTATCAATTAGAACATCAATATGAGGGAGGGGGAAGTCATCTTTAGGACACGCTCGGTTGAGATCCCGGAAGTCTATACAAATCCGATCTTTTTCATCTTTCTTCATAACCGGGACGATGTTAGCCACCCAATTGGGGTAGAGGACAACTCTAACAAATCTAGCCTTATGGAGCTTGTCGACCTCTTCTTTCATCTTTAAATCCATATTAGGGTGGAAACGCCTCAACCGTTGTTTGATCGGGACAGACCCTGGCTTAAGTGTAAGGCGGTGTTCAACGAGCGCAGGATCTAATCCAGGCATATCTTCATAACTCCACGCAAACGTGTCCTTGTATTCTTGCAGAACCAAAATGAGCGCCTCTTCTTTAGAGGGCGGTAAATTCTTGCTTATGAGGACAATCATAGGGTCTTCCTCGGTGCCCAAATTAGTTTCTTTGGTAGGCTCTTCTACAGAGGCTGATGGTTCGTCAAATCGTCTTATGCCACTAGCAAAAGCATCAGCCTCGTCCTCATATTCTTCATAACTTTCTTCCCCCTCTTCAATAGGGTCTTCATCGTTCATGATTTCATAGACACCCAATCCCTCATAAGAAACAACAACATCCTCATATTCTAACTCTGGCAGGATGATCGGGTCCTCCACAAATTCGGGGATGGCTAAACAAGCCTGACATCTAATGGCTAACTCTAACAGAAACCTACGGGGAATCTGCTTACCCTTGGACTTCTTATGTGAATCTACCCCTTGAATCTTAGTGTTAGCAGAGGAAGAGGAGGAGCAACTAGCTTGATCAGAAGAAGGAAGGGAAGGAAGTAAAAAGGCGGATACAGGAGGTGATATAGAGGAAGTCCCCTCACTAGAGGGGGAGAAAAGATTTAGCAACGAATCTTGAAGGAGCGACCCCTGGGTCGGGACACACTCAGAAGAGAAATAGGAGGTCTCCTCAACAGAAATGGAGATTTGGAAATTTGGGAATTTGGCATTTTTTTTTCATTTTTGTTTTTTTCTTGATTTTTATTTTCTTTGTCAAGAAGGAAGCAGTGTGAAGGGAGAATAGCAGGAGGAGTGGAAATTGCAAGATCGGAAAAAGATTGAATCAGTGATGGCCCGCGCGGGGGTGTGATGGAGAGTTTAGAAAATCGCTCGAGGAGCGAAGAAGGAATTGTGAGAGAAACTTGGATTGTATCTGGAGACAAATTGATTATAATCGGAGGCAGTCTTGGCACGTGACCAAACCGATGAGAGTATAAAGAAGCAAGCACAGATGGATGTATGGAAGTGAGAGAAAAGAGGCCGGCCCACAGCCTGTCCACAGTAAAACCTTCTTCAAACGGAACATCCGGCTCTCCAGTATCAGTGTAGTCACTCAGCAGCTGCCTCTTGTCTGTAATTGCAGCTGGCATTTCAATCAATTGGTGTATTAATGGCGGCCATTCTGGATCAGTCGGCATGAAAAGGCGGCTCAAGGAAATAGTGATATCCTGCATATCGAACCACCTGTACCAGTCACATTCTGGATCATCCATTTTCCTTCTCTTGTCAGGCCTTAAAGACTCCAGGGCTTTATATGTGGCCAACGGGGCAATATGACGAGCAAACTGTCTAGCGTGAACATCTTGACAGTCTAATATGGAAGTAATTATGGTAGTTTGCTCTTCATTTTGAAAGCCACCTGGGACAAAATGTGTCTTCAATGTCCAAGTAAGCGGCTGGCGATCTGTCTTCAGAGTGGATGTCATAAATGCCCATGGTTCATCTTCATTTTTGCATGGCCCCTTATAACCTAGGCCGCATCGTGCAATCAGCTAATGAGGTTTAACAGGCCTAGTCCTGCCTTGGAGTTTGATACCCAGGCCTTTGCCACTTTGATACCCCATTTTCATTAAGATGTTCCAGCCAGAGGTATTCATCATTATTTTCTTCTTTTTCTCGTTGGGAGGCAGGGGTGTCATAGCAACTGTTGTGACAGTTTCAGATGGCGTTGGCTGTGGACAAGGGACGTCCAGCACAGATAATAGTGGCTTATTGGCAGGCCACATAGAAGGAACTGACGAAGCCACATGAATATCCTCCTCTGGCAAAATTGGCATACTGGTGACTTTAATAATGCGGCCCTTGTGTGGAAATTTAAGGCATTGGTGATTTGTGGAGGGCACCGCATCGAGTTGCTGAATGTAGGGGCGTCCCAGAATGCCATTAAATGTTGGATCCATGTCCAGAATGTGGAAATCTGCTGTGATGGCTGCAGGACCCAAACTCACCTTTAAAGTAATCATGCCTAGAGGAGGCTTCTTCGTGTTATCATATGCAGTGACTGTGATAGTGGACAGCCGGATTTGGCTTTCCGGAATACCATACAACTTCAGAGTACTAGGTGGCAAGACATTGATGGATGCCCCAGTGTCCACCAGACATTGCTTGACAGCCACCTTGTTGATATCAACTGTGATGCACAAAGCATAGTTTCTTGCTGGGAGTGGTGCCAACTCATGTTCATGGAAAGTAATCGCCGGCTGGCTGCTAGCAGGCGTTAAAACTGTGACTATCTGCTCAACTGGAATGTCCTCATTGACCATCACCTTTTGCAGATATTCTTTCAATGCTAACTGATGAGTGGTGGACCGTTTGACCAATTCCAGGATTGAAATCCTTGCTGGAGTCCGGTCCAAATGCTTTAACAAATCATATTCAGTGCCCGGCACAGACCCTTGTTCTTGCTCTTGCTCTTGCGGCCCCTACACAGGCTCTAGCTCTCTTTGTGGAAAAATACGGTGGAAAATCCGTCCACTGCGGAGCGATGCCATGCCTTGTAGTGCCTCTCTCGGGGCAAGTGTGGGAGGAGGATTAGAAGAAGAAGAAGGTGTGTTGGTGTTAAGAAGTGGTGGAGTGGGAGTTCCCGCAGAGGGAATCCCTGTAGAGGCTGTTGGTGCCCTGGTAGGAGGCGTAGAGGTAGAAAGGGATACCCGAATGCGGGGGGAATTGGTGGGGGGTGGAATGAGAAGGGTTCTGGGTACAAAGGGTGGCGGAACCGATGGTGGGGGGATCCTTGCCAGTAAAGGAGTAGTGATGGCGGGCGCAGTGGGTGTTGGTGATGGGCGGATGAGGAGTGGCCTAGATGGCAATGGTGAAGGGTTGGTGGTGGATGGTTTTTGTGGTGGCATAGGCTGTGGAGGTGGTATTCATGTAAGAAGGGGGCGAACCGGCAAGGTCGGAGAATAGGCGGGGGTAGGTGGGTTAACGGTGCGCAGAAGGGATCGGCCCAATTGAGGAGTAGAAGAAGAAGAATGGGTGCGCAAGAGACGCGGAGGTTGATTTTGATTGTGATAAAGTGCCCCGACAGAGGCGTTTTCTTCATGCCATCCCTGTCCTCTCTCCACCTCATAGAGAGACGTGACAGGGTTTACGTGCTGGTTTGGCGGGTGCTCCGATAGTGGATTGTGGACAATCCCCATATCATGCTGAGGCGCTGGAGCTTGTTGTTGCTGCTGTGGAGCTGGTTGCTGTGGCTGCTGAGCTTGTTGCTACCGAGGAGCCCTTCTTTCTTTCATGGTAGCGATGAATTGTCTCATCTCATCCCAATTGATGTCACCCTGGTCATTTAGATCATAAATGTAATCTCTGAAGTGGAAGCAACGATCAAGGTTGTGACCAGGTGCACGATGGAAGGCACAGTAACGGGATGTGTCAACATTAGCGGGCCACGCTGTCCTTTCCCTTGGTAACATGAGCAAATTGGCGGCCATTAAAGCATTGAAAATATCTGGGAGACTTTCTAGTAGTGGAGGATAATGGTCCCTTTTGGGGCCCAATGGTGGTCTCCGTTGTTGTTGGCCGTGGTTGGTAGGTGGTGGTACCTGGTGGTACTGTTGTGGAGCTGGAAGGTTAGCGTGGTGCGCTTGGTTTGGCGGTGAAGCAAAGGAATGTTGGGGTGCGAATTGGCGTTGTGGAGTGGAGTTGAAATGGGGGTTTTGTTGTGGAGGTGGGTTAGGTCGTGGGTTAGCTTGGTGGTGTGGGTGGCCAACTACACCAACCTGCTCATTTGTAATGGTTCCCTCAATTGTGGGCCCACTGTTGTTGATATTGGTGGTTTTTTTGAATAGCCGTGGCTTCGGCTCAAACATGCCCATAATGGGCGAATCCTTCATCTGTGTCTGAATATAACGAGCCCTTTCATAGAGCTCCTCCATGGTAGTTAACCGGTTCATGGCCAGAATGTGTCGGAACTGAGGAGTGGCATTGGAGATAATCATCTTGACTTGTTCCGGTTCCGACAGTGTATCTTTCAACTTTTTGGCCATAGACCGCCATCTATCAGCAAACATTATGAAGTCCTCCTCGGGCTTCATCTTTTCTGCCACCAGATCTGTGAGCGAAAGGGATGGTCCGGCCCGGTCTCTGTATTTTTGCAAGAACTTTCTTTGAACAATATCGAAGTCGCCGGCATCATCGGAGTCTAGTGAATAAAACCATTCAAGGGCTGGCCCCTCCAGAGATCTCCTGAATAAATAGGCCAAAGAGGCCTTGTTGTCTTGCCAGAAGGAGGTCTCGTACATAAAGTCCTTTAGATGAATAAAAGGATTACCAGTCCCATTATATCGCCGGAAGTTTGGCATCTCGGACGGTGGTAAGTGGAAGACTGGCAGTGTAGGGAGCGAGATTTCCGGGGCATTCTTAGCCGTGGTGACCTTCTTCAGTTGCTCCTCCATGCTGGCCAACTTCTGAAGCAATAGAACTTTAGTGTCGGACTCGACTGGGGCCGGATTTTGAATAAAGGAATGCGGTATAGGCATGCGTAGAATTCGGGGAGGTTGGAGAAATTGGTGCCTAACCGCAGAATGACTCGCCTGTTGGACCGGCATGGCCGCGCTGGGCGTTGGTGGACGAGAAGGAGGTTTATGCAAGACCGCCTAGTCATTAACGGGGTGATGGCCACTCTCGGCCGGAGGGGGATTAGAAGATGAAGAGGGAACCGACTTCCCTTTCAAAGCGGCCTGAATAGCCTGCCGCTGGGAATCGTCTAACTGAGATAAGGCATTAATTAAATCTGTGACATTGAGAGATGGGGAAGGGTTCCCCGAAGTGTTAGAAGGCACAGTTTGGGAGGAAGGCACAACCTCCTGAGGAGTGGCATCAACCACATGGATTTGAGGATGATGGGACTGAGGAGGGGGGTAATTTCCCTCATAATAGATGGAATCCTGGAGGGGGGTCTCATATTGACCAAAGACATTCTCATCCTCATCATCATAAGAATACCCGTAGCCTGCCATGTTGATGATCTTACTTGAACGGAGTTTCATTTTTAAGAGGAGAGACAACTTTACAAAGGTACTATCAAACAAACAACCACTCAATCCAAATAAGTCAAATCAACCCAAGCAAGTGTATGCAACCAAGTTGAGATGAACGCAAGGTATTAGTGTTATGCTTGAGATTAGAGTGGATTAAATCGCTGAATAGTTCACTCTTGTTTGCAATGTGGGACCTAGCTGATCCAAGTGTAACCTCCGGGTCAACTAAATTCTTTCTCTCTCTTTACCAACGATAGGTTCTCTATACTTCGGGTACTTCAAGGGTACAACCAGCCCGGCGTCCGTGAGGGAATCCATGGGTGCGGGGACTTATGGAGGTCTTGGAAAAGGGCTTTCCGATCCAAAGAGACGGAATGCTCAATGGAGGGTCGTCCCGATTCCAAGAGAGGTGTGTGGAATCCTAGTGTAGAGAGAGGAGGTCTCTCAACCAAATGCCACAATATGCAAAGTAATATGATCAAATCACAGTAGTATAGGCAATATGACAACCAAGCAGACTACCACAGACAGCAACAGGAAGCAAGGTTCTGTAAAACGCAGGAAAGAGACGACCTGGGGCAGGTCGCTATCAACCAAAGCAATGACAGGGTCACTGTCGTGAATCACTGCGAGAGGCTATGAGCCAACAGCGAGCAACAAAGACACGCCACTGGATGAGGCGCGAAATATGAAAAGGACGCCTCTTGGTAAGGGCATCAAATCTAAAAGAGCGCCTTGAGATAAGGCGCTACGCAATAAAAGAACGCCCTGGGGTAGGGCATGAATTCATGGATAGCGTAATAAAAAGCAGTAAAATGATGAACACGTCTTGACAGAAGACGTTACACAGTAATAAGACGCCCTGGATGAAGGCGTTAAACTAAAAGGCGCCTCTGGTTGAGGCGTGAATTCAGAAAATATGAGCAATCAAAAATTGGCTGATCCCGGGGAGTGTGCAGGGTGCACAAGGGAGAGTGCCCGCGGGGCACAAGGGAGGGGTACCGTGGGTACCAAAGGGGAAAGGGCACACGTGGGTGCCTAAAGGGAAAGGGCACACGTGGGTGCCGATGGGGAAAGGGCACACGTGGGTGCCAAAGGGAAAGGGATAATCAATAGAAAAATAGTGGAGGTCCCACCGTGATCGCCAATTTGTAGATTGGATTAAAATCCACACGTTAAATAAGAGGAATAAAATGGATAACAAGATTGCATGAAAGTGGAAATATGATGGGGAGATGATAATAAACTCAAAGAAAAGCACGTGGTGCTAAGAGGAGATGTGATCACCAGAGGGATTACCTCAATAAGAAAAAGGGATCGCGAGTACCTGGTGAAGATTTGGATGCGAGATGGATGTGGAATTCCTCCTCCTCCTTCAATCGGTCGGCCGACAAAGGGGGGTTTCTCTTTATTGATTATCCTTGCAAAATAAGACAAAATAAACAAACAAAGCAAAAGGGAGGATCAGCCGATGTGTAGAATCAATCCCAAATGAAGAATATGATGTTGAAGAGAGAAATCAACATGCACACCTCTTTTTTGGTTTTTTTTAAACCCCTAGAGAAGAGCTAGGGAAGCGGATATGATATGATGATGGAACTTAATGCAATAAAAAAAACTAACAGTGGGACGTATTAATGATAGTAAGATGACGCTCACAAACAAAATAAACAAAAAAGAAACCCTGCTGTCCCTGATGACAGTAAAGGGAAACCAAGGGAAGAAGATGAAGTAGTGAACGCAAGCGGATGCAGAGGAAAACGGATGCAGAGGAGGAAGCGGCTGCTCCACCTGATTGCACGGGAAGAAAAAAAAAACTCTGCAGCAATCTTTCTATCCGTTGTATATGGGTGTTAACCCTATCACGATCGATCCAGACTCCCTTATATAAGTTTCAATCGGATGTGATCAAACAAGGGAAGATAAGAACGGGCAAGGAATATCAAGGGAAAGTATTAAAATCGAGCAAGAGTCTGAACAAGGCAGGGAACTACCCAGGAAAGAGGAGTTTAAGCAGGACACGAAACGGAAAACACGACCTTGCGAAGGGCGTCAAATCAAGAATTGACGACCTACACAAAGACGTTACTCAAAACACGACCTCTATTAAGGGCGTCACTTCTTGGATTTAATTTTGGCAATAAAACTTTCTTTATATGAAAATTATGAGAACACGCCTGAGATGGAGGCGTTAATTAAAAACACGCCCTGAGGAAGGACGTTAACCAACAATTTAAATTGATTTTGAATTTATTTTGGAACCGGATAATACCAGGAATTGACGCCCTCACATTTAGTCGTCCGTTCTTGAGAAAACGCCCTAGGTAAGGTTGCTATTTAAATAACACCCCTCCTCAGGTCGCGAATCACAAAATGCAAGAACAAATCAAAACCACACACAAAAAGATAGAAAAACTTCATATTATGAACATATTGAAGTTCGCTTTGGGGCGTTTAACAAAGTGACATGAGATTTGATCAACATAGCGTCATTTTTGGCGTGTCTACAGTGACTCGATGCAAATTTGAATGTGAACCTTGGACCCTAGGCAAACTCGCCAGTCGTCCCTAGCGAGGGAAGCGTGCGGTTATGCGTGGTTGAGAAACCGGCAATGAGCTAGGGTGGTCAACTTTCTTTCATGCCCGGATTGGGTCACGGGACAGGTTTCGCTCTCTCTTGCATCAGTGATTAAAATACTTTAACGAGCTAGGACCTATCACATGCAAGCAGCGGCATATAGAAATATATACGAGTAAAGTAAATGCCAAAGAGGGGAGCGGAAACGATACCTCAATGCTCCGGGCATGGAGAAGGCGACCCCGGCCAAGACTCGTACTCCAAGTACAAATAATTAATAATAATTACAGAAATGTAATTCACTGCCCACCCCACCCTGGGAGGTAAAGAGCTACACGTGGGACCCGGGAGTAGTGAACTCGGGTTGACGGGCAGCAAGCCGGAAGGGCTTTCGGGCCGGAGGCGGGATGCTGGTCCGACTCGGTACTGTTCAAACTCATTGGACAGCAAGTGAACTTGGCTACTGGGACGGCGACTTCCAGATGTCTCCTTGCTACAGTGGCTAGCTGGGACGCTACTGGGGGGTTGCCGGTTGATCCCCGGGAGCGGCAGTCGCTGATTCAGAGCCGGAGATTTATGGGAGAATTAACTCCCAACTCTGTTCTTTAGTTCTGTCTCGGGATAATTCTGCGCGACTCCACAAAAATAATTGTTCCACCCAGATCCGATGCCGGATCGAGGCGAGATCGACGCCGTTGAAAAGAGGACTCAATGGGATACAACATAGATTAATTTCACATCCATCCAGTAAACGGATTGGAAATAAAAACCATTGTTCCCTAAGTATTGCTACTGGCTTGGATTATAGATAGTCAGGACAGATTGGGATCTGCCTGAGAATGACCATTGACTGATAGAGAAATGGTAGATCTGGATCTTTGGGATTTTATGGTGGATAGAGGGGGAAGTGACGATCACGCATGAATTTTTTGATAATTTTTGGAGATGGATAAGGGGGCTGGAAAAATATAACAACAGGCTACTATCCCGCAGATCTGCTGATTGGCAGACTGTCGTGGGTGGAACTAAAAGATTGGGAAAAATAGCAAACGGTGGCGGATTGACACGAAATTTAAACTGGGAGGAGGTAACAACAAGGGACATGATCTATAAAAATTTCAAGATCATCAGATACACGGATTGGGAGGACCAACCTTTTCTTTGAGCTTCTATCCTGGATCTCAGAATCCTGGATAGCACTTCAAAGAACGAGCTGTGGCGGCTCGACGGCAGCACGAACGGAGGAGGGGGCGGCAGGGGCTAGAAGTCGCATCCAATAGAGGTTATAGAACTTGGAATCCACCAAGTTTTATGGAATCCACCATAGAAATTGCTGCAACTCTCACAGTTTCAAGAAGGGGAGAGAGGAGAGAGGGGCACCCGAGGCTCCAAGAATAAATTCTTGATTTTTCTTCTCATTAATCTATGAAAAATATAAAAATACATGGGTTATATAACTCCAACTAAAAGACCTAATTACCCTCAGATCTAGGGTTAGGGAGGGACAAATAAGGGATAGGAGAATTTTCTCCCATGTGGTCAATTAACACAATAATGAAAAATTAAAAAGGGGGGTAAAAGAAGGGGGCTTGGTCACCAATGGCAACCCTTGGCTTTGTTACTTGGTCATTTGACCACATGGGTGGCCATCCTTGGAGAAGTTATATGTGGGTTTCATGAAGGAGTGGCTTTTTGGTCAAAGGGCCAACAATTGTGGCTATGGGAATGGGAAATGTGGGCATGTGGCATGGGCCTTGGAATGGGCCAAGTGAACTTGGCCTCCATGGGCTTGCAAGGTCCAATGAGTTAAGAGGGTTCAAGTGGGCTTCTAGTGGGTTGTGGCCCAATCCCCTAACTAAATAAAAGAAACTTACTAATTCCTAATGGCTAACTCATTGGCTTATAATTATCTTACAATTAAAACCCAATTGACTCAAGCATATAAATACAAACAAAAAAGTTAGTGGCCTTACTTTGATGTCCTCATCACTTCCATATAAACATGCATCATATCGTGGAATATTGCCATCATCGCCCATTGATAAGTGGCACCTGCATTCTTCAGATCAAATGGCATGACCACTTAGCAATAAGTTCCCCAGGACGTGGTGAACGAGGTTTTCTCTTGGTCATCAGGAGCTAGACAGATCTGATTATATCCTGAATAGCCATCCATGAATGAGAGAGCTTCGTACCCGGCTGTGTTATCCATTAACATATCTATATGAGGTAGCGAAAAATCATCTTTGGGACATGCCTTATTCAAATCCCTGAACTCAATGCAAATCCTTACCTTTCCATCCTTTTTCATAACAGGGACTATATTTGCCACCCATTGAGGATATAAGACGACCTAAATAAATCTGGCCTTATGTAATTTATCAACCTCCTCTTTCATTTTCAAGGCCATGTGGCGGTGGAATCTCCTTAACTTTTGCTTTACAGGTGTTGCCCTTGGTTTAAGTACAAGTCTATGTTCCACCAAGGCGGGGTCAAGACCCGGCATGTCCTCAGAGGACTAGGCAAAGGAATCGCTGTACTCCCTCAAAACCTTGACCAATTCTTCTTCAACCTGAGGAGGGAGATTAGTAGAAATAAGAATGATCCTCAGATCCTCTTCAGTTCCAAGATTAATGTCCTTCGTAGGTTCATGCACTGCCGCCGATGGCTCATCGAATCTCTTCAAACCTTGTGCGTACAAGTCGGCAGTGTCATCTATGTCGCTATCCTCGAAATCGACCGGGTCTTTCTCATCCACGATCTCATAAACACCCAGTCCGTCATCACTCTACACCCCATCATGCTCCTCATCATCTTCTAGGATGATGGCCGTTTCTATGAACTCCGGACATCTAAGGAGGGCGTGACAATGCTGAGCGAGATCCTGGGGGAACCTATCAGGGATGGATTTGGAACAACGCGCCAGTGGACGCACCTCAAGCGCAGAGAAAGGGCCGGATGCACTAGAACAAGATCCTACTTCACTAGACCCGACAGACTCCACTTTCGTAGACTCGATGGACCCTATAGCTAACCTAGGAGATAGGAAATCTAGTGGAAGGGGAACATGGGGCTCATGCCCCTAGGAAGAGGACTGACAGAACACATCATAATCCTCCACTGAAATCTCTGTTTCAAAATTGACTTTTTTTTTAGATCAGTGGAGTGTACGCAGCAAGATGGAGAGGAAGGTGGAGGAGGAAGCCTGAGGGGATAGATGGATGGATAGAAAATGTCGAAGAAAGGATCAGAGGAGGAGAAGAAAGGAGTAGATAGATCAACAGGTGGGCAATAATGGCATGTTTTGACGATGAGAAAATCAGTGGGAATCTCAAATAAGAATGGATCAATTAAGAGAGGAGGTGAATGGGGTATAGATTCTAGCTCCTAAAAAAGAGACTTCAAATGGGAAGGAGAACAAGAAAAGGCAATAAGTGAGCTCCCTTCTCCCCATGGATTGTGGGCTGGCTCTCCTGGCGTGTATTCCATGAGCCGCATCTCTGCATTTCTTGGATAATCTTCTTCAAGAAATAGCTTTGCAAAATCTTCACTGAAATAATTCATGTCATCAACTGGCCCTTTCGGTGACGACTGTGGGCCAGCAAGTGTATAGGTAGCATCTTCTTTCTTATCAAGACGGGGCGGTGTCTTCAAGGTACCAGGCTATAGCCGCCCCTTCACAAAGTGTTGGCAGTACTCCCAGGTCAACGGCCCTGAGTCTCCCAGAACTGATAATGAGGAATGTCGGTATCTGAGGCCCCTTCTGTTCATTTTTTTACCCCTTGGGATGGGCTTGGTTCACCCCTACAGCTGGGCACCAAGACCCAAGCATGGCTGATAGCCTAGCTTTAATATCATATTCCATCCCTTGGGGTCTCTCATCGTGAGCTTCACTTTGACGTTGATTGGGGCGACGGCCGGCCGGCCGGCGGAGTGCATAGGCCCATGAAAAATCAAGGTCCATTATAGAAATGACTGGCTTGTTGCTAGGCTAGAGAGTTGGTAATATCTTGTTGGAAATGGCCTCAATTGTCTGAACTGTGGATATATTCTTGACCTTCACTACTCGCCCTTGAAATGGGAATTTAAGACACTGGTAGGCGGTAGACAGTACAGCATGGAGGTTGTCAATCCATGGACGACCCAGAATAACTTTGAACACTGGGTCAATGTCCAGAACATAAAATTCTACGAGCATCGTCAGCGGCCCGAGTTCTACTTGAATAGTAATAACCCCATGACAGCCCTGATGCATCCCCTAGTTGATGTTTGTGTTTGGTATTTAGTTTTAATGATAACAAAACGATTGGTATTTAGTTTTAATGATAACAAAACGATTATGCTTGTGTGTGGTTCATTGAGCAACATGTTTATGTCTTTGATTGATGTGTTGCAGTCATATGAATCTCTTGTGTTTGAGGAACTAATGCTATATTTATCTTGGCTTGTAGGAACAAGTCCATGGCTCATGCTTGGAACTTAAAGGAGCGCTTTAATGAAGTTCTTCTTCCACAAGGGAGTTACCTTTCTCATTGCATTGTATTGACTCTTACTATGTTTTATACACTTCATCAACAAAGGTCTTTCGTGGTTCCTCCATATGAGATTTGGGTCATGAATTTATCAGAATTTCTACATGCCTCTTGTATACGCTCATATTTGCCTAAAAAGCATGGCTTAAGAAAGTGTTTCTTATTTGAGAAAGATTGGGCTCCTATGTGCTTGAAGTTGTGATATGGAATGAAGTCTCAATAGCTTTTTATGCATGGTCTTGAATGCACTCCATGCATACTCTTTATAGGGTCTCGAGGCTAGTTTAAATGTTTGAGTTCATAATGCAAATCTTAGAATAAATGAGTTGTTAGTGCTCAAGCTTGAATCTCATGAGAACTTTGGTAAATTTGGGATTGAATGATGATCATATACATTGCATATACACTTGGCAAATTAGACCCAATCGCATTGTTGAATGGCATCCTCATGATATATGAAATTTGGTTCAATGATGCTACCTTATTGCACAAATTGGAGAGCCATATGATCTTGATGTTATGTTATAATTGATTGAGTTTTCCAAGTGTTTTCATTCTCCTTGTTAATGATTTCATGCATGTACTTCATGCATTCATCACTTGGGATCATTGGGCATGTTTTCTTACATGTTTACTAATGTTTTTATTTTTTCTGCAGGTTTAGGTCGACCTAAAATTACTGTAGCTGGCGGTCGACCACCAATGAGGTTTAGGTCTACTGAAATTCCCAGTGATGGGAGTTTTCAGCCCTGTAGAATTCCAGTCGACCGCTAGCCTCGTGTAGGTCGACCGCCAACGGCGAAAAGTCAAAAACGTGGTTCCGAAACTCATCTAAACCAAGTCAACAAGTGCCTAACCTTTTGTCCCTTTGTCCCTGGGTTGGTGGTAGACTTATTAGAGGTCTTTTGGAGGACTCTAGAAGGGTTATGATGGTCTTTTGGTGTCCTCTATATTTGCTTAAGTGAGAGCTACGAATTTAACATGCATTAACCCTAATGTGTTCATGTTTTCCTTCTTGCAGCTGGAGAAAGAGGATATAGCAAGGAAGAGCTCAAGCCAAGGGGATTTGAGCTACATCCAGGAGGATTTGAAGATCGTGCATGAAGAGAAAGTGAAGCGGATTGAAGAGAGGAACGCATTGACGTTCAAATCGATGACATCCAGCTTACCTCCGAATCGAGCATCAAAGAACATCATCATTCGGCCTGGAAATCGAAGGTGGAACAACTTCCACATCTTACTCCTATCCATTTGTGATTGTTCTTAAGTGTTTCATTTGTGTTTGAGCATATCTTGAGTATGTGTTTTCATTTCCTCAACTCATTAAGATTTTCGTGTGTGTGTGACCGTCTGTGTACGGTCGTGTGATTTCGGTGCTGCGGGTGTTGCAGCTCATGTTTGTGTATGTCGTTTGCTGCATTTGTTGTGACAAGTCTGTGTACATTGTGATCCGGTGTTGGATCGTGTTGGAGACTCCGTCTCCGTGTTTGTGTGTGTGTTGTGGTGCGTCCCCGTGTGTGTGTGCAGGCATGTTCCTGCGTGTGTGTGTGTTGGAGCGTTGCTCCGTATTGGGGATTCATCCCCGTCTGTGTTGGAGCGTTGTTCCGTGTTGGGGATTTATCCCCGTGTGTGTTGGAGCCTTGCACCGTGTTGGGGAGTTTTCCCCATGCTGGTCTATCCAACGAGTGGAGCCTTACCAGTTGGTAAGGGGTGGATGTAGGGAGCCCGTCGTGGTCCCGAACCACCTTAAAAATCTCCGTGTCCTGTGGTTTGTCTTGTGTGGTTGCCTCCTTATCATCTACCTCATTCACAGGAGATTGTGTTTCAAATCATACATTGTTCACACACATTGCTTGATTGTCTAAATTTCACTGTGTGTCATACTTGTTTGACAATTGTGGTTGTAGTGCCCCAGAATTTTATATAAATAGTTTTCTAGAATTTATAAAGGCCTAAATATATTAATAAATGAATTCTGTGACTAATAAGTCATCATAGGCCCAATTAGGTTGAATAATTAACCAAGCCTATTTACACATCATCTAAAAGGGTTTAAGGCCCAAAACCATTAAGTTTGGCCCATATTCTAGAAGGTTACTTAGCTTATCTAAGGATAAAAATGAATTATATAAATAATAATATGGAAAATGAATAAATGAGTTTTATTTATTTGAAACTCTACATACGTTGAATGTAACGGTCTATCGTGCGACCGTCACATGCTTGTAACGCATGGGTCTACGACCGTTACACTCTGTGAATTCCGTAAGCTGAAGAGTTTGATTCATGTTGAACTCTGGGAACAATAAATGTAACAGTCTATCGTGAGACCGTTACATCCTGTTAGTTCCGTGAAGGAAAGAACAAGTACAAATATCAAAACTTTGGACTCTTATCCACTAGAGATCAACGTAGGAAGAGTTATAACATTACTAAGGACTCTTAGAGATCATGTTTTAGTAAATTAAGGACTCTAGAATCGATCTAATCTTTAAACCCTAGCCAAAACCCTATAAATAGGACCTAGTTCTGAACTGTGCGACCCTTACTTTTGGCTCGCAAGGAATCAAGGTAAGGAGGTGTAATCTTTGGTAAGTTCTTTAGAAGTATTTGTTTACAATACTTTAGACTAACTCCTCTCCAAATTTCACGTCTTTAGGTCAAGAGGTCGTGGAGTTAGAGCCCAAGGAAGTTGCTGAAAAATCATAGGAAGAAGGGAACTAGGGTTCGGTGTTCAGACCATAATTGGAAGTTTGAAGCCTAGACAAGAGGTAGGTTATCTCATGAATGGCAAAAATAACTTGGTAAGACTATAAGCCCTCTGGTTTGATTGAATTTCAAGCATAGTAGAGCATCAATTTCATGTTTTACTAAGTTCTATACATTACATGCATCTCTTAGCCTAATTGGAAAATTAAAAAGATGTATCTTGTCTATTTCACGGATACCCACGCATATAGATAGCCTATACTTCGTTATCATGCCTAGAATAGACATGGTATTTGATTTACATACATGATGTGAGTTGATACATTAGGTTTTATATCGCTTTCTGTTAGCAGACCCTCTGACGCATCAGCGTAGGACCGTCACACTCATGTAACAGCCATACGATGGACCGTCACAGTCCCTGATTGCCTATTGATTTCTCTGTTGACTCTGACGCATCCATGCAGGGGCGTTACGTTACTGTAACAGCTGTTTGATAGACCGTCACACTACTGTGACGCACCACTTATAGACCGTCAGAAGCCCTGTGTTCTGTCAACCCTATACAGAATAAGATTCGTCAATCTTACTTATTATTAAGCCTAGTTGATTAGAGTTTTCACCTGATTATGTGAATTTAAGGTTATTTTAATTATTCATCATAGGGGTTGCATGATTTCAGGAACCTAATGGTATTTTAAGTTATGTTAGTTTCATAAGCCAAAAATTCTATAGTCTTGTATTCTAAATCATGATTCTTTTAACTATTGTATTGTCGGAGTTTTCATCATGATTTTCACGTTGATACTTGTACCTCTCTTTCAATAGAGTCATTTCTATAAGCACATGGCACATACTCCGGTATGTTGACCATTAGTTCACACTTTGCACTATAGGAACACAATCTTTGACTTGAGGACCTCTCTATTGGATATTCCTTCCAATGGACTAGGAAATCTTATTTCAAAGCCTCCGTAATTCTCCACGAGCCTGGGATTCCCACTAGGACATCGAGTTGGTTGTACCATTAAAACCCATTAACTAGAATACAATATCGTTGTTTTCTGATTCTAGTAATGTAACGGCCTTGTATTGGACTGTCAGGCTCATGTAACGGCCCAATATACGACCGTCACATTCATCTGAGGTTGAATTCTTGATTCTGGATTCAGACAAATGTAACGGTCCTATACTAGACCGTCACACAATGTAACGACCCAGTGAATGACCGTCACATGACTTGAATATCTCAACCCAAAGTTTGACCAAGGGTTGACATTTCAATGTTTTTAGATAAACCTTGATGATCTAGAACCTATCATATTGCTTAATAGACTTAATATAATGAATGAAAGTTAAGAGAATACACTGTTATGCTTCCGATTTATTTCCATAAGCATAGCATAGTCTAAGTCATTCTTGATCTCATATATTCAAATTGAAGCGTTCATTCATTGATTTTCATTATTTGGAATTGTTATATTCTTGGCCATACTTTACTGTTACATGCGTGGAAGTAGCTTAATTTCTACCTGAAGATGCGATCGCGCACTGATTGTGTTCAAGGGCTCTATGCTAGTCCCCTCGACTGATTGCCGGAAACATACTATTTTATAAACCATGGGGTATGATGCTACTGGCGTCGCATTACGCTGGGCGTACTATTTCTATAAATAAGTGAATATCAACGACACGACATGACATTCTTGCTTGATATTCCATAAAAATTCACGAAGCACTTGCTCATAAGCATAAGATGCTAAAGTGATGGATATGTGGCTTGCTAGTACATTCTCGATATATTCTTGTTCATGAATGGCCAAGATCATGTTCTTGTTCTATTCTTGCTAGTTCATTCTTGTTCTCATTCCAGCTTATATGATTGTCTTGTTACTTTGATTTAATCGCGTGATCATCGCATTGCATGATTTTACCTTATTTCTTTAGAGCAAAAATATTAATCACTTTAATAGTGCCTTCATGTTGATGCGAAGATACCTACTGGGAAAGTGTGCTCATTACCTATTTCCAATCTTTTTCAGGAAATGAAAGTGAGTCGGGTTCGGATTATTCAAGTAGCGGATCCGAGAGTGATTAAAGATGAGTGAAGACTTAGGAAGTCTATAATGTCTAGATTGAGTCAATGTAATTTTCCTATTTCTTGAGTCTAGTAGAATGAAAGATGATGGAAAGTGGTTGTATTTCGAGTATTGATCATTTATGAAATAAAGTTGGAGTTTGATTAAATTATGTGCAATTGCATTTATGTGTATGATTGTATTACGCTCTAGTCGTTCTTGCTTGCAAGAGGCTTACCATGCTGGTTGTTCGCGCTCCCCGAGCGAGTCTTCCGCTGTAATAAAGGATCAGGGTGTGACAATTAAGTTGGTATCAGAGCCTAAGTCTCAGGACTTATAGAAAGGAATCATGTCATAGGATAAGTCTAAGGTTTAAGGACCCCTACCTATGAACTAAGGAAGAAATTCCATACCCATGTGAGGATTGGGTAGAGCCCAGGGATGATGGGCTTATGGAAGGTACTCTTCAGATTTGTTCTCGTCCTATATTTGTGCTATTTGATACTGGTGCCTCTCATTATTTCATTTCCACTACCTTTGCAAAAACGTTGTCAATTGCATCAGTCCCCTTACCTTCAGATCTTGCTATTACTACACCTTTAGGATCTAGAACCAAGCTCACAGAGTATTATCCTAATAATGAAGTGATAGTAGAAGGTTACAATCTCCCCGCAAACCTCGTGTGCCTTGACATGAAAGGTTATGATACCATTTTAGGGGTTGATTGGCTTGTAGACCATGATGCTTATATCAATTGCCGAAATAGGATTATATCTTTCCGAAAGCCCGGTCTTCCAAGATTTTCTTTTCTTGGCATCAAATACAAGAAACATCCTACCATTATATCTTATCTTCACGCTTGCAAGCTTATCACGCAAGGATGTGAAGCTTTTCTTGCTTCAGTCATTATCATCGAATCTAAGGAAATTGTCCTAGCAAACATTCCCATTGCGAATGAGTTCCCAGACGTGTTCCCATATGAACTACCTAGTTTACTGCCCGAGAGGGAAATAAACTTTACCATTGAACTCATTCCAGGAGCAGCACCTGTTTTTATAGCCCCCTTACAGGATGTCCCCCACAGAACTCAAGGAACTAAAAAAGCAGTTGCAGGAACTACTAGACAAGGGTTTCATCAGACCTAGCACATCCCCTTGGGGTGCGCCGGTTTTATTTGTCAAGAAGAAGGATGGTTCTCTCAGGCTATGCATCGATTACCGACGACTGAATCAGCTGATAATTAAAAACAAGTATCCATTACCGCGTATTGATGAGCTCTTCGATCAGCTTTCGGGAGCAGAATATTTTTCTAAGATTGACCTCAGATCAGGTTATCATCAGCTTAGAATCAATGAGGAAGATATTTATAAATCGGCTTTTCAAAGTCGTTATGGCCACTATGAATTCGTGGTAATGCCATTTGGGTTAACAAATGCCCCAGCAGCATTTATGCAACTTATGAACAATGTCTTCCAGCCATACCTGGATCGATTCATTGTCGTCTTCATCGATGATATCCTGATATACTCCAAGATAAAAGAAGAACATGAAGAACATTTGAAAATAGCTTTGCGAACACTTAGAGAACACAAGCTTTATGCCAAACTCAATAAGTGTGAATTTTGGCTCGAGGAAGTCTCATTCCTAGGCCACATTATTTCAAAAGAAGGTATTGATGTGGATCCTTCTAAGGTAGAAGCTGTCAAGAATTGGAGTCGGCCTACGACTGTGTTTGAAGTAAGGAGCTTTCTGGGTCTAGCTGGTTATTATAGAAGATTCATTAAGGACTTCTCAAAGATAGCAGTTCCTTTAACTAGACTCACCAGAAAAGAAAATCCTTTTGTCTAGTCAGAGGAATGTGAGAAGAATTTCCAAACTCTTAAGAATCATCTTACAACAGCCCTTGTTTTGTCACTACCAATGGAGGGTGGTGGATTTGAGGTATATACGGATGTGTCTGGAATTGGCTTAGGATGTGTCCTTATGCAAAATGGAAAGGTGATTTGCTATTCTTCAAGACAATTGAAATGTCACGAAGAAAATTATGCTATACATGATTCAGAATTGGTAGCGGTTGTTTTCGCCTTGAAAATTTGACGTCATTATCTTTATGGAGAAAAGTTTACGATCTACTCATACCACAAGAGCTTGAAATATTTATTCTCTCAAAAAGAGCTTAACATGAGGCAAAGGAGGTGGTTAGAACATCTTAAGGACTTTGATTTTGCTATTCAATATCATCCTGGCCAGGCAAATGCTGTAGTAGATGCACTCAGCAGAAAACCAATGGGTATGTTATCAAGTCTCATGATTAGTGTAACTAACCTTATTCCTAAATTTGCTCAGTTGATTTTAGATGTTGACATTAAGGAAGAATATTGTTTCATAGCTAATATCCGAGCTCAACCTACATTAATAGAGGATTTGGAAAAGTTACAAGAGGATGATCCAGTTTTACTGAAAATTAAGGCCAATATTAAACAAAGGCCAGATTTTTCTACTTCTAATAATGGAAGATTGCTATTCAAGGGCCGAATGTGTATACCGGATCATGAGGATATAAAGAAATTGATCCTAGAAGAAGCACATAAATCAAAGTACACCATTCATCTAGGAGGTACAAAAATGTATCAGGATCTCAAAAGAAACTTTTGGTGGCCCAATATGAAGAGGGAAATAGCTGACTTCGTGTCTCGTTGTCTAACCTGCCAACAAGTTAAAGTTGAACATTTTAGACCCGCAGGTAAATTACATCTCTTAAATATTCCCGAATGGAAATGGGAGAGCATAGGGATGGACTTCATTATGGGTTTACCTAAGACAAGAGGTGGACATGATGGCATATGGGTAATCATAGATCGATTGACTAAATCTGCACACTTCATACCAAAAAAGAGTCGATGGTCTGTGGATATTCTAGCAGCATTGTACATAAAGGAAATTATCAAATTACATGGTGTCCACATCACTATTGTATCAGATAGAGATCCTCGATTCACATCACAGTTCTGGAAAGGTCTACAACATTCACTAGGGACCAGATTAAATTTTAGCACAGCCTTTCATCCACAAACTGATGGTCAGACGGAAAGAACAAATCAGGTGGTAGAAGACATGCTCAGGGCTTGTGCCATTGATTTTGGAGGAAGTTGGCATGATCACTTACCTCTGGTGGAATTTGCATATAATAACAGTTATCAAGCAAGCATACAAATGGCACCTTTTGACGCTCTATATGGGAAAAGTTATCGATCTCCAATATGTTGGAATAAAATAGGGGAAAAGTAATTTTTAGGCCCCGACCTTGTCAGGGATTCTACGGAGAAAATCAAGCTCATTCAAGAGAGAATAAAAATGCCACAAAGTCTTATGCCGACTATCGAAGACGTGACTTGGAGTTTCAGGTAGGAGATCATGTATATTTAAAAGTTTCTCCAGGTCGTGGTATTCGAAGATTTGGCATTAAAGGAAAGCTAACTCCAAGGTTCATTGACCCATTTGAAATTCTTGAAAGGGTCGGTGAAGTAGCTTATAGATTGGCTTTACCTCCACAATTAGCAAGAGTTCATGACGTATTTCACGTCTCCATGCTGAAGAAACATGTATACGATCCTGACCATATTATCACTTATGACAATCTAGAGATTCAGAAGGATATGACATATGAGCAAACGCCAATAAAGATTCTGGATCGAGAAGTGCGTCAACTAAGAAATAAGGTTATCCCTATCGTCAAAATTCAATGGAAGAAAACATGGCCATACGAAGCAACATGGGAAACCGAAGCAGCCATGAGAAAAAGATTTCCAGAATTATTTAACTGTAAGTACACTCTCCACAATCCATGTCTTGAATTTGGGGACCAAATTCTTCTAAGTGGGGGAGGGTGTAATGCCCCAGAATCTTATATAAATAATTTTCTAGAATTTATACAGGCCTAAATATATTAATAAATGAATTCTGAGACTAATAAGTCATCATAGGCCCAATTAGGTTGAATAATTAACCAAGCCTATTTACACATCATCTAAAAGGGTTTATGGCCCAAAACCATTAAGTTTGGCCCATATTCTAGAAGGTTACTTAGCTTATTTAAGGATAAAAATGAATTATATAAATAATAATATGAAAAAATGAATAAAAGAGTTTTATTTATTTGAAACTCTATATACGTTGAATGTAACGGTCTATCGTGCGACCGTCACATGCTTGTAACGCATAGGTCTACGACCGTTACACTCTGTGAATTCCGTAAGCTGAAGAGTTTGATTCATGTTGAACTCTGGGAACAATAAATGTAACGGTCTATCGTGAGACCGTTACATGACTCTAACACACCTGCATTAGACCGTTACATCCTGTTAGTTCCGTGAAGGAAAGAACAAGTACAAAGATCAAAACTTTGGACTCTTATCCACTAGAGATCAACGTAGGAAGAGTTATAACATTACTAAGGACTCTTAAAGATCAGGTTTTAGCAAATTAAGGACTCTAGAATCAATCTAATCTTCAAACCCTAGCCAAAACCCTTAAAATAGGACCTAGTTTTGAACTATGCGACCCTTACTTTTGGCTCGCAAGGAATCAAGGTAAGGAGGTGTAATCTTTGGTAAGTTCTTAAGGAAATCAAGATATTCAAGGATCGACTACTCCCTTCCCAACCTTTCCAGTGATATACTTTATCGCTTCCGTCTTTATGCTCTTATATCCTAACTAAGGAAAGATTCCAACCAATCCCTTATTATACATAGAAGGAAGTACGCCTCGACAGCCTGCCCCCTTGTATGCCAGCCTCCGCCCCTATCAAGTTTAAGTAGAAAGGAAAATATTTGTTTACAATACTTTAGATTAACTCCTCTCCAAATTTCACGTCTTTAGGTCAAGTGGTCGTGGAGTTAGAGCCCAAGGAAGTTGCTGAAAAACCATAGGAAGAAGGGAACTAGGGTTCGGTGTTCAGACCATAATTGGAAGTTTGAAGCCTAGACAAGAGGTAGGTTATCTCATGAACGGCAAAAATAACTTGGTAAGACTATAAGCCCTCTGGTTTGATTGAATTTCAAGCATAGTAGAGCATCAATTTCATGTTTTACTAAGTTCTATACATTACATACATCTCTTAGCCTAATTGGAAAATTAAAAAGATGTATCTTGTCTATTTCACGGATACCCACGCATATAGATAGCCTATACTTCGTTATCATGCCTAGAATAGACATGGTATTTGATTTACATACATGATGTGAGTTGATACATTAGGTTTTATATCGCTTTCTGTTAGCAGACCCTCTGACGCATCAGCGTAGGACCGTCACACTCATGTAACGGCCATACGATGGACCGTCACAGTCCCTGATTGCCTATTGATTTCTCTGTTGACTCTGACGCATCCATGCAGGGGCGTTACGTTACTATAACAGCTGTTTGATAGACCGTCACACTACTGTGACGCACCACTTATAGACCGTCAGAAGCCCTGTGTTCTGTCAACCCTATACAGAATAAGATTCGTCAATCTTACTTATTATTAAGCTTAGTTGATTAGAGTTTTCACCTGATTATGTGAATTTAAGGTTATTTTAATTATTCATCATAGGGGTTGCATGATTTCAGGAACCTAATGGTATTTTAAGTTATGTTAGTTTCATAAGCCAAAAATTCTATAGTCTTGTATTCTAAATCATGATTCTTTTAACTATTGTATTGTCGGAGTGTTCATCATGATTTTCACGTTGATACTTGTATCTCTCTATCAATAGAGTCATTTCTATAAGTACATGGCACATACTCCGATATGTTGACCATTAGTTCACACTTTGCACTATAGGAACACAATCTTGGACTTGAGGACCTCTCTATTGAATATTCCTTCCAATGGATTAGAAAATCTTGTTTCAAGACCTCCGTAATTCTACGCGAGCCTGGGATTCCCACTAGGACGCCGAGTTGGTTGTACCATTAAAACCTATTAACTAGAATACAATATCATTGTTTTCTGATTCTAGTAATGTATCGGCCTTGTATTGGACCGTCAAGCTCATGTAACGGCCCAATATACGACCGTCACATTCATCTGAGGTTGAATTCTTGATTCTGGATTCAGACAAATGTAACGGTCCTATACTAGATCGTCACACAATGTAACGGCCCAGTGAATGACCGTCACATGACTTGAATATCTCAACCCAAGGTTTGACCAAGAGTTGGCATTTCAATGTTTCTAGATAAACCTTGATGATCTAGAACCTATCATATTACTTAATAGACTTAATATAATAAATGAAAGTTAAGACAATATACTTTTATGCTGCCGATTTATTTCCATAAGCATAGCATAGTGTAAGTCATTCTTGATCTCATATATTCAAATTGAAGCATTCATTCATTGATTTTTATTATTTGGAATTGTTATATTCTTGGCCATACTTCACTGTTACATGCGTGGAAGTAGCTTAATTTATACCTGAAGATGCGATCGAGCACTGATTGTGTTCAAGTGCTCTATGCTAGTCCCCTCGGCTGATTGCCGGAAACATACTATTTTATAAACCATGGAGTATGATGCTACTGGCGTCGCATTGCGCTGGGAGTACTATTTCTATAAATAAGTGAAGATCCACGACACGACATGACATTCTTGCTTGATATTCCACAGAAATTCACGAAGCACTTGCTCATAATCATAAGATGCTAAAGTGATGAATATGTGGCTTGCTAGTACATTCTCGATATATTCTTGTTCATGAAAGGCCAAGATCATGTTCTTGTTCTATTCTTGCTAGTTCATTCTTGTTATCATTCCATCTTATATGATTGTCTTGTTACTTTGATTTAATCGTGTGATCATCGCATTGCATGATTTTACCTTATTTCTTTAGAGCAAAAATATTAATCACTTTAATAGTGCCTTCATGTTGATGTGAAGATACGTACTGGGCAAGTGTGCTCATTACCTATTTCCAATCTTTTTTAAGAAATGAAAGTGAGTCGGGTTCGGATTCGGATTATTCAAGTAGCGGATCCGAGAGTGATTAAAGATGAGCGAAGACTTAGGAAGTCTATAATGTCTAGATTGAGTCAATGTAATTTTCCTATTTCTTGAGTCTAGTAGAATGAAAGATGATGGAAAGTGGTTGTATTTCGAGTATTAATCATTTATGAAATAAAGTTGGAGTTTGATTAAATTCTGTGCAATTACATTTGTCTATGTGATTGTATTACGCTCTGGTCATTCTTGCTTGCAAGAGGCTTACCATGCTGGCTGTTCGCGCTCCCCGAGCGAGTCTTCCGCTGTAATAAAGGCTCGGGGCGTGACAGTGGTTACTTGCCCGAGTGAGTCGGAAGAGATTGAGTGAACTTAGCTTACACTATCTAGGTTAATCCCTTCAATCTTGTCAAAATTGTTATTTTCGCATAGTTAGTTTTTATTTTACCATTTTAAGTGGGGGATAATTCAACCCCCCTTCTTATCCGCTCGCCTACCTGGGACCAACAAGGCTCTCCTTGAGTTGTCATAGTCCGCAATTGTAGTTGGAGTAGGCCTTAACATGTCTTCAGAAATGTTGCATGCCTACGGAGTGCTGAGGGGACAGACATTTATAGAGGCTCCAGTGTCGACTAAAGCCACATAAATAGTCACCTTATTCAAGGTGATGGAGATACAGAGCGGAATTTGTTATGCTTTAGGAGGTGCCAAATCCGACTCAGAAAAAGAAATGGTTGGCTCCTTAGTAAGCATGGCCAAAGCCGATGGTAGGCTGTCTACTGCCATATCTTCATTCACTAAAACCTTCTGTAGAAAATCTTGTAAGGCATCCTGATGTAACTTGGAACTCTTAATCAACTCAAGCATTGATATCTTGGCCAGCATCCGGTCCAAGTGATGTAACATGTCATATTGTGTGCCTGGCAATGGGTCTACCTCCTCCTGATCAGCAGCCTACGACGGGAACTGGGGATTGGGTGCACTAGTTGTAGGATAGTTTCGGTGAAATAAACGCCAGCTCCGGAGGGCAAGGTTTTGTGCCGGCACGTCATCGGATGGACTTATGGCAGGTGGTTTGATGGGCCCAACAGGGTGAACAAGGGGGGTGGAAACAAGGGTTGCGGGTGAAAATGGGGTGACGAGTGTGGAGGCAGGCTTAATGGGCCCTGCCGGGAGAACGACGGGTGAAAGGTTAGGCGCAGGGGTACAATGGAGGGTGCAATGAAAGCTGGCGCAAAGACGGGTGAAATGTTGGGCAATGCGGGGGGTAGGATGAGGGGTTTAGCAAGTGTGATGGAGGTGGCGGTGGTGGGTTGAAGGATGACAGGGGTAGTGTTGTGTCCCTATGATTTTGATGATGTCTCACACTATAAATCATTTCTTTATCTCAAGATAATCTCATGTGTCATCATGTAAGTGAATGGATTACACAGTAAGGGAATGTCCTATTCAATTGAACAATTTGACCAAATGAATTTTAGTGTTGCCGGAGTCATAATGTCTTGATGGTTTCAACACTATGAACCTTTGTGAACAAAGAATATTTCTCTGTGTTAATGTAAATCCTCGAGCCACTTCAGTTAATTTTGGGAGTTGTTTTCATGCCACTTGAGCCACACTTCGTGTTGTTTCCCCTCACTAACACGAAAAGATTTCATGTCGTCTGAGCTTACAACACTTCGTGTTGATTTACATGCTTGACAGGAAAACTTGTATGAGGTAATACTTCGTGTTGTTCTATCCTTGTCATCTATGTCTTCGAGTCCTAGTCTCGGTTGTTTAACTTCGTGTCGTGTCTTCCTCTGTCTTCGTGTCATGTTACTGAAGCAGCTCGAATAGTTCTGACGAACTCCGAGTCGCTTCTCTGTGACCTCGTGTCGTTTCTCTCTGTCCTTTAGTTGCTCATCTCGTGTCATCTTTTATGTCTGCTTGTTTAATTTCGTGTCACTTATTGTTGTTCCTCGAGTCGTTCTTTTTCTTAGTGTCACTGCTTCATCACGTGTCGTGATAGCCGTGTCACTCTTCTGTCTTCGTGCTGTTTTTATCTTTAGACTTCGTGTCCTTCTCGCGTTGACCATACTCCGTGTCAATTCCTGTGTTTCGTCTTCGTGTTGTTTTCAACTCGTGACGGTTTCTGTTATTTGTCTTCGTGTCGTGGTCAGCCCGTGTCGCCTCATCTTCGAGTCGTTCATTCGAGCTATTTTGTGCTCGAGTTGTTTTTCTTATGTTTTCAAGTGTTGTTTCACTTCGTGTCGTCTTTTGTTGCCGTTTGTTAGTTCGTGTTGTTTCGTTCTAACCTCGTCCAGGTTTCTTCTAAATCGCGTGTTCTTCTATTGTTTCACTCCGTGATATTTTCTTCTCACCTCGTGCTATCCTGATCTGACCTCGTGTCACCTTCCTTGATTGTGTCAGTCTTGTCCATTGTATCTCGTGTCATTCTTTTCTTATCTCGTGTAGTAGTCACGTCGTGTTGTTATCATATACCTCATGCAGCTTTAGTTTTAGTGGCCATACAGCGTGTTAATGGTTTTTATCTCCTTACAGGTACGAGGAAGAATATTCCCAAATAAATGGGCTGCATGTGATCCAAGACAAGAGGAACCAACCCAATGAGGACACGTGGCAGGAAGGTTTTGGATCGAGCGTGGGAAGCACACGCATGTTGTGCCCTATCCACCTGCTGCCACTATAAATAGAAACCTTCGCCCACCGATGAAGGCAGATCAGAGCCAAGAAAAAAAAGGCAGAATTACAGAGAGCTCGATCCAGCAGTGAAGAGAAAGAAAAAGAGAGATAGCAGTGAAGAGAAAGAAAAAGAGAGATAGCAGTGAAGAGAGAAAGAGAGTTTGGAGTATCTGGTTTTTGAAATTGCTTCTCAGGAAGCTACATTTGTATTAACTCTCAGTATCGAATGTTTTCTCGATCAGTCTTTAGTTTCTTTTTTGATTTTCTTTATGTGTTCTTCGTCTAATTCTGATCTGTTCCCCTCCGGTATGTGGAGGAAGGGAGTCTAACTCCGGTTTCCCTCTGGGTTGCAGAGGAAGAGAGATCGCTGATCTCTGGTGTTGCTAGTGACGGGTTGTCATTAGCAGGTTCCCTCCGGTGTGTGGAGGAAGGGAGAGGCACTCTCCGGTTCTGTTCGTGCTGGGTGCTAGAATAGGTTTCAAGCTCTGCGGATGGCAGAACTTGGTTGAGGGATTTGTCTCCCTTGGGTTTTCAAGCTGTTTGGCAGCAAGTTGTTCGCAGACTGAGTCTGATGTGCTCTAGCAGTGGCTAGTGGAATCCTCACTCTAGTTGGAGTGAGGGGTGGATGTAGATTGCTGACTGTAGTCGAACCACCTAAAAAACCGGTTGTCTTCTCTGTGGTTTGCGGTCTTTATCAGCGCTCTCTATCTGTTTTTCACTTCGACTATTTGTTTGCTCAGCTCTTCATCATCATTCTCTTATTCGATCTTGAGTGGTATCTGCATTTGCAATTCTTTGTGTGCTAGTTTAGAAGGGGCATAAGCGGTAGATTTATTTTCTTGCCTAAGATTTGCAAATTGGGAGTGATCTATTCATCCCCCCCTTCTATATCACTCTTGCTGTGCTAACATTTGGTATCAGAGTAGGTTTACGCCATGTGGACGAACAATCAAGCAAATGGCAGTGGTCCTAGAACCTTCATGGCCGAAGGTCAATCCATTAGTCACCCTCCTTATTTCGATGGTAATAACTATCTGTTTTGGAAGAACAGGATGGAAGTGTTTATCAGGGCTCAGAGTCATAAACTGTGGAGAGTAATCACGGTGGGGCCATATGATCTGCCACCAAACGAGGACGCTTGGACAGATGACCATGTAAAGCTCTCCTCACTCAACTGGACGGCGCTAAATATCAGCCAGTGTGCTGTTCATCCAGAGGAGTATGCCCGTATCTCTGCCTACAAAATTGCCAAGCGAATGTGGGATGAGCTGCAATTGATCTATGAAGGTACAGCTCAAGTGAAAGCCTCGAAGGTAAACCTCTACACTTCTAAGTATGAAATGTTTAAGATGAATGCAGATGAGAATATAATCGAAATGTATGCCAGGTTATCCTTGATCACTAACACTCTTAAAGGGCTAGGGAAGGATCTTGCTGAGGCAGATATATTCAGGAAAATTCTTAGATGTTTATCCCCGGCATGGCACACTAAGGCCATTGTGATTGAGGAGTCAAAAGATTTGACTGTCTTAACTGTGAATGAACTCATAGGATCCCTAATGACCTATGAGATGAACTTTCAAGGAGGTGGAGAAGGAAGTGAGAGGAAGGGTAAAAATGTAGCTCTAAGAGCTTCCCGCAACAAGGGTAGTAACAGTGGGAGCAGCAGCAGTACCCCCGAGTCTGAGTCCGAGCTTGAAGGTTTATCAGATCTCGACCAGGAGGAGCAGGCTATGCTCAATCGTCAGTTCAGAAAGTTTCTGAGGACAAAGGGAAAGACCTTTAGGAAGAAGAACCCACACTCTTTTAACAAGAATGCTGAGTTTACCAATTACAGGGATAGAAATCCTAAGAAACTGGCTTGTTTTAACTGTAACAAACAGGGACACATGAAAGGCGAATGCCCAGAACTCCAGAAGAAAGGTCCCTATTTTTAGAAGAAAAACATAAAGGTGCAAAAGAAGAAGAGGCCACAGGCAATGGTCTGCACATGGAGCGAGGAAGAAGAAGACCCAGAAGAAGCTTCCTCAGAAGAATATGAAGATGGAATTTGCCTTATGGCAAACAGTGAATAGGAGGTAATAAACATTTTTGAAAATTTCTCAATCGATGACTGGGAGGATGCTTATGGTGACTTTCTAGATAAATTCAATTCACTTAGCAAAGAGCACAGAGTTCTGAAAAGAAAATTTAACACAAATATTGAAGAATAAACTCTGGTCTGTGAGGAAAATGCAAAGCTAAAAGAACAACTAGAAGAAATGACCTCACAAAGGAAAGAGAATGATAAGCTTAAGGGAGAAATTCAGGAAAGTCAAAAACAGCTCAATGAATTCAAAACTAAAATTGAAGAAAGCATGAGTGAAATCAGAATAAATTCACAGAAATATGAAGCTGTGAAAAAAGTAAATGCTGAACTCCTAAAGAATTCTGAGTTTCTTCAAAAGGAGCTGGAAGACAAACAGAAAGTCTTAGAAAAGTTTGTCCAAGGAAAGACTAGCCTAGATGCTATACTAGGGACTAGGGTCAATTTCAATAAGGAAGGTCTAGGCTATGACCCAACCAACAAGAGACCCTTGCAATTCAAGACCATCACCTTCTGTCCAGAGAAGGGAAAAGAAAAGCTGGACACACCATCCAGCTCAAACAGCTCTAAGGAAACTCAAAGTCCTAAAGAAAACACAAAAACCAGTACTGGACAACCATTTAAGATTGGAATGAACTTTATGAAAAATAACATTAAGTCCATTCACCAGAACACAAATGGTAGCTGGACCAAGGAAACAAATTAGAATAAAAGCTGGAATTATAACAATCAGATGGGTCCAAACAAGACCTACTGGAGGAATAACTTTCATGGTCAAAGATATGCCAATCAACAAGCCTACAGGAAATTTCCTAGGAATAGGAAGACCAATGAAAGGAATAGAACTCACTTCTCCAGTTCAGCTGGATTGAACTTTAAAAAACCAGAAAGGAAGGTGCCAGAGAAAACCATGCTGAAACAAATCTGGATACCTAAACACTTGATCAGAGATTTAAACAATGTCCTTGGACCCAACTCATCTTGGGTTCCAAATCACTCTGCTTGATATACTTGTGTAGGTCGGCCTGGCAGCTGAAGACAACAAGTGGTACCTCGACAGTGGCTGCTCCAGGCATATGACAGGAGACCGATCCAAGTTCAGCAAGATAGAGATGAAGCCAGGAGGTCTGGTCAAGTTTGGAGGAAAGAACAAAGGACACCTGAACAGAATGGGATCGTGGAGAGAAGAAATAGAACAGTGGTGGAAATGGCCCAAACCATGTTGATTGAAAGTAAGTTACCTAAAAGGTTTTGGGTAGAAGCGGCCAATACAGCAACCTACATAATCAACAGGGCCATGGTAAGACCCATACACAAGAAAACACCCTATGAGCTTCTAAAAGGTAAGAAACCAAACTTGTTTCATTTCAGAATTTTTGGAGCAAAATGTTTTATTCATAACAATGATAAGAAAGACTTAGATAAGTTTGAAGCCAAGAGTTCACCTGGAATATTCTTGGGTTACTCTGAAGTGTCAAGGGCATATAGGGTATTTAATGTATCAGATCAGAAAGTGGAAGAATCTCCACACATTCTTTTTAGTGAAAAGAAAGATGTTTCTAATGTTGAAAATCATGACAGGGACTCCAATCATAGTGGAGATTTTCTGGAAAACCAACAAGAAGAAGAGAAGACTCAGTAGAATGGAGAAACAAATTCCCCAAATCAGGAAGGTCCAAGAGAAACAGGTGAGTCTTCAACAAATATTAGATTCCTTAAAGACCATCCTTTAGATAATGTCATAGGCAATCCTGAAGAACCTCTTCGGACGAGGTCTCATTTTAGAAATGTGAATAATGATGACTTAATTGCTTTGGTCTCACAAATTGAACCCAAATCAGTAGAAGAGGCCTTAGCTGATCAAGCTTGGGTCAATGCTATGAGTGAGGAATTAGGTCAGTTTGAAAGGAATAATGTCTGGGAGCTTGTCCCAAGACCAGAGGGTATAAATATTATAGGAACCAAGTGGGTGTTCAAAAATAAGATGAATGAAGATGGAATCATCTCGAGGAATAAGGCCAGACTAGTAGCCAAAGGCTACTGTCAGGAATTCGGTGTAGACTTTGATGAATCCTATGCACTAGTTGCTAGGATGGAAGCTATAAGATTTTTGCTTGCCTTTGCATGCTCAAAGAACATTAAACTCCAACAAATGGATGTTAAAAGTGCTTTTTAAAATGGAGTTATTAAATAAGAATTTTTTGTTGAACAACCTCCTGGATTTCAATTTTCCCCTCAACCTAAGCAAGTTTTCAGGTTAAACAAAGCCTTGTATGGTCTAAAGCAGGCTCCAAGAGCTTGGTATGAAAGATTATCTGAATTTCTGATCAGCAAGGGCTACAAAAGAGGTAAAGTTGATCAGACTTTATTTACCAAGGGCATGAATAAAGATCTCATCATAGTTCAGGTATATGTAGATGACATTATATTTGGATCAACTAGGCATGAACTATGTGATGAATTTTCTACCATGATGTCTGCTGAATTTGAAATGAGCTTGGTTGGAGAACTAAAATATTTTCTTGGATTGCAGGTACAGCAGCTAGAAGATGGGTGCTTCATCAACCAAACCAAATACACAATGGAACTGTTCAAAAGGTTTGGCATGGAAAACTTAAAGCACATTACTACACCCATGGGCACCAATACATCATTGGATGCAGATGAGACAGGTAAAGAAGTAAATGCCAAACTTTATAGAGGTATGATTGGATCACTTCTTTACTTGACAGCCTCTAGACCTGATATACAATTTAGTGTAGGAATGTGTGCAAGGTATCAGTCTAGACCCACTGAACTACACTTAGCTGCAGTTAAAAGAATCTTCAGATATTTGTCAGCTAGTCACTCTCTTGGTTTATGGTTTCCTGCATCTCGCACATTGAATCTAGTAGCATACACAGATGCTGACTATGCAGGCTATAAACTAGACAGGAAAAGCACAAGTGGCCATTGTGAATTCTTGGGTGGGTGTTTAGTATCTTGGGGCTCCAAGAAACAACATTCTGTGGCCCTCTCCACTGCAGAAGCTGAATATGTGGCTGCAGGGAGTTGTGGAACATAAGTTATATGGATTAAACACCAGCATCAGGACTACCAAGTAGACCTGGGGTGTACACCTATTTACTGTGATAATACAAGTGCCATCAATCTTGCTAAAAATCCTGTTTTGCATTCTCGAACCAAACACATAGAGATAAGACATCATTTTATAAGAGATGAGGTGTCTAAGAATAATTTTGAACTGATTCATGTAGGGACAGATAATCAGATTGCTGATATTTTCACAAAACCTCTAGATAATGAAAAATTCACTACATTGAGAAGAGAATTAGGCTTATACAAAGTGTCTTAATTTTGGAGCCTGTTCCTGTTGTGAGGGGGAGTTTTGTCTATCTGTTGTTTAGCCTTCTTACATGCTGGTTTAAGGGGGAGTTCAGAATGCTTACTGGTTAGCTTTCAGGAATGCTCTAAATAAAGGAAAGTCTTGAGATTTTGCTAAAATATTTTATTGAGGAATGCTATATCTTAGGGGGAGCTGAGTTGTAATGTGAGAAGAGAAGTTCTTTGACAGATTCAAAAGGGCTGTCCAGATGTGTACCTTTGCTGGTCTTGCATGACTGATTTAGTGTGGTTCTCTCAGAAAGTAGAGTGTCACTTATCTCTTAAGTCTATAAGTCAGTGACTCTAATCTCCAGGTCAGAATCTTTCCTTTGGTACTCCTTCAGAGATCCGGACTAATTGCATAAAGTATATCTTCCTACATTGTCATTGATTATGGTTCAGGCCAAAAAACATGTATGTCTTGATATCTGACCCAATCAACTTGAAATCTAGACTTCAAGACTCAATTCAAGAAAAGTCCTTTTTGGTATTATCTTCAATCATTCTATCTCTTTAACTCAAGGGCTTAACTGAACAAACATGTTCTATTTTGATCACTGAGAAACTAGGAGCTTCATCAATGAAATGAATATTTCTCCCAAGTCATGAGGTGTCAAATGCTTAAAATAAATGAAAAGTCATGACAGAGCAATGGTGGCTTATGGGTGAGTAACTGGGGACTCTGGCCTCTAATCAAGGTGTTTCCTCATGTCAAAAGCCACAGTTACTAACTCTGTTCCTTAATAAAAAAAAAGGGGAAGGAAGTAATGAGGTACTCACTCTGAGTAACTGGGGATTCAGGCCTCTGATCAAGGTGTCTCCCTAATGTCAAAGGAAGTGAACTACCAACTTACTCATTGATATTCTTGAATATCATCTCCAACAAAAATTCCTTGTTGTTATGCAACTAATGGATTGCTTGTCCTCAATACCTTGAGAACACCTCTCTGATTTAGTCTCTTGCTGTCTAGTGGAATAGTTGAGTGATCAGCTATTTTTGACCATACTTGTCAACTCCTGCTCTAAATCATCCACTATGTATGCTAATAAACTTGTCTATCATTCCACTTCTCTATTGTGTACTGATATCTAAAGAATCTTGTCTTGAGATTAGAAACTCACTTATTCTCTTAAGACCTACTCGTGACTTTCTGCACTATGCAGTTACTGCCCTGAGTCCTCATGTTTCCAGCACTGTCACACATTCTGTATTTTTTTTTTTTGCTGATGTCAAAGGGGGAGAGAAGTTTGCAATGTCTACAATTTTAGTGAGAAGTTATGCAATGTTCTGCAATATCAGTGAGTCTTGGTTTTGTCTTGAGCTTTAGGGGAGTCATGTTGCTTCATGCTGATATGTTTATGAGTTGTGGGGGAAATTAGAGTGTGTTGTAGGGAATGTTTAATTCATTTGCATGAGCATGCCTTGATTTTAATCTATTGTTGAAGCTGATATTGATTTCATGTTAAATCTTGATAAACCTTGATATTGCCTGATTCATAGTGTTGCCATCATCAAAAAGGGGGAGATTGTTGTGTCCCTATGATTTTGATGATGTCTCACACTATAAATCATTTCTTTATCTCAAGATAATCTCATGTGTCATCATGTAAGTGAATGGATTACACAGTAAGGGAATGTCCTGTTCAATTGAACAATTTGACCAAATGAATTTTGGTGTTGCCTGAGTCATAATGTCTTGATGGTTTCAACACTATGAACCTTTGTGAACAAAAAATGTTTCTCTGTGTTAATGTAAATCCTCGAGCCACTTCAGTTAATTTTGGGAGTTGTTTTCGTGCCACTTGAGCCACACTTCGTGTTATTTCCCCTCACTAACACGAAAAGATTTCGTGTCGTCTGAGCTTACAACACTTCGTGTTGATTTCCATGCTTGATAGGAAAACTTGTATGAGGTAATACTTCGTGTTGTTCTATCCTTGTCATCTATGTCTTCGAGTCCTAGTCTCGGTTGTTTAACTTCGTGTCGTGTCTTCCTCTATCTTCGTGTCGTGTTACTGAAGCAGCTCGAATAGTTCTGACGAACTCCGAGTCGCTTCTCTGTGAACCTCGTGTCCTTTCTCTCTGTCCTTTAGTTGCTCATCTCGTGTCATCTTTTATGTCTGCTTGTTTAATTTCGTGTCACTTACTATTGTTCCTCGAGTCGTTCTTTTTCTTAGTGTTACTACTTCATCACGTGTCGTGATAGCCATGTCACTCTTCTGTCTTCGTGCTGTTTTTCTCTTTAGACTTCGTGTCCTTCTCGCCTTGACCACACTCCGTGTCAACTCCTGTGTTTCGTCTTCATGTTGTTTTCAACTCGTGACGGTTTCTGTTATTTGTCTTCGTGTCGTGGTCAGCCCGTGTCGCCTCATCTTCGAGTCGTTCATTCGAGCTATTTTGTGCTCGAGTTGTTTTTCTTATGTTTTCAAGTGTTGTTTCACTTCGTGTCGTCTTTTGTTGCCGTTTGTTAGTTCGTGTTGTTTCATTCAAACCTCGTCCAGGTTTCTTCTAAATAGTGTGTTATTCTATTGTTTCACTCCGTGATATTTTCTTCTCACCTCGTGCTATCCTGATCTGACCTCGTGTCACCTTCCTTGATTGTGTCAGTCTTGTCCATTGTATCTCGTGTCGTTCTTTTCTTATCTCGTGTAGTAGTCACGTCGTGTTGTTATCATATACCTCATGCAGCTTTAGTTTTAGTGGCCATACAGCGTGTTAATGGTTTTTATCTCCTTACAAGTACGAGGAAGAATATTTCCAAATAAATGGGCTGCACGTGATCCAAGACAAGAGGAACCAACCCAATGAGGACACCTGGCAGGAAGGTTCTGGATCGAGCGTGGGAAGCACACGCATGTTGTGCCCTATCCACCTGCTGCCGCTATAAATAGAAACCTTCGCCCACTGATGAAGGCAGATCAGAGCCAAGAAAGAAAAGGCAGAATTACAGAGAGCTCGATCCAGCAGTGAAGAGAAAGAAAAAGAGAGATAGCAGTGAAGAGAAAGAAAAAGAGAGATAGCAGTGAAGAGAGAAAGAGAGTTTGCAGTATCTGGTTTTTGAAATTGCTTCCCAGGAAGCTACATTTGTATTAACTCTCAGTATCGAATGTTTTCTCGATCAGTCTTTAGTTTCTTTTCTGATTTTCTTTATGTGTTCTTCGTCTAATTCTGATCTGTTCATCTCCGGTATGTGGAGGAAGGGAGACTAACTCCGGTTTCCCTCTGGGTTGCAGAGGAAGCGAGATCGCTGATCTCTGGTGTTGCTAGTGACGGGTTGTCATTAGCAGGTTCCCTCCGGTGTGTGGAGGAAGGGAGAGGCACTCTCTGGTTCTGTTCGTGCTGGGTGCTAGAACAGGTTTCAAGCTCTGCGGGTGGCAGAACTTGGTTGAGGGATTTGTCTCCCTTGGTTTTCAAGCTGTTTGGCAGCAAGTTGTTCGCAGACTGAGTCTACTGTGCTCTAGCAGTGGCTAGTGGAATCCTCACTCTAGTTGGAGTGAGGGGTGGATGTAGATTGCTGACTGCAGTCTAACCACCTAAAAAATCGGTTGTCTTCTCTGTGGTTTGCGGTCTTTATCACCGTTCTCTATCTGTTTGTCACTTCGACAATTTGTTTGCTCAGCTCTTCATCATCATTCTCTTATTCGATCTTGAGTGGTATCTGCATTTGTAATTCTTTGTGTGCTAGTTTAGAAGGGGCATAAGCGGTAGATTTATTTTCTTGCCTAAGTTTTGCAAATTGGGAGTGATCTATTCATCCCCCCCCTTCTATATCACTCTTGCTGCGCTAACAGGTAGCAGACAAAGGGGGGTTGCGATAGGTATGGTGGAGGGCCATGAGGTGAGCAGAAGACTCATCATCATAAGACCACCCAGCGTTGGGAGTCGGGCGGTGAACAATGTTGACCTGAGCTGGTGCCGGCGGCTGAGGTTGCGAAGCGGGAGGATGGTTAGGCATTGGGTTCTAATGATTCACCATATCTTGTGCAGGCTGATGCTGCGGTGCTGGATGTGGCTGTTGTTGTTGTTGAGGCGGCGGCACTGGCCTTCTCCATTCTTTGATATCCGTGATAACCTTGCGCATCTTAGCCTAATCGATGCGTCGCCCTTCATGCAAATCGTAAACGAGATCTATGAATTGGAAACATCTTTCAATATTGTGCCCGAGCTACCGATGGAAAATGCAGTATCTAGATTGGTCAACGACCGGGTTCCAATTCGGCCATTCCGGAGGAAGTTGTAAAGCGCCAATGGACATAAGGGCAGAGAAGATATCTGGAAGGGTTTCGGGCAATGGGGGGTACTGGGCTCTCTTAGGACTCGGACGCGCAGTTGCATGGCCGTTTGGTGGAGGGACGTTATGGTATTGTGGTGACTGTTGTGGCTGTTGAGGAGCGGGGAAGGATGGTTGGGCATTTGGTGGAGTGGCGAACTGAGGGTTGCGGGGAGGTTGCTGGAAGCGAGGTGGAGCGGGTTGGTTGGGAAAATTAACGGCTTGCACCTGTTCATTTGTTTGAACTCCATCGGTGATTGACCCCGGAGGCTTTTTGGTGTATTTGGGCTTTTGGGGTTCAAAAAGGGTATGAATGGGGGAGTCTTTAAACTGGGTCTGGATGAATCTGGCCCGGCCATATAGCTGGTGCATGTTGGCGATGTCGTTCATGGCTAGGATGTTCTTGAAGGTAGGGGTGGCATTGGAAATGAGGAGCTTGACCTTCTCCTCCTCCGAGATGTGACCAGGCACACGGGCAGCCATCTACCTCCATCTGTCAGCATATGTCGCAAAGTGTTCATCAGCCTTCATCTTCTCGGCCACCAAATCAGTAAATGAATATTCCGGGCCGACCCGATCTTAGAATGTCTGGATGAAAGTGAGTCGGGTTCGGATTCGGATTATTCAAGTAGCGGATCCGAGAGTGATTAAAGATGAGCGAAGACTTAGGAAGTCTATAATGTCTAGATTGAGTCAATGTAATTTTCCTATTTCTTGAGTCTAGTAGAATGAAAGATGATGGAAAGTGGTTGTATTTTGAGTATTAATCATTTATGAAATAAAGTTGGAGTTTGATTAAATTCTGTGCAATTACATTTATCTATGTGATTATATTACGCTCTGGTCATTCTTGCTTGCAAGAGGCTTACCATGCTGGCTGTTCGCGCTCCCCGAGCGAGTCTTCCGCTGTAATAAAGGCTCGGGGCGTGACAGTGGTTACTTGCCCGAGTGAGTCGGAAGAGATTGAGTGAACTTAGCTTACACTATCTAGGTTAATCCCTTCAATCTTGTCAAAATTGTTATTTTCGCATAGTTAGTTTTTATTTTACCATTTTAAGTGGGGGATAATTCAACCCCCCTTCTTATCCGCTCGCCTACCTGGGACCAACAAGGCTCTCCTTGAGTTGTCATAGTCCGCAATTGTAGTTGGAGTAGGCCTTAACATGTCTTCAGAAATGTTGCATGCCTACAGAGTGCTGAGGGGACAGACATTTATAGAGGCTCCAGTGTCGACTAAAGCCACATAAATAGTCACCTTATTCAAGGTGATGGAGATACAGAGCGGAATTTGTTATGCTTTAGGAGGTGCCAAATCCGACTCAGAAAAAGAAATGGTTGGCTCCTTAGTAAGCATGGCCAAAGCCGATGGTAGGCTGTCTACTGCCATATCTTCATTCACTAAAACCTTCTGTAGAAAATCTTGTAAGGCATCCTGATGTAACTTGGAACTCTTAATCAACTCAAGCATTGATATCTTGGCCAGCATCCGGTCCAAGTGATGTAACATGTCATATTGTGTGCCTGGCAATGGGTCTACCTCCTCCTGATCAGCAGCCTACGACGGGAACTGGGGATTGGGTGCACTAGTTGTAGGATAGTTTCGGTGAAATAAACGCCAGCTCCGGAGGGCAAGGTTTTGTGCCGGCACGTCATCGGATGGACTTATGGCAGGTGGTTTGATGGGCCCAACAGGGTGAACAAGGGGGGTGGAAAAAAGGGTTGCGTGTGAAAATGGGGTGACGAGTGTGGAGGCAGGCTTAACGGGCCCTGCCGGGAGAACGACGGGTGAAAGGTTAGGCGCAGGGGTACAATGGAGGGTGCAATGAAAGCTGGCGCAAAGACGGGTGAAATGTTGGGCAATGCGGGGGGTAGGATGAGGGGTTTAGCAAGTGTGATGGAGGTGGCGGTGGTGGGTTGAAGGATGACAGGGGTAGTGTTGTGTCCCTATGATTTTGATGATGTCTCACACTATAAATCATTTCTTTATCTCAAGATAATCTAATGTGTCATCATGTAAGTGAATGGATTACACAGTAAGGGAATGTCCTGTTCAATTGAACAATTTGACCAAATGAATTTTAGTGTTGCCGGAGTCATAATGTCTTGATGGTTTCAACACTATGAACCTTTGTGAACAAAAAATATTTCTCTGTGTTAATGTAAATCCTCGAGCCACTTCAGTTAATTTTGGGAGTTGTTTTCATGCCACTTGAGCCACACTTCGTGTTGTTTCCCCTCACTAACACGAAAAGATTTCGTGTCGTCTGAGCTTACAACACTTCGTGTTGATTTCCATGCTTGACAGGAAAACTTGTATGAGGTAATACTTCATGTTGTTCTATCCTTGTCATCTATGTCTTCGAGTCCTAGTCTCGGTTGTTTAACTTCGTGTCATGTCTTCCTCTGTCTTCGTGTCGTGTTACTGAAGCAGCTCGAATAGTTCTAACGAACTCCGAGTCGCTTCTTTGTGAACCTCGTGTCGTTTCTCTCTGTCCTTTAGTTGCTCATCTCGTGTCATCTTTTATGTCTGCTTGTTTAATTTCGTGTCACTTACTGTTGTTCCTCGAGTCGTTCTTTTTCTTAGTGTCACTGCTTCATCACGTGTCGTGATAGCCGTGTCACTCTTCTGTCTTCGTGCTATTTTTCTCTTTAGACTTCGTGTCCTTCTCGCCTTGACCATACTCCGTGTCAATTCCTGTGTTTCGTCTTCGTGTTGTTTTCAACTCGTGATGGTTTCTGTTATTTGTCTTCGTGTCGTGGTCAGCCCGTGTCGCCTCGTCTTCGAGTCGTTCATTCGAGCTATTTTGTGCTCGAGTTGTTTTTCTTATGTTTTCAAGTGTTGTTTCACTTCGTGTCATCTTTTGTTGCCGTTTGTTAGTTCGTGTTGTTTCGTTCTAACCTCGTCCAGGTTTCTTCTAAATCGCGTGTTCTTCTATTGTTTCACTCCGTGATATTTTCTTCTCACCTCGTGCTATCCTGATCTGACCTCGTGTCACCTTCCTTGATTGTGTCAGTCTTGTCCATTGTATCTCGTGTCATTCTTTTCTTATCTCGTGTAGTAGTCACGTCGTGTTGTTATCATATACCTCATGCAACTTTAGTTTTAGTGGCCATACAGCGTGTTAATGGTTTTTATCTCCTTACAGGTACGAGGAAGAATATTCCCAAATAAATGGGCTGCACGTGATCCAAGACAAGAGGAACCAACCCAATGAGGACACGCGGCAGGAAGGTTTTGGATCGAGCGTGGGAAGTACACGCATGTTGTGCCCTATCCACCTGCTGCCGCTATAAATAGAAACCTTCGCCCACCGATGAAGGCAGATCAGAGCCAAGAAAGAAAAGGCAGAATTACAGAGAGCTCGATCCAGCAGTGAAGAGAAAGAAAAAGAGAGATAGCAGTGAAGAGAAAGAAAAAGAGAGATAGCAGTGAAGAGAGAAAGAGAGTTTGGAGTATCTGGTTTTTGAAATTGCTTCTCAGGAAGCTACATTTGTATTAACTCTCAGTATCGAATGTTTTCTCGATCAGTCTTTAGTTTCTTTTCTGATTTTCTTTATGTGTTCTTCGTCTAATTCTGATCTGTTCCCCTCCGGTATGTGGAGGAAGGGAGTCTAACTCCGGTTTCCCTCTGGGTTGCAGAGGAAGAGAGATCGCTGATCTCTGGTGTTGCTAGTGACGGGTTGTCATTAGCAGGTTCCCTCCGGTGTGTGGAGGAAGGGAGAGGCACTCTCCGGTTCTGTTCGTGCTGGGTGCTAGAATAGGTTTCAAGCTCTGCGGATGGCAGAACTTGGTTGAGGGATTTGTCTCCCTTGGGTTTTCAAGCTGTTTGGCAGCAAGTTGTTCGCAGACTGAGTCTGATGTGCTCTAGCAGTGGCTAGTGGAATCCTCACTCTAGTTGGAGTGAGGGGTGGATGTAGATTGCTGACTGTAGTCGAACCACCTAAAAAATCGGTTGTCTTCTCTGTGGTTTGCAGTCTTTATCAGCGCTCTCTATCTGTTTTTCACTTCGACTATTTGTTTGCTCAGCTCTTCATCATCATTCTCTTATTCGATCTTGAGTGGTATCTGCATTTGCAATTCTTTGTGTGCTAGTTTAGAAGGGGCATAAGCGGTAGATTTATTTTCTTGCCTAAGTTTTGCAAATTGGGAGTGATCTATTCATCCCCCCCCTTCTATATCACTCTTGCTGCGCTAACATTTGATATCAGAGTAGGTTTACGCCATGTGGACGAACAATCAAGCAAATGGCAGTGGTCCTAGAACCTTCATGGCCGAAGGTCAATCCATTAGTCGCCCTCCTTATTTCGATGGTAATAACTATCTGTTTTGGAAGAACAGGATGGAAGTGTTTATCAGGGCTCAGAGTCATAAACTGTGGAGAGTAATCACGGTGGGGCCATATGATCTGCCACCAAACGAGGACGCTTGGACAGATGACCATGTAAAGCTCTCCTCACTCAACTGGACGGCGCTAAATATCAGCCAGTGTGCTGTTCATCCAGAGGAGTATGCCCGTATCTCTGCCTACAAAACTGCCAAGCGAATGTGGGATGAGCTGCAATTGATCTATGAAGGTACAGCTCAAGTGAAAGCCTCGAAGGTAAACCTCTACACTTCTAAGTATGAAATGTTTAAGATGAATGCAGATGAGAATATAACCGAAATGTATGCCAGGTTATCCTTGATCACTAACACTCTTAAAGGGCTAGGGAAGGATCTTGCTGAGGCAGATATATTCAGGAAAATTCTTAGATCTTTATCCCCGGCATGGCACACTAAGGCCATTGTGATTGAGGAGTCAAAAGATTTGACTGTCTTAACTGTGAATGAACTCATAGGATCCCTGATGACCTATGAGATGAACTTTCAAGGAGGTGGAGAAGGAAGTGAGAGGAAGGGTAAAAATGTAGCTCTAAGAGCTTCCCGCAACAAGGGTAGTAACAGTGGGAGCAGCAGCAGTACCCCCGAGTCTGAGTCCGAGCTTGAAGGTTTATCAGATCTCGACCAGGAGGAGCAGGCTATGCTCAATCGTCAGTTCAGAAAGTTTCTGAGGACAAAGGGAAAGACCTTTAGGAAGAAGAACCCACACTCTTTTAACAAGAATGCTGAGTTTACCAATTACAGGGATAGAAATCCTAAGAAACTGACTTGTTTTAACTGTACCAAACAGGGACACATGAAAGGCGAATGCCCAGAACTCCAGAAGAAAGGTCCCTATTTTCAGAAGAAAAACATAAAGGTGCAAAAGAAGAAGAAGCCACAGGCAATGGTCTGCACATGGAGCGAGGAAGAAGAAGACCCAGAAGAAGCTTCCTCAGAAGAATATGAAGATGGAATTTGCCTTATGGCAAACAGTGAATAGGAGGTAATAAACATTTTTGAAAATTTCTCAATCGATGACTGGGAGGATGCTTATGGTGACTTTCTAGATAAATTAAATTCACTTAGCAAAGAGCACAGAGTTCTGAAAAGAAAATTTAACACAAATATTGAAGAATAAACTCTGGTCTGTGAGGAAAATGTAAAGCTAAAAGAACAACTAGAAGAAATGACCTCACAAAGGAAAGAGAATGATAAGCTTAAGGGAGAAATTCAGGAAAGTCAAAAACAGCTCAATGAATTCAAAACTAAAATTGAAGAAAGCATGAGTGAAATCAGAATAAATTCAGAGAAATATGAAGCTGTGAAAAAAGTAAATGCTGAACTCCTAAAGAATTCTGAGTTTCTTCAAAAGGAGCTGGAAGACAAACGGAAAGTCTTAGAAAAGTCTGTCCAAGGAAAGACTAGCCTAGATGCTATACTAGGGACTAGGGTCAATTTCAATAAGGAAGGTCTAAGCTATGACCCAACCAACAAGAGACCCTTGCAATTCAAGACCATCACCTTCTGTCCAGAGAAGGGAAAAGAAAAGCTGGACACACCATCCAGCTCAAACAGCTCTAAGGAAACTCAAAGTCCTAAAGAAAACACAAAAACCAGTACTGGACAACCATTTAAGATTGGAATGAACTTTATGAAAAATAACATTAAGTCCATTCACCAGAACACAAATGGTAGCTGGACCAAGGAAACAAATCAGAATAAAAGCTGGAATTATAACAATCAGATGGGTCCAAACAAGACCTACTGGAGGAATAACTTTCATGGTCAAAGATATGCCAATCAACAAGCCTACAGGAAATTTCCTAGGAATAGGAAGACCAATGAAAGGAATAGAACTCACTTCTCCAGTTCAGCTGGATTGAACTTTAAAAAACCAGAAAGGAAGGTGCCAGAGAAAACCATGCTGAAACAAATCTGGATACCTAAACACTTGATCAGAGATTTAAACAATGTCCTTGGACCCAACTCATCTTGGGTTCCAAATCACTCTGCTTGATATACTTGTGTAGGTCGGCCTGGCAGCTGAAGACAACAAGTGGTACCTCGACAGTGGCTGCTCCAGGCATATGACAGGAGACCGATCCAAGTTCAGCAAGATAGAGATGAAGCCAGGAGGTCTGGTCAAGTTTGGAGGAAAGAACAAAGGACACCTGAACAGAATGGGATCGTGGAGAGAAGAAATAGAACAGTGGTGGAAATGGCCCAAACCATGTTGATTGAAAGTAAGTTACCTAAAAGGTTTTGGGTAGAAGCGGCCAATACATCAACCTACATAATCAACAGGGCCATGGTAAGACCCATACACAAGAAAACACCCTATGAGCTTCTAAAAGGTAAGAAACCAAACTTGTTTCATTTCAGAATTTTTGGAGCAAAATGTTTTATTCATAACAATGATAAGAAAGACTTAGACAAGTTTGAAGCCAAGAGTTCACCTGGAATATTCTTGGGTTACTTTGAAGTGTCAAGGGCTTATAGGGTATTTAATGTATCAGATCAGAAAGTGGAAGAATCTCCACACATTCTTTTTAGTGAAAAGAAAGATGTTTCTAATGTTGAAAATCATGACAGGGACTCCAATCATGGTGGAGATTTTCTGGAAAACCAACAAGAAGAAGAGAAGACTCAGCAGAATGGAGAAACAAATTCCCCAAATCAGGAAGGTCCAAGAGAAACAGGTGAGTCTTCAACAAATATTAGATTCCTTAAAGACCATCCTTTAGATAATGTCATAGGCAATCCTGAAGAACCTCTTCGGACGAGGTCTCATTTTAGAAATGTGAATAATGATGACTTAATTGCTTTAGTCTCACAAATTGAACCCAAATCAGTAGAAGAGGCCTTAGCTGATCAAGCTTGGGTCAATGCTATGAGTGAGGAATTAGGTCAGTTTGAAAGGAATAATGTCTGGGAGCTTGTCCCAAGACCAGATGGTATAAATATTATAGGAACCAAGTGGGTGTTCAAAAATAAGATGAATGAAGATGGAATCATCTCGAGGAATAAGGCCAGACTAGTAGCCAAAGGCTACTGTCAGGAATTCGGTATAGACTTTGATGAATCCTATGCACTAGTTGCTAGGATGGAAGCTATAAGATTGTTGCTTGTCTTTGCATGCTCAAAGAACATTAAACTCCAACAAATGGATGTTAAAAGTGCTTTTTTAAATGGAGTAATTAAATAAGAATTTTTTGTTGAACAACCTCCTGGATTTCAATTTTCTCCTCAACCTAACCAAGTTTTCAGGTTAAACAAAGCCTTGTATGGTCTAAAGCAGGCTCCAAGAGCTTGGTATGAAAGATTATCTGAATTTCTGATCAGCAAGGGCTACAAAAGAGGTAAAGTTGATCAGACTTTATTTACCAAGGGCATGAATAAAGATCTCATCATAGTTCAGGTATATGTAGATGACATTGTATTTGAATCAACTAGGCATGAACTATGTGATGAATTTTCTACCATGATGTCTGCTGAATTTGAAATGAGCTTGGTTGGAGAACTAAAATATTTTCTTGGATTGCAGGTACAGCAGCTAGAAGATGGGTGCTTCATCAACCAAACCAAATACACAATGGAACTGTTCAAAAGGTTTGGCATGGAAAACTTAAAGCACATTACTACACCCATGGGCACCAATACATCATTGGATGCAGATGAGACAGGTAAAGAAGTAAATGCCAAACTTTATAGAGGTATGATTGGATCACTTCTTTACTTGACAGCCTCTAGACCTGATATACAATTTAGTGTAGGAATGTGTGCAAGGTATCAGTCTAGACCCACTGAACTACACTTAGCTGCAGTTAAAAGAATCTTCAGATATTTATCAGCTAGTCACTCTCTTGGTTTATGGTTTCCTGCATCTCGCACATTGAATCTAGTAGCATACACAGATGCTGACTATGCAGGCTGTAAACTAGACAGGAAAAGCACAAGTGGCCATTGTGAATTCTTGGGTGGGTGTTTAGTATCTTGGGGCTCCAAGAAACAACATTCTGTGGCCCTCTCCACTGCAGAAGCTGAATATGTGGCTGCAGGGAGTTGTGGAACACAAGTTATATGGATTAAACACCAGCATTAGGACTACCAAGTAGACCTGGGGTGTACACCTATTTACTGTGATAATACAAGTGCCATCAATCTTGCTAAAAATCATGTTTTGCATTCTCGAACCAAACACATAGAGATAAGACATCATTTTATAAGAGATGAGGTGTCTAAGAATAATTTTGAACTGATTCATGTAGGGACAGATAATCAGATTGCTGATATTTTCACAAAACCTCTAGATAATGAAAAATTCACTACATTGAGAAGAGAATTAGGCTTATACAAAGTGTCTTAATTTTGGAGCCTGTTCCTGTTGTGAGGGGGAGTTTTGTCTATCTGTTGTTTAGCCTTCTTACATGCTGGTTTAAGGGGGAGTTCAGAATGCTTACTGGTTAGCTTTCAGGAATGCTCTAAATAAAGGAAAGTCTTGAGATTTTGCTAAAATATTTTATTGAGGAATGCTATATCTTAGGGGGAGCTGAGTTGTAATGTTAGAAGAGAAGTTCTTTGACAGATTCAAAAGGAATGTCCAGATGTGTACCTTTGCTGGTCTTGCATGACTGATTTAGTGTGGTTCTCTCAGAAAGTAGAGTGTCACTTATCTCTTAAGTCTATAAGTCAGTGACTCTAATCTCCAGGTCAGAATCTTTCCTTTGGTACTCCTTCAGAGATCCGGACTAATTGCATAAAGTATATCTTCCTACATTGTCATTGATTATGGTTCAGGCCAAAAAATATGTATGTCTTGATATCTGACCCAATCAACTTGAAATCTAGAATTCAAGACTCAATTCAAGAAAAGTCCTTTTTGGTATTATCTTCAATCATTCTATCTCTTTAACTCAAGGGCTTAACTGAACAAACATGTTCTATTTTGATCACTGAGAAACTAGGAGCTTCATCAATGAAATGAATATTTCTCCCAAGTCATGAGGTGTCAAATGCTTAAAATAAATGAAAAGTCATGACAGAGCAATGGTGGCTTGTGGGTGAGTAACTGGGGACTCTGGCCTCTAATCAAGGTGTTTCCTCATGTCAAAAGCCACAGTTACTAACTCTGTTCCTTAATAAAAAAAAGGGGAAGGAAGTAATGAGGTACTCACTCTGAGTAACTGGGGATTCAGGCCTCTGATCAAGGTGTCTCCCTAATGTCAAAGGAAGTGAACTACCAACTTACTCATTGATCTTCTTGAATATCATCTCCAACAAAAATTCCTTGTTGTTATGCAACTAATGGATTGCTTGTCCTCAATACCTTGAGAACACCTCTCTGATTTAGTCTCTTGCTGTCTAGTGGAATAGTTGAGTGATCAGCTATTTTTGACCATACTTGTCAACTCCTGCTCTAAATCATCCACTATGTATGCTGATAAACTTGTCTATCATTCCACTTCTCTATTGTGTACTGATATCTAAAGAATCTTGTCTTGAGATTAGAAACTCACTTATTCTCTTAAGACCTGCTCGTGACTTTCTGCACTATGCAGTTACTGCCCTGAGTCCTCATGTTTCCAGCACTGTCACACATTCTGTATTTTTTTTTTTTGCTGATGTCAAAGGGGGAGAGAAGTTTGCAATGTCTACAATTTTAGTGAGAAGTTATGCAATGTTCTGCAATATCAGTGAGTCTTGGTTTTATCTTGAGCTTTAGGGGAGTCATGTTGCTTCATGCTGATATGTTTATGAGTTGTGGGGGAAATTAGAGTGTGTTGTAGGGAATGTTTAATTCATTTGCATGAGCATGCCTTGATTTTAATCTGTTGTTGAAGCTGATATTGATTTCATGTTAAATCTTGATAAACCTTGATATTGCCTGATTCATAGTGTTGCCATCATCAAAAAGGGGGAGATTGTTGTGTCCCTATGATTTTGATGATGTCTCACACTATAAATCATTTCTTTATCTCAAGATAATCTCATGTGTCATCATGTAAGTGAATGGATTACACAGTAAGGGAATGTCCTGTTCAATTGAACAATTTGACCAAATGAATTTTAGTGTTGCCTGAGTCATAATGTCTTGATGGTTTCAACACTATGAACCTTTGTGAACAAAAAATGTTTCTCTGTGTTAATGTAAATCCTCGAGCCACTTCAGTTAATTTTGGGAGTTGTTTTCGTGCCACTTGAGCCACACTTCGTGTTGTTTCCCCTCACTAACACGAAAAGATTTCGTGTCGTCTGAGCTTACAACACTTCGTGTTGATTTCCATGCTTGATAGGAAAACTTGTATGAGGTAATACTTCGTGTTGTTCTATCCTTGTCATCTATGTCTTCGAGTCCTAGTCTCGGTTGTTTAACTTCGTGTCGTGTCTTCCTCTATCTTCGTGTCGTGTTACTGAAGCAGCTCGAATAGTTCTGACGAACTCCGAGTCGCTTCTCTATGAACCTCGTGTCATTTCTCTCTGTCCTTTAGTTGCTCATCTCGTGTCATCTTTTATGTCTGCTTGTTTAATTTCGTGTCACTTACTATTGTTCCTCGAGTCGTTCTTTTTCGTAGTGTCACTGCTTCATCACGTGTCGTGATAGCCGTGTCACTCTTCTGTCTTCGTGCTATTTTTCTCTTTAGACTTCGTGTCCTTCTCGCCTTGACCATACTCCGTGTCAATTCCTGTGTTTCGTCTTCGTGTTGTTTTCAACTCGTGACCGTTTCTGTTATTTGTCTTCGTGTCGTGGTCAGCCCGTGTCGCCTCGTCTTCGAGTCGTTCATTCGAGCTATTTTGTGCTCGAGTTGTTTTTCTTATGTTTTCAAGTGTTGTTTCACTTCGTGTCGTCTTTTGTTGCCGTTTGTTAGTTCGTGTTGTTTCGTTCTAACCTCGTCCAGGTTTCTTCTAAATCGTGTGTTATTCTATTGTTTCACTCCGTGATTTTTTCTTCTCACCTCGTGCTATCTTGATCTGACCTCGTGTCACCTTCCTTGATTGTGTCAGTCTTGTCCATTGTATCTCGTGTCGTTCTTTTCTTATCTCGTGTAGTAGTCATGTCGTGTTGTTATCATATACCTCATGCAGCTTTAGTTTTAGTGGCCATACAGCGTGTTAATGGTTTTTATCTCCTTACAAGTACGAGGAAGAATATTTCCAAATAAATGGGCTGCACGTGATCCAAGACAAGAGGAACCAACCCAATGAGGACACCTGGCAGGAAGGTTCTGGATCGAGCGTGGGAAGCACACGCATGTTGTGCCCTATCCACCTGCTGCCGCTATAAATAGAAACCTTCGCCCACCGATGAAGGCAGATCAGAGCCAAGAAAGAAAAGGCAGAATTACAGAGAGCTCGATCCAGCAGTGAAGAGAAAGAAAAAGAGAGATAGCAGTGAAGAGAAAGAAAAAGAGAGATAGCAGTGAAGAGAGAAAGAGAGTTTGCAGTATCTGGTTTTTGAAATTGCTTCCCAGGAAGCTACATTTGTATTAACTCTCAGTATCGAATGTTTTCTCGATCAGTCTTTAGTTTCTTTTCTGATTTTCTTTATGTGTTCTTCGTCTAATTCTGATATGTTCCCCTCCGGTATGTGGAGGAAGGGAGTCTAACTCCGGTTTCCCCCTGGGTTGCAGAGGAAGCAAGATCGCTGATCTCTGGTGTTGCTAGTGACGGGTTGTCATTAGCAGGTTCCCTCCGGTGTGTGGAGGAAGGGAGAGGCACTCTCCGGTTCTGTTCGTGCTGGGTGCTAGAACAGGTTTCAAGCTCTGCGGGTGGCAGAACTTGGTTGAGGGATTTGTCTCCCTTGGTTTTCAAGCTGTTTGGCAGCAAGTTGTTCGCAGACTGAGTCTACTGTGCTCTAGCAGTGGCTAGTGGAATCCTCACTCTAGTTGGAGTGAGGGGTGGATGTAGATTGCTGACTGCAGTCGAACCGCCTAAAAAACCGGTTGTCTTCTCTGTGGTTTGCGGTCTTTATCAGCGTTCTCTATCTGTTTGTCACTTCGACTATTTGTTTGCTCAGCTCTTCATCATCATTCTCTTATTCGATCTTGAGTGGTATCTGCATTTGTAATTCTTTGTGTGCTAGTTTAGAAGGGGCATAAGCGGTAGATTTATTTTCTTGCCTAAGTTTTACAAATTGGGAGTGATCTATTCATCCCCCCCCTTCTATATCACTCTTGCTGCGCTAACAGGTAGCAGACAAAGGGGGTTGCGATAGGTATGGTGGAGGGCCATGAGGTGAGCAGAAGACTCATCATCATAAGACCACCCAGCGTTGGGAGTCGGGCGGTGAACAATGTTGACCTGAGCTGGTGCCGGCGGCTGAGGTTGCGAAGCGGGAGGATGGTTAGGCATTGGGTTCTGATGATTCACCATATCTTGTGCAGGCTGATGCTGCGGTGCTGGATGTGGCTGTTGTTGTTGTTGAGGCGGCGGCACTGGCCTTCTCCATTCTTTGATATCCGTGATAACCTTGCGCATCTTAGCCTAATCGATGCGTCGCCCTTCATGCAAATCGTAAACGAGATCTATGAATTGGAAACATCTTTCAATATTGTGCCCGAGCTACCGATGGAAAATGCAGTATCTAGATTGGTCAACGACCGGGTTCCAATTCGGCCATTCCGGAGGAAGTTGTAAAGCGCCAATGGACATAAGGGCAGAGAAGATATCTAGAAGGGTTTCGGGCAATGGGGGGTACTGGGCTCTCTTAGGACTCGGACGCGTAGTTGCATGGCCGTTTGGTGGAGGGACGTTATGGTATTGTGGTGACTGTTGTGGCTGTTGAGGAGCGGGGAAGGATGGTTGGGCATTTGGTGGAGTGGCGAACTGAGGGTTGCGGGGAGGTTGCTGGAAGCGAGGTGGAGCGGGTTGGTTGGGAAAATTAACGGCTTGCACCTGTTCATTTGTTTGAACTCCATCGGTGATTGACCCCTGAGGCTTTTTGGTGTATTTGGGCTTTTGGGGTTCAAAAAGGGTATGAATGGGGGAGTCTTTAAACTGGGTCTGGATGAATCTGGCCCGACCATATAGCTGGTGCATGTTGGCGATGTCGTTCATGGCTATGATGTTCTTGAAGGTAGGGGTGGCATTGGAAATGAGGAGCTTGACCTTCTCCTCCTCCGAGATGTGACCAGGCACACGGGCAACCATCTACCTCCATCTGTCAGCATATGTCGCAAAGTGTTCATCAGCCTTCATCTTCTCGGCCACCAAATCAGTAAATGAATATTCCGGGCCGACCCGATCTTAGAATCTCTGGATGAATTTTTCTCGGACGGCCTTGGAACTCTCTGCATCCTCCAATGATAAGGCATAAAACCATTCCAAGGCAACCCTATCCAATGAATGGCGGAATAGATACGCCATGAGGTGATCATCGTACTAGAATTGCATCGACTCATATAGAAAGTCGCTCACATGAATATAGGGATTACTATTCCCATCGTATTTTCGGTACGTAGGGAGCTCTGACTAAGAAGGGAAACGAATGTTATGGAAATTGGGAACTGAGACATCAGCCAAGGATTGTGGGCAAACTCGCTTTTGTAGGAGGTCAAGCTGTTGCTGCATTGTAGCCCACTAATTGAGGAGCTCCAATTCTCGAGATGGAGGAGGTAAAGCGAGAGAAGCGGACCCTTTGTGAGGTGCCGATGGATGGACAGATGCAGGGGGAAGCCCATAAGAGGGATATTGGGCCAAGGAAGGACCCATACCCGTGTATGTCAAGTGTGCGGCCCCAGCCTGAGGGCGCAAGAGATCAACCGGGCCTACAAGGGCCTGTGGCATTGTTGGAATGGACCCATAAGGATCAACCTGAGAAGATGGAAGGAGCCCAGCCTTCCCTTTGTCAAGAATCTAATGGGTCGAGTTAGAGGACTGGCCCGCCTCTAGATTTGAAAAATGAAGAACCCTGGGTTGGACCGGGGTTAAATCAATTAGAGCAGTAGAGGAAGTCCCAGGCCCATTAACCATGGACTGGGGGTGGAGGTAGCAGCAAGACCCTGCGAAATAGAAGGTGAGGGGGCACTTGACCCCTGCAAAGTCTGATAAACGACCTGAAGCTGGGCCAGATCCAGCTGGGCCATCATCTGGAGGATATGGCTGGCAGAACCTTGAGTAGGAGGATTGAAAAGGGAGGGTTGAGCACCCTCAATGGCAGCTGATAATGGAGGGGCGGACCCCTGAACAATGACCCTGGGTGGGTCCTCTACGAGGCCCTGAGGAAGGAGTCCTCACAGGGCTGAGAAAAGTCGTAAGATGACATGGTGGAATCGAATAGTGGGTTGAAGTAGGAAATGAAAGTGGGATTACCCGTAGGAGAAGATTCTATGAACGGGAAACAGCTCCACATGCAACGTGGTACGTAACACAAAGATGACAACAATAGACAATAAGCACACCTAATGTGATGACTAACAAGATGCACAAACAAGAGAGGGGGTGAGAGGCAACCAAGATCAATCAAGTCATGATGATGCATCGAAAATTTTAATTTGTTTCCCCTTTTGGAACCTAAGTGATTTGACTTAGACCAATGTTCTCTCAAAAGTGGGATTCCTAACAGGGGTGGATTGGTGGACTTGGTTGACTCTAAGTGTAAACTCTCTCTCACAGATGCAACCTAGACATGGGGTGGCAAAGGTACAACCTGTCTGGCGTCCATGTGAGAATCCACGACTCACGGGGGCTTACGGAGGTCTCGGATAGGATCACCTAGTCGACACCAAGGAATATGGAGGGGAGAGGATCTCCTACCAAGGTAGGTATGCAACTACTATGATAAAATGTATGGTCCTATGTGCACTGGAGTGCATGCAAATTTTATCTTAAAGACTGATAATAAATGATCAAACAATGATACAAATATGGTGACAATAATATAAAGATGAATGATAACCAGGGGGAGACAAACAACACCCAAAATAAGTAGCACAATGATGAATAATGAAGCACAAGTATTAGGCTCGGGATGCATAGTAATAAAGTGGCGGTCTGATGGGAGACTACATAGAAAGGGAGACGGTCCTGGGAAGACCGTAGTAAGCCAGGGAGCAGTAAACACAAACAACAGAGACTGAGTTGAACCGTAACGGGGGTCACCGGACACGTACCTGAGGGAGGGAAGCAGTCTGATGAATGACCGTCACCTGCATAAAACATCCCTAAAGGGACCGCAAATAACCAGTAGACAACAAATAACAACAGACAAGAATTCAACAGAGACGAACGTACCTGAGACAAAACCAGATGGTCTATCGATCGACCGCTGGCTGACTGAAACGGTCCATAGGGGACCGCAAACCACTCAGAGAGCAGAAAACAACAAGAAAATGAAACGAAAAATCCGAGGAGACTTAAAACTAACTCAAACAAGTACAGAAGAGTAGGCCAACAATGTCAAAAGAAAACACGATGGGCATAAGGGGTCCCACCATGATAGCCAAAAAAGATGTAGATATAGATATTTTTAGTCTAAAGAAAGTGTGGATGTGGGTGAACGAGTATGACTAATGTGGCATCAAATGGAACATAGAATGAAACGAATAATGTAATGAAATCAATCACTCACACATACTACCAGATCGTGATCGCCACCAAGGTAGATAGTGCAAGGAAGAACGCACCACATACCTTGGAAAAAAGATGGATGAAGACACTCGCCAAACCAAGACAGTGCCGGTGCAGGATGAAAACAGTCTTGTGATGACCGCTGAGCCGTGAAGACGGCCAGACGATAGGCCACTACCAGCACTGAAGTAGAACACGGGAGAAGACACGGGCGCAGGACTTGGACGGTCTTCCATCGGCCGTAAACAGTGGAGAGACGGCTTGAGAAGGACCGCTACCTCTGGTAGACGGTCGGAGGTAGGCCACAAAAACTTCCGGAACTCGAACAGGGGAACTCGATCCTCCACCCCTTCTGGCCGGCCAAGAGGGATGGGCCTCGCGCTAAAACACCTGCTAACCTGCAAGACAACACAAATGACAAAAGAAAAAGCCCCAAATTAGTTTATGGAAGTGCAATATCTATAAGAGGGAACGGTGGATGGAACACATAATTAGAAGGGGAAATACCTGGGGGTTTTGGGTTTTTAACCCCTATGGGTTATAATGACCTAGAAATTTTATAAAATATTTCTGAATTATTAAATATTCTCTTAGAATTTTTAAAGATCAAAATAGATTAATAAATGAATATTGGGTTAAATAAGTCATTATTAAGGCCCAAGTATGATGAACAATTAACCTAGCCTATTTAAATAAAGCCTAAAGGATTTAAGGACCAAGCCCATGAAGTTTGGCCCATATTCTAAAATGTTAATTAAATTATTCAAGGAATATAAAGATAAATACCCATTAATTGGATAATGGGGTGGATAATAGAATAAAAGAGTTTGAAGAAATTCAAATTCGGCGACTAGGATTTGTGGCGGTCTATCGTGGAACCGCTACATCCAAGAAAACGGCCCATTATTCGACCGCAACATTCCGTCAGTTCCATGAATTGAAGAAAGAGCAAAAAGATTAGATTTTTAAGGCTCTATCACCTAGGGATCGAGATGGGAAGGTTAGTAAACATGCTAAGGACTCCCAGAGGTCGATCTAAGGTTCAAAAAGGATTCTATGATCATTCGAATCCTTAAACCCTAGCCAAACCCTATAAATAGGATCTAGTTTTGACATGCACGACCCTTACATTTGGCTCGCATGGAATCAAGGTAAGAAGATATTATTTTGGGAAGTTATTTAAAAATTTTTATTCCCAATACATAGGACTAACATCCCTCAAAATTTCATGCTAGGAGATCAAGCACACAAAAAGATAGAAGCCTGCAAAGTTCTTGGTTCCACATTAGCAACCCAGGAAACTGTGCGAAAGCCCGATGAAGATCAAGGAATTAGGAAATCAAATCGAGGTAATTAGCATTAGGACTTTTAGAACTTTTTGTTCCCCTTAATATTTATTTCTTACCCTCCAAGTTTCACGTCATTAGGTCAAGTGGATCAAGAGATATTAGGATGTGAAGTTACTGATTTACAATAGGAAGTGCAGTCTTAAGGGTCTACTTCCAACATCAAATTCCAAGCCTAAAAGCCTTAGCAGAGGTAGGTCATCTCATGAACGGCTAAATTATCATGTTAGGATTAAAAGCCCTCTTATTGCACTTGATTTCAAGAATTGTGTACGGAGAATTTCTTGTTTTAATAGGATCTATACATCCATGCAGCTTTCTTAGCCCTAATGAACTAAGATAATTCTCTTTGTCATAATACATGAATCCCAAGCATATTGTTAGCTTAACCTTCATTCTATCATGATAGGGAAGTTTATACATGTTGATTTCTAGACATGATGTGTTTTAGACATAGTTCTTCTTATTTTAGTCTTACTGTCGGACGTTCTCTAGCGGCCTAGTTTTTGACCGCAAAACTTTGTAAAGTGGCCCTACGATAAACCGCTAGACACTCTATAAATGTGATTTTTATGAGATTTCTGGCGGACTAGACATACACCGTTAAAGTCTCTCTGGCGGCCTTACGATAAACCACCAAGCTATCTGTAACGGCTCTATATTAGACCACCAATGTTCTATTTCTGTCAACCCGAGATAGATTTAAGAACAGCCCATTAACTTATAAGTAAGCCTAGTTAACTATGTTCTAACTTATTTCAATGGTATTTCATTACTCTGAGTTTTAAATTACTGCTTCATGACAGTGATCGCATGTTCTTTATCATACTTGGGAATATTTTAAAGCTTATGCTAATTTCATGCCAAAACTTATACTTTGTATTAAATACATCTTTCAAGGGTGATAATAAACGTGGTTCACTGATTGGTTTATCACTATTACAAATTCCCTTCTTATCTTAGAGTCATTTCTATAAGTACATGGCATATATTCCGATATATGACCATTAGTTACACTTTTGCACTATAGGGACATAATCTTGAACTTGATAACCTCTTCTTTGGATATTCCTTCCAATGGACTAGGAAATCTTGTTTCAAGGCCTGCGTAATTCTCCGCGAGCCTGGGATTCCCACTAGGACACTGTGTTGGTTGTACCATTAAAGCCCAAATTATCTAGAAAGCACTACCGATGTTTTCTGAATTCTATCTTGTAACGGTTCAATACTCGACCGCTAAGTCCCATTAATGGTCCAGTATCAGACCACCACGTTCTCTGAGTCCAGTTGATTTCTTTCTAGATTCAGCCCACTCTAGCGGCCCAATATCAGACCGCCATATTAATATAGCGGCCCAGTTATAGACCGCTAAGTTTTCCAAATAGTGGACCCAAGGTTTCACCCAAGGGTTAATAGTCTTATAATCTTAGACTGACTAATGATAGTCCGGGACTTGTAACCTTATTCAAAGACATCTAAGATAAAGTATGAAAGATAAAGAATGTACTGTTGTGCTGTCGAATTTTCTCCAAGGCATAACTTAGTTATTAATGCATTTCTTGAACTCATAAATCTATATTTGGTGCATTCTTATCATTGACATTGAGTCTTGAACATTTATTGAACTTATTACATGCGTGGCCAACTTTATTGCTATATACGTGGAAGTAGCTTGAGTTATACTTGAAGATGCGGTTCGAACACTGATTGTGTTCAAGGGCTCTATGATGGGAATCGACGCTGAGAATTGACAATTTTGTTTTACATTTGTATCCTTTTAGTTTGCTTTTATATCCTTGGGTTAGTATATGTGCAATTGTAAGGCTTTATAAGCCAATGTGTCATTCCCTTAGATTCTTTGGGTTTTTGTGCAAATTGTCAGTAGGTCCAGTAAGGGGCCCTCACTCCTTTCCCATTGGTCCACCTAGGCCATGTGTGGCTGGTCAACCTTCCTAGGTGGCATCTAGAAGGTTTGACAAGTCAAATACCGACATGGGAGACAATTGGTTAAAATTGTCAAAGATGGCCACCTACCATGTCTCCCATGGTCAAGGGGGCGCACCCCCCATTATAGAGCTTTAATTTTGTAGATTTTTTGCTAATTGGACACATGTGGGATGAAAATATCCCAAACCCTAGGTCTGAGGGCATTTTGAGTCATTTGCCATTTCATATAAATAGCATGTATTTCATAATTTGAGTAGAATTAATGAAGTGAAAATATGGCAATTGCTCCAAGAAGGGTGCGCCCCTCTCTTCTCATCCTGCTATTATTCCTCTTCCTCCAGCCCTCTAGGGAGTGAATCCCCTTCTCCTTAGCCCCTCTATATTCCCTTTCTACTGTCGCCGCCGCCGTTCGTGCCGCCGTCGCGCCGCCACCTCCTCTACATCGAAGTTCTATCCAAATCTGGACAGAACCTCTCCTCTGAAATTGTATCTCTGGTTCTTGTTGTCTGATTGAGCCCTAATTTTGAGGGTTTGTTCTTTCCACCTCCTCTAACCTCCAGTTAAAATTTCGTGTCATTTGGAGTCCATTTGATAAATTTTCCATATTTTTGTTTGTCCTCTCAGTAATCTGCCCTTTTGCAGATCTACGGGATAGAGTCTCCTTGTTGCAATTTCCCCATCCACATAATTTTTTTATAAAATATACAAAAATTCCCTAGTGTTCCTCACGTATACCCCCTTCCACCATAATTGTCGTTGAGTCAAAAAAATTCATTGAGCCCTCGGTCAAAGGTCTGTTTCAGGCAGATTTATCTCTGCCCTATGTGTCTGTCAGTCCTGGTCAGAAAAAAAGATAGTTTGCAGTCATTTTTATTTTTAATCCATTCTGTGGATGGAGCCACAAAAAATATATGTTGTATATCTCTGAGTCCTCTATCCATCGGTACCTCTTATGCATCAATCCGACATCGGATCTGGTCGTAGGAATTCTTTTCGTGAAGGTGTGCAGAGTAGATCCGAATTCAGCCAGTACAACTCAGTTCGGGAGAAAATTAAGTAATAAATATCAAAGGTCAACTTCAGCAACCACCCCTTCAGAGAGTCGATCAAGGACATCCCGCCATCGTCCCAGCCAAGCGGCGCCTCCGGGAGATCTCAGGAAGGCGACGTTCCTTTGGAAACCGTTGCTTGCTGTCCAATGAGTCAGCAACCGAGTTGGCGCAGCACCGAGTTGGAATAGTGCCGAGTCGGACTAGCAGGCCGAGTTCGTGCCGAACGCACCCCCAGATTGCTGCCCGTCAACCCAGGGTCGGTCCTCCCTAGCCCCACTTGTAGGCCTTTACCTCCCTACGTGGAGTGGGCAATAAAATTCACGATTGTAATTAACTTTTTACTGTTGTTACCGGGAGTTACCGTACCTGGCCGGGAACGTCTTCCCCACGCCTGGAGCGTGGAGGTAAACTCGCTACCCTCCTCGTAGGCATTGGTTTACTCGTATTACTTCGTATATGCCGCTGCATGTGATAGGTTTCTAGCTTGTTATTCTATTATTACCACTGCGAGAGAGCGAGATTGAATGTACCGTCCCGTGACTCGATCCGAGTTAATGCGGAAAGACGGATACTCAAGACTCATGGCCGGTTTCTCAACTCTGCCCGGTCCCACGTCTTCCCTCGCATAGGGACGATCGTGAGCTAGATTCCCAGGTCACGTGTCCGTCCTGCATCACTCTATGCTAGTCCCCTCGGCTGATTGTCGGAAACATACTATTATAAACCATGGAGTATGATGCTACTGGCGTCGCATTACGCTGGGAGTACTTTCTTTATAAATAAGTGAAATTATCCATGGCTCGTGAAGTGAAAATATCAACAGAAATTCACGAAATACTTGTTACTAAGTGAAGAGTACATTCTTGCTTGACTTGCTAGTACATTCTCGTTACATTCTTGTTCATGAAAGGCCATAATTACATTCTTCCTTGATCATGCTTACTCAATCATATCTTAACTTGATCATGTCTTGTTACTATGGTTTATTCACGTGATTTTTCGCATTCGCATGATTTTGCTTTATTCTCTAGAGCCCAAAATGCTAATCACTTCAATATTGCCTTCATGTTGATGTGAAGATACCTACTGGACAAGTGTGCTCATTACCTATTTTCCAATCTTTCCAGGAGATGCAAGTAGTTCGGATTCGGATTCGAGTTATTCAAGTGATGGGTCCGAGTGCGAATGAAGGTCACATAAGATTGAGAGAGGACTTAGGGAGTCAATGATGTCTAGATCGAGTTCATGTAATTATCTCTTTATTGAGTCACGTAGTTGAATAATTAATGTACTTGAATCATTCTGATTATTAATAAAAGTGAAGGATTGAATAAATTATTGTGCAATTGCATCTTATGTTTGATTGTTATTGCGCTCTGATTATTCTTGCTTGCAAGAGACTTACCATGCTGGCTGTTCACATTTCCCGAGATTGTCTTCCGCTGTATTAAAGACTCGGGACGTGAAAGTTATGTTGGTATCAGAGCCTAAGTCCAATGACTTAGGGAGAAAAGTCATGTCATAGGATAAGTCCAAAGTTTTAGGACCCATACCAATGAACTAAGGAAGAAATTACCCACCTATGTGAGACATTGGGTAGAGCCCGGGGATAAGATAGTAAATTAGCTCTAGCTTAAACCCACTTATTCCATGGGAATTAACAAATTCATTATTTTTCTCAGGTACCTTATTCTTATTGTAATGGCTCATCGCGTAGACTGGAATGGTATGCAAGAGACCCTTGCAGGTCTGACCCAAGCGTTGCAAACCATGACGCAAGCAGGCGTAGGAGCAAGAGCTGGGGACTTACATCGTAATTTTCGTACCTTAAATCCTCCACGTTTCTATGGTTCTTCTAATCTGGACGAGACCGAGAACTGGATCGATGAAATGAACCAGATATTTGACGTCATACAATGTACATACCAGGAAAAAGTGTGCCTTGCTACTTTTCAACTCAACAATGATGCACGTACATGGTGGAAGTCAGTACCGGCACCTCCAGCTGACGCACCACACACGTGGGAAGGTTTTCTTACCTTATTTCGTGCCAAGTACTTTTCCGAGCATATTAAGTAGCGGAAGGCTATGGAGTTCGCTTCTCTACGCCAGTGCATGTTGTCAGTGGCAGAATATGAACATCAATTTTCCTGACTGGCACCCAATGCTCCTTATCTGATTAGCACATACTTGCTGAAGGCTAATCAATTTTTCGATGGATTAAGGCCCGGATATATTCAACAACTGGGGACCCAGAATATCCGTACATATGCAGAAATGGTCCAGTGGGCACACCTATGTGAAAGGACCTTAGAGAAGGTCGAGAAATTAAATGGTAAGGGCGAATAATCAAGTCGAAGATCAGATTGGCGTGATAAGAAAAGCAAGTTCAGCATCATGGAACGCTACAAATCCCATGATAGTAAGAAAAGATCCCAAAATGGGAGTGGTAGTGGCTACCAAAAGAACAAGAAAGTCAAGGAAGAAGATAAGCAGGTCGCCACGGCCTGTACCTTTTGTGAGAAGTTCGGTCATTCGGTCGAAGAATGCTGGAAGTGCCTTGGCGCTTGTCTACGTTATGGCAGCATGGAGCACCACATGCCGGATTGCCCTCTTATGAACGAGCTATCTTCTGGAGGTGGACGTAAGAGATAGGCTCATCTCAATGCCATTTTAAATGATGAAGCGCCCATGGATGATGGGCTTATGGAAGGTACCATTCACATCTGTTCACATCCTGCATTCATATTATTTGATACTGGTGCTTCTCATTCTTTTATATCTACTTCCTTCTCCAGAACTTTACTTCTTTCATCAGTTCCTTTACCTACGGACCTAGCTATTACTACACCTTTAGGTCCCAGAACCAAACTCACAAACTATTATCCTGATAGTGAGGTAATAGTCGAAGGACACAATCCTCCTGCAAACCTCGTGTGCCTTGATATGGAGGGCTACGATACTATTTTAGGGGTACATTGGCTTGTAGATCATGATGCCTACATCAATTGCCGCAACGAGATTATTTCTTTTCGGAAACCTGGTCTTCCAAGATTTTCCTTCCTTGGTATCATATATAGGAAACATCCTACCATCATTTCTTCTCTTCACGCTTATAAACTGATTTCACAAGGATGTGAAGCTTACCTTGCTTCTGTGATTGTTACCGAGTCTAAGGAGAAATCTTAGTAGACGTCCCCATCGTAAATGAGTTTCCTGATGTATTCCCATCAGATTTACCCAGTTTACCACCCGAAAGGGAAGTAAATTTATCCATTGAACTCATCCCAGGAGCAGCACCTATTTCAATAGCCCCCTACATGATGTCCCCCACAGAACTTAAGGAACTGAAGAGGCAACTTCAGGAGTTATTAGACAAGGGTTTCATTCGACCTAGCACATCCCCTTGGGGTGTGCCAATTCTTTTTGTCAAGAAGAAGGATGGATCGCTAAGGCTCTGTATTGACTACCGGTGACTGAATCAACTCACAATTAAGAACAAATATCTGTTACCGCGTATTGATGAGCTCTTTGATCAGCTCTCGGGAGCAGAATACTTCTCCAAGATAGACCTCAGGTCAGGATATCACCAGCTCAGGATTAAGGATGAAGACATATTCAAAATGGCTTTTCGAAGCCATTATGGTCATTGTGAATTTATTGTAATGTCATTCGGGTTAACCAATGCCCCAGCAGCATTTATGCAACTTATGAACAAAGTTTTCCATCCTTATCTGGACCAGTTTTTGGTCATCTTTATTGATGACATTCTTATTTACTCCAAGACAAAGGAGGAAAATGAAGAACATTTGAAAATAGCCTTGCAGACTTTAAGAGAACACAAACTTTATGCCAAACATAGTAAATGTGAATTCTGTCTCAAGGAAGTTTCATTCCTTGGTCACATTATTTCAAAGGAAGGTATCATTGTTGATCCTTCTAAACACTACAAGAAAATGCGGCTTTTGTTACGGCCTCATTCCGTCGCAATTCCTTCGCAAAATCCGTCGTTAACGGATTTTGCGATGGAATTGCGACGGAATAAGGCCGTCTTAAAAACTTAGTCATAAATAACCGACGGCTTTTATTCCGTCCTAAATTTCATCCTAAATTTCAGATGGAATAAAAATTCATCGTAAATTTCGTCGGTAATAAAACATATACGGATGTAACGTTTCCGTCTTACAATCCATCTAGAGTTTGCGACGGAATAATTTCCTCTAACTTTAAAGTGGAAGCAGTCAAGAACTGGAGCCGGCCAACGACCGTGTCAGAAGTAAGAAGCCTTCTAGGTCAGGCTGGGTATTACAGGAGGTTTATTAAGGATTTTTCTAAGATAGATGTTCCTTTGACAAGGCTTACAAGAAAAGAAAATCCTTTTATATGGCCGAAGAATTGCGAAGAGAGTTTCTTAACTCTTAAGGATCATCTCACTATAGCCCCTATATTATCATTGCCCGTTGAGGGTGGTTGATTTGAAGTTTATACAGATGCATCTGGCATTGGCCTAGGGTGCATTCTTAAGCAAAATGAAAAAGTAATTTGCTATTCTTCAAGACAGTTGAAGCGTCACGAGGAGAATTATCCCGTACATGATTTATAATTGGCGGCTGTTATATTTGCCTTAAAAATTTGGCGTCACTACCTTTATAGAGAAAAATTCACGGTCTACTCAGACCACAAAAGTTTGAAATATTTGTTCTCCCAAAAGGAACTGAATATGAGGCAAAGAAGATGGTTGGAATACTTAAAAGACTTTGATTTTGCTATCCAATATCATACTGGCAAGGCTAATGCTGTGGCAGATGCACTCAGCAGAAAACCAATGGGAAAACTATCAACTCTCATGATTAGTATGACTAATCTCATCTCTCAATTTGCTCAGTTGAACTTAGATATTGACATGAAGAAGGAAGAGTGTTTGATAGCCAATATCCGAACTCAACCCACATTAATAGAAGATCTGGTCAAGCTACAAGACAATGACCCAATATTACTAGAGATTAAAGCTAATATTGAGTAAAGGCCAGATTTCTCTATTGCCAATGATGGAAGGTTACTATTCAAGGGCCGAATTTATATACCTGATCATGTTGATACTAAGAAACTGATCCTGGAAGAAGCTCATAGCTCCATGTACACCATTCACCCTGGTGGTACTAAAATGTATAAAGATCTCAAAAGGATTTTCAGGTGGCCTAACATGAAAAGAGAAATAGTCGATTTCGTATCCCACTATCTCACTTGTCAACAAGTAAAGACAGAACGTTTAAGACCCGCAAGTAAGTTACACCCCTTGAATATTCCCGAATTGAAATGGGAAGGTATAGGGATGGATTTCATTATGGGTTTACCTAAAACAAGAGGTGAACACGATGGTATATGGGTAATCATAGACCGATTGACCAAGTCTGCATTTTTTCTGCCAATTAAAAGTCAATGGTCTGTGGATATCTGTCACGCCCCGAGCGCGGAAGATACCCGGAGACGCGTGACGAGTTTATATCATTCATGTCAATCAGAGGATTAGTGTATTCGACACTAAAAATCAGAGATGCGCAAAAGTAAAGATAACCCAATCCTTTATTCAATCACAACCTCAAAGTACTTCTATTACAATTCACTTAACGAAAGTGCTATGACCCAATAAAAGAAAAAAAAAGTACAATGGTTGACTTAAGAAATTTGAAAGATAAGACTAGTAGACGCTTGGATAGACAGAGAGCTCTACTCTCTTCACTCTTGATCTTCCCTGTCTGATTGAGTCTCGTCGTCAGACTTACCTGAAAAGTAGGGAAACACTGAGTGAGCGAACGCTAAGTAGGAATTATATCTCAGGAACTAGCAATGGGTTTAAGTAATTACAATTTTTCACATGTAAATGCAATATGGCTATGCATGTAGAAATAACTGAGCAAGTGAAATAAAACTAATCAATAGAATAACACGTCGTGCAAAACATCCAAGCGAGTCTCAAACAAGAGATATTCATGAGAGACTTTATAGATTATTGGCTATTTCACGCAAGTACTTTGCCCGTGTCGGGCCACGCTAGTAAAGTCACGAAAGTCGAGTCACGCACGCGAGAAAGAGAGAGAGTGTGGAATGCTAAAGATCAAGAGAGAAAGTACTTCTGATGTGGCACATCCCAAAGACCCCTAAATATGATAAGGTGACCCTAGGACTTAGACCCGCAAGCATACAAGCGCTCAATGATTCTCACAACGATGATTTCTGCTCACTCGGTTCACACGTTCACCCGGTGGGTCCGGGAGATGATGGTGAGGGTCCGAGACGGGACCCAATTGTCCTAATGGACTTACAATGCTAAGGCTGACCTCCAATGGGCCTGGGAGTCCCAACTTTGTGGGTGGCCGGCCCGCAAGGCGGGGTGTGGGGTGGCACTCACTCACGGGCCGCGGTGGGCACGATATTGCTTAAAATGAATTCCGAGCACTCTCTTACCGTCCGACGGGCATTCAACGCCATACTACATTTGCAGAAATGAAGCTACAAGGGTGTGATCAGAATCTCACCTGATCGGTGTGAAGACACCGATCCCGTTCGGAGACGAGGGCGCGCCGGGAGGCGAGGGTATACACCCGATCGCCGCGGCGATGGAGCTTGACCTGAAAATGTGAAGAGGTACAACACTACGCCCCTTGCAAGGGGGGGATCTTGGGGTGGGGGTTAATGTATTACAACCAAAAAATTACCTCCATGTAGGGAGGGGCCTTCAGCCGGCCAAGCGGGGAGGGGAACGAGCGAGATAGAGTCGACTTTCCGAGCTTTGCCGATTCTGCCTAGCTTCTGTAATTCTGGACAGAGGGCCGATGTCGATACTGCCAATAATTCCACCGAGCTTGGAATCTGATGAAACTTGCGCCAAAAGCTTGCTAACCGGAGAGGGGTGCGGCTTGAATTTTTGGACGACGTTCTGATCTGGGGGTTGACTGCTCCAGCTGGAAGATGGATGCAGCTCTTGTCTCTGGCCGAGTAAAGTCTGAAACAGCAGGTTGCAGAAGCTGCCACGATCGCTCCTGAGCTCCAAATTTGGTACCGCTAGACTCGTTGGAATCGTGGACGAGTCTACTTTGTAGAAAACCAAACGGGGAAGTCTTCTGATGTTGGAGATGAGCTGGGTGTCCAGAGAAGTGGACGGTGGTCGGTGTAGACTGTGAGGAGGTAGACCGGCGTGGGTGTGGTAGAAAATTGGTATCTCTGGTTGTCGGATGCCGAACGGGGTTCTGCCTTCTGTTCCTGGACGCTGACAGGGGGAGGAAGAACTTTGTAGAAGACCTCGAAGACTGGTTTCTTCAAGGTTCGTCGTGGGAGAGTCTTCTCTGCCGCTCTGGCTCCTGGTCTGAGAGGTTCTGCGCAGTTGGGGAAGAACAGCCTTCACGGACGGCCAAGAACTCGGAATGGAGTGATTCCACCTCGCCTGCGAAGAGCACAGGTAGGCCTTTCCAGAAAGTTAGCCCACGCCACCAGCAGAACCAGGATGCAGTTGTGGACATCACTGCAACAGAGTGCTAATCTGCAGGTCGGCCTGCACACAAAGCTGGAGTGGAGAAGAGAGGAGGGGGCGAACTTGGCTTGAGGGGAGAGGAGGGGTGCGACCTAGGGAGCAAGGAGGGAAGGGGAGATTCGAATTTGGGCTTTGGAATGAGTTAATTCAGCCTTGGGAAGGTGGAGATATGCTTAGGGAAGTGAAAGGGGTAGGTGGTGGTTGGAGGGTGGGGTTTTGAGTGGTGGAACTTCCTTGGGACTAGGTGAGGATTAAAGAGGGGTTGTGGGAAGTTGTGGGGAGTTAATGGAGGTAGGTGGGGGTTGGAAGTGGTTGAGAGGGGGAGGAGAGAGAGTGAATTTCGAAATTTAGAGAGAGGAGGAGAGAGAATGGAGAGATAATGAGAGAGAGAGAGATATTGAGAGAGTTTGAAAGGGTTTTCTTCAATATTCATCAAAAGTTTAATACAAGAGGAGAGATGGGGCCTATATATAGGCAACCATTCTTTACATGACCAAAATACCCTTGACAATAAGATAAAAGACCGAGCATATCCTAGACTCAATCCTATGGGCCCATAACTAAAGTAATAAGGCCCAATTAAACATAACAAGGGAAATGGACTAAAACCATATGACTCAATAAAGGAAAATACATAAGATAGGACTCAAGAAAAAGAAAATACATAAAATGAAACTTGGGAAATGAAGATAACAAGTGTAGATCATGATCAATCCATATCAAGAGTGTGCAGGCGATCAATGCTAGAGGGGTGTCGGGAGATGCCCTCATCAACTTCGGTGCAATGCTAGACACCGTAATCATTACAACTCCCATGGGCACTAGTACTTTTGGGTGCTCCTCCTAGGACCAGATCGGGCCCTTATATGCACAACATTAAAGATAGATCTAGACATCCACTTTAAAGTATAGCCTATATGGAATTTCAAGAACAAGCTTTAATAGGATGATAAGATAGGATTTTCATGGAATTCAAGGGCAAGGCCCTTGAGTAAGGACATACTGGTGATAAAACTCACGCAAAGCATATAAACCATGACATGTCGATAAACTGGGTGGAATTGGTTCCCTAACCGGGTACCACAACAAATAAGTGCCCATATGTAGATGGTCACCCTTTTTATATAGAATTGAGGTCCACAAGAATAGTATATTAATGGCATGATATCCTCATCCCATTAGGAACATTCTCATGATATCCACTTAGCATAACATGAGGGCCGGTATACCATGTTTCTTTAGAGTGACATGGCAAAATAGTGTAATGGTTTTTTTATGGTACAACCAGCTCAATTGGCCCTAAGGGAATCCAAGGCTACGAGGAGTCTTACGGAGGTCCCAATGACTAACTTGCCAGTCCAAAGGAACGGAATGTCCAATGGAGAGCTTGTATGTCACCGAGAGTTAGTGGGTAAACGATAAACCATTGGAAAACAGGGGACTATATTCACGGACTGGAATATAATGCCGATATATATATATATAAATATACATATGAAACCCTCGGTTAACAGTAACATTGTAAAATAGTATCACAGGAAAATAGCGACTTAGCCTAAGTCACTACTTAATGAATTAACACCTTTTACTGGGTCGTGTATTCATAATTTGACGGCTTTTCCAGCAGGCTTCCATTCTATATTTCTATTTTGTAGAAATTTCAATATTCTGGAATTTTAACAAAACGCGCCTTGGACAGGGGCGTAAATTTTAAATTAGCGCCCTTTGATGGGGCGTTAGTTTCATAAGAGACGACCTTGGGAAGGTCGTTAATTAACTTTGGTTTTCAGGAACATGAACAGTAAAGGTATTTCACGATAATTACTTTGCAAGAAACAGAACTGGACAAGAAAAAATAGCAAGATTGAGTAGGTAGGATCATGCATAATATTAGATTCGTGGTTCCATAGATATTGAATTTTAAAGATGGGTATTTATTAACTGTATGGAATTGACGACTCCTGGCAGGGCGTCAGAACAAGAATTAGCGCCCTAGGTAGGGTCGCTTCTTTTTAAGTTAGCGCCCTTGGTAAGGTCGCTTCTTTCAAAACTTCACAGAAAATGTTTGGAAACCACAATTAAACTATATGCATGGATGACAGATGATGTTATTAGGAACTTAAGCTAATTTGGGCTACGTTCTTGAGAAAACCTACCTGATTGGTGATCTGGGTTGATGGTAGTGAAGGATTTGATGAGAGGACGATACTTTGTTCGAAACAGAGCCCTCAGAAGTTGTGTAACCAGCAACTCTAACAGCACTCTAATAGCCAAGTAATAGCAGCCTCCAGATAGTACGTCGGTGATAATAGAAGATTTCTCCTAGACGCGAAACGTAGAGAAATCACAGCTTCCCCTCTTCGCTGTAATCGGAAGAAGATGGCAGACAATGAAGAACCCGCGTTCTTCAGGAAAACACCTTCACGCTGCGGTTACCCTGCACAAGGAAAAGGAAGAACCATCGATATTCTTCATAATCCCTAACCGAAGGCAGGGAAGAAGAACATTACTTGTTCTTTACGTATGCAGCAGCAGAGTTTTCCTTCGACCAACAGCTTATTAGGGCTCGACAGGAAGGGTTATTTATAGGGTTTTTACGATCCTAATGGAGTTAGTATCGTATTGGAAGTAATATTTCCCTAATAGAGTTCTTACCCTAATCAATCTTCCACGTAGTTATCCAGAAACTTGCTCTGGATAGTCTCCTGGGTCAAACTCGAACGGAATTAACGCCTTGACATAGGGTGTTAGTTTAAATTGACGCCTTTGTTAAAGTCATTTCTTATGTAAAACGCGTCCATGTGGAGGGCATCACATTTACTTGCCCTTTTTATTATTTTGGCCGTTTAAGAACTGACGACATCTGCTGTTGTCATCCTTTCTGGAATTCGTGCCTTGTATAAGGGCGTTTCTTTTTGAAGTAGCACCTTGAATCAAGGCGTTATTTACATTTTCGTTTATTACTTACTTCTCTAGGCTCTTATCATTTATTCATTAAATCTTTTAATCTTATTTAGATCAATTGGGGTTTTAGTTCCTTTTATTTTTACCAGGGTTGCTACACCCTCCCCCACTTAAAAGAATTTGGTCCCCAAATTCAATCGCATATATTTTTATATATGTGGAGAGTGTAGAGTATATACCTTTTTAGAATAAGTTCGGGAATCGTTTCCTCATAGACTCCTCGGTCTCCCATGTGGCTTCGTGTTCTGAACATTTACTCCATTGCACCTTTAGCATGGGGATAACTTTATTCCTTAATGTTCGTACCTCGCGGTCGAGGATTTTTATGGGCTTTTGTTTATAAGTAAGGTCCTTTTGAATCACCAGGTCTCCATGATCAATGATATGTGACGGATCATGCACATATTTCTTCAACATTGATATGTGGAATACATTATGAACTTTGGACAATTGAGGAGGTAAAGCGATGCGATAAGCAACCTCGCCAACCCTTTCTAGTATTTCAAAAGGTCCGATAAATCTTGGCGTAAGTTTGCCTTTAACACCAAGTTTCCTTATTCCACGTCCAGGTGATATCTTGAGAAAGACGTGATCTCCGACTGGGAATTCGAGATCTCTTCTTCTTGTATCAGCATAAGCCTTTTGTCTAGACTGAGCTACTTGCAGTCTTTCTCTAATCAATTGTATCTTCTCTGTGGTATCCCTTACCATATCTAGACCTAATAGTTGTTTCTCTCCAACTTCGTCCCAACATAAGGGTGATCGGCAACTCCTTCCGTATAAGGCTTCGAAAGGTGCCATTTGTATACTTGCCTGGTAGCTATTATTGTATGCAAATTCAACCAGAGGCAAGTGGTCATGCCAGCTTCCACCAAAATTAATGATGCAAGCCCTGAGCATATCTTCAACCACCTGATTAGTTCTCTCGGTCTGACCATCCGTTTGAGGATGAAAAGTTGTACTAAAGTTAAGTCTCGATCCCAACGAATATTGTAGTCCTTTCCAAAAATGCGAAGTAAAATGGGGATCTCTGTCAGACACAATCGAGACAGGAATACCATGTAATCTGACTATCTCTTTTATGTATAATGCAGCCAGAACATCAACTAACCATCGATTCTTGATTGGCAAGAAGTGCGCTGATTTGGTCAATCGATCAATGATAACCCATATTCCATCATATCCTCCTTTTGATTTAGTTAGACCCATGATGAAATCCATACCAATATCCTCCCACTTCCATTTGGGAATATCCAGAGGATGTAGCTTTCCGGCAGGCTTCTGGTGTTCAGCCTTAACATGTTGGCAGGTGAGACAGCGAGACACAAAGTCTGCAACTTCTCTCTTCATATTAGGCCACCAGAAGGTCCTTTTTAAATCTTGGTACATCTTAGTAGATCCTGGATGAATTGTGTACCTTGATCTGTGAGCTTCATCTAAGATCTTCTTCTTTAATTCTGGACAATCCGGTATACAAGTTCTATTTTGGAATAACAACCTTCCATCTGAAGCTAGTTGGAACACAGATTGTCCCTCTAGTTTGCCCTTGATTTCCACTAATACCGGGTCACTACCTTGAAGTCCTTGTATTTCGGATAGCAAGTCTGGCTGTATGCTCATATGGGATAAGGTGACACGCCTACTATCCTTGTCCATGCTTATATTAAGTCTAGTGAATTGTTCTAGCAACTTCCACTCCTGAATCATACAATTGGCTAATAATGCTCTCGGCTTTCGACTAAGGGCATCAGCTACAGGATTACCCTTTCCAGGATGATATTGTATAGTAAAGTCGAAGTCCTTAAGATATTCTAGCCAACGTCTTTGCCTCATATTCAATTCCTTCTGAGAGAAGAGATACTTAAGACTTTTATGGTCAGAGTATACAAGAAACTGCACTCCATACAGATAATGTCTCCATATCTTTAATGCAAATACTACCGCAGTCAATTCTAAATCATGAACTGGGTAGTTCTCCTCGTGCTTCTTCAATTGGCGAGAAGAGTAGGCTATAACCTTCCCTTGTTGCATTAAAACACATCCGAGGCCAATGCCAGATGCATCAGTGTATACCTCGAACTTTTCTCCTTCAATTGGTAGAGCTAAGACTGGGGCAGTAGTCAAGTGATCCTTGAGAGCTTGGAAGCTTCGTTCACAATCCTCGCTCCATTCATAGCGTATCTCCTTGCAAGTTAGCCTAGAGAGTGGTACGGCTATCTTGGAGAAATCCTTGATGAATCGCCGATAGTAGCCCGCAAGACCCAAGGAACTACGGACCTCGCTAGCATTGGTCGGTCTTTCCCAATTCCTTACAGCTTCAACCTTTGATGGATCTACAGATAAACCGCCTTTTGATATAACATGCCCCAAGAAAGCTACTTCTCTTAACCAAAATTCACATTTGGTGAGCTTTGCATATAGCTGATTTGTCCTCAATATCTGTAATGCAATCCTTAAATGTTCCTCATGCTCTCCCTTGGTCTTGGAGTAAATCAATATATCATCAATGAAAACCACCACGAATTGATCTAGATAAGGTCTGAATATACTATTCATCAACTGCATGAAGGCAGCAGGGGCATTTGTTAGTCCAAAAGGCATAACAACAAACTCATAATGGCCATACCTGCTTCTGAATGCGGTCTTATGAATGTCATCATCCTTGATCCTTAGTTGGTGATAACCTAACCTGAGATCAATCTTTGAAAAATACTTGGATCCAGATATTTGATCAAATAACTCATCGATCCTCGGCAGTGGATACTTGTTCTTGATAGTGAGATGATTCAACTGTCGATAGTCGATGCATAACGTCATAGATCCATCTTTCTTCTTTACAAATAGCACAGGTGCTCCCCACGGGGAAGTGCTTAGTCTAATAAATCCCTTCTTGAGAAGCTCCATTAATTGCTCCTTCAGCTCCTTGAGTTCGGCAGGGGACATCCTATATGATGCCTTAGAAACTGGTCCAGCACCAGGGACTAAATCGATGGTGAAGGTCACTTCTCTTTGTGGGGGTAATCCAGGCAAGTCCTCCGAAAACACCTCCGGAAATTCTTGCACAACAGGGATGTCTTCTAGCTTAGATTCCTTAGCCTCCTTAATCATGATAAACGTAAGGAAAGTTACACAGCCTTTCCTTATTAGCTTGCTAGCTCGGAGAGCCGAAATAAGAGGTGACTCGCTCCGACTCTTAGGGCTAGAATAGACTAGTTCTGGAAAGACCTTGAAAGTAACTTTGCTGTTACGGCAATCCACAGTTGCCTGATACCTAGATAACCAATCTGCTCCCAATATGACATCGTATTCCTTTCGGTCTAAACATATGAGGTTGATAGGAAGATTTCTTCCTTTTACTAAGACTTCACAGTTTTGATAATGGTGAGTAATATCGGTTTCGTTTCCGAGAGGAGTAGATAAAAATATTTTCATCCATTCCTGTTCCATAGGCAGTGGGTCAGCAAACTTCTTGGAAATAAAAGAATGTGATGCACCCGTATCAAATAAGACATGTGCAGACTTGGAACAAACTTTCAGTGTACCTTCTACTAGTCCACCTTCGTCTTCTTCGGTCTCCTTAATTGCGTGGAGATGAGCATTCTTTGTTACCGGACGCTTTCCATCACCGGCTTGATCGTTGAGTAGGGGACAGTCGGGAATCCGATGATCACGGCTCCCGCAACGGAGACATGCTCCAAGTTTCCTCCAACATTCTTCAGCCTTGTGCCCGGCCTTATCACAGTGCTTACATACCACCTTAGCAGGTGTAGTGGTGATGGAGAAAGGTTTGGTCTTCTTGAACTTTTGCTCCTGGGAGGGAATGCCTCCATTACTTGGCCTCTTCTTGAAATTAGGTTTGAAGGTGCCGGAGCTAGTAACATTCTCCTTCTTGTCTTTCCCACGTATCCTATCAGATAGTTCCGTGGCATCTTCTAGTAATTGGGCTCGTCGAACCATCTCTGAATAGACTTGTATGTCCATCGGTGCCAGTTGTGTGATATATTGGGGCCTGAGCCCATTAAGGAATCTTCAAGCTTTTATATTCTCAGTACTAACTAAGTGTTTAGCGTACCGAGACAGCCTAGAGAACTGCACTTCATATTCAGCCACCGACAAAGATCGTTGCTTAAGTGCGGCGAATTCAGCGGCTTTCTTCTCTTGAACTCGATCTGAGAAATATTTATTGTTGAAATGTTCAACAAACTCCTCCCAAGTAACTTGTCCTTGATCTAATGTGGCTTCTACCGACTCCCACCAGCATCGGGCATCTCTTCTAATTGAAATGTGGCTAACAGGACCTTCTCTTGGTCCGAGCATTGCATGACTCTAAAAACATGTTCCGTCTCTCGGATCCAGTGTTCGGCATCATCTGGATCAGTGGATCCCATGAACTTAGGAGGGTTCATGTTCTTGAAGCTTTGGTGGAGATTTCCTGCTCCACGATGTGCACCTCCTTGTGCCACTTGTTGAAGTGCCTGGGTCATGCCTTGGAGAGTGCGTTGCATGTTGCGCAATTGAGCACGTTCAGCAGCCATTGTCCTACAATTTCGATAGCTATATTAGTATGTGATGGCGTTAAAAGGCTTTTAATTCTATGTTGACTTTAACCCTTGGTTCTACCCAATCTCACTGGTTAGTGGTTTAGACTTATCCTTGGACTTGGGTTTCCTAGGAATTGAATACCCTAGGCTCTGATACCACAAAAACTATCACGTCCCGAGCGCGGAAGATACCCGGAGACGCGTGACGAGTTTATATCATTCATGTCAATCAGAGGATTAGTGTATTCGACACCAAAAATCAGAGATGCGCAAAAGTAAAGATAACCCAATCCTTTATTCAATCACAACCTCAAAATACTTCTATTACAATTCACTTAACGAAAGTGCTATGACCCAATAAAAGAAAAAAAAGTACAATGGTTGACTTAAGAAATTTGAAAGATAAGACTAGTAGACACTTGGATAGACGGAGAGCTCTACTCTCTTCACTCTTGATCTTCCCTGTCCGATTGAGTCTCGTCGTTGGACTTACCTGAAAAGTAGGGAAACACTGAGTGAGCGAACGCTCAGTAGGAATTATGTCTCAAGAACTAGCAATGGGTTTAATTAATGATAATTTTTCACATGTAAATGCAATATGGCTATGCATGTAGAAATAACTGAGCAAGTGAAATAAAACTAATCAATAGAATAACACGTCGTGCAAAACATCCAAGCGAGTCTCAAACAAGAGATATTCATGAGAGACTTTATAGATTATTGGCTATTTCACGCAAGTACTTTGCCCGTGTCGGGCCACGCTAGTAAAGTCACGAAAGTCGAGTCACGCACGCGAGAAAGAGAGAGAGTGTGGAATGCCAAAGATCAAGAGAGAAAGTACTTCAGTGCAATGCTAGACACCATGATCATTACAACTCCCATGGGCACTAGTACTTTTGGGTGCTCCTCCCAGGACCAGATCGGGCCCTTATATGCACAGCATTAAAGATAGATCTAGACATCCACTTTATAGTATAGCCAATATGAAATTTCAAGAACAAGCTTTAATAGGATGATAAGATAGGATTTTCATGGAATTCAAGGGCAAGGCCCTTGAGTAAGGACATACTGGCGATAAAACTCACGCAAAGCATATAAACCATGACATGTCGATAAACTGGGTGGAATTGGTTCCCTAACCGGGTACCACAACAAATAAGTGCCTATATGTAGATGGTCACCCTTTTTATATAGAATTGAGGTCCACAAGAACAGTATATTAATGGCATGATGTCCTCATCCCATTAGGAACATTCTCATGATATCCACTTAGCATAACATGAGGGCCGGTATACTATGTTTCTTTAGAGTGACATGGCAAAATAGTGTAATGGTTTTTTTATGGTACAACCAGCTCAATCGGCCTTGAGGGAATCCAAGGCTACGAGGAGTCTTACGGAGGTCCCAATGACTAACTTGCCAGTCCAAAGGAACGGAATGTCTAATGGAGAGCTTGTATGTCACCGAGAGTTAGTGGGTAAACGATAAACCATTGGAAAATAGGGGACTATATTCACGGACTGGAATATAATGCCAATATATATATATATATATATATATATATATATATATATATACATATGAAACCCTCGGTTAACAGTAACAGTGTAAAATAGTATCACAGGAAAATAGTGACTTAGCCTAAGTCACTACTTAATGAATTAACGCCTTTTACTGGGTCGTGTATTCATAATTTGACGGCTTTTCCAGCAGGCGTCCATTCTATATTTCTATTTTGTCGAAATTTCAATATTATGGAATTTTAACAAAACGCGCCTTGGACATGGGCGTAAATTTTAAATTAGCGCCCTTTGATGGGGCGTTAGTTTCATAAGAGACGACCTTGGGAAGGTCGTTAATTAACTTTGGTTTTCAGGAACATGAACAGTAAAGGTATTTCACGATAATTACTTTGCAAGAAACAGAACTGAATACGAAAAAATAGCAAGATTGAGTAGGTAGGATCATGCATAATATTAGATTCGTGGTTACATAGATATTGAATTTTAAAGATCGGTATTTATTAACTGTATGGAATTGACGACTCCTGGCAAGGCGTCAGAACAAGAATTAGCGCCCTAGGTAGGGTCGCTTCTTTTTAAATTAGCGCCCTTGGTAGGGTCGCTTCTTTCAAAACTTCATAGAAAATGTTTGGAAACCACAATTAAACTATATGCATGGATGACAGATGATGTTATTAGGAACTTAAGCTAATTTGGGCTACGTTCTTGAGAAAACCTACCTGATTGGTGATCTGGGTTGATGGTAGTGAAGGATTTGATGAGAGGACGATACTCTGTTCGAAACAGAGCCCTCAGAAGTTGTGTAACCAGCAACTCTAACAGCACTCTTGTCACGCCCCGAACAAGGCGGAAATATCGGGACGTACAGTTAAAGACACGCTGGCAAGAGAGAGAACTAATCTAAAATAATACACAAGTGCTACAAGATGGAAATACTAAATGATCATTAACAAACCACAACTGATACAATAACCTCATGTTCAACTTAATACAACTGGAATAATCAATCACTAAAGCTCAATAACATGACTGAGACTAAATGCTCTCCAAAACACAACTAAAAGTAAGATAACACACTACTAACACACTAGAACTGATACACTCAAGACATCACTCCTGCCCTTCCCCATCGGTAAGTGCGTCACCTGAACAGCCTGGAAAAGGGGGAAACACAACTATGAGCTGATGCTCAATAGGAAATAACAGACAGGTATAAGTGATTAACAGTTTAATTACATTTTAAAATGTCATGCTACAAATGATAAAAATAATAAAAAGATAACGATGATATCACGAAACAAAATTTAAAGATCTTGCAAGGTCAAGAAATATAATGAATAGAATGGTAAGACAAGAATTTACTACAGGAGATAACGATAAAAAGTTGGCCATATCAAGACAATTCAAGTCATGTCAAGCACGTATGTAATTTCATTTCCACGTCCACGTAATCAGCAAGTAAAGTAACAACAAGTAGAGTATAGAACAGTGAAGAGTGGAAAGTGAAAAGTAGTAGAAAGTAATGTAGAGAGTAGTGGACAGTCCTAGATTTAACACATGTCAAGTACTGGTGCCAAATGCCACACCTAGTCATTCACCTCCCCGGGGGTACACGTAGTGTTCGGGCGCTCTGCGCAGGACTAGACCGAGTCCTTAATTGTTTGCCAGGCATTGATTTCTTTGGATAAAAGATCCCACGAATCTAGACTTCCACAGTTTATGGCCAGAATTCCAAGGTTTAAACTAAGTAGCAATAACAACTTCAAGTAGGAAAGAGATTCATTTCCAGAATTTCAAGGTAAGTATAATCATCAAGGAGATCGAAACCAAGTCACAACAAGAGTTAATCATGCTGCGCTACTATAAAACAGCAGCAATCAAACAAGCTAATCAACATATTAATCCTAATCACCAAGTTAAGATATCATGATTAACCATTATCATTTGTATTAGCCAAAGTGCCAACAAGCTAGAACAAGTTGTCGAAGCTCTCACAGCGGTGAAATAGAATGCATTATCAGGGGTTTTAGTTACACCATTAATCATTAATTATGTGAGTTTCTATTTAACCAATGTAAGTGTTGTAATGGAGATGGTAAACATCGTGTTTTGTACTATGTTTGCAAGAAAGGACCAATGCAAATTTGAAATCAAGGGGGGTACATGAATAGGTCAATTGTTCTTCAAAAATATAATTTCAGTGGGTCTAAGTTAAATGGGTTGATTCCCCACTGATTCGGATCCATCTTCGGGTCGAAAAATGATGAAAATCGGGTTTCTAGTGTACGGGTCGACCCCTAGGGTCGACCCCTAAAAACTGGGGTCTGGAAGCTGAATGGGTCGACCTCTAGGGTCGACCCTAGCAATTTCTGAAGATGGGTCGACCCCTGGGGTCGACCCCCACCATTTCCTTCAGATGGGTCGACCCCAGGGGTCGACCCCTACATTCCTGTGCAATGGGTCGACCCCTGGGGTCGACCCCCATGCAGGGAGCTGGATGGGTCGACCCTTGGGGTCGACCCTCATGCAGGAACAGGAGGGGACGACCCCTGGGGTCGACCCTCGGGCCTGCAGGGTTGCCCAGAAAACGGGTCGACCCCTGGGGTCGACCCCTGCAAGAACAGCAACGTGAGTTGCCACCGAAAACCACATGAACTCATCCAAATGGGGTCCAATTGAGTTGAAATCAAAACCACAAGATCTAGAAATATTAATAGACATTCTAGGGTCATAAAACTACAATTTTGAAACACGGATTGTTACAGAAATTGATTGAATCTCAACTTATATATGATAAATTCATGAAAACCCTAGTTCCTGACCTACTTCTACTAAATCATGCAATTCTCTTAACATACACAACGGAATTTAGGGCTTTTGGTGTCAAAAGAAAGCTGACTCGATTATGAATCCAACCATATATAATATGCTGCAAGAAGATCAGGATACATGACTCAAAATTAGCCCGTAATCAAGCTCTGACTTAAAGGAACACTATATGAATCATGTTCTAGGTATGCTCTTACAAAATTTCAAAATTCACGAGGCATGCTCAATGAAATTTGGGGCTTTCTATGTTAAATGAATGATAATAACATGCTGATTATATCATGTAAGTTAATTAGAGTTTGGTTGTTAGATCCTACCTCAAATCGGAGAGAGAAAACTCAAACCCTAGAATGAAGAACACTTGGACAGCACCTTAGAAAACCCATGATAACTCACTCCACACCTGATGAAAATTGGGGCTTTCAGTCCCAATGGATAGATCTCGACGAGATGAACAACTTGCTATACTCATGATCAAAATTTGGTTGAGAATTCCTACCTCAATCGATGGATCAAAGAAGGATGAAGGGAAGCCAACGGCCTGCTGACCCACCTCCACAAATTGAGCTAGATCTCCCCAGATCTGAAACTTCAGCGAACCCCACAGTAGCCAAATGAAAGAAGACTCGTAGGGCTTCATTTTGATAGCTCATAGAGCTTCTGGAGCCTTCGGAGTTGGGAGTATTCGCTGCTGCAAGCTACGTGTTTAGAAACGGCGCCGAAATCTTTGACTTGACCAAAACTATGTCGGCAGCACGTTTTGGGGCTAGATTTACCTCAAATTGATTGAGGGTAAAAGTTCCTTACATTGTGGCCTTCCATTTGCCACTGATTTCAGTTCATTTGGTTGAGTATTGAGGTCGAATTTCGTGTTTTAATCTAAGGGTTACGTATGGGTCAAAAGTGTGCACTTTTGGGTTTAAACTCTAAATAGATCTTACCACGGATTTACAATGGCTTAATGCCAGAAGGAAAAGTTGTTATCTACCTAGACCTTAACATATTTACTATTTTTACAGATTTTTCTAAGGTAGTCGAATTTTCACTCATACTATTTATAACGAATTAAATATTAATAAATTCGAAATTCAATTATTAATTCAATAAAATTCTATTCTCAATTAATAAAAGCTTAATAAGAAATATTGGGCTCAATTAAATAATTTGGGGTCTTACACCCTCCCCTACTTAAAGGAATTTGGCCCTCCAAATTCACTGCACTAAAATTGAGAGTAGAAAAAGATCGCTCACCTAGAATAGATCGGGATACCGCTTTCGCATAGTCTCTTCAGACTCCCATGTAGCTTCTTCGGTCCCACGCCGACTCCACTGAATCTTGACCATCGGTATCGAACGATTCCGGAGTTGCTGTTGCTTCCGATCTAAAATCTTGACAGGTCTTTCCTCATAGGTCAAATATTCCTTCAGTTCAAAATCCACCTGCTGAATGATATGAGTGGGGTCGTACACATATTTCCGCAACATAGACACATGGAAAACATTGTGTACGCCAGAAAAATGTGATGGTAAAGCCAGTCTGTATGCCACCTCTCCCACTCTATCTAGAATCTCAAATGGACCAATGTACCTCGGACTCAGCTTGCCATGAATGCCAAATCTTCGGATCCCTCTCGTCGGAGAGACCTTTAAAAACACATGCTCGCCAACCAGAAATTCCAATGTTCTCATTCTGTTGTCGGCATAACTCTTCTATCTTGACTGGGCTACTTGTAACCGGTCTCGGATAACACGGATGTTCTGTGATGATTCCAAAACAAGATCTGGTCCAAGCCACTATTTCTCACCTACCTCGTCCCAACACAACGGGGAACGACAACTTCTACCATATAGTGCTTCAAAAGGAGCCATCTAAATACTAGACTGATAGCTGTTATTGTAGGCGAATTCAATTAATGCCAAATGCTCACTCCAATTACCACCGAAATCAATCATGCAAGCTCGCAGCATATCTTCCACTATCTGATTGGTTCTTTCAGTCTGTCCATCTGTCTGTGGATGAAAAGCAGTACTGAAATTCAGACGAGTACCCAAAGACTCTTGCAGTCCCTTCCAGAAATGTGAAGTAAATCTAGGGTCTCGATCAGATACTATATTCACTGGGATACCATGCAATCTCACCACTTCCTTTATATACAAAGCAGCCAATACATCAATCGTCCACTTGGACTTAATTGGTAAGAAATAAGCCGACTTTGTCAATCGATCGACAATCACCCATATCGCATCAAATCCACCACGAGTCTTAGGTAGACCCATAATGAAATCCATGCCAATGCGTTCCCACTTCCATTGGGGTATGTCGAGTAGTTTCAATTTCCCTGCTGGTCTGAAATGTTCGGCCTTAACTTGCTGACATACCAAGCATCTGCTCACAAAATCTGCAACTTCTCTTTTCATATTCGGCCACCAAAAGGACCTTTTCGAATCTCGGTACATCTTAGTGCCTCCAGGATGAATGGTATATCTGGATCTATGAGCTTCCTCAAGAATTTTTTTCTTTATTGTAGCCTCATCCGGAACACAAGTTCTGCCTTTAAATAATAATCTACCATCATCGGCCAACATGAAGTCAGGTCTGCTGCTCAAGTTTCCCTTGATCTCTACCAACTCGGGATCATTTTCTTGCAAGGACTTGATTTCCATCAACAATTCGGCCTTAAGTTGGATCTGAGCAATCATGACCTGATCATTGTCAATATTAAGATCTAGACTGGATAATTGTTCCAACAACCTCCATTCTTGTAACATGAGACTTGACAATCTAGCTACTGGCTTCCGGCTTAATGCATCTGCCACAACATTACCATTGCCAGGATGATACTCAATCGAGAAGTCGAAGTCTTTCAAGTACTCCAACCATCTCCGCTGCCTCATGTTGAGTTCCTTCTGAGAAAATAAATACTTCAAACTCTTATGATCTGAAAACACTGTAAAGGTTTCTCCATATAAGTAATGCCTCCATATCTTCAAAGCAAACACGACTGCAGCAAGTTCCAAATCATGAACAGGATAATTATCTTCGTGCTTCCTCAACTGCCTAGAGGAATAGGCAATCACCTTCCCATGCTGCATGAGTACACAGCCTAAGCCAATACTTGAAGCATCAGTATAAACAACAAATCCTCCTTCACCAGAAGGTAAAGCCAAAACAGGTGCAGTAGTCAAACACTCCTTCAGAGTCTGAAAGCTTCGTTGACAATCATCTGACCAATCAAACTTATTTTTCTTGCGGGTTAATCTTGTCATAGGTACCGCAATCTTAGAGAAATCTTGAATAAATCTTCGATAATAACCTGCCAGGCCTAGAAAACTTCTAACTTCTGTCACACTGGTAGGTTGTTCCCAATTCTTCACTGCCTCGACCTTCGAAGGATCAACAGAAATACCGTTCTTCGTAATGATATGTTCTAGAAAGGACACCTCTTGCAACTAGAATTCACACTTACTGAACTTGGCATAAAGTTGATGATCTCTCAACAGTTGCAATGCCATACCCAGGTGTTCAGCATGCTCCAATTCACTCTTGAATAGATCAAGATGTCATCAATAAATACCACGACCCACTGATCAAGATAGGGCCGAAATACATCGTTCATCAACTGCATGAAAGCTGCTGGTGCATTCGTTAGACCAAAAGGCATAACGACAAACTCAAAATGACCATACTTGCTGCGGAAAGCCGTTTTATAAATATCCTCTTCCTTAATCCGCAACTGGTGATATCCAGATCGAAGATCGATCTTAGAAAAATATTGAGCTCCTGCTATCTGGTCAAATAGTTCGTCAATCCTCGGCAATGGATATCTATTCTTGACAGTCTGCTGGTTCAATTGCCGATAATCAATGCACAGCCTCATCGAACCATCTTTCTTCCTGACAAATAGTACAGGGGCTCCCCAAGTAGAAGTACTAGGACGTATAAAACCCTTCTCAAGCAATTCCATCAGCTGCTGCTTCAATTCCCGCAGTTCCGCAGGAGACATACGATAAGGAGCCTTGGAAATAGGAGATGTGCCAGGAATAAGATCAATAGAAAAGATAACTTCCCGCTCAGGCGGAAGTCCTGGTAGTTCTTCTGGAAAGACATCAGGAAAATCTTGGACAACAGAAATGTCCTTAATCTCCATCTGCTGCTCAGGAGTTGTACAGACAAAGGCTAGAAAAGCCTCACACCCATGCCTCAAATGCTTATCAGCTCGAAGAGCCGAGATGAGCGGTACGGAGTTATGGTGCTTGACTCCCGTAAAAGATAAACCAAAATGTCCAGTAAAAGTCACTAAGCTAGAACTACAGTGAACATTGGCCTCATACTTGGCCAACCAATCTGCTCCTAGGATTACATCATAATCCTTCATATCCATGCAGACTAAATCAGCTGGAAAGTTCTGCTCACCAATCATAACCTTACTAGAAGGATAGAAATACTGGATTGTTGATCTAGTGCCAATAGGGGTTGAAATCTCTAACGGAGTATTCATCAAAACAGGTTCCACAACTAATGACTTAGCAAATCTCCGTGAAATAAAAGAATGTGTTGCACTAGTATCAAAGAGAGCAAATGCGGGCTTATCGATTATAGTAAGGGTACCTTCGACGAGTCCGCCATCATCAGAAATCCCAGTTTCATCTGTATGTAAAGCTTGAAACTTGCCTTGTGGTTTCTTGAAGACTAGAGGTTTTGCCGGTGTAGCTTGCTCCGATATGAGAGGACAAGTGGGAATACGGTGCTCCTTGCTTCCACATCGCAAACAGGCGCCTAGCTTGCGCCAGCACTCCTCTATCTTGTGACCCGGACGATCACAATAGTTGCACACGCCCTTGAATGGAACAATAGGGCCAGGCTTCTTGTCTTCATGCCTCGGCATCTTGGCCTTCCACGATCCGGACCCGCTCCACGAACCAGGTCCACTAACAGGCCTCTTCTTGGTATACCCGGGTTTGACACTCCCGGAACCCGTAGGTAATTCTTTCTTGGTGCCTTTCCCACGGATTCTCTCCATCATTTCAAGAGTATCCTCCAGAACTTGCGCTTTCCTTACCACCTCGGAATACGTGGAAATCTCCATCGGTGCCAATTGCTTGATATAATGAAGCTTCAATCCATTGAGAAAGCGCTTCGCCTTCATCCTCTCGGTGGAAATGAGATGAGTAGCATAACGAGAAAGCCCTGCAAATTGAGCCTCGTACTCTGCCACGGACAAACCTTGCTGTTTCAAGGCCGCGAACTCTGCCGATTTCTTCTCTTGCACTCTATCAGAAAAATACTTGCTGTTGAAGAATTCTTCGAACTCTTCCCACATAACTTGCCGATCACCGAGAGTTGCCTTGATAGAATCCCACCAAGTACGTGCATCATGTTCCAGTTGAAATGTGGACAAAAGGACACGCTCCTGGTTGGTGCATTGCATAACTTCAAAGATTCTCCCCATCTCATCTAGCCAGTGCTCGGCTTGGTCGGGGTCAGTCGAACCAGCGAATCTAGGCGGATTCATTCCGCGGAAGTTTCGGTATAGATCACCGGTGCCATGCTGTGCTGCTCCCGCCTGAGCTACTTGCTGAAGGGCCTGAGTAAGGCCTTGAACCGTACGTTGCAGGTTCCTCCATTCAGCACGATCAGCTGCCATCTACACGAGAAATAGATTACTTAGGTCCAAAAAGATAGATAAAGCACGATTAAGGAACGAACTTAACCCAAGTTCTACCCCAATCTCACAGGTCAGGTCTGAAACTTTCACAAGGTTAGGGATCTAGTGCACCTAGACACGACCAAAACTCGGTACCTGGCGGAGATAATCGATCCGAAGACCACTCGCGCAAGTATGCGACCTTCCCGATAGGCGTAGCCTAACGTTCGGATAACACCTTTTGATATACCAATTATTGGGATGCAATGCAAGAAAACCTAAAACTTAGGGATCCTAGGAATGTGAAACCTGGGGCTCTGATACCAACTAAACTATCACGCCCCGAACAAGGCAGAAATATCGGGACGTACAGTTAGAGACACACTGGCAAGAGAGAGAACTAATCTAAAATAATACACAAGTGCTACAAGATGGAAATACTAAATGATCATTAACAAACCACAACTGATACAATAACCTCATGTTCAACTTAATACAACTAGAATAATCAATCACTAAAGCTCAATAACATGACTGAGACTAAATGCTCTCCAAAACACAACTAAAAGTAAGATAACTCACTACTAACACACTAGAACTGATACACTCAAGACATCACTCCTGCCCTTCCCCATCGGTAAGTGCGTCACCTGAACAGCCTGGAAAAGGGGGAAACACAACTATGAGCTGACGCTCAGTAGGAAATAACAGACAGGTATAAGTGATTAACAGTTTAATTACATTTTAAAATGTCATGCTACAAATGATAAAAATAATAAAAAGATAACGATGATATCACGAAACAAAATTCAAAGATCTTGCAAGGTCAAGAAATATAATGAATAGAATGGTAAGACAAGAATTTACTACAGGAGATAACGATAAAAAGTTGGCCATATCAAGACAATTCAAGTCATGTCAAGCACGTATGTAATTTCATTTCCACGTCCACGTAATCAGCAAGTAAAGTAACAACAAGTAGAGTATAGAACAGTGAAGAGTGGAAAGTGAAAAGTAGTAGAAAGTAATGTAGAGAGTAGTGGACAGTCCTAGATTTAACACATGTCAAGTACTGGTGCCAAATGCCACACCTAGTCATTCACCTCCCCGGGGGTACACGTAGTGTTCGGGCGCTCTTCCCAGGACTAGACCGAGCCCTTAATTGTTTGCCAGGCATTGATTTCTTTGGATCAAAGATCCCACGAATCTAGACTTCCACAGTTTATGGCCAGAATTCCAAGGTTTAAACTAAGTAGCAATAACAACTTCAAGTAGGAAAGAGATTCATTTCCAGAATTTCAAGGTAAGTATAATCATCAAGGAGATCGAAACCAAGTCACAACAAGAGGTAATCATGCTGCGCTACTGTAAAACAGTAGCAATCAAACAAGCTAATCAACATATTAATCCTAATCACCAAGTTAAGATATCATGATTAACCATTATCATTTGTATTAGCCAAAGTGCCAACAAGCTAGAACAAGTTGTCGAAGCTCTCACAGCGGTGAAATAGAATACATTATCAGGGGTTTTAGTTACACCATTAATCATTAATTATGTGAGTTTCTATTTAACCAATGTAAGTGTTGTAATGGAGATGGTAAACATCGTGTTTTGTACTATGTTTGCAAGAAAGGACCAATGCAAATTTGAAATCAAGGGGGGTACATGAATAGGTCAATTGTTCTTCAATAATATAATTTTAGTGGGTCTAAGTTAAATGGGTTGATTCCCCACTGATTCGGATCCATCTTCGGGTCGAAAAATGATGAAAATCGGGTTTCTTGTGTACGGGTCGACTCCTGGGGTCGACCCCTGAAAAACTGGGGTCTGGAAGCAGAATGGGTCGACCCTTGGGGTCGACCCCAGCAATTTCTGAAGATGGGTCGACCCCTGGGGTCGACCCCTACATTCCTGTGCAATGGGTCGACCCCTAGGGTCGACCCCCATGCAGGGAGCTGGATGGGTCGACCCTTGGGGTCGACCCCCATGTAGGAACAGGAGGGGACGACCCCTGGGGTCGACCCTTGGGCCTGCAGGGTTGCCCAGAAAACGGGTCGACCCCTGGGGTCGACCCCTGCAAGAACAGCAACGTGAGTTGCCACCGAAAACCACATGAACTCATCCAAATGGGGTCCAATTGAGTTGAAATCAAAACCACAAGATCTAGGAATATTAATAGACATTCTAGGGTCATAAAACTACAATTTTGAAACACGGATTGTTACAGAAATTGATTGAATCTCAACTTATATATGATAAATTCATGAAAACCCTAGTTCCTGACCTACTTCTACTAAATCATGCAATTCTCTTAACATACACAACGGAATTTAGGGCTTTTGGTGTCAAAAGAAAGCTGACTCGATTATGAATCCGACCATATATAATATGCTGCAAGAAGATCAGGATACATGACTCAAAATTAGCCCGTAATCAAGCTCTGACTTAAAGGAACACTATATGAATCATGTTCTAGTTATGCTCTAACAAAATTTCAAAATTCACGAGGCATGCTCAATGGAATTTGGGGCTTTCTACATTAAATGAAAGATAATAACATGCTGATTATATCATGTAAGTTAATTAGAGTTTGGTTGTTAGATCCTACCTCAAATCGGAGAGAGAAAACTCAAACCCTAGAATAAAGAACACTTGGACAGCACCTTAGAAAACCCGTGATAACTCACTCCACACCTGATGAAAATTGGGGCTTTCAGTCCCAATGGATAGATCTCGACGAGATGAACAACTTTCTATACTCATGATCAAAATTTGGTTGAGAATTCCTACCTCAATCGATGGATCAAAGAAGGATGAAGGGAAGCCAACGGCCTGCTGACCCACCTCCACAAATCGAGCTAGATCTCCCCAGATCTGAAACTTCAGTGAACCCCACAGCAGCCAAATGAAAGAAGACTCGTAGGGCTTCATTTTGATAGCTCATAGAGCTTTTGGAGCCTTCGGAGTTGGGAGTATTCGCTGCTGCAAGCTACGTGTTTAGAAACGGCGCCGAAATCTTTGACTTGACCAAAACTATGTCGGCAGCACGTTTTGGGGCTAGGTTTACCTCAAATTGATTGAGGGTAAAAGTTCCTTACATTGTGGCCTTCCATTTGCCACTGATTTCAGTTCATTTGGTTGAGTATTGAGGTCGAATTTCGTGTTTTAATCTAAGGGTTATGTATGGGTCAAAAGTGTGCACTTTTGGGTTTAAACTCTAAATAGATCTTACCACGGATTTACAATGGCTTAATGCCAGAAGGAAAAGTTGTTATCTACCTTGACCTTAACATATTTACTATTTTTACAGATTTTTCTAAGGTAGTCGAATTTTCACTCATACTATTTCTAACGAATTAAATATTAATAAATCTGAAATTCAATTATTAATTCAATAAAATTATATTCTCAATTAATAAAAGCTTAATAAGAAATATTGGGCTCAATTAAATAATTTGGGGTCTTACAACTCTAATAGCCAATTAATAGCAGCCTCCAGATAGTACGTCGGTGATAATAGAAGATTTCTCCTAGACTCGGAACGTAGAGAAATCACAGCTTCCCTTCTTCACTGTAATCGAAAGAAGATGGCAGACAATGAAGAACCCGCGTTCTTCAGGAAAACACCTTCACGCTGCAGTTACCCTGCAGGAGGAAAAGGAAGAACCATCAATATTCTTCATAATCCCTAACCGAAGGCAGGGAAGAAGAACATTACCTGTTCTTTACGTATGCAGCAGCAGAGTTTTCCTTCGACCAACAGCTTATTAGGGCTCGATAGGAAGGGTTATTTATAGGGTTTTTACGATCCTAATGGAGTTAGTATCGTATTGGAAGTAATATTTCCCTAATAGAGTTCTTACCCTAATCAATCTTCCACGTAGTTATCTAGAAACTTGCTCTGGATAGTCTCCTGGGTCGAACGAAACTCGAACGGAATTAACGCCTTGCCATAGGGCGTTAGTTTAAATTTACGCCTTTGTTAAAGTCATTTTTTATGTAAAACGCGTCCATGTGGAGGGCGTCACATTTACTTTCCCTTTTTATTATTTTGGCCGTTTAAGAACTGACGACATCTGCTGTTGTCGTCCTTTCTGGAATTCGCGCCTTGTATAAGGGCATTTCTTTTTGAAGTAGCGCCTTGAATCAAGGCGTTATTTACATTTTGGTTTATTACTTACTTCTCTAGGCTCTTATCATTTATTCATTAAATCTTTTAATCTTATTTTGATCAATTGGGGTTTTTATTTCCTTTTATTTTTACCAGGGTTGCTACAATATCCTAGCGGCATTATACATAAGGGAAATTGTCAAATTACATGGTGTCCCTGTCACTATCATATCTGATCGAGATCCTCGATTCACATCACAGTTCTGGAAGGGTCTACAACATTCTTTAGGTACCGGACTGAACTTTAGCACGACATTCCATCCACAAATCGATGGTCAAACAGACAGGACAAATCAAGTGGTGAAAGATATGCTCAGGGCTTGTGCTATTGACTTTGGAGGAAGTTGGCATGATCACTTGCCTCTAGAAGAATTTGCATACAATAAGAGCTACCAAGCTAGTATACAGATGGCACCATTTGAAGCGCTGTATGGAAGAAGCTGTCGATCACCAATATGCTGGAATGAAGTAGGGGAGAGACAATTTTTAGGCCCCGATATTATCAGGGAAACTACTGAAAAGATAAAGCTTATTGGAGAAAGACTCCAGATGGCACAAGACCGGTAGAAATCTTATGCTGATAATCGAAGACGCGACTTGAAATTTCAAGTGGGAGATCATATGTATCTTAAAGTCTCTCCGAGTTGTGGTATTCGAAGATTTGGCATTAAAGGCAAGCTTACCCCAAGATTCATTGGCCCATTTGAAATTCTAGAAAGGGTCGGTGAAGTGGCTTATCGATTGGTTTTGCGTCCACAACTAGTAGGAGTTCATGACGTATTCCATGTCTCAATGTTGAAGAAATATGTTTATGATCCTTTCCATGTCATCACCTACAACAATCTGGACATTAAGAAGGATTTGACATATGAGCAAAAGCCAATTAGGATCCTTGAACGAGAGGTACGTCAACTTCGGAATAAAAGTATTCATGTGGTCAATATCTAGTAGACAAAGTCAGGAGAAACATGGGAAACGGAGGGAGCTATGCGCAAGAAATATCCGGAGTTATTTTGTAAGTACACTCTCCATATAATCCATGTATTGAATTTGGGGACCAAATTCTCTTAAGTGGGGGAGGGTGTAATGACCTGAAAATTTTATAAAATATTTCTAAATTATTAAATATTCTCTGAGAATTTTTTAAGATCAAAATGGATTAATAGATGAATATTGGGTTAAATAAGTCATTATTAAGACCCAAGTATGATGAACAATTAACCTAGCCTATTTAAATAAAGCCCAAAGGATTTAAGGACCAAGCCCATGAAGTTTGGCCCATATTCTAGAATGTTAATTAAATTATTCAAGGAATATAAAGATAAATACCCATTAATTGGATAATAGAATAAAAGAGTTTGAAGCAATTCAAATTCGGCGCCTATGATCTGTGGCGGTCTATCGTGCAACCGCTACATGCAAGAAAATGGCCCATTATTCGACCGCTACATTCTGTCAGTTCCGTGAATTGAAGAAAGAGCAAAAAGATTAGATTTTTAAGGCTCTATCACCTAGGGATCGAGATGGGAAGACTAGTAAACATGCTAAGGACCCTCAGAAGTCGATCTAAGGTTTAATAAGGATTCTAGGATCATTCTAATCCTCAAACCCTAGCCAAACCCTATAAATATGACCTAGTTTTGACCTACACGACCCTTACATTTGGCTCGCGTGGAATCAAGGTAAGAAGGTATTATTTTGGATAAGTTATTTAGAAGTTTTTATTCCCAATACATAGGACTAACATCCCTCCAAATTTCGTGCTAGGTGAACAAGCACACAAGGAGATAGAAGCCTGCAAAGTTGCTGGTTCTACATTAGCGACCTAGGAAACTGTGCGAAAGCCCGGTGAAGATCAAGGAATTAGGAAACCAAATCGAGGTAATTAGCATTAGTACCTTTAGAACTTTTTGTTCCCCTTAGTATTTACTTCTTACCCTCCAAGTTTCACATCATTAGGTCAAGTGGATCAAGGGATATTAGGACGTGAAGTTATTGATTTACAACAGGAAGTGCAGTCTTAAGGGTCGACTTCCAACATCAAATTCCAAGCCTAAAAGCCTTAGCAGAGGTAGGTCATCTCATGAACGGCTAAATTATCATGTTAGGATTAAAAGCCCTCTTATTGCACTTGATTTCATGAATTGTATACGGAGAATTTCATGTTTCAATAGGATCTATACATCCATGCATCTTTCTTAGCCCTAATGAACTAAGATAATTCTCTTTGCAATAATACATGAATCCCATGCATATAGTTAGCTTAACCTTCGTTCAATCATGATAGGGAAGTTTATACATGTTGATTTCCAAACATGATGTGTTTTAGACATAGTTCTTCTTATTTTAGTTTTACTGTCGGACGTTCTCTAGTGGCCTAGTCTTTGACCGCAAAACTTTGTGTAGCGGCCCTACGATAAACTGCTAGACACTCTGTAAACGTGATTTTTATGAAATTTCTGGCGGACCAGACATAGACCATTAAAGTCCCTCTGGCGGCCTTACGATAAACTGCCAAGCTGTCTTTAACGGCTCTATATTAGACCGCCAATGTTCTGTTTCTGTGAACCTGAGATAGATTTAAGAACAGCCCATTAACTTATAAGTAAGCCTAGTTAACTATGTTCTAACCTATTTTAATGGTATTTCATTACTCTGAGTTTTAAATTACTGCATCATGACAATGATCGCATGTTCTTTATCATACTTGAGATTATTTTAAAGCTTATGCTAATTTCATGCCAAAACTTATACTTTGTATTAAATACATCTTTCAAGGGTGATAATAAACGTGGTTCACTGATTGGTTTATCACTATTACAAATTCCCTTCTTATCTTAGAGTCATTTCTATAAGTACATGGCATATATTCCGGTATATGACCATTAGTTACACTTTCGCACTATAGGGACATAATCTTGAACTTGATAACCTCTTAATTGGATATTCCTTCCAATGGACTAAGAAATCTTGTTTCAAGGCCTCCGTAATTCTCCGCGAACCTGGGATTCTCACTTGGACGCCGAGTTGGTTGTACCATTAAAGTTCAAATTTTCTAGAAAGCACTATCGATGTTTTCAGAATTTTGTCCTGTAACGGTTCAATACTCGACCGCTAAGTCCCACTAACGGTCCAGTATTTGACCGCCACGTTCTCTGAGTCCAATTGATTTCTTTCTTGATTCAGCCCACCCTAGCGGTCCAATATCAGACCACCATATCAATATAGCGGCCTAGTTATAGACCGCTAAGTTTTCCGAATAGTGGACCCAAGGTTTGACCCAAGGGTTTATAGTCCTATAATCCTAGACTGACTAATGATAGTCCGAGACTTGTGACCTTATTCAAGCACATCTAAGATAAAGTATGAAAGATAAAGAATGTATCGTTGTGCTGTTGAATTTTCTCCAAGGCATAACTTAGTTATTAATGCATTTCTTGAACTCATAAATCTATATTTGGTGCATTCTTATTATTGACATTGAGTCTTGAACACTTCTTGAACTTATTACATGCGTGGCCAACTTTATTGCTATATACGTGGAAGTAGCTTGATTTATACTTGAAGATGCGGTTCGAGCACTGATTGTGTTCAAGGGCTCTATGCTAGTCCCCTCGGCTGATTGTCGGAAACATACTATTATAAACCATGGGGTATGATGCTACTGGCGTCGCATTGCGTTGGGAGTACTTTCTTTATAAATAAGTGAAATTATCCACAGCTCGTGAAGTGAAAATATCCACAGAAATTTATGAAGTACTTGTTACTAAGTGAAGAGTACATTCTTGCTTGACTTGCTAGTACATTCTTGTTACATTCTTGTTCATGAAAGACCATAATTACATTCTTGCTTGATCATGCTTGCTCAATCATATCTTAACTTGATCATGTCTTGTTACTTTGGTTTATTGAAGTGATTTTTCGCATTCGCATGATTTTACTTTATTCTCTAGAGCCAAAAATACTAATCACTTTAATATTGCTTTCATGTTGAAGCGAAGATACCTACTGGGCAAGTGTGCTCATTACCTATTTTCTAATCTTTCCAGGACATGCAAGTAGTTCGGATTCGGATTCAAGTTATTCAAGTGATGGGTCCGAGAGAGAATGAAGGTCACATAAGATTGAGAGAAGACTTAGGGAGTCAATGATGTCTAGATCGAGTTCATGTAATTTTCTCTTTTTTGAGTCACATAGTTGAATAATTGATGTACTTGAATCATTCTGATTATTAATAAAAGTGAAGGTTTGAATAAATAATTGTGCAATTACATCTTATGTGTGATTGTTATTGCGCTCTGATTATTACTTGCAAGAGGCTTATCATGTCGGCTGTTCATGTTTCCCGAGATTGTCTTCTGCTGTATTAAAGACTCGGGGCATGACATGGGGCGTGGAAAATAATAGGAGGATGTAAAGATGTTAAGATGCCAGTGAAAAGCGTGGAGAGAAATGAAGAGGAGTGGAGATGAAATGACTAAAAAATGTGACCAAAAATGACTTAAGCTATGACTCAAAAACATGACGAAAATGGACTACTCCCTGGACCGAAGGCTTAGAGGACGTAGAAATCCTTTCTCCCTGACTGGACTTTGCTCTAGAAGGCGGCAGCACTTCAACGCAAACTCTGAAATCTCCCCCCTCGCGGCCATGAGCCAAGGGTTCTATTTATAGACCCTTGAAACCCTGGCTTTAGTTGAGGGCTGTTGGGTAGGAATTAGCCTTCGATTATTTAGAATAAACTGAAGATAATACACCCAGCCGCTATCATGATCAAACGACGCTCGATTTGGCTAAAAATCAGCAGAGAAATCCTTGGATAAAGCAACCATTTTGACCACTGATAGAAAGAGAAACCGCCCTTCGACGCAGGAATCTCGACTGACATAAACAGTCTTGCGATAGACCGCCCAAATGCTAAGCAGCCCATCGACCGACCGCCATTCATCTGGCCGTTGAAAAATAAAAAATTATCCAATGACCAAGTCAAACCAAAGCCCATTAAGCCCAAATTCGAGAAATTGCGTGGTTGGAAAAATAATAATAAGAGATAAATATGCTCATTTGACCAATGACTAAGTTAAACCAAAGCCCATTAAGCCCAAATTCAAGAAATTACGTGGGCAAGCCCAGACAGGGAGAAGAAACCCATAAAATAGGCCCAAAAGACATCTAACAATGGCCCAAATGAGTGATGGACAACTTGGGACATCATAAATAAAAGTAAGAAAATGGCCCAACTGAAAGGTATAAAACGGATGTCAACAGGAACATCGGAGGTAAAGGAGACAAAAGAAATTTGTTGATTCGAGACTATGAGTTGTTCGCCATGAAGCTGGAAGAAACAATATCATAAACGTTTGCAAGGCTGAGCGAGATAACGAATGGATTGAAGGTATTGGGAAAGAACTACACCAACCAGGATTTAGTGAGAAAAGTGCTACGTTCCCTCTCACCTCAATGGCACACGAAGGCGACGGTAATTGAGGACTCCAAGGATCTTACAACTCTCACGGTGGATGAGCTAATTGGGTCTTTAATGACGTATGAAATCAACATCAAGAGGAATGAGGAGGAGAACCAGAAGAAGAAGACTATTGCTTTGAAGGTCTATCAAGGAACGTCGGAAGAAAATGATGAAACATCAAGTCTTGATAGTAGTAAGGAGGAGCTTGTGTACCTCATCAATAAAAGTGCGAAAATTTTTTTCAAGAAGACTAGAAAAGATGGCACCTCTTCTAGGAAAGGTCAAAAAAAATCCTTGGTGAAGAAAAGAGAAATTAGATGCTATGAATGCAACAAGGTCGGCCACATGAAAAATGTGTGCATGGAAATTCAGATGAAGATCAAGAAAGAAAAGGCAAAGAAGCCCAAGGCCATGAAGGTGACATGGAGTGATGAGGATGAAAGCGAGTCCAAGTCCGATGAGGAGGATAAACTGGACAAGCTTGTCCAAAATCTCTGCTTCATGGCAAATGAGGAGAACGACAATGAGGTAAGTTTTGATGACGAAAACTTTACTTGTCATCCATGGAAATTTCCATATGCAGATTTATATAAAAATTACAAGAAGGTCAAGTCTGAGAATAAAAACTTGAAAAAGAAATTTCATGACTTTACACACTCCAGTTCATCTTCATGCATTAAATGCAGTTTGCTTGAGTTAGAACTTGAAAAGATAAAGGATGAAAATGAAATTCTGAATTCCACTATAGCTTTGCATTAAGATGAGATTGGTTGTCTAGAGGCTGAAAAACAACATGCGTGTGAGAATGTGAAAAATCTCAAAACTAAAAATGAAAAATTGGTAAAAGAGTTGGAAGGAATCAAGGAAAAATTGATTGAATGTGAAAAATCTAAAAAGGACATTGAAACCAACTTCAACACCATGTGTGATGAGCTTCAGAAATTGAAAGGTCTTGCTGAAAAAGAATTGAAAGGAAAACATAAAATGTTTAAATATAGTGAAGGTAGTCAAAGGTATGAGAAGAGAGATGTGGGACACTCTCCCACAAAGAAAAATTCTTTTGTAAGAAATCAATTTCAGAAATCCTGTGACTCACATTGTCATTCTCATGTCAACTCATGCATAAATTCATTTGACGCTGGATTAAACATGCATAGCAGAAACCGTTTTAGAAAGCCAAGTGTAACTTGTTTCTATTATGGTATGATCGACCATTCCATGTATGTTTGAGATTTAATGAGAGCTAATGATGAATGGTATGAGAGGAAGAATAGAAAATCTTTTGCTCGAAATCAAACTAATCCCTCGGGACCCAAGATGGCTTGGGCACCCAAAACTTCAAAATGAGAATTTTGCTTTACAGGGGTGCCTTGATGAGGATGAAGTTGTTGACAATTAAAGATCCTTCAAGGCATGAAAAATGATGAGCTTGTCCGGTAATGATTTTCAGTGCATTGAATGCTTTGGTCTGTACATATAATCTTTCACACTTTCACTCATATTTTACAAATAATGATTCAATTTTGCATAGATAGAACACACACTTAATTGCATTATACATATTGCACATATCATGCATATATTTGCACACTTGTAAATAAAGATAATCTCTAATCATTTGTCCATTTACATGCACATACTTGCATATACTTCACATACGTGTGTGCTTGAATGCCATGATTTTACGGTATATCAAATGGTAGTTAGAGAAGGTTGGACTACGTTCAACTGGATACTTCCATAATGCGTGAGTCGGGTCTTTAGACCTACACCTCCGCCACGTACCAGAAATCACTTTGCTTGGAGAAATCATGCAAATCATTGCTTGATTGCACGTATATACGTTATACAACATTTTCTTGATATCTTCCTAAGACCTCACCTCCTTTCTAAAGAAAATTTCATTGATCTAGACATGTTTGTTACATGGCACATATTAAGGGGGAGGTTCTATTCATAACTGTGCATATGCTTAGGGGGAGACATAACTATGGTGAGACTAATTCATCACTTACATTCAGTACAACCACCCACACAATTTGCACTTTTTGAGATAAATGATTCAATCTAATAAGGATTATGGCTATTCTACTCAACACTTCAAAGAACTCTTGAATCTCTACATAGAAATGACATGTCTCGTGAGGAAAAGTTATTTACCCCACCAAAAATCTGATCTAGTGGAACGCGGATCTGAGTAGTCGGGAATCCTCCCTGAAACAAAGGAGGAAACTCACGTCAAAAGTTGAAGCAAATCCATCATTAAAATAAGTGTGATTTGGTACCGAATAGCCGGGAATCCCCCCTGAGACAAAGGAGGAAACTCACGCTGAAAAGTGACAAAATCCACATTACAAAGATAAGTGACGAAACTGAGTAACTGAGAAGTGCCCCTGAGAGAAAGGGTATAACTCGCGTCAAAAGGTTAGTCACTCTTTTAGATTAAAAAAAATGGGGTTCTACGTAGCTGCCAATAATCGAGCATTGTGTATGGAAGTGTATGGAGGAAAGGTTCATTTTAGTGTTCGTTAGAAAATCTGATGATCCATATTATTTTGGAATTCATTGCTCAATTCTCACGTATACACTTCGGGATTGATTGTGTGAATGTACTTTTTTAATTAGACAACTTTCACGGTTTATGCAGTACCATCTTTTTGTAAGGACGACCTTCTTAGTATTGTTCATGCACATCATGCTCCTCAATCAATTGCATTTTTCTTAAAACATGTCCCTAAGTGACTTGCTTGCTTCTATATCTTATTATGCATGCTTGACTACTTGACTGCCTGATCCTTTTTATTCATATCCTACTTCACTTTACACTGGTGTATTTACAGATCATGCATGTAAATAACGAGCTTAAATAACCCCGTTGTCAATCAATTTTTGTTTATGACAAAAGGGGGGAATAATGTGCTTTTCAGCAAAACACTCGTATATAGATCAAAAATTGAGCATTTGCATATATTTCAAACATCTTGCATATTGCACATCAAATTCCATCTTTTTGCTTTGTGTTTATGATTCACACACCTTCCTTTCATGGTAGGTGTATTGCTGGGTTCGTGCACCAATGACTTCATATTTTTGCCTCATTCGTTTTTGATTTGTCACATCTACTCCTCTAGTTCCCCACTTTTTGATAATGCCAAAGGGGGATAGAGTTTTGGGGGCCACAATATTTTGTCATCATCAAAAAAGGGGGAGATTGTTGGGTTCGTTGCGCTGCCTCTTTATCTTTGATAATAGTTTTGATGATAACAAAATACTATGTGTGTTGCGTGTGTGAATAGTGAGCATATATGTTGATATCTCGTCTTACAAGACGCTTTACAGGATTAAATTGCATGAGTCTTTCATGAGCTTAATTTCACTAGTTCTTCAATATAATGATTGGAGCTCATACAATATTGTTCATGAGACTTTAGAGCTTACATGTGGAAATTATGTTTTTCAGTGGGTTGATAAGGCCTTCATTGTACTCCATGCATATATTTCATAAGGATCGCGTTGTTTTAAATGGTTCATCTAAGTGTAGACACTGTGTGTTGACACTTCTTCTGCTGCAAATTCTTATATGAGGGTGGCTCATGTATTTTGATATTGTGGACTCCATGTTTTCACAGGCATAACCCATTCCTAATAGTTCATGTTGATCATGGTGAAATTTGGATGAATGGCTCTCTCATATTGCTTAATAAATGGTTAAACCACTCTCACATTTGATGTATTTGGTTTGAATGAGTTTCATGGATGGCAATTACATGTCTAAATGTCTAATCTCTTAATTGAGGATTCAGTGTTTTTCAAAATTCTTTCATGCATATACTTCTTGGTTTTGAAGCTAGCAAAGAGTCTCATGCTTTATCAAAATGAAATTTCTTTTGGGCTTACAAGATGCTCAAACCATTCACATTACCACTTGATGGAATGTTGTTTAAAGTGAGGCAATACTTTGTTTCAATGCATGGCTATTTGTTTTTAATGTTTTAATGAGGAAAATTGGGTTTTCAATTGATTTTATTGAGTTTTCATTCATGTCAAAAAAAGTGTCGACTCACAGAGTCGACACTTATTTCACCCTGCTCTGGTTTTGTGTTGTTTTATCAAACCAGACAGAAAGTGTCGACTCTGAGAGTCGACACTTTTTATCCTGTGTGCAGATTTTGTTGTAGGCAGAACACTTTGTAAAAAGTGTCGACTCTAATGTTAGGTTGTTTTTTCTTCATCACAGGCAGCACGATGTGAAGAAAGTGTCGACTCTGAGAGTCGACACTTCTTCTGGTTCGTCCGGATCAGGTTTCCGGTTTTGGTTTCGAAACTCCCATCTCGTGGTCCGATTGGCTTGGGATTTTACCATATTATCCTTAGGGTTTATACACTTGATTGGGTGTTGTTTTGAGAGAGTTTTGGCAAGGGCTACTGAGGTCTTTTGTTCATCTTTTAGCTGCCCTATATATCCTTGTGATTTTTACAGGGAAAGCATCGAATGAGCTAATGTTTTCTATTCTCTTGCAGAAGAAGAAGGAGGAGTGCGGTCACAAGGTGGAGAGGAAAGGGATTTGAAGGATTCATCTGTTCTTGGTGTTTGCAGGAGCGATTGGAGTGTGGATTTGAAGGAATACATCTTGGATTTGCAAGGAGGACAAACGGTTGCTCTGACATCATGCGGATTCGACTCCCTCCGACCTGAACTTCAAGGAAGATCTTCATATAGACATTGGAAAATGAAGGGGAAGCATTCTATATCTTTTACCCATTTATTTGTGATGGTTTTCTTGATCTAAATCCTGCTTGAGCATATATTGTATGTCTTCTAATAGCTGCAATATATATTGGAGAGGGGAAATCTAACCGCCCGAACGGAGAGGCCAAACGAGGTCCGACCTGACCCAACAAGGCCCAGCTCCTTGAAGCGGTAGCCCTGGGGCCCACTTAATAGAAAGCCTAATAACTCACTCGGATCAAGCACTTCCTAGGCGGCCTTCGGGTTGGGAAGTCCGAGCATCAGTTCGATCGGGAAAGCTCCTTCGGAGCCCAGTATTCCCATCCCAAAACCACGCACTCATCGCTCGGGAGGCATCTCCTGGGCCAGTGCCTCACGCTCCGACCAACTGATGGAAGCTTATCTGTACGGCCGTTACGAGCCCTTTAAAAACTAAGAGCTCAAGAGGATAAGGGAGATCAAGAGTCCGGGTGCTATAAAGAGCCTGCAAGAAGGACATAACCCCCCTTAAACTCCTTAGCTTACAGGGACCATGCACTCAACGAGCCATTATCTAAACTGGAAGAGCCCTACCGTGAGGAGGTAAGCCAAAAACCTTGAGCAGGAACCACTTCACCTTTTGGTGGAGAGGGATCTCGCGCTCCCATCTTCCTCTTAACTCCTCCCTTCGCACCAGTGCTCTACTAGTCTTGTTGACTTAAGTATCGGAGGGTTTTCCCCGGGGATCCATCCCTGGGCACCTATGACTTGTTTCTCACCTTGCAGTTCATACTTCAAGTGTAGGTGGTCATCCTCTTCCCCGCTCAGGAGTGGCGAGAGATCGCCCCTCTTCATCTGGCGTCGTCTTTGGGAAACGTACAAAGAGCCATTATGGTGTGAAGAAGTTCTGGTAGGAGAATTGCCTGTTGAATACGTGTGCACCATGATTACTGTTATGGTTTTGATGATAGCAACTACTATAAGTCACACTGTGGTGCATCTGTTTAAACAATTAGTCATTTCATCGAACATGTTGTGTGCATGAGCAGTGCATGGTTTTGATAGCAAATACTAAGTCACACTGTGTTTGCATATGACGTCATTGTGCATCTGTTTAAACAGTTAGTCATTTCATCGAATAGGTTGTGTGCATGAGCAATGCATTAGTGCATACAACTGTTCCTATCTTGCATTGGTTCATTCATATAGTCGGTGCATCTCTTACACTGCTACACATAAAGTCTATACATTCTCCAAGCATCTTCATTAACAAGTCTATACATTGGCATTGGTTGCATAGCTTGCCATGCAAAGTCTATACATTCTCCATGCATATTCATTACTAAGTCTATACATCCTGCAACTCAAAGTCTATACATCATCCTATTGCAGGCACATCAAGTCTATACATCCTTCAGCAGCAAGTCTACACATCAGAAAGTCTATACAGCCAGCAAGTCTATACATCAGCAAGTCTATACAGCCAGCAAGTCCATACAGCCAGCAAGTCTATACATCAGCAAGTCTATACAGCCAGCAAGTCTATACAGCCAGCAAGTCTATACATCAGAAAGTCTATACAGTCAACAAGTCTATACATCAGTAAGTCTATATAGCCAGCAAGTCTATACATCAGCAAGTCTGTATATTGGCTGCTAGCACAAACTCAAAGTCTGTACGTTGGCTACTAGCACAAACTCAAAGTCTATACGTTGTCTGGTTGAAGTCTGTACAATGTATAGTTGCTCCAACATAGTTGCTCCAACACAGTTGATCCAACACAAAGTCTGTGCATAGTCAGTGCATTCGGTTGCTTCATGGCAAAGTGAAAGCCATATGATCGCGTCCAAGCCTTGATGCAAATCTCTTCCACAAGCTTCATTCAAATATCCAAGGTCAATGCACAAAGAAGCATAGCCAGGAGAACCCAAGGTTAAAGACTCAGTTGATACCTTTTAGACTATCAAGGGTGATGCCACAAACATGCACGGGCTGCTAATGGAGTTGAACGACGGAGCTGAAGCGAATAACGGACCGTCCCGGGATGGACCGGTGTAATACCCGATAATTTTGAAATAGGAATAAATATATTTACGGTTTGAAAAGAAAAGTAACCTATACTTGATGATATCTACATATCTCTATAAATAGTTAATAAGGTTCCTAAAATTTATAAAAGACTAGTTAATATTACCTTTGGAATGGAAGTAAAAATTTATCTAGGATCGAACCTGCCTTTGATACCCAGGACAAGGACAAATAAAAGTTAAAGAAATTATGAGGAATAAAATACCTATATACATACAAATTATTAATAGATATATGAGGGTTAGTAAATCCACCCACACACATTGTAAGGGCCCTTAAGTCTCAACCCACTCATCCATATATTTGTGCATATATATATAATGCAATATAAATAAATATAATACAATGTAAACAATCAAGGCGAGACTCTGTACACAACCCTCTGACATCCTAAAAAGTTTGATAAAAGAACTCATGGACACTACTATTATGTTATAATAAATTTAAGAATAACATGTTATTTTAAGTAGCCATTTAATGCACATCATAATTTTAATTAAATTGAGAATCATTAAATCTTGAAGAAAAGGTCAATTTATATTTTTACTAATTTAGCAAATTTAATATTCCACATTTATTACATTATAAAGTGAGGATATATATAAATATAAGATTTATGTAGCGACTTGGGGAAGGAGTGTGTAGACTTGGAGAAATGTATAGACTTATGCATTGTATGGACTTATGAATGTATAGACTTGGAGATGAATGTATAGACTTGGGGAAGGAGTATATAGACTTGGAGAAATGATGAATGTATAGACTTGGGGAAGGAGTGTGTAGACTTGGAGAAATGTATAGACTTATGCATTGTATGGACTTATGAATGTATAGACTTGGAGATGAATGTATAGACTTGGGGAAGGAGTGTGTAGACTTGGAGGAATGAATAGACTTATGCAATGTATGGACTTATGAATGTATAGACTTAGAGAATGAATGTATAGACTTGGAGATGAATGTATAGACTTGGAGAAGGAATGCACAGACGTTGGAGAATGTATGGACTTGTGGAATGCACGGACGTTGGAGAATGTATGGACTTGGACTTATGCAAATATGCGGGTGAGCCAACGATGAAGAAATGAGAATGGGCATATATGCAATTTCGGTTCTTTCAAGGGCATTGAGAAAAGGCCAAAAACTCAATTGACGCCTCTTGGTACAGGCATATCTAACGTGAAACACGACTTAAAGTAAGTCGTTATTTACAAATTAGCAAAAATCAAATAAAGTATATAATTAAAGAGTTATAGAAATAACAGAGATATATATACAATATTAGTCTTTTGAAGGTTAATTGAAAATGCCAAAAATGAAATGACGCCAACGTGTGCATGCGTCAATTACATAGGAAACGACTTAAGCTAAGTCGTTATTTTATTCTAAAATGAATAGTGCCAATTTTTGAATTAAAGAATTTTGGAAAACTAATTATATGGAAAAATAGAGAAAAATGGAATACTCGTACCCCTAAAATTTCCCATCTAGATCACATCAAGGAAAAAAGATAAAAATCTAGAAAGATGGTTATACAAAATAGGTAAAGGTGAATGACGCCCATGTGCAAGTCGTCAATTACGGAATTGACGACTGTGTATACAAGCGTCGTTTATGAAAATAACGCCCCAACCTGAGGCGTCATTTCCAAAAGAGACAGTCAGAAAGGATCGATATTTAGTAAGAATTCTACATAGGTAGTGCTGTTCCTAATCAAACTCCAACCCTATAAGGTCTCCAAAACCCTATAAAAACCCTGCTAACAACCCCTTCGAGCCATCTACCTGCTACTATATTCATATGAGGATTTATTAGTTGCTGAAGAAGCCAGCTACAGCTTCCCAGCTATTGTTTTCTTCATCTTCACCATCGTCTGTCAACCAAGTCATCACCCAAAGGTAGGTTTTCTCAATAATTGAAGCCCAAAGATAGTAGTAATTAATTTTGCATGTTTAAAACTCATGTTTTGTTACCATCGCTTGCTTAAGTGTAGTTTACCGTTTAATTATCTTAATAAATTAAATAATTACATCATGTTAAAATTTTATACTCAAGTAATCACACACCGAAATTTTGGATAAATATACTTCTAAAATCTTCATGGTTATTCTGAAATTTCCATGTCTTATATAGTGTATTTACTATAAGTTTAAACAAGTTAAATCATTTAATATATATAATCATGTTACTCGGTGAATTCCAAAGATTACTGTAGCATACTAGTTATAGGTTTTTCCTTTGACGACTTGATTCTCATCACCGGAGCGTCCTTTGACTATGAAATTTTATGAGTGTATTGTTGGGGAGGAGACCGAGGTAGTGAAAGTGGTTGTACCATTTTTCGTGCCCCCTATCTCAAGATCCCCCATCTCTCAACGAAAAATTATTTTGAACGTCTGGTTAGGAAGAGTTTTTCGAGCCCGTCATTTCGGTATATTATAACCTCGATTCCGACATGGTTACGTCGAGAAACGAGAGATTTGAAAATAGACTTTTTTTGAAATGACGACAAACTAAAGGTCGTCAAATTCATTTTGGACGCCACTGTATAATGGCGTCAGATTAACTAATATATATATATATTTATATAAATATATGTATATATACATATATCATGTATGTATATCTTTGAAAATCCAAATTTATTAAAATATGTAACAGAAAATTATAAAATATATATATTTAGAATTCTTGTATTTTTCTCCTAATTATCATATATTCTATTTCCTTAAATTATTTTAAATAAATCAATGTGTCTTTGAATGTATATTTTTGAAATTATTCAATTAAATAGATATAAATGTGAATTCTTGTTAAATAAATTAAGTTAAAAATCATAAAATTAACGTCCCTCCAAGAGGACGCTAATTAATAAATGACGCCACCCACTGACGTCAAATAATATAAGTTTATTTAATTATAGTTAATTATAGAATTGGATGGACATGAATTCTATAATTAACGTATTCATGTTCTCATCGTTTTCTTCCGATTTTGACCCATACCGCGGGTCTTCTGGCACTCTCATCTCACGTCCGTAGATGGAGTCCCTGTTTCATGATTGGTTCACGTTATACAATTCAACTCTCGACGACATACGAGCTCTCCGTTGGACATTCCGTTCCTTCGGACTAGCAAGTTAGTCATCGGGACCTCCGTAAGTCTCCTCGTAGCCTTGGATTCCCTCAAGGCCGACTGAGCTGGTTGTACCTTAAACACCTTGTACCCATTTTAATGCCACGTCACTTTAGAGAAACGTGGTATCCTGGCCCTTTCATGGTGCTATTCTTGGCCCATGGGAGAAATTATCTTAGCCGGTGGAATGAGTGATCATTCCACTAGGTGATACATTGAATTGGGTAACTTATTGCTACGTACCAATTATTCAACTTGCATCATGTCCATTGAACCGGTGACTATCTTGCTAGTCATCTATTCAAGTTATTCATGGCAACCTATCTAGGTGCCAATTCCACCCATTTTTTCGACATGTCATAGTTTCTATGCTTTCATGTGGATTTTATCGCAAGTCTGTCCCTACTCAAGGGCTTTGTCCTTGAATTCCGTGAATTCTACGTTATCATTCTATTTAAAGCTTGATCTTGAAACTCTTTATTGGCTATAAACTATCGTGGATGTCTAGATCTATCTTTAAATGATGTGCATATAGGGCCCGATCTGGTCCTGGGAGGAGCACCCGAAAGTACTAGTACCCATGGGAGTTATATTGATCACGGTGTCTGGCATTACACCCAAGTACTTGTCTCTCTTGATCTTTGGCATTCCACACTCTCTCTCTTTCTCTCGTGACTTGCGTGCGTGACTTGACTTGTGTGACTTTACTAGCGTGGCCCGAAATGGGCAAAGTACTTGCATGAAATAGCCAATATTCTATAAATCTCTCTTGGATATCTCTTGCTTGAAAGTTTTTACATGAAATTGTCAAATTCTTGCTAGTTTTGTTTCACTTGCTCAGTTAATTCTACATGCATAGCATACTGCATTTACATGTGAAAGATGTAATTACTTAAACCAATTACTTGTTCTTGAGATATAATTCCTACTGAGCATTCGCTCACCCAGTTCTATTCCAACATTTTTCAGGTAATCAGGTGGCTACCGAGACCGAGACTCACTTGGGAGGGACAAGTGTGCAAGCGAGCTCTGGAAACTAGTGAACCCGAGTCTTTTATGTTTCTTGAGTCTAGCATGATGTCTCTTATTTAGTTATCTTGTCTAAGTCTATTAGCGCGTCATCTCCTTTTCTTTCATAGTGACGTAGTTGAGTCTTCAAGTTCTTGTAAAAGATTTATATTTGAAATAAAATTTTTATTGTTGTTCCAAATTATTTGGTCTCATGACATTGCTCTTGATCGTTCACGACTGTTTAACTGCCACGTTCCGAGTAAATGACACGTTCCGCTGCTATCGGTTCGGGGCGTGACAACCGACGTCTGCCCAGCTGGCGTTCGACCGCCAGCACTGGGGCGGTCGACCGCCCCAGCCAGCAGGCCACCAACTACAGTTCTTTCAGCTATAGGTCGACCGCCATCCCGTAGCGGTCGACCGAAAATCCCAGGGACCATCCGTCTACAGCATTTTTCAGTAGAGGTCGACCGCCAAAAGCTGTAGGTCGACTGCCAGCCCCGAGCCAACCAATGTTGACTCTGTTTTCCACTTCGAAAAGGGCCATTCAATATGGATTTGTTTAATCCAAAAGTCACCTAATCACCCATGATTTGTGGATCTGGTCTGGGGCTTGTCTATAGACCATTCAAAGTCTATAAAATTAATACAAGAGGGTTAGAAACCCTAGTTGATGTAGTTGGTGAAGTGAATCAAAGAGAGCTCAAGGGAGGCCATTTCGAGGGTACTGTAGCACCTGCGTGAACAGTACTTCGGGCTGGAGTTCTTCATCCTTCCAAGGTGATTCAAGCTCAGATCTGAAGCCAAGCAACCTCCAAGCAAGCAAGAAGCATTCAAGGCTCTCAAAGGTGATCAAAGCTACATCCATACACCTCTTCATCAACTCAAGGAGATTCAAGAAAAGATCAAGCTACATCCAATATTCTTCTTCATCAACTCAAGGAGAGTTAAAGGAAAGATCAAGCTACATCCTATATCTGCTCCATCAACTCAAAAGAATCAAAGGAAGATCAAATCCTCAACAGATTCAAGATCCAACAATCTCAGACAAGATCTAATTCATTCTAGCATATCTTCATATCTTGTTTGAGCATTTTCATCTTGTTTCTTTCTTCATTTTATTCAATCTATTGAAACTGAAGATCGTCCCTACCGGTGGTTAGTAGGAAGGCAATCGGGAGTTCTCTGATCTGCGGTGTAGCCATCCCTGCCGGCTTTGTGTGTAGGAAGACAGAAAGTGGGTTTTCTCTGTTCTGTGGTTTGGGGCGTGTCCCCGATCAAGCTGTGAGTTAGCAAGGAAGCCTCACCGGGTTTTGGTGAGAGGTGGACGTAGGTTGCGGGGTTGCAACCGAACCACCTTAAAAATCCCTGTGTTGTGGGTTGTTCTTCGTGTGTGATTGCTCTATCTCTTCTACCCCCATTCACAGGTTCGTGGGCTTTCAAACTTGGTTATCTTATTTTATACACTCAAGCTCTCATAATTGCATCTTGGTTGATCACCACTGCATTCACACACATATGAACTTTGAGTGATCAATATAGCACACACACACGTACGGTTGTTGCAAGCTATTGCATGCTCTGTGCCACTCTACTTAATTCCGATGTGCATTGTGTCTAAATGATTCATTCACTTTATAGGAGTGGTTCATGCTTCCGATAGCTAAGAGTTTTAAATAGGCCAAAGCTTTTAATAGGATCTATTCAACCCCCCCCCCCTTCTAGATCTGTTTACACATCGCGGGACCCAACAAGTGGTATCAGAGCGAGGCTCTGTCATTCCCAGATCCAACGATCTGCAGGGAAAGATCCTGGTGTTTGTTATTTAGATGGCTTCATATGCTACACATGCTTCGATGGCTTCTCCGCCCATTTATGATGGTTCAGATTTTTCTACATGGGTTGGAAGAATGTTCATCTATGTTAACTCCATAGATACATAATTGTGGACTCTTATATACAATGGTCCTCATGAGCTGCCATCAAATTCAATTGATTGGTTAGCCGAACATGAGATCAAACACAATGATAATCGTTTTGCATATAACTTAATTACAGCTGCAGCTGATCTAAGACTAACTCATCTTGTGTCATCTTGCAGCACAGCCAAGCAAGTATTGGACAAGTTGGTGAAAATCCATGAAGGGAAGGAACAAGAGCAAGAATGTTTCATGGCCGACCATGCAGAACAGTCCGGCAATACATCCTCATCACAGGTAAACTCTGACTCCAAGGAATTCACTTTTGAAGAACTTGTGGAAGCCTATGATGAATTGATCACACAATACAAAAAGGTAAAAATAGAAAACAAAAATTTGAAAAAGGATATCAAGAAAATTAACCAAAATGAAAGCTCGATTTGTAAAAAGTATTCTAGTTTTAAAGAGCTTAACAACACTCTCTCAGTTGATCTAGATACGCATAAACAAAGCATTACATGTCTAAGGGAAGAAAATAAAAATCTTCATGATGAAATCACTAGGTTGGAAGAAATTGTAATAAAACATCAAAACCAACCTAAGTCAATCTCTAATGATCAAACTATGGCCGATGGGCTAATCCATGATGAGAGGTTGATTGAAGAAAATAAAAATTTTGTTTCATGCTCTGCTAACTTTGTATGTGAAAAATGTTGGTCTTCATGATGATCTTGAATGGCAACAAAATCTGATTGATTCTCTGAAAGAAGAGAATAGAGAGTTGTTGGAAAAGAAAATTGAACTTGAACAAGCTAAAGAAGAATTGCATGAAAAATTGGCTGCGCATGAAAAAGGTAAATCTGTCATTGAAGATCACTCTGAAACTTTGCATGCTTTAGAACAACAAAATCAAAATCTTAAAGCAGTAAACGCCCTGCTCAATGAGCAATTGGCAGCATGCGAAGAGGGCCTTGTTGAATCTAAACAGCACATTTCCTCACTTGAAAATGAAATTTGAATGATTTCCTATCAATGTTTGTCCAAATCCAAGATTCTGGCTCACCGGAAGCCACCACTTCCTGTGGTCACCAAAAAGGGCATACTGCTCGAAAGAAAAGCAAAACTCAGCATGCTCATCAAAACATGCACCATAACATGTCCAATGCTAAATATCATGCTTTCCACAAAATGAATGTCCATTGTTATTATTGTGGTAAACATGGTCACACTATGCATGATTATTTTATCTTGAGACATGATGAGTTTAGAGCATGAGATCAAGTGAAAGAGCAAGGAAAGAAACAGGTCAATACTGGCAGAGGACCTACTCAGCAGATATCTGCACAGAATTGCACGGGGAGTCAGAAGAGTCGACACTCCCATACAAGTAGGTCAACACTCTCCATGGCTTTAAACAAAAATCTTCCTCCTTGCTGCTCTCATTGTGGTAAGTCTGGCCATACTGTCCAAGAGTGTTGGCACTTGAAGGAAAAGCATCACCTTCAGGCCATGAATGGTAAATCCCAAGTTTATCCACAACAACAAAATACATATGCACACACACATGAACATAAAAAAAATGCTCAATATTTCGTGCGCTATTTTTACTGTGGGAAAAATGGTCATGACATGTATGATTGTCAAATAATGAGAAAGGATGATCTAATTTCCCTGAAATAGATGAGCTACTTTGGTGAATATGATAAAGCTGCTAACCTACTAGGACCCAAGCAATCTTGGGTACGTAAAAATTCTAAATGAGAATTTTGGATGCAGGATGCCTTGGAGCTGAACAAAGGATCATAAGGTAAATAAAAGCTCAAGGCATAGGTATGTACATAAACCTTTTAAGTTTAGTGATCTTGCATGTTTAGTCTTGACATGTAGATAGTGCATCATACGTCTGTCCAATGTCATTAGATTCTACAAACTGAATTGCTCTTTGAAATACAAAACCCCCATGGTGTGAGATGAACTTTTGAGCTAGATAACTTGTTCACACCATGCTTGATTTCAGCTATTTAACTCATGAAAAACTTGTTATGCTGATGAAGTTAATGTGATGATGAGTTGCTTAAGTCTTGCTATCAGCTACATGAAATTCTTGGTCTTTAGTTTTGATGATGCATGTCATGGCTGCATTTTCAACTCGTTATTCATGTTAACATTATTCAAAAGGGGGAGTCTAGCAATTAACATCATCATGTTGCATTCAGTTCAAAATCAATTGTGAATGATTTGTGTTTGCATCATATTGTGATCACACATACCTTAATGGACATCATGCTTAGTAGACACAAAAATGCACAATTATTTTGCAGCATCTTCATTGCACTATGTATACACATAAGTCTTAGGCTGCATAATTCATTGCCAACCCATGCATATATTCAGGGGGAGTCAACATCAATCTAGCTTGAATCATTTTACATCATTTCACTCTTGCACGGCCATGGTATATCAAATGTTGATGTATGGAAAGGCAGGCTATGCTTGTCTGGAAGCACTCAATATGCGTGAGAATCAACCTCCGCCAAGTATCATGTTCCACTATCGCATATAGGCCATATAGCTAGGGGGAGTTGTCTTCTTGAGGCATTCGTGCATATGTTTCATATTCATTATGTTGCATTTCATAAGTGTAAAATCATGCATTATGTTGGTTCATGCATTTCATGTTTGATCAGGTCAACCCTTGCATGGTTCAAGTAAACCTCTCCTTGACATTCGTCATTCTATTTGACTGCCTACATAACTCCTTGAGTGCATTCATTGCATATTCTTAGGGGGAGTCGTGTTGTTTTTCTTGGCTCATTCGCCCTTTTTGCATCTAAACTTCAATGGTCTCCAGTGTGATAATAAGTTCAAGAGACAGACATCACTACGGTGTAAGAGCTTTCTATTATATGAACTGATGATTGTCCATTCAATGAGAATGGTTTAGATTTAATGATTTCCTTGAAGTTCTGATATATCTTTTGAAATCATCTATATTTTGTGGTTTTAATAGACCTTAACTAGAGATTGCATGTTGTGCCTTGAATAACTATCCTGAAATCTAAAAATCCAAACGTCTTGACAACTTTGGTGATACTCTAGAGCTTAGTATTGTTTCTAAACATCTTGATGAGCTGGAATTCTTGAAAAATCAATTTGACAGAGTAATGATATTGTTGCACGGAGAAATATGTCACGTCATCAAATCAAATGACGGATGATATGTCATGATGTGCCCCTGTTATCTCTATCTTAATTCATTTGGACCCTAGGTAGAGCAATGGCATGATTGCTGAGAAATATATCTTCTCATCAAAGAAATGAGTTTGGATATGTCATGACGTGATGTTGCTATCTCTGTTTATTTTGAAGCATAACAGTCAGTCTTACCAAATACCTAGGAATACTGGCATCTAAACAACGTTTATTCTTACGGTTAGGAGGCATGTAGTAGACTAGACTGTTCGTAAAATATGAGTCTTGCGCCTTCAAATGCAAAAGATACTGAAAATCACATTTGCTGCGATCATAAAATTCCATGATCTAATCATGATTGTTTAGCTTCAATACTAGTTTTTGTGCTATTTCCATTGTGGTTCTTGATTATGGATGTATAAGCCAAGGGAAGGTTAAACACTGTCATGATATGCGCTTCTGGTTCATTTCTATTAAACCATGGATGTCGATGCCTTTTGAACTCTATTGATGATCTTGGTTTTCATTAGCTTTGAACCATATATATTGCTCCCGGCATGATTCCTATTTCCATATAATGGCTTGCTCTTCCACTACCATTCCACTCTGATCTCTAGGACTTTTGTCAACCACTGTACTGTATCCCTCCTTTTTGCTGTTGACAAAGGGGGAGAATGTCTTGTTGTGAGTCCTTGCTGTGGACTTGGGAGAAAGGGTGAGATGTTGCCTAATGTTGCCTTTGTGCGTTGTCAAAAGGGGAGAGTGCATTGTGGATATGGGAGAATCCAAGGGGGAGAGAACCTTCATTTATGATGCGAGTTTATGCATAGCATTCATACACATTACTTCTCCATGCACTTGTATATCCATGCATACATATCTGCATTCACATGCTTCACTATCATGGATCTTGAGCTGCACATGTTACATATGTCATAAACTTTGCTGTCTTGGCTATTTCTACCATATAATGACTCATAGTGTTGCCATCATCAAAAAGGGGGAGAATGTTGAATACATGTGCACCATGATTGCTGTTATGGTTTTGATGATAGCAACTACTATAAGTCACACTGTGGTGCATCTGTTTAAACAATCAGTCATTTCATCGAACATGTTGTGTGCATGAGCAGTGCATAGTTTTGATAGCAAATACTAAGTCACACTGTGTTTGCATATGACGTCATTATGCATCTGTTTAAATAGTTAGTCATTTCATCGAACAAGTTGTGTGCATGAGCAATGCATCAGTGCATACCACTGTTCTTATCTTGCATTGGTTCATTCATATAGTCGGTGCATCTCTTACGCTGCTACACATGAAGTCTATACATTCTCCATGCATCTTCATTAACAAGTCTATACATTGGCATTGGTTGCATAGCTTGCCATGCAAAGTCTATACATTCTCCATGCATCTTCATTACTAAGTCTATACATCCTGCAACTCAAAGTCTATACATCATCCTTTTGCAGGCACATCAAGTCTATACATCCTTCAGCAGCAAGTCTACACATCAAAAAGTCTATACAGCCAGCAAGTCTATACATCAGCAAGTCTATACAGCCAACAAATCCATATAGCCAGTAAGTCTATACATCAGCAAGTCTATACAGCCAGCAAGTCTATACATCAGCAAGTCTGTACGTTGGCTGCTAGCACAAACTCAAAGTATGTATGTTGGCTGCTAGCACAAACTCAAAGTCTGTACGTTGGCTGCTAGCATAAACTCAAAGTCTATACGTTGTCTGGTTGAAGTCTGTACAATGTATAGTTGCTCCAACATAGTTGCTCCAACACAGTTGATCCAACACAAAGTCTGTGCATAGTCAGTGCATTCGGTTGCTTCATGGCAAAGTGAAAGCCATATGATCGCGTCCAAGCCTTGATGCAAATCTCTTCCACAAGCTTCATTCAAATATCCAAGGTCAATGCACAAAGAAGCATAGCCAAGAGAACTCAAGGTTAAAGACTCAGTTGATACCTTTTAGACTATCAAGGGTGATGCCACAAACATGCACGGGCTGCTAATGGAGTTGAACGACGGAGCTGAAGCGGATAACGGACCGACCCGGGATGGACCGGGGTCTGCTCAGCTGGCAGTCGACCGCCAGCACTGGGGCGGTCGACCGCCCTAGCCAGCAGGCCACCAACTACAGTTCTTTCAGCTGTAGGTCGACCGCCAGCCCGTAGCGGTCGACCGGAAATCCTAGGGACCATCCGTCTACAGCATTTTTCAGTAGAGGTCGACCGCCAGCCCCGAGGCAACCAATGTTGACTTTATTTTCCACTTTGAAAAGGGCCATTCAACATGGATTTATTTAATCCAAAAGTCACCTAATCACCCATGATTTGTGGATCTGGTCTGGGGCTTGTCTATAGACCATTCAAAGTCTATAAAACTAATACAAGAGGGTTAGAAACCCTAGTTGATGTAGTTGATGAAGTGAATCAAAGAGAGTTCAAGGGAGGCCATTTCGAGGGTACTGTAGCACCTGCGTGAACAGTACTTCGGGCTGGAGTTCTTCATCCTTCCAAGGTGATTCAAGCTCAGATCTGAAGCCAAGCAACCTCCAAGCTAGCAAGAAGCATTCAAGGCTCTCAAAGGTGATCAAAGCTACATCCATACACCTCTTCATCAACTCAAGGAGATTCAAGAAAAGATCAAGCTACATCCAATATTCTTCTTCATCAACTCAAGGAGATTCAAAAGTAAGATCAAGCTACATCCTATATCTGCTCCATCAACTCAAAAGGATCAAAGGAAGATCAAATCCTCAATAGATTCAAGATCCAACAATCTCAGACAAGATCTAATTCATTCTAGCATATCTTCATATCTTGTTTGAGCATTTTCATCTTGTTTCTTTCTTCATTTTATTCAATCTATTGAAACTGAAGATCGTCCCTAACGGTGGTTAGTAGGAAGGTAATCGGGAGTTCTCCGATCTGCGGTGTAGCCGTCCCTGTCGACTTTGTCTGTAGGAAGATAGAAAGAGGGTTTTCACTGTTATGTGGTTTGGGGCGTGTCCCCGATCAAGCTGTGAGTCAGCAAGGAAGCCTCATCGGGTTTTGGTGAGGGGTGGACGTAGGTTGCGGGGTTGCAACCGAACCACCTTAAAAATCCCTGTGTTGTGGGTTGTTCTTCGTGTGTGATTGCTCTATCTCTTCTACCCCCATTCACAGGTTCGTGTGCTTTCAAACTTGGTTATCTTATTTTATACACTCAAGCTCTCATAATTGCATCTTGGTTGATCACCACTGCATTCACACACATATGAACTTTGAGTGATCAATATAGCACACACACACGTACGGTTGTTGCAAGCTATTGCATGCTCTGTGCCACTCTACTTAATTCCGCTGTGCATTGTGTCTAAGTGATTCATTCACTTTATAGGAGTGGTTCATGCTTCCGATAGCTAAGAGTTTTAAATAGGCCAAAGCTTTTGATAGGATCTATTCAACCCCCCCTTCTAGATCCGTTTAAACATCGCGGGACCCAACACTATCGGCAACAAGGGAAAGGCCCTGGCGACGGAAGAAGGAGCACCTTCCCTCCCCACAGAGAATTCCCTGTCGAACAACCAAGCCAATGAAGTACCTCCGTCGGTGGCGGGGGAACAGCTTCCCGGCGGGAGTACCGACGCACTTTACACCCTAAACGCAAAACTAGATGTCCTCATAGATCTCATGAGGGCCTAGGCGGCCATGTAGGAGAAATCGCATCTCCCCCAGAAGAGCCCCCCCAGCGGAGATGCCTCCCAGCAAATCGCTGGGGGCCGTTTTACCCTCCGGGGGCAGTGGCTCATCCGCAACCAGTCAGGAGGACCATCGCATGCCCCTCCCCCGAAGTAGGAAGCCTCCTACACCCCGAGGAGGGAGAAGTCTGGAGCACGATGACCGTTCCCAGAAATCGAGGCCCCCGAGGAGCGCCGGGACAGCATGCAAGTGCGCCCCCCAAGCCCCTCTGGTCAACGACAGCCAGAGCTATCTCTCCGGCTGCGAGACTTTGAGAGGCGTTTCGTAGAGCAAGAGCGTGCCCTCCGTACCTTGTAGAAGACCTCTCCTTTGGAGGAAGAGGAGCGATCCCCATTCTCCGATTATATCTTGAAGGTCGAGATTTCACCCAGGATCTCAGTTCCAACCTTTAAATCGTATGATGGCCAGGGAGACCCGGTCGATCACTACGACAACTTTGACACCCTAATGACCTTGCATGGGGCGTCCGACGTGATTAAGTGCCGAGCGTTCATGACCACTCTGGTTCAGGGCGCTCAGGCATGGTTCAGGGACCTCGCCCCCGGCAGCATCCATAACTTCAAGTAGTTTGGGCGAGTGATCAAGGAAAGCTTCACCGGCAGCTATCCTCCCTGGTCAGTGGCGGGATTACTGGTCCTCAAGAAGGAACAGGGGGAGAAGTTGTGGACTTATATCAATCGATTCAAATCGGAAGCCCTGCACATCCCCCGCCTGGATGTTGCCTCGGCCATCACCGCATTAACCGGGGGTACCCGCGATGAGAATGTACAGTGCAAGCTAGTGCTTCATCGTCCCACCTCCCTCACCGAGCTAGTGACCCTGGCCATGTGCCACGCAGAGTGTGAGGAAGTCCTCAGTGCCTGTCGAGGCACGACAGGCTCGGGTTGGGAGGGGGACAAGAAGCGACCGTCTGAGCAAGGGACGGGCCAAGGAAAAAGGCGGAACCAAGACGGAGACCGCAAGGAGCCATCCTGAAAGTATGAGCGGTATACCCCCCCTTACCGTTCCCATCTACGGAATCTACGAAGACATCAAAGGCTCGGGTCTCCGCCACTAGCCTGAGCCTATGAAGGCCAAGCACCGCAATCGCCGTATGCATTGCCTGTTCCACAGCGATCACGGGCATCACTCCAGCGATTGCCATTAACTCCAAGATGAGATCGAGCGCCTCATCTGCCAGGGACACCTATCCCGATACGTGTCCGGGTAGAAGGAGGACTGAGGCGCCCCCGAAGAAATCGACAATGCCCCCCGTGGAGTCCACATCAACGTCATCGCTGGCGGCACGGCATCAGGAGGAGATAGAGTTCAAGGAAGAAAGCGTCATGCCAAGCGGGCGAGCCGAGCCTTTGTTGAGCTCCCTACGGCCCCGCAGACGAGCGAACCGTTGGCCCTGGTATTCTCCGACCAAGACCTGGAACGGTTAACCACCCCGCATGACGATGCTGTTGTTGTATCGGCTACAATAAACCATTGTAATGTAGATAGAATCTTAGTTGACAATGGTAGTACCCCCGAGGTATTATCCTACGAATGTTTCCTCAAGATGGGAGAGAATCCATCTAAACTCCGCCCGATCCGAACCCCCCTCTGTGGGTTCAACGGCCAGGCAACTTATCCCGAGGGAGCCCTGAGCCTACCAGTTACTATCGGCACCCCGCCCAAAACTGTTACAGTTATCGTGGACTTCATCGTGATTAAGGGAATGATGACCTATAACGCCATGTTCGGCCAAGGTATCCTCAGTCGAACGAAAGCGGTGCCCTCTATCTTTCACCAAAAAATGAAGTTCCTCACCAAGCATGGCGTGGGGGAGGTCCGGGGTAACCAGGCATTGGCTAGACGGCACTATATAATCTCGGTCGAAGCAACGAGGCCGAAAGGGAAAAACAAAGGAGTAAAGGGAGCCGAGGAAGGACCAGCAACATCTGAGCCTGGCGGCGATTTGTTAACGGTCTTCCTTAACGGTGACCCGACTCTAGGAGTCAAGATCGGAGCCGATCTACCACCGAGGAACAAGAAAAATATAAGGATTTCCTTGTCCAGTACATCCAAGTCTTTGCATGGTCTGACGAGCACCTCCCCAGGATTCTGGGAGACACGTTGATGCACAAGCTCAACCTCGACCCAACGGTGAAACCTATCCAACAACGTAGGAGAAAGCACGCCCCGGAGAAGCAAGCGGTCATCAAAAAGCAAGTCATCAAGGGGCAAAAGACTGGCCTCTTTCGTCTAGCCATGTACCCCACGTGGCTCGCCAACGTCGTCCTGGTACTGAAGGATTCGGGGAAATGGTGAATGTGCATAGACTTCACAGACCTCAACAAGGCTACCCAAAGGATTGCAACCCGCTGCCGAGCATCGATCAACTGGTCGACTCAACCTCTGGAAATGAGTTGCTCAGCTTCCTGGATGCCTACTTCGGTTACCATCAGATCAGGATGGACCCGGAGGACATCGAGAAGACCTCCTTCATCACCGACCTCGGCGTACACTGCTACACCCGAATGCCGTTCAGGTTGAAGAACGTTGGAGCAACATATCAGAGACTGATCAACCACATCTTTGAGAGATAACTCAGTTGGACCGTCGAGGCCTACATTGATGATATGCTCGTCAAAATGCCGAAGGCCGAAGACCATCTTGCCGACTTAGTCGAGACCTTTGATACCCTTCTGAGGTGCAATATGAAGATCAATCCCGTTAAATGTGCCTTCGGACTCAGATCCGAGAAGATCCTAGGCTTTCTAGTAACTCAGCATGGGTTCGAGGCTAATCCCGACAAGGTTCAGGCCATTCTGAACATGCGGCCACCCACCTACATCAAGGACATCCAACGCCTTATGGGGCGCATTGCTACGCTTAACCGCTTCCTATCCCGAGTGGCCGAACAATGCCTACCCTTCTTCAAATTATTGAGGGGACCCAAAATAACATCTGCTACATTTTCCTGGGACGAGGAATGTCAGAAGGCATTCGCTAAACTCAAGGAATTCTTGGCCTCGCCCCCGATGCTATCCAAGTCGGTCCCGGGCGAAGCTCTACACCTTTACCTCTCGACGACCCATTCCACAGTGAGCTCGGTCCAAGTTAGGAATGACGCGGGGGTCGAGAGACCGGTTTACTATACCAGTAAGGTGCTTAATGAGGCTGAAAGAAGGTACCCCGCAATCGAGAAACTCGTGCTAGCATTAGTTACCTTAGCCAAGCACCTCCGACCCTATTTTCAAGGGCACTCCATCGTCGTATTGACCGGCGAACCCCTAAAGAAGATTCTCTTTCACCCTGAAGCCTCAAGACACCTCGTCAAGTGGGCCATCATGCTCAGGGCCTACGACATTTCGTATCGCCCCCGCTCGGCAATCAAGGGACAGGCCCTCGCAGACTTCATCACCGAAAGCACAGTCTCGATTGAAGAGGTACTTCCACCTGCGCCCGAGCCCACTTGGGACCTGTTCATCGACGGGTCCTCCAACTTGGTCGGAAGCAGTGCCGGTGTCCTTCTCAAGTCCCCCGAAGGAGCAGAGTTGCGGTACGCCTTGAAATTCAACTTCCAGGCATCCAACAATGCATCTGATTATGAAGCCGTTATCTAAGGGGCCAGGATGGCTCGACAATTGGGGGCCGAGCGAGTCAGGATCCACACCGACTCCCAATTAGTCGCTAGCTAGGTTAACAGTGATTACGAAGCTGGGGAAGGAGAAATGATCAAGTATCTCTAGGCGGTCAAGAGGATGGCCCGACTATTCGAGAGCTTTGAGGTAGTTCGGATAGCCCGAGAGGAAAACTCCCGAGCGGATGCCCTCTCTCGCCTGGCCTCCTCCCTCGACCCCGAAGGTACTCGGTCAGTCTTCCTCGAAGAGCTTGAGCGACAGAGCATCAAATCTGAGCTCATGACCATTGACCCAGCACCCTCGAGCGACTGGCGGATCCCCTACGTATCCTGGCTCCGGGATTCTCAAGAGCCCCCCAACCCTCGGGAGGCTCAAAAACTTTAGTACCAAGCTCAGCGTTTCGTCATGCTGGACGATGCCTTGTACCACAGATCTTTCCATGGTCCTCTCCTCAAGTGCATCGGCACCAACGAAGCCAGCCGAGCGGTTCAGGAAGTACAAAAAGGCATCTGCGGTGCGCACCAAGGAGGAAGATCGCTCGCCCGGATCTTGCTTCGGCAAGGTTATTGGTGGCCCACTCTCCAGTGCCACTGCACGACCTATGTACAGAAGTGCGACCGATGTCAGCACTTTGACCATCTGATCCACCAACCCGCCGCGAAGCTCATCACCCTTGCCGAGCCATACCCCTTCGCTCGGTTGGGGATCGATATTTTAGAGCCATTCCCACAGCTCAGGCTTATAAGAAGTACATCATCGTCACCATCGACTACTTCACCAAATGGATCGAGACCGAGGCCACCACAAGGATCACCGAATCAGTCGTATGGAGTTTCGTTTGGAAGTCGATCATTTGTCGTTACGGTGTCCCCCGAGTGATTGTGAGCGATAACGGTCAGTAATTTGATTCTCATTACTTCAGAGACAGATGTGCTGACCTAAACATTCGCAATCACTTCACTTCGGTAGCCCACCCTCAGGCTAACGAACTGGTCGAGAATGCCAAAAAAAATATCTTAAAAGCCATCAAAACCAGGCTCGGCAAGGCCAAGGGAAGCTGGCTCGAGGAATTACCGAGCGTACTATGGTCGCATTGAACTACTCTGAGAATGGCCACTGGTGAAACACCTTTTCAGCTGGTATATGGCACGGAAGCCGTGATTCCATTGGAGGTCGGCAATCTTTCTCTCCGAGTCATCCACTTCAAACCTGAGGTGAACGAGCAGAAACTGCTAGAAAACCTCGACCTAGCAGACCAGATCCGAGAGATTGCAAATATCCGAGCAATGGAATACCAATGGTGCGTCACTCGATACTACAACTCTAGAGTCTGAGACAGACATTTCCAGCCAGGGGACTTCATCCTAAGAAAGGCCGAAGCCTCTCGACCACTGGAAGTGGCGGGGAAGCTAGACCCTAACTAGGAAGGCCCCTACCGAGTGGTCGAGACGCTCGGGAAAGGGCGTATCGGCTGTCCACCATGGAAGGAGCGCCCATCCCTCGGACAAAGAACGCGACAACACTTCGCAAGTTCAACTTTTGATCATCTGGCAAGCACACACATGTAAACAATGTGGAATAATTGCCATTCCTCTCTTTTCATTAAACTCTGGTGTACATCAAGTAGGCCGCAACCAATACAATATAAATCAGCAAACAAAAAATTACATCCACTGGTACTATGACACGAGCAGAGCGCTCGGCTAACTCAGTAAGCACTCCTACGTCTAGCCACTGACTCTGCCTAGTGTAGAAACTAGCTCGGATAAATGATAGCAGACCCCGTTGGTTTGAGAAGCTCGGAAGAAAGGTGCCAGAGGGATTGGAAGAAGAAGAAGGAGAAACCGTCAGGGATGGCCTCAAGAGATAGAAGAAAGAGGAGTCGCCCCTCGGACCTTTTATAGGCCGAAGGGGGAGCTGATTGCCTTAAATGACTCTCCCCTTGAAAACACGCTAAAGGAGCCTTCCTTGAGACGGTTACCTCATTTCCCAACATCCCCCCAGTGGGACGCGTGAAGCGGCAAGTCATTTAGGGCGGCAAGGAAAAGCGAAAAGGTGCCAATGCCATGTCAATTATCTGACAGATCGGCACACGCGATATCTATAGGGAAAATCGGTGCCTCCTCAACAACTACGGATACGGTAGTCAAATCATGCCAAAGGTGGTAAGAAATAGTCAATTCAACACTTAATATCGTTGCTACTATACTTTCCAAAAAAGGTTTTCTCACAACTACATAAAGGAAAAGAAAAAGAAAGAAAGAGCTTGTACATCAGGCCTCGGGCCCATCTCGAAGCTTGGTAAATGAGGGCCCCTCAGCACCAGACGATCTGCCCCCGGTACTCTCAGCGAAGGCCGACCCAGGCACTGACCCCACCTATATGGAAACTGTCTCGGCCACGTGCCCTCCCGAGGCTGCTGGAGTTAGCAATCGCTCGGACGAGGTCGAGGCCCCCCGACTCTCCTCTTTGCTCGACGTATAGTGAGAGGAGTCGGTAGAAGCCCAGTCTGAGTCATAGCGTTGCCTGGTAGGGAAGATGAGCCCAGACGCTTGGGCGTCCGCCTCTATGATGGCCCGATGGAAGCCCTGGGAGAAGTCCTTCCGAAGGCCCCGACGGTAGCACGACCCATAGTAGGAGAGGCAACCGTATGAAGAATTGCGTGGTAAGCCATTGAGCATTTATATTGCTCAAGCGTTTCCACCCAAGCCAGCTCCGCCTTCCTCTCAAGCTCGGCTATCCACTATTCTGACTGCGACAGCCTCCTCTCGGCCTCGATCCGTGCATCCTCGGCCCCCTGACTCGATCCTCGAGCCCCTCCCGCTTGGCCTTCCATTGCTCATTGTGCTCGGCCTGAACTCTGCGCTTCGCCTCCAGGAGCTCATTCTTCAGATCGACCATACGACAGGCCTAGGCCAGCGGCTCAACCAACGACCGAGCCTCCGCCTGGCTCGACTGCACCTGTGCCCAAATCGGGGCCACCTCCCGACAAACGTCCCCAAGTTTGAGGGTCAAACGTTCGACCTTTCGATCAAGCGCACCGCGGGCCCATGAAAGAGTCTCCCGCTCTGACTCCGCCCGAGTGTAAGCGTCCACTACTTCGGCCCCTAGCTGGGCCAAGACCAGACCACCCTCCATAATCCGCTCGAGAATCGTGGAGGGGGGGACTTTCCCTGAGCTCTCCTCGCACGGCTCCCGAAGCTATGGAGTGGCACCTCCGGTATAAAGGAGCCCATACGCTGAAGGTACTGGTCGAGGGAGGGGAGACCCTCTCCAGGGCTATCGGGACTGGGACTCCTCCCCCGAGCGACCCTGCCTCGGGGGCCCCACCGGTTGGCTCGGGCTGGGCCGCCTCACCGCGTACCTTCCCGGCCTAGGTCAGCTGTGACTGAGTCGCTTCATCCTGCGATCCTCCAGCCTCGACGGGTTCAGACCGGACCCATCCATCTTGCGCCCCTTTGATCTCACTCGGCGCCCCGATGTCAGCCACGGCCCCTTCATCATTTGCTCCCTCTTGCTCCATAGAGAGAGAAGGCAACAGAGGAGCCTCCTTGACCTGGCGGGTGACCTCCACCTTTCTCGCCTGTTTCTTCTCGGTAGACAGAGCCTACATCGAAGACCTCAGCAACTTCACCACGGGATCCTTAAGCTTGATCCCCCGGCGTTCGGAAGCGTCGTCCCGGATGACCAGCTTGCCCTTATTCCAGGCACAGGATGAGCCCTCCGAAGCTTGAAGATCACTCAGAGCCGGCATATCGTCCACATCGATGACCTCCAGCTCGGCTGGCGGTGCCTCCTCCTCAGCTGCTCGCCTCATGTTTGAACGAAGGAGAGCAAATTGAGAGAAGGAAGGCACTTACCTGATAAGAAAGAGAACAAGCCCTTGAGACCCACACCTATCGACAACAGCGCTCGAGAAACATACTCCTCTATGTTGGTTGGGATCACCAACTCAGCCGTCGTTCGATGATTCTGCAGAAGGATAGCAGCATCCCTCTCCACCTCCGGGGAGATCTCTATTTGCTTCGGAAGAACGTTCGGGTGAAAGTTGGGCACCGTCGAGAAATCCCAGGCCACACCAACCGCAGACGCGCCCACCCAGAAATGTTAGGTCTTCCACCCCTTGTGAGAGGAGTCCTTCATGGAAAGGGACACGCAACTCCTTTTTCGCTTCGCCTGGATGAAGAACAAGCCCTTCCCCGGATAAAGGTTCTCCTTCAACTCAAAAAAATAATGGAAGAGGTCCAATGAGGTGTTCGCCCCAATCTGGCCACAGAGGAAAATGAAGGAGAATATAGGGGTATAAGAGTTGGAGACCAGCTGAACAGGAGCCAGCCGGTAGAATCGAAGCAAATTGACAACAAAAGAATGGAGAGGAAGGCGAAAGCCGCATTTTCATGCCATAAGAAAGGAACAAAAGCAACCGAAATCAGTGGCCAGACTAGACTCGTGAGGTTCCCGCGTGAAGAACTGGAACCACCAAGGAAGCCAATATTGGTTCTCCAGTCGCTTCACATCAGCCTCACCCAGTTCGCTGCGGAGAGGCTCCGACATCACCAAAAAAGACCTTGGGGCCTGTTCTTCCCCCCGCCCCTCGGCCTCAGGATTTTGGTCTGCCATGGAACAGACAGAAGAACTGGAAGAAGAAGGGGAAAGCTCTGGACTAGAGGACTCTGGAGGAGAAGGAAGTTGACGAATCGCCGCCGCGGTAATCTCTTCTAGCTCCGTGAAAGCCGCTGCGATTCTCCGCTCCTCCGAACTGTTCTCGCGGCGCATGAGCCCCCCTCAAATATGAATGCAATAGAAGGCAAAACCCTAAACATCAGAGATAAAGGCATGCAAACAATGCGCAATGCTTATAACCCCTAGCAGGAAGTGGCGCGGCGTCCCGATCTCCCGAAGAGGAGCCTTCTTGCAAAAATTTGCCAGAATTATCATCAAGACGGGCGTATTTCAGGATAAGCCGCATCATGTGGCCCCTGCCAGAGAGAGATCTCCACCCAACTAGAGCCACAAAAAGTCCAGCCTAAATGCTACTCGTCCGAGCCCAATTTTGGCTCGGGAGTAGGAGGGGGACAAGTGGAGAGGGGAAATCTAACCGCCCGAACGGAGAGGCCAAACGAGGTCCGACCTGACCCAACAAGACCTAGCTCCTTGAAGTGGTAGCCCTAGGGCCCACTTAATATAAAGCCTAATAACTCACTCGGATCAAGCACTTCCTAGGCGACCTTCAGGTTGGAAAGTTCGAGCATCAGTTCGATCAGGAAAGCTCCTTCGGAGCCCAGTATTCCCTGCCCAAAACCACACACTCATTTCTCGGGAGGCATCTCCTGGGCCAGTGCCTCACACTCGAGCCAACTGATGGAAGCTTATCTGTACGGCCGTTACGAGCCCTTTAAAAACTAAGAGCTCAAGAGGATAAGGGAGATCAAGAGTCCGCGTGCTATAAAGAGCCCGTAAGAAGGACACAACCCCCCCTAAAACTCCTCAGCTTATTGGGACCATGCACCCAACGAGCCATTATTTAAACTGGAAGAGCCCTATCGTGAGGAGGTAAACCAAAAACCCTGAGCAGGAATAACTTCACCTTTTGGTGGAGAGGGATCTCGCGCTCCCATCTTCCTCCTAACTCCTCCCTTCGCACCAGTGCTCTACTACTCTTGCTGACTTAAGCATCGGAGGGTTTTCCCCGGGGATCCATCCCTGGGCACCTCTGACTTATTTCCCTCCTTGCAGTTCATACTTCAAGTGTATGTGGTCATCCTCTTCCCCGCTCAGGAGTAGTGCGAGATCGCCCATCTTCATATATGTTCTGCATTTTGCAGATCAGAAGATATTCAAGATAAGGAGTTCTTGGGCTCTAACGTTTTATTTGTTTCTTATGCGCTGGGAATACGAGACAGCGACCCTGCTGATCCCCCATCGACTGGACTGTTAAAGAACGATCATTAGAGGAAGGAGAGGGGCATAGCCGCAGGAAGGAGTGGAGAGGTTTTTCATAAGAAGTGTTCACGTTTCTCTCATCCTTGTAGGGATATCAAGGCTGTCATGGTGATATCTGCATCCCTCATCCATTGTTCATCAAGCTTTCAAGCTCCGACGAACCTACATCCTCAAGAGAAGCTCGTTCGGTATCGTTGAAGTCAAAGAGCGACCTCCACTGCAGAAGATTCATGCAAAATCAAGTTCAGGCCCTTTATCACTTAAGAATATATTTCTAGAACCTTCCTATTTATTTTTCAACAATTTCTATCTTGAATATTGAGCATGTATTGATCATCTTTCTATTTTTCTGAACATCGGAATATCTGTGTGTGTGGACGGAGCTACGTCTCCATGTGAGGATTTAGTGCGGTGTAAGTTCCCCGACTGTGTGTTTGTGTGCTGCGGTGGCAGCGGTCTGGGGCTGGGCCCCGAATGTGTTGATTGCTGCGGAGGCAGCATGCGTGGTGTTGGGGTTCATCCCCGTGGTTGCTACATCTGTAGCGTGTTAGTGAAGGCTCACTGGGTTTCGGTGAGAGGTGGGCGTAGGGAGCTCGTCGTGGTCTCGAACCACCTAAAAAATCTCTATGTTCCATGTGGTGTGCCTGTGCGATTGTCCAATTCTCCTATCCCTGTTCACAGGCTATTTTATAGATCTTTATTCACTGTACCATCGCACTTCGCTAGCTCTACTATATGTTATTATTAATCGTTCATCGTTTGTTGGATTGGTAGTCCGTGTGAGATCGGAAAGACTGAGGGAATAATTTTATCTCACTTCTGTTTAGATTAATTATCGTAGTTAATTTGATTTCGCTATAATTAGTTTTGATTGTTTTTAAAATCGACCATCTCGCCAGGGGGACAATTCAATCCCTCTTCCTGTCCGCCATCTAATCTGGGCCAACATATCTCTTACAAATTTCTCCCATCTACTGTTCTGAATTTGTTCACCGTGAACAAACCTTGCATCCAGCCTCTCAACTTTTATATCAGGCTGCATAATTGAGGAATTCACATTGGCAAATTGAGCAGGAAGAAACCTAATCATTGTTGGGTGAATACCCATTGGACCTTCTGTGGTAGCAGATTGAGGTCCTCTTGATGATGAGGTTTCGGTATGAAATTCAGGAGGTGCCTCTTCTTCAGCATAAACTCCGGGTTGAAATGGAGGAGACTAAGGAGGAAGAATCCCAAATTGTGTTATGGGACCAAATTATGTATCCTGTGGCACATCCTACTGCCACTGCTCCTGGTCAAAGTGAGCTTCCACATGGAAATGTTCCTCATATTGTTCTATATGTTCCTCTTCAGTTTGCTGAGCTGGTTGTGTAGGTGCTGCTGGAGGTTCAGTTTGGTGACTAGGCAGATCTCTTATAATCTTGTCTCCTTGTTTCTTGAAGTGCATATAGTTCTCAATGAACCTCATGCAGTAGACATTACTCTGAGAGATTTCTTTCATCTTTTCATTTTCCAGAGAAATTCCAACTCTCTGAAATATTGCTGTCAAGTGTGCAGCATAGGGTAGACTTCTCATGTGCTCTATACAACTCCCCATAATCTGAAGAATGATCTCTGGAAGATAGATCTGTAAATTATTGAATATACAGAAGAAAATGAATCTTTGGGTTTCTGTAATTCGACTCCTGCCACCCCCTTGTGGGGTAATCATAGTGGTGCACATATGGTGCAGTAGTCACTGTAATGGGGGAAACCTGTTGGTGTCAAAATGTTTCACTAGAAGTTGGGTTTCATCCTCAGGGTTGCTGGGCTTTCCGGTCAGTATAGTGTATGCAACAAACAAATCAACTTCGAATTCAGATTCTAATAACCCATCCCGTGGTATACGTAAAGCTTTGTGAAGAAGCTTTGTAGACAATTTAATCTGCACTCCCTTAGCTTCAGTCCTGAGGGCCTTTTGGTTCTCATCATAAACTAAGTTCTTATAGAACTTTTGGACCAGGACGGGATAGTATACTATGTGTGCGGACAGAAATCTCTTCCAACTTTGAAATTCTATGAGGGGAAGTAACTCGGGAAAATTGTCGAGCATCTTGTGGTCATTGAAATCCACATACCTCAGAAACAATATTCTCGTAAGATCACTTTCCTCTTCCCTAGTGGTTGGAGTAGTACTTGGCTAAGGAGGAGTAGGTTGTGATTTTTCTTTCCCTTTTTCAGCTACCGACAGGTGTTTCCCCTTGGACGATTTTTCTTGCAGCATGCCCTTGTAGCTATTAGATCCCTAGGCTTCATCTACTTTTCTCTTAGCGGATGCAGCTGCAGCTGGTCTATCATGGATGAGTTTAGAGCGACCTTCTTTGCTGGTCTTCTTTGCTGCAGGAGCTTGAACAGCAGCCTTCTTTGATGTTGTGGCATCCTTCTTCTTACCGCAGGTGACCAGAGGAGTCATGGTTTGTGCGGAGAGAAAGAAGAGAAAGGTGATAGGGTTGCTGGAGCATCGCAGCAGAGAAGGGGAGCTAGTTGGACAGATGGTTGCACATGCGGAGGGAGACGCTAGGAAGTGTCGACCTCCGCGGTGAAGAGGTGCAGACACGTAAGGGAAAGGGGTTTGCGAAAGAAAGTGTTAGAAATGGTAAAGTGAAAAGCAAGATGTTCACGGCCAATTAAAAAGGAAAAGTTGAGATTTCTCCCTTTTAAAAGAAAAGCCTTTAGATAAGAAATTGCCGAAATACCCCTATTTTTATTTATTAAATGGTTTAAGGCCTATAAGCTCAATTTTGAAGAATAAGGGTTTAAGAAAAAACCATTTTTGCAACATATAATAAGATTAAAATATTTAAATGAAGTCAAAGGTTTTAACCAAGCCTATTAATCTTACTCATTAAGTTCATTAGGCAAGATTGGGAGAAAAATTAATCGAGTATTGAAAATAAACAAAATAGCATGTTTGAAGTAAAACCTAGAGTCAGCCCCATTTTTTTTGATTAAACAGTCTGATATAGCATTTACTTTTTGACATAAGGAAACACGTTGTTCAGACGCCAGAGTCCCTGATTACTCAATGTAGCTTATCTTCTTGTTTTCTTTTGATCAGAGATAGCGGTCTTCATCATGAGTAGATTTGCTGCATTTCATTGATGCATGATCTAATTTCTCTGAAGATGATGCCATTGCTCTGAAATAATTGCAATATGGTTTTAGGAGGTGTATTCTTTAGTTGGCTTCAAGTTAGGTACTTGTTTAAGGACAATACTAGCTAACATTTCATTAACCAAAGAAGCCCTTTTACAATTAACTTCCAGAAGCTTAGGCCATGGTTATTATCAAAAACTTTGATGAATGTTTTAACCCTATTATGAGTGCAAGGTTGGTGCAACCTAATAGAATTATCAACCAAATTGAGGGTTATAAACATCAAACCATTTCCTTAACAGAGGTAGAGCAGAATAACTTAGCCAAGGTTGTATGAAAAAATTAAAACATTCTCAACTCCCCCTACATTAATGATCAGTGACTAAGCAAGGGTGCAGAAGCAAAAGATGTGATGAAGAAATGAAGAAGGAATGATAAGGTAGGGTGAGTAGATAGAATGACTCTCCCTTGGATCACACACCCATGAGTGGTTGAGTGACAGTGTCGACACTTCCTATGAAGGTGTGACTATGATGGGGTTTAAAGCATCGATCGGTATTTTGACAGCATTTCTCCTTAATCTGGATTATGCCCAGGGAGAAATAGGCTATCACCCACGGAATGCCGGGATGAAAGCCGGGAGAAAGAGAGAGGCCAGACCTCCCTACCCATATGTATATATATATGCCATGGGGCAATGTTTGATATTCCCTATAGAAGCCGGCGGAACTCATGCAATGGCAGAGTCCTCCCGAGCTAAAGGGGTTACTCATCAATGCAGTTCAAGTGTACATAGGTTCCCGGCGCGAAGGCAAAATGGCCGGGGTTCCCGACGTGCCAACTGGAGAGCTTCTCGGCGCGAAGGGGAGATGGCCAGGAGTATTCTCGGCCTGGTTGAAGGGAGGAGGAAGAGGATCTCGGCACAGCTGAAGAGGAGGAGGAGCTCTCGGCGCGCTGACAAGAGGGCCAGGAGGGGGTTCTCTCGGCGTGAGGATTCCCGGCGCGCCAAGGGCCGCGCCGGGAGCCATGGCGCCGAGAGAGCGTTGGTGTTCTGGCGCCGTGAGGACCCGAAAGGGGTTCCGGGGGCTCTGCTTTGGGTTTCTTGGTGATGCAGGACAAGCCAGATAGGTTCTGTGAAGTCAAAGTGGATCAGTTCATCAAATCTGAGCTGGATTAGATTTGGGCTTTACAGGAGCATCAGGATAGAAGAGGGATTTAGGAAGACTAGGGTCGAGGGAAACCCTGTCACCATTATCATGCAGAGCCCGGGGGACAACCTGATGTCGACTTTCATCTTCATGAGAGAATTTTGGCAGCACCTCCCCCGGACCGAGCATTTGCCAGAGAATGGTATAGGCTGATATCCACGGAGTGCCGGGATGAAAGCCGGAAAATGAGTGAGCACTAAGGCTCGAAGAGACTATCCATGTCTCTGGCATTGGTCACTATTCCCCTTCTCGGAGACTGACGAAACCCATGTAGAGACAGGGTTCGTCAGACCCACGGGGTGGCATGTAAATCCTGTTAGGGACCTCAGAATGTACGGGAGGTCAATCCCCAGTTAATTTATCCCCTAGGGTGCATATGACGACTCACGAACGCCCGAGAATAAATGGACGAAGAGGCCAAAGGAGTGGATGAAGGAGAGGCTCTCAGCATGGTTTTCATTGGCAAGAAGATGGCTCTCGGCGTGGGATTATAGGTTGGCCAAGGGGGGTTCTCGGCACGGGTTTAAACTGGCCAGAGGGGGTGCTCTCGGCATGGGTTTAAATTGGCCAGAGAAAGAAGGAGGGAGGCTCCCGGCGTGGCTCCAAATGCAAAAGAAGGCAGGAGGGAGGCTCTCGGCGTGGCTCCAAATGCAAAAGAAGGCAAGAGGGAGGCTCCTGGCATGGCTCCAAATGCAAAAGAAGGCAGGAGGGAGGCTCCCGGCGTGGCTCCAAATGCAAAAGAAGGCAGGAGGGAGGCTCCCGGCGTGGAGGCTTCTCGGCGCGCTCCTCATCGCTCCGGGATGCTGGCGCCGAGAGGCCAAAGGCAAGGGGGAAGGTCTCGGCCAGGGGCTTCCCGGCGCGCCCATTACCGCGCCGGGAAGGTGGTGCCGGGAAGCGGAGAGCTAGGGGTTCACGTGGAAGTGGCCTGGAGAGACTTTTGTCGGTTTGCTGAAGAAGGAGGTCTCTCGGCAGCGTAGTTCTCGACGGGGAATTTTGCACGCCGAGAGGATGGAATTGCTACAGGGTTTCATGATTCACAGAGCTGAAACGATGCTCTGTTTGGGAATTTTATGAGATTTCTGGCTCGGATTGAGGCTGGATTTAGAGTGTAAGCGAGAGATTACACAGATATGGGTTTGATTTGCTAAAGATGGGCTGGGTTCAAAGGGGAATCGAAGGAATCACTGCAGGATGGGGTTCTGAATCGTCATATTATTATTGACCCTCAGGGGCTCATTTGCTGGCATCTTTGGTCGCCTGGGAGCCAAGAGATGGCCATCTCTGACCCCAGGGCGACCCTGATGTAATTGTTCAGACTGGAGCCGGATTAGAAACCATCGGTATTAATTTATTGAAGCAGCTTACTTACTCCTATGAGAAGAGGATCTCGAGCAAACCCTCGGAGTTACTGCCAATATCGGTAGCAGACTGTCCCAGAAGCCAAGAGATGGTCTGTCTCTGGCCCTAGGGCAAGCCTGGGAAACTTTATGCCAACGATGATGAATCGGAGAGGGACATCGGCTCATTTAGAACGACATTTATTCTACTGCAGACAATTGAGCCCGAAGACCCACCGGGGAATCAGACGCACTTCAGTTGGACTTAAAATGAAAACGTATAAAGGAAAAGCATAGTAGCAGACGGAGAGATAGCGGGCAAATACTTCAATCGCCTAGCGCCCAAACGGGCCACTGGAGCATTTCATACAATCACATCATTCCGGGACTCACCCCAGCCACATAAAGGGAATGGAGGAGAGGGAGATGAATGGCGGCCGGCATATCCCAGTTATCACCGACGAATCGAGATAAGACTCACATGGTTACATAAAGAAGAAAACAGAAACAAAGAAGATGAAAGGGGGGGAGGGCGGAGCATTGACTCCTCTCCCTCCCTGACTGCCCACCTTGAGCTTCTGCTCCTTCGTCTCTTCTCAGATATTCCTTCGCTTCTTCGAGTCTCTCCTCCTGGAGCTCTCCTTTTCTTTTTCTCTTCTCTCTTTTTGTTCTTCTATTCTGTGTTTTCTTGTGTGTCTCTCCTCTGCCTCTCCTTTTCTTGTTCGAAGGGAGGGGTTTTTATAAGCGTTTTCCCCCTCTCGGCAGGCTTCATCACGGCGTGAAGAAGGCAGCTTCCCGGCGCGCCTCTTTCAATCGGGGAGGCCTCCCGGCGCCAAAGGGCATGGCTTCCCGGCACGCCTGCCTTCAACTTCTCGGCGCCACCCTTTGGGCTTCAGCAAGTGCCTCTCGGCGCCATTCTCTAGAGCTCATTCGGCAGGCCCATTCAGGGCTTTTAAACTTCATATGCACTTCGACCTCTCTTAGTTCTTCCAGTATATCTTCCAGAACCGAGGAAGGCCATCTAGTGGTGACATAGCTTCTATTTCATAGATTTTCATCAGTCTGCATACAGGGGTTTCATCAGTCCGTAGACAGGGGTTTCATCAGTATTGTCATCTGAATGGTGACAAAACCGGGTATTATCTTATCGATATCGTCACTTGAATGGTGATGAGCTCGGACATCAGCTTTAGTCTGGAAAGACTTCAGCCGGGTGTATAGTCTGTGGAGATGATTCTTCTTGTGTTTTGACTTTGCAAAAGCCTTTACAATCTTCATCTGCCGGCACCGGCTTCATCCTCATCTTTTATCACATCTATCAATAAGCCGACATCTGGCCTATGCTGACATGTCATATGTGGGCTCTTGGATGTAACAGTAACATAGCTCTTAGTAAAAGTGTGCTGGGAGGTCCCATCAGTCGAGTGACTGCTGCTTTATCAGTGTTGTCGTCTAAATAATATCGGCACCGGGTATCGGTTTGGCCGACAAAGGCTTCAGCCGGGTAAGAGGTTGGCGGACTTCATCATTGGCCTTTCACTGTTGGTCTGATCTTCTTTTCAACTGTGCTTTCACCCTTGTTCATTTTCAAGGCGTCAACAAATGCCCCCCACTTGCGGGCGGCGTAAGCGTAGAATAAGCGGCACGGGGCTTGCAGGTGTCTTTCGTCATTCGAGGGTATCTTCCTCAATTTGTCTTCAATCCGGTTCTCAGACCCGATCATCTTGATGCAACAATATTTTGCACACTTATCTTCCTTTTCCATATTTTCATTCTTCATATTTTCTTTATTTTCAGCAGTTCGGAGCTTCTCGGCACAGGGTCATAGGCTTCTCGGCATGACCCTCTCGGCGCAAGGCTTCTCGGCGTGAGGGGCCTCTCGGCGCGGCAGAAGGAAGGCTCTCGGCACGCCCTCGGCCGAAGGGGGCTCTCGGCCTGGGTTGTCGGCGCGCCCTTTGGCCGCAGGGGGCTCTCGGCATGGGCAGGCTCTCGGCGCGCCTTTTGGCCGCCTGGAGCTCTCGGCATGGGGGAAGGTCTCGGCGCGCCTTTTGGCCGCCTGGGGCTCTCGGCATGGGGGGCTCTCGGCGCGCATTGTTTCGCGCCGAGAAGCCCCTCCCCCCTTTCTCTTATTTAATCCCCCCGAGAGGGTTTTCTTCTCATTTCTTCATCTTCTTTCTCTTTCCTCATTTTTCTTTCATCGGCGGGAGCTTCTTCTCCTCTCGGCCGCTCTCGTTTTTCTTCCCGTTTGGTTGGATTTCGCCCGGGTAAGACGTTACTCTGGGATTTAATCCCATTTTATTTCGGGATCACCCCCTCTTGGTTGGTGACTCCCTATTCCTCTTGGGCAGACCCTGAATAAGGGGAGATGCTGCCGAAATTTTCATAGAGTCTCATGTTACAATCTTTATAAGACTGGCTTTTAATTCACACTTTTTCTCCGACTGCAGGCACTGCAATGGCTTCCAGTTCTGATGTTGCATCTTCCGGAGCTGTTGGTGCTAGCTCATCGGCCCAGCCAGACATATCTCGGGCCACAGTAAATTGGCTGAATGTGCACAGCCTGGATTTCGGATATGATAGGATTGCTTCAGTTGACGAATCATCTGACTCTGAAACTGACACCGTGTCAACAGCCCGGGTATACTCCACGGCGATCGAGACATGCTTCAGGCGGGATGGTAGCTATCAGCCAGACCTCCCGAAGGACCGACATTTGATGCCGTTCATCCGGACTTTCACAGTGGGCGGCATGCGAGATTACCGGATAGCTCGCGTAGTTGAAGCTGCCATCCTTGCTGAGCGAGATAGCCTGAAGGACTCAGTGTATCGCAGCAAGGCCATCTATCTTCCTGGGGAAAAGCGCGACTGGGATGCAGTCCTTGGCATATCGGAGCTGGAACCAGAGAAGAAGATGCTGGTCCGGGCCCCGGAATTCACACCTGCCAGGTGGGATAATGCTAGCGGCCGAGTTCATAGGGAGAAGCCCGGCTATGGTATGTTGTTGGCACCATTAAAGTGGGGATATCGCGAAGAGCCCTTCGTGCTGAATTGTTTGGCCGTTCAGTTCAAGTACCATCTGGCCGCTGGTTGGTTCGGGGATACCAAAATCACTGACGCGCACTTATTCTGAGTAGGATCAGTGGAGTTTACCGAGTTTGTTCTGAAGGAATATGCCCCTCTACTGATCAGAGCTGGGGTGTATCACAGCGTCTTCGCTTCTAGATTCCGGTATCCCATATACCGAGGGTTGTGCTGTGGAATGTTTGAAGTGTTCTGCCCTTTATTCAACACTTTCTATACAGCAGAGGGGGAGACATCCCTGGACCTCTGGAGTTTATCACAGCTCTCCGGCCTGCCCATTGATGGCGATCCGTATGAGGAAGTTTGCTTGTCAGATTCCGAGAAGGATAGCTCTGATGGCGAGGGCAAGTATTCCATTGGCTTCTCATATCGATATCTGATGAAGGTATACCGCTCCATCTGTCTGGCGTATAGCAGAGGGTCCTCTAAAGGCTATCAACCCAGAGAGAAGGGCAGCAAACTGAGGGTCCGGATAGGGCAGTGGATCCAGTATTTCTTTGACGGTCCCCTGAAGTATGCAGACTTTCCTTCCATGGGTCTGGCTGCTAGCAAGCAGATAAGGGCCCCTCGCTATAAGTCGGTGCTGCCATCCTCATTGCGCCATGCAGGCAGCGGTGGTCCCAACCCAGCAGGCGTAGACCCCATCACACACTGTGCGGCATATTTGACATTTTGGCTGTGCACTTTCGCTCTCCCACAAGGGGACGAGACAGTTATTCGGCCAGAGGCCATATATCCAGCTTGTCAGATGGCATGGGGGATGAAGCTGTCGCTCTGCCCAGTGGCCCTGTGTTTGATATATAAATCTTTGGGGGACCTGTACAAGCATCAGACTCCCCGTTCTTTGAGGACCGTGGGTCCTTTTCATTTCTTCAACGCCTGGGTCTGCAGTATATTCCCTGAATTGGCTCCGAGAACCTTGCAGGCGGATACAGTGTTACCCAGGATGGTTGAATTTGCCAGCGCTGAGCCTGGTCCCTTTTATGATCAGCTGTTTAAAATAAGGGGCCGACTGATAAAAGTACCAGTGGACGCCCCTGGCAGCATACATTTCTGGAGCTTGGCGGCAGGTTCAGCTCCTTTCATTGATCCTCAGAGAGAGTGCAAGCAGGAAGAGACAGAGACATATATCCATCCTGTCTCAGGAGTCAACACTGCCCGGCCAATCCTGGAACCGGAGCTGGTGAGATGGGCCATGGCAATTCGGCCCAGTGTTTTGGTCTACAGGAAGGGTGGCCTGCTTCTGTTGGAGCCATACTATCCGTTCCGATTTGGGCAAAACTTCGGCTACGATCAGCATATTCCTACCTCAGTTGCCCAGTTTCCCCTGGATAGCCGGGCCAAGCACTGGTCCATCATTGTTGGCGAGGGCCGGTTGTGGTGGGATTTCTATCATCGCCAGGATGATGTAGTTTTTAGGGTGCCCACTGTTTCTAACCGTGTTCCCCGGGTAACACCAGAATATATCAAATGGTGGAATATCCGGACCGGCTTTTATAGGGACGGTAGGGGTGCCTTCTGGGATGTGGCAGAGCGCGCCTTCCTGAAACAGCAGCCTGGGCCAGTGTTTGATATTTCTGAGGCCCACTTGAAAAAACTTTACTCACAACACCTGAGGGAGGCGGAGAATTATCTGAATCAGCGGCGGGCCTTGAAGGAAAAGAGTTCCGAGCCGCTTGCTCCTGTCTTCGCTGCTATCAACGAGGACACTTTTATGCAGAGTTTGGAACATCTGAGCCATGTAGGGGGCGCTCGCTTGGAGGTGCAGCAATACCCATTTCCTGTCGAAGAGCCGCTCCCGACAGTAGCTCCTTGGAGGGGTCCAATTGATAAATTTCATCCATATAGGACGTTTGTACGTCGAGAAGATAGAACTTAGACGTACTACAGGCAAACGTCCTGGCTGTTTATTCTGCTAAATTTGCATGGATTATCTGCAGAAAGCCCGATAGCTGGCATATTGAACAAGCCACTATTTATATCATTTCATTATGTCGATGGTTGGGGCATGGACCATCTTGACTTATTTCGATGCCTTGACTTTCGCGGCCATAATGATCTGGCTGCTTTAGTAGAGAAGTGCCAGATATTTAGTGATGTGTGCTGGCTCATCAAGGAGGCTGCTTCCCGCTCCAAGGAGGTAGCTTATCTATACTGGCCACTTTCTGTATTCTATGACGGCCCGACAGGTAAGATTTCTTCTTTTCTGATTGCAGTGTTTTCTACTTAGCATCTGAATTTCGTACCCACTGATCCCATCACCCTTCTGCCACTTTCAACAGACCGGCCTGATATAAAGCGGCAGGGGCTCTATAGAAAGATTATTGCGCAGGCCGAGAAGCCTACTTATTTTGAAGTCCCTGCTACAGCACCGACCACTACTCCCCTGCCTCCTGGTAAGAAGAGGAAGGCTTCCGCAGTCAAGACTGTAGTTGGGAAGGCCAGGAAGGCCAAAAAGGCCCATATTCAGCAGTCGACTTCGGTGGCGATGGACACTGGGACCCCTCTCCCCGCCATTCCATCATTCGATGAGTTTGAGCTGCAAAGGGAGGCTGCTCAGACACCAGTTCAGGGTAACATCAAAAGCTTGCATTTGCATTCTTCACTGTCTTCTGCAGGATCTCAAAGAAGTCCTTGAATCTGACCCATTCTTTTTGCACAGCCCAAGAGACAGTCATAGCACCTTCTGTGGTGGAGACCAGATTGCGTTCTCCTACGCCAGCTAGTGAGGCGGGGGGTAAGTGTATCTTCTCATCTGTTTCATACCTGTATTTGTTTTCTTTGCTACATTTCTCAGAGGTCTCTTTTTGCATCAGTGGCAGGCGAGGAACAGATTGAGGCTATGGTGACAGAAGAATTGCTTCAACCATAGGAGGGTTACAAGGCTCAGTCGAAGCAGCATACTGTTCCGGCCAGGCGCATAATTACTCGGTCTGCATCTCGACATGTTTTAGAGGTGGCCCCATAGCGTATAGCTAGTGTGGAAATATCCTCAAGCAGTTCTAAGACTGCCTCTGATGAGGAGGAAGCGACCTTCAGGGACAGTGAGGGGGATGCTTCTGAATCAGAGGCCCCACTTGTATTTACAAAAGGTGCTCTGTTTTTTCAGCCTGCTAAGCTGGTGGTGCTATCTCCTGAGGAGGAGTTGCAAGAGGAGTTTGCCGGGCTCGATACCGAGATTGACATAACTCCACCATTTGTCATTCCGACTACGGAGCTTCCTTCTCTTTCACCCCACTTCGAGGATGTGGACCCTGCTTCAGGGGTGGGTTCCTTTTCATGTTTGTTGCTTCATCTGCCCCCCCCCCCTCTTTCTTCCTTTTTTTTTTTAGCGCTGAAGTTGCTTTGTTTTGGTCTCAGGGCATTGCCATTGCTAGCTCAGACATAACTGCGGCTATCACGGACATTTCTTCTATAAACTGGGCTATTGTCCCTTTTCAGCCTTTAACTTGCACGGGAATTCCTGAGATCATTCGCCCTGTGCCAGCGCGGATACAGTCTCCGACAGATTTAGCATCGTTGGACTTAGGATCATCAGGAGAGATTTCCCTCCTTGTTAAGGCCTCAGAGTTCAGAGCCGAAATAGACCCAGCCAGAAGCTCCGCTTTTATACCGGCTGCCATAATGTCAATCGCGCCTGAGTCAGCAGTCCCTGCCACAGTGGCTATAGAGACTGGATTTCTGCCTTTACAGACTAGGGACCCTTCGCCCCCATTATCAGGAAGAGTAGCTGGAGACGAAGCCTTTATTCAGGAGACTCATGAAGAGATAGCTCCATCATTCATTGGTCCTCCCTCCGTGAATGTTCAAGCCATAGCACCCGAGACAGCGGTGGAGGGGGAATCTTTAGTTCAGCCAGAGGGCACGGAGAGGGACCGGCCAGTTCTTCCAGCATATTTGCCATCTTCATCCTCTCAGCCGGATGCCGCACTGTGGGCAGATATTGATAGCGAAGTGACCTTCGAAGTAGCTCCTCTTCCTTTGCCTGGCTTTACTTCACCTGAGAGTTTTGTCTGGCAACATCTGGGCATGCTGCGCCTGCTAGTGGAGTCCCAGCCCGGACTAACCTATCCACAGTTGAAGGAGATAGCTGAGCGCTTCACCGCCGGCTTGCAAGCAATGGGATGTCCCACAGAAATATGGGCCCAGCGGGTTCTTTTATTGTTAAAATTTGTTCATCACCGAGATTTCTTGACACATATCATGTCTGACAAACTGGCAGCTTTGAAGTTGCAAAGAATGGAATGCAAATCCGAGCTGGCGAAGACGAACTCTATTCTTCAGGAGCGACAGTGCCAAATGCAGTCTTTGGCGGAGCGGGAGCAGTTTGTGCGCGACCGGATAACTACCCTGGAAGCTGAACTGTCCGATCTCCGAGCTGAGCTGCCGCAGCTAACAACTTCTCGACCGCAGCTCGAGGAAGAAGCAGCTCTATTAGAGGGGCAGGTGGCGTCCTTTCAAGACGAGTCCGTTCGACTGCAGGAGGAGGAGGCTCGTCTTCATGAACTGGGAGCCGCCCCTTATGTGGGTCTTCTGGCTTTCGAGGATATCTTCAGGCAGCCATGAACCATCTTCTCTTTCTTTTCCTTTTGTACTCTTTTGCGATACAACGTCCCCTCGGGGCCCTTTATGTACTCACTTATTAATGAAAAGAAATCTTTGGCTTCACACGTATCCATTTTCTTCTGCATGTGGTTTTATCACTTTGAGAAGTGGGGTAGCGGTTTTAGCAATTCCTCATGCGAATGGCCCGTACTTGGCAGGAGAGCATCCACCCCCTCAGAGAAAGGATGGGGAACTCGCTCCACCGCGTGACGGCATCCGGGGAGGTGCTTAAACCGGATTGTGTTGGTAGCAGCAATCGTCCGTCTTGGCAATATGTGCTGCGAGGGAGACAATTTGCAGAAATGTGAAAGAAGAGGCTTCATCGGAATAGACGAAAGGTCTAGACCGGGTAGGGTTATAGCAGGTGGGACATTGAAAAAGGGTATGGGGTTTTCATCAGAACGGCCATAAAGTCCGAACTGTACATATTGTATCATTGGCCGGGCGATGTACCGATCAGCCAACGATTGACTTCATCATCGATATTGAGCTTATATCGATGCAAGGGGGATCTCATATGTTTTATCAGAATAGACGTAAGGTCTAAACTGGATAGGGTTTCATCATTGATCGGGCAATGTGCCAATCGATCAACAGTTGGTTTCATCATCGATATTGGGTTTATATCGACGCAAAGAAGAGTTTCATCAGCATAGACGAAAGGTCTAAACTGGCTAGGGTTTCATCATTGATCGGGCAGGGTGCCAATCGATCAACAGTTGGTTTCATCATCGATATTGGGTTTATATCGATGCAAAGAAGAGTTTCATCAGCATAGACGAAACGTCTAAACTGGCTAGGGTTTCATCATTGATCGGGCAGGGTGCCAATCGATCAACAGTTGGTTTCATCATCGATATTGGGTTTATATCGATGCAAAGAAGAGTTTCATCAGCATAGACGAAAGGTCTAAACCGGCTAGGGTTTCATCATTGATCGGGCAGGGTGCCAATCGATCAACAGTTGGTTTCATCATCGATATTGGGTTTATATCGATGCAAAGAAGAGTTTCATCAGCATAGACGAAAGGTCTAAAATGGCTAGGGTTTCATCATTGATCGGGCAGGGTGCCAATCGATCAACAGTTGGTTTCATCATCGATATTGGGTTTATATCGATGCAAAGAAGAGTTTCATCAGCATAGACAAAAGGTCTAAACCGGCTAGGGTTTCATCATTGATCGGGCAGGGTGCCAATCGATCAACAGTTGGTTTCATCATCGATATTGGGTTTATATCGATGCAAAGGGGTTTATAAGTTTCATCAGAATAGACGAAAGGTCTAAACTGCAAGATTTCATCATTGATCGGGCAAGGTGCCGGTCGATCAACAGTGGGATGTCGGTAGAGGCGTAGGTCTCGTCAGGATAGACGTAAGGTCTATTCCAGCAGGTTTTATCGCAGGTGAGGCTTGCCAAGAAATGCGTAGGCTTCATCAGGACAGACGTGAGGTCTGAGCTGGACAGGCTTCATCAGAATGGTGATGGGTTTCGTTGTCAGTGGGACGTTTGAAAGAGGGTATGTGAATTTTATCAGGGTAAATGTAAGGTCTATCCCGGAAGGGTTTTATCATCGGTGGGGAATGAAGCCGACTGACCGACGGGAGGTTTCATCAGTGAAAGGGAGGTAAAGGTAGCGTGCCTGTTGGCATGGAACTTTTGAATTACCACATTACTGACCCAAGTGCCCTTTTGGGTTTTCACCGGAGCCAGCCCCCTCTTGCTTTTGCCCACGCGCCCTTTCGGGTTTTCACGTGGCGGGGTACCCGATTTTGCCTGCAGTGCCCTTTCGGGTTTTCACCACAGCTGGGTTTTTGGCCATTTTTGCCCTTGTCCGGGATATCTGAACAAGCCTGGCGGGGTATCTCTATTTTTAACCCCATTTTTTTATTTATATATACGTATATATATTTCTTGAATTGGGACTTCAGCACGGATCAGGCGATGTGCTGCTCCATTAGTGACTGCTCTTATCATCGGTATTGGGTTTATACCGATGCAAGGATTTCATAGGCTTCATCAGGATAGACGTAAGGTCTAAACTAGATGGGTTTCATCATTGACCAGGCAGTGTACCAATCGATCAACAGCAGGTTTCATCATCGGTATTGGGTTTATACCAATGCAAGGATTTCATAGGTTTCATCAGGATAGACGAAAGGTCTGGCCTGGATAGGTTTCATCGTTGATTAGGCAGTGTGCCAATCGATCAACAGTTGGTTTCATCATCGATATTGGGTTTATATCGGTACAAAGGATTTCATAGGTTTTATCGGCATAGACGTAAGGTCTAAGCCGGACATGTTTCATTGCTGATCGGGTGAGTGTGCCCATTGATCAGCAGCAGGTTTCATCACGGTGGGACCTGGGACAAGGTATGAGGGCTTTTATCAGGATAGACGTAGGGCCTATACTGAGTGGGTCTAATCGTCGATCGGGCAAGGCGCCGGTCGATTGACGAGGAGTTTTTGAGGATTTCTTTGGGATTACCACATTACTGACCCAAGTGCCCTTTCGGGTTTTCACCGGAGCCAGCCCCCTCTTCCTTTTGCCCACGCGCCCTTTCGGGTTTTCACGTGACGGGGTACCCGATTTTGCCTCCAGTGCCCTTTCGGGTTTTCACCACAGCCGGGTTTTTGGCCATTTTTTGCCCTTGTTCAGAATATCTGAACAAGATTGGCGGGGTATCACTATTTTTAACCCCATTTTTCATTTCTTTTCTTCTTTTTTTTTTATTTGGTATGCGAGCTGAGAGAGAGGGCAGCTTGGGCAGGGCGAGATGCCACTGAACCAGGGAGAGGGTAGCTTGATCAGGGCGGAGTGCCATTGACCAAGATGAAGTGGCCTGATTAGGGCGGAGTGCCACTAACCAAGGAATGGGTAGCTCGGCTAGGGCGGAGTGCCGCTAAACCAAGAAATGAGGTAGCTCGGCTAGGGCGGAGTGCCGCTAAACCAAGAAAGAGGTAGCTTGGTTAGGGCAGAGTGCCGCTAGACCAAGAAGGAGGTAGTTTGGCTAGGGCGGAATGCCACTAGACCAAGAAAGAAGGGTAACTCGGTTAGGGCGGAGTGCCGCTAACCCAAGAAAAGGGTAGCTTGGTTAGGGCGGAGTGCCATTAGACCAAGGAGGAGGTAGCTTGGTTAGGGCGGAGTGCCACTAGACCAAGGAGAAGGGTAGCTCGGTTAGGACGGAGTGCCGCTAGACCAAGGAAGAGGGTAGCTTGGTTAGGACGGAGTGCCGCTAGACCAAGGAAGAGGTAGCTCGGTTAGGACAGAGTGCCGTTAGACCAAGGAAAAGGGTAGCTTGGTTGGGGCGGAGTGCCGCTAGACCAAGAAAAAGGGTAGCTTTTTACCCGATTACTCGGGGAATATTGGTTGGGCAGCATGATACAGCTTTAGGTGTCTACCGTTGAGTGGTGAGAATTGGATTTCCCCTCGATGGTTAACAACCATGTAGGCCCCTCCTTCGTAGACCCTATGTATCACATAAGGACCCTCCCAATTAGGATTTAGCTTTCCTTTTGGGTTGGACGCCATGACTTCTCTTTTCTTGACCATGACAAGGTCACCTTTCTTAAATTCTCGTCCTTTTACGAGTTTGTTGAATACAGTGGCCATGCGGGCCTGATACATCTGGATATTCTTCTGAGCTTGGAGGCGCTTCCCTTCCAATTCAGCCAATTCTTGTAATCTTCTTTCTGCATTGGTTTGTTCGCCATGGGCCAGGTCATATTGGATAGCCACTCTGAGTGACGGGACTTCCAGCTCTAGTGGAACTACTACCTCTGAGCCGTATACTAGTGAGTATGGCGAGCACCCTGTAGGTGTCTTGAAGATAGTGCGGTACGCCCACAGAGCTTCATACATCTTTTCTTCCCAGTCCTTCTTATTAGAACTGACGACTTTAGCCAGCAAGGTGCATAAAGTTTTATTGAAGGCTTCTGCCAATCCATTTGCCTGTGGATTGTAAGGAGTGGAAGTCCTCCATTCGATCTTATACTTTTCGACGAGCCGATAGATCTTTTGATTTTTGAAATGACTTCCATTATCAGATATTATCCGGCTGGGGATCCCAAATCGGAAGATAATGTTCTGTTTGATGAATCTGGCGACCAGTTCACCAGTCACTTCTCGTAATGCTATAGCTTCTGCCCATCGGGAGAAGTAATCTGTTATTGCTAGTATGTACTTATGTCCGGCCGATGAGGTCGGTAGTGGGCCGACTACATCAGTTCCCCATTGTGCAAACGGCCAGCTAGGGACTGTAGGGTGCAGAACGGCAGGTGGCCTTCTAGGCACAACAGCATGCTCCTGACATTTCTGGCATGACTTTGCAAACTTGCAACAGTCTTCAAACATAGTGGGCCAATAGTAGCCCAGCTTCTTGATTTCTATCTTCATCTTAGGGCCAGCTTGATGAGCACCTGCCGTCCCAGCATGTATTTCTTTCATTGCTTGCCAAGCTTCCTCAGTAGACAGGCAGCGGAGCAAAATCTTCTTGCGTGCATCTGCCATTATTCGGAACAGAGTTCCATTTCTGAATTCATAAGAATCTTTGATCCTTAGAAGTTTCATCTTTTCTTCTCTTTTCTGCGGCAGCTGTTGGTGTAAAAACCATTGTAGCAGGTGTTGTCTCCAATCAGATGCATGTTCTGTACTGATCGTGGCGACTTCATTTTCTTCGGGGCAGCCTTCTAGCATGCTAGGGACTTGCCGCCGGTTTATAACAACAATGTTCAGTGTCTCATCTGGTGGGACTGCTATTGAGCTGGCTAGCTTTGCCAGTGCATCAGCTTGGGCATTATGTCCACGGCCCACATGCTTGAGCTCAATATGATAGAATTTCGCCATGAGGAGCACAACTTTTTGGTGGTAGGGGTTCAACTCCGGCTTTCGCACTTCGAACTCCACTTGGATTTGCTTTATTATCAACATTGAATCCCCGAATACCTGAAGCATCTGGATACCCATGTTGAGGCTTATACATAGCCCGATCATCAGAGCTTCATATTCAGCTTCATTATTGGTGCAGGGCTTGTTTATAGAACATGAAGTATGCACAACCTCCCCTTCTGGTGATCTTAGCACAATACCGGCTCCGGCCCGTATTCTGGTCTTTCCATCGGAGTCCGTCTCTGTTCTAGATGCTCCATCAAAGAATAGCTGCCACATAGTTGACTGAGCCTGGCAGGCTTCTAGTGTCTCATCATCGGGTAACTCAGTCCCCAACATATCATTCTCTGGCACAGGATGCTCTACGAAGAAATCGGCCACGGCCTGTCCTTTTATTGCCCTCTGGGGTATATATGTGATATCGAATTCCATCAGAATTACTGCCCATTTTCCCAACCGGCCTTTCAGTACTGGCTGAGTCAGTATGTATTTGAGTGGATCTGCTACAGATATCAATCTGATTTCATGTGACAGCATATAGTGCCGGAGCTTTTTAACGGCAAAGATTAGTGCCAAGCATGTCTTTTTTATATAGGTGTAGCTTTCTTCAGTTCTAATCAGCCTCCGACTCAGGTAGTATAGAGCCTGCTCTTTGCCTTCTTCATTTATCTGTGCTAGCATTGCCCCTAGGGAACAGTGTGTGGCTGCAATGTACAGTATCAGGGGTCTGCCCTTAATAGGTGCCCCCAGCACTGGAGGGGTCTTGAGATATTCTTTCAGCTTCTCAAAGGCTTCTTGACAGCCATCGTCCCAGAGGAACGGTACATCTTTCATCATGAGCTTGTGAAAAGGGTGGCATCTCCCCGACAGATTTGATATGAATCGTCGGATATAGGCCAAACGCCCTTGTAGAGATCTCAGCTCGTGGAGATTCCTTGGTGGAGGGAGCTCCTGGATAGCTTTAATCTTAGATGGGTCGATCTCAATGCCCCTATGACGGACAATGAACCCAAGGAATTTTCCACTGGACACGCCAAAGGCGCATTTCATAGGATTCATCTTGAGTTCATATTTGCGCAGCCTCTGGAACACTATCCTCAGGTCTTGCAGATGATCTTCTCTTCTGCTGGTTTTCACCACCAGGTCATCAATGTAGCACTCTTCTTTCTTGAAGAGCAAATCATCAAAGATCTTTGTCATAGCTCTTTGATAGGTAGCGCCGGCATTCTTAAGGCCGAACGGCATTCTTTTATAATGAAATATCCCCTTCGGGGTGCGGAATGCAGTGTGCACTCTGTCTTCTTCAGCAATCCAGATCTGGTTGTATCCGGATGACCCATCCATGAATGACAGGGTTTCATGGCCAGTGGTTGCATCGATCATGACTTCAGTGATCGGCACTGGGAAATCATCTTTCGGGCAAGCCTTATTCAGGTCCCTGAAATCTACACATATTCTGATCTGCCCATTTTTCTTCTTCACGGGCACTATATTAGCCAGCCATGTAGTATACTGGTTCTCTTCAACAAAGCCCACATCAATCAGCTTATCAACCTCATTGTTAATCTGATTTATCAGTTCGGGGCGCATTCTCCTGGAAGGCTGCTTCACAGGGCTTGCCTCTGGGTTTATCGCCAATCGGTGCTGTGCCACATCGGAACTCAGTCTTGGCATTTCATCATATGTCCATGTGAAGCAGTCTCGGAATTCTTTCAAAAACTGAATATACTGTTCTTTGACAGCTGGCTCCAGCAGTGCACTGAGGAATGTCGGCCATGGCTCATCTGCTGACCCCAGATTTACTTCTATCAGCTCATCGACGGTGGCTTGGCCTCCGTCTTCAACTTCGAGTGGGGCTTCTTGCAAATCAATAAAGCCTCCCGGGATATAATCTTCTTCATTCTCATGATTTTCTGTTTCATCATATTGGTCATCAGCGGATGCTGGTGCATTATATAGGGCCAATATTACTGGATTCTGTTCAGTCTGCCCCGAGGACGTGACTGGCTCAGCGAAAAACTTCGAAGTGGAGTCTTCCGTGCTTAGAGGCTCTTCTGATGTGGGCTCCCCTGAGAGGTCATCATTATGTAGAGCTCGGAATTCTTCTAGAATGCGCCCAAACTCCAGGCACTCCTGCAGCTCTCTGGCTACTCGATCTTCATCCGGGGTTCCCGTATCAAATTTCGCTTCATCCTGGAACAGATCCTCCTTGCAAGATAGATCCTCCCAGTACCAATCTCTCTTTGTCTCGTCAAGTGTCCTCGTCCCCGGCTGATTGTCTGGGACTTCATTGTCCACTACGGACTGATAAATGATTTCTTCATCTTCCGAAGGGTATTGGTCATAGTCCATCCCGGGGGAATCTTCATGCTGGTAGAAGGCAGAGATAACATCTACCTCAGCTTCATAGTATTCTTGCAGGGTATAACCCAGTCCCCGGTGCTGTGTGATCTTCCTCAGTTCTTTATTATCTCGAGGTGGATCCCATAGCTCCTTGAATGCTTTCTTCTGGGCTGTAGACTGTATCGATGGCATTTGCATCTTGGAGAACATCTGCGAAACCCGTTGGGTAGTGTACTCCAGGCCTGTAATTGGCACCATCCGGTTTGCGGTTTCTTCAGGGACCATGCAATCTTGATCATCTTCTTCGACTGCCTCCCCGGTGTAGAATATGATAGGAGGCTCGCAGAAGCGAGGGATTTCCATACTCTTCAGTGGCAGCACCGTCTGGTATTCTATGCCGGCTATGGGCTTGACTAGACCCTGAGGAACTTCCACCTGTGTGTATTTTCCTTTCATTTTTTCTTCAGTATCATCTGGGTGCATGCCAGGAGGAGTGATCCGAGCAAAATCACCAGCATAAGAGATGTGAGATACTCCATGCTTTTTAATGTAGCCTTTTGGCGGCGGCGGAGACCAGTTTCTTGTCTTCGTCGCCGGCTTTTCCTGGCTGACCACAGCTTCTTTTCATTTATCCTTTTGTGACACCTCAGTGTAGTAGGATGCATCGAGCATATGGCACTCGAACACTTCGAAGGGATGTAGGTCTGCAAACACCCTTTCTTCTTTTCCTTCATGGCAGTATTTTATGCATTGGTGTAGTGTGGATGGCACTATCTGATATTCGTGCAGCCACGGTCTTCCCAGCAGGGCCTTATACGTGGTGTTGGAGTCGATTACATAGAATCGTACCATGGTAGTGAGGTCGCCCAGTGTGAGGTTAAAATCAGCCACACCCAGAGGTGTTTCACATTTCTGATTGAACCCTGCAATCTTCATATCTCTAACCTTGGTAAGCTGCAGGTCAAAGTAGTATTTCTGATAGATGCGATAGGGAAGGATATTTACAGCAGCCCCGGGATCTATCAGTATCCTGCTCAGCGACTGACAGTTCAGGGAGCCCCTCATATACAGCGGTCTGTTGTGACCGGTATTTGGGATTAGCATATCATCTTCCGTGAAGGTGACCGATGGCCCAGCATTCACTTCTGCCAGGAGTGCTTCACATTGTGCCGGAGACTGCAGGGCATCCACGATTGCTTGGCGAGCTTCTTCGCTCAGAGAGAGAATTTCCCAGATGGAGAATCTGGTAGGGAGCTTCTTCAACATTTTCATGACTCGACTGCCCACCCGGACATTAGATAGTCTCATCTCCTCTGCCCATCGGGGTCTTGGAGGTTCATGTGGTGCCTGTGGCCTTTGCTGCCCAGTCCCAATTTCATCTTTTTCATCGGTCTCCCGGAAGGCTTCTTCTGTAGCGACTGCCCCTAGTTTTGCTAGAGGGTTACTTTCTTCATTTTCTTCATGCTGTTTCTGCTTTCTAGCTGCTGTCTGCTGGCATTTATTGCTTTTAGCTGGAGCAGTATGAGCCGGTTGCTCATTCTCTAAGCTGGACAGGAACTCCAGGAACGAAGGGGCATCATCTGCCTTCTTTTTGTCTTGGTACAGACTGACAGGGGGAGGAACCTGGGCACCTCGTATCTCTGGTTCTGGGATTTGATAGGGTTGCTCCCCTCTGAACATAATATTATGGTTGGCTGGTGGTGGGCGCCCCCATCTTCTCCCAGAACGTGTTGCATGGGCCGAGGTGGAGGCTTCGGCATGGTTAGCTTCTAGCGGGGCGTCGGATGCTTCTGGCTCATCATCCTCCCCGGGCAAGAAAAAGAGTACCGACAGAGTGTTACATTGTACTGTCGTGACCTTCTTTCCCTTCTTGGACTTGGGTTGTCTCCTCTTCTTCTGGGAATTTGGCTTTGCTAGCTCCTGCCCCCAGAAGGGTTCATTCTCAGCTTTTTCTTGTTCTGCCTCTGGCTGCTCTTTGATTTTCAATTCTTCGAGCTGTTCCCAGAGTATACAGTCTTTCATCAGCAGATACTTGGGCTTCTTCTGCTCGTACTCATCAAGCTCATTAATATATTGCTGCAGATGCCTGGCTGCAGGGCTTACTTCTTTATGTGTAGGGAGGGGAGTTTGTTTCCTCCGGTTGTGAGTAGGGATCCGGATGACTGGTCCAGTCTCAGTTGTATGCCATATTGGCTTTATCGGAGGCGGCTCGGGCCTTGGGGTAACACCCCGGATAACTGCTCCGCTGGTACTGGCTACAGGAGTCTTCTTTCTGCTTTTTATGGGTATCATCTGCCATCCTTCCTGATCTTTCTGTGGGGTGAGGAAGCAAGCTTCATAGGTATGCCTGGTGCATTCTTCAATGGCTTCCTTGGGCAGCTGTTGGTAGACTGAGATCATATTGGCAGCCATTCTCTAGGGTGGAGGCTCATGTGGATGGGGCGGCTTTACCTGGTAATCTCCCAGCTGCAGCTCACCTTTCTTGACCATTCCTTCCATGATATCTTTGAAGACATAACAATCTTCAATTGCGTGCCCCAGCGCACGGTGAAATGGACAAGACAACGGATCATCTTTCTTTGCTGCATCTGCTGGTCTTTTGGGTTCAGGCAATGTTACCTTATTGAACTTGTATGCCCAGTTGAATAGTGCGGCCGTCTTATCTTTTGGGAAGGAATATGCTTTTCTCATCTTGTCTCTCAGAGAGACTTTAGCTTTTCTTTCTGCTGTATCTGCCAGCGAGGGAGCTTCATCTGCCCCTTTCTTCCCCTTCTGTTGCTCGAAGGTTCTGAAATCGACGGTGTTGGCCTCAGAGTGTGATGGCCGTCGCTCATTGGATTTTCCCTTCGGCATGGTGGGGACATTGGTGGTCGGACACTTGGACAAGAACGTCTCAACTTCTGCCACTATATTGTTCAGTCGGTCAAATGCTCTGACATCTGCACCGATCATTTTTTCTAGCACCTCCCTCCTGAGGCTCTGCTTGCATATCTGCACCGCATCTTCTTGATGAGGAGGTCTTCGGCATCTCATGGCTAAGTTCCTCCACCTTTTGATGTAGTCCAGTGCAGTTTCATCTTGCTTCTGCCTGGTTGCATATAGCTCTGCTATCGTGATTTCCCTTTCCGTGACATGAAATCTGTCGTGGAATTTTCTCTGCATATCAGGCCAATCAACCACTGACCCAGCTGGCATGCTTGAGTACCATTCAAAGGCCAACCCAGTGAGGGATGAGCCAAAGAACTTGAGCAGATAAGCTTCATCGACTGCTAGGTCGCCCATGATTATAGTGTAGTAGGGTATATGCTCCCTAGGGGAGCCTTGGCCATTAAATTTCTCAAACTTCGGCGGCTTACTGACGCCTGGGGGTAGTTTCTTGGCAGCATACTAGGGAGGATACGGTACCTTGTACACATCATAGGTACCAGCATCACCACCAGTCTTTTCTGACAGCTTCATTTCCACAATTCTTTCAATCATCTGCTTGTGGGCTACAGCTGGATCTATGTCTTCTGGAAAGAAGTGAGCTTGTTGCTGGCTGTGAGGAGTTGTCATCACAGTGGCGCGCAAGATGGGCGCGGTAGGCTGTGTCTGAGACACAGAGGGCTGAGCTGTTGTTTGCTGTGGAATAGGTTGGCTCGGTGTCTTGCCCTTATCAGCTAGGAGAGGGTTAGCTGGGATAGCCGTCTCTGCTGAGCTGGATGTCTGCCCCGCAGGTTCAGCTTACTTTGAGACTGATGTAGCTTCATGTCTCTCATTGAGCTGCCTTCGGAGAGCATTGATCTCCTGCTGGTATCTTCTGAACATCATCTGGACCATAGGATCCAAGGCTGATGGGATTTACATATCTTCAGAAGTCCCTTCAGCATCATCAATAAGGGGATTGTCCTCATCCTCTGTCGTCACCACATTGACTGTCATGGTGGTGATCTAGCGGGCTTCATCATATTTCTTCATCTTATCTTTTGCGGCCTGGCCTCTTCTTGTGATAGGACCAGGTCTAGTAGCCAACCTGAGCAGTTCATCTGGCCGAGTTGGTAGTATATCTTGCCCCCTGGCAAGTCCAGCCATGTTGCAGGCGAATATTTTCATTTTTTTCTTTCCGCCTGTAGACCTTTCTTTTCACCTGGTCAGGATATTTGAGCCGGTCAAAGACCGATATTCTTTCTTTGGCTTCTTCCCGGTACAGGTCTTCTTTGTCATATCCGGCCCTGAGACCTTCTTCATAGTGATTTGAATCGGAGGAAGAGGCTCCGATCATCGTTTCTCGAAGTGGTTCTTCTTTTTCTTCACCTCTGGTGCCCAAGGCACGGGATAGTCTTTGTTGACCGAGGGCAGAGCTCCCCAGGTAGTGGAAGTAGTCTTGGACTATCTGCTTCATCTCTTCAGAATTGTGCCTCTGTGGCTCAGGCTGGAGCATTAGTCTTTCCTGGCTTCTCTGCTGATAGGCTAGTCTTGTTACCTGAGCATTCAAATGCTCGGCTTTGGAATATTTGAACAAGTCGGCCTGTCTGGCACAGGCCCTCGGTCTTCTTGGGATGGCGACCATGACTGGTTCGCTCATTCCCACATTGCCGTTTCGGCAGCAGTTGACAGCAGCATCATATTTCTTTCTTTGCCATCTTCTGCCCCCAGCCCTGGGATGGGTGACAGTAAGGTCTTCCTTCCTCTCATCCCTTCTGCCCCTCATCATGGGGCGAGCAGCTGTCAAATTTCTTTCTTCATCATTTCTCTCATCTCTTCTGCCCCAGGCTTTGGGGCGAGCAGCAACAGCATTTCTTGTCTCTTTTCCCTCTCTTCTTCGACTTTCTGCCCTGAAGTGGGCAACAGCATCTTCAGCAGCCTTCCCCTCATCTCGAGTTGGAACCCAGCTCTGAATCCTTTTCAGTCGCCAGACCTGTTTGTATTTTGCTGGCTTGGGCGCCAGCGGCTTCCTCTCATCAGCCTCCCAATTGGCCTGCCTGGCGGCCAGAGTCTGGAATCTGTTGGTAGTGGGCACCATCAGGATGATCACGTCCGGCCTGACCTCCCTTGGGCAACCATTCATGTTTGCCCGGACACCTCCAATCATCATGGTCTTTCCGGAGTTGGAAAGACGACGGTCAACAGCATCATACCGGCTCCTCCGGTTGGTTCTTCTCCCCTTCTGAGCAGCAGCAGGGACCATGCCCCTTTTTTGGACATGATGGACGTAGCAGGCGACGGCCGTGGGGACCGTTTTCTCTGGTAAGATATTCTTCTGGTTAGTGATCTTCACCGGGGCACTTGCAGCAGTGCCTTGCTCATTGTCATCGACCTGCAGAAGGTCAGTGAAGATGACGCCCAAGCAGTTGGGTAGCCCAACGGCAGGCGGCATCGATCCGAACGCGAGAGGTACTGCCAGGTAGCCTTCTCGCACATGCATGTCAATCGGCTGCTGGTCAAAGCAAACGGACATGATTCCGGCTGTCATTGTAGATTCCTGAAAATGAGGAAAGTACACAGAATCAGAATTTTGAGGGGGGCCCGCTGGGCCTCCTACTTTAGCGTAAAGATGAAGGGAGACTCAGTCCCACCGGGCGTGCCAGACTTGTTTGACACATTTTTTCTCTTTATTATTTTGATCCTTATGTTTTATTTTATTTTCTTGGTTCATTGATATATTGGCGTGCCAGTCACCGAAGTGACGATTTCATTGTGCGCTCGATTTGACTTGGTCAGTCGATTGTGAAGTCCGAGTCGGGACCGGAATTCCGCCATACCACAAAGGCTATGACGTTAATTACGCCCTTCCAAGGAAGGACAACCCTTGATTAAACGCTAAAGGTAGGAGGCCTCGAGAGGCAAACATATATTCTTGTGCGCAAATGGAACTTCATACCGAAGCCAGGAAGGCGGGCAAGATAACAACATCAACCATAGAAACAGATGATATCGTTAGGTCAGCGATTCAAAGACCGGGCTTAGGGGGGAAAGAGGATCTCAGTCACAGGTAGACTGAGCCGTGACCATGATGGGGTTTAAAGCATCGATCGGTATTTCGACAGCATTTCTCCTTAATCTGGATTATGCCCAGGGAGAAATAGGCTATCACCCACGGAATGCCGGGATGAAACCCGGGAGAAAGAGAGAGGCCAGACCTCCCTACCCATATGTATATATATATGCCATGGGGCAATGTTTGATATTCCCTATAGAAGCCGGCGGAACTCATGCAATGGCAGAGTCCTCCCGAGCTAAAGGGGTTACTCATCAATGCAGTTCAAGTGTACATAGGTTCCCGGCGCGAAGGCAAAATCGCCGGGGTTCCCGACGTGCCAACTGGAGAGCTTCTCGGCGCGAAGGGGAGATGGCCAGGAGTATTCTCAGCCTGGTTGAAGGGAGGAGGAAGAGGATCTCGGCATAGCTGAAGAGGAGGAGGAGCTCTCGGGGCGCTGACAAGAGGGCCAGGAGGGGGTTCTCTCGGCGTGAGGGTTCCCGGCGCGCCCAGGGCCACGCCGGGAGCCATGGAACCAAGAGAGCGTGGGTGTTCTGGCACCGTGAGGACCCGAAAGGGGTTCCGGGGGCTCTGCTTTGGGTTTCTTGGTGATGCAGGACAAGCCAGATAGGTTCTGTGAAGTCAAAGTGGATCAGTTCATCAAATCTGAGCTGAATTAGATTTGGGCTTTACAGGAGCATCAGGATAGAAGAGGGATTTAGGAAGACTAGGGTCGAGGGAAACCCTGTCACCATTATCATCCAGAGCCCGGGGGACAACCTGATGTCGACTTTCATCTTCATGAGAGAATTTTGGCAGCACCTCCCCCGGACTGAGCATTTTCCAGAGAATGGTATAGGCTGATATCCACGGAGTGCCGGGATGAAAGCCGGAAAATGAGTGAGCACTAAGGCTCGAAGAGACTATCCATGTCTCTGGCATTGGTCACTATTCCCCTTCTCGGAGACTGACGAAACCCATGTAGAGACAGGGTTCGTCAGACCCACGGGGTGGCATGTGAATCCTGTTAGGGACCTCAGAATGTAGGGGAGGTCAATCCCCAGTTAATTTATCCCCTAGGGTGCATATGACGACTCACGAACGCCCGAGAATAAATGGACGAAGAGGCCAAAGGAGTGGACGAAGGAGAGGCTCTCAGCATGGTTTTCATTGGCAAGAAGATGGCTCTCGGCGTGGGATTATAGGTTGGCCAAGGGGGGTTCTCGGCACGGGTTTAAACTGGCCAGAGGGGGTGCTCTCGGCATGGGTTTAAATTGGCCAGAGAAAGAAGGAGGGAGGCTCCCGACGTGGCTCCAAATGCAAAAGAAGGCAGGAGGGAGGCTCCCAGCGTGGCTCCAAATGCAAAAGAAGGCAAGAGGGAGGCTCCTGGCATGGCTCCAAATGCAAAAGAAGGCAGGAGGGAGGCTCCTGGCGTGGCTCCAAATGCAAAAGAAGGCAGGAGGGAGGCTCCCGGCGTGGAGGCTTCTCGGCGCGCTCCTCATCACGCCGGGAGGCTGGCGCCGAGAGGCCAAAGGAAAGGGGGAAGGTCTCGGCCAGGGGCTTCCCGGCGCGCCCATTACCGTGCCGGGAAGGTGGTGCCAGGAAGCGGAGAGCTGGGGGTTCACGTGGAAGTGGCCTGGAGAGACTTTTGTCGGTTTGCTGAAGAAGGAGGTCTCTCGGCAGCGTAGTTCTCGGCGGGGAATTTTGCACGCCGAGAGGATGGAATTGCTACAGGGTTTCATGATTCACAGAGCTGAAACGATGCTCTGTTTGGGAATTTTATGAGATTTCTGGCTCGGATTGAGGCTGGATTTAGAGTGTAAGCGAGAGATTAAACAGATATGGGTTTGATTTGCCAAAGATGGGCTGGGTTCAAAGGGGAATCGAAGGAATCACTGCAGGATGGGGTTCTGAATCGTCATATTATTATTGACCCTCAGGGGCTCATTTGCTGGCATCTTTGGTCGCCTGGGAGCCAAGAGATGGCCATCTCTGACCCCAGGGCGACCCTGATGTAATTGTTCGGACTGGAGCCGGATTAGAAACCATCGCTATTAATTTATTGAAGCAGCTTACTTACTCCTGTGAGAAGAGGATCTCGAGCAAACCCTCGGAGTTACTGCCAATATCGGTAGCAGACTGTCCCAGAAGCCAAGAGATGGTCTGTCTCTGGCCCTAGGGCAAGCCTGGGAAACTTTATGCCAACGATGATGAATCGGAGAGGGACATCGGCTCATTTAGAACGACATTTATTCTACTGCAGACAATTGAGCCTGAAGACCCACCGGGGAATCGGACGCACTTCAGTTGGACTTAAAATGAAAAGGTATAAAGGAAAAGCATAGCAGCAGACGGAGAGATAGCGGGCAAATACTTCAATCGCCTAGCGCCAAAATAGGCCACTGGAGCATTTCATACAATCACATCATTCCGGGACTCACCCCAGCCACATAGAGGGAATGGAGGAAAGGGAGATGAATGGCGGCCGGGATATCCCAGTTATCACCGATGAATCGAGATAAGACTCACATGGTTACATAAAGAAGAAAACAGAAACAAAGAAGATGAAAGGGGGGGGGGAGGGCGGAGCATTGACTCCTCTCCCTCCCCAGCTGCCCACCTTGAGCTTCTGCTCCTTCGTCTCTTCTCAGATATTCCTTCGCTTCTTTGAGTCTCTCCTCCTGGAGCTCTCCTTTTCTTTTTCTCTTCTCTCTTTTTGTTCTTCTATTCTGTGTTTTCTTGTGTGTCTCTCCTCTGCCTCTCCTTTTCTTGTTCGAAGGGAGGGGTTTTTATAAGCGTTTTCCCCCTCTCGGCAGGCTTCATCACGGCGTGAAGAAGGCAGCTTCTCGGCGCGCCTCTTTCAATCGGGGAGGCCTCCCGGCGCCAAAGGGCATGGCTTCCCGGCGCGCCTACCTTCAACTTCTCGGCGCCACCCTTTGGGCTTCAGCAAGTGCCTCTCGGCGCCATTCTCTAGAGCTCATTCGGCAGGCCCATTCAGGGCTTTTAAACTTCATATGCACTTCGACCTCTCTTAGTTCTTCCAGTATATCTTCCAAAACCGAGGAAGGCCATCTAGTGGTGACATAGCTTCTATTTCATAGATTTTCATCAGTCTGTAGACAGGGGTTTCATCAGTCCGTAGACAGGGGTTTCATCAGTATTGCCATCTGAATGGTGACAAAACTGGGTATTATCTTATCGATATCGTCACTTGAATGGTGACGAGCTCGGACATCAGCTTTAGTCTGGAAAGACTTCAGCCGGGTGTATAGTCTGTGGAGACGATTCTTCTTGTGTTTTGACTTTGCAAAAGCCTTTACAATCTTCATCTGCCGGCACCGGCTTCATCCTTATCTTTTATCACATCTATCAATAAGCCGACATCTGGCCTATGCTGACATGTCATCTGTGGGCTCTTGGATGTAACAGTAACATAGCTCTTAGTAAAAGTGTGCTGGGAGGTCCCATCAGTCGAGTGACTGCTGCTTTATCAGTGTTGTCGTCTGAATAATATCGGCACCGGGTATCGGTTTGGCCGACAAAGGCTTCAGCCGGGTAAGAGGTTGGCGGACTTCATCATTGGCCTTTCACTGTTGGTCTGATCCTCTTTTCAACTGTGCTTTCACCCTTGTTCATTTTCAAGGCGTCAACAACGCATAGGGAGAGTTTCCAAGCAGGCGTAACCTGTCTTTCCACAACTCGACATTTGATATACCATGAGGTCAAAAGATGATATGCAATGCAAAACATTCAAGTTGAAGACATGAAGTTATATGCACACAAAACCCCCCCTGAATGATACCATGAAGCAATTCATTCAAACAATAGACCATTTCATGACAAATCAGATATTCTAGCAACCATCATAGCAATGACAAGTATTTTAAGCAAAAAATTAAAAGAGCTCAAACCTGAGATGATTGAGTTCTGCATAGACCTAGCTCTCTCCTTAAGGTTGAAAACCTATCATTGCTTAAAGGTTGTGTGAAAATATCTACAATATGATTTTCTGAGTCAACAAAATGGAGCTCAAAATAATTTTTAAGGACTTCATCCCTAATGAAATGATGCCTAATCTCTATATGCTTAGTCCAAGAGTGCATGACTGGATTTTTTGCAAGCTTTATAGCACTTGTGTTATCACACAAAATGGGAACACATCAAAGATCTATTAGATAGCCCTGGAGTTGGTGTTTGATCCACAACACTTGGGTGCCACAACTCCCTACAGTAACATATTATGCCTCTACAGTGGAGAGGGCAACCGAGTGCTATTTCTTGGAGGCCCAAGAAACCAAACACCCACTTAAAAATTGCCAATAGCCACTAGTGCTCTTGCGATCCAGTTTGCAACCTGCATAGTCTACATCTGAATATGAAATGAGTGAAAGCTCACAGGATGCAGGATACCATAATCCCAGATCTTGAGTGCCAACAAGGTATCTAAATATACGCTTGACAAAAGTCAAGTGGGACTCTCTAGGACTAGACTTTAATTTAGCACAAAGGTAAACACTAAACTGAATGTCTGGTCTAGATGCAGTTAAATGGAGTAATGAACCGATCATACCTCTATACTTTTTTGCATCCATAGGTGTACCTTGTTCATCTGCATCCAATGAAGTGGCAGTCCCCATCGGAGTTCCTAATGGTTTGCAGTTTGTCAGATCAAATCTTTTCAGCAACTCTTTCACATATTTGGCTTGACTAATGAAATAGCCTTCATTGCTTTGATTTATCTGCAAGCTAAGAAAGAATTGAAGCTCACCCATAAGACTCATTTCAAACTCATTAGTCATGAGTTTAGCAAAATCCTCACACATTTGAGATTTTGTGGACCCAAACACTATATCATCTACATAAATCTGAACCTACAAGATGTCTTTACCTTGTCTCTTAGTGAATAGTGTCTGGTCTACATTACCTCTTGTGTAGCCTTGTTCGGCGAGGAATGAGCTTAGTCTATCATACCAAGCTCTGGGTGCCTACTTCAAGCCATATAGAACCCTGTCCAACTTATAAACATGGTCTTTAAAATGTGAACATTCAAAACCAGGGGGTTGCTCTACATATACTTCGTCTTTTATTAAACCATTCAAAAAAGCACTCTCAACATCCAGTTGCTGTAGTTTGATTTTATGAGAGCATGCAAATGCAAGCAGAATTCTAATGGCCTCTAATCTAGCTACAGCGGCAAAAGACTCTTTAAAATCTATGCCAAACTCTTGATTATACCCCTGAGCCATTAATCAAGTTTTATTTCTGATTATCTTACCATCTTCACTAAGTATGTTCCTAAAGACCCATTTAGTACCTATGACAGATTTCTCTTGGGGCCTAGGAACTAGATGCCACACATTGTTTCTTTCAAACTGGTTTAATTCATCATGCATGGAGTTTATCCAGTTTTCATCTTTTAAAGCCTCTACAATATTTTTAGGTTCAGTTTGAGACACAAGTGCTAATTGTTCAATTTCATCCATAATTCTAAAATGAGACCGAGTTCTAGTTGGCTCAAGTAGATTACCCAAAATATTCTCTAAAGGATGGTCTTTCAGCACTCTTATTTCAGTCTGAGGGTTACCTCCATCTACATCAATGACCTGAGCATTGCTTGACTCTCCTTGGTCTTCATTTCCTTGTGTCTCCTCGTGTGAAAGTTCTTCTTTTCCTTTTACATTCAGAAATTCCCCATCATCATCATTCCTGCAAGTATTGTCATGATTAGTCTCATCAAAAGTGATGTGAGGTGACTCTTCTACACATAGAGTCTTAAGATTATAAACTCTGTATGCTCTAGACCAACCTGAATATCCAAGAAATATGCCTTCTTCACTCTCGGGCTCAAACTTGTCTAAAACTCTCTTATCATTGTTATGAACAAAACACTTTGAAACAAATACTTTTATGAGAGAGAGAGATGTCTTTTTACCTTTGAGCAACTCATAAGGAGTCATTTTAGTGAATGGTCTTACTATTGAGTGGTTGATGATATAACAAGCAGTGTTTACCGCTACTGCCCAAAACCTCCTTGGTAGTTGCTTTTTAGCAAGCATGGTCCTAGCCATTTTTATGAGAGTTCTGTTCCTCCTCTCGACCACCCCATTTTGTTAAGGGGTCCTTGGTGATGAGAACCTATGATTTATTCCTTTAGTCTTGCAAAGATTGTAAAAATCAGCATCTTCGATATCACCACCATGATCTAAAAGTATGTTGAAAATTTTGAACTTACCATCTTGCTTTACTTGCATGTAGAGTGCCTGAAACTCATCAAATGCGTCATTTCTATGTGCAAGGTAAAACACCCATGTGAATCCAGTAAAGTCATCTACTAAAACATAGCCATATCTTTTACCACTTAAGTTAGTTGTTTTGGTTGGACCAAACAAGTCCATGTGAATTAGTTCAAGTGGTTTGGATGATAAGCTTTCAGTTCTACTTTTAAATGACTTCCTAGTTTATTTTCCTTGTGTACATGCATCGCAAATTTTAGAGTTCAGTTTGAATTTAATTTTAGGCAATCCTTTAACAATAGAATACTTCACCAATTTATGAAGTGCATTGTAGCTAGCATGACCTAGTCTACGATGCCACAAGCATGCTAAATCAGATTTAGGAGCAGTAAGACAAAGATTTATGTGAGCAGGGTCATCTAAGTCAATCATATACACATTGTTGACTCTTTTACCAGAAAATTTGGTTTCTTTTGAAATAGGGTGCAAGATCCTACATTGACTAGATTCAAACACTACAGTGTGGCCTTTATCACATAGATTACTTATGCTCAACAAATTATATTCCAAGCCATCAACAAGCAAGACATTTTTAATGGAGTTGGAGGGGTTCTTACCAACTTTACTTGTACCAATAATCTTTCCCTTGTTGTTCCCTCCAAATGTGACATGTCCAGCTTCCTTATCTACCAAGAGACATAATTTGGTTCTGTCCCCAATCATGTGTCTTGAGTAGCCACTATCAAGATACCATCGATTGTGCTCGGCTGTAAGACACTCCTACACAAGGAATTAAGTGATAATGTTTAGAATCCAAAGATAATTGAGTCCCAATAATTTCTTCATCTTAGTAAAGTAAGATAGCATGGGTTTTGGAATCCAAACTTTCTTAGTGTTCATGTTTTCCTTGCTTGGTTGGATTTTATGGTTCCTCTTTACATTGTTTACATTCCTTTTCTCTCTTTTGATCTCTTAAGCTTTTGAGGTTTTATGGATGTTAAAAGAGGATTGATTCTTGATCCATTTGTTCCAGTGATTGGGTTTATAGTGTTAGAAGTTGTTATAGTTCATAGGGTACTGTTGTTGGGTTGGCGTGTGGAAGTATGGCTCATAACTACCCCTATTGTATGTAGGTGTCGACCTGTATGAGGTGAAGTGTCGACCTCTCCCCTGTTCTGACCATCTATAACGGTCTCTGTTTGCTAGATGTGTCGACCTCCTGTCATGAAAGTGTCGACCTATCTCTCGTTCTACCCATTCATAACGGTCTCTGGATGAGAGACGTGTCGGGTCCCTGTAACTTGAGTGTCGACCTGTCGGTGCATACCTAGGGAATTGACGGGTGGTTGACCATGAGGGTGTCGACCTGTCCTTAGGGTAGTGCCGACCTGTGCTGTAGCACCCCAGATTTAGCTATAGAAAGTAAACCCCCTTGAAATAAATAAAATCCTTAAATAAGTACCCAAGAAGGAAAAAAAAGATAAAGAAACAAAAATATATTAAGCCATGACCCTTTTGAAAGCCATACATTTTTTTAAGGCCAAATAAAAATTATGGGTCATAATAAATTGATTATCTTTTTCCCGTTAGAAATAAAAATAAGTGAGGCCCAAACAATATAACTCATATATTGTAACGACCCGGATTCCAGATACCCGGTGCACCCGGTATAAATACCGAATACACGTGATACCATGAGGGACCCGCGAGGCCTCCCAAGCGCGGGAAAGCGCCGAAGGGATAAAAGGCATGTGTAGAGTACATTGAAGCCACAGAGATATAACAGTAAGCAAGTAAATTTCATTAGATTGGATTGCTAAAGTAGCAGAAATAAAATTACAGCTTCATTAATAAATTTTTAACAATTAAACACAGAGTCCAGCCCAAAGGAAAGACAACAAGTCTAGCACAGTACAGTACGACAGAAAGAAACGTACACAGAAGTCGGGAGAAGCCCGACGCAGGTACGGCTGGCAGCGACAACAGCGAAAGAGCGCTCCACCAAGAACAACAGAGGCAGACGGCGAAACCCACCTGAAAAGCAGCAGGGGTGAGTCTCAACAGAAACTCAGTAGGGGTCACGCGGATCCCCACTGGAAAATGCACAAAGCAAAAGCAACGGAAGCAGCAACAAACGCAGCAAGAACAGCAACGTAGCAAGGCAGGAAAGCTACACTACAAAGCTGTAAAGGAACAGATGGGAAGTAGGAGTAGGGAACACGCAGGAGAGGGTGAGAACCCGCACCAAACAAGCGGCTACCGAACTAACCTCGGCATCCCAAACTACTCCAAACAAAAGGCAACAGATGGATGACCCTAAACTCACACAGAAGGGTACACCAGCCTGTCAACCAGCCCCAAACAATCCAGGTCTAGACACGACCTAGACAGATGCCAAACAAGCACGTACATGACCGGAAACGTCGTGCACAAAGCCCCACGCACGAACAGAACACCGTGCGGACAACAAAACACTAACCTCGAGCAGGGCCACGAACGGGCAACTCGCAAAGGTCACGACGCGCAAGAAAACGCGAGAGCTACGCGTCACGTGACGGAAGCACCCCCTTAGAAAGCCAGCTGCGTCCGCTGACGTCTCACGCTGCACCTCAAGTGTCTCACCTACAGTACTGCTGTAACAACAGCAGAGACAGAGACACAAGCTGAACCAAACAGGAACAACAAATAAGTAACTAGTCAGGGTCACGCCCGTCGACGTAAGTCCTTAGTCCCTGACCACGTGTGCACACACTGGCTATAGTCTAAGCCAGGTCCTCTAGCTAGTATTCTCCCTCGGTAGGACGCTACCGTTGACTAGGAGCCCGCGGAACTAACTACAAACCGCTCACCGGGAATAACCCTCCGCCATCTGCTAGCGGGTCGGCACTCAACAGACCTTAGGCAACAACAAGTGGAGGCTTCACACGACACAGAAGCTCAAACACAAGTGCCGAAGTACAAACGGGCGACCACGCCCCTCAACACGTACTTCGAGGCACCAAATGGCAGCATCGCCACTGCCGACAACTCAGGACAAGCAACTAGACCTCCTATGTAACGATCCTGAGTCGAACGACTCAAGGCAAGATCGTCACAAACAGCGGAACAAGCCGCCAATCGGTCTAATCCTAAGCCAGAGAAACCACGCTCCGCAGAAAACAACACACGGAGACCTGAGGGAAATATCAAGAACCCTCAGCACAGCTGGACACGCAAACCGAGGTAGAACAACACCTCGAAGCATCCAGAAGAAGTGTCTTGGACAGGACAGAACCGCCAAGACACGCACAAACAAGGTCACATGTCAACCACTGGGTCACACCGGGTTGACCGAAACCAAACAACAAAAGCATACAAGAGTAGGATCAAGAATCCTACCACAAGTAAGAAGACTCCTGGCCACCTTGCAACGTAGTCTTAACCCTCATAGGACATCAAGAGACACCCACAGGACAACGGGCAGACCACAAGGACAAGCCAAGACACACAGAATCATCGGGCAGAAAACCAAGGCACAAAGGAAGTAACGCACAGGCCCTAGACCGTTATTAGAAAGTGACGGTCTAGCTCAGGGGCGTTATTTCCCAAACGACGGACGGACACCAGGCCGTCACACACCACCTTGATAACCTACAAAACCACACAAAAGCCAAGTAACGCACGGCTCTAGGCGCGTTACAAGCAAGCGGCGCACAGGGGCTCCACCGTTACTCCCAACGGCATAGCCACCCAAACCCAAAACGAAGCAACGCGCTAAGCCAGGCGCGTCACTCACGAAACAGCGCGGCAGGGGAGGGCCGTCAGAACCAAACGACGCACGGGGGCCTATCCGTTACTCACAACGGCATAGCCACCCTCAACCCAACACCACAGCAAACGACAGACAGGGGTGAGCGCGTTACTCTCTAACGACGCACAGGGGCTCCACCGTCGCTTCCAACGGGACAGCCACCCAACCTCGTCCATGCGGAATATAACGGCCAGGGGCAGGCACGTCATACTCAAAACAACGGATGGGAACACATCCGTCGGAGGAACCGCCTCAACAGGTCAAAGTCAGTCAACCAGCAAGCAACAGCCTGGGCAAGGCGCGCCGCTTCCATCTAACGCGCTGGGTCAAGCGCGTTAGACCAACCGACTTAACCCCCAAGAAAAACGACAAAACGCAAGTAACGGCCAGTCATTGGCGCGTTACACGGGAATGACGCACCACCCTTGGGCCGTCACTCACCCAGAAGCTAAAGAGCTCAAAACGACGCAGACCAAACGACGGTCAGTCGTAGGGCCGCTAAATCAAGTAACGGTCGCTGGCATGACCGCTACTTCGGTTACGGCGGGAAAACAGAGGGATGGCCGGATTGGCCCGTTCCACGCCCCATTCACCCCGAAACGCAGGGGAACACACCGCAACGACAAAAGACAACACCAAGGGGCTCCAAACCCCACATGCAACATCAAAGACGCAAGATTCGGGCGATTTTACCAAATCAACCCTAAATGGGTCACCGAGGTTCCCGGGCTTCTACCGGCCTCGAATGAACACCAAATCGCACGAAACCAACGTGGATGGGATTCTAACATCCCTGCGGTCATTTAGAAACTAACTGAACCGCAAACGGTCACCGTTTACCGGTCGACCCTAAAAACCACGAAAATCACGGTTTAGGCAAAACAAGCCCAAACACGCTCGTTTCCTAGCCGAACGCCGTGCAATGGCAGGGAAAACGAAGATGGAGAAGCAAGGATCCGTCACCCTACCTCCACCGACGAAACCGTGTCCCGAAAGGACTAAACCACGCCGAAAACCACTCGCGAACCGATTTCACCGGCTTTGAATCCACCGTTCGGGATCGCGCCAGAATCGATCCGATCCTCGCTCCATCGCGCATCCAACCAGCTCCACGGCTTCACCGCCTCGCCCACCTACGCCTCCGTCTGCAGCCGGAGCTGGAAAGGGGAGAGAACGAGAGAGAACGGGAGAGAGAGAGACGGTCGCGCGAATGAGAAGGAGAGAGAGAAAGAGAAAAGAAAAAAGAAAGAAATTAGGAAATTTTCCTAATTTCCGGAAATTCTGAAAATGCGCCGAAAATGCACAAATTCGGAAAAATACGCAAAAATAGTCGAAACGACCGGCTCGACGAGTACATCGTCGCTGTAGCATCCACGAGCTCGAGAATTGTCAAACAAACTCACCGTAGGGTTCCGTAACTTGTACGTGAGAAAAACCCACACGGCTCGTCAAACTCAACTCGGAAGCCACAAAACGAACCGAAACTCAACGAAACCAATCCGAAAGAGATCCGAAAGATCCAACAAAGAACCAACAAGATCTAGGGCATTACAAATATGCACATTAATGGGCCTAAAACACATATTAGATATATTATTGTGCCACTAATACAAATACTAAATAAAAGCTAAACCACCTATGTATATATGAAGCCCAAAAATGAATAAAATCACACACATACGTATATACCCCATAATGACCCATATATATATATATGTAGGGGTTACGTGGGTGGCATATAAAAGGGTCCTTATTATATATGGGTCATATGGGGTATATATGTTTATATCTAAACTAAAGCCCACGTGAGACTTCCCACCAAAACCCAACCCAAACCCATGTATTTATATCTAAACCAAAGCTCCGTTATATGCCTTCTCACATAGACCCATTAATAAGCCCAAATACCACCCTATATATGCGATAACGATTCTTTGGAGGGCATGAAGAAATATCGAAAGGTAAGAGACGCCATGGTCTTAGGCGTGGATTTCATAATAGATGACTTAATAAGAGCTGTCATTTTATTCTAAAATAAATAGTGCCAATTTTTTAATTAAAGAATTTTTGAAAACTAATTACATGAAAAAATAGAGAAAAATGGAAAACTCATGTCCCTAAAATTTTCCAGCTAGATCACATCAAATAAAACGGATAAAAATCCTTAAAGATTGTAACACTTTAAAAATAAAACGTGAAATGTTGAATAACGCCCGTACCAGGGGCGTTATTTATTGAAAAACGCCTATTAAATGGACACCAATTCTTAGAATGTGGCTTTGGCATGGACGTCAATTTCTTAAATCAAAAATAAGGAAACTTTTGTTCGAACCGGGAGGTAATTGGAATTTTTTTGAAAGAACTATTTAGTAAGAATAATTTATGGGAAAGTCTCGATACTAAGATGACTCTTAGTAGGAAGTTTAAATCTCACTCAAACTCCAACTCTCTAGTCGGTTCTCAACCCTATAGGATCTCCAAACCCTATAAATACCAACCCCTTCGAGCCAATCTATTGGCTTTTCTCTTCTTCCTCTCTGCTTCGTGCTATTGCCTGTGGCAAGAAGCATCTTACTGCTTGTTATTATTCTTCTTCTACGGTTACTGCTGCTAGTTTTTCCCTGCCGTGTGTGCGTGAAGACCAACGCGGGAGCTTTCTCCCCTTGCCCTGCGTGAAGGGAGCTTTTGCTCCTCATCCCTTCTTCTTCTGCCGTGGTCGTAACAAGAGGAGCTGCTGCTTCTTCCTTGTTGTTGTTTCGCCTGAAGACTTCCTCTTCAGTTTACGGATACTACTGTAGTTATATTCATTCCAATCGTCTATCTTTCTCTCGTTCGATCGTTGTTCTAGGCAAACCCAACAGGTAGGTGTTCTCTCTGATGGCTAAACTAAATTAACAAAGATGATACATGCTCTTATGATCATAAACAGCATGCTCATGTTCGAGTTCATAATCTCTAGTTTCTCGTAGGTGTTCTTGACATCAAGCGAAACCCGTTAATAGTTAAAGTTTAACATGATCTCTGCATGTATATATACCTTAATCTTTTAATGCATCCGTAGGTTTTCTCAAGACTTAGCAAAACTCTGAAATTAGTAAGTTATAAGCATGCATATAGGTCTACAGATTTCGTTCTCTTACTGAGGTTTATCTATTTACTGCAAGAATGAAATTGACGACCCAATCTAGGGCGTCATTTTAATTCAACGACCGACCAATCGGTCGTCAATTATAAAAGTTAGTTATAGAGTTTTTGCTTTAACGGCTTGTTCGTGAGCACCGGAGTCTCCTTTGGACATGAAATTTTATGGGTATATTATTAGGGTGGAGACCGAGGTAGTGAAAGTGGTTGCACCATTTTTTGTGCCTCCTATCTCAAGATCCCCCATCTCTCAACGAAAAATTATTTTGAACGTCTGGTTAGGTAGAGTTTTTCGAGCTCGTCATTTCGGTATATCATAGGCTCGATTCCGACGTGGTTAAGTCGGGAAACGAGAGGACTGAAGAATTGACACAATTTGACAATTTATGAAATGATGACATGTGTATAGTCGTCCAATCCTTTTGACGACGTAGAACAAGGTCGTCAAATTATATATATATATATATATATATATATATATATTGTACTTATAGCTTTAAAAATTCATATCTATTAAAATATGTCACAGAAATTATAAAAATTATATATTTGGAATCCTTGCATTTTTCTCCTAATTATCATATATTTTATTTCTCTGAATTAGTTTAAATAAATAAATATGTCTTTGAATGTATATTCTTGAAATTATTCAATTAAATAGATATTGACTTGAATTCTTGTTAAATAAATTACGTTAAAAGTCATAGAATTAACGTCTCTCCAAGTGGACGCTAATTAATAAATGACACTACTCACGGACGTCAATTAAAAATAAGTTTATTTAATTATAGTTAATTATATAATTGGATTGACGTGAATTCTATAATTAACGCATTCATGTCCTCACCGTTTTCTTCCGGTTTTGACCCATACCTCGGGTCTTTCGGCACTCTCATCTCACGTCCGTAGATGGAGCCCCTTTTTCATGATTGGTTTGCGTTATACACCTCAACTCTCGGTGACATACGAGCCCTCCGTTGGACATTCCGTTCCTTCGGACTGACAAGTTAGTCATTGAGACCTCTGTAAGTCTCCGCTAGCCTTGGATTACCTCAAGGCAGCCGAGCTGGTTGTACCCTAAAGACCTCGGGATCCGATCCGTGTCACTTTGATTTTTCGTTAGTCTTGACACTCTATTCCTTTCGGAATCTTCTTATCATCAATTCGAGAACATAACCCTTTGACTCTATATTTGGCCAAATCTGATTCTGGAACATTAAGGGCTGTGGGTCCGCGACTTTTCAGTGCTAGGTAGGACGGAAGTCCAACTCTATAAACGATGGGAATTTTGGGTGTGGCATTACACCAAAGTTTGTATATCTGTTATATTCTGTTATTCTGTTATATCTGTTATTCTGTAAACTCTGTTAAATTCTGTTAAATCTGTTATTCTGATAATTTATAGCTTGGTTATTTTGATAATTTAGATATTCTGCTAGATTGTTTAATTTTGCTTATATTTATTGAAACTCTGTTATATTCTGGCCAATTCTGAAGTTATGTTCATCTAAGTATCTGTCCTTGTTATATTCTGATAGCTTGTCCTTGACTCTGCATGGGAATTCATCCCTATTTCTCTTGAGCTCGTATCCGCCTTTGACTTTGATATTCATCTTTTCTATTAGATTGATCTTCATGATTTTCTAGTTCCATGCATTGCATCGTCACGAATACGTTAATTGGCTAATCACTTATATTCTGCTTGATGAGAGATGTAATTCCTACTGAGCGTTTTGGCTCACCAGCCTATCATTAGCATTTTTCAGGTAATGACATTGAAGATAGTCCATCAGATGGGGAAGGGCAAGAGTGTTGAGCGTTATGGAATCGAGTCTGTGTCTTTTATCTTCTTGAGTCTTGTCCTATCATTGAGTCTTTTCCTTTTTATTAAGAGTAATGAGTCTTTTCATTTAAATATGTAAGTGAGTCAAGAATTGTAAGTTTGACATTTGATATTAATAAGAATTGTATTTTTGCCATTTTTGTTTAGCCTTGAAGTTGTGTCTTATGAGTTGCTCTGATTATTCACGACTGTATCGCTGCCACGTTCCGACCAATACGTTCCGCTGCTATCAGATCGGGACGTGACATGTGCCATTGTTGAAATTCTTTCTACCCTTGGGATGTGTAGACCTGGACTTGGGTTGGTGTCAGCCACCTTGGTGTTGTTGGTGAGCCTTTTTGGATTGTTCAGAGTTGTTCTTCATAGGCTCGCCCATTTTCTCTTTTCCTTTGTTTTTAGCTTTTTCTTGGTTTAGGCTAGGTGTTGTTTTAGAAGTTGATGCTTCAGAAGATGGGACAAATGTTGTGGTTTTCATACCAATTGACCTTTTCTCTGTGGGATTATATCCTAGCCCTTCCCTGTTGAAGTTCATCTTAGTCGGAAGCAGAGCATTCAGGTTTTCACTCCCATCTACAAATTTCTTTAAAGAATTCTGTTTGTCATTTAAGTCCTTTTGGAGCTTTTCATTTTCTTTAAGAAGTTATGAGTTGACTTGGTTTATTGCATCATATTTTTCATTACACAATTTGTTGTCTTTGACATAGTCTTGCATTTTTAGTTTCAACTCATCAATTTCATCTCTGACACTTTCATTTTCATCTTCTAAATCTCTCATTTCTTTTCTTCCCTCTTCGAAGTTTTCAATCATTTTCTTGAGATCTTCAAGTTTAGATTCTAGGGAAGCAGTCTTTTCATTTAGACTTTGATCATGCACAAAGGAGTCAATTTTCTTCTTTAAAGTTTTGTTTTCTTTCTTGTACAATTCATATTTATCCATTAACTCAAAGTAAGCTTCCTCCTAATCATCAGTAGTAAAGTGCTCAAATGGAGAGCTTACCTCTGTATTCTTGTCTCCTTTAGCCATTAAACACAGATCTTCATTCTCCTCGATAGTGGAGCTATTTTCATCTTCTTCCACTTCTTCATCACTCTATGTACAAATCATAGCATGTTTCTTCTTGCCCTTCCACTTGGGCATTGTCTTCTTGGCTCCTTATGGACACTCAGACTTGATGTGTCCAGGTTTCCTGCAAGAATAGCAAACAAGTTTCTCAAACTTCTTAGCATTTTCAGGTCTTGGCCTGAAACCTCTCTTTACCGGAGGCTTCCTCTTTGTAAATCCTTTACCTTCCTTTCTTAATAACTTCATGAACTTTCTTGTTAACATAGCAACCTCATCCTCTTCAGAGTTGCTACTTGAAGGTTCTTCATCTTCAGAGGTGTCCTTGGTACTTGGCCTAGCCTTGAGAGCTAGAGGCTTCTTCTTACTTACCCAACCTCTTTGTTCTTCAAATTCATCTCATAGGTCATCAGGGACCCTATGAGTTCTTCTACCTTGGTGGTAGTCAAGTCCTTTGATTCTTCAACCACTGTTGCCTTTATATGCCATGCAGGAGTTATGGATCTTAATATCTTTCTCACAATCTCCTACTCGGAATAGGACTTACCTAGCTCAGTTAAACCATTAGTGAGCATGGTTAGCCTAACATACATATCAGAGATAGACTCATCAGGTTTCATTCTGAAATTTTCAAATTCAGAAACTAGCATATTAGCCTTGGTCGCATGTACCTGTGTTGTCCCTTCATATATTACCTCAAGACGGTCCCACATTTCTTTTGCAATGGCGCATCTAGACACTCTTGAGAATTCTATTGGGTGAAGGGAGCACTACATTATGTGCTTGGCACCCCAGTTCAATGTTGATCTTCTGATCTGCTCCTTAGTCCATGTGTCTTCATCTTCAGGCAGCTCAAACGGACCTTTGCTCATCACTTGCCAAACTTCATGATCCTGGGCTCTAATAAAAACCTGCATGCGATTTTTTCGGTAAGGATAGTTTGTCCCAGTGAAAAAGGGAGGTCTATTTATGGAATGCCTATTGGTCATAGGACTCTTAGTCGCCATATCACCAGCTCTCTCAAGGTCGTTAGACCACATATAAAGAGACTAGCTCTGATACCACGTGATGAGTAGTGATAAGCAGATCTAGAGGGGAGGGGTGAATAGATCAGCCCCTTCTTTGTGGAAATAACAACTAGATAAAAACTAAAGAACAGTAAGGCACAAACAGACGCAAGTTGGTGAGCTAAATGCACAAACTATGATTAGGAGCGTTCCTACACAAGCATCTAGCATCAACGTAAGATAGAAAACAAACCACAGAGAGATAAGATTTTAAGGTGGTTCGGTCTCTATCCAGAGACCTACATCCACCCCTCACACAACTTGGTGAGGCTTCACTAGTGCAAATGCACTACCGCTGATTCACAGCTTCCAATAGAGAGACAAACTCTCTCAACTCCGCTGCCAAACAGCTTGAGGGTACACAACCCAAATCCCACAGACCGGTGAACACACCGTCTGTCTTCCTACACGTAGGTAGGGAGCAATGTAAGAGTATTTGTTTTGAGAAAAATAAAACGGAAAAGAGTAACTAGACAGAGTATGGCTATGAAGTTCTATGGGAGAGAAAAACTCATGTCTGGGTGAGAGCTGGACGAAGCCTAGGTTCTCCTTTTCTTCTTTCTGGGTCTTCACCACGAACGCGAGAGGAGTGGTAGACCAGCTTCACAGCTCTCTACGGCGCCTGATGCTGTTGTCTTCCTTCTCGTGAGAACTCCCGAAGGTGAAGAAGATGATCTGATGCGTTGCAATCATGCCAGCGGCAGGAGGAAGGCAATATCTCCACAAAAGGCTTCTTCGCTGCCCATGCTCTCCTTCTCTTGTTTCTCTTCTTCTTCTCTTCTGCTAGCCCTATAGAGAACTTGAGCCCTCTACTTCTTCTTCAAGTTATCTCCCCTCTTATCTCCTTGTAGAATACCATGCGTAGGATGTTGCACTCCTCATTCCCCTTTTGCTTCAACAACTTATTATCATTTTCTCCCGTGCGCACCACATTCGTGGGTAGGTAGGGAACCGAATCTGCAAAGGGGACACACTCCTGGAAGATTCTTCTGATATTTGATCAGTTCCTCTGAAAAGGTGGGCTTCCAGAAGTATTTTCAAGTGCGATCGGATTCTCCACGACCTGTTTCGGATCTTGAAAAGCGGATGCTTTTGGTTTCCGATCCGTTCTGGGTGAGCTTGAAGGTGTCGACACTTTCAGACAAGGTGTCGGCACATCTCATGAAAAGCTTGAAGAAACATGGCTTCCAAGCAATACATGTCGACACTTCGATGGCCGTGTGTCAACACATGCGCCACACTCGCGTGCGGCTCAAGCCTCCGTGTCGAGGCTTCACTTGGAAGTGTCGAGGCATGTGCGCCAGATAGAGATGAAGTCCATTGCGCTGAACCGAAGGTGTCGACACTTTTTTCATAGGGTGTCAACACATTGTGCCAAATTGAACCCAAACATAAACGGCTCAAAGATAATTTTCTTCTTGACACGTCGACACGTTGACATAGGGTGTCGACACGTTGCTCACGCTAGAGCTCAAATAGAAGCGGCTCAAAGATAAGTCTCTTCTAGGCGTGTCGACACGTCCAATTGATAGGTCGACACATTAAGTGAGCTTCTCTTGTACTTGTTCAAACTAGAAATTAAACCAAACTCGTTAGATATTTCACAATGATCTAATAATGATTTATGGTTTGTTGTCATCAAAACTAGGGGACACAACAGTCCTAAACTAATGATAAACCCATGCGGAAGACCACTGGCTCATGAGGAAAAATGAAGTAATGATAAACTTATGAGGAAGATCATTGGCTCATGCGGCACACTGAATAAATAATGAAGAAACCCATGAGGAAAGACCACTGGCTCATGAGGTAAAAGGTATCATTGATAAACCTATGAGGAAAGACCACTGGCTCACTAGGTAATTGCTAAACTGACTTGAGTGCTTGATAATCATGAATCCCTGCACAAGAAAGGATATTTACTTGACAAATCAAATAGCCAATATCTCGTGACATGATGTGAAAACTACATACTTGATATTCCTCCCAACTTATTCAATCTTTTTAGCTAGTTATTTCACGACTCGTCCTACTATATTCTCTACATTGTCTCGCATTCATTCATGCATGATCATAGAGTAATTGCATAAAATGTTAATTACTTTAAGCAAGCCTGGATCATAGAGATATAATTCCTACTGAGCATTTGCTCACCGAGTATTTTTTAATATTTTTTAGGTAATAATGAAGAAGAATGCAATAAAGATGGGCAAGGACAAGAGTGAAGAGAATCCCGGCCTTTTAGTTGAACCTCGCAGACGTATGTCTAGTTTAGTTAGTTTGAGAGTCTCTTGTAATTTTCTTTTATTGAGTCTATTAGTCTGAGTCAAATTGTAATAAACTTATATTTGAAATTTCAATGAAATTTTTTTCATCAAATTATATTGTGCCTTTATGGTTTGCTCTGATTATTCATCACTGTTCACTACCACGTTCCGAGCATGTTTCTGCTGCTACCGGTTTGGGGTGTGACACGTAAGACGGTGGTGGGGGGCTTCGGGTATGCCCCTAGTCTCTCCGTTGTCGCTCTAGAGCAGGGGCGGCCATCTTCGCCGGTTGACGAGGTGGCCCCGCCTCACTCCTTCTTCCTCACAGATGGGTGGAGGCCTCCTGTTCTGCAGGCGAAGGCGGAGGTTGAGAAGGACCACCCGCCCTGCTCCGGATGATATGGCCTCTTTAAAGAATAAAGCGGCCTTTGGCTGTTAGCCGGGAGGCTTCTACTCAGGGGGGCTTGCCTGGGAACGCTGCGACCGTTCCTCCCTAGCTACCTGGGCCCTCATCAAATCGACAAGGATGTCTAGCTTAGCATTGAGAGAATGGAAGGCATCCGGTTCCACCATGGCGGGCTGTACCCCCATGGACGGCAGCGGGGGTGGGGCGTTAGCTTGATCATTAGGAAGGGGACCAATCAACGAGTGTGATGGTACGGGCCCTTCGTTGGCAGCCACAAACACCTTCCCCTATCGCCAGTAACTCTCCTACAATTGCTTCTTCGCACCATGTTGGCTTCCTGCTCGTTTCCAACAAACGTCCCCAGATGAAGAGGCAAGATCTCGCGGTAAGCCCTGAGCCATCCGATCTAGGGTGATCACAGGATGCGGACACTCTAATGTTGTATGCTGCTAAGGGAAGAAGATGATCAGGGGACCCAGGGTTGTGACCCCGGGGAAAATCCTCCAATGCTTAAGTCAGCGAGTAGTAGAAGCGAGGTGCAAAGGGGGGGAGGGCAGGAGAGTAGAGGGGCACGAGATCGCTCTCCACCAGTCGAAGTGGCTGAGAGTGGGCTTACCTTTCCGGACGGATTCCCTGGGTTTATATAGTGGTGGGCTTCCTCGCCTAGGTAGGATAGAGATGGGGCCTAGAGGATGCTGCACCCGGTGATGGACTCTTCCCGATCAAGGACTCTCCCCTTCTCCTTATCGCCGTTCCCAGATATTTTGTGTAATCTCCGCTTAGATAGGCGCTAGCAACGAGGACTTAGTCCTAGCACATGAAGGAGTCCTGATGCCGAGCTAATCCACAAAGGATAAGTGGGGGTACTCCTCTTCATCACTGGGGTTACCTGCCCGACCACGGGATCACTCGGTATGGCTTGTAGGCTTTCCCCGAGTGTAAGGGGGGTCGATCGATCGGGCACCGAGCTAAAGCTGGGGCGGGCGGGGGGGAGGGGGGTGGGAGATGCAGGCCTTGGGCAAATGAGGCCTCAAAGTAAGTGGGCCCTGCCGGGGCTGTCACTTGTTGGGCTAGGCAGGTCTCGATGGGCCACTTGGGTTACGCATCTAGTGGGCTGCGAATCTCGCCCTCTCTAGTGTTGGTGCGACCGATGAGGCAAAACTTAAGAAATCCTTTTTGCATGTCTGCCCATGTTTCTATAGGTTTCCCCAAGGCCCCTAACCAATATTAAGCTTTATCTTTTAAAGAGAATGGAAAAGGTGTTAATTTGAGGGCATCATCAGAAAAAGGTTGAATTTTAATGGTACAGCAAATTTATAGGAATTCATCAAGATGATTACAAGGGTCCTCATTTGTATTTCAATAAAAAGAATGTGGCATTTGAATAGTGCTAGATTTAATTTCATATTGAATGGCTTGATTTTGGGGAATTGGAATGCAATATGAAGGTTGATATTTATTAGGTGTGAAATAATCCGTCATTTGCTAAGGGTCGTTATTATCAACCATTGGATCTTGATGTTGATTCTTTTGATGTAAAATGATGTGACACGACCCCTCGGACCTAGAATTTGCAAGCAACACAACAATTTAGGCAACGTGACACAAGCGGACTCACTCGCGTTGGCACACTCGGGTCTGTAGGAGGACCGGCGATGGCGGTGAGGGTCCGAGGTTGGACCTCAATGTTCCAAGGGTATGGCCAGCTAAGGTTTGACCCCAATGGGCCAGGGATGCCCCAATTCCGTGGGCGGCCAGCACGCCAAGGGCGTGGGATGTAGCGGCTCTCTCACAACTCGCTCCGCGGCGGACACTCGAATTGATTGATTTGGGTCGGGCGCTCGCCTCACCACCGACGGGCAATTAAGAACGATACTAAGCTAAGCAATGGTAATAAACCAGCAACGATGAGTGGCCAGAAGCTCACCTGATCAGCGTGGGGATGCCGATCCCAGCCGGAGACGAGGGCAAGCGGGGAAGCGTGGGCTACCCGCATGCCGCGCCGATGAAGCTTCAACCTGTTCAACTTAATACAATCACTACACCTCACGCAGGAGGGTGACCTCGGGGAAGGGATGATCAAATACAATCAAACACTACCTCCACACAGGGAGGGGCCGTAAGCCGGCCAGGCGGGGACGGGAAAACCGTCGGAGAACGGAAGAAGGAAGCCGAAGTTGTTTCCACTTGCAAGCTGTGATAGCTGACAGCCAGACGGTCCCGGGGCTGTAGATCATGTTCCTGAATTTTTCTGGAGGCGAGACCAGCGTGGGGTTCTTCGTATCTGGCACGCGGATGGCTCAGAATTTTCCCGATTTCTTCTGCTGCAGCCGCTGGTCCGGGTCGAGCGACGAACAGGGTGGCAGATTCTGGCCACAGCAGCTACCAGATATGAACAGCCACTTGCAGAAGCTACCCCGGCCGCTCCCAAACCCTGAATCATGAGCCGTCGGAGTTTCTGGAATCGTGGTCAAGTCTCCTTCGCAGCAGAATCAACGGGGAAGCCAGATGAGGTCGGAGGAGACCGGGGGACCCAACAAGGTGCTGACAGGTCGTAGCAGACTTGGGGAGGCCGCTTGGAGCAGTCGGAGGAAAATCTCTATAACTCTGTCTCACGGAACCCGAACGCAGTTCTGCTTCCTGATCCTGGAAGAGGATAGGACGTGGAAGAACTTTGATGAAGAGGCCTCAGCCTGGTTCTGCTAGGGTTCGCCGTGGCACAGCTTCCTCTCAGGTTCAGGTACTTGGTGACAGTAACTCGGCAGCAGCTACTTGATATGAACAGTTACTTGCAGAAGTTACCCCGGCCTTTCCCAAGCTCTGAATCATGAGCCGCCGGAGTTTCTGGAACCGTGGTCGAGCCCTCTTCACAGAAAAACTGACGGGGCAGTCGTCTGATGTCGGTGCGGACAGGGAGACTCAGAAGAGTGGAGGCAGGTCGCTGCAGGTTGTGGGAGGCAGACCCGAACAGCCGAGGGAGAAAAATGAGAACTCCGGCCTCCGGACATCGAACGCAGTTACGCTTCTTGATCCTGGTAGAGGACTGGAGGAAGAAGAAATTTACAGAAGGGCTCGTAGTCTGAATCTTCCTCCGTTTGTTGTGGTACAGCTTCAAATCGGGTTCTGGTACTCTGCAGGGGGAGCCTAGCGCAGTCAGGGGAGAACGGCTCTCCCGGACAGCCCCAAACTCGGAATGGGATGAGATCGCCTCGCCTGCGAAGCCGACTGGACGACCTTTCCAGAAATGTATGGTACGTCTTCAGAGGCTGCCGTATGACTCCATGACAGCTTCTTCAAGACGACTCTTTCTCTGCCACCTGCAGACTGATCAAAGGGGAAGAGAAGGGCGGAGGAACTTGGTGGGAGTAGGTGGGGGTTAGCAATGGAAGTGGAGGGGTGCTGATGGTGGGTGTGGAGGGATGTCTCTTGGGTGGTGAGAGGGTTTGAGCAGGGCAGAAGAGAGTCAAGAGGGAGGTGGGGATGGAAGGGGACGCAAATGGGTTTTGGGGGCAGGTGGAGGTGGTGGTCGGCCAAGGCTAAGGGAGGGAGTGAGGGGTTCGAACTTGGCTGGATGGGAAGGGCCAAGGGCGGCCTTGGGAGATGGAGGAGTTGTCTAGGGGAGGGGAAGGGGCTCCTGGGAGATGGGAAATTGCTTGGGGAAGGGAGAGGGGCGCCTTGGAAGGTGGAGGGGTGCCTAGGGAATATGAAGAGTTGCTTGGGAAGGGGAGGGAATTGAAGGGATATTAAGTGGCCTAGGGAAGGTGAAGGGGTGGAGGGTGAGGTGGCAACTGAGGTGGCAGGGGGAGGGGGAGGTGAAGGGGCTAGTTCGCCCAAGGGAGGGGGAAGAGAGAGAGTGGGGTTCGCCCAAGGGAGGGGAGAAGAGAGAGAGTTAGTGAGAGAGAGAGAGAGGCACTCAAGTGGCAAGTTTTCTTCAATTTCTCATTAGCTTACAACTGAGGGATTGGGGTCCTATTTATAGGAAACCCACTTTTACATATAAGACCCTGACTTTTAACATACTAACAGATAACCAAGGAAGGGGGGGTGCGCCCATGGGCCTAGCCCAAAGAAATAGGCCCAATAGCAGGCACCATAGCCTAATGAGACTCGAACTTAGGGAAATGACTTAATAACCTAGGTACAAGACTCAAATAAAAGGCAAATTACATGAGTAGAAAATGAAAATTACATCATAGGACTCGAAATAACGTGGTGAACAAGATGTAGCTTAGGCGGCGAGTATTGGGATCCTCGATCATATGAAATTGCTGGTGAAGTCCTCATCATAAAATCTTTTCAATTTCAGCAATGGGTCCTATTCGAGTTGGATGTAGGGATCTCCTACCTTACATACACTAGGACTGTAAGAGAGATGGTTTCTTTTGTGTGTGTTTTTTTTTAGTTCTAAGGGCAAATTACCTCTAGGGATCTTCAATGGTACAACCAGCGTAGTGATCGAAGAGAAAATCCTTCGATGTCGGGGACTTATGGAGGTCTTAGTGGAGGAGATTCTGATCTGTTGAGAGGAGTTCTCGAAACGGAGGGTCCTTCCAACACTAAGAAGGGTGTGCCTAAATTGCACTAAAGAAGGTTTTTCAACAACACAAAAAATGTCAAAAATAACTATTTTTTAATTTTTTTTAGATTTTTTAGGAAGCTAATCTAATTATGAAAATTAAGGAAAGAGATAACAAAAGACAAAAACTAACTTCCATAATGTTTTTTTTAGATTTTTTATTTTTTGTGATTTTTTAGATTTTCTAAAAAAACATCCACTTATAGATTTGGACTTTTTGCTACAATTTATTTATCTGTATTTTTAGAATTCTGGTTCTTTGCTGAGAGATGTATGCTTTTTGCGACGCTTTTCTTCACATAATTTTTTTCTGTAATTTCAGGTCTGATTTTCACCATTTTTTTCTTTTATTTTTTTTCTACAAAATAAGAAAAAGAAACAAATGTTAGTATTAATATATACAAAAATAAAAAAATTATCAACCTAAAACCCAAAAATCTCCCCGGTAATAGTGCATAAAATTGATGCGAGTAGATGCTCGTCGTTAAAAACACCGCGCACATAATTTTAAAATTCCACACTCACAATAAAATTAAAATTTTAAGCATAGTGGTGTATACGAGTCGATCCCACGAGGAGGTTAGAATTCCAAGGTTGAAAACTTTTATGTTTTTAAGAGAAAAATAAGTGAATGAATTTTTTTTGTTGGAATTTAAAATTGCATAAAACTAAATCTACCAGGAGAAATTTTGAGGGTTTAGAGAGAGAAATGTAGAGAGAGAAAATAAGAATAAATAGAGAGAGAAGAGATAGAAAATACTAGAGAAAGAAAATAACACCACTGTAATTTTATTGTTCAAAAATAAAATATTTACAATACGGCAAGAAAAATAAAAATTACAACCCCAAATAAAATCTAACTAAACTAAAACTAAAGAAAATAGGTAGAGGAAATATCTGTTAAGCGAATGAAGATGCTATCGCCCACGCCCTTGAGCCTTGGAGAGTCGCTCAACCCAGTGTAGACGTCGCCGTGAGAGATAGCGTCGCCGTGAGAGATAGCCTTAGAGAGATATTTAGAGGGAAGAAATAGAGCGAGATGTGAAGAGAGAAATAGATAGAGGGAGGTGGCATTAAATAAAAATAAAAAAAAGAAAATAAGTTGTGTGTGTGTGGAAGAGAGAGATTGAGAGAGAGGAGATGAGAGACGGTGGGAGAGAGAAAGAACGAGAGAGGGAGAAGGGAGGGAGATGACACGGTGAGAACACAGAGAGAGGAGAAACAGGAAGAGAGGGAGCTCGCGGCGGTCACAAGGTGTAGAGGCAGGGGTTCCGGAGGGAATAGGGCCGCCGCGGTGGGTGAAGGCACAAAGGGGGACATTGCGGTGGTGCAGGTGGATGGAGTGTGGCAGAGAGAAGGGGACGTGGTAGTGGGTAGTGAGAAGAAAATAGAGGGAGAGAGGGAGAGCAGCGCGGTGGGAGAGGAGGAGAAGAAAGAGAGGGAGGGAACATGAGGAGGAGGAGAGACAGGGGATCGGCGGAGACACGGGGGAAACAAAAATAGAGAATGAGAGAGGGGGAAGAGAAGGGTGGTGCAGGGAGAGGATGAGAGGGAGGAGAGAGGTGTGAGCGGAGGGGAAAATAGGGGCTCCGGTGGAGGGTGGAGCGGTGGCTACGGGAGGGATGTCGGATGGTGAAGAAGGTGGAGAAGGAAAGAGACAGTGGGTGAGAGGGGAAGAGAGAGAGAAGAGCATTGAGGGAGCAGCGTGGTGGAGAGGAGAGGAAGGGTGGAGGCGGAGCAGGGTCTCCGGTGGTGACACGAGAGAGAGAGAGAGAGAGGGTGCTGCGGCGGGGAAAATAGAGAGAGTGGGAGAGAAGAGAAGGGAGACGGGGTGAGGAGAAGGAGGTAGATGAAGTAGAGAAGGAAAGGGAAGAATAGGGGCACCATAGGAGAGAAGGAAGAGGAGAGAGGAGAAGGAGAGAATAAGATGGGCTACCTACGATGTGGGGTCAAACAGAGAAAGGGAAAGGGAAAGGGAAAGAGAAAGAGAAGAAGAAGAAGAAGACGATGAAAGGGAAAGGTTGCCTACGAAGGGGAGAAAAGAGAAGAAGAGGAAAGGAGGAGAAAAGAAAGAAAAGAAAAGAAGAGGATTCATGCTCTCATGGGTGGCCTCCATGGGCTATTTGTAGGGGATAGTTCCTCCCTTTAACATCTTTTTTCTAAGTCAAACTCGAAGATAACCAAAACAACTCATCCATATTTGACACAAACAATAGAGTCCTTATGTGACTTTTCCTTTATTTCTACGGTTAAATTCGCATCGATGCTGAAGTCGCCAAATTTAATTAGCGTCAATCATCCTAACGCTATTTCATAAATTCACTTCCATCTGATTTGACGCTATTTTATTCTGAGCCAAAAATGACGTCCTTTTAAAAGGTCACCAATTAAAAATTCGCGTCCCTCACCCAAGACGTCAATTTCTTATGTAATCAAAAACAAATAACATAAAATTATTTTTTCAAGGACATTAATAATAAAAAATATAAATATGTAATTTTTTTTGTTATGCATTTATGATCTCACATATTTATTTATACCCCATAAATTGATTAATTTGATGAAAACTCAAATTTAATGTGAGATTAAAATTAGATATAAAAATTACATAATTATTTATATTAAAGCCTAAAAATAGTGAGTGTGATATAAATAAATATATAAAACTAAACACTTATCAATGACCATGTAAGTGCGAATAAACATTCATAAACTTTTCGAATGGGACAATTCAAGGCTTTGTGTTATATATATACGTTCTAATCAATAAATGAGAACATACACATCAATCACAAAGTCTTGAATGGGCATGTTCATTGACATGAGCTTAATACGCTCTCTGTGACGTTCGTGAAATGTTAGGTTGCACCCACACACCTCAGCTCACATGCAACACTCCATCAAATTAAATAACATCTAATCGATTTGCACACATCAAATTAAAAACTACCAAACTTAAAAACATTTAAATAAAGAACTCTAAATTAAATAATAAACTTAAATTACAAGTATATAAAATTTTTAGAAATAAAATTAAACAACATGTCGCCCACCCGGTTAACCCCTCTCCCCCACCGCGCCATCCCCTCCGCCCCCCCACTCCTCATTGGCCCCCCCACCCCAGCATCCCCTCTCCCCTGTCCCATCAGCTGCACCTCCATCACACCATCCCAACAGCCCCTCTCGCCCACCCCGCCAGCCACCCCTAGCCCTACAGGCCCTATCCTCCATCTCGACAGCAACTCTCCCCAATGGCAATAGCCCTACCATGTCGGTCACCCCCACCTAGTAGCCTCTCTCCCCCACCCCGTAGGCCACCCACAACCCTAGAGCCTCTCTCCCCTATCTCAACATCCCCTCTACCCTACTCTGACATCCCCTACCCTTTCGTTCACGCCCACCCTAGTAGCCCCTCTCCCCCGCCTCGTCGGCCAGAGCTCCACCACACCACCCTGGCACCCCCTCTCCCCCACACTGGTAGCCACCCCTAGCCCTGCAACCCCCTCTCCCATCCGAAAATCCCCACTCTTCCACCCTGAAAGCCCATACCCGGTTGGTCACCCCTACCCCAATAGCCCCTCGTCCCTCCACGTAGGCCACCCGCACCTCGGCTGCCTCTCTCCCACACCCCAACAGCCATCCCCACCCCGATAGTCCCTCTCCCCTACATCGTTGGCACCCCCTCACCCTACCATCCCTTCTCCCCTCCGCCGACAGAGCCCACCCCCACCGATCTCGGCCCCCCTCCCGCACTAGCTAGTAGGCCCCCACCTGCACTCCTCCCCACTGGGTGGAAGCCTTATCCAGGCACCAGCAGGACCCCCACCCTTGTAGCCCCTCTCCCCCACCCCGATAGATCCCACCGCCATTGATCCCGACCCCCCTCCATTCTGCGTAGTAGTCCCCCACCACCACCCCTCCCCATCAGTTGGACATCATGGCCAGTCATCGACGAGAAGACCCTCACCTCCTACTGGAACGCCAGCCACACCACGTTCCCGCAGCGCATCGATCACCATCCCCCCCATTGGTTGCACCCCCTTTGAAACCTTGAAGCAAAACCCCACCCCACCACATCGTCCGCCCCTTCCCGACTAGTGGAAACCCCGCCCCTCTATCCACCGGCCGGAACCCTCCCCTCCGTCAAAAAAAAAAAGAGAACTACATATCATGGAGGGGCCACTTACCGACGTGAGCAGTGACGACAAATGTGGCCGGACGGTGGCAAACGGCAAGCCATGGCACCCCGGGCGTGGCAACAGTAGACGGCGATTAGAGATAGAGAGAGAAGCAGTGATGGTAGACGCTACAGGATGATCATAGATGGCCGCCGATGGCGACCCACGCACGGCAATAGTGGACGGCGAGTAGAGTGAGAGAGAGAAGTAGTGTCGAGGTTGCATCATAGGTTTCACAGGGAGGGAAAGGGTTTACAAGTTTCACGAGATATCAGTGAAATTTACGATGGACATTTTGTTGCAAGTTCCCCTCTACTTTGTGGCAATTCACACAATTTGGTGCCAAAATGAAAAGATGTTGCGACGGATTCTAGTTCCGTGGCAAATCCTGTTGTGCCCCTGTGGTTTTGATGTCAGCAACAACTATGTTTTGATGTCTGCAAGACTGTTGTACCCCTGTGTTTTTGATGTCAGCAAGTACTATGAGTACATGTGAATGATTGATTGAGAATCTTGTTTGCATGTCATTCCGTCAAACAGGTTGTGTGCATATTAACTGCCATATGCATACACTGCATCAGTGCATTCATCAGTCGCTTCAATTCAATATTGATGCGTGTTCATTATGCATACAACATCAGTGCAGGGTTAACAGTCCAGGCATGTGCATTTCATAACTGTGTTTCATGTGGCCATAAGTTAGTACATGCCAGTTCAAGGGTTAAAGTATGTACAGAGTTTGCTTAGACTGCATCAACTCAAGTCTGTACATTCTTTGGTGGCTAGTCTGTACAACCTCCATTGTTTCATTCGACCAAGTCAGTTCAGCCAGTGGTCTTCATGCATATACATAGTCTATGCATTGATTTGTCTCCACATACACTAAGTCTGCACATGGTGACTTAGCGAGTCTATACATTCGTGAACATAGTCAGTGCATCCTTTTGCATCGTTGTCTTTTACACATATACATAGTCAGTGCATTTGTTTGCTCAATGCATAGGCATAGTCAGTGCATTCGGTTGTTTCATGCATATACAATGTCCGCACAGTCTTTGCTATTATGTCCATGCGTCATTTAAGCAAGTCTATACATGATGCAATGATTCTTAAATGCTAGGTAGCAATTCTGTACATTGTCTTGTTTCAGGCACGCAAAGTCTGTACATCGTCTTGGCGTATGCACGCAAAGTCTATACATTCTTTGACAGCATGCCTGAGCATTCATCTTTGCTGTGCATACTTTGATAGATGCAAACTACATTTCACACGTTCAACGTCTGTACATTCTTCAGTGGCATTTGTGCAATCTTTCAAAACAAAGTCTATACACTCTTTACCATGCATTCAAAGTCTATACATTCCATTGCTGGTACGAGTGGTTAAGTTCATGCATCATCACTCCAGCAAGTCTGTACATTGGTGTCGCATGCACACTAAGTCCATGCACTCCTCGATGACATGCCTGTGCATTCATCTTCATTGTGCATACTTTGTTAAATGCATTCTGCACTACCCACTAGCAAGTCTATACATGCTTAGTTCAAACCTCAAACCTACTCGATGCATCTTTTTCTTTATCTGATAATCAAGTCTGATCTGACATGACTGTTGGTCGAGGAATTTAAGAAGGGCACAAGAAGGGAGGATGTGTCAGGATCGTGACACGTGTAATGCAGTGAGCTGAAATGCTACCACGTGGTCTAGGCCTCTCGGCGGGAATCATGGAAAGAACACTCTCTACCTTCACTGCTCTATAAATAAAAGGCTTATTCCTCTGGAGAAAGGCAAGCGAGTGTGAGGATCGAAGCATGGGAACTTATCTGAAGGAGCAGAAGCAGAGAGAGAGCCTGCACGATTCTGAAGAAGAGAAAGAGAAAGAAAAAGAGAGAGAGAGATTAGCAGAAAAGAAAAAGGAGAGTGAAAAGAGAGATAGAGAGAGACTGCACGATCCAGAAGAAGGGAGTAGCAAAGAAGAAAAGAAAGAAAAAGAGAGAGATCAGCAGAGAAGAAAAGAAACGAAGAAGAAGAAGAAAGATAGAGAGAGAGAGAGAGTTAGAGGAGAAGAAGAGAAGCTTCATCTGAAGATCTGTTTCTACTGGACCATGGATCAAATCCAGGTCAGTTAGCTCTTTGAGAGCCACTTTGTGTTCTATCTTTTACAGCTTTCAGTCGCTGTGTTTTATCATCTTTTGTTTTTTTTGAATATTTATTCAAGCTGTTAGTCAGCGAAGCAAGTTATGTTGCTCAGCGGTTGTAGAGGAGGATTCCTCAGGTCGGCTAAGCTCTATTGCCCAGCGGATCAAGCTGTTAGGCAGCGGATGGCCAAGCTATATTGCCCAGCGGAAGCAAGCTGTGATGCTCAGCTGGTTGTAGGCAAGCTGTGAGGCCCAGCGGTTTAAGCTGTGTATCAGCGGAAGCCACACTCGGGTTTGAGTGTGGGGTGGACGTAGGTCTGCGGACTGAACCACCTAAAAACTACCTTGTCTACTGTGGTTTGATTGCCTTATTTGACCCGCTAGATGTATGCATAGGCCGATCTATTTCTTCAGTGTAGTGGAAATTTGGTTTGCATACTAAACACTTGATTCCGGTTCCATGAGAACCAATTAGTTTAGATAAACTGAGTATTATGTGTAGCTTGCATAGGGTGGATCTAGAGGTTAATTCATCTGATCTATTTATTATTGTTTGAAGTGAGGACCCAAGTCTATCGAGGCTCCATTTTGCTTTAATTCCGCATCTCTGATTGTTATAGATTTTAATTGGGCAATTTTTAAAGGAGAGATTCATTCACCCCCCTCTGAATCCATCGCACCAGTCACAATAATTGGTATCAGAGCGGGTCTCTGACTTTCCAGATCCAACGATCTGCAGAGGATCCTGCTAGTCTGTGTGGTGCTTTGCTATTTGTAGTTCGGTGCATTTGTCATCTTGTCTTTCAGGTTTTTGGATCTAAACTTATTTAGTTGCTCTTTTAATGTCATTTTCTGTTGTTTTTGATGATTCTAACTTCAACAAATGGATAGGCGACCTATGTGTTCACCTGAACTCCATTGATCCAAATCTATGGAGTCTTATATCAAAAGGCCCACATAAAGTGCCTCAAAATAAGACCATATGGTCTAGAGAGGATAGGATAAAAGACAGTGAGAATGCTACTGTCTTTAACATTATGAGAAACTCAGTTAATATTGAAAAGTTTCCATGTGTTGCAGGATGCAAGTCTGGGAAGGAGATAATAGACAAAATAAACACCATCTATAAGGAACAAGTTGGAGTTTGTATGATGGCTGATCGAAGGGATCAGACTGAAGATGAGTCTCCATCCCAGGTATTTTCTGAGACCGAGGATATTAGCTATGATGATTTAGTTGCCATGCATGAGCATCTACTGGATAAACATGAAAGAGTTAAATCAGAAAAGAAAAAATTAAGAAAAGAGAAACATGCTGAAATCACAAGTCTAAAGGCTGAAAATGAAAATCTAAAATCTGAATTGAAATTGAAAGAAGAAAATGATTCCTTGCTGGCTCAGAAGAATGAAAATGATCAATTTCAAGATAAGCTGATTGAAGAAAACATGTATCTTAAAGACCTAAATAAAAAGCTAATGGTTCTTAATATTGTTTTCTCTGAAAGATGGTTGTCATTTGAAAAAGGGAAATCAGTTGTGAAGGAAAATGAGAACAACAATGAAATAAAGGTTCAACAAGAAAATGAAACTCTGAAGAACCTGAATGATGCTTTGCAACAGCAGCTGATTACGTGTGAATCTGAGCTAAACAAATACGAAGCTAACATTGTGACTCTTAACTCTGAAATTGAAGACCTAAAGGACTCCTTGTCAAGATTTGTAAAAGGAAAGATTAATCTGAATAAATTGCTTGGAGTAAATGTGAATGTCCAGAAAGAGGGATTGGGTTACATTCCAGTTACGAAGAAGGTTGAAGGGAATCAAATGAAAAATGTTTTTGTTAAAAGCTCAGAACAAGATAAAGCTTCTACTTCATCAATTTTCCAATTCACTGTTCAGAGAACTGAAAATGAGGATAAAAACTTGAAGAATGAAAGTAATCAGAAAAAGGCTGGAAGTAAACGAAAAACCAAACTCTCAACTATAGCTGTTAAGGCCTTTTCTGACTCTATTAGACCTCATGATCAAGTGCATAGTACAAAACATTTCCCCATCCAGTCACATGCACACACAAGAATCACCTCATGTCATTACTGTGGCATATCAGGTCATTATGTGCATGAATGTAGAATAATGGTTCAAGATGAATTGAGTGCTAAGATTATTCATGAAAAACCCCATGCATTCAATAAGAAGAAGAAGATCCATTGCTTCCAGTGTGAGAAGCTGGGCCATGTTGCAGCTCACTGCTGGCATGCCCAGGGAGGAAAAAGGAGTTCAAAACCTGAGAATATCCTTGAGAACAAAACCGTCTTTAATAGAAAAACGCCTGTTTGTTTTGAATGTGGTAAAGTTGGTCATCGAGCCTTTGAGTGTTGGCATGTTTTACAATTTGCATGGTATAAATATCTTAACGAATGTCCACTCACAAAAATTTCATGTTCATCCTGTCAAAAGGAATTTGAACTTTGCCATTAATTGTCATTATTGTGGGAGAATAGGACATATCATGAATAACTGCCATGATTTGAATTTTGATGATAGGAAGACTTGGAAACCCTGGAGTGCACCTGCTAGAGGTGTCACTCAACTAATAAGACCCAAGAGTCTTTGGGTCCCCAAATTCACAAATTGATCTTACCTTGCAGGTGTGCCTTGGAAGTTGATGAATAAATGGGTTAATAATCTAAGGCACTCAAGAATGAAACCCCCAAGATTGCACTATTCAGGTCAGTTCCAAAAATATGTTCTAAATTCTGTTATCAGAAATTGTTTGCTTCAGATGCTTGCATATCAGATTATTCTATCTGTGCTTAATTGAAACCTTTTGAAAAATTGATTGATTTCGCATGATGTTCTTGCTGATCATGACCAGTCTCGTTGCATAGTGCATATATATAGTGTGATGCATTGCATATCATCTAAAGTTGAAAATTCCAAAAAGGAATAACTCATTGCATCTAGATAGGGGGAGTATTTGAGTCTCACTAGTCGTTCACCTCTTGAACCCTTCCTGTCTAGCTATTCAGTTCACTTTCATATTCATGTGTGCTGATTTCATTCTGATTTGAGAGTTGGATTGTTTGAAAAATTATCTTGTGTCAGCATGTCATTGATTTCTGAATAAAGAATGCTCTGATTTTTGAACAATTGTTATGCACAACTGAGTGTCATACGCATGCTTTGCATTGTTGATGTTTCAAATTGATGCATGTATTGCACTGAGTATAGATAGTTGCATGTCCTGCATATAGTTCGTGCATCTTGTGTTCAAATAGCATGAAGGTCGGCGCATCATAATGTCAGGAAGAGGGAAGTAATGTATGAACTTGGTGTGTTAGGTTTTCATTGAATACACTGCATTCAGTCAGGGGGAGTGGATGGATGTCTTTCAGAAATTTCATTTAATAAGATGACCCATTGCATCCAGGCAGGAGGAGCCTTTTTGACCTATTAATCCTTTTCAATCCAAACTCTTCATGGCCAAATATGTGAATTCCTCTCTTGCTCCTGTGTTCACTCGAATTCTTCTCTTTTGACTAATCAACTGTTGAAATCCTTCAAAATCTGTTCAAATTCTTTCATAGCAGAATTCTGTGATCTGGTGTGGATAAGTTGTTCAGTTGCATTGATTGGACTGAGTTGAGAAATCTAAGTTGTGTACCTTGTTTATATGTCTGAAACCTGAGAAGAAACTTCTATCATACAGAGTGAAGAATGTCCACTGATTCAAATTGGTATAAGCCTAATGTATTCTCGGATTTGAATTTGAATGATTGAAAGTATATGAATCATAAGGTTTAATAATTTTTAACCACCCATGTCATAAAATATCTAGACTCATTCATCTGAATTCTGAAAATATGAGATCAAGGCTACTTTGGTAGAGACACATAGAATGAGTATTGTTTTTAAACATTAACCTGAAAATGTTGACTAAATTGAAAATTTGAATTCAGACAATGATTTGGTCACTGAGAAACTGGATACTCTATCAATGAAATAGAGCAATTCTATGTCATGAAGTACCATAGCTATCTCTGGTGAAAATCTTTTGAAAAATCTGACAGAGTAATAGCATGTCTGTGTTGAGTAACTGGGGAGTCTGGCCTCTGATCAAGGTGTCTTCTCATGTAAAAAGACACTTCTAGTGCTAACTCTGCTCTTAAAGTTGAGAGGTAATGAAAGTTATCACACTGAGTAACTGGGTCACTTCACCTAAGAAGTGTTGTGCCTCACGTAAAAAGGTGATGATCAACTTAAATTGCTCAGGAAAAGTATAATGTGCTAATCAAAACAAAATGTCTTGCTAAAATAGTCAACTCACATTCTAGTAAGGGTATTTAATCTCAATTCTGCTTTGTGTGACTCTCAAAGGTGTCATTGAGAGTATTTGAGTAAGTTGGAGGATGTTTGATCTGGAGCATTGCTTGATTAGCTGGTTAATCCTTATTAAAACTTAGTTTTAGATATGAGTAATGAATTTAATTGACAGATTCAGTATACATCATGCTTAAACCAGGTGGGAAATATAGGTTAATTCATAACCCCTTATGATAGGAGAGTCTATTCTTGCATGGACTTATAACTGTGGTACCCGCTATATAGTAATTTCTTCTGATCAGGTTCACCTCTGACAACTTGATCATCCACTCGTTGGTCACTTCTTGCTCTGTGACTGTCATATTCTGCTCAATCTCTACTGAACGATTCTTGAAAAATCATGTGCCACTCTTCCAGTGATATCACTCTATCTTTGGCTACAATTACTTCTTTTACATCACCAGTCTCGTTTTACTCTCCACACTGTTGGAATCTTCCATCTTGTTTCTGTAACCAGTTCTGGTTCTGTGGACTTTCCACCTGCTTTATTCTGCCCATACATATGTGAGGTGCCACAACCATTATTGTTTTGGATTCCTTGTGATGGCAGATTTCAGATTGCTTCATTGGTTAACCAGAGTTCATTACTGCACGTCAGGAGGAGTTCTGCGTCATCTGCATTTAAGGGGAGAGTAGTCAAACATTCATGTTGATAGGGAGCGTTCTTATATTCTACTCTTCAGTGCTCATCTTGAATATTACACTTTGGGGGAAAATAGCTCTACTGTGCTTTCATGTAGTCAAAGGGGAGATGTCATATCTATCTTTTCATACCTGCTTAATCTTTTCTCTCTCTCAAACTTTTCTCTTTTTGATGAAGTCAAAGGGGGAGAATAGTTTGGGTCTGTGTGATTCATAGTGTTCATAGTGTTGCCATCATCAAAAAGGGGGAGATTATTGTGCCCCTGTGGTTTTGATGTCAGCAACAACTATGTTTTGATGTCTGCAAGACTGTTCTACCCCTGTGTTTTTGATGTCAGCAAGTACTATGAGTACATGTGAATGATTGATTGAGAATCTTGTTTGCATGTCATTCCGTCAAACAGGTTGTATGCATATTAACTGCCATATGCATACACTGCATCAGTGCATTCATCAGTCGCTTCAATTCAATATTGATGCGTGTTCATTATGCATACAACATCAGTGCAGGGTTAACAGTCTAGGCCTGTGCATTTCATAACCGTGTTTCATGTGGCCATAAGTTAGTACATGCCAGTTCAAGGGTTAAAGTCTGTACAGAGATTGTTTAGACTGCATCAACTCAAGTCTGTACATTCTTTGGTGGCTAGTCTGTACAACCTCCATTGTTTCATTCGACCAAGTCAGTTCAGCCAGTGGTCTTCATGCATATACAAAGTCTATGCATTGATTTGTCTCGCACATACACTAAGTCTACACATGGTGACTTAGCGAGTCTATACATTCGTGAACATAGTTAATGCATCCTTTTGCATCGTTGTCTTTTACACATATACATAGTCAGTGCATTTGTTTGCTCAATGCATAGGCATAGTCAGTGCATTCGGTTGTTTCATGCATATACAATATCTGCACAGTCTTTGATGTTATGTCCATGCGTCATTTAAGCAAGTCTATACATGATGCATTGATTCTTAAATGCTAGGTAGCAAGTCTGTACATTGTCTTGTTTCAGGCACGCAAAGTCTGTACATCGTCTTGGCGCATGCACGCAAAGTCTGTACATTCTTTGACAGCATGCCTGAGCATTCATCTTTGCTGTGCATACTTTGATAGATGCAAACTACATTTCACACGTTCAACATCTGTACATTCTTCAGTGGCATTTGTGCAATCTTTCAAAACAAAGTCTATACACTCTTTACCATGCATTCAAAGTCTATACATTCCATTGCTGGTACGAGTGGTTAAGTTCATGCATCATCACTCCAGCAAGTCTGTACATTGGTGTCGCATGCACACTAAGTCCATGCACTCCTTGATGACATGCCTGTGCATTCATCTTCATTGTGCATACTTTGTTAAATGCATTCTGCACTACCCACTAGCAACTCTATACATGCTTAGATCAAATCTCAAACCAACTCGATGCATCTTTTTCTTTTTCTGATAATCAAGTCTGATCTGACAGGACTGCTGGTCGAGGAAATTAAGAAGGGCACAAGAAGGGAGGATGTGTCAGGATCGTGACACGTGTAATGTAGTGAGCTAAAATGCTGCCACGTGGTCTAGGCCTCTGGGCAGGAATCGTGGAAAGCACACTCCCTACCTTCACTGCTCTATAAATAAAACGCTTCTTCCTCTGGAGAAAGGCAAGCGAGTGTGAGGATCGAAGCAGGGGAACTTATCTGAAAGAGCAGAAGTAGGGAGAGAGCCTGCACGATTCTGAAGAAGAGAAAGAGAAAGAAAAAGAGAGAGAGATTAGCAGAAGAAGAAAAAGGAGAGTGAAAAGAGAGATAGAGAGAGACTGCACGATCCAGAAGAGGAGAGTAGCAAAGAAGAAAAGAAAGAAAAAGAGAGAGATCAACAGAGAAGATAAGAAACGAAGAAGAGGAAGAAAGATAGAGAGAGAGATAGAGAGTTAGAGGAGAAGAAGAGAAGCTTCTTCTTAAGATCTGTTTCTACTAGACCATGGATCAAATCCAGGCCAGTTAGCTCTTTAAGAGCCACTTTGTGTTCTATCTTTTACAGCTTTCAGTCGCTGTGTTTTATCATCTTTTTTTTTTTTTGAACCTTTATTCAAGCTGTTAGTCAGCGGAGCAAGCTGTGTTGCTCAGCTGTTGCAGAGGAGGATTCCTCTGGTCGGCTAAGCTGTATTGCCCAACAGATCAAGCTGTTAGGCAGCGGATGGCTAAGCTGTATTGCCCAGCAGAAGCAAGCTGTGATGCTTAGCTGGTTGTAGGCAAGCTGTGAGGCCCAGCGGTTTAAGCTGTGTATCAGCGGAAGCCACACTCGGGTTTGAGTGTGGGGTGGACGTAGGTCTGCGGACTGAACCACCTAAAAACTACCTTGTCTACTGTGGTTTGATTGCCTTATTTGACCCGCTAGATGTATGCATAGACCGATCTACTTCTTCAGTCTAGTGGAAATTTGGTTTGCACACTAAACACTTGATTCCGGTTCCATGAGAACCAATTAGTTTAGATAAACTGAGTATTCTGTGTAGCTTGCATAGCTTGCATAGGGTATATCTAGAGGTTAATTCATATGATCTATTTCTCGTTGTTTGAAGTGAGGACCCAAGTCGATCGAGGCTCCATTTTGCTTTAATTCCGCATCTCTGATTGTTATAGATTTTAATTGGGCAATTTTTAATGGAGAGATTCATTCACCCCCCTCTGAATCCATCGCACCTGTCACAACAATTGGTATCAGTACGGGTCTCTGACTTTCCAGATCCAACGATCTGCAGAGGATCCTGCTAGTCTGTGTGGTGCTTTGCTATTTGTAGTTCGGTGCATTTGTCATCTTATCTTTCAGGTTTTTGGATCTGAACTTATTCAATTGCTCTTTCAATGGCATTTTCTGTTGTTTTTGATGGTTCTAACTTCAATAAATGGATAGGCGGCCTATGTGTTCACCTGAACTCCATTGATCCAAATCTATGGAGTCTTATATCAAAAGGCCCACATAAAGTACCTCAAAATAAGACCATATGGTCTAGAGAGGATAGGATAAAAGACAGTGAGAATGCACCTGTCTTTAACATTCTAAGAAACTCAGTTAATATTGAAAAGTTTCCATGTGTTGCAGGATGCAAGTCTGGGAAGGAGATAATAGACAAAATAAACACCATCTATAAGGAACAAGTTGGAGTTTGTATGATGGCTGATCGAAGGGATCAGACTGAAGATGAGTCTCCATCCCAGGTAAATTCTGAGACCGAGGATATTAGCTATGATGATTTAGTTGCCATGCATGAGCATCTACTGGATAAATATGAAAGAGTTAAATCAGAAAAGAGAAAATTAAGAAAAGAGAAAAATGCTGAAATCACAAGTCTAAAGCCTGAAAATGTAAATCTAAAATCTGAATTGAAATTGAAAGAAGAAAATGATTCCTTGCTGGCTCAGAAGAAAGAAAATGATCAATTTCAAGATAAGCTGATTAAAGAAAACATGTATCTTAAAGACCAAAATAAAAAGCTAATGGTTCTTAACACTGTTTTCTCTGAAAGATGGTTGTCATTTGAAAAAGGAAAATCAGTTGTGAAGGAAAATGAGAACAACAGTGAAATAAAGGTTCAACAAGAAAATGAAACTCTGAAGAACCTGAATGATGCTTTGTAACAGTAGCTGATCGCGTGTGAATCTTAGCTAAACAAATACGAAGCTAACATTGTGACTCTTAACTCTGAAATTGAAGACCTAAAGGGCTCCTTGTCAAGATTTGTAAAAGGAAAGATTAATCTGAATAAATTACTTGGAGTAAATGTGAATGTCCAGAAAGAGGGATTGGGTTACATTCCAATTACGAAGAAGGTTGAAGGGAATCAAATGAAATATGTTTTTGTTAAAAGCTCAGAACAAGATAAAGCTTATACTTCATCAGTTTTCCAATTCACTGTTCAGAGAACTGAAAATGAGGATAAAAACTTGAAGAATGAAAGTAATCAGAAAAAGGCTGGAAGTAAAAGGAAAACCAAACTCTCAACTATTGCTGTTAAGGCCTTTTCTGACTCTGTTAGACCTCATGATCAAGTGCATAGTACAAAACATTTCCCCATCCAGTCACATGCACACACAAGAATCACCTCATGTCATTACTGTGGCATATCTGGTCATCATATGCATGAATGTAGAATAATGGTTCAAGATGAATTGAGTGCTAAGATTATTCATGAAAAACCACATGCATTCAATAAGAAGAAGAAGATCCATTGCTTCCAGTGTGGGAAGCAGGGCCATGTTGCAGCTCACTGCTGGCTTGCCCAGGGAGGAAAAAGGAGTTCAAACCCTGAGAATATTCTTGAGAACAAAACTGTCTTTAATAGAAAAACTCCTGTATATTTTGAATGTGGTAAAGTTGGTCATCGAGCCTTTGAGTGTTGGCATGTTAAAAGGAACACCAATTTGCATGGTCGAAATATCTTAACGAATGTCCACTCACAAAAATTTCATGTTCATCCTGTCAAAAGGAATTTGAACTTTGCCATTAATTGTCATTATTGTGGGAGAATAGGACATATCATGAATAACTGCCATTATTTGAATTTTGATGATAGGAAGACTTGGAAACCCTGGAGTGCACCTGCTAGAGGTGTCACTCAACTAATAAGACCCAAGAGTCTTTGGGTCCCCAAATTCGCAAATTGATCTTACCTTGCAGGTGTGCCTTGGAAGTTGATGAATAAAGGGGTTAATAATCCAAGGCACTCAGAAATGAAACCCCCAAGATTGCACTATTCAGGTCAGTTCCAAAAATCTGTTCTAAATTCTGTTATCAAAAATTGTTTGCTTCAGATGCTTGCATATCAGATTAATCTATATGTGCTTAATTGAAACCTTTTGAAAAATTGATTGATTTCGCATGATGTTCTTGCTGATCATGACCAGTCTCGTTGCATAGTGCATATATATAGTGTGATGCATTGCATATCATCTAAAATTGAAAAATCCAAAAAGGAATAACTCATTGCATCTAGACAGGGGGAGTATTTGAGTCTCACTAGTCATTCACCTCTTGAACCCGTCATGTCTAACTATTCAGTTCACTTTCATATTCATGTGTGTTGATTTCATTCTGATTTGAGGGTTGGATTGTTTGAAAAATTATCCTGTGTCAGCCTGTCATTGATTTCTGAATAAAGAATGCTCTGATGTTTGAACAATTGTTATGCACAATTGAGTGGCATACGCATGCTTTGCATAGTTGATGTTTCAAATTGATGCATGTATTGCACTGAGTATAGATAGTTGCATGTCCTGCATATAGTCCGTGCATCATGTGTTCAAATAGCATGAAGGTCGGCGCATCATAATGTCAGGAAGAGGGTAGTAATGTCTGAACTTGGTGTGTTAGGTTTTCATTGAATACACTGCATTCAGTCAGGGGGAGTAGATGGATGTCTTTCAGAAAATTCATTTAATAAGATGACCCATTGCATCCAGGCAGAAGGAGCATTTTTGGCCTATTAATCCTTTTAAATCCAAACTCTTCATATCCAAATATGTGAATTCCTCTCTTGCTCCTGTGTATTTCACTCGAATTCTTCTCTTTTGACTAATCAACTGCTGAAATCCTTGAAAATCTGTTCAAATTCTTTCATAGCAGAATTCTGTGATCTGGTGTGGATAAGTTGTTCAGTTGCATTGATTGGACTGAGTTGAGAAATCTAAGTTGTGTACCTTGTTTATATGTCTGAAACCTGAGAAGAAACTTCGATCATACAGAGTTAAGAATGTCCACTGATTCAAATTGGTATAAGCCTAATGTATTCTCGGATTTGGATTTGAATGATTGAAAGTATCTGAATCATAAGGTTTAATAATTTTTAACCACCCATGTCATAAAATATCTAGACTCATTCATCTGAATTCTGAAAATATGAGATCAAGGCTACTTTGGTAGAGACACATAGAATGAGTATTATTTTTAAACATTAACCTGAAAAATGTTGACTAAATTGAAAATTTGAATTCAGAGCAATGATTTGATCACTGAGAAACTGGATACTCTATCAATGAAATAGAGTAATTCTATGTCATGAAGTACCATAGCTATCTCTGGTGAAAATCTATTGAAAAATCTGGCAGAGCAATAGCATATCTGTGTTGAGTAATTGGGGAGTCTGGCCTCTGATCAAGGTGTCTCCTCATGTAAAAAGACACTTCTAGTGCTAACTCTGCTCTCAAAGTTGAGAGGCAATGAAAGTTATCACACTGAGTAACTGTGTCACTTCACCTAAGACGTGTTGTGCCACACGTAAAAAGGTGATGATCAACTTAAATTACTCAGGAAAAGTATAATGTGCTAATCAAAATAAAATGTCTTGCAAAAATAGTCAACTCACATTCTAGTAAGGGTGTTTAATCTCAATTCTGCTATGTGTGACTCTCAAAGGTGTCATTGAGAGTATTTGAGTAAGTTGGAGGATGTTTGATATGGAGCATTGCTTGATTAGCTGGTCAATCCTTATTAAAACTTAGTTTCAGATATGAGTAATGAATTTAATTGACATACTCAGTATACATCATGCTTAAACCAGGTGGGTAATGTAGGTTAATTCATAAACCCTTATGATAGGAGAGTCTATTCTTGCATGGACTTATAACTGTGGTACCCGCTATATAGTAATTTCTTCTGATCAGGTTCACCTCTGACAACTTGATCATCCACTCGTTGGTCACTTCTTGCTCTGTGACTGTCATATTCTGCTCAATCTCTACTGAACGATTCTTGAAAAATCATGTGCCACTCTTCCAGTGATATCACTCTATCTTTGGCTACAATTACTTCTTTTACATCACCAGTCTCGTTTTACTCTCCACACTGTTGGAATCTTCCATCTTGTTTCTGTAACAAGTTCTGGTTCTGTGGACTTTCCACCTGCTTTATTCTGCCCATACATATGTGAGGTGCCACAACCATTATTGTTTTGGATTCCTTGTGATGGCAGATTTCAGGTTGCTTCATTGGTTAACCAGAGTTCATTCCTGCATGTCAGGAGGAGTTCTGCGTCATCTGCATTTAAGGGGAGAGTAGTCAAACATTCATGTCGATAGGGGGCGTTTTTATATTCTACTCTTCAGTGCTCATCTTGAATATTACACTTTGGGGGAAAATAGCTCTATTGTGCTTTCATGTAGTCAAAGGGGAGATGTTATATCTATCTTTTCATACCTGCTTAATCTTTTCTCTCTCTCAAACTTTTCTCTTTTTGATGAAGTCAAAGGGGGAGAATAGTTTGGGTCTGTGTGATTCATAGTGTTCATAGTGCTGCCATCATCAAAAAGGGGGAGATTGTTGTGCCCCTGTGGTTTTGATGTCAGCAACAACTATGTTTTGATGTCTGCAAGACTGTTGTACCCCTGTGTTTTTGATGTCAGCAAGTACTATGAGTACATGTGAATGATTGATTGAGAATCTTGTTTGCATGTCATTCCGTCAAACATGTTGTGTGCATATTAACTGCCATATGCATACACTGCATCAGTGCATTCATCAGTCGCTTCAATTCAATATTGATGCGTGTTCATTATGCATACAACATGAGTGCAGGGTTAACAGTCTTGGCCTGTGCATTTCATAACTGTGTTTCATGTGGCCATAAGTTAGTACATGCCAGTTCAAGGGTTAAAGTCTGTACAGAGTTTGCTTAGACTGCATCAACTCAAGTCTGTACATTCTTTGGTGGCTAGTCTGTACAACCTCCATTGTTTCATTCGACCAAGTCAGTTCAGCCAGTGGTCTTCATGCATATACATAGTCTATGCATTGATTTGTCTCGCACATACACTAAGTCTGCACATGGTGACTTAGCGAGTCTATACATTCGTGAACATAGTCAGTGCATCCTTTTGCATCGTTGTCTTTTACACATATACATAGTCAGTGCATTTGTTTGCTCAATGCATAGGCATAGTCAGTGCATTCGGTTGTTTCATGCATATACAATGTCTGCACAGTCTTTGTTGTTATGTCCATGCGTCATTTAAGC